>OX393559.1:0-1405000 GCA_947650365.1 Chamaelirium japonicum | reverse complement strand
AGGCTTACGCCTCGAGGCGCACCTCAGGGCGAGGCGCAACAAAAAAGCCCCAAAGGCGTTGTATGAGGCGTGCAGATAGCTGAGGCGTACGCCTCACAGGCTGAGGCACAGCTGAGGCGTATGCCTCAAGGCGACGCGTAAGCCTCAACTGTGCTTGATTTTAGTAATTTTTTTAATAAACTGAGTGTTTTTTAAAATAAAAAAAAACATTGTTGTATGGACCACGAAGTTGTTTTTAATACTATAGAAGATAAAGAGCTCCAATTTGATTGAGCAAATCTTCGACTTGTGCTTTTTTTGTTAAAGTGACAATTTATAATTTCTAAGTGTGCCTTTTATTTCGGATGATTAAAACTTTCAGTTCGAAATTATGGATTTAATTAGAAATTTATGGTGGCAAACTTTCTAAAAGAATGACATGAATTATCGTGGAAAACTTTCTGTCTCATCAAAAACCTAGGACTTCTCAATGTGAGTACAAAGTTAGAAGAATTATACATCTACAGGAAATTATAAATCAATTACCTGATGCATTTAATGATGCATCTAAAGTGACAAAGTCACATGTGCCAGATATGAATGCACCTGCTCGAATTAGTATACTAGAAGGACAGACTTCGAACAAGACAGCAAATTAGACCACTGCATCCCATAAGCGTGGCAGACCTATAGGTTCAAAAGATTCAACTCTCCGGAGGAGCAAGTTGAATAATCAATCATGCCCACATAAAACTCCAGAAGAATTATCTCTAGAAGATGTGACGCATAATACTCGTGTTGAGATTATGCCCCAGGTTCTTAAAGTAACTGGAAATCAAAGGCCCAATTTTTCTGAATACATACATAACGCTCCGGATGAGGTTATGCCCCAGGTCCTTGAATTGACTGGGAAAATGATATCGGTACCGAACAATGATGAGATCTCAGTGTTCTATTCATATTCAGGAGAACTATGGGCCCGAAAGAAAGTAGTCATCGATGAGATATTCACATACACAGTAGCTATTAAAATAGCAAAGGCAATGATAAAATTGATGATAATAAACCAAATTGCATTCACGAATGTCGCTAAATGAAGGATTGACCAAGATGGAAAGATGTTATTCAAGCAGAACTGAATTCCCTTGAGAAACATGGATTATTTGGACCTATAGTACAAACCCCATCCGGAATAAACCCAATAGGTTTAAGATGGGTGTTTGTAAGGAAAAGGGATGAAAAGAATGAAAGACTTGTACGTTGTGGCATAAGGTTTCTCACAAAAATCTGGGATCGATTATGAAGAAACATCTTCCCTAGTAATAGATGCAATAAAATTTAATTATCTAATTAGCCTAACAATATCTGAAAAACTTCAAATGAGGCAAATGGACATAGAGACTGCATACCTATACGGGGAACTAGAAACTGATATCTATATGAAAGTCCACAAAGGACTTGATTTGCCAGAAGCTAAATCTAGGAATACATACTCAATAAGAGTAAGACGTGCGTTGTAAGGTTTAAAGAAATCCGAAAAAATATGGTACAACCGTCTTAAAGAGTATTTGTCTACAAAAGGATATACAAATGATCCCATATGTCCCTATGTATTTATAAAAAAATCCTTGAATGGATTTGCAATAGTAGCAGTATTTGTGGATAACATAAATATAATCGGATCTCCAGAAGAGCTCAAGAAAGCTGATGACTATTTGAAAAAGGAATTTGAAATGAAAGACCTAAGCAAAACCAAATTGTCTCGGCCTGTAGATCGAACATAGGGAGAATGGAACTTTAGTTCATCACTATAATTACATTGAGAAACTCCTGACGAGATTCAATATAGATAGATGCTATCCAATAAGCAAACCTATGGTTGTTCGGTCTTTGAATATTAAGAAAGATCCATATAGACTTAGAGAAAAAAGCAAAGATATACTTAATCCTGAAATACCATATTTAAACAACATCGGGGCAATACTATATTTAGCACAATGCACAAGACCTGACATGACATTTTCTGTAAATTTACTTGCTCGATATAGTCATGCACCTACCAAGGTTTCAAATTTTGATTTCGTGTCTGGTTTCAGTCCTTGCCGAAACAATTCGATCAAAATTTCGACAGAAATTTTGGAAAATTTTTAATTGATAAAAAAAAGGAATTGACCCAACGAGGTGTGAACCCAACAACCGAATTGAGCCAACATGGTCCTAGCTGGTTTGTGATCTTCGCCTGTACTCCTCAACTTCCTCAAATCTCCCGAACTAGTTTTCACGGGATTACAAAATCCATAGGTGGAGCACATAGCATGCGGTCACAAGTGGTATGCTTCTCGTGGTAGACGAACAGACCAGGACGTTCGGGTGCTGTCATGTTTTGAAGCATTTCATTCGGGTGTTGCCACGCTTTGAAGTGTAACAGTCAAGACCAGCGGAATCCGATAAATCGAACGGGGAATTAGACGAGATCCGACAAATCCGGTAGCCTCTAAGTTTCATCCAAGCCAAAACTAACCAATAAGAAGTATTACAAATGCATGAGCCTCAACACGTCACATTTGTAATACTTTCACTTGGCTGGTTTTAGGCTTTTAGTAGTAGCAGTCTAGTAGATAACTTGTGACGAAGTCCGACGACGATCGGACGAGATCCAGCGAAGTACGACGATGATCCGGTGATTTCGGTCGAAGTCTGTATCCGACGAGATCCGATAAAGATCTGACGAAGTGGAGATCGGCGAGATCCGACAAAGATCCGGCAACGATCATGCGACAAACGGCGAAATCCGAAAATTTTGGTCGAAATCCGAGAGTTTCGGACAAAAACTAGAGGCTAAGGGTCGAATTTATAGGCTTTCAGTCGAAATCTATGGTTTCTAACGAAGTGTTTGGGTTCAATTTATAGGCTCAGCTATCAGTCAAAATTTCCTCCAAAATGGGCCTTCTTAGAGAACATCCCATTCAAGAAGATCTTCAAAATTCCGACACGAAGTGACATTTCTTGGCATCTTTCGCCGAAAGCATCGAAAGCCATGTGATTTCAGTCGAAATTTCGACCGAAAGCCACCAAAAGCGACCAACAACATCTTATTTTGTAGGCCAACAGCGAAATGTTCCAAAATTGCCACCGAAATTGCCAATGGCATCTCATTTTGTGGCAACCACAACATCTTGACCAAAATTTCATCAAAATTCCATCGAAATTTTATGAAAATTTTAACGAAATTCAGCCGCAATGCCACCTCAGCTCCAGCCCACTTATTTCGATTGAAGTTTCGCTGAAATGGATCGAAATGCATCGAAATGACTCGAAATACACCGAAATCCTTCGAAATCCAGAATACAGGGGTTTCGCATAGGGGTTTCGCATAGGGGTTTTGTTTTGGTTTTGACCAAACCGAAATTTTAGCATTTCGTCCAAAATCTCAAACCATGGCACCTACTCTTAGACACTAGAATGGAATAAAACATATATTGAGATATCTTCGTGGAACTACTAACCCGGGATTGTTTTACTCTTGTAATCAACCTAACCTAATTGGCAATGCAGATTCAGGTTAACTTTCCGACCCTTATAAGGATCGTTCACAACCAGGTTATGTTTTTATGAATAGTATAGTATTTTTTTTTTTTTTTTTTTTTTTTTTTTTTGAGAATTCCTCCCCGAGATGGGGAGGATGGGGTTGAGCCTACCCCAAGCTTTATTAAAATAGCAAAAGGGAGTTACAAAAGACTAAGAAAAGGGGTGATCTTCCCCGAGTTCTTCACCGAGAACCCAGGGGACCAGCTAGAGACCAAGGAAACAAAGATTAGCCAAACCGACGCCGGCTGAAGCTCCTTCTGGGAAAATACTCTGGCGTTCCGCTCCCTCCAAATACTCCAGCAAAGACCAATGACCAAGAATAGTAATGCAACTATATCTTGGTACTCTACAAAATAAACTCTAGTAGCTACCTCCTCAAATCATTCGGAGATCCTGGCACTACATCAACTAAGTCGAGAAAGTGTATGGCTGGGATCGTTGGTCAAGCACATACGAAATAGTTGTTAGCTCCTGTCTACCACAGATGAACCTACTAATATATAAAGACAATGTTGTATGCATCGCGCAACTTTAGAGAGGATTCATCAAAGGAGATCTAACCAGACATATTTCACCAAAGTTTATCTTCGTGCATGAACTCCAAGAGAAGCGAGAGATTGAAGTAAAGCAAGTTTGATCCAGTGACAACCTTGCAATATTTTCACCAAAGCACTGCCAAAGGAAACCTTCCAGAAATTCATATATGGGATTGGACTTCAAAAACGTCATCAGACAATTGTTAAATAATGATGTAATGGGGGGAGTATTTCTTTTTATTTATGAATGATGTCATCAGAGGAAGGATAGTTCTAGGTATAACATCCTGAAGTATGCCAGCATCTTGACGTATGCTAAGCGCGTTGTACTCTTTTTCCTTTGGTCAGGTTTTATCCTATAGGGTTTTCCTACCAAAAGGTTTTAACGAGACAGCATGAAGCGCATTCACCATTATTCTTGAAGAACATTATACTCCTTTTCTTCATTATTGGTTTTCCCATAGGGTTTTTCTTAGAAGAAGTTTTTAGGAGGATTATTATAATTGGTGGCCATCCAAGGAGAAGTGTCATAACATATATGGGAATGGTAATGGTGATTGGTGACCACTTAATTGATGGTGGGAATTCAAAAGGACCTTGCAAACTCCTCTTCTCTAAATGAAACCATTGACTCCCATGTAGTTGCATTGATTGTAAACTCCTCCTTAATGAGATCATTTATCTCTCATGCAAGTTTCACTCACTTGTACTCATAGTCACCAAGTTCGGGTTCGGCAATAAGTCGGCAAGGGTAAAACTCGGGAAAGTTCGGCGAAAATCGAAAAATTCGGGAAAAAAAATGGGTAAAAGTCGGGGTAAAAAACGAGTTCGGGTTTTAATCGACGATGGTGAAATTTGAAAAAAAACATGTTCGGGGCCTTCAAAATTTAAGTTTTTAACCTACATTAATATAACTAAGACATTTATAATGCGACTTATATAAAGATAATAGGCCAACAACAACAAATCAACTAAGTTAATCATGCAATTATGCAAATACAAGTAAGCAACAAAGCAACAACCCGACTAAGTAACATACTAAGTTAAGAACATTATGATAAGTTGATAACAACATCCCAAAAGAAAATATTAGAAAATTTAAGATGTTTATTGTCAAATAGTCACTAATCAAAATAGAATAGAAAATATAAACTAAGCATCCATCATGTCGTCAAGAGCACCAATGCCATACTTGCATCATCCTCTCTTGCTTCATTTTTTTCATCCTCCATGAATTCAAGGTCATCGGACTCATCATCGATACAGTCACAAAGTTAGGCAAAAAAACGTGTTTTTTTACCTTTTCTTCAATAAAAACGTCAAAAAAATGGTGAATTTGGTAACCTGTAAAAATAGGGGGGGAAAGGTACCATTTATCGCGTTTTTTTCAAAAAAAAACATCGAACTTTGTGACTATGTTTGTACTTATATAAAGGATGAAAAGGAACAAAGAAGTACAGTTTGAAAAGCACAATTCTATTTAGTTATCTATCATTTTACGTAGTTTCACAACATATATATATAGAGAGAGAGAGGGAGAAAGAGAGAAAGGTCTACATGGGTTAAATGGATACCACGTGGCACTTTATAACCGGAGTTAAGACTTGGGCAAGTTAGGCTCACCGCTCCCAACAATTATCAAGAAAAAAATTTGACAAAAACACATGCCAAGTGGGCATTTTTAGCATCCAAAAAAATTTTTTTTTTTTATGCACAGTTTACCGTTAAATTTGTTTCAACTTGATCGAGTTGATTTAAGTTTTTTTATTCACATTTTTTTAATAATTCCAATCTATCCATATTGGATTGAGCATACATCAACAAAAAACCCCGATTAAAAGTGCAATGTGGTATCTATTTAGCCCATGGAGTAGGTAAGTAGCCTACTCCATAGAGTAGACTACCCTTTCCTATATATATATATATAGAGAGAGAGAGAGAGGGCTGTTACGTTGACTTGTGAGCTGCGGTAGGAGAAAATGAGATGCGGGTATTTTGACCCCCCTAGAAGTTTTGGAATTTGATGAAATTTTGCGAGTTGTCTAGGGTAAGATGATCATCCTCACCAATTTTCATCAAATTCCAAAACTTCTAGGGGGGTCAAATGGTCGAAGCAAAATCTGTCGTCTGCAGTCACCCTAGACAACACCCTCACCAAATTTCATCAAATTCCAAAACTCCTAGGGGAGTCAAAATACCCGTAGCTCACTTTCTAAACCGGCAGCTCATAGCTCACTGAAACATTCCTCTCTCTCTCTCTCTCTCTATATATATATATATATATATAGCTTAGGATCCATAGACCCATCGTTTTTTTACCCATACTTTTACCCATCATTCAAACCGTTGAATAGAGGTTTCATAATTTGCTAATTTTTTCCAAGGAGGGTCACATTGCCTTAGATTGCACATCCACAAAAAATAAGTATATTCTAAAACCTCTAGGTGTATCAAATCTAAAAGTCTTTGTTGATCATCCATTTTAACCGTTAACTTGAGGAGCACATTTGATCACCTGGAGATTTTAGAATATGCTGTTTTTTTGTGGATGTTCAATCTAAGGCAATGTGATCCTTCTCGCAAAAAATCGGCAAATTATGAAAGCTCTAACGGTTTGGATGAAGAGTAAAATCATGGGTCAAAAAACGATAAGTCTACAGATCCAGACCCATATATATATATATATATATATATATATATATATATATATATATATATATATATATATATATATATATATATATATATATATATATATATATATATATATATATATATATAAGGTTTTGATCCGTGGATATGTTTTTTTGACATGTCATCCAGAAACCTATATGGAGGTTTCAGAATTCATTGAATTTTTGTAAAGATGTTTAACTTACCATAGATGGCATATCTACAAAAAATCTACCGATTTTAAAACCTCTAGGTGCATCAAATATGTTCTTCAAATCAACGGTTAAAACAGACGGTCGATAAACCTCAGCACATTTGACACATCTAAAGGTTTCAAAATCACTTGATTTTTTCGTGGATATACCATCTATGATAGGGTGAGCATTGTCATAAAAAATCAGCCAATTCTAAAACCTTCATGTAGGTTTGCTTGATGACATGTCAAAAATACATGTCCACGGATCTCGACCCATTTATATATACATATCTATATAATATTTCAGGAGGAATGGATAAAGATAACCGTCTGATGTAAAGACAAAAAAACGTAGGGTCGAGATTTAAAATAGTTAGAGAAAGAGAAATGGCAAGTCTGGTAATCCTATTACGCTACAACAGTTGGCCAGAGCCTATCAGCACACTCTACGTGTTGGGGCACTACCCCCATGTGCTAGGGCCACTACCCCCATGAGCTGGAATCACCGTTCCTTGCCATGTTCTGAGTACGTTTCACCGTTTAGGGCTGGGTGTAAGCCGAATGCCCGGTTCATTGCCACGTTCGGGAGAAGGGAGAGATCGCAACAACCGACCTTCCCTCTGACATTGCACAATGTTCGGATCCCACAATCTCCGTTACATCCCCTCCTCGACCGCGACATCCCCTTTCCAACTTCCATTTACCCCTCCGCATCCTCAACATTGCTCTAACACCGGCCTCCATGCCGTCACGCCTCCTCCGGCACCAGGCTCAATGTCGTCGGCGCCTGCAACCTCCCCTATGTCCTCCCCAAAATCTGCCTCAATGACACTGGTACCTCTCTCTCTCTCTCTCTCTCTCTCTCTCTCTCTCTCTCTCTCTCTCTCTCATCCCCACCCACGATCCTCCTGACTCGGAAGATCTAATAAAGGAGGTGATCGTAGGTATCAAGTTTTCTAAGATGAATTTCAGATCTTTCAAATATTGGGAAGATCTAATCTAAAGGAGGTGATCAATAATCTAAGATAGGGGAAATCTGATCTAAAGGAAGATCTGATGCAGGTATAAATCTCTCTTTCTCTCTCTCTCCATAGCCATACATCAGTGATCACAATTTCGAGATATTCAAAAGTTCAATGGATCACTGATCTTTCAGTGATCACAGTCTTCAAATCCTATCAAAGATCAATGATCCATTGATGTATATCAAAGCTAAGTCGTGAGTGACAATCTGGGCAATCACTATCTGATGCGGGACTAATATGTGTGACCATGATATCAACAATCGAATTCAACTGCACTCCAAGATAGGGTAGAAAGCTCTGGTGATGTATTATGTCACCAAAATTTCAGATTTTAGGGATGTGATAGCCATTGAAAATGCCCTGTTGGGATTCACTATAATCTGTCTTTTGGCCATTTCACTATAAAGCATTTTGCATGTTGACAGGCCAACTCGAAAATGGTTGATGATGGAGCTGTCGAGGTGACGCCTTCGATGCCTCAATGGTTTATACTATAGAACTACATACAACCAGTGTTGTCAAGGCGACGAGGCACGCCTGAGGCGCAAGGGGCCGCTAGAGCCTGAGGCGCAAGGTGCAAATAAGGCGCACGCCTTAGTGTGTAAGGCGCTAGAGCCTGATGTGCATTTTTAGTTCATCTTGTTTCACCAATATCATGCATTGCAATGTAACATAAATTGAGATTGCTTAGGCACACATATTACTCATAGTCTCATACCAATTAGCTTGTTGCAGGATTGCGGCCACCTACACACGCAGAGAAAGAGAGCGCGGGGGCCGGGGGACTGCAAAGTGTGGAACCACAGAGAGGAGAGAGGGGGCTGCAGTGGGAGTAGAGGGGGGGTTGTTGGTACTCCGTCGTCCCCATAGTGAGAGAAGAGGAGAGAGGGCCTGCAGTGGAAGAGGAGGGTGAGGGAGAAGAAGAGGGAGGGGCCGAGGGCCTGCAGTGGGAGAGGAGGGGGAGGGAAGGTCCGCAAGTGGTCGGTCCATCGGTGGTCCTCACAGAGAGAAAGAGAGAAGCGGAGGACTTCAGGTGGTCCTCGACTCCTCACAGGCTCTCACACACACACACACACACACACACAGAGAAAGGCAAGCCGCGAAGGAGGTCACTCACCTCAATCGAGTGGGGGGGAGAGGGGCTACAGGTGACCAGAGAGAGGCGGAGCTGCAGGCTCTCGACGCCTCACAGAGAGAGAGAGGCGGAGCAGCGGAGGAGGAACTTCCTCGACGGCTCACCGGAAAGAGGCGGAGCTGCAGGCTCTCGACACCTCACACACACACAGAGAGAGAGAGACGGAGCGGCGGAGGATGAGGATCTTCCTCGACGGCTCACCGGAGAGAGAGAGAGAGAGGGAGGCGCGGCCGTCGAGTCTCCCGGATCGCTGAAGGCTGAACCCGAGCCCGCTGAAACCCTAAACCCGAGCCTCACTTCAGTAGTTCAGTTATATTTAAACAGAAAAAAAAACCAAAACAAACCGGTACAAAAAAAAACTGGAAAAAAAAAACCGAAAAAATCCGGACACAGTAAGGCACGCGCCTGTACGTCCTGCGCCTGGTTCGTGAGGCACTGAAAGGCGCGCCTGAGCCACGCCTTGCTGTGCTCGCCTCACCAGGATGCGCCTGAGGCGCATCTGGCTGAAATGCCTTGAGGCGTGCCACACTGCGCCTTGACAACTATGCATACAACTACTCAAGCGATCGATAAATATGAACAATACTTGCCTACTACCCACGTGATGTGGCAAGCATTGGTAGGTTTGAAAGTGTGAAACATGTATGTTTAATTATATATAAGATGGTTATACGGGGCCCACTGAATAAGTATTTACCATGTGTATGAAAGCGTGGGGCTTCACACCAATTATGATGACATTAGAGATCCAGAGTTGCACCAATTTTTTTTCCTATTTTGTCGTGTGTTTTTCCCGTTTATTTGTTGGTTATTTTTAACTCGCCTACTAGCCTTAAAGGAATCTTAATCAGTAATGCTCACATCAAATATTTTAGGCAATTGTTAGAACTGCAAATCAATTTATAAATCGAGTGTAATATTCAAACCAATAGCAAAGTTATTTCAAGGACCCATGCTTCGCTCTTAGCAAACCTGGTTACTCTATTATCTCTATTATGTATCCTCTTCTTTTAAGAGGTAAAGTTGCTATATATATATATATATATATATATATATATATATATATATATATATATATATATATATATATATATATAAGAGCACTGATGGTTCTAAATGCTCTTCAATATTTGTCAATCTTATGCAGAGTATTAAGGGTCGAAATATGTTGGTTTCGATTGATGAGTCTAGAGAAGCCAGAATGGGGATTCAGACATGTAAAAAAGTTTCGAGTTGGGCAAAACAAAAAAATTCTTGAATGTGGTGAACTTATTGGAGAGGGGGTGGGACTTACAATATATTTACTTATTTGGTGTATATGTTTTGGTTTTTTTATATACAATCAGTTTTTAAATGATGTGGGGTTTCAGAATTGGGTTGTGATGGGTTTCTAATGATGATCCCTTTGCCGATGGGTTGAAGCAACAAGAAAGCTTTTATTTCTGGTTTTTTTTTCCTCCTACCCACACATGAGAAAGAGAGATTTACAGTAGGATTTTTGTTTATATATATATATATATATATATATATATATATATATATATATATATATATATATATATGCTTCATGATTTTGTAATACACAATAGGCCGGCTTTTGTATGATACTATGATGTGGGATTTCCTTATTGGATTGTCATGGGGTTTCTGAATTGGGTTATTGAGATGGTCCCTTCGAATGCGGATTGTGATGGGGTTTCCGAATTAGGTTATGAAAGGTTATAGAGATGGTCCCTTCGCAGATGAGTTTGTGATGGGCTCCGGTGATGGGTTCAAGCGATAATGAAATTCTTTTTTTTCGTTCTACCCACTCATACAAGAGAGAGAGAACAATTAAGGGTCG
Organism: Chamaelirium japonicum; assembly: GCA_947650365.1. NCBI lineage: Eukaryota > Viridiplantae > Streptophyta > Magnoliopsida > Liliales > Melanthiaceae > Chamaelirium > Chamaelirium japonicum. The sequence continues at coordinate 1,394,025 of OX393559.1, read as the reverse complement.
TCACATTTACTGCGCTCCATCCCCCCAATGTGTTTTTCCATACCTCATAAGCATTTTCCATGCCTGTCAGCACTGACACGATCGTCAAAGACGACCGCTACGAGACTCAGCACAAGAGGAGTTTCAGTGGTCGACGGCATACTACTGTCGAAATGGGCGCCCCCCCCCCCCCCCCCAATCGAATGTGGGCGCTGCCGAACGGATTTTGACGCCATCGCCGAATGTAGGCGCCCCCACCGAAAGTGTTATGGCTACCGAAGGCGGTCCTTCGAGTGCCGACAGGCACAGGCATTACTAATATTATATATATATATATATGGGGGCGGGGAGCCTGCACTCGAGGTGCAGCAACAACGCTGCACCTCTTGCTTGTTTACCTACCTAGAAGTTATGGAATTTGATGAAATTTGGTAAGGGTGTTGTCTAGGGTAAGATGATCATCCTCACAAATTTTCATCAAATTACAAAACTTCTAGGGGGGTCAAATGGTCGAAGCAAAATCTGCAGATTTTAATGGTGACTGCGGACGACTGATTTTGCTTCGACCATTTGACCCCCCTAGAAGTTTTGGAATTTAATGAAAATTGGTGAGGATGATCATCTAACCATAGACAACACCCTCACCAAATTTCATCAAATTCCAAAACTTCTAAGATGGTCAAATAATGCCTAAGGTGCAGCAACGACGCTGCACCTCAGGTCCAGCATCCTTTTTCCCTATATATATATATATATATACATATATATATATATAGAGAGAGAGAGGCGTGTTAGGATGCGGCGTGCGGTGCGTTAGGCGTCGCACCGCAGCCGTCTGATGCACCGCTGCATATTTTATCATTTCTCTACATATATATATATATATATATATATATATATATATATAGAGAGAGAGAGAGAGAGAGAGAGAGGAATGTTACAGTGAGCTATGAGCTACGGAGGGAGAAAATGAGCTACGATTATTTTGACCATCCTAGAAGTTTTGGAATTTCGTAAAAATTGGTGGGTGTGTTGTCTAGGGTAACATGATCATCCTCACTAATTTTCAAGGAATTCCAAAACTTCTAGGGTCATCAAATGGTAGAAGCAAAATTAACTGTTACTACGGACGGTGGATAAAGCTTCTACTGTTTGATGAGCCTAAAAGTTTTGGAATTCCTTGAAAATTGGTGAAGATGATCATGTTACTGTAGACACACGAATTTCGTCGGACCCGAACCCGACTCACGTGTGCCAACGCGGATGCAAACCCGACACACGGACCCGACTCGCGCGCGCCGATGCGGACCCGGACCCCATGCGCCAAGGGGGGCCGACCCCTACTAGGGTCCGAACCCCATGGGGGCCGGTCCCTACTAGGACCCGAGCCACATGGGGCCGGCCCTAGTAGGACCCGAACCCCATGGGGGGCCGGCCGGCCTTGCAAGGAAGGAAAAGAAAAGAAAAGAAAGAAAAGAAAAAGGAAAGAAAAGAAAGGAAAGAAAAGAAAAAGGAAAGAAAAGAAAAGGAAAGAAAAGAAAGAAAAGGAAAGAAATACCGCCATGCGCGGGGGGAGGTAGCGTATGACGTCTGCACACACGCGGATCTGCGCCGATCCCTCGATCCGACGCACAAGACGAAGCGCCCGATCGCCATCGATTTCGTGCGCAAAATCCAGCCATAATTGCACCCGCCAGAAAAGGAAAACAACTAAATGTTATTCCCTTCATCAATGGATGAATAAAATCCGGGTAATTATGAGAGAGATACAAAAGGGATTTAAAATTAAAGAGTTCCCATATCTCTCTCCCCACCTCTTTGCCTATAAATAGAGGGGGTGGGGGAAGGAAAAAATGGTCGAGAAATTGAAGACGAAGCGCCAGAGCTCTGCAGAAGAGAGCACGCTTCTTCATCGACCCAAGGCTTCACGAGGCACAGTCAAGCCTGTCCCGAGGGATCGGCTTACTGAAAGTCCTCATCAACGTGAAGACCCTTGCGCACGACGATCACCCCTTCGACTCCGTTCACGAAGAAGAAAGCTCGGAGAAGAAGAACCCTTCGACTCCGAGGACGCCAGAAGCAAAGGCCGGAGAAGAAGAGGAGCGGCACTACCCCGTCGTCTCCAACAAGCTTCGACTCCGATCAAGCCCAAAAGCCCGGAGAAGAAGAGGAGCGGCACTACCCCGTCGTCTCCAACAAGCTTCGACTCCGATCAAGCCCAAAAGCCCGGAGAAGAAGAGGAGCGGCACTACCCCGTCGTCTCCAACAAGCTTCGACTCCGATCAAGCCCAAAAGCCCGGGGAAGAAGAGGAGCGGCACTACCCCGTCGTCTCCAACAAGTCCTCGATCCCGATCAAGCCCCAAAGCCCGGAGGAGAGAAGCGAAGCGTCATCACCACGTCGTCTTCGACAAACATCTGCACCATCCACGAAGAAGAAAGGCTGGAACAGATCATCCGAAGCGTCACTACCCCGTCGTCTTCATCAACAAAAGCCGACGCTACAACCGTCGCACGGAGATCGGTGCTACCCCCACCATCTTCGAAAGCATTCTTCGACCCCGATCACGCCAAAGAAGCCCGGAGAAGAAGAGAAGTCCCGTTGACACGCAAACCGTCGAAGCACCGGAGAAGTAGCCCACGTCGTTCGAAGAAGAAGATCGAGTAAACGCCAAAGCTAAAGCAACGCAAGAAGCCAAAGCAAAGCCCCAGTAAAGCCCGCGCCAAAGCAAAGCAAGTGCCAAAACCAAGCGACTACGCCGGCCACGAGCAAAAGCACCGCACGTTCTAGCCGATACGACGCGAAGTCCGGAAGAACGAAAGCATCGCAAGTCTCTCCCAGCTACGTCCAAGTGCAAGCGCCGAAGCAAAGCAAAAGCCAGAGCCACGCCGGAGCCAAGCCAAAGCCAAAAAGCCAAAGCCAAAGCCAAAAAGCCAAAGTCAAAGCCAACGCCAAAAGCTCGATCGACGCCGCGAACCGACGATCAAGGACACCGAGGTCAAGCAAGGAACGAGGAAGACGCGAAGACCGAGGAACGAAGCCGAAAACCCCCTAGCCGAGAAAGCGCGAAGCACGGAAGGGACAAAGCAACGGTGGACATTCCTTAGCCTCTCCAAAACCCTCTCCCTGTAAAGACCCCTGTCCTGGGCTTCTCCTTCAGAGCTCTCGCACGAACACCACGTGGAGACGCGGATCAAAGGGATCCCCCAGAAGATCTTTCCCACAATCCCCTGATCAAAACTCGCCGCAACCCGGACTCGCTACACCCGAGCAACCCGGGTCCCGGCCACAATTGTAATCTCGTTTTGTGCAATAAAGCCGACCCGTACCTTTTTTGCGCATACAGATTTCTGGCACGCCCAGGGGGACCTCTTCTCCTTTCATCCGTACGGTTGAAGAAGCTGCTTGAAGTTTGCAATGGCCGGAACGAACAACGATGCGTTTGCTCCAAGCCTCTCACCAATCGCCGAGTCTCCTCTACTCCGCCACGGTGATCCAGTAAATCCGGAGGGTGATGCTCCTCCAATGGTGCGCGTCTACACTCGGCGTACACGGACTCTTGCGGACATCTCCGTGCCAGAAGCTACTACCGAAGATGCTCGCCAAAGCGCCGACGAGGCCCTGGTGCATGAAGAAACGAGCCTCGATCCTGGAGCCCATGTCCAGAAGTTTGGGGAGGACCAGCCCCAACCCCGAACCAGTTCGGGTTCTCCAGCAGACGTTGCACCTCCTCTGCAGGGGGCAAACATCAATCATCAGCCAGAAGCAAGTCGGCGTAACTACGTCTCAGATGATGACGGCGAGGATGCGAACATGCAACACCGAGGCGTTCTCCGTCACCACCCTCCGACCGCTCTTCAGCTCCAAGTCATGCAGATGAACGAGCACATGGCGCAGATTACTCGGCTAATGGAGGAGAAGGATCGTCACATCAACGCTCTGCTCCAGAAGCTAAGCGTAAAGGACGCTGCAGCAGTTAGCCAACCCGTCGCTTCTCCGGTAGCCGCTCCAGTTCCGTCTTCAACTCCCGCTCCTGCAGAAGTCGCTCCGACGATTCAAGCAGTTACTCCAGCGCTCTCCTCGGCTCCCGTCCCATTGGAAGTCGTCTACCCGGCGCCAGCCTCGGCGGCCACTCAACCTCCAGCAACGGCAACGATGAATGCTCAGCAAGTCCAAGCGTTGATAGCCGACATGATGCGTTCTCACGGCAGTGGCCTTCCTCCGATCACGGCGGCATACTCGAAGCCCTACACTACGAGGATCCAGCAGCTACGCTTCCCAATCGGATTCCAGCCGCCAAAGTTTCAGCACTTCGACGGAAAGGGAAATCCGAGACAGCACGTTGCCCACTTCATCGAGACCTGCAATAATGCCGGCACATATGGCGACGAGATGGTGAAGCAATTCGTCCGCACCCTCAAAGGCAACGCGTTCGACTGGTACGTTGATCTTCCTGCAGGAACCATTGACAGCTGGGATCAGATGGAGAGGGAGTTCCTCAATCGCTTCTACAGCACCAGACGAACCGTCAGCATGATCGAGCTCACCGCCGTCAAGCAAAGGAAAGACGAGCCAGTGATCGACTACATCGACAGGTGGAGGAACCTCGCGCTGAATTCACGAGACCGCTTGTCTGAAGACTCGGCCATCGAGATGTGCACCCAAGGCATGCACTGGGGTCTGCTCTACATCCTCAAAGGTATCAAGCCTCGGTCTTTCGAAGAACTCGCAACTCGGGCTCATGACATGGAACTCAGCCTAGCAAACCGCGGGGACTCGAAGAACAAGGACTTCTTGAAGATAGAGAAGAAGGACAAGCCACCGGCAACGAAACCGAAACAAGTCAATGTTGCCGACGTCGCTTCGACCTCCAAACCGCTCAAGATCGTTGGCAAGCCGGATCAGAAGAAGGGAGTCGCCATACCACCGCCTCCGCCGCCAAGACAAAGGATGACTCTCGAGGAGCTCGAAGCAAAGGAGTACCCCTTCCCAGACTCGGAAGTCTCCTCCATGTTCGACCAACTGCTGCAAGAGAAGATGATAGAGCTACCTCCTTCGAAGAGGCCCGAGCAGATGCATCGTGTCGACGACCCTCTCTTCTGCAAATACCACCGGGTGGTAAGTCATCCCATCGAAAGGTGCTTCGTCTTCAAGGAAAGAATCATGGCGCTCGCTAAACAAGGGAAGATAGAGATCGACTCCGGGGAGGTTGCTACGGCAAACATGACGTCCATCACCTTCGGCTCCTTCTCGCCGGTACTCGTTGCCGCTCGACGAAGCATGCCCAAATTGCGCCTCAATCGTCAAGCGTCAATCGCTAAGTCGACTTCCCAGCCGAAAATCTCGAAGCGACGTCAACGTACTCCTGCGTTCTCCGAGGAGGAAACACCGCTGCCCTGGGGGCAATCATCGCTCACGCCAGCACCTTTTCCAGGCAATACTGCATCCCAACGAACGCTCCAAAGGAGATACGAGCAAGGAGACCCAGAAGTCGGCCTGCTGGGCCAGCCGTCGGGGAAGTTTGACTATTACGTCCTCTACTCAAGGCCTCCATCCGTTCCAATCGAAGAAATCAAGCCCACCGGCTGGGGATCGGGAGAAGAGCCAGTGGAACCTCGAGAAGAGCAAGTCCCTTCCAGCCAAGCTATGTCCCAACGCGCTCTTAGAGAAAGATACGAGCAGGGAGACCCAGAAGTCGGTCTGCTGGGCCAGCCATCAGGGAAGTTTGACTATTACGTCCTCTACTCAAGGCCTCCATCCGTTCCAATCGAAGAAATCAAGCCCACCGGCTGGGGATCGGAAGATGAGCAAGTAGAGCCTCCGGAAGAACAAGTGTCATCAAAGAAGCCAGTTGCTGCTGACGACCATCATTCTAGCGAAGGGGAATCCACCGACGAAGAAGCATGGGTCATGCTACCGCGGCGGCGAAAGCCTTGGCAAGAAAAGAAGCTCAAGCAAGACCGTGTGATGAGGGGATTCACCAAGCGGAAGACCTACAAGAAGAAAAGCAAGACTCCAGTAAGGAAGGCGTTCAAAGTACCGCCAGCGAGCCGAGACGATATCCTTCAGCAGAGTCTTCCAGAACCGACAACTTTGCAAGAGTTCTTCCCGGATCACTTCCTCCCGGTGGACCAACACGTCAAGGTGTCTTGTTGCATGGTCGAAGTCCATGAAGTGTCGGAAAGAAAGAACGAAGGCGAAACTTCTGAAGAAGGCGACTCCACCGATGAGGGGGACGACTCCAACGATGGGGGCACCGCCGCTCACGACGAAGCAATCTTGCACATGCCGCTCGTAGAGGCTTTGCATCTTCCGAAGAAGGCTCGCCTGGCAATGGCGGATGCCTTGGCCGATCCAGATAGCTACAAGAGAAAAAGGAAGGATGACCAGAAGGGCAAAGCTGTAGCCTCGTGTGATGCAACGATAACCTTTTCAGACGAGGACCTGCAACTCGGGACGCGATTGCACAACCGGCCTCTTTACGTTTCGGGATACATCAAGGAGAAGCCAGTGAACCGAATCTTATTGGACTGTGGCTCCGCTGTCAACATCATGCCCATCCAGACGATGCGGCAACTCGGCATTACCGACGACCAGCTCTCACCAAGTCAGTTGGTCATTCAAGGCTTCAACCAAGGCGGACAGTCCACCGTTGGAATCATTCGTCTGAAGCTTTCCATCGGCCCGCTAGATACGACGGTCCTCTTCCACATCATCGACTGCCGGACATCATATCGTCTCCTGCTAGGAAGACCATGGCTGCACGAGAACGGCATCATAGTATCCACCTGGCATCAATGCCTCAAGTACTACGAAGAAGGCGTGGAGAGGTGCATAGTTGCGGACGACAAGCCATTCAACGAGGCCGAGGCACACCTGGCCGACGTTAAATTCTACCAAGCAAAGGGCCTGGTCGCGGAAGTTCTGCCGGCTAAAACCCCTCGAGCTCAAAAGATTGAAGAAGTAAATAAGGAAAAGACTCCTCTTCCCGGGAATCCAGTGCCATCTTCGGACGAGGCGAGACCCAAGGTCCAAGGAACGCCGAAACCTGGACAAAGGATGCGCATCAGCTTCGAGCCAAGAGCAATGCAACATACCCCGTTGCCAATCCAAACGGCGCCTGTCTTGCGTCTCGCGCCTCAGTGGCTCCGCAAATCCGAGCGATCGCCTTCTACTCCGACAAGGAAGCTGGCCCCAACGTTATCTCAGGCCAATGTCATCACTCTGCAAGAAATGACGGTGCCACTACCTAGTCTGGCAGAAGCTCCGAACCCAAGCAGACCCGTCGAATCGGCAGACCTCGAGCCACTCGGATTCAAACCGGAAGGGAGTTGGGGGCAAAATGCTGCCAAATTGCTGTTTAGAGCTGGCTATAACGAGGAAAGCGCCATGGGCACACTCCCACCAGCAGCAACTCCGCATGGGATGACAAGAACTCAAGCTCGGCTATTTCAAAACGGAGAGCAAATTCCCCCGAACCGCCGAGGCATCAGCTCCAGTCAAGCTCCGTTGGTCATCAGAACCGCAACGAAGAAGAACTTCACCTCGAACTACATCGAGGCGAGGATAGTAGATGAAGCAGCTGAAGGATCGATAATCTCCGATGCACTCTCCACCTACCTCAGCCATCCAGACAGCAGGAGAAGGCGACGACGGGCTCGATGCCAAGCCTTGTTCCGGAAGCAAACCAGAGGTGGTAAAGACTGGTCGAATCGAAAACGCACATCCGTGTTCGAGAGGCTCGGGCCAGTCAAACATTCAAAGAAGAAGTCAGTGTTCGATCGCCTGGAAATGCCTATCGGGGACTTCGTCTCAACACCCACCCACCCACCCATGGCTGCCGTCCATCATATCTCCATTACGGAGCCCGACAACGGTGAAACTTCTACGTCGGACGACGAGTTGCCCGACGCCCCGCCAGTCCTCGAAGAAGGGGGGCAGTCCACCGTTGATGACTTGAAGGAAATCAACTTGGGCACGGAGACGGAGCCTCGGCCTACATTCGTCAGCACGCTCTTAACCCCGGAGGAAGAAGCTGCATACATCAAACTGCTTAAAGAATACAGAGACGTCTTCGCATGGTCCTACAAGGAGATGCCGGGCCTCGATCCAAAAATCGCAGTGCACCAGCTCAGCGTCAAACACGGAGCCAGCGCTATCAAGCAAGGACAAAGACGCTACCGGCCAGAACTGATACCCCAAATAGAAGGCGAAGTCAACAAATTGATCGAAGCCGGCTTCATTCGAGAGGTCAAGTACCCGACATGGATCTCTAGCGTCGTCCCCGTCAAAAAGAAGAACGGCCAAATCCGAGTGTGCGTGGACTTCAGAGACTTGAATAACGCATGTCCAAAGGACGACTTCCCCTTGCCAATCACGGAGCTAATGGTTGATGCGACGACTGGTCACGAGGTGCTCACTTTCATGGATGGATCATCGGGCTACAACCAGATTCGGATGGCACCCAAGGACGAGGAGCTCACGGCATTCCGCACACCGAAAGGAATCTACTGCTACAAGGTAATGCCGTTCGGCTTGAAGAACGCGGGAGCCACCTACCAGCGAGCTATGCAGAAGATCTTTGACGACATTCTTCATCAAAACGTGGAGTGTTATGTCGACGACCTCGTGGTGAAATCCAAGAAGAAATCGGCACATCTACAAGATCTTGAGCTAATCTTCAGACGACTTCGAAGGTACCAACTCCGCATGAATCCGCTCAAGTGCGCGTTCGGAGTCTCCTCGGGCAAATTCCTCGGCTTCGTCGTCCGACATCGTGGCATTGAGATAGATCAATCCAAAATTGATGCTATCGTCAACATGCCCGTACCAAAGACAGTGCGAGACCTCAGAGGCCTCCAGGGACACTTGGCGTATATCCGGAGATTCATCGCCAACCTGGCTGGAAAGTGCCACCCTTTTAGTCGCCTCATGAAGAAAGGAGCGCCGTTCACATGGGATGAAGCGTGCCAAGAAGCACTCCAAAACATCAAAGCATATCTACTGAAGCCGCCAGTCCTATCAGCACCGGTTCAAGGGAGGCCGCTCATCCTCTACATCGCCGCCCAAGAGCAAGCCTTGGGGGCACTCCTGGCCCAGAACAATGAACTTGGCGTGGAAACAGCTTGCTACTACTTAAGCCGCACTCTCGTCGGCGCAGAGCTGAATTACTCCCCAATCGAGAAGGTCTGCCTAGCACTCATCTTCGCCACGAAAAAGCTGCGACACTACATGCTCGCTCACACCATCAGACTCGTCTCGAAGGCTGACCCACTCAAATATATCATGTCGAGACCAGTGCTTTCCGGACGTCTAGCCAAGTGGGCCCTGCTGCTACTTGAATTCGACATCACCTTCGTGCCACAGAAAGCGGTTAAAGGACAGGCCCTCGCGGACTTCCTCGCAGAATATCCTCTCCCGGCAGAATGGGAGTTATCAGAAGATCTCCCAGATGAAGAAGTATTCTCTGTTGACATCGCCCCGTCCTGGAAAATGTTCTTCGACGGCGCAGCTAGGCAAGACATAGCGGGAGCCGGAGTCATCTTTGTCACTCCGGACAACGAAATACTCCCCTTCTCATTCCTGCTCTCGGAAGCATGTTCCAACAACGTGGCAGAATATCAAGCCCTACTCATTGGTCTCGAACTGGCCGACGAAATGAACCTTCAAGGACTAGAGATCTTTGGCGACTCTCAACTCGTGATCTAGCAAGTCCTGGGGGCATACGAAGTCAATAAAGAAGACCTGGTACCGTTGCATGCGCGAGCCGTAAAGCTCCTCGAAAAACTCAAGGCTGTTTCCATCCAACACGTTTCCAGAAACCTCAACCAGCAGGCTGACGCACTCGCAAATCTGGCGGCTACACTCCCGTTCCCAGATGAGCGTTTACTCGTCGTCCCCGTCTGCAGGAGATTCGTGGTCATCGAAAAAGAGGGTCCGCCCGAGGTACCAGTTCAAACCAACGCGGTGCATGTCCTCGAGATTAAAGAACAAGACTGGAGGCAACCGTTGGTGGAGTACCTTGTTCATGGTAAACTCCCCGAAGATCCGAAGCGCAAAAGTGACATCCGTCGACGATCTCTAAGGTTCTACCACTTCAACGGCGAACTGTACCGACGAAGCTATGACGGCACACTCCTGAGGTGCCTCGCAAAAGAGGAAGCGGAAGCCGCACTCGAAGAAGTACACGCTGGAATCTGTGGATCACACCAGTCCGGTCCGAAGCTTCACTTCCGCGTCAGAAGGATGGGATACTACTGGCCTACCATGATCAAAGACAGCTTGGAGTACGCGAGAAGATGTCAAGCTTGCCAAATGCACGGGGACTACATTCGTCAACCTCCGGAGCCTTTACACCCAACAATCGCGTCTTGGCCCTTCGACGGATGGGGTCTTGACATCGTCGGTCCTCTGCCCAAATCATCCAAGCAACATCTCTACATCTTGGCGGCAACGGACTACTTCTCCAAGTGCGCTGAAGCGATACCATTGAGGGAAGTTACAAAGTACTCCGTCATCAGCTTTATCCAGAACGACATCATCTTCCGCTATGGAGTCCCCCGCTACATCGTAACAGATAACGGGAAGCAGTTCAAGAATGCTGCCGTCAGCCAGTTCTGCGCATTGTACAACATTAAGCAGAATTGTTCGACAATGTACAACGCTCCAGCCAACGGTCTAGCAGAAGCCTTCAACAAAACTCTGTGCAAGCTGCTGGAGAAAATCGTCTCGAAGACAAAGAAAGATTGGCACGAACGCATGGGCGAAGCACTATGGGCTTACCGAACATCCTTCCGCACGCCGACACAAGCAACGCCGTATTCCCTCGTCTATGGCGTGGAAGCCGTTCTTCCGCTCGAACTCCAGATCCCGTCACTCAGGATAGCAGTCCAGGAAGGCCTCACCAGCGATGACAACGCCCAGCTCCGCCTAGCAGAATTGGAAGCACTGGATGAAAGACGCCTCGAAGCTCAACAGCGTCTGGAGTGTTATCAGGCCAGGCTCTCTCGCGCCTTCAACAAGAAGATTCGTCCTCGATCATTCCAGATAGGGGAACTGGTGCTGGCGGTCAAACGCCCCATCATTCTCTCGCATCGAGGAGGGAAGAAATTTGATGCCAAATGGGATGGCCCGCATTCCGTCAAGGAAGTCTACTCCAACGGTGCTTATCTCCTCACCACGCCAGAAGGGCTGACACTCGGCCCTATCAACGGCAAGTACCTCAAAAGGTACTATGCCTAAAGCAAGGCCATACCCCTTGTTCAAAAAAAAAAAAAAAAAAAAAAAAAAAAAAAAAAAAAAAAAATGAACTACGTGCGACTTGATCCCCCTTAGGGGGGTACGTAGGCAGCCTGAAAAGTTACTTCAGGTTCAGTCCGACCAAAAGAAAAAGACAACAAAGTTCCATGGAAAGGGTGTGGCAAAATGAGGCGATATTATTAATAAAGCAAAGACAGTACACTGCATAAGTCCCGAAAAGGAAGCCACAATGGAACAAGGAATAACTAAAAGAAGGTGTCCAGAGCTTGAAGACGACGCAGCAGCTCCTCCCTAGTTGCCTCCACTCTCTGAAGCTCCACGGGACGAGCGACCAGAAGCTCGCGACGGGTTGCCAAGTCCGACTGCTGCCTCAAATGACTCGCCTTCAAAGTGCTCTCCGCAGCCTCAGCCCGCTCCAAACGGGACTCCGCCTTCCGAAGTGACGCGCGCGCAGATTCCACCTTCCTCTGGGCCTTCGATAGGCTGGACGTAGCCTCCGCAAGTTGATGCCCGGACTGACTTAGACTCGCCTCAGCGGCCTCCAGCTCAGAAGGGGAGCTCCCCTCCAGCAAAGCCCGCCGGGATCGATAAGCCTCGCTCTCGGTCACAAGCTGGTCCATTTGAGCGACGAAAAGAGAGCTGTCAACTTTGAACTCCGCCAGGCTCGCGCAAAACTCCGCACCATCTGCCGACCACCAGTCCTGGAGGGCGCCAAGACCGGCAGTTTGGAAAGGCTCCAACGTCGACTTGATGTACTGCCGGCAGCTCGAAAGAAGGAACTCTGAGACCCTGCTCCTCGGCCTTAAAACTGGACGAGGCGCCTCGGAGTAGGTAGGCAAGACCCTCCCTGCCGCTGCAACTGCCACAGGAGCCGCCCGCGCCAACAAGGGTGGTGGAACCGGAGAAACCTCCGCTGCCGCTGCGGCCGCAACAGGAGCCGCCTGCGCCAACAAGGGTGGCAGAACTGGAGAAACCGCCGCTACCGCTGCGACAACCGTCTCCACCAAAGGACACGAGGGCACAGTCATCGGGGAACGCCGCTTGTCGATGCTCGAGACTTCAGCCTCCTCGCCAAAAGACAAGGCGTCGACATCGATGTCGTCCAGGTTAATGTCGCCCCTAGGGAAGTTCTCCCCGCAAAGTCCGAGGAGATCTAGATCATCCGGAGGGATATCTAGCCCGCAAGGTTCGGGCACTTCCTGTGCGGCACCGGTGGACGAATGCCCAAGAGGCACCTTTGAAGAGCTCGCTCCACGCTCTACCACTATAACAGAATCTGGTCAAAAGAAAGAAACGGTGCTCAGCGTGATAAAGCTTCCTGAACGTAGAGGACAAATAAAATGAAGAGAGTTCCATACCTGTGTGGTCGGACGAAGCGGTCCGGGAAGGAGGAATCACTTCATCTTTCAGAAGTCCAGGCTCCTCGGCATCCTCCGTCAGACAAGGGACTCTCGGGACCATCCCGCGAGGAATGCACATTTTTCTTCTCTTGGGAGGGGCACCCTCAACTTCGGCCTTCGGGAAACAGAATACCCCAGGGGCACTAGTAAGCTCGACATCCAGCACCGGAACGGAAGAAGGGACACAACGAGCGCTGGAAAGACGACTACCGCTCCTCTGCGCCCGCCGAAGTCCCAGTTGGAGGCGGCGGTCCTCTACTCCCGCAGAATGATCAAAGCAGAAATTCCTGAACCCGCTACTCACCAAGACGTCGACTGGAAAACTCGCAAGTAAAGGGGAAACTCGCCCTTTAACCCACTGGCAGTATTCCGGGGTGGCGGCGTCCCGAAGCCCGGATTTGGCCCCAGGGAAGAAACTACTGCCGGTAAAGCGAGCGTAGAGGGAAGCCCACAGACGGTAACCCTCCTGCGGACTGAAACGCCCCTGCAACTGCTGAGGCGTGCCAGGGACTTCCTGTCGAAAACCCTGCTGACGGGCAAAGCGATGGGGGGAGTACTGCTCCACCTCCACCACATCTCCTTTGCGCCAGACTAAGTAGCCAGGGCGGCAGCTGACCATATTCCAGTAAAGACTATCCGGGAGCCCGTCGTTGTCATACACGGTCGACCTCTCCAAAGGCAGCACCGAATGCTCCGACAGAAATTCAAAATCGACGCTCCCCATCCTCCTCAAAAGGGTACGAGCACACTCTTTCGGACGCTCCCAACTGATAAAGGCGTTCAAAATCCCTCCTACCCCTGGGAGGAAAGGTAACTCGGCTGGATGCCCGCGCCTGGCAAAGATCCCCTTCGGGAAATGCAGAGCTATCCAGCCGTACAAATAATGCAAGGGTCCGAAAGCAGCCGACCGGCCGAGCTCCTCCTTGGCCTTATCTGAGCCAGACAAGTCCCAGTAAGTCCCGCTGAGAGCCCGATACAAGGCGCATAGTATGGCTGGGGCTAGATTGAAGAGCTCGCCCCTCTCCATCCTGGAAGCAGCAAGGAAGGTCCCCGGACGAATGGCCTCCCCAGAACACGGAAGCACGAACCGGCAAAGAAAGATGACCAGCCCGGCGGCTCGGTAAACCGATCGCCACTCCTCGCTGTCCCGTTTCAGGCCAAGGAGTTCCCAGGGGCACTGCTTCCCCTCCATTGAGTGCTTCTCTCGAGCCAAGGAATCGATAGGCCTCACAAAGGAGCGAAGCGGAGGTCTTTGCATCTGAGCGATCTTCCACATCGGGTGAGCTGAGGGCGCTGGAGCTCTATACTCGCCTCTGAACCAAAAATCGACCCAAGAAGAAGGACGCACTCGATCTGATTGGTCCCTCGCCGCAATGATAGCATATGCCTTGAACAGAAGGAGGCAAGAACTCGGAGCGTAGCTGCTGTCCAGCAGATCCTTCAAGGCAGGCACCTCCTCTTGGTAGTAGTTCCGTACCTCGGGGCACCCCGAAACGATATGGACATCACGAAGCGAGATGCCTATCTCCCCCGCCCCAGTAAGGAAGGTGTTAGTCTCCGGACACCAAAGCTCACAAAGCGCACGGTACATCCCCTCAGGACGACTGTACTCCCGACGAGCCGGCGCCAGAAATTTGGCCAATAAGTTCATCTCAGGTTCCGCGCCAAAGACCTCGTAGAGCTCGTCCATCCACTCGCGAAAGCCGCAAAGGTACTGGACGTCGCCCCGAGGCCAAGAATCGGGGCCCCATCGGGTCAGCCTAGCACATATCTTCGAGGCAACAACTGGCGTAGGCACGAACTCTTCACCGCAATGATGGAACGGAAGACTCAAACTCGGCCGCAGAAGCTTCATGGAGATCCCTTCGTCAGTATGGATCTTCTCGCTTAATTTCAGCATCCCGCAAGTCGCATCCGCGACTCCATCTTCCGTGATGCGCTCGTGCACAAAGACACGGAGCAACGACAGAAGGTCTTCCCGCCTTGAGCTGCGGTGACGGCGCACACGAGTGAAAGGAAAGCAAAGGCATCTCCTCCCGTCGAAGAAATCCTCGTCTATCCAGCCCGAGGAAGTCAAACTCTCGAAGACGCGGGCCCTGGAGGACCATGAAAGGAGGCAAGTCAAGACAAGCGCACCAAAAAAAAAAAAAAAAAAAAAAAAAAAAAAAGGGCCTGCACCCCTGTCGAGAGGATTGCCCGATTCAAGATTACTCTCCAGCCAGCCCACACCCGTGTCGTGACCCGTGCGCCACGAGCCGACACTGGTATCATCGGCGCCTTCGAAGTTCAAAAAAAAAAAAAAAAAAAAAAAAAAAAAAAAAACAAAAAAAAAAAACACGAGAAGTCAACAAGTGGGGGGGCCCACGGGCCCCTCGCCCCCTTCCAATTGGAGAGCAACAACAAAGAAGGAAAGGGGGGGACCCGCACCCCCCTCCTTCTCCTTCTTCTTCGCCTGCAGCCCGACCAAACCGCCACGCCCGCCGGACCCGGCCCCCGAGCCCGACCCACTCGGTCCCGCAGCCGCCGGACCCGGCCCCCGCGCCTGATCCGCTCGCGCCCGCCACCCTGCACGCCGGCCCCCGCGCCCGATCCGCTCGCGCCCGCCACCCTGCACGCCGGCCGCCGCGCGCGCCGCGCGCCGTCGCCGCCTCCCGCGCGCCACCGCACGCTGCGACCCCGCGCGCCGCCGGCCCCGCCGCGCCCCGCGCCGGTGCTGCTGCCGCTGCTGCCCGTGCAGCCCGGAACCGAACCGAAGAAGAAGAAGAAAGAAAAAAAAAAAGAAAAGAAAAGAAGGAAAAAAAAAAAAAAAAAGAAAAAGAAAAAGGAAAAGAAAAGAAAAGAAAAAGAAAAAGAAAAGAAGAAGAAGAAGAAGAAGGAGGAAGAGAGAGGCGGCGAAGGCGACCCGCACCTCAGCCGCGCTCCTCCATCCTCCCCGCCTCGAGCCTCGTCGCATCGTCGCTTCGAACCCGCCTTCGCAACGACCGCGAAATCGCGCACCATCGCCGCCGACGAAAGAAGCGACACCGGGAAGACGGAGCGAGTCGCGTGCAACCCCAGGCAGCTCTCTTCCGACTACGGTCTTCAGAAGCCGGCAGAACCGTCGCGCAAAAGCACAAGGCCGACGAAAAAGGCGACACCGGGAAGACGGAGCAAGTCTCGTGCAACCCCAGGCAGCTCTCTTCAGATCTTCAGAAGCCGGCGGAACCTTCGCAGAGAAACGCAATGACGGAAGAAGGGGGTAGGGGTCCTTAAATAGACCTCCAACCCCGCCCACGAAAGGAATCAAGGACAAACGCTCTACGATTCCTACGTGTCCAAACCCGACACGCTCTCACCGACGCACTCGTCCTTGAGGGGGCATTTGTAGACACACGAATTTCGTCGGACCCGAACCCCACTCACGTGTGCCAACGCGGATGCAAACCCGACACACGGACCCGACTCGCGCGCGCCGATGCGGACCCGGACCCCATGCGCCAAGGGGGGCCGACCCCTACTAGGGTCCGAACCCCATGGGGGCCGGTCCCTACTAGGACCCGAGCCACATGGGGCCGGCCCTAGTAGGACCCGAACCCCATGGGGGGCCGGCCGGCCTTGCAAGGAAGGAAAAGAAAAGAAAAGAAAGAAAAGAAAAAGGAAAGAAAAGAAAGGAAAGAAAAGAAAAAGGAAAGAAAAGAAAAGGAAAGAAAAGAAAGAAAAGGAAAGAAATACCGCCATGCGCGGGGGGAGGTAGCGTATGACGTCTGCACACACGCGGATCTGCGCCGATCCCTCGATCCGACGCACAAGACGAAGCGCCCGATCGCCATCGATTTCGTGCGCAAAATCCAGCCATAATTGCACCCGCCAGAAAAGGAAAACAACTAAATGTTATTCCCTTCATCAATGGATGAATAAAATCCGGGTAATTATGAGAGAGATACAAAAGGGATTTAAAATTAAAGAGTTCCCATATCTCTCTCCCCACCTCTTTGCCTATAAATAGAGGGGGTGGGGGAAGGAAAAAATGGTCGAGAAATTGAAGACGAAGCGCCAGAGCTCTGCAGAAGAGAGCACGCTTCTTCATCGACCCAAGGCTTCACGAGGCACAGTCAAGCCTGTCCCGAGGGATCGGCTTACTGAAAGTCCTCATCAACGTGAAGACCCTTGCGCACGACGATCACCCCTTCGACTCCGTTCACGAAGAAGAAAGCTCGGAGAAGAAGAACCCTTCGACTCCGAGGACGCCAGAAGCAAAGGCCGGAGAAGAAGAGGAGCGGCACTACCCCGTCGTCTCCAACAAGCTTCGACTCCGATCAAGCCCAAAAGCCCGGAGAAGAAGAGGAGCGGCACTACCCCGTCGTCTCCAACAAGCTTCGACTCCGATCAAGCCCAAAAGCCCGGAGAAGAAGAGGAGCGGCACTACCCCGTCGTCTCCAACAAGCTTCGACTCCGATCAAGCCCAAAAGCCCGGGGAAGAAGAGGAGCGGCACTACCCCGTCGTCTCCAACAAGTCCTCGATCCCGATCAAGCCCCAAAGCCCGGAGGAGAGAAGCGAAGCGTCATCACCACGTCGTCTTCGACAAACATCTGCACCATCCACGAAGAAGAAAGGCTGGAACAGATCATCCGAAGCGTCACTACCCCGTCTTCTTCATCAACAAAAGCCGACGCTACAACCGTCGCACGGAGATCGGTGCTACCCCCACCATCTTCGAAAGCATTCTTCGACCCCGATCACGCCAAAGAAGCCCGGAGAAGAAGAGAAGTCCCGTTGACACGCAAACCGTCGAAGCACCGGAGAAGTAGCCCACGTCGTTCGAAGAAGAAGATCGAGTAAACGCCAAAGCTAAAGCAACGCAAGAAGCCAAAGCAAAGCCCCAGTAAAGCCCGCGCCAAAGCAAAGCAAGTGCCAAAGCCAAGCGACTACGCCGGCCACGAGCAAAAGCACCGCACGTTCTAGCCGATACGACGCGAAGTCCGGAAGAACGAAAGCATCGCAAGTCTCTCCCAGCTACGTCCAAGTGCAAGCGCCGAAGCAAAGCAAAAGCCAGAGCCACGCCGGAGCCAAGCCAAAGCCAAAAAGCCAAAGCCAAAGCCAAAAAGCCAAAGTCAAAGCCAATGCCAAAAGCTCGATCGACGCCGCGAACCGACGATCAAGGACACCGAGGTCAAGCAAGGAACGAGGAAGACGCGAAGACCGAGGAATGAAGCCGAAAACCCCCTAGCCGAGAAAGCGCGAAGCACGGAAGGGACAAAGCAACGGTGGACATTCCTTAGCCTCTCCAAAACCCTCTCCCTGTAAAGACCCCTGTCCTGGGCTTCTCCTTCAGAGCTCTCGCACGAACACCACGTGGAGACGCGGATCAAAGGGATCCCCCAGAAGATCTTTCCCACAATCCCCTGATCAAAACTCGCCGCAACCCGGACTCGCTACACCCGAGCAACCCGGGTCCCGGCCACAATTGTAATCTCGTTTTGTGCAATAAAGCCGACCCGTACCTTTTTTGCGCATACAGTTACCCTAGACAACACACCCACCAATTTTTACAAAATTCCAAAACTTCTAAGGTGGTCAAAATGATCGTAGCTCATTTTCTCCTTCCGTAGCTCATAACTCACTGTAACATTCCTATATATATATATATATATATATATATATATAGAGAGAGAGAGAGAGAGGGATGCTTAGGTGCGGTCTGCGGTCCGCAGCCGTCCGATGCACCACTCCGTGCATCCGATGCACGCGGCGGGTGCATTGGACAGCTGCGGACCGCAGACCGCACCTAAGCATTATATATATATATATATATATATATATATATATATATATATATATATATGCGCGTGTGTGTGCGTGCATGTGTGTACATGGATATGTGGATATGTACGTGTGTGTGTGTATGCATAGTGTGTATGCGTGATCATAATTGCTCTAAAATGAGACTGATATACACTCAAAAAAATACTAAAAAAGCATGGTGATGGCATGTTTGGATGGCTCAACATATGAAACACCATAGACCCCACGATTGGAAAAGAATCTCTTGTACAAGTTTATAGCACTAGGCACTTCCTTTTAATGTGAAGATTTTGTTGCTTTGTAGAAAGTCAAGTCTGAGTCTTTGGTTAGGCATTACGTCATACAACAAGAAACATTACCAAACATCACAATGGAATGATAGAAACTAGAGATACCAGTGAACTATCAATACATATTTAGAGGCAAGATAATGTTGGCATGCATGGGGATGTGAGTATCACCTTTCCAAACTGGTATGCATTTGAACTTGCAATTTGAATATTGGGTGGGATGGCAAAGAACCCTGGTAACCAAACAACCTTCTCGACCTTACACTTGAGTTCATCTTCAATCTCTAAGAGTTGAGATTCACAATCGGGCTTCAGCCTTTCCTTGGAGAAACATCGCATGTAAGTTTCTAATGAAGATAAGTAAATGAGGATAAGCATAAAAGAAACAAAGCAAGATCATGCACAAGTGTAAGCGAAACACTTTAGTAGTAATAATTTGAGCATCATCTGCGAATGCTCCAAAGGGCTAAAAGGTGTTGCTTTGTTGCCTACTAGCATGGAACGGTTCAACAACATAACAACATCTGACATATGATAAGGTGGGAGATCAATGATACCTTATGTAGCGCGGAATAGTGTCTGCCATTGCGTATATTGATGGGTCCAGCCCATTTTCCAGGAGAAAGTCAAGGAAAGCACCAGGTAATAGTGATTTAGGAAGTGTGCCCTCCTTAAGGGGTGAACCATTCTCTTTCGGACCCATTCAAGGTAACACCTGACATTTGAAGGATTTTCAAAATAAGAAGTGTAGAAAATGCACCATTTTTGTCAAATCGACATAAAGGAAGTGTTTGCACCTCATAAATGTGAGAATTTTTTTCCATTGGTGTGGACCATTAGGTAAATTGTTTTTCATGTTTGTGAAAACCGACCGGTTGGTTGCTTAGGCATGCGTGTACTTCCAACTAAAGGTCAATGATCATAAACTACATAAGAGTTGGTACATCTTAGATACACGGTGGCTAGAACAAGGATAAAGAAAGGTGTGGATGGCTATCTCCAGAGTCTTCGATGTACCGAGGTGTATAAATGGATGCTTGGGTCTATTGTTACACCAACAAGGAGATGGAGAGAGCAGAAGATTTCTGTTGCACCCATGGGGACTTTCTAGAGCTTCAAAAAATCTCTATAGGTGCAGGTCTGTTCTTTGTTTTATTAGTTCAACAAATTTGTGCTAGAACGACAGATGCAACATTTTTTATTTACTCCACTTTCCTCCCTATATGACCCTCCTTCAGATCGTGAAAATAGCCACCCAAGCTCTAGTTCTGTGCGCTGCAACCAGCACCCTGATATGATCCTTTTGAATAAATCCAACTCAGTACTCACAAGGTCATTTGTTTTCTGTTTTGATTAGTTTGTCAAGAGAAGAAATTGTTGTAAATAAAGGGGATTCATTTCTGTTGTTTAGGAATTTGTTACCATTGTTTAGGAGTCTTTGTTGGTTAGGATTCAGTAGTTTAGTTGTAACCTTGGTTGTTGCAATTGAGGAATATCCACCACTAATTGATGCGGAACAGGATCTGGCGTGCATGTTTTTTTGAGGCAGATCATGCTTGGCATGAAACTGAGGCTCAACCTCCATCCAGGTCTAATGGCCCATTCTAGATGGGGCCATTTTTATTCATTAAGCAATTTTCTATATATTTTTATCATATTTCTAAGCTTAATTTCTGCATATATCAAAACCCATGTCATAAGGTGATGCAGACGAGCCTACTACGTGCAGTTTTTCTACAGCTGATCGTGTATTTTCACCCTTCCCGGAGATCCAGGATGCCGATCGTCGATCCGTCTGCACCAATGGAAAGCTCATTCAGAGACCTAAAACTTTGGTTTTTATTTTGTTTCGATCCGATCCACGGATCTTTAGTTATTTCAGTTTTTATTTCTGGTTTGGGTAGGTGCGAGCCATGTTCGCATCCGGTTCGAGCCACAGATGCCGAACTGACTCGTTTCTGTGTTAGGTTTTAGGCCGTAGGATCTTAAGTTAGATTTAATCTCAATGGATGATATCTCAAGGGAAACAAAAACCCAAAACCCTAGTCCCAAAACCCAACCGGCCGGACCCTCTCTCTCTCTCCCGCGGACACCCCTTCTCATCCGCCCGTCCCTCTCTCTCTCTCTACCCGACCGGCCTCTCTCTCTCTTTCTTTCCTTTTTTGTTCCCTTGTTTGTTTCCCCTATAAGATCTAAAACCCTAATTGATGATGGGGAGATGAATTGAATTGAAACCCTAACAACGGAGAAGCGGATCGCTTGCTCGGTGTATCTCTTCTGACAAAATCCTCTTTGCTTCTAGTCTATTCTTCCTTCCGCAAGCTTCTATCCCGTCGCCTCGCCGCTCGTCTACGGCTTCACGGAAGATCGATGTGAAGTTTCTTCTTCTTCAAAGATCCCTCGTCTCGGCTTCTTCACCCCGTCTTCTGGACCACGCCTCCCCCTTCCGCGTCATTCATCTGCAACAACGGAGCATCGGAAAGCTGCCGGCATTGACCTAAGCACGGTTTGGTATCGTCCTTCGATAATTTTCATGTGATAAATCATCTTTTTCAAACCGGCCTTATTGCTGAATTTCCATTAGGGTTCCTAAATATTTGGTTTTTCTGAGGTTCTCATCCATTAGGATTTTATCGTTTAGGTCTATGGTTGTTCTTTGATACATTGGCTTTATCTATTGAGATTGTTATTGTTTCATTGCTGGAATTCAGTTATATAATCTGAAATTAATTATTGTCTTGCCAGTTGTTCTTGCTTCTTTGAATTAAGTCTGATTGGGAATGAATGATTGTTGAATCGTGATTTTAAGCATTGCTGAAATTTATTTATATATGCTGAAATCTGGTTTTTATTGTTTAAATTCTGCACTTGGGTTAAATTAAGCATACGCATCCCATCATAAGGTTTCCTAAGTGTATTAGGAGTTCAAGTCTTAAGTGTTTTAGCAATTTAAGTCCCAGTAGTTGAATTGCTTGGGAGTTTATAAAAGAACCCAAAAGCCTCTATTAATTTAATGTTAACAAAAATTCTACTTTGTGCAAAGATCGGCTACGATGGCTTTTGTTCCCCGACGGCGAGAAGCATAGGATACCAGGTGAAAAGTCAACGGCAAGAGGTTGTATTGTGAGATGGCCTGGTAATCATCACCCTTCTCTATCTCCATCAATTAAAACCTTTACCCCATCACCTATTTTCGGATCCCATAAAAGCCTGGTCATAAACAGTCCATAAAACCCCCTGCATCCCATTTAAACCTCATCAAAATCTACCTATAACAAGCGTATACCTTCCCCCCTCTTTCCTCAACAAGATTTGTCACTTTACCACGCCAAAATCCCCTAAAAAGATCCAAAACCTGGTCAGGACAGCAAGCTATCCTGATCTGACTTTTGCAATATTTTCCGCATCCGCTTCCATTGAAACTTGATCCAAAACCTCCCTACTTGAGCCTATTATCCTCCGATACTAAAAGCCCAAAATCACATTTCCAAATTGAAGGTCAATTGCACTCAAAACCAAATTTGGACTATGCAATCCAGATTTGGAGATCCTTTGATATTTGTCCATCCAACAAACGCATCGCTATAAAAATTATATCCTAACTTCCCTACACCTAGACCCACCTACAAACAAAATTTTAGTCATATTGGATTCCGGATTTATGTCAAAGAGCTAAAACCTACCTTCCTATCCTTAAAATATGTAATTTCTAAATCTCCATTCTTCACCTTCACCTAGAGAGGCAAGAGAGAGAACCTTTCAATTTTGGTGGGACCCATCAACTGTCCTGCATCCCTTATTTACTAACTAGATAAGAAAACGGCAACACATTACTACCATTTTATGTGCTCACGCAGCTCTTGGAGGACGATCTACCCTCGAAGTAGATCACACGTAGTGGCCACGATCTTCTTCTGATCATTGTCTTATCGTTTGGTATCAGAGCTGACCTTCGTATGCCTCTCCTATGCATACACAACGAGTGAAGGCGATGGAGTCGGAGCCGGTTCAATACAAGTTGAGGCCCAAGACTAAAACTCTAAATAAGATTGTTAATAGGCAATTTAAGTGGGTTGGGGGTCTTCATTTCCTATGGGCCCTTTCCCTAAGGCTATTTAATTGGTTAGGTAGTCGGAGACCTTCTTGTCACATGTGGCCTTAAGCTACCGCCTTAATGGACATATGGTCGAGCTAGCCCTGGATGAAGTCCAAGATCGAAAAGCTCGAAGAGGACCTACAAGAGATCAAGGAAATCCCACCGCCATGAGTATCCAGTAGGAGTGGCTAGCCTCTTCGGTCTTTTAAAGAAGGAAGAGATTGTTCCAATGAACCGAAGGCACGAGCTGAATCAAAAGCATTATATGGAGGAAATAATCATAGCAATAGCACGTGCCTGCTATAATGACTTGGACTTTCCAAAGTTTGCAGGAAAGAATTTCATAGTCACCAAGTTCAGGTTTGGCAATAAGTTAGCGAGGGTAAAACTTTGGAAAGTTCGGTGAAAATCAAAAAGTTTAGGAAAAACCGAGGGGGGGGGGAAGAAAAATTGGGTTCGGGATTTAATCGGCGATGATGAAATTTGGAAAAAATCGGCGAGTTCAGAACCATTGAGTCAACTTTTCAGCCTCATTTAAACAACTAAAAGAACGTGACATTCATAAGACAACATGTCAATCTATAGTAAATGAGAATGGTTAAAACTTAATGAGATCTATAATAATCGAGACGAACAAAATTGAGGATATAGGATTGTCTTAAAACAATGAAACCCAATCAAAGGGACTTGAGCACAAGGATGCGTCATTATATTAGAATAGGACCTATATATAGTTATAGTTGGCAAAATCAATGCAAATAAGCACCTAAGTCACATGACTTGCATGAACATTACATATAAACAAGTCAATATAAATCCCTAGCATGGATTTTGTGCATAATGTGCTATGCATGCCCTGTGGAAGGGTACAGATGGTGGGATAAGGAAAAGAGAAGGTGTCACCAGATTCGGTGTTTTAAACACGATTTTTTGAAAGAAAAAAACCGAGCAAACAAATGTTGAATTTTGTGATGTATTAAGTTAGGGATATAAGACAGCAAATAATCGACTGAGGAATAATATGTGTTTTAAACATGTTCCTTTCAAAAAACATGGAGAACTTGGTGACTATGGAGGATTTAGCTAGTTGGATCTACCGCATGGAGCAATTCTTTAAATTTCAAAATATAGGTGGGGATCAAAGGGTGTTGCCGGCTTCCTTCGACCTACAAGGAAATTCAGTACAATGGTACAGATGTTATGAGAAGACGCAACAGACAGTCTCCTGGGTAGATTTTGTCAAAGTTGTTTGCATTCGATTTGGGCCTACCGACTGCAGCGATTCGACAAATCTCTTACGAAGTTGCAACAAACTATCATGTGTGTGACTACCAAACTAGATTTGAAAGCTTGCTCGATGGAAAAGGCTCTTATTAAGTGTTTCGTTAAAGGGCTGAAGGAGGAGATTGGAAGCCAAAGCAATAGAAGTCACTCGCATTCAAGAGGAGAAGCCGAATAGTAGTCACCCACATGCAAAAGGAGAAGCCGCAACACCTTGAACAACCTGAGAATTAAGGTGTCATCTGCTCAACTGCTAATCAATTGGAGCTATGCCTATCAAAAAAATGTGAATAGGCAAAGACGAAGGAAGAAAGGGATAGAGGCTTCTTTTTCTTTTTTTTTTGGGGAGGGGGAGGCAGCATTTGTGATAATTACGATGAAAAATTCGGATTAAGTGATCATTGTAAATCGCAGCAAATATTTATGTTGGATGGAGATGGCAGGTGTTAAATGGAAGGAGGAGGAGAAGGTTAAGTACTGGCAGCTGAGGGTGGGTGAGGGAATGGTCACCACCTTGAGCTTGAGGAGAAGGTCGGTGTTCGATCTTAGGAATGATATGATAACTTTTGACTAAGCCCTTCTTTGTGATTGATTACTTTGTCAGTGTTAGGAGATGACGACTAGGGTTTGGAGAGAATGAAATGCTCTTCATTGAGGGACTAAGCCCAATATATATACACAACATAGAACCTAATCCGACTGTACATAAGATCCGACCCATCTCTATATACATTAACACTCTCCCTCAAACTCACGGTGGATCATATCCGAGAGTTTGCTGATAAAATGCCGGAAGCGAGCAATGGTAAGAGATTTCGTGAGGAAGTCGGCAGTCTATTCCGTCGAACGAACAAATGGCAAGGAGATGTATGCACGAGAAACTCTTGGCGAACATAGTGACAGTCAACCTCAATATGTTTCGTCCGCTCGTGGAAAACCGGATTACTAGCGATCTGAGTAGCACTCCGGTTGTCACAGAAAAGAGGTGTGAGCTCGGATAACACGACACCCAGGTTGAGTAGAAGACGGCGAAGCCAAACAATCTCTGCAGTGGTGGAAGTCTAACCCTGTATTTGGCTTCGGTGCTGGAGCGAATAACGGACTCCTATTTCTTACTACGCCAAGAGATGAAAGTCACCAAGGAACACACAATAGCCGGTGGTAGAACGGCGAGTAGCAACGTCCCTTGTCCAGTTGGCATCGGAGTAGGCGTGGAACACTAGAGTAAAGGTGGAAGGTAGAAACAAAGAGCGAGTGATAGTGCCCTGGAGATAGTGGATGATCTTAAGTACCGCTGCATAGTGAACAAAGCGGGAAGCCTAAACAAACTGATTGACAATGCCAACAGCATGGGCAATATCTGATCTAGTCATAGCAGTGTTCTAAAAAGTGGCTCAGGCGGGCTCCTAGACGCTAGGTGGCCCCCCACCGCCTAGCCTAGGCCCTAGGCGCTCCAGAAAAGAGGCCAAGCTCTCAGGCGGAGCTAGGTGAAGCTATGCGGGGCAAGACAGCCGCCTAGGCGGGCTCAGGCTGGCGAAGCGTACCAGGCGGGCTAAGGCTGGCCAAGCGAGCTGAGGAGGGCCAGGCGGGCTGAGGCTGACCAGGCGAACCATGTTTGCTTTTGTTCTTGTTAATCACTCAATCTTGAATTATGGTTATATACTTGTTCTTTAAAATAATGGTTTGGGATAATCTTGAACCTATATTAATTTTTAAACATATATATATTATATAATATCAAAATAATAATTAAAATAATTTAAAAAAAGGTAAAATGCCTAAGCACCGCCTAGGCGCTAGGCGATCACCCACCGCCCGACTAGCGCCTAGCGCTTTTTAGAACCTTGAGTCATAATGAGATAAACTAGTATCCCAACCAACTTCTGGTATCTGGAGATATCCTGGAGAGGCTCACCATCTATAGACAAAGCTTCAAGTTAAGCTCCATAAGTGTGTCAGCAGTGCAAGAGTCAGTAATAGCAGCATCGGCAAGGATGTCGGAAATGAACTTCTACTGGGAGATCAATCCACGAGCTGACCAAGCAATCTCAAGGCCAGGAAGTAGCAAAGTGGGCCTACATCCTTCATCTCGAAATGACTCTGGAAGTGACACCGAAGGAACGCTATGGTGGTACTGTTGTCCCCGGTGATGATCATATCATCCACAAACATAAGCAAAATAGCAAGACCCTGACTGAAGGAGCGGATGAACAGGGCATAGTCAGAGTGTCGCTTTACAAACCCAGCGGCCAGAACTGGACTGCAAAATCACTCAAACCAAGTACGAGAGTCTTGCTTGAGCCCATAGATTGCCCGATACAAACGACAAATGTGCCCCGAATGAATAAAGACGCCCAATAGAGGAGCCATGTACACCTCCTCTGAAAGATCACCATGTAGGAAGGCATTGGTCACGTCCATCTTATGGAGATGTCACCCTCGAGCAACTATCACATCTAAGAGGGTGTGAACTATGGTCATCCGAGCAACTAGAGCAAACGTCTCCTCGTAGTCAATCTCATACTCTTGGGAGAAGCAACTAGCAACAAGGTGAGCATTGTGCCGCTCAATGGAACCATCAGATCCAGTCTTGACCTTGAAGATCCATTTGCAGCTGACAGGCACTATGTCTGAGGAACAAGGAACTAGATCTCAAGTCTGAGTCCGCTGAAAAGCCTCAAGCATTACTATCATGGCATGTCGCCACTCTGGATGCAAAACTGTCTCACGGTACGACTGGGGCTCCAGGTGGGTGTGGAGAGCAGTAAAAAATACCTTGTATGACGAATAATAGGAGGCAACAGCAGAATAACCAGAGGTGTCAGAAGAGGTAGAGGTAAAAGCAGAGTAGCCAACTTATCAGGATAGTAGTCATATCTGTCAGGAGGGTGATGTTCACGCGTAGGATAGCACAAAACAGGGTCAAGATCCGTGACCGGAGAGAATGAAGCAACTACAGGCAAAGGAGTATCAGTGGAGGAAGTTGCGATGGGAGTAACTATAAAGTGACAAACATAGACACGCGTAACAAATGGTGCTGGTTGAGATGAGGGAGCTAAAGGAGGTGGTGGTGGCAGGGGAGGAGGCGGGGGGGCATAGTATGTGGGGTAAGGGAGGCGGGGGAGGTGGAAGGGGGGATGGAGGAGACAAATGAGAGGGCCTAGTGGGGGAATACAGAGAAAATAATAGAAGGAAAAGGAGTGGTAGTGATAAAGATGAAGATATATGTGGTGATAGAGAACTTGTGATTCAGTGGAGAAGGGACATTCTTAACAAATGAAACATAACGAAAGACACAAATCCGGTGAGCCAAAGGATCATAACATCGAAACTCTTTATGCTCCCGACTTAGACCCAAGTGAACACACTTGCTAGACCTGGCAGAGAGTTTGTTATGCTCATGAGGAGGGAGAAGAACAAACCACATGCACCCGAAAGTACGAAAAAGAGAGTAATCGGGGGAACGAGAGTGACGACGCTCAAACGGAGTAGCACCAGAAAGAGCAGAGGACAAAGTAATGTTAATGAAATGAACAGCAGTCATAACTGCTTCAGCCCAGTAGGAGTGAGGAACAGATGCAAAGAGAAGCAAAGCTCGTGCTGTCTCGAGAACATGATGATGCTTTCATTCGATGACTCCGTTCTGCTCATGGGTATGGAGAGAGGACTGTTGGTGAAGAGTGTCGTGAGATTGAAAGATCTCACGCATCTCAGAGGATAGATACTCCTTGGCACAGTCAGACCGAAAGATCTTGATGCGCTGACCGAATTGGATATCAAGCACAGTGGTGAATATTCGATAGATATACGAGATCTTAGACCGGTGACGCATAAGATAAACCTAAGTGCATCTCGAGTAGTCATTTATAAAGCTAACATAGTACATAAAACACAAGAAAGATGCAATAGGAATAGGTCCCCAAATATCAGAATACACTAACTCAAAAAAGACGGCAGATCAGAAAGTACTAGCAGAAAATGAAAGAGTTAGGTGTTTTACCAATCTACAACACATACAGACAGAGGGGGGACAAGAACACACGACCCAAAGTACCCGAACGAAAAACGTTTTTAAGTCGATTATTAGACAAATAACATAACGTAGAGCACTGATACCATAATGAATATAGATGGGCCGGGTTTTATGTATATAGATGGGTTGGGTTTTATGTATATAGACGGGTCGGATTTTATATACGGTTGGGTCGAGTTCATTATTGATGCAGACGAGCCCCTATGTGCAGATTTCTACATCTGATGGCGTATTTTGATTCCCTACGGAGATCCAGAAGGCCGATCACCAATCCGTCTGCATCATTGAAGAGCTATTTCGATTGCCTACGACTTTCGTTATTACTTTCTGTCGATCCGACTGACGGATCTTGAGTTATTTATGTTTTTATTTCTGGTTTGGGTAGTTGCGAGCCATGTTCGCATCCGGTTTGAACCATAGATGCCAAAATGACTCATTTCTGTGTTTGGTTTTTAACCATAGGATCTTAAGTGATATAAGATCTCAATGGGTGAGATTCAAAGAGAGTTAAGAAGCCCTAAAAGCCTATGTCGCTCCCCTCACCCGTCCGCCCTCTCTTTCCACGGCAAGACCTGCGCGGACACACCTCGGGAAGCGTGCCCGCGTCCCCTCCTTCCTCTTTTCCCGTGCGGACGCCTCTGTCTCTCTTTCTTTCCTTTTTTTTTAGTTGTTTTCCTGCCTATAAAGCCCTGCAAACCCTAATTGAAGATAGATTTTGATGATGAATTGAAACCCTAGAACGGAGAAGCGGGTTCGCTTGTTTGGCGCCTCATCCGAAGAATCATCTTGCTTCAAGTCTTCTTCTTCCCTCCGCAAGCTTCTTTCTCGTCGCCACGCCCTCGTCTACGACTTCGCGGAAGATCGATGCGAAGATCATCTCTTCTCCAAGATCAAATCATCTCGGCTTCTTCATCCCTTTCTTCCGGACCACGCCCCCTCTTCCGCCCATTCATCTACAACAACGGAGCCTTTGATCGCGGCCGACATTAACCAAAGCACGGTTTGAATCGTCTGTCGATATTTTCATGTGATAAACATCCTTCCAATCCGGCCTATTGCTGATTTTAATTAGGGTTTCAAAGAACTTGGCTTCTGAAGAATCTCATCCATTAGGTTAATTATCGCTTAGACTTTGGTGATCGAAATGGCTTCTGAAGAATCTCATCTGTGGCCGATCACCAATCCGTCTACATCATTGGAGAGCTAGTTCGATTGCCCACGACTTTGGTTTTTACTTTCTGTCGATCCGACTGATGGATCTTGAGTTATTTATGTTTTTATTTCTGGTTTCGGTAGGTGCGAGCCATGTTCGCATCCGGTTCGAGCCACAGATGTTGAACTGACTTATTTCTGTATTTGGTTTTTAACCATAGGATCTTAAGTGAGATAAGATCTCAATGGATGAGATTCAAAGAGAGTCAAGAAGCCCTAAAAGCCTATGCCGCTCCTCTCACCCGTCTGCTCTCCCTCTTCCCACGGCAAGACCCGCACAGACACGCCTCGGGAAGCATGCCCGCATCCCCTCCTTCCTCTTTTCCCGTGAGGACGCCTCTCTCTTTCTTTCCTTTTTCTTTTGTTGTTTCCCTGCCTATAAAGCCCTACAAACCCTAATTGAAGATAGATTTTGATGATGAATTGAAACCCTAGAACGGAGAAGCGGGTTCGCTTGTTCTGCACCTCATTCGAAGAATCCTCTTGCTTGTAGTCTTCTTCTTCCCTCCGCAAGCTTCTTCCTCGTCGCCACGTCCTCATCTACGACTTCGCGGAAGATCAATGCGGAGATCATCTCTTCTCCAAGATCAAATAATCTCGGCTTCTTCATCCATTTCTTCCGGACCACACACCCTCTTCCGCCCATTCATCTACAACAACGGAGCCTTTGATCGAGGCCGGCATTGACCAAAGCACGGTTTGAATCCTCCGTCGATATTTTCATGCGATAAACATCCTTCCAATCCGGCCTATTGCTAATTTTAATTAGGGTTTCAAAGTATTTGGCTTCTGAAAAATCTCATCCATTAGGTTAATTATCGCTTAGATCCATGTTTTATCTTTGAGACTTTGGCTTTATATTTGAGATCTTGTTAGCACTTCATTGCTGGAATTTATTTATTAAATCTGGAATTAGTCATTCACATGCTAGCTTTATTACTTCGTTAAATTAAACTTGTTTGGGTATGATTGGATGATGATTAGTGCTCCTAGTCCTTGTTGAAATTTGACTAAAGACATGCAGAAATCTATTTTTAATCGTTTTAAATTCAGCACTTGAATTTTTTAAACATCTGCATGCATCAATTATGCAATATTGTACTAATAAATTGGGCTTGCTTCACTAAGGAAGAGTCATTTAATTCTGTCCAAACCATTGTCATCATCTTCTAACATGGTATCAGAGCTCTAGGGTTTCTCCCGCCACGACGCGATGACGACGATTGCTCCCCCCCTCCTCCGATCATCCTCACCGGCACTGGCACCTCCTCCGATCCCCCCTCCGGTTTCCCTCTCCGATCCCCGGACCTCACCCCATCCGGCACCCCACCCCCCTCCTTCTCCACTCCAATCCCGACCCCACCCCCTCTTGACCCCACCCCAATCCCGATCACCACCCCGAACCCGACCACCCCACATCGATAACCCCCTCCTCCCAACCCCGACAAACCCCCCCCCCCCCCCCCCCCCAATTCCAATCACCCCCTCAGAAAAGGAAGATTTGGGTCGTTTATGAGTTGGTTTAATTTAATTTCTACTGGCTTTGGTTGTTGTAATAATTGAGCAACCTATTTGTCAAGGAATTGAATAAGAAAAATGGCGGCAAGGGATTACTACTACTACAACCAATTTCTGTGCTTATGCAGCCAGCCAGCGCTTGGAGTTGGAGGGAGGGCGGAGGACGATCTACAGTGCCAGTAGATCGATCACACCTAGTAGAAGAAGGGCATGCTCGCTCTTCTTTTTATTTTGAGCATGACCGACCATTCACGTGACCGAGTTCAGACGGACCGGCGAAGCCGTAGTTGTCGGTCGGTCGGTCGGTCGGGTTCTGTATCGTAGGTGAAGAGGGAGAAGGTATGAGCCGGGCTTCGTCGCGCCGATGATGTAATTGGGGTTTCGTCGGAGAGTATGAAGCCGTACCTCTCTCTACTGGTGGTGGAATTGGAAAGCGAGCGGAGGTGAGCGTCTCGGTCTTGATGTCCGTCCAACCCAACCCCGTGCCCGTGGTCAAAGCTCTTGCAGTGGGAGACGTCCTCAGGATTTGATTTTGGAAATCTTATTCGTACCCCAAAAATCTGTAATTACCCCCATCTATCCGTTTCTCAATAACTTTCTCAGTGTTAAAAGATCTTTCAACGGGGTTGTTGTTCACCGTCAGATCTCCCCCATGTATTAAGGTTTCCTGTCAAGCTCCAGGTAGTTTGACGGCGGACATCGAGCGAACCCGCAGCGGCGGCCGGGGCGCATGAGGGGTGAAGACCTGTGCGCATGGAGCGACGGCGGGCTGCACCACCAGCAACAGCGGCTTGGTCTTGAGCGGCTACGGCAGGCACGAGCAGCGGCAACGTGTGCACATGGGTTGGTTGTTTCGATGGGTTAGGTTTCCCCGAAACCAACAAAGAAGATAAATAGTGTTTATCTACGATTGGTTCAAAACCCATTGACAACCCGACTCGTTTTCCGACTCGTTTTTTTTTATATTTCTAGACCCGACTGCTTATATAGCAGACTCGGCCTGAATTTTGCAAACCTGACCCATCTAATTTTATATGCATTCTCATAAACTTAACTGTCTTATTTAATCTAGATCGTTAGTTGTATTTTTGTGATTGTCGACCTAATCTTGGCCCGATCTAATCGATCCAAGTATGGATCTTAATTATTTGGATTGTTCCGAACACATCGATACAGTATAATCTTATAAATTTATTTTATATAATACATATTTAATCTGGACCATTTAATTTGATATTATGATTCCATAATCTATATAGATTCGTTTTTCGCGATCTATATACGGATCTTTGTTATATGAATCATTCTGAATACATCGGTATGGTCAGATTTTCATAATTTTAACTGGATTACTTGCACAAGTGTAAGACGTCCTATATTTATGCATCCCAATTTTTAGTATACCTATTTGATAAACGTATACAATACCCAGATGTCAACTTTGTCCAAGTTAGAGTTTGAGGCTTTTGAAGTCAGTGGCAAGAATTATCTACCTTGGCATCTAGATGCCACTCTATACCTATAATCGAAGAAACTGGGGAGTGCAATCGAGGAAGAAAACAAGTTTTCTTTTGAAGAAAAAGTTAGAGCTACGATTCTATTGCATCATCACCTTCATACCAACCTCAAGAATAAATATCTAACCGAGATGGATCCTCTGAGCCTATGGAAGTCCCTGAATGATAGTTATGACCGTCAAAGGATGGTCATATTGCCAACGGTCAGGAACGAGTGGATGAACTTGCGATACCACGACTATAAATCTGTATCAGTATACAACTCATCCATGTTTAGTATCGATCACCTCGCAACTAAAATTATGCGGAGAACCTCACTATACCAATTCTGTTTTAAAAGGATAGGCAATGACCATCGTTTTTCAATATGTTATTTTTCAGTCTGTCGTTTTTCAATACCTGTCGTTTTTTACCACTAAGAAATATGAATTGACCGTTGTTTATTAAAAGACAAACTTTTTCCGTCATTTATTTATGTGGTTTATTTCTCAAATTGGTGTAGTGCCTGTCAATGGTAGTCAAATGGTTGACAAATACATTGTCTACTTTTTCACACCATGAATGTGCTCCTGCATCAATAGTATCGTGAGTGTAATTTTTCAAAGTTTGATGATCTCATCTCTATCCTCTTAGTTGCAGAAGAAAATAACAACGTCCTGATACAAAATCAAAGCTCTAGACCCACTAGAGCCGCATCATTGCCTGAAGCAAATGCAAATGAAGGATATCACAATTATTAAAGCAGGGGTTGTGGTAGAGGAGGCCATCATAAGCACCTCAAAAGAGGTGGCAATCATGGAATAGATTGCCACCCTGGAAGAGGCGGCTATAATGATCATGGATTTTATTTTGGGAAATCTTATTCATACCCAAAAAATCTGTAATTACCCCCCATCTCCTATTCGTTTCTCAATAACTTTCTCAGTGTTACGAGATCTTTCGATCTGGTTGTTGTCCACTATCAGATCTCCCCCATATATTAGGGTTTCCCATAGATTACTTGGGCCCTAAGTAATCTTACCCTATAAATAATATACAATCCCTTAGAGTGGGGCATATTTTTTGGATATCCCATATCTTTCCTCTACAAACACGCTATCGGCATAAGGCCATTGCGACACGAGCTTTGCGATGGTGAATCTCATGGCGATGAACGGTGCGACGAAGAACCTCGCAACACGGTAAACCTCGCGACTACATGGCGACAATCAGACAAACCAAAGCAACGTTGATCCACTCCACGTACGCCATTGATTGCTCTTCGACTCTAGCGAGAACGGATCTTGTTGAAGATTTGCATGTTTTCTGCCTATCACAACCTCCCACCTCATACCACCATGAGCCATCCCCATGACCAATTGGTGGCCAAAACCTCCGGGCCAATAAGCACGATGTTGACGGGCTCTGTGCAAGGTATAGAAGTCCACGCATTACACAACACCGTAGGCAGGGCCAGTATCCTCCGTACACCACCACAGCAGTAGAGGCAGTCTGCGTTCAATGACGGGCTATCCCGTCAAGCTCCAGGTAGCTTGACGGTGGGCATCGGGCGAACCCGCAACGGTGGCCGGCGCGCATGAGGGGTGAAAACCTGCACGCATAGAGCAACGACGGGCTACGCCACCGGCAGTAGCGGCTTGCACATGAGCTGCTGCGGCAGGCGTGAGTGGCGGCAACGTGTGCGCGTGGGGTGGTTGTTTCGATGGGTTAGGTTTCCCCGAAACCAACGGTGAAGATAAATAGTGTTTATCTTCGATGGGTTCAAAACCCATATACAACCCGACCTGTTTTCCTTTATATTTCTAGACCCAACTGCTTATATAGAAGACCCGGCCCGAATTTTGCAAACCTGACCCATCTAAGTTTATATACATTCTCATATACTTAACTGCCTGATTTAATCTAGACCGTCAGTTGTATTTTTGTGATTGTAGACCTAATCTTGGCCCGATTTGATCAATCCAAGTATGGATCTTAATTATTTGGATCGTTATGGACACATCGATAACATCTAATCTTATAAATTTATTTTATATAGTACATGTTTAATCTAGACCGTTTAATTTGATATTATGATTTCATAATCTATATAGATTCGTTTTTCATGATCTATATATGGATCTTGGATATATAAACCATTCTGAACATATTGGTATGGGCAGATTTTCATAATTTTAACTGGATTACTTGCACAAGTGTAAGACGTCCTATATTTATGTGTCCCAATTTTTAGTATACCTATTTGATCAACGTATACAATACCACTCCAGATGTTAACTCTGTCCAAATTAGAGTTCAAGGCTCTAGAAGGCAGTGGCAAGAATTATCTAACTTGGCATTTAGATGTTACTCTGCACCTGTAATCGAAGAAACTGGGGAGTGCAATCTAGGAAGGAAACAAGTTTCCTCTTGAAGAGAAAGCTAGAGCTACGATTCTATTGCATCATCACCTCCATCTCAACCTCAAGAATGAATACCTAACCAAGGTGGATCCTCTGAGTATATGAAAGTCCCTGAATAACAGGTATGACCGCTAGAGGATGGTCATATTGTCAACTATTACTAACGAGTGGATGAACTTGTGATACCACGACTATAAATCAGTATAAATATACAACTCAACTATATTTAGTATCACCTCGCACCTAAAATTATGCTGAGAACCTCACTATACCAATTCTGCTTAAAAAAGACGGGCAATGACCGTCGTTTTTCAGTATGTCAGTCGTTTTTCAATGCCCGTCGTTTTTTACCACTAAGAAATATGAATTGATCGTTGTTTATTAAAAGACAAACTTTGTCCGTTATTTATTTATGTAGTTTATTCCTCAAATTGGTGTAGTGTATTTCAATGACAGTCAAATGGTTGATAAGACATTGTCTACTTTTCACACCACGAATATGCTCCTACATCAATAGTATCGTGAGTGTAATTTTTCAAAGTTTGAAGATCTTATCTTTGTCCTTTTAGTTGCAGAAGAAAATAATGAAGTCCTGATACAAAATTATAACTCTAGACCTACCAGAGCCACAACATTGCCTAAAGCAAATGCAAATGAAGGATATCACAATTATTAAGGCTGGGGTTATGGTAAAGGGGGCCATCATAACCACCCCTGAAGAGGTAGCAATTGTGGAGGAGGTTGCCACCCTAGAAGAGGCGGCTACAATGATTATGGAAAAACATAACCATCCTGGAAGAGGTGGCCATAATTCATAAATGACTACACATTTTAAGAAAGCGAGAAACTTGACATGGCATGCTCCTCTCGTAGAAAATCCATCACCTACAAACACACCACAAGAGGTTTGTTACAAGTATAGGGGCATAGGTCACTGGTCATGCACTTGTGATGCATCAAAGGAAAAGGTGGAACAATACCATAACTCTCAAAAGATAATAGAGGCAAACATGGCAGATGATTTTGATGACATTGATGACCTCGATGATATTCCCGATTACACCCAGTTGAAGCCCTCGGACTTCTACAAAGATAACGATGATGGACCCGACGACACTATGATGAAGGCCTAATTTATGCAGTTTAAACTAGCAATTTCTATTTCTAGTTGGACAATTGCTTTTTAGTAGTTGCTATTTCTTGTATTTGGACATTTGCTTTTAGTAGTTGCTATTCCAATCGTTTGGACATTTCATGTTATTTAGTATTATGTTCTCTATTCTAGTTTTATAAGCTATGTGTTGCATCTTCAATTATTATCTAATGTAGTCTATGTTATGTTTAAACAATAATACATATATTTGTTTTAGAAAAATGATTTTTGAGACAACTATAGAGAAAGAAGACATATACTTAGTTGATAGTGCAACAACTCACACTATATTGAAAAGTCATAAATTATTCTCAAATATATATGTCAACCCTCATAATGTTTCAACCGTAGCTAGACCTGCACAAATAATAGAAGAATCTAAAAGAGCCCATCTTGTGTTACCAAATGGCACCCACCTGTTTATCCAAAATATTGATCTTCGATACAAAATTTGGACAGCAAAAGATTGCGGGAAGTGCCTTCTAGTTCACCCGATCTCACACGATACATGACACCTCATCGATGGATCTCTGAGTATCTCCATGCGATGAGCCTTTTTCGTCTTCGATTCACTACACAAGAAAGAATAATCGAATTCAAATCCTTGCATATACGCGTTGGAAACGAGAGAGGAGAAGAAGAGAAGAAGAAGGAGGTGGCTAAGGCATCATCAAGTAGTGGCCAACCCCCTTTCCCTTGCTCTCATATAGGGCTGGGCCCCCTACAACTTGCATATGCAAGGTGTAGGCTGGCCCCTATGTCTCTCCCCCCCTTGTGTGCTTGAATAGGCCAGCCCCTACTTACCTTATATGACTGGCCCCCTTAAGTCAACCCCTTAATATTAGCCCCCCCTCCCCTTGAAGCTTGCTAGCAACTCCTAGAAGCTAGGGAGGGGGCAGCCCATGCGTATCCCCATGAGCTAGAGGCGGCCAACCTAGCGTATTTTGATATTTTAGTTTCCCAAAATACCCCCATCCAAAATACCCCCATGCCTCTAGTTGGTTGCCCCTCTCGTTTAGGAACTCGCATGGCACACTTACGTGGGTTATGACTAGTGATTCCACTATTACCGAGATGCCCTTAGTAAACATCTAGGGTGCCCTCAGTGAAGTCAACCAGTCAACTCGCAATACGAACCGGTGCATCACACCCATATAACGAAGCCCATTAAGGTAAGAAGATGACCACGTGTGTCTCTGTACTACTCTAGGATTTATCCTAGCATACACACCAACCTACGCATCTATCGTGCACTAGTGTGATGCACACACGGAGCATAGGGTTATTAGGGTTGGCCTAATTACTTCCTATAACTGTGTCCTATGAATTAAGGAGATGGTTCAAGGACCATACATCATATGGATAAGGTGGAACATTTAGGGACCAGAGTTTATGGATTCCAACTTGAACTTGATCGACACACTACCCGAATGTACCATCGATCTTCTCAGCTCGAGTTAACCTGTATAGCCACCTAGAGTGCTACGCAGGATATACTCCAATCCCCTGGACTTACTATGTTCTCCACATACCTTTGTTCTCTGCTTAGTAGTGGTAAACTCGTTGTCCCTCCATTTGGTGCCATGATGTAACTCGAGCGATGGAGACAACCGTCAGACTCGAGTGCTCATATAACTCAGTTCCTTTCAGGTTGACTGTGTATATCATACCTTTGATTATTCCACTGAGTAATCAGATCTGGTCAATAGTTTAACTGATAACCACCTAGCCAGGGTTTAATATGATGTAAGTCAAACCAAGAAACGCACCTCCCATGATGGGTATGGATAACCTGCAGGAGTGGCATGCTGATGCGATGCCAATTGGGTAACCCAGTACACCATGGTTTTGGGTCACGTAACTGGACCCCTCTCACGTTAGTGCACCAAAGCACCACATAACTGGTTAGCCCATCAGACATGGTTTTTCAGAGTTTAGGATCATTTTATCCTAAGCAGAAACACGACTTAGTGTACTGGTGTCTGCTCACTAATCTGTGTACCTTACTGGTTTCGTTCGACCATAGACATTGTGCCTTGTATTGATCGTGGTGAAGATACCCATACTCTATCATCCCAACAGCTTATCTTGATAGGGTGACCAACCCTAATAAGAGCTACAAACGTATTTAGGTTACATGGGACCAGTCCATTGAGTCTCTCATTCAAGTAGATTACCATGTATCCAGGGCTCTCTGATCTATAATCAGAACACGTACTAAAGTATGTACCAAGATGTAATCCTAAGCTATCAACCATATATAGCTAAACTATAGATTTTTACAAGTTGTAGACCTCACCAATTCTAATAATCTCCCACTAGGTCTAATAAGAAAAAACGGTACTGAGCTCTATAGCTTCTATATGCTGCCCAAAAGCCTTTGTAGGAATTTCCTAAAAGAATTAACAATATTATTTGTAGATGTTACCTCAGTCATGGCTACTTGCCTTTTCTTCTAAAATTGTCAGATCAAGTGGAGTTTGTACTTGATAAGTTTTCCCTTATGGTGATCTCTAGGCTCCTTAGAACTTACTTATCGTTTTTCTATTGATGCAATAGACAATTGAGCCTCTGGCATTGTCATGTGTCCTTTAAGGATTTCCTGAGCCATACCACCTAGTATACGGTATCGTATGTATGAACGTGCTTAGTCATTATGGTGGAGTCTGTGATACACTTTTGCCTTATACTTTACCAACTACCGCTTCTAATCCCAAGATAAAAACAATTCCTGATATCGATTCTCTATAACGCACATCTAACTCAAAAGTTAGACCTTGTGCATCCAATCGATATCAAGACGTATGAAGTATAAGCTAACTCATTATCCTCGCTTGATGAGGACTTATGAGTATACCCTTCACATCAGTCCAATGATCTGGACTAGGGTTCGAATAAAATTGATTCACTATTCCTGCTGCATAATAGATATCTAGCCTTGTAAATCAAATCTGACTAGAGTCTTATCTTCATGCATAGTCTGTGACAGTGAGAGAACCTTACTCTGGTGATCTCAAGTTACCTTGATTCCTAGAACATAACTCACCTCACTCAGGTCTTTCACATCAAATTGTGATGACAACAAAACATTTACCGTAAAATAATATTCCTACATCATTTTCAATCAATAAATATCATTAACGTAAAGTACTAAGTATACCCTTGTAGCTTCATCATCTTTCTTGTACCCTTCTTGGTTTATCCTCATTCTGATCAAATCCGTATGAGCGGATTCTCTGAACAAAATAGATATTCTAATTCCTGGATGTTTGTATTAGTCAATGAATGGAACTTTGCAGCTTGCACTCTAGATATTTCTGACCTATTGACACAAAGTCTAGGACTGCTTCATATACATATCCTTTTTCCAAATCCTCGTTAGGGAATAAATGTCTTGACATGCATCTACCAGATCTCCCAACTATAATGGGCTGTGATGGATTAAGAGGATCCAAAATAAACTTAGGCATAGCTACCGGCGAGAAGGTTTCGACATAGTCAATCTCTTCTCCATTGGTAATTAATCTAGCTACTTAAGTCTTTATAAGTACACCGAGTCTTCTTCTTATATACCCCCTATACCCAAAAGGGTGATAGTGTAATAAGAGTCAAGACTGTTTCAAGGGACATTGATACAAGCTTTGCCTCTATGGTCTTTTGCTAGTCAGAGCTGTCGGAAGCTTCTACTACTTCGTCGTAGCTCTAGGGATCATTCTCCTAAAACTCTAGATTAACTATCAAAGTTTCTCCATAATATCTTTCAGAAGCTCTAATGTTCCTCCCACAACGATAAGGTAGTGGTGGTGCAAAATGAATCATTTCTACAGTATCTGGTATACTAGTTTTTGTATCATCTACTCCCACTACGCATTTGAATGTGGACTTTCTAGCAGTAGCCAATAGTTCACCCAGAACTATACTACTGGTAAATTTATGATCTATAATATAATCTTGATCCAGGTAGATGATATTCATAGAAATGATTACCTTCCAAACCTCAAGATCATAAAATAGTCCACCTTATACCTCCCTATGGTAACCTACAAACAGATATACTTAGAACTTTATCTCCATCTCATCCCTCTTGTCCTTTCGCACAAGCACAGGATAACCCCTATCTTGAGACACTATAGTGTCAGCTTTCGCTTAGGCCATAGCTCTCTATAGGTCTAAGGTACTAATTTAAATAAGAGATAATTCCATATATAAGCTACTGTTTTAAGGTACAACCCCACTAGAAAGTGGGTGCTACACTTGGCAATATTTATTATACTACGGACCATGTCCAACATGGTCCGATTCCTTCTCTTGAAGATTTTATTCTAGCATGTTATCCTTGAAGCATTTAACTAGGAGATAATCCTATGCTCCCTCAAGACCCTATGGAATCCATCTTATAGATACTTATTCTCTCGATTAAATCGAAGAGCCTCCTATCGTTTGGATATTCTTGGAACCATAGACATCAAAATTAACTAACACCAGTGCTTTAGTGGCCCTTTTAGTTACTCTGTCTGCTAGATAACACTCACAGGTCAAAATGATCTCCAAAGAATTTGTGAACAGAAACTCAATCTTCTGTTACTTCTGGATTTATCTGAGTCAAAATATTTTAAGTCAGAGGGGTCACAAATGGGTTAGCTTCTCCAAAGGATTTAGATGAATTTAAATCAGATATTGCAATTGTCACGCCCCGGATCCGGCTATAACAGAAACTAGCCAGACCTAGGGTATGAGGGGGGTTAAATGGGTAAGTCAAAGAAGTAAAAGTATTCTGAGGTAGTTTTTATCATTTAATTTATTACTATTTATCATTAACTAATTACTATGTGATGGAGGATGACTTTGAGGGCAAGCCTACCGGGCTTTGTGGAAAAGCCTACCAAACAAAAAGAAAAATAGTACTTGCATTTATTCAGAGCATATAACACCATCAAACAAGTCTAACCACTTATTACATGATCAGCTAGAAATATAGATAGCTAACGAAAACTTCTAGAGTCCACTCTCGACAACTACACTCCTCGAGGAGGTGCCTAAGAAGGGTCTACAATACCGGAAAAGAGTGCAACAACGGGGTGAGTTTACAAAGATAAACTCAGTGAACAACTAACCCTAAACTAAATAGGGTAAATTACAACCGCATTTTGCCCATCTCAAGATTAACGAGGGCAGCATTATACATTAATTTAAATAATATTATTTAGTTTAGATTAACACAAGAGCAAGCAAAAGAAACTACTACATATGGTTACAATATCAAACTACAAGTCACAATGATATAATATTTAATTAACAGTTACATCTACAATTATGATCATGAATAATGCATGTTACATCTAATATACTTCTAGGGTGACTCGAGAGTTTTTTATCTACCTAATTTTACCAACATAAAAACATCTGGTCCCAGTGTACCTGGTCAACCATAAAATACCCATATGGCCATTAGGGGGCTTGGTCTTTCACCATGGGGTACTCCCACCCAACTTGCTTCTTCAGGGTTATTACTCAAGGGTAGACTACTAGGCCACTCGGGCTTTACTGTATGTCCAACCCTGTGACCCTACCTACTTTATTCAGATTGTGCACAAGCGGTGGTGGTGGTTCACATTCCATCCTATACACACGGGTCACCTACCCATGCACTTGAGTAGTCGATCCTCCCTCTTAGAAAACGACCTCAACTGAGGCAGTGTCTCAACCAGTCTCTCTACTAAGACTGCCAGCCCTCGTTACTCTGTGGTAACTCGGTTGCATAATGTGTCCTATGGTTATTAGGATTCAGTTTTAATTATCAACATTTACAATAATATATATATATATATATATATATTTATATATATATATTTATATATATAGGGACGGGGAGCC
This sequence comes from Chamaelirium japonicum, assembly GCA_947650365.1. NCBI lineage: Eukaryota > Viridiplantae > Streptophyta > Magnoliopsida > Liliales > Melanthiaceae > Chamaelirium > Chamaelirium japonicum. The sequence continues at coordinate 1,352,230 of OX393559.1, read as the reverse complement.
TGGACCGCAGGTGCAGTGTGAACGCTGCACCGAAGCCCCCTACGAGCGCCACATGTCCCTTAAATCTGGTCGCCCCGCTTTTAAAACTGTGGGACGAACCGCAGTCGTCCGATCGATTCGATCGGACAGAAGATTCGGCCGCCCGCGTTTAAAAACGTGGGATTGATCACCCGCCGTCTGATTAGTTTCAACCAGCCGTTTGATCCGTGCACCACACCCCCGTCCGGTGTTTCAGTTGGGCCAGGTTATTTCCGTCCGTTCGATTGAGGGAATCGAACGGACAAAAAAACATTTTTCGTTGTTACTATAGCGGCTACAGTAACAGCGAAACTCGATTTTATCCGTTCGATTCCCCTGATCGAATGGATGGAAATCACCCAGCCCAACTGATACACCGGGCGGGGGTGCGCTGCACGGATCAGACGGTGGCGGGGGGGTGCACTGCACGGATCAGACGGCGGGCGATCATCCCGCATTTTTAAACACGGGCGGCCGGATCTTCCGTCCGATCGAATCGATCGGACGGCTGCGGTTCGTCCTGCGGTTTTAAAAGCTGGGCGGCCGGATTTGAGGGACACGTGGTGCGCGCAGGGGGCTCCGATGCAGCGTTCAAGCTGCACCTGCGGTCCAGGCTCCCCGTCCCCTATATATATATATATATATATATATATATATATATATATATATATATATATATATATATATATATATATATATATATATATATATATATATATATATATATATACGAAGAATTTACTAGTTTGTATGCTACAAAGAATACTACACAGGTATCATATGCGATAAAAGAAAATACATATATTTTTAGGGTTCGTTCTGGAGCAAGGGATAGTATGCTCACCTCTCACATGCAGTACCGGACATCCTGCCTGCATGCATTGGATATACTATAACCACATGCAGTGTTTTTCTTAGTTTAGTTATTTACTATACTACAACTATGATTATAGTTCGCCCTAATTAGAGTAGGGTCAGTCGTGTTCATCTGGATTACTCACGTTGATCCCTAAATATCTTGCTTGTGGTTCCGGTACTCGCTGAAAGAATAATCTACCAAGACGGGTCTAGGTAAGCAAAGGCCATCGCTATTAATCATTATCTAAACTCCTTATTCAATGTAAAAGGAGGAATCCAAAGGATCCGGTTTTGCTAGAATTCGACTACGGTAGGAGGTTTTAGGGTCGAACCGGTAAAAATCGGTCCATGGTTGGTTCAACATGGTAGAAGGGTCCTAAACTAGGTACAATACATCGACATCGATGATCTGAGCACAATGCCACCAGTTTAGTCCGATTCTGAGATCGGACGGAGAATTGGCGGTCAAACCACAGTACCATGACTCGATCGGGTCCATGGGTAAAACGAGATACTAAACAGTATAATTATTGTACCAAAATATGGCCAACATGTAGGATTTTTCAAACTGATCGCAATGGCAATGGTTTCGTCTAATTCTGAGTTCGGACAGAGAAATAGCGGCTGAACCAAAATTTGTTGGTTCGCGAGTCTGGTTTAAGTAAACCAGGTCGGTTCACTGTGCTGGGTCGGGTCAGCATAGCAATCGGGTTGGGTCTGGGTGGTTGGTCGTGTCTGCAGATCGGGTCGAGTCTGTATTGGTCAAGTCGGGTCTGCAGGTCGGGTCGGGTCTCAGGCCGGGTCAGGTCTGCAGTCATAATATCAAAATGGCCTGGGGCAGACCCGTTATTTACGGGTTTGCCCCTCCTTCTTCCCCACGCGAACTAGAGGCTGCAGTGGATTTTCTTCCACGATGGCGACAGCGGGGTGGTTGGGTTTGGGTATGCCGGCGGTGCCCGACTTGTCTCCCTCGCATCGCCCCCATGGAGGAGACACGGGAGGAGGCGACCGGAGCACTGTTTGAGCTCGGGAAGGCATTGGCCGGAGGGGTTTGCGTGGGTGGTTCGGTCAGCCTAGGGATGCACTCGTGCGCGTCGGCGGGTCACCAATGACTGCGCAGGTCGATCGGGTCGGCTTGAGTTAGCCGAGGTCAAGAGAGAAGGAAGGGGTCGTGGGGTTGGGTTGCAGGTGGTTCTGGTTCAATCGGTGGAGAGGAGGAGGAGAAGTGAAGGGCTGACCTGGTGCTCGGTGCTCGTTGGATTCAGGGGAGGAGGGGGGCTGCTACTCTTCTCTCTCTAGTCCTCTCCGTCGAACTCTACTCTTTTCCTCCTCTCTCTCTCTATAATTCTCTCTTCTTTGTTCTATCGTTCTCTCTCTTGGTTCTACCGTTCTCTCTCTCTAGGTTCTTCATAAACACAGGAGTGGGTTGTTATGGTGGTAAAGAGGGATGGGGGATCAGGTTGTTAAGCCCTTAATTCCTAATAAAGAGGAATGAATAAAGGAATGGAAGATTTTGGGCTGATTACTCCAAATCGTGCTCGATCCTTCCCATCTGAATTTCAACTATTAAAACCTTAGGGAGGGATACCTATAAGGCCTAAAGCCAGCTAGGAGGTTAGAAATCAGGTCCTAGGGCTGGTCGGGCTCGGTCCCGCGCCTTGAAGTGGGCTCGGTTAGAACCCGGTACGATTCGTCTACCTACCGTACTGAAAATAATAATTAGCCATAACTCACCAATCGGAGGTCAGAATTGGGTCTGAAATGATTTGTTGGAAAGGTCTCGTCGACGTAAACGCATCAGTGCTTGGTACATAATTTTCTGACTTATGGATCTCTCGAAAAGAAAGAAATACTCAAAAAATTAAAATAGCAACGAATCGACTAAAGCTTAGGCTCGTTGAAAAGCTCTCTCAGAGTCCCAGTCAATGTATCCAGCCTTGCTACGATTCGATCAACCGAACTCCTGTGGTAAACAAAACAATATCGAAGGTTAACTAATTATCGATATTCTATGGTTCAATTACCGAACTGCCGAAACTAGCTGCACGTACACCCGATTACTGTACGGGATGCACCATTGCGACGTGTTTGAAGTCATAGAGAAAGTGAATGTAAAATATTTCATAGGTTTACGACTTATTCTTCTAGAATAAGCCCAGAGAAAAAGTCTGACTAAAATGATAAAAATACCCAAGGAGGACTTTTATTATTCCCAAATCTAATACCATAGTTGTTACAACCTACACACCTTAAAGAAATTTTCGTCCTCAAAAATTAGTTAGAAGTAGAAATCAAACATCAAAAAGATCAGGGTACAATCACAACATATCGGACTCCACTTCCCAAGAGGCCTTATCCTCACCTCGATGACTCCACAAAATCTTGACCATCCTGATGGTCTTGGTGCGAAGCACCCTATATTCGAAAGCTAAAATGTGGATCGGCCACTCCACAAAAGTAGCATCGGTATTTAATTCTAAGTTTTGCCATTCTAGCACGTGTGTCGGGTCTGGCATGTACCTCCGGAGTATTTATACATGGAACACTGAGTGCACTGCCGAGAGCCGTGGTGGCAAAGCCAGACGATACGCCACCTCTCCGACTCGATCTAGAATCTCGAACGGTCCCGTAAACCTCGGTACTAGTTTCCCCTTCTTTCCGAACCGGAAAATGCCACGCTTAGGGAAAACCCACAGAAAGACATGGTCACCGACCTCCAACTCAAGGGGCCGTCTACGAACATCTACATAGCTCTTTTGTTTTGCTCTGAGCTGTGCAGAGCCTTCTCTAATAACCTGTATCTTCTCTGTAGTCTCCTGCACCAAGTCTATTCCTAGAAGACTACGTTCTACGACCTCTGCCCAATAGATGTGGGATTGACAAGGTCTCCCATACAGAGCCTCAGAGAGAGCCATGCCAATGCTCGCCTGATAGCGATTGTTGTATAATAACTCCACTAAGGGCAAGTGCTCATCTCAGCTACCTCCGAAGTCTATAGAATATGCCCGAAGCATGTCTTCCAAGATCTGGATGGTCCACTTTGACTGACTGTTTGTTTGGGATGAAAGCCTGTGCTAAAGCTGAGCTGGGTCCCCAACACGGTCTGCAAACTCTTCCAGAACCCTGAGACAAACCTGGGATCTTGATCCGAGACAATGGTCACTGGAATCCCGTGCAATCTAACTATCTCGGCAACGTAGAGTCTGCTCAGCTTCGATAAAGAAGAAGTTGTCCAGACTGGAAGGAAGTGGGCAGACTTAGTTAGTCTATCCATAATTACCCATAACGAATCATGCTTGCTCCTAGTTAGTGACAACCCCGAGACGAAGTCCATCGTGATATGCTTCTACTTCCACTCTGCTACAGGAAGGGGATGAAGGGGTCCCACAGGCTTCTAGTGTTTTGCCTTAACCTGCTAACAAGTCAGGCACTTGGCCACGAACTCAGCTACATCCCTCTTCATGCCATTCCACCAGAACTAGCTCTTCAAGTCCTGGTACATTTTGGTGCTGTCGGGGTACACCATGTATCGAGAGCGATGCGCCACCGTTAGAACCTCCTCTTGAATCTTGAGGTCCTTCGATAAACATAGCCTCATTTTATACCTCAGTCCGCTATCTGAATTAAGTGACCAGCCCACTACTATCTCTCCCCTTATTAGTCGAGAACGCATCTCTTCCAACTCCTCATCATATGCTTGAGAGGCTATCACTTGTTTGACCAGCGTAGGTTGTGTCCACACATTGAATAATCGAGTACATGCGAGATCTTCACGCACCAACAGGTCATGCCCTTCAACTACTACAATAAAGCTCAGTCTATCTGTAATTAGTCGAGACATCTTATTCTTGAATTTCCTGTTAAGCGCATCCGCCACTACATTGGCCTTCCCAGGGTGATAGAAGAAGTTGTAGTTAAAGTCTTTCAAGACCTCAATTCACCTCCTCTGTCAAAGATTCAGATCCTTCTGAGTAAAGATGTATCTCAGACTCATATGATCACAGTACATCTCAAAGTCTTCTCCGTATAGATAGTGGCGCTAATCTTAAGCGCGAACACTACTACTGCAAGCTCTAGGTCGTGGGTCGGATAGTTATGCTCATGGGGCTTTAGCTGTCTCGATGCATAGGCAACCACTTTGCCATCCTGCATTAGCATGCATCCGAGTCCAGACTGCGATGCATCTATGTATACCATATACCCCTTCCCACTAACTGGCACCGTAAGTACATGGGCAGTGGTGAGTTTCTGCTTCAGCTCCTGAAAGGACTGCTCGTACTTATCCGACCACACAAACTTCACCTTCTTTTTTGTCAACTGAGTCAATGGTCATGCCAGCCTTGAGAAACCCTCTACGAATCTTCGGTAGTATCCTACCAAGCCCAGGAAACTCCAAATCTCAAAAACATTCCTTGGATACTCCCAGTTCAATACTATCTCAATCTTCACTGGATCCACTGAGATGCCTCCTTCTGAGATCACGTGGCCTAAGAATTTTACCTCCCTCATCCAAAACTCACATTTGCTGAGCTTGGCATAGAACCGGTGATCTCACAATGTCTGCAGGGCAAATGCTCCGCATGGTCCTTTTCAAGCCCGGTTCATCAAGTCCATAAAGGTTGCTGGGGTATTCGTTAGATCGAACGATATCACTAGAAACTCGTAGTGCCCGTACCACGTTCGGAATGCTGTCTTCTAGATATTATCATCCTTCACCTTGAGCTGATGATACCCAGTCCTTAAATCAATCTTAAAGAAGAACTGAGCACCCTTCAGCTGATCAAATAGATCATCGATCCTCAGAAGAGGATATCGATTCTTCACAGTAACTGCATTCAGTTTCCTGTAATCAATATAGAGCCACTTCGTATAATCATTCTTCTAGGCAAACAAAATAGGGGTACCCCATGGAGAGATACTGGGGCGAATATACCTGAGACTCCATAATTCTTCTAGCTGAGTACTTAACTCCCATAGCTCCTCTGGTGCCATCCGATACAGTGCCACTGAGATCGTTGCCATCCCCGGAACTAGCTTGATACTGAACTCTACCTCTCGAACAGGAGGAAGGCCTGGGAGCTGGTCAAGGAATACATCCAGAAAGTCTCAAACTACTGGGGAGAACTCTAATGGATTCTCACCCTCGATCTCGCTGGCCAACTATGCTAGGAGGCTAAGATTGGTCCCTTACGGGGGCATCAGGTATAGAATAACCAGCTTAGCTCCTGCAAAGAAGAACTCTGTATTGCTAGGTGGACAGAAGGTGATCTTCTTGGAGTAGCAGTCTAGTGAAGCATGGTATGCCGCTATCCAGTCCATCCCCAGTAAGACATCTAACCCTTCTAGGTCAAGGATAATCAAGTCGGCTACAAGTTCATTATCGCCAATGGAAGGCACACATTTCTTACATACTCGGTCCACATTGGTGCTAGCTCCAAGTGGTTAAATGACCGATAAGGCATAACCAAGTGGCTCCGACTGTAGCCCCAAGGTAGCTACAAATCTGGGGACTATGTAAGAGTACGTCGATCTAGTGTCAAACAAGATTCATGCAAGGGTAGTGAACACAGTTACAACACCTAAGGCAATATGCAATAATTATTAGCATATGTCTATCCAAGCTATATGAACTACCAGAAGTACGAACTACTAAATTATGCAAGGTAAAGCTATACTACGAGGAATGGGTCTATGGTAACTTATATGGCAGATCTAAAAGCTTTAATATCCTTCTGTCTAGCCTATAACAGAATTCTCTCCTAAGACCCACAATATCTAGTGATCCGAGTGTTGGGAATAATCCCGTGGTAGAGCCTCACAGCGGAAACGATTTGGCAGTCGAAAGACCAATCATGGTGCACGTTACACGATTTAAACTTTTATTGAAAGTAATCTACATATGCGTGCATATGTATGTACGTGATTCGAACACCTTAATGGTAATCTAGCATAATGATTATCTTGCATGAATACAAATCAAAGGACTCACTAGATCTATATGTTAGAACATTCATACCTTCATGCGGATCTTTTAACCGTAGAGAATTGTCTTCTTTGTTGATGGAGATGGAAAATCGTTCATGAAGAAGCCGATGATATGAATGAAGATGATGCCTTCTTGTTCACCCGATCTCGCACGATACATGGTACATCGCTCTTGGATCGCTGAGTACCTCCGAAGAACAACCCTTCTCCTTCTACGAAACTCCACGTGAGGAAGATGAAGTAGCAAGCGAGGAAGTAGAGAGATGAGAGAGAGAACTAGGGAGAATAAAGGAGGGGGGGTTCGGTTATGGAGCATACATGGCTGGCCCCCCTTTACCCTTTTTGTAAGGCCAGCCTATCCCCTTGGATAAGGCTCCAAGGGGATAAGTTCATCCCCTGAAAATCTCCATTTATCTCTCCTTCTATTTATTCGTTTTCCCTACTTTTAGGACTTAGATTTGACCAATTCAAACCCTGTCCCTATCCCTATGGTTGGCCCTATTATTGGGGGATTCTTATCCCCAAAATATAGGGCCGGCCCTAGCATGGTCTTCCACTGCTAGGGTCAGCCACAAGTGAGGTTTGCCAGAGTGAGTTTTTACCAAAACGCCCTGATGCCTCAATTTAACCATTTCTAGTGTGCGAAACCTAGCGACCATTCCTTAAGTGATCTTTACTAGTTACTTCACTATTAACTGAGGCCACCGAAGGGTACCCTTAGTAAAGTCAACCAGTCAACTCGCAACATATCCTGGTTCATCACACCTATGCAACGAAGTTCACTTATGGCTAGGGATAAGTATCTGTGCCTCTGTACTAGTCTCGGGCCTACCCCTTAGTACTCGTATATAGTTACGCATCTACCGTGCTCTAGTGCTAAGCACACACAGAGCATAGACTTCTTTCTTCCTCTTACTGCTTACTGTATTTTGAGGATATGGTTCAGGAACCGTATATAATGTGGATAAGGTGGAACCTTTAGGGACTGAGGTTCATGGCTTCCAACTCAAGCTCAATCGACACACTACCTGAGTGTACCATCGATCCTCTGAGCTCAAGTTATCCTGTATGGCCACCCAAAGTGCGACACAGACTGCACTCTAATTCACCCAGACTTACTATGTTCTCCATCATACCCCTGTTCTCCGCTTAGTTATGGTAAACCCGCTGTCCCTTCACTTGATGCCATGATTCACTTCGAGCGGTGGAGACTACTGTCAGACTCGAATGATCATATGACTTGGTTCCTTCCAGGTTGACCTATACATCGTACCTTTGATTACCCCGTCGAGTAATCGAACCCGGTCAATAGTCAAACTGATGACCACCAGGCTTGGGTTTGGTACAGTGTAAATCAGCAAAGGAACACACCTCCCTTCAGGGGTGTGGATAGCCTGCAGGAGTAACACATTGATACAATGCTAGTCGAGTAACCCAATACACCATTGTTTTGGATCACTACATTTGGATCCTCATACATTGGTGCATCAAAGTACCACTCAACTGGTTAGTCTATCAGACGTGGTTTCTCAGGGTTTAGGATCGTTTTATCCTAAACAGAAACATGGCTTAGTGTACCAGTGTCTGCTCACTGATCTGTACACCGTGTTAGTTCCATTCGGCCATAAACACTGTGCTTGGTGATGACTATGGTAAAGACTTCCCATAAACTGTCATCCTCAACAGCTTATTATGATGAGGCGACCAACCTGAGCATAGCTGCGAACTTATTTAGATTATATGGGACTAATCCACTCAGTATTCTACTTAGTGGACTACCATATAACCATGGCTCTCTATTCTTAAAAGAACACGTAACTACATTACATACTTATATGCATCTCATATAATAACTATCAATCTTTATTTATTAGATCAAAATATAAAGTTTAACAAGCTCAGAACACATCAATCCTAATAATCTCCTACTTGGTCTAGCGAAGCCAAACGATTTTGACTCCTATCACATCCACATATCGCTCGAATGCCTTGATAGGTATCGCCTTAATGAAAGGATCAGTAACATTATCTGTAGATACAATCTGTTTCACCGCTACTCGCCCTTGCTTTTGAAACTGCTGAATCAAGTGGAATTTACGCTCGATATGCTTCCCCTTGTAGTAACTGGGCTTCTGGTACACACCCCAAATTCGTAAGGAATTTCTTGAGCTATACCGCCTATTTGGCTGCCTCGCATACTACAACGTACTCAGCCTCTATGATAGAGTCCGTGATGCATTTCTACTTCATACTCTGCCAACTAACCGCTGCTCCTCCTAACAAAAATACAAATCCTGATGTCGATTTTCTGGATTCCAAATCTGATATAAAGTCAAATATGTGTATCCAATCGATGTCAGTTCCTGTGCAGTGTAAACCAGCTCATAGTCCCTTGTTCTACGAAGGTACTTGAGTATACACTTTATAGCTGTCCAGTGATCTGGTCCCGGATTCGACTGAAACTGACCCATCATGCCTATTGTGAAATAGATATCTGGCCTTGTACAATGCATAGCATACATTAAACTACCTACTGCTGAAGCATAAGGCATCTTCTGCATATTTGCTCTCTCCTCAGGTGTCTTAGGATATTGATCCTTAGATAGTTTTATGCCATATTTAAATGGCACAAAACCCTTCTTGGAGTTTTGCATGTCAAACCTAGCCATAACCTTATCTATATACGTAGCCTGTGACAGCGAGAGAATCCTGTTATGGCAATCTCATGTTACCTTGATCTCCAAAACATAACTCACTTCACCTAGGTCTTTCATATTGAACTGTGTTGACAACCAGACCTTTACCGTTGACAATGTTCCAACATCATTTCCAATGAGCAGAATATCGTCTACATAAAACATCAAATACACCATTGTAGTTTTATCACTCCTCTTGTATACATATGGTTCATCCTCATTTTGAGTAAATCCATATGACTGGATTACCTGATCAAAATAAATATTCCAACTTCTAGATGTTTGCTTTAGTCCATAATTGAACTTCTGCAACTTGCAAACTAGATGCTCCTAACCCTCTGATTCAAAACCTGGTGGCTGCATCATATATATGTCTGCTTCCAAATCCCTATTGAGGAATGTTGTCTTGACATCCATTTGCCAGATCTCCCAGGTATAATGGGCTGCAATGGATAAAAGGATCCAAATAGACTTTATCATAGCTACCGGCGAGAAGGTTTCATCAAAGTCGATTCCTTCTCTCTGGGTATAACCCTTGGCAACTAATCTAGCTTTATAAGTCTCAATGGAACCATCGGATCCTCTCTTCTTTTTATACACCCACTTACATCCAATAGGTTTAATATTGGATGATAGTGTAACAAGAGTCCAAACAGCGTTATGGGACATTGATGCAATTTCTGCTTCCATGGCCTTTTGCCAGTCAGAGCCGTCAGAAGCTCCCACTGCCTTATTGTAACTCATTGGATCATCCTCCTGACCCATTGGATCAACCAATAAGGTTTATCCATAGTATCTGTCAGGAGCTCTGATGGTTCTCCCACTACGACGAGGTGGTGGTGGTGTTACAGGATGATTAGATTCTATAGTATCTGGTATATTAGTGTCTATAATGTCAGCTCCTACTATGCTTTCGGATGCATTCTCTGTACTAGTACCCAGCAGTTTATCCAGACCCACCTTACTAGCAGGCTTGTGGTCTATAATATAATTAAGCTTTAGAAAAATGGCATTCGTGGAAATGATTACCTTCTTTTTCACAGGTCAAAAAATAGTCCACCTTTGGTCTCTCTGAGATACCCTACAAACAAACATGCTTTGGATTTCGGCTCTATCTTTGCCCTCTTATCTATCCTCACATGTGTAGGACATCCGTATATTCTGAAATGCTGTAGTTTTGGTTTTTGCCTTGACCACAGTTCTCTAGGGGTCTGAGGTACTAATTTAGATGGAACGTGGTTCAGAATATATGCTGCTGTCTATAAGGCGTATCCCTAAAAGGTTGTTAGTAAACTGGCATAACTTATCATGCTGCGAACCATGTCTAACAAGATCCAATTCCTTCTCTCTAAGACTCGATTCTGTTGTGGGGTGCCTGGAGCAGTTAACTGGGATGTTATCCCATACTCTACTAAATACCCAAGGAACTCGTCAGATAGGTACTCACCTCCTCGATCTGATCGAAGGGTTTTTATACATTTGTCTGTCTGCTTTTCTACTTCATCCCTGAACTCTTTGAATATATCAAAGGATTCTGACTTTCGATGTATCAGGTAAATATAATCATATATTGAGTAATTATCAGTAAAAGTGATGAAGTACTCATGGCCTCCTATCGCCTTGACGCTCATGGGTCCATATACATCTACATGGATTAACTCTAATACCCTAGTGGCTCTTACTCCCTTGCCTTTAAAGGCATTCTTGGTCATCTTTCTTTCCAGTCAGGATTCACAGGTGGAAAGGATCTCCGTAGGATTTATTTTCAGAAGACCGGTCTTCACCAGCTTATGGATTCTGTCTAAGGCAATATGCCCAAGTCGTTAGTGCCACAATTGGATTAAATTTTCTAAAGGTTTCTTACGCTTAGATGAATTAACATTAAATGCTAAAGTTATTATATTATCCTTTTCAAAAATAAGACTGACAATATAAAGATTATTTTGTACTATTCCTCTTATTATAAAAGTTCCATTCAGCTTAAAAGATACACCAGAAGCATCAAAACAAACTGAATAACCTTTATTAACTAAAAAGGAAATAAAAATTAAATATGTTTCAAGGACGGTACATAAAAAACATCTCTAAGAGTCAAAGTATTATTATTCAAAAAACTAAGAATAACATCTCCAACAGCTTCAGCAGCGGCCACGGCCTCAGTTCCCATGCTTAAGGTCACCTCTCCATCAAGCAACCTTCTGCTTTACCGAAACCCCTGAAGAGAGTTACAGGCATGGTTAGTGGATCCTGAATCCATAATCCAACTTGCAAAAGAACTATTACTCGAAAGAAATGATTCAATAACTAAGAGTTGTGGATTACCTTCACCAGTATTCTGAGGCTTCTTACAGTCCTTCTTCCAATGACCCCTCTTGCCACATCGAAAACACTTGGTGCTCGATTTCTTTGATTTACTGGATCTAGAGGCCCCAACAGAGTTCTGCACAGGCGCCGACTTAGGCTTCTTCTTGTATTTCTTGCCCTGAGGTTTACCAGACTTCTTGAAGGATCTATGTTGCACATGAAGTGCTTCACCCTTCTGCTTGAAGCCATCCTCAACTGCCTGGAGAGCTCTCAGAAGCTCTGCATTTATCATAGCCAACTTGTTCAAATTAAAGATGGTGACAAAGCCTTCAAAGGGTTCAGATAGTGACGAGAGAAAGATGTCTGTAATCACCTCGCCTTCTAGCACAATGTCCATGGTTGCTAGTTTGTTCTGGAACCCAAACATTTTCATCATATGTTTCCGAACTAGCATCCCATCAAACATCTTAGTGCCGACGAGTTTCTTTATGGTAAGGTATCGCGTAACACGATTGTGACCTTCAAATATTTCCTTCAAGTACAATATCATGTCAGAAGTGTCGGGCATCTCCTCGCTTGCTTCTGCAGAGTTGTTTGAAAGGATGCTATTATATAAAATTTACATATTTTATTAGATTCCTTTCAGTTAGTGAATGTCTTTAACTGTGCCTCTGTGGCATCGTGTCCTGGCAAATCTAGCTCAGGGTCATTCAGGGCTGTAATATGTTTACCAATTCTTAAGACTAGGTACAGGTTGTGCTTCCAGTCCTCATAGTTGGGACCGGTAAGTTTGTGGTCATTTAGGATAGCGGACAGGGAGTCTAACTTGGCCATCTGAAAATAAAAGATTGAATAATGAGAATGCATGAAAACTTATTTTATGAATTTTTAAAATAAGGTAATTATATCCAAATGTCAGCGCTACCCTCAAGTGAAGACATCTCTATGGATTAATTTAATCATGTATGTAAGATCTTAGATTAGGCTACACCCGTCCGAGGGGGCAGTGTGTATGTCATCCGCTTATACGTGTTTTTACCTTGACCCTATCCAAATCTGCCAACTCAAGGCTTTGATGAACCATGGTTATCTTTTGGCCAGTACCATATGATTACCATTGTCTTCGCAACGGATGCCTCACGTATACTTCGGATGCTTACCCATGAGGTTAGGCAATTATGACACGGGAGTTCAAACAGCCCCTACAAGGGTGAGCAAAGCCCTGAACACTTGGCACCATAATCACCATATCCTGAGGGAGATCACTAAGTAGCTTGGCATAGAAAAACACAGCTCTCACCCGAGGGGGTTGTTGAGTTATGCCCTCCCACCCGAGCACGAAGTGATTAGCCGTGGAGGCCAGAGGATCTATAAAAGTCCTCTCTTACATCCCTTATTAAATTTGAGGGTTATTTATGAGTATGATTTTATGCCGATGCATAGGTAGCGACCTCCTATATACTAGACCCTAGTTACACCGTGCTCCCACTAGCGCTTTAGGCCTCTCGCCTAGCATTAATCGTTCTTGGAATATCATAGTCCCTGGCTCAAGTGGATTTTTCCATTCAAGAGTCATATTACATATTCCAAGAACATCGATGTTTTGCAAACTTGGCTATCATGCTAATGCCCTGGAGCCTAGCCTAAAGTCAGACATACAGGAGGGGACTCCCACTAGTCATGACGCCTCACTTATAAATTTGATAATTGATGTTCAATGGATCTCTATCTCATCTTTGATTTTGATGCTGGCCAAATAGGCACACCCGACTAGTCGGGTGTTGACCTAATGGTGGCATAACCATATGTAATGGGATCCCACTAACATCAAAAGTCAACTGAATAATAGGTGTCATCTAGCGGGATCCTATCCTAATACAGTCACTTGGACCAGAGGGAAAAGACATCCCTCTGAAAACTGATAATTAGACTAGTTTATCGGGGTTCGATATGAAATATAAAGAACTAAATAAATAAAGAATCCATTCAACTGAATTAAGTTCAGGGTCCGACCCCTGAACCTAACTAGCATAGTGCAGGCTTCCTGCTTTCTCTATAAGGTTCCTCAATCCGGCTCCTCCGTCGCGTTTGTGAACACTTTGCCGGATCATCTTCGTCCTCCAAGGTTCCGCTTACGCTCTCGATGGTGGATCTCTTTGGCACATCTTTCTTCTTGATATGTAACCAAAAAAGTTCTAGTACACTTCGAGCAAGTACTCGCTCGTATACAATTTCCTAGAAAGAAAAGAAAACACGCCTAGAAAAAAGGCCATGGGAACCAAGGATGGTTAACCCCCATTACTCGCCCAATCTACGGTTCTAAAACATATCCACACACATAGAGAGCAAATCCAGACAATAACTAACTCAGGGTCCGACCCCCGGTAGCATGCAAATACATTCCAGATTAATTTTATAGTGGCGACCTGCAAGCACGATTTATAGAACAAGCAATAAACATATGCATGTTCTAAGTGTAAGAACCCCGATGATATCACGCGTTCATCATGCGCACACATGGTGGTTTCATGAAAAGTCATGGAACGCACACCACTAATGCGGCTCTAATACCAATTATTGGGAATAATCCTGTAGGAGAGGCTCGCAGCGGAAATGATTTGGCGGTCGAAAGACCGTTCATGATGCACGTTACACGATTTAAACTTTCATTAAAACTAATCTACATGTGCATGCATATGTATACACGTGATTCGAATACCTAACGACAATCTAGCATAATGATTAATTACATGAATAAAAATCAAAGGACTCACTAGATCTATGTGTTAGAACATTCATACCTTAGTGCGGATCTTTTAACCACGGAGAATTGTCTTCTTTGTCGATGGAGATGGAAGATCATTCGCGAAGAAGCCGATGGTATGAATGACGATGATGCCTTCTTATTCACCCGATCTCGCACGATGCACGGTACGTCACTCTCGGATCTCTGAGTGCCTCCGAAAAACAACGCTTCTCCTTCTACGAAACTCCACGCGAGAAAGATGAAGTAGCAAGCGGGGAAGTAGAGAGATAAGAGAAAGAACTTGGGAGAATAGAGGTGGGGGGGTTCAGTTATGGAGCACACATGGCCAGCCCCCCTTTGCCCCTTTTGTAAGGCCGGCCTATCCCCTTGGATAAGGCTCCAAGGGGATAAGTTCATCCCCCAAAAATCTCCCCGAAAATCTCCCTTTATCTCTCATTATATTTATTCGTTTTCTCCATTTTTAGGACTTAGATTTGACCAATTCAAACCCTATCCCTATCGATCTTTTGGGCTCGAGTTAACCTGTATGGCCACACAAAGTGTGATGCAGGCTGCACTCTAATTTACCCGGACTTACTATGTTCTCCATTATACCCCTACTCTCCGGTTAGTTATGGTAAACCTGCTATCCCTCCACTTGATACCATGATTCACTTCGAGCGATGGAGACTACCGTCAGACTCGAATAATCATATGACTTGGTTTCTTCTAGGTTGACCTATACATCGTACCTTTGATTACCCCGTTGAGTAATCGAACTCGGTTAACAATTAAACTGATGACCACCAGACCTGGGTTTGGTACAGTGTAAGTCAGATCAAGGAACACACCTCCTTTCAGGGGTATGTATGGCCTGCAGGAGTGACATGCTGATGCAACGCCAACCGGGTAACCCAATATACCGTGGTTTTGGATCATTGCATAGGATTCTTACACATTGGTGTGCCAAAGTACCACTCAACTGGTTAGTCCATCAGACGTGGTTCCTCAGGGTTTAGGACCATTTTACTCTAAGCAGAAACACGGCTTAGTATACCAGTCACTGATCTGTACACCGTGTTAGTTCTATTCGGCCACAGACACTATGCCTGGTGATGACCATGGTGAAGACGTCCTATAAACTGTCATCCCCAACAGTTTATCATGATGAGGCGACCAAACTGATCATAGCTGTGAACTTATTTAGATTATATAGGACCAATCGACTCAGTCTTCTACTCAATGGACTACCATATAACCATGGCTTTATGTTCTTAAAAGAACACGTAACTACGTTACGCACCTATATGCATCTCATACAATAACTATCAATCTTTATTTATTAGATGAAAACATAAAGTTTTATAAGCTTAGAACACATCAATCCTAACATCAAGAACTATAAAATCTATGAGAAATACATATATGCAGGACAAAGTATCCATAATAAACACAAAACACACTATAATACTAAGCTACAATCTTAAGAGGGATACAGAACAACTCAATGAGTATACCTCTCAATGATCACATTATCTCCTATAGTTACAATCCCAAAAGTATCCACTGATAAAGATTATAAACTAAAAGGTAAAGCAAGAGCGCCTAGTACAAGTAGGTCTTATCATGGTAAGTCTCATACATTACCAATAACGAGACTCTTAGACTAGATCCTAAGCTAGAGAACTTACCAAACAACAAGGGAAAAGGCGGTAAACTATATACCTTAAAGAGAAACTGCCCAGAGATTATTATAATCTAACACATCTATAGGGTTGGGGATTCAATTACTTACCTTACTTGGTTAAAAAGCGTCCCTCTTAACTGTTTTTACTGAAAGGCGTCCCCTTTAGTAGGGTAGAAAGATAATTAAATCCTCAAAACTAAAACCTTATAGATAGACCCGACTACTCACTAGGAACTTGTGGGTGCAAATTTTGGCAGAAGTTTACCAGCTACCGCGGGACCCACCGGCCCTGCCTGGTGGGCCCACGAGGACTACCACGGGACCCACCGGCCCTGCCTGGTGGGCCCACGAGGACCACCGCAGGACCCACCGGCCCTGCCCGGAAGGCCCATAAGCTGTAGAATTCCCCAGAAGACGGTAGCGGGGCCCGCTAGCTTTGCCTGGAGAATCCCCATATACGACAGCAGAAAACCGCCATTTGCCCCGGAATTCCTCCCCGGGAAGTCTATAAATAGCAGAGCCTTCGAATGTAATAGGACCGAATCTGAGATCGAACTCTCAGTTCTAAAACAAGAGCTCTGAGATTTCCAACCTCCGATCTACCATCTCTCTTTGATCTTCTTTTCTCCTTCGAAGAGATCAGAGGGTTTTCAGTGACACTCGGCCTGTCGAGGTCACTTCAACTGAAGTGTTAGTGAATTCGGGTTGCTCCCTATAGCACGGAGACGTAGGCTTCGGCTGAACTCCGAGATCACATCTCGTGTCACAATCTCTCTGATTGCATATCTTATTCTATTGACATATCAAAAGGCTTTAACTCCAATCAGCAGATCGACCAACGATCTTCGACGTCAACTTCTATTTCAATTGACTGGTGCTGCGAGAGTCTTCGGGTCGGCACGAAGATTTTCCCCCACAGTTTGGCGCCGCCTGTGGGATCCGATCAAAAAGTCCAACTCTCCGTTACTATTTGATCGGTTGAACCTACAACTGACCTTGATAGTCAAACTTCCTCGCCCTCTCGGTTGATTAGACAACTGAACGGCACTCTCGTTGCACCTTTCGCTCTCTGAATGGCGAGGATGAAACATCAAGGTCAACCAGAAGGAAGTAACACTCAACAACAAGGTCGCCCTGAGACTCGTTCAATGAGTCAAAGGCTCAACTTCGGACAGGCCTTTGCTGTTCCTGAGATGGGGGTTCGTTCAGGGAGTGGCAAGTCTGTCGATCGACCTATCGCCCACCCCGCGCGACAGTCGATTGGGCAAACAACACCCGCTCCTGCTGAAGACCCTCCGTCGACCTACCAAATTTCTGCAGTCGACTTCCAATTGCTCCAATTGGCGAAGCAGAACGTCACCCTCACTGCTGAGAGGGATGCTCTGAAGAAAGCAGCTTCCGAGGCTGGGATCGCTCTACCTCTTCCCTCTGCAAGCGAGAGGATCGATCTTCCACGACATTCAATCCACTCCGAACAACGGAGGTCAATGGGTACTACTGCCCTCGAGAGGATTCGACGTGATCCAACCCCCTCTGCTGCCCCCTGGAAGCAGAGTGTTTGGGATCGCCTCGAAGATGAGTCATCCCAATCTTCTTCTGGCCGCAACTGCGACAAGAGAATACCTTCGAAGCTCAACATACCAAGGAGGCATCAGATGAAAGGCGCTCCTTCAAAGAGCCGAGTTTCCCCCTCCATCCCACTTCAGCGTGGGCTTGGATCGGACCTCCGACATCGACTTCAACCGGCAAATACTTCGATGCCTGAGCAAGACCTTGCGATCTTGCCTCTTGACCCACCTCTAGGTCGAGGACATGGTCGCAGGGATGGCTATTCTTCTGCCGGACCTCTACATCGAAGTCTCTTTGAGACAACATTTCCAAGAGGATGGAGAACTCCTGTCCTCCCCAAATTCAACTGCGTTCGAGGAGATCCTACTCTCCACATTCTCGCATTCAAGCAAGCTTTAACACCGCACGAAGAAGAAAACAATGTGCTCTGCCGCACCTTCGCAGGAAGTCTCGATGAGCCGTCGCTCGACTGGTATCACAATCTCTGAGCTGGGTCTATTACCCAGTTCGATGTTTTAGCTAAACTCTTCGTGCAGCATTATCAGCTCAATCTAAAGCTCGAGAAGAAGCTCGACTCTCTATATCGGCTAAGGATGGGTGCTGACGAGACTCTCCGAAGTTTCACTAGGAGGTTTCGCAACGAGCATGCTGCCCTCTCTGGAAGACATCTGGATGATGAAGCCATTATGTTGGCTTTCCAGAACGCTCTCCGCTTCGATCTACACATCTACAACGACTTCATCCGTAATCCCCCTCCTTCTCTGGGTGCTATGTTCGATCGAATCCAAAGAGAGATCGAGGTCGAAGATGATCAAGTCGCTCGTAAAGGGCGAGAAACAAAACGAAGGCCTGCGGAAAGAGAAGCTCCTAAGTATGCCGCCAAGGCTCACAACGCTGAGGCAGCAGCCCCTCCAGCCAACAAACGATCAAAGAATGATGGGCATCGATCTCCAACGAGACCACTTTCACCGAGTGGAATATGCCGGTCGAACAGATACTCGACCGCATTCAACATGAAGAGTTCGTTCGAAGGCCCAACCCTCTTCAGCCAAACTCAAAATTTACAGCTGATAAAACAGTATATTGCGACTTCCACCGAAGTCACGGCCACTCCACCGATCGGTGTTTTCGGCTGAAGTTCCATCTTGAAGACCTATTGCGAGAAGGCCATCTTCAAGAATTCGTCAAAGGTGGACAGGACCAACGCCGAGCCTCTGCAAAGGGGAAAGAAGTGTGTTGGGTACATCAAATCTCCTCCAACCGGCAACCAATCTCTGTGAAAGCCAATATCTTTGGCATTCACGGATCATTGCACAATCAATCAATAACCGGGAAAGAAGTGGATCAACAAGTTCGACGCATCTTCCATGTTCGTGCTGCAGCAAACAAGGAAGACACTTGGATCGAGAAGCCCATCGAAGGTTTGGCTTGGCCCTCTATCGTCTTCAATGACGCAGATCTTCAAGGAGTTCACACTCCCCATCGAGACCCTCTTGTCTTGAAACTCCTCATCGACGGAAGCACTGTCAACCGGATCCTCATTGACACCGGAAGCTCCATCGACATTATGTTCTCAGACTGCTTCAAACGTCTAGGACATAAGTATCAAAGCCTCGACGTCGTCCCGACCGTGATCACCGGCTTCAACGGCGAACAAAGCATCACGGTGGGCGAGTCCAGATTTACCATCGACCTCAGCCGAGAGACTCGAGTCTCGGTGAGGTTTGCAATCGTCGAAGGAATGTCTAGCTACAACGCCATTCTTGGGCGGCCATTCCTCCACCAGATCAATGCCATCTCCTCTTCTTATCACCAACTTCTCAAGTTTGCAACAGGAGAAGGCATCGTCTGCATTCGAGGTGATCAACAAGCTGGAAGGTCTTGTGAGGCTGCTGCGGCTAAAACAGATCGAAAGATCAACATTGCTCCTCCAAAGCGGCCACGAGATGAAGCTGGTCCCTCTTCCAAATAGCAATCAAAGGAGATTCCTCTGACCGAACCTCCACCAATCGAATGGGAAACATCACCTTCAATTGAAGAAATCATCCCTATCAACATTGGCAGTGGAGATCTCCCTCGACAAACATTTATTGGTACCGGTCTTAGCGACGCAGAAGCGCAAGACATGGTATCCTTCCTCCAGTCCAATATCGACGTCTTCGCCTGGTGTTTCGAAGACATGCCTGGTATCAATCCGGATGACGCTTGTCACCGACTTGCAATCAAAGAAGAAGTGAAACCTGTTAAGCAAAAGCCACGCACCATCCGGCCAGAGCTGCAAGTTGCTGTTCAAGAAGAAATCACCAAGCTACTCGCAGCAGGCTTCATCCGAGAAGTAGAGTATCCTACCTGGATCTCTAACATTGTTGCTGTTCCAAAGAAGAATGGGAAAGTCAGAGTCTGCATCGACTTCACCAACCTCAACAAGGCTTGCCCCAAAGACCCATTCCCCATGCCAAGAATCGATAGACTCGTCGATGCCACTGCTGGCCACGAGCTATTATCTTTCATGGATGGGTATTCTGGATACAATCAAATTCCACTTCATGCAGACGATCAAGAGAAGACTTGCTTCGTGACTAGCCGAGGTCTCTACTGCTACAACGTAATGCTATTCGGCCTCAAAAATGCTAGATCCACCTATCAACGGTTAGTCACAAAAATGTTCGAAGATCAGATCGGCCGCAACGTCGAAGTCTATGTCGATGATCTCCTCACCAAGAGTTCCATTCGGAGTAAGCATCTTTCTGATCTGGCAGAAACCTTTCAAGTTCTTCGAAAATATCGTATGAAGCTCAATCCAGCCAAGTGCGCTTTCGGAGTTCAATCTGGTAAATTCCTGGGTCATCTTGTAACCAGGAGGGGTATTGAAGCCAATCCCGATCAAATTCGAGCCATCATCGATATGCCTTCACCTACAAATCGAAAAGAAGTTCAACGCCTGACTGGAAGGTTAGCAGCACTCAATCGATTCATCTCAAAATCTTCCGACAAATGCAAACCCCTCTTCGACAAACTACGAAAGGCGGATACTTCAGGGTGGAGTCCAATTTGTGAAGAAGCATTTCAAAGCATCAAGAAATATCTGGTGCAAGCTCCTATCTTGACGGCTCCACTTCCACAAGAAGACTTATGGCTCTATCTCGCCGTAACCAATCAAGCAATCAGTGCAGTCTTAGTCAGTAGAAGAGAAGGCTTCGAGCATCCAGTCTATTATATCAGTCACACTCTTCTCCCGGCTGAAACTCGCTATTCAAAAACTGAGAAGGTCATCCTAGCCTTACTCACTGCATCGCGTCGCCTTCAACCATACTTCGTCTCTCACCAGATCACTGTCATTTCAGAACATTCGCTCAAAGATATCATTGACAAAACTGGTCGAGTTGGTCGAATGACCAAATGGGTGATCGAAATGAGTTCCCTGGGGATTCAGTTCGAATCTCGCACTTCTATCAAAGGTCAAGCTATTGCTGATTTTCTAGCTGATTTTCCAGTTGAAGACCCCATCACTTGGGAAGAAGATGTCGATATGCGCTTGGAAGATGAGGACAATACTCCGATCAACCTTGCAACAAAAATTGATCCAAATTTCGAAGCTACTGCTGCAACTCCTCCATGGAAACTTTATACTGACGGAGCTTCAAGTTCGATCGGTTCGGGAACTGGGATAGTCTTGGTATCCCCCGAACTTGATCATCTCCAGAAAGCCACTCTCCTCGGATTCACTGCCACCAACAACGAAGCCGAATACGAAGCACTCATTTCTGGACTCGAGATGGCGAAATCCCTGGGGGTAGATCGAATTATCGTCTACAGTGACTCCCAATTGATCATAAGGCAAATCAATGGAGAGTACACAGCTCGCGAAGAAAGAATGCAACTCTACTTGGCCTTAGTACGACATCTTCAACAACGTTTTATTGCCGCTGAATTCATTCAAATCCCCAGAGCAGAGAACCGAGAAGCAGATGCCTTAGCCAATGCTGCCTCAGTTCTTGGAGACTCACTCGGAGGAAGGCAAATACAGATCGATTATCAAGAAGTGTCCAAGACCACCCCCGATCAACAGATCCTTACTACTACAAAAGAATCTGGGGGTGGAGATCAGCTTGGAGACTGGAGGCGATCAATTTTTGATTTCTTCAAGCGTGGCAAAATGCCGGAAGATCCAAATCAAGCCCGAAGACTTCAAAGGAAGCTCCCATGCTACATTCTACAAGGAGAAGATCTATATTTCAAATCTCACAACGGGATGTTGCTCAAGTGCCTTGGTCCCGAGCAAGCACTGGCAATCCTAATTGATATCCATTCTGGAACTTGTGGGAATCATTCGGGAGGAAGATCTCTTGAAGCCAAGACGAAACTACAAGGGTACTACTGGCCAACAATGGCAAGGGATGCCCAACAAGTTGTTCAAAGATGTGAGCCATGCCAAAGACACGCTCGAGCTATTCATCTCCCTGCAGATGAGCTTCATCAACTATCAAGTCCCTGGCCATTCCATCAATGGGGGTTAGATTTCTTGGGTCCTTTCCCTCCAACTCCAAGCAAGAAGAAGTATCTACTGCTGGCTACGGATTATTTCACCAAATGGGTTGAAGCTGTGCCCGTCTTCCGAGAGACTGACGACGAAGTGATCAAATTCATTCAGCGCAACATCTTCTCAAGGTTTGGTACACCTCAAATTCTTGTTGCTGACAATGGAGCTCAGTTTGACTCCGACAAGTTTCGAGAGTTCTGTCTCAACAACGGTATCAAGCTATTCTATTCAACTCCAAGATATCCTCAATGCAATGGCCAAGCTGAAGCCTCAAATAGAGCCATACTTGGTATACTCAAGAAAAAACTCAATGACAAGAAAGGATTGTGGGAGCAAGTCCTACCTGAAGTTCTTTGGGGATATCGCACAACTCCGAGAAGATCAACAGGGTTTTCACCCTTTCGTCTAACATATGGATCGGAAGCAGTACTCCCAACAGAAAATATATCAAGCACTTTGAAGACCAAAGCTGTTGAAGAAGGAATCAATGAAGAACTTCGGATCAATGATCTAGACTTCTCCGAAGAATTACGAGATCAAGCATCACTTCGTGTGGCCAAGTACCAACAGAAGATCAAAAGAGCCTACGACAAGAAAATCTACAAGAGACAGTTCCCAGTGGGCAGCCTAGTTCTCAGAGCAGTTTTCTACAACACCAAAGAGCACAGCAGTGGGAAGCTTGCTCCCAACTGGGAAGGTCCATATATCGTTGAATCAGTAGGAGGCAAAGGTTCTTACAGACTGGTCACACCAGAAGGAGATAGATTGCCTCGAGCTTGGAATTCCAGACACCTCAAGATGTTCTACCCATGATGTAAATTCTGTGATGAATAAAATTCTCTTTCAGATGTTCAAATGTGCAAGTGTTCAGCTTTTCAATTCAAGTTCTAAAGCAGTTTCAAATTCAAGTTACCAGGTCTTTTAACAAGTTTGGGTGTTAGAGTTGTGACTCAACCCCTTACTAGCAAATGTTAAAAACTGACCATATTCAAGTTACCAAGTCTTTTAACAAGTTTGGGTGTTAGAGTTGCGACTCAACCCCTTACTAGCAAATGTTAAACTGACCTTCAAGTTTCAATGTTCAAATTCAATCAATTTCGATATCGTCTAACAAGTTTGGGTGCTTGAGTTGCGACTCAACCCCTCACATTCAAGTGTTACACGAATTCGAGTTTCAATTTTCAAGTTACAATAAGTTTGGGTAATTGAGTTACGACTCGGCCCCTTACATTCAAGTGTTTGTATCTATTCAACATTCCAATACCATTCAGAGCACAACATTCAAAGGCATTCAACACAAGGCATTCAATTTTCAAAACATCAAAAATCTCTATTATCAAAAATTGATCAAGTACAGGAGTGAGCTGCTACAATGCAAGAGTTTACAAGTGTAAACAACCAAGAAAAGGAAGAAATACATCAGGGTTTGGTTACGCTTGGAGCACGCGACTTCTCTCCTTTAGATTCGCCACGAGGCTTGCTCGCAACCGAAGCTTTAGAAGATCGGACACTGCTAACATGTGCCCTGAGTGCCTCTGCCGCTTTCTCAGCTGTTTCTTTGTAACTCTTGCATTCAGACAATGCATGCTCCAAGGCCTTCTTGGAAGTCTCCTCCCTGGCAGCAAAAGCAGCATGTTGAGCAGCAAGTCGTTCTTTCAGCTCCGTGATCTCGATAGTGCGACCGCAGGACACGTTCTCAACCTTGGAGAGTCGATTCTTCAAGGATTCAAGCTTGTGACTCTGCGCTTCACAACGATCCTGCAGCCCCTTGATCTCCAGCTTCCCCTTGCGAAGATCCTCGATCTTGGCCTTGAGAGATTGTTTCTTCGAACTCAGGAGCTCCCTCAGCCCATCTTTTTCCTCGCTCACAGCTTTCAGTTCAGCTGTCAAACGGGTTACCTCAGAGGCGGCTTCCCGTTCTCCTGCCTTCCTGGAGAGCTTGCTTGCGATTCTCAAACAGGCTGAGTTCTGCAAATAGACAAAGAGTTAGAATTATTCTGAAGATACAATTCGAACAATTGATCAAAGCATATGCACATACCACTACTTCAAGCCGATCGAAGGCTTCTTCAAAAGTAGCTTCAGGAAGATTGCAAAGCTTCCGGAGCGTGTTAGTAGGATGGTTGATGTCAACATCACCCAAACTCCTTATCTTCTTAGCCGGGCCAGCAGGTGTACCTACAATCCATGCAGCAATTCTAAGTGTTAGTATATTTTCAAGCTTCAAAGACAAGACAGTCAATCAAAACAGGTTAGTACAGATACCTGAAGCCTCGACTTGGGGAGCCTTTCCCTTCCCACTGCCGGAGCTCTTACCCTTGGGGGTCGATTTCTCCTTGGTGGGGGTTGACTCTGGCAAGGGTTGAGGAGTAGCTTCACCAACCCGACTTCCTCTCTCCAAATGAGCAGGAGAGGGAACGTCTCGAGGAGGTGAAGCTCCCCCTTCGTCCTCGTGCCCGCTCGAATGGTTGAGCCCTGCCACCATGGCAGCCACCTCTTCAGCCAGAGATAGTGAGGGGGGTGGGGGTTGTTCAACCTCCACACCCCCACTTGTAGTTGCCCCTTCCAGTCGGGGAACCTCAGGAGGTATCTGATCGAGGGGTGTGGGGTTGCTTCCAACCCCACCACTCCCCGATATCCTGATCTTGAAGCGGAGGGGGTTCTTCTTCAACTCCCCAAAGTCGTAGGTGGGAATCACCTTGGGGCCATCGCCCGTTGCATCCAAAACTTCCTCCATCTTGCGAGCCTTATCCTCCTTTATGAGGATAGGCTGCGATTCCTCGTCAGCACCACCAGTGGGGGTGGGAGGAATTTCTTCCTCACCACCCCCATATCCTTGACCACCATCAGTGGGGGTGGGAGGAAGAAATTCCTCACCACCCCCATCTTCATCATCCTCATCTTCATCTTCCCCATCTTCTTCGTCTCCCCCATCGCTGCCTGTGCCCTCATCCTCCTCATCTCCGCCCTCCTCCTCCCTCTCTACCTCTTCTTCGTCATCTTCATCATTCTTTTTCTCCTCATCCTCCTCCTGCTTGATGAGGACTTTTCTCTTCTTCTTCGCCGGGCCCTTTGGAATTACCAGCTTCTCCTTCGGGGGCAAGCTGCGCCTGGCTCCATAAACCTTCTTCTCGAATCGAAGCCTTCTGACAATTTTTCCAGACTGAGGGTCTTCCTCGTAATCAGAGTAGATGACCTCATTGTCTTCGTATCGAAGCTTCGATCGATGGAGGAGGTTGGCCTTGCCATGTCGGACCGGGCAGTTCGAGAACTGCTTCCAAGATCGGGTCCCACAGGTCAACTCCAGGAAGAGATTATCGAGAGACCCCACCTGCTCCGGAGGCCACGCGAGAGCTCCTCCTGCACAGAACATGTCTATCTCTTCCTGCACCTTGTACCGAGGAACCTCCGGGACTGACATAGGAGTCCAGGCACCTGACACCGACAGCGGCCAGTCCGTGTATAGCTTGTCGGAGCCGATGGTATCGATGATTGGGCGCAGGGCAGAGACACCCGTCAGATAATAGAAGGGGCTATCTTTCCTCCAGGCCCATCGGTAATGGTAAAAGAAATATCCAAACTCAATCCGAGCTTCTTCACCTTCGGGAAGGCTGGAGTAGCATTTCCTCAGCTCCTCCTGGAAGTCTGACTCTACGCGACAGAAAGCGTAGATGATCCTCCAGGAGTTTCCAGTCACCTGCCCGGGACAGAGACCAGAAATATTCAATAACCTCGCAGCAAAAGGAGGCAGTGGAAGGCGCAGTCCGCAGTTAAGCTGGCCGATCGTAACGATAGTTCCCATCACTTGCTCCTTGCTCGCCCACGAAACGAAGACTGTCCGCCTGTCAATACCAAAAGCTGACAGAATTCCTGGAAGCGCTGGCCGGGACTTCCCCTCAGTAAAACATGCTAGCAGCTTATGCAGTTTCTCCCTCTTCGCATCTGTGAGTTTGCCCCCTATGTTATACCCAAATTTTGGTTCCACCGATAGAGGTAGTTGAGGGCTGAGGACAAACTTTGCCTTAGGGATCTGCTCTGGCCTTGATGGGGCTGAAGCAAACCCAACTCCCTGATGCCTCTTACCAAGTTGACCAAGTTCGATCAATTCGGCCCTGCCTTTGCCACGGCCCTTCGAGACAGTCGTTTCCTCGACAACTTCCTTCCCCTTTCTCTTGGATGGAACAGCACCCTTCTTCGAACTGCCCGAAGATGCCATTTGACTGATCGAAAGGAAATGAACAAGAAATGGGAAGCAAAGAATCTGGACTTCGAAAATTTTTGGAAGCGCGAGGCGAAAAATGACAGCCAGTGAAACTTATATCCCCAGGGTAAAACAGGTGCGCAAATCGAGAAGACACGTGTCTTTACCATATCAAATCGCGTGTTTTTGTAGATACACGTGGCATCCATCCGTAGCAAGCGCAAAACCAGGCGAACAGTCGCGACCAGACGAAATGTCGGACCACCGGTCCACGTGAACCAAACGGTCCAAACGAGTCACCGGTCTGAGTAAACCGGACCGCCGGTCAAAAGCCTCATTCAAACCAACCAAAGACTAAACACAGGAAAGATCAAACTCCATCAATGTTCAAAACTGCCAAAGATCAAAAGAGTAGAACAAGCTATGCCACTTCAAAAGTACAGGTTCAACTCAAACTTTTACCGGCTGATTTTAGCCGAACGGTCAAATATGACCGTTCGGCCAAAATCAACCGATCGGTCGATTTTCTACTAGATCCGGCGAAAAACTAAGGTTTTTTGCCGATCACCCAAACCTTGACCGGCTGATTTTAGCCGAACGGTCAAATATGACCGTTCGACCGAAATCAATCAATCGATCGATTTTCTATTAGATCCGGCGAAAAACCAAGGTTTTTTGCCGATCACCCAAACCTTGACCGGCTGATTTTAGCCGAACGGTCAAATATGACCGTTCGGCCGAAATCAATCGATTGGTCGATTTTCTACTAGATCCGGTGAAAAACTAAGGTTTTTTGCCGATCACCCAAACCTTGACCGGCTGATTTTAGCCGAACGGTCAAATATGACCGTTCGGCCGAAATCAATCGATCGGTCGATTTTCTACTAGATCCGGCGAAAAACTAAGGTTTTTTGCCGATCACCCAAACCTTGACCGGCTGATTTTAGCCGAACGGTCAAATATGACCGTTCGACCGAAATCAATCGATCGGTCGATTTTCTACTAGATCCGGCGAAAAACTAAGGTTTTTTGCCGATCACCCAAACCTTGACCGGCTGATTTTAGCCGAACGGTCAAATATGACCGTTCGGCCGAAATCAATCGATCAGTCGATTTTCTACTAGATCCGGCGAAAAACTAAGGTTTTTTGCCGATCACCCAAACCTTGACCGGTTGATTTTAGCCGAACGGTCAAATATGACCGTTCGGCCGAAATCAATCGATCGGTCGATTTTCTACTAGATCCGGCGAAAAACTAAGGTTTTTTGCCGATCACCCAAACCTTGACCGGCTGATTTTAGCCGAACGGTCAAATATGACCGTTCGGCCGAAATCAATCGATCGGTCGATTTTCTACTAGATCCGACGAAAAAACTAAGGTTTTTTGCCGATCACCCAAACCTTGACCGGCTGATTTTAGCCGAACGGTCAAATATAACCGTTCGGCCGAAATCAATCGATCGGTCGATTTTCTACTAGATCCGGCGAAAAACTAAGGTTTTTTGCCGATCACCCAATCCTTGACCGGTTGAAATTGACCGTTCGGTCAAATTTAACCGATCGGTCAAATTTGACCGATCGGTCAAAATCAACCGATCGGTCAAATTTCCACTGGATCGGTCAAAAAACCGTGTTTTTTGACTAATCACTCAATCCTCGACCGGTTGAAATTGACCGTTCGGTCAAATTTAACCGATCGGTCAAATTTGACCGATCGGTTAAAATTGACCGATCGGTCAAAATCAACCGATCGGTCAAATTTCTACTGGATCGGTCAAAAAACCGTGTTTTTTGACTGATCACTCAATCCTCGACCGGTTAAAATTGACCGTTCGGTCAAATTTGACCGATCGGTCAAATTTGACCGACCAATCTTTTTTGTGCTAACACTCGACAAGCTTCTTCGTGCCTTTTTTCGACAGGGGGTTGCTATTTTTTGCACCAAATCCAAGCCAGCCAGAACGAACTCTAGCTAACTTGGAGGGGGTAACTATGGGTGCAAATTTTGGCAGAAGTTTACCAGCTACCGCGGGACCCACCGGCCCTGCCTGGTGGGCCCACGAGGACTACCACGGGACCCACCGGCCCTGCCTGGTGGGCCCACGAGGACCACCGCAGGACCCACCGGCCCTGCCCGGAAGGCCCATGAGCTGTAGAATTCCCCAGAAGACGGTAGCGGGGCCCGCTAGCTTTGCCTGGAGAATCCCCAGATACGACAGCAGAAAACCGCCATTTGCCCCGGAATTCCTCCCCGGGAAGTCTATAAATAGCAGAGCCTTCGAATGTAATAGGACCGAATCTGAGATCGAACTCTCAGTTCTAAAACCAGAGCTCTGAGATTTCCAACCTCCGATCTACCATCTCTCTTTGATCTTCTTTTCTCCTTCGAAGAGATCAGAGGGTTTTCAGTGACACTCGGCCTGTCGAGGTCACTTCAACTGAAGTGTTAGTGAATTCGGGTTGCTCCCTATAGCACGGAGACGTAGGCTTCGGCTGAACTCCGAGATCACATCTCGTGTCACAATCTCTCTGATTGCATATCTCATTCTATTGACATATCAAAAGGCTTTAACTCCAATCAGCAGATCGACCAACGATCTTCGACGTCAACTACTATTTCAATTGACTGGTGCTGCGAGAGTCTTCGGGTCGGCACGAAGATTTTCCCCCACAGAACTCTTACAACAAATCCTAACACAATGACTAACAACCTAAAGATAACCCTATGATCATATGCCTAAGCTCTGATACCAGCTGTCACGCCCCGGATCCGGCTATAACGGAAACTAGCCAGACCTGGGGTATGAGGGGAGTTAAAAGGGTAAGTCAAAGGATTAAAAGTGTTTTGAAGTGATTTTTATCATTTAATTTATTACTATATTATCATTAACTAATTACTATATGATGGGGGATAGCTTTGAGGGAAAGTCTACCGGACTTTGTGGAAAAGCCTGCCAAACGAAAAGAAAAATGGTACTAATATTTATTCAGAGCATCTAACACCATCAAACAAGTCTAACCACTTATTACATGATCAACTAGAAATAAATATAGCTAACAAAAAATTCTAGAGTCTCCTCTCTCAATAACTAAGCTCCTCGAGGAGGTACCTGAGAAGGGTCTACAGTACCTGAAAAGCGTATGCAACAACAGGATGAGTTTACAAAGGTAAACGCAGTGAACAACTAACCCTAAACTAAGGTAAACTACAACCGTATTCTGCCCATCTCGAGATTAAAGAGGGCAGCATTATATATCAATTTAAATAATATTATTTAGTTTAGATTAATATGAGAGCAAGCAAAAGAAACTACTACATACGGTTATAATGTCAAACTACAAGTCACAATGATACAATATTTAATAGTTACATTTACAATCTTGATCATGAATAATGCATGTTAGATCTAATATACTTCTAGGGTGAACCGGCAGTTTTTTATCTACCTGATTCAGCCAATAGAAAACACCTGGTCCTATTATACCTGGTCAACTAGAAAATACCTATATGGCCATAAGGGGGCTTGGTCTTTCACCATGGGGCACTCCCACCCAACTTGCTTCTTCGGGGTTATTACCCAGGGGTAGACTATTAGGCCACTCGGGTTTTACCGCATATCTAACCCTGTGACCCTACCTACTTTGTTCGGATTGTGCACAGGCGACGGAGGTGGTTCACATCCCATCCTGTGCACACGGGTTCCCTACTCATGCCTGTGGGTAGTCGGTCCTCTCTCTAGGAAGACGACTTTAACTAAGGCAGTGTCTCAACCAGTCTCTCTACCGAGACTGCCAGTCCCCGTTACTCTGTGGTAACTCGGCTGCACCATGTGTCCTATGGTCATTACGATTCAGTTTCAATCATCAACATTTACAATTATATATATGAAGAATTTACCGGTTTGTATGCATCCTACTATAAACTAGATTGAAGCTGACTACTTTCGATGCTACAAAGAATACTACACAGGTATCATATGCGATAAAAAAAATTACATATATTTTCAGGGTTTGTTCAGGAGCAAGGAATAGTATGCTCACCTCCCACATGCACTACCGGTCATCCCGCCAACAAGTATTGGATATACTATAACCATATGCAGTGTTTTTCTTACTTTAGTTATTTACGCCATTACAATTATGCTTATAGTTCACCCTAATTAGAGTAGGGTCAGTCGTGTTCACCTGGATTACGCACGGTGATCCCCAAATGTCTCGCTTGTGGTTCCGGTACTCGCTGAAAGAATAAGCTACCAAGACGGGTCTAGGTAAGTGAAGGCTATCACTGTTAATCATTATCTAAACTCATTGTTCAATGGTTGGCCATGAGAGGAGGAATCCAAAGGATCTAGTTTTGCTAGAATCCGACTTTGGTCGGAGGTTTTAGGGTCAAACCGGTGAAAACCGGTCCATGGTTGGTTCAACATGGTAGAAGGGTCCTTAGGGTCCTAAACTAGGTTCAATACATTGGTATCGATGATCTGAGCACAATGCCACCGGTTTAGTCCGATTTTGAGATCAGACGGAGAATTGGCGGTTAAACCACGATGCCACGACTCGATCGGGCTCATGGGTAAAACGTGATACTAAACAGTATAATTACTGTACTAAAATATGGCCAATATGTAGGATTTTCTGAACTGGTCACAATGGCGCTGGTTTCGTCCGATTCCAAGTTCGGACGAAGTAATGGCGGTTGAACCAAAATCTATTGGTTTGCGGGTCTGGTTTAAGTGAACCAGGCTGATTCACTATGCTGGGTTGGGTCAGCATAGCAGTCGGGTTGGGTCTGGGTGGTCGGTTCGGGTCTGCAAATCGGGTCAGGTTTGCAGTGGCCGGGTTGGTTCTGCAGGTCGGGTTGGGTCTTAGGTCGGGTTGGGTCTGCAGTCTTAATATCAAAATGGCTTGGAGAAGACCCGTTATTTACGAGTTTGACCCTCCTTCTTCCCCACGCGAACCAGAGGCTGCAGTGGGTTTTCTTTCATGATGGCGACAGCGGGGTGGCCGGGTTTGGCTGCGCCAACGGTGCCCGACCTGTCTCCCCCGCATCGCCCCCACAAAGGAGACACGGGAGGAGGCGACCAGAGCGCCGTTGGAGCCCGGGAAGGCATTGGCCGGAGGGGTTCGTGTGGGTGGTTGGGTTGGCCTGGGGATGCACTCATGCGTGTCGGTGGGTTGCCGACGACTGCGTAGGTCAGTCGGGTCGGCCTAAGTTGGCCGTGGTCAAGAGAGGAGGAAGGGGTCATGGGGTTGGGTCGCAGGTGGTTCTGGTTCAAGCGGTGGAGAGGAGGAGAAGTGGAGGGCTGACTTGGTGCTTGGTGCTTACCGGAGTCAGGGGAGGAGGGGGACTGCTACTCCTCTCTCTCTAGTCCTCTCCCTCGAACTCTACTCTTTCCCTCCTCTTTCACTCTCTCTATAATGCTCTCTCTGTTCTTTGTTTTGCCGTTCTCTTTCTTGGTTCCATCATTCTCTTTCTCTCTCTAGGTTCTTCATAAAGACAGGAGTGGGTTGCTATGATGGTAAAGAGGGCTGCGGATTAGGTTGTTAAGCCTTTAATTCCTAATAAAGAGGAATGAATAAATGAATGAAAGATTTGGGTTGATTACTCCAAATCTTGCTCGATCCTTCCGATCCGAATTTCAACTTTTAAAACCTTGGGGAGGGATACCTATGAGGCCTAAAGCTGGCTAGGAGATTAGAAGTCAGGTCCTAGGGTAGGTCGGGTTCGGTCCTGTGCCCTGAAGTGGGCTCGGTTGGAACCCGATGCGATTCTACTTACCGGACTAAAAAGAAAAATTAGCCATAACTCACCAACCAGAGGTCAGAATAGTGCCTGAGATGATTTATTGGAAAGTTCTCGCCGACGTGAATGAGTCGGTGCTTGGTACACAATTTTCTGACTTATGGAGCTCTCGAAAAAAAAGAAGCACTTCAAAAATTAAAATAACAATAACTCATTATCCGGGTATCGAATTGACTACAGCTTAGGCTTGTTGAAATGCTCTCTCAAATTCCCACCCAACTTATCTAACCTTGTTACAATCCGATCACCCGAACTCCTGTAGTAAACAAAACAATATCGAAGGTCGACTAATTATCGATATTCTATGATATAACTACCGAACTGCCAAAACTAGCTGCGCATACACCCGATTACTGCACGGGACATACCATTGCGACGTGTTTGAAGTCATAGAGAAAGTGAATATAAAACATTTTATGGGTTTATGACTTATTCTTCCAGAACAAGCCCAGAGAAAAAGTCTCACTAAAATAACGAAAATGCCCAAAGAGGACTTTTATTATTCCTAAATCTAATACCACAGGTGTTACAATAGCTGTCATAATATCTATTTCCGAATTAGGATTAAATATAAAGAGATCATTCTGAATTATTTCTCTAATAATGAAGATATCTATTCAATTTGAGAGACACACTAACGGTGCTGTCTAAAACTGAAAACTTCATTTAGTGAGGAGAAAACAAAACTAAGTCTCTAAAGATCAAAATCCGTGTTTTGGAAAAACTAAGACAATCAATCTAACAGCTTCCACAACAGCTTATGACATTGGTACTTATGTTAGGATCGCTTTACCATGAAGTAGCCTTCTACTTTTCTTGAATCCCTGTAGATACAAAGTCCATATTCCAAGAAGCAAAAGAACTGCTACTAGATAGTGACTTAACCCCTAACACCTTGAGGCCATACATTATCTTCCAATACCCTCTCTACTCGCCATAGAGGAAATACTTTTGTCCTTGGCATTACCATACTTAGGAGTCCACACCAGTTTCTACACTGATATATATTTTGGTCTTCTGATAACTTACTCTCTTAAGGTCTTCTAGAGAAGACCTAAGTTAAGCACTAAAGGCTTTGTTATTAATTTTGAACCAATCATTTATCTCCTGGAAAGCTCCTTAGATGATATATATTTGTTATCTCTAGCTAGTTAAAGCTAAAGTCTCTGACAACGCCTTCGAAGGTTCCAGACAAGGATACAAGACATACGTCTTCCACCATCTCATTATCTAGCACCATGTCTTTGAAATCTAGTTCAATCTGGAACTTAAGTATGTGTTCCCTAATAGGTATACACTCAGACATCTCAATATCGACGAGTCTCTTGATGGAAAATCTATGAGTCTACTGACTTACACTTACTAATGCAAGTAAAACTTTATTTCAAAAGACCTAGCATATCTTTGACTTGCTTCTAAGGAGTTGTTCGCAAGTCTGGTATGACACAGCACTTGCACATCTCCTCAGACTCTTGCTAGTCGTTATATGCCCTAGTTAGTGCCTTAGTGGTACCTGGACCTTTTAGGTCTGGTTCAGGGATATTGAAATTGAAAGCTAATATATATTTACAACCCTAAGCATAAACGAAAGATAGCGCTTTTGCTCTACGTAGTTAGAGACCTGATAACTAGTTCTCTTATGGGATAACGGACATGAAAACTATATGGTTGAATGGAAAAATACAAAAAACTAATTTTATAGATTTTAAAAATAAGCTAATTATATCCAAATGCCATCGCTACCCTCATAGCAAAGACACCTCTATAGATTAATTAACCATGTATGTGAGATCTCGGAATCGGATACACCTGCCTTAGGGGGCGTCAAGCAGTGTCATCCGCTCACATGGATCTTTTCTTGATCCAATCCAAATCTACCAATAAAGGGCTTTGATGGACCATGGTTGTCCTTTTGGCCAATGCCACGTGATCCCCATGCGAAGCACCGGAAGCCTGACGTGCACATCGGATGCTTACCCATAAGCCTAGGCAATTACGACACAGGAGTTCATGCGACCCCCACTAGGGTAGGATAAAAAGCCCTTCTCTTCTCACCCCATAACCACCATATCCTGAAAGAAATCGCTAAGTCATCTGGCATAGAAAAACATAACCCTCACTCTAGGGGGTGTCGAGCTACGACTTTCCACCCAGACACAAAGCAGTTGGTTGTGGAGACCAAAGGATCTCGATGAGTCCTCTTACACATCCCTTATTAGAGTTGAGGGTTATTTTTATTCAAGTATGAGTGTACACTAAGATCATGATAACCTATACACTGGACCCTGGTCATACCGCTCTCTCTCTAATGTTTCAAGCCTTTCTTGAAGCATTAATCAATCTCGGAATATCATAGTCCTTGCCTCAAGTAGATTTCTTTACTCAAGGGTCATATTACATATCCCAAGAACATCGATGCACGGTAAACCTAGCTATCATGCTAATGCCCTGGAGCCTAGCCTAAGGTCAGACAGACAGGAAATGTCTCCCAATACTATAGTGCCTCGCTTATAAATTTGATGATTGATGTCATAGTAGAATTCCAACTTATTCTAGGTTTTGATGCTGACCAAATAGGCACATCCGACTAATTAGGTGTTGACCTAATAGTTGTATAACCAAATATGAGGAATTCATACTATCATCAAGGATCAATTAAATAATATGCATCACTAGTGGAATCCTATCCTAATAAGGTTGCTTGAACCCGAGGGAAAAGGGAATCCCTTTAACATAGAATATCTACTTATCACATCAGGGTTTTCTATAGAAATATAAAGAACTACATATAGAGACAACCACACAACTGAATCAAATTCAGGGTCTGACCCCTGAACCTGACTAGCACTGCGCAGGCTCTCTATCTCCTTCGCAAGGTTCCTCGATTCGATGCAAGCCTCTATATACGATCTCTGATGCTTGTGCCCTTTGCCATCATTGTGTAGCTTCGTCGGATCGCCATCGTCCTCAAAGGTTCCGTTCGTCCTTCCGGTGGTGGATCTCTATGGCAAGTCCTCTTCTTCAATCTGTAGCCAAAAAGGATTTTGTACGCTTTGAGCAAGTGCTCACTCGTACATAATTTCCTAGAAAGAAAAGAGAAACAAGCCTAGCAAAAAGCCTAAAAATCAAGGGTGGTCAACTTTCACCTCTTGCCTGACTACGGTTCTAAAAACTATCCACACATATAGAAGAAAACACATCCAAATAATTGCTAGCACGAGGTTCGAACTCTGGTAGCAAGCAATCACACATCCAGATGTGCGTGCAAAATCTAGCTAACGCTTGACAGTGGGACCTGTTGCCCTGCCTGGGGCCTACGAAGGCAAAAGTGGACCTGCAGCCTTGCCTGGTGACTACGAAGATGACGGTAGAACTCACAACCCTACCTAGAGCCCGCATGTGCCATCTAAGAACTGGTAAATCCCTCGAATAATTGCCTAAACTCTTGATATTCCAGGGAATATTCCTAGAATACTCCCAAACCCTTATATATAGCCAATTATGTAAAGAATCTAGATCGGATCTCCAGACCGGATTTCATCATTACGAATCCCACTTTCTGTTTTCCAGAGCTCCCAGAGCCTTTTGGTATTCAGACTCTTATGCCTCTTCCACCCTCTGTCTACTTGTAATAAGTACTTCTCGGTCTATCGAGAGTAGCTTTACTTTTTCAGTGATAGTGGATTCAAAGGTTATGTCTTATCGCACGGAGACGTAAGCTTCGGTCGAACTTCATCACCATCTCCTATGTTAGTTCTCTATCTCCTTCTTTCTCTATCTCAACAGTTACTGTTTGACAGGTCAGCACTCAATCCCTTAGCGCTTCACAGCATGCCTGTCCCAAAGGGTCAAACCTTCAATTGACTGTTGGAGGGGGGTTACGTATGACGGACGAAATCCTCTCCCATAGTTTGGCACCGTCTGTGGGATCTTTCCTACCGACTAGTGACCTCCAGGCTTCCCAGCTCCTTTGGTCAAGCAGAAACTACAAATTGCCCGAGCAACCCATTTGTCTCTATTGCTATACCTAAATGGCGAAGACACGACCTGTGGATCAGCCAGAGGGAAGTCATGTTCACCCTGACATCCAGCATTCTACAACTTGTTTAATAAGTCATAGGCATGCGGCAAGCCAACACTCTGAACATCAACCAACTATGAATTCAAGGAGTCATCGGTCAGTAGACTGTACACCTCCAGCTCAACCACGATAGTCTCCTTGGCTTATCGACAAAACTCCTCAATGCCTTGGGAAAGTGCATGTCTCATCCGTCGCTGACCCTCAGGCAACATACCAAATCTCGGCTGAAGACTTCCAACTCCTTACCCTGATGAAGTAGAATGCTGTTCTCATGGTTAAGAAAGATTCCCTTCGATGGGTCACCATCGAGGTAGGTACCGACTTTCCTATGTTAGTTGCCAGCATCAATGATGGAGTAGAGATCCGCCGGTTGCTTGATCCCTCTCCTGCTCCTTCCAGATAATCCATCATCGACATCCCATGCCTTTCAATTCTGACTATCCTCTGATCCCTATATTGGGGGTGATGTTCGAAATGAAAGAGTTCATCTGAAGACTACAATGACTGAGTGATTGAAGACAACCAACTCTCGAGCATCCTTCAGCATTACAGATTGCCCCAAGATTCAAAAGCTGATAGACAAAGGTATGTACCACACACAAGCCCACAGCCCTAGCCTTGGCACTCGAATACAAAGTCTGAGGTGTACTCACTGCCTCAGTATTCAACAAAGTCCAAGGAGACAGCCTTGGCACTCGAATGCAAAGTTCGATGCGCACTCGCTACCTTGACATTCAACAAAGTCCAAGGAGACAGCCTTGGCACTCGAATGCAAAGTCTGAGGTGCACTCGCTACCTCGGTATTCAACAAAGTTCAAAGAGATAGCTTTTGCAATCGAATGCCAAGTCCGAGGCATACTTGCAGCCTCGGTATTCAACAAAGTCAAAGAAGACAGCCTTGGCACTCGAATGCAAAGTCTGAGGCATACTTGCTGCCTCGGCATTCAACAAAGTCCAAGGAGATAGCCTTGACACTCGAATGCAAAGTCCGAGATGCACTCGCTGCCTCGTCATTCAACAAAGTCCAAGGAGATAGCCATCACACTCAAATGCAAAGTCTGAGGTGGGACTCCCTGTCTCAGTATTCAAAAAAGTCCAAGGAGACAGCCTTGGCGCTCGAATGCAAAGTCCGAGGCACACTCTCTGCCTCGACATTCAACAAATTCCAAGGAGATAGCCTTGGTACTTGAATACCAAGTCTGAGACGCACTCACTACCTTGGCATTCAACAAAGTCCAAGGAGACAACCTTGGCACTCGAATGCAAACTCCGAGTCGTACTCGCTGCCTCAGTATTCAACAAAGTCCAAAGAGACAGCCTTGGCACTCAAATGCAAAGTTCGAGGGGTTCTCGCTGCCTCGGCATTCAACAAAGTCCAAGGAGACAGTCTTGGCACTCGAATGCCAAGATCGATGTGCACTCTTTGCCTCAACATTCAACAAAGTCCAAGGAGACAACCTTGGCACTCGAATGCAAAGTCCGAGGCGCACTCGCTGCCTCGGCATTTAACAAAGTCCAAGGAGACAACCTTGGCACTCGAATGCAAAGTTTGAGGTACACTCACTGTATCAGCATTTAATAAAGTCCAAGGAGATAGCCTTGGCACTCGAATGCTAAGTTCGAGGTGCACTCGCTGCCTCTGTATTCAACAAAGTTCAAGGGGACAGACTTGGCACTCGAATACAAAGTCTGAGGTGTACTCGTTGCCTCGGCATTCAAAAAGCCCAAGGCTTCGTCTCTGGAATTTGAAGACAAAGTCCGAGGCAGGCTCCGCTGCCTTAGTATTCAAGCAAAGCCTAAGGCTCCGCCCTTGTCATTCGAAGACAAAGTCTGAGCCAGGTTCTGCTACCTTAGTATTCAAAAAGCCCAAGGCTCCACCCTTGGCATTCGAAGACAAAGTCTGAGGTAGGCTCTGCTACCTCAATATTCAAAAAGCCCAAGGCTCCACCCTTGGCATTCAAAGACAAAGTTTTAAGCAGGCTCTGCTGCCTCAGCATTCAAAAGCCCAAGGCTCCACCCTTGGCAATCAAAGACAAAGTCTGAGGCAGGCTCTGTTGCCTCAGCATTCAAAAAGCCCAAGGCTCCGCCCTTGGCATTTGAAAACAAATTTTGAGGCAGGCTTTGCTACCTCAGTTTTCAAATAAAGCCAAAGACTCCACCTTTGGCATTTGAAGACAAAATCCAAGGCAGGCTCTATTGCCTCAGCAATCAAAAAACCTAAGGCTCTGCCCTTGGTGTTCGAACACAAAGTCCGAGTGAGGCTTCGCCACCTCGACACTTTTCAAGCATGAGACAACGACACCATCTCGGCCCTAGGAGACAGCCTTGGAAACCAAAGACAAGACTAGTTTGATCGCACATGGTCTCCCCACGATCAACCAGCAATCAAAGCTATAGTTAGTCTGGTTCAGGTTATGACACGATCGGCTAACCTGCTACGGTACAAAGCTACGTGCTCTAGATGTAGGTTCAACCAAAAAGGCTCTAAGCCTAAGTCAATCGATACATGGGCATTGTGCTGAGTACTCTGAATCTTTGGTGTTGCATATGTTGGAAATAAATCCATGGTAGAGGCCCGCAGCGGAAGCAAAGTGAAGGTCCGAGGACCGTGAGCGGTGTGCGTTACATATCAAAATTTTCATCGAAACGATCTACATATGCGTGTATGAATCTAGCATGGCAACTACGCGAACCCCTAACGACGATATAACGCAAAAGAACAATCTAGCATGAATGCATGTTCTAATTATGTTAGATCTACTTGTTAGAGATCATACCTGCGTGCGGAATCTTTCACCACGACAAATTTCTTCTTTGTCGATGGAGACGGGCTACGGATCTGCTCGACATAGCTTCGGTGCGACGGCCATAACTTTCTGCTCCGAACTCCGATTGGGCTAATATTTGGACTGTACGTAGCCAACTTTGAGACGCAACTTTTGCAACAAGTTTCACGTCGTTTGGACTTCTGTAGCTCCCGAAATCACAGAAACAACGCTGATTTTCTGTGCAGATTCTGGACAGCAAAAGGTTGCAGGAGACGCCTTCTAGTTCACCCGATCTCACACGATGCACGGCACCTCGTCGATGGATCTCTGAGTGCCTCCATACGACGAGCCTTCTCCTTCTACGAAACACCATGTGAGGAAGACGAGTCGCCATCCAATGGCGCAAGCGAGGGAGAGAGAGACGAGAGAGGAGATGCGAAGAGAGGAGAGGGGGCGGCTAGGGTTTCCCCATGCCATGGCCGGCCCTAGGGCTTGCATGGCTCTATTAATTTCGTGCACCCTCTCTCTCCTTCTCATATATATAGCCGGCCTATCCATATGGATAAGGACATTATGGATAAGGATGATTGATTCAAACCTTATCCCTATATATCTCTTCTTTATCTCTATCCTTTCCTTGTTTTCGAAAACGGTCAAAACCAGCCCGTTTTCTGCGCCTCATAACCGGCCCCTTCATCACAGGCAACAACCTCCCGAAACTAATGGGGCCGGCCTTGACCAGTCTCTCAACACTTAGGGCCGGCCCCCTTAGTGCATAGTGGCGCATGGTATGACCAAAACGCCCTTATGCCACTAGTTGGCCGTTCCTCGTGTACGAGACTTTGCAAGGCACACATAAGTGAAGTGCACCAGTGATTTCACTATTCTCTGAGGTTCCCGTAGGGTGCCCCTAGTGAAGTCAACTAGTCAACTCACAATATGTCCCGGTGCATCGCACCCATGTGGCAAAGTCCACTTATGGCAAGGAATTGCTACATGCGTCTCTGCACTAACCTAGGGTTTCCCCTTAGTGCACACACGTAGCTACGCATCTACCGTGCACTAGTGCGAAGTACTCACGGAGCGTATGCTTGGACTTCTCGCTTCCTCTAACTACGTTCTGTGTTTCGAGGAGATGGTATAAGAACCGTACATAATGTCGATAAGGTGGAACCTTCAGGGACCAGGGTTCATGGCTTCCAACTCAGACTCGATCGACACACTACCCGAGTGTACCATCGATCCTCTGAGTCCGAGTTAACCTGCGTAGCCACCCAGAGTGCGACGCAGGCTGCACTCCAATCCCCCCGGACTTACTATGTTCTCTCACATACCCCTACTCTCCGCTTAGTATGGTAAACTCGCTGTCCCTCCACTGGTGCCATGACGCAACTCGAGCGGTGGAGAATACCGTCAGACTCGAGTGCTCATATGACTCGGTTCCTTCCAGGTTGACCACGTACATCGTACCTCCGATAACTCTGCCGAGTAACCGGATCCGTCACCAGTCGAACTGATGACCACCTGGCCAGGGTTTAATACGACGTAGGTCAGACCAAGGAACGCACCTCCCTTTAGGGGTGTGGATAGCCTGCAGGAGTGACACGCTGATGCAACGCCAGCCGGGTAACCCAGTACACCGTGGTTTTGGATCACTGCATCCGGATCCTCACACATTGGTGCGCCAAAGCACCACACAACTGGTTAGTCCACCAGACATGGTTCCTCAGGGTTTAGGACCGTTTTACCCTAAGCAGAAATACGGTTTAGTGCACCGGTGTCTGCTCACCGATCTGTGCACCGTGTTGGTTCTGTTCGGCCACAGACACTGTGCCTGGTAATGACCGTGGTGGAGACACCCACGCTCTGTCATCCCAACAGCTTATCCTGATAGGGTGACCAACCCTAATCAGAGCTGCGAACGTATTTAGGTTACATGGGACCAATCCCTTGAGTCTCCCACTCAAGTGGATTACCATGTAGCCATGGCTCTCTGTTCTGTAACCAGAACACGTACTAAGGTACGTACCAATATGCAATCCTATACTATCAACCATACATAGCTAAACTATAGGTTTTTACGAGCTGTAGACCTCACCAATTCTAACAATCTCCCACTAGGTCTAACGAGGAATAACGGTGTTGAGCTCTGTAGCTTCTACATGCTGCCCAAAAGCCTTTGCAGGAATTCCCTAAAGGAATTGGCAACATTGTCTGTAGATTCCACCTCAGTATCGCTACTTGCATTTCCTCCTATAACTGTCAGATCAAGTGGAGTTTGTACTTGATGGGTTTCCCCTAATGGTGGTGCCTAGTCTCCTTGGACCTTGCTTACCGCTCTTCTGTTGGCAACAACAGATACCTGAGCCTCTGGTACGCGTCCCAAGTTCTCTAAGAACTTCCTAAGCCTTACCACCTGATTTACTACTTCACACGCAACAACGTGCTAAGCCTCTGTGGTAGAGTCTGTGATGCACTTGCTTCACACTCTACCAACTACCGCTTCTAATCCCAAGATAAAAATAATCCCTGAAATCGATTTTCTGGAATGCACATCTGACACCAAAGTCAGATCCTGTGTGTCCAATCGATATCAGGACTTGTGAAGTGCAAACTAACTCACAATCCTTACTTAATGAGGATTTCTGAGTATACCCTTCACATCGGTCCAGAGATCTGGACCCGGGTTCAACTGAAACCGACCCATCATTCCTGCTGCGCAATAGATATCTAGCCTCGTAAACCGAATCTGGCTAGAATCTTATCTTCATGCGTAGCCTATGACAGCAAGAGAATCTTGCTCTGGTAATCACGAGTTACCTTGATTCCCAGAACATAACTCGCCTCACTAGGGTCTTTCACATCGAATTGTGATGACTACAGATCTTTACCGTAAACAATATTCTTACGTCATTTTCAATCAGTAGAATATCGTTAACGTAAAGTACTAAATACACCCTTGTAGCTATTTCACCTTTCTTGTACCAACTTGGTTTATCCTCATTCTGATCAAATCCGTGTGAGCGGATTCCCTTGATCAAAATAGATATTCCAACCTGGATGCTTGCATCAGTCCATAAATGGACCGTTGCAACTTGCATTCCATATCTTCCTAACCTACTGACACAAAGCCTGAGGCTACATCATCCATATGTCATTTTTCAAATTCCCGTTAGGGAATAACTGTCTTGACATCCATCAACCAGATCTCCCAACTATAATGGGCTGTGATGGATTAAGAGGATCCGTTATAGACTTAGGCATAGCTACCAGTGAGATAGTTTTGACATAGTCAATCCCTTCTCCTTTGGTAACTAATCTAGCTACTTAAGTCTTAACTGGGTGCTCTTCTTATACACCTCCTACACCCTGAAGGGTGATAGTGCTATAAGTGTCAAGACTGTTCCAAGGGACATTGATGCAAGCTTGCCTTCATGGTCTTTTGTCAGTCAGAGCTGTCAGAAGCTCCCACTACTTCTTCGTAGCTCTAGGGATCATCCTTCTGAAACTCTAGATTAACTATCAAAGTTTCTCCATAGTATCTTTCAGGAGCTCTGATGGTCCCACAACGATGAGGTGGTGGTGGTACAAAGGAAGCTCCCACTACTTCTTCATAGTTCTAGGGATCATCCTCCTGAAACTCTGGATTAACTATCGAAGTTTCTCCATAGTATCTTTCAGGAGCTCTGATGGTCCCACAATGACGAAGTGGTGGTAGTACAAAAGTGAATTGTTTCTACAGTATCTGGTATACTAGTTTCTTGCATCATCTACTCCCACTACGTTTTCAGATGCGCACTCTCTACCAGTACCCAGTAGTTCACCCAGAACTACCTTACCGGTAAACTTATGGTCTATAATATAATCCTGGTCTAGGTGGATGGTATTCGTAGAAACGATTACCTTCCAAACCTCAAGATCATAGAACAGTCCACTTTATGCCTCCTAAGGGTAACCTACAAACAGATATACCTGGAACTACATCTCCATCTCATCCCTCTTGTCCTTTTGTACAAGTGCAGGACAACCCTATATCTCGAGACTCTATAGTGTCAGCTTTCGCTTAGACCATAGCTCTCTATAGGTCTGAGGCACTGATCTAGATGAGAGAGAGTTTCAGATATAAGCTACTATTTTAAGGTACAACCCCACCAAAGGGTGATAAGTACATTTGGCAATATTCATCATACTACGGACCATGTCAAACAGGGTCCGATTCCTTCTCTCGGAGACTTCATTCTGACGTTTCATCCTAGGAGCATTTAACTGGGAGATAATCCCATGCTCCTTCAGGATCCTATGGAACTCGTCCGATAGTGACTTATTCCTTCGATTAAATCGAAGAGTCTTCTATCATCTAGACGCTCTTGGAACCATAGACGTCAAAATTAACTAACCCCCATACCTTTTGTGGCCCTTTTAGTTATTATGCCTTCCAGATTACACTCAGAGGTTAGAAGGATCTCCGATGAATCTGTGAACAGAAACTCGGCCTTCTTTTACCTTTGAATTTATCTAAGGCAGAATATCTAAATCAGAGGGGTCACAAATGGGATAGCTTCTCCGAAGGATTTAGATGAATTTCAATTAGACGCTACAGCTGTCATGAAATCTATTTCCGAATTAGGATTAAATACAAAGAGATTATTCTGATCTATTCCTCTAGTAATGAAGCTATCTATTCAGTTTAAGATACACACCAACGGTGCTGTCTAAAACTAAAAACTTCATTTACCAAGGAGGAAACAAAACTACATCTCTAAAGATCAAAATCCGTGTTTTGGAAAAACTAAGACAATCATATCTAACAGCTTCCACAGCGGCTTATGGCATCAGTACCTATGTTAGGATTCCTTCACTATAAAGTAGCCTTCTGCTTTCCTTGAATCTCTGTAGACCCGAAGTCTATATTCCAAGAAGCATAAGAACTGCTACTAGATAGCGACTCAACTCCTAACATCCTGAGGCCATACTCAATCTTCAAATACCCCCTATGCTCGCCACAGCGAAACTACTTCCGTCCTTGGCATTACCATACTTAGGAGTCCACACCAGTTTCTGCACTAGAATAGTATTCGATCTCTTATAAGTTACTCCCTTAGGTTCTTCTATAGAAGACCTAGGTTAAGCACTAAAGGCTTTGCCTTTAATCTTGATCCCATCCT
Source organism: Chamaelirium japonicum (assembly GCA_947650365.1). Taxonomy (NCBI): domain Eukaryota; kingdom Viridiplantae; phylum Streptophyta; class Magnoliopsida; order Liliales; family Melanthiaceae; genus Chamaelirium; species Chamaelirium japonicum. The sequence goes on along the minus strand of OX393559.1, from coordinate 1,307,809 downwards.
TTGTCTCTTGGAAATCTCCTTAGAAGTTTTGCGTTTATCATCTCTAACTTGTTAAAGCTAAAGTCTCTGATAACGCCTTCGAAGGTTCCAGACAAGGATGCAAGACAGACGTCTTCCACCACCTCGTCATCCGGTACTATGTCTTTGGAATCTAGTTCGATCTGGAACTCAAAGATGTGTTCCCGAACAAGCATACCCTCAGACATCTCAGTACCGACAAGTATCTTAGTGGAAAAGCGATGAGTCGACTGACTTCGCCTTCCAGACATCTAATGCAAGTAAAACTTAATTAGAGAAGACCCGGCATATCTCTGACTTGCTTCTAAAGAGTTGTCCGCAAGTCTGCTATAATCATAGCACTTGCACATCTCCTTAGACTCTTGCTAGTCGTCATATGCCCTAGTTAGTGCCCTAGTGATATCTGAACCCGTCAGTCTAGTACAGGGATATTTAGATTGCATGCCAATATACGTTAACTACCCTATGCATAAGCTAAAGAAAGCGCTTCCGCTCTACGCAGTTAGAGACCCGATAACTGGTTCTCTTATGGGATAGCGGATAGGGGAACTATATGGTTGAATGAAAATGAATGCAAGAAAACTTATTTTATGGATTTTTAAAACAAGCTAATTATATCCAAATGTCAGCGCTACCCTCACAGCGAAGACACCTCTATGGATTAATTAACCATGTATGTAAGATCTCGGAATCGACTACACCTGCCCTAGGGGGCATCATGCAGCGTCAATCCGCTTACACGGGCCTTTCCTTGACCCAGTCCAAATCTGCCAACTAAGGGCTTTGATGGACCATGATTATCTTTTGGCCAGTACCACGTGATCACCGTTGTCTTCGCAACGAATACCTCACGTGCACTTAGGATGCTTACCCACGAGCCTAAGCAATTACGACACGAGAGTTCATGTGGCCCCCACTAGGGTGGGATGAAAAGCCCTTCTCTCCTGGCCTCGTAATCGCCATATCCTTAGGGAGGTCATTAAGTAATTTGGCATGGAAACACACAGCTCCCACCCTAGGGGGTGTGAAGTTATGCATCCCCACCCAAACACAAAACGACTGGCCGTGGAGGCCAGAGGATCTCTAAAAGTCCTCTCTTACATCCCTTATTAAAGTTGAGGGTTATTTAATGCAAGTATGAGTGTACACTAAGGTCACGACAACCTATACACTAGACCCTGGTCATACCGTGCTCCCATTAGCATTCAAGCCTTTCGCGAAGCATTAATCGATCTCGGAATATCATAGTCCCTGCCTCGAGTGGATTTCTCCACTCAAGGGTCACATTACATATCCCAAGAACATTGATGCTTTGCAAACTTGGCTATCACGCTAATGCCCTGGAGCCTAGCCTAAGGTCAGACTGACAGGAAAGGTCTTCCACTACCATGGCGCCTCGCTTATAAATTTGACGAATGATGTCATAGTAGAATTCCAACTCATTCTAGGTTTCGATGCTTGCCAAATAGGCACACCCGACTAATCGGGTGTTGACCTAATGGGGGCATAACCAAATGTGAGGAATTCATGCTATCATCAAGGGTCAATTAAATAATAGGCGTCACTAGTGGAATCCTATCCTAATAAGGTCGCTAGGACCCGAGGGGAAAGGGCATCCCTCTAACACAGATAATCAAATTATTGCATCGGGGTTCTCTATATAAATATAAAGAACTACTGAAAGAAACAAGCACACAACTGAATCAAGTTCAGGGTCCGACCCCTGAACCTGACTGGCACAGCGCAGGCTCTCTGTCTCCTTCGCAAGGTTCCTCGATCCGGTGCAAGCCTCTGTATACGATCTCCTGACGCTTTCTGCCCTTTGCCGTCATCGTGTACGCTTCGCCGGATCGCCATCGTCGTCTAAGGTTCCGCTCGTCCTCCCGATGGTGGATTTCAACGGCAAGTCCTCCTTTTCAATCTGTAACCGAAAAAGATCTAGTACGCTTCGAGCAAGTGCTCGCTCGTACACAATTTCCTAGAAAGAAAAGGAAAACAAACCTAGCAAAAGCCTGGGAATCAAGGGTGGTAAATCTTCACCTCTTGCCCGACTATGGCTCTAAATCTATCCACACACAGAAGAAAAAATATCCAGACAAAATCGCTAACACGGGGTCCGACCCCCGGTAGCAAGCAATCACATATCCAGAATAATTTTAGAAGCGGCGCCCTGCAAGAACGATTCATAGAACACACAAAAATATACTATGCATGATCTACTCGTAGAACCCCGATGGCGGCACATACTATTCATGCGCGCACATGACGGTTTCATGAAAAACATGAAACGCACACCACTAGCGTGCTCTGATACCAATTGTTGGAAATAAATCCATGGTAGAGGCCCGCAGCGGAAGCAAAGTGAAGGTCCGAGGACCGTGAGCGGTGTGCGTTACATATCAAAATTTTCATCGAAACGATCTACATATGCGTGTATGAATCTAGCATGGCAACTACGCGAACCCCTAACGACGATCTAACGCAAAAGAACAATCTAGCATGAATGCATGTTCTAATTATGTTAGATCTACTTGTTAGAGATCATACCTGCGTGCGGAATCTTTCACCGCGATAAATTTCTTCTTTGTCGATGGAGACGGGCTACGGATCTGCTCGACATAGCTTCGGTGCGACTGCCATAACTTTCTGCTCCGAACTCCGATTAGGCTGAAATTTGGACTGTAGGTAGCCAACTTTGAGACGCAACTTTTGCAATAAGTTTCACGTCGTTTGGAATTCTGTAGCTCCCAGAATCACAGAAACAACGCTGATTTTCTGTGCAGATTCTGGACAGCAAAAGGTTGCGGGAGACGCCTTCTAGTTCACCCGATCTCACACGATGCACGGCACCTCGTCGATGGATCTCTGAGTGCCTCCATACGACGAGCCTTCTCCTTCTACGAAACACCATGTGAGGAAGACGAGTCGCCATCCAATGGCGCAAGCGAGGGAGAGAGAGACAAGAGAGGAGATGCGAAGAGAGGAGAGGGGGCGGCTAGGGTTTCCCCATGCCATGGCCGGCCCTAGGGCTTGCATGGCTCTATTAATTTCGTGCACCCTCTCTCTCCTTCTCATATATATAGCCGGCCTATCCATATGGATAAGGACATTATGGATAAGGATGATTGATTCAAACCTTATCCCTATATATCTCTTCTTTATCTCTATCCTTTCCTTGTTTTCGAAAACGGTCAAAACCAGCCCGTTTTCTGCGCCTCATAACCGGCCCCTTCATCACAGGCAACAACCTCCCGAAACTAATGGGGCCGGCCTTGACCAGTCTCTCAACACTTAGGGCCGGCCCCCTTAGTGCATAGTGGCGCATGGTATGACCAAAACGCCCTTATGCCACTAGTTGGCCGTTCCTCGTGTACGAGACTTTGCAAGGCACACATAAGTGAAGTGCACCAGTGATTTCACTATTCTCTAAGGTTCCCGTAGGGTGCCCCTAGTGAAGTCAACTAGTCAACTCGCAACATGTCCCGGTGCATCGCACCCATGTGGCAAAGTCCACTTATGGCAAGGAATTGCTATATGCGTCTCTGCACTAACCTAGGGTTTCCCCTTAGTGCACACACGTAGCTACGCATCTACCGTGCACTAGTGCGAAGCACTCACGGAGCGTATGCTTGGACTTCTCGCTTCCTCTAACTACGTTCTGTGTTTCGAGGAGATGGTATAAGAACCGTACATAATGTCGATAAGGTGGAACCTTCAGGGACCAGGGTTCATGGCTTCCAACTCAGACTCGATCGACACACTACCCGAGTGTACCATCGATCCTCTGAGTCCGAGTTAACCTGCGTAGCCACCCAGAGTGCGACGCAGGCTGCACTCCAATCCCCCCGGACTTACTATGTTCTCCCACATACCCCTGCTCTCCGCTTAGTATGGTAAACTCGCTGTCCCTCCACTGGTGCCATGACGCAACTCGAGCGGTGGAGAATACCGTCAGACTCGAGTGCTCATATGACTCGGTTTCTTCCAGGTTGACCACGTACATCGTACCTCCGATAACTCTGCCGAGTAACCGGATCCGTCACCAGTCGAACTGATGACCACCTGGCCAGGGTTTAATACGACGTAGGGTCAGACCAAGGAACGCACCTCCCTTTAGGGGTGTGGATAGCCTGCAGGAGTGACACGCTGATGCAACGCCAGCCGGGTAACCCAGTACACCATGGTTTTGGATCAATGCATCCGGATCCTCACACATTGGTGCGCCAAAGCACCACACAACTGGTTAGTCCACCAGACATGGTTCCTCAGGGTTTAGGACCGTTTTACCCTAAGCAGAAACACGGTTTAGTGCACCAGTGTCTGCTCACCGATCTGTGCACCGTGTTGGTTCTGTTCGGCCACAGACACTGTGCCTGGTAATGACCGTGGTGGAGACACCCACGCTCTGTCATCCCAACAGCTTATCCTGATAGGGTGACCAACCCTAATCAGAGCTGCGAACGTATTTAGGTTACATGGGACCAATCCCTTGAGTCTCCCACTCAAGTGGATTACCATGTAGCCATGGCTCTCTGTTCTGTAACTAGAACACGTACTAAGGTACGTACCAATATGCAATCCTATACTATCAACCATACATAGCTAAACTATAGGTTTTTACGAGCTGTAGACCTCACCAATTCTAACAGCATATGCTCCCGAGTTATGTAATAACTCATGCTCCCTTGCCTCACTACAGTTAGTCTAGTTCGTGTTGTGACACGGCCGGCTAACCTATAATGGTACAAAGATATATGCCCTAGGCATGGGTTCAACAGAAACGGCTCTAAGACTAAGTCGATCGATTCATGGGCACTTAACTAAGTACTCTGAATCTTTGGCATTGCACATGCTCCCGAGTTATGTAACAACTCATGCTCCCGTGCCTCACCATAGTTATTCCGGTTTGTGTTGCAACATGGCATGCTAACCTGTAATAGTACAAAGCTATATGCCCTAGATATAGGTTCGATTAATTCATTCGTATGAACGAATGTAGCCATTCTAATTCCTTCGTACGACCCATTCTAATTCAATCGTATGCACCATTCTAATTCAATCATTTGTACAAATGAATAAGAATGGATCGTACGAATGAATTAGAAATGGTCGTACGAATGAATTAGAATGGCTCATTCAAATGAATTAGAATGGTTCGTACGAATGAATTAGAAAGGATCGTATGAATGAATTAGAATGGATACATTCGTGCGAATGAATTAGAATGGTTCATACGAATGAATTAGAATGGATCGTACGAATGAATTAGAATGGATCGTACGAATAAATCCATTCTAATTCATTCAAATGATCCATTCTAATTTATTCGTAAAACCCATTCTAATTCATTCGTACGAACCATTCTAATTCAATCATTCATACGAATGAATTAGAATGGATCGTACAAATGAATTAGAATGGTTTGTGTGAATGAATTAGAATTGTTCGTACGAATGAATTAGAATGGGTCATACGAATGAATTAGAATGGATACATTCGTACGAATGAAATAGAATGGTTCGTATTAATGAATTAGAATGGACCATACGAATGAATTAGAATGGATCGTACGAATGAATCCATTCGGATCGTATGAATGAATTAGAATGGGTCGTACGAATGAATTAGAATAGCATGTATGAATGAATTAGAATGGTTCGTACGAATGAATTAGAATGGGTCGTACGAATGAATTAGAATGGATACATTCATGCGAATGAATTAGAATGGTTCGTACGAATGAATTAGAATGGATCGTACGAATGAATTAGAATGGATCATACGAATGAATCCATTCTAATTTATTCGTGTGATCCATTCTGATTCATTCGTACGACCCATTCTAATTCATTCGTACGAACCATTCTAATTCAATCATTTGTACAAATGAATAAAAATGGATCGTACGAATGAATTAGAATGGGTCGTACGAATGAATTAGAATAGCTCGTACGAATGAGTTAGAATGGTTCGTACGAATGAATTAGAATGGGTCGTACGAATGAATTAGAATGGATAGATTCATGCGAATGAATTAGAATGGTTCATACGAATGAATTAGAATGGATCGTGCGAATGAATTAGAATGGATCGTACGAATAAATCCATTTTAATTCATTCGTATGATCCATTCTAATTCATTCGTACGACCCGTTCAAATTCATTCATACGAACCATTCAAATTCAATCATTCGTATGAATGAATTAGAATGGATCGTACGAATGAATTAGAACGGGTCGTACGAATGAATTAGAATAGCTCGTATGAATGAATAAAAATGGTTCGTGTGAATGAATTAGTATGGGTCGTACGAATGAACTAGAATGGATATATTAATGCGAATGAAATAGAATGGTTCATACAAATGAATTAGAATGGATCGTACGAATAAATTAGAATGGATCGTATAAATGAATCCATTCTAATTCATTGGTATGATCCATTCTAATTCATTCATACCACCCATTCTAATTCATTCGTATGAACCATTATAATTCAATCATTCGTACGAATGAATTAGAATGGATAGTACGAATGAAATTAGAATGGGTCGTACGAATGAATTAGAATAGCTCGTACGAATGAATTAGAATGGTTTGTACGAATGAATTAGAATGGGTCGTACGAATGAATTAGAATGTATACATTCGTGCGAATGAATTAGAATGGTTCGTACGAATGAATTAGAATGGATCGTACGAATGAATTAGAATGGATGGTATGAATGAATCCATTCTAATTCATTCGTATGATCCATTCTAATTCATTCGTATGACCCAATCTAATTCATTAGTACGAACCATTCTAATTCAATTATTCGTACAAATGAATTAGAATACATCGTACGAATGAATGAGAATGGGTCATACGAATGAATTAAAATAGCTCATACGAATGAATTAGAATGGTTTGTATGAATGAATTACAATGGGTCGCATGAATGAATTAGAATGGATACATTCGTGCGAATGAATTAGAATGGTTCGTACGAATGAATTAGAATGGATCGTACGAATGAATTTGAATGGATCGTACGAATGAATCCATTCTAATTCATTTGTATGATCCATTCTAATTCATTCGTACTTCCCATTCTAATTCATTCATACGAACCATTCTAAATCAATTATTCGTACGAATGAATTACAATAGTTCGTATGAATGAATTAGAATAGCTCATATGAATGAATTAGAATGGTTCATTCGAATGAATTAGAATGGGTAGTATGAATGAATTAGAATGGATACATTCGTGCGAATAAATTAGAATGGTTCATACGAATGAATTAGAACGGATCATAGGAATGAATTATAATGGATCGTACGAATGAATCCATTCTAATTCATTCGTAAGATCCATTCTAATTCATTCGTATGACACATTCTAATTCATTCGTACAATCCATTCTAATTCAATCATTCTTATGATTTAATTAGAATGGATCGTACGAATGAATTAGAATGGGTCATATGAATGAATTAGAATGGTTCATACGAATGAATTAGAATGGATACATTCGTGCGAATGAATTAGAATGGTTCGTATGATTGAATTAGAATGGATCATATGAATAAATTAGAATGGATCGTACGAATGAATCCATTCTAATTCATTCGTATGACCCATTCTAAGTCATTCGTACGAACCATTCTAATTCAATCATTCGTACGAATGAATTAAAATGGATCATACGAATGAATTAGAATGGTTCGTACGAATGAATTAGAATAGCTCGTACGAATGAATTAGAATAGTTCATACGAATGATTTAGAATGGGTCGTACGAATGAATTAGAATGGATACATTCATGCGAATGAATTAGACTGGTTCGTACGAATGAATTAGAATGGATCGTATGAATGAATTAGAATGTATCCTACGAATGAATCCATTCTAATTAATTCGTATGATCCATCCTAATTCATTCGTATACCACATTCTAATTCATTCGTACGAACCATTCTAATTCAATCATTCGTACGAATGAATTAGAATGGATCGTACGAATGAATTTGAATGGGTCTTACGAATGAATTAGAATAGCTCATACGAATAAATTAGAATGGTTCGTATGAATAAATTAGAACGGGTCGTACAAATGAATTAGAATGGATACATTCGTGCGAATGAATTAGAATGGTTCGTACGAATGAATTAGAATGGATCATACAAATGAATTAGAATTGATTGTACAAATGAATCCATTCTAATTTATTCGTATGATCCATTCTAATTCATTCGTATGACCCATTCTAATTCATTCATACAAGCCATTCTAATTCAATCATTCGTACGAATGAATTAGAATGGATCATACGAATGAATTAGAATGGGTCGTACGAATGAATTAGAATAGCTCATACGAATGAATTAAAATGGTCCATACGAATGATTTAGAATAGGTCGTACGAATGAATTAAAATATATACATTCATGTGTATGAATAAGAATGGTTCGTACGAATGAATTAGAATGGATCGTACGAATGAATTAGAATGGATCGTACGAATGAATCCATTCTAATTCATTTGTATGATCCATTCTAATTCATTCGTATGACCCATTCTAATTCTTTCATATGAGCTATTCTAATTCAATCAATCGTAAGAATGAATTAGAATGGATCGTACGAATGAATTAGAATGGGTCGTAAGAATGAATTAGAATGGCTTGTACGAATAAATTTGAATGGTTCGTACGAATAAATTAGAATGGGTCGTACGAATGAATTAGAATAGATATATTCGTGCGAATGAATTAGAATGGTTCGTACGAATAAATTAGAATGGATCGTAAAAATTAATTAGAATGGATCATACGAATGAATCCATTCTAATTAATTCTTATGATCCATTCTAATTCATTCGTACTACCCATTCTAATTCATTCGTACAAACCATTCTAATTCAATCATTCGTACAAATGAATTGGAATGGATCGTATGAATAAATTAGGCTGGGTCGTACGAATGAAATAGAATAGCTCATACGAATGATTTAGAATGGTTCGTACGAATGAATTAGAATGGGTCGTACGAATGAATTAGAATGAGTCGTACATTCGTGCAAATTAATTAGAATGGTTCGTACGAATGAATTAGAATGGATCGTACGAATGAATCCATTCTAATTCATTCGTACGACCCATTCTAATTCTTTCGTACGAACCATTCTAATTCAATCATTCATATGAATGGATTAGAATAGATCGTACAAATGAATTGGAATGGGTTGTACGAATGAATTAGAATAGCTCATACGAATGAATTAGAATGGTTCATACGAATGAATTAGAATGGGTCATACGAATGAATTAGAATGGATACATTCGTGCGAATGAATTAGAATGGTTCGTATGAATGAATTAGAATGGATCGTACAAATGAATTAGAATGGATCATAGAAATGAATCCATTCTAATTCATTCGTATGATCCATTCTAATTTATTCATACGATCGATTTTAATTTACTCGTACGAACCATTCTAATTCAATTATTCGTACGAATGAATTAAAATGGATCGTATGAATGAATTAGAATGGCTCATACGAATGAATTAGAATAGTTTGTATGAATGAATTAGAATGGTTCGTATGAATGAATTAGAATGGGTCGTACGAATGAATTAGAATGGATAATTTTGAATAATTGAATTAGAATGGTTCGTACAAATGAATTAGAATGGATTATACGGATGAATTAGAATGGATCATACGAATGAATTAGAATGGATCGTGCGATTGAATTAGAATGGGTCGTACGAATGAATTAGGATAGCTTGTACGAATGAATTAGAATTGATCGTATGAATAAATTAGAATAGCTCTTACGAATGAATAAGAATGGTTCGTACGAATGAATTAGAATGGATCGTACGAATGAATTAGAATGGATCGCACGAATGAATTAGAATTGGTCGTACGAAAGAATTAGAACGGATACATTCGTACGAATGAATTAGAATGGATCATATGAATAAATTAGAATGGATCGTGTGAATGAATTTGAATGGGTCGTACGAATGAATTAGAATAGCTCGTACGAATGAATTAGAATGGATCGTACGAATGAATTAGAATAGCTCGTATGAATGAATTAGAATGGTTCATATGAATGAATTAGAATGGATATGATCTACTCTAATTCATTCGTATGAGCCATTCTAATTCATTCGTACGATCCATTCTAATTCATTCGTACGAGCTATTCTAATTCATTCGTATGATCCATTCTAATTCATTCGTACTAACCATTCTAATTCACTTATACGAGCTATTCTAATTCATTCGTACGACCCAATCTATTTCATTCGTACGATCCATTCTAATTCATTCGCACGATCCATTCTAATTCATCCGTACGATCCATTCTAATTCATTTGCATGAATGTATCCATTCTAATTCATTCATATGATCTATTCTAATTCATTCGTACGATCCATTCTTTTTCATTCCTACGAGCTACTCTAATTCATTCGTACGAATGTATACATACTAATTCGTTCGCATGATCCTTTCTAATTCATTCATATGATCTGTTCTAATTCATTCGTATGAGCTATTCTAATTCATTCGTGTGAATGTATCCATTCTAATTCATTCGTTTGATCCATTCATATTCTAATTCATTCGTATGATCCATTCTAATTCATTCGTACGAACCTGTCTAAGTCATTCGTATGAGCTATTCTATTTCATTCGTACAACCCATTATAATTTATTTTTACGATCCATTTTGATTCATTCGTACGAGCTATTCTAATTCATTCGCATGAATGTATCCATTCTAATTCATTCGTATGATCCATTCAATTTTATTCGTGCGATCCATTCTAATTCATTCGTATGAACGAATGTAGCCATTCTAATTCATTCGTATGAGCCATTCTAATTCATTCGTACGATCTATTCTAATTTGTTCGTATGATCCATTCTTATTCATTCGTACGACCTATTCTAATTCGTTCATACGACCCATTCTAATTCTTTCTCACGACTCATTCTAATTTATTCGTACGATCCATTCTAATTCGTTCGTACGACCTATTCTAATTCGTTCATACGACCTATTTTAATTCGTTCCTACGACCCATTCTAATTAATTTGTATGATCCATTCTAATTTATTCGAACAATCCATTCTAATTCATTCACACGATCTATTCTAATTCAATCGTACGATCCATTCTAATTCATTCGCACGAATCATTCTAATTCAATCGTATGAACTATTCTAATTCATTCATACGACCCATTCTAATTCATTCGTATGATCTATTCTAATTCATTCGTACGATCCATTCTAATTCATTCGTACGAGCTATTCTAATTCATTCGTACGACCCATTCTAATTCATTCGCACGATCCATTCTAATTTATTCGCACGATCTATTCTAATTCATTCGTACGATCTATTCAAATTCATTCGCTCAAATATATCCATTCTAAATTAGAATGGATCGTACGAATGAATTAGAATGGATACATTCGTACGAATGAATTAGAATGGATCGTACGAATGAATTAGAATGGATCATACGAATGAAATTGATTGGGTCGTACGAATGAATTAGAATGGATCGTACGTACAATCAATTCTAATTCATTCGTACGGACGAATATAGCCATTCTAATTCATTCGTACGAGCCATTCTAATTCATTCGTTCGAATGGATCCATTCTAATTCATTCGCACGATCAATGGATAAATTCGTGCGATTGTAGATCGTACGAATGAATTAGAATGGATCATACGCATGAATGAATTAGAATGGATCGTACGAATGAATTAGAATGGATTGTACGAATGAATTAGAATGGATCGTATGAATGAATTAGAATGGGTACATTCGTACAATGAATTAGAATGGCTACAATCGTACGAATGAATTAGAATAGTTCATACGAATAAATTAGAATGGATTGTACGAATGAATTAGAATGGATACATTCGTGCGAATGAATTAGAATGGGTCGTATGAATGAATTAGAATGGGACGTACGAATGAATTAGAATAGCTCGTATGAATGAATTAGAATGTATCGTATGATTGAATTAGAATGGATTCATTCGTTTAATTGTAGATCATACGAATCAATTAGAATGGATCGTATGAATGAATTAGAATGGTTCATACGAATGAATTAGAATGCATCATACGAATGAATTAGAATGGATCGTACAAATGAATAAGAATGGGACGCGCGAATGAATTAGAATAGCTCGCGTGAATGAATTAGAATGGTTCGTACGAATGAATTAGAATGGATCGTATGAATGAATTAGAATGGATAGTATAAATGAATTAGAATGGATACATTCGTGCGAATATTTGAATGGATCATACGATTGAATTAGAATGGGAATCGATCATACGAATGAATTAGAATGGATACATTCGTGCGAATGAATTAGAGTAGCTCATACGAATGAATTAGAATGGTCGTACGAATGTATCCATCCTAATTAGTTTGCAAAATCCATTCTAATTCATTCATACGATTTATACTAATTCATTCGTACAAACTATTCTAATTCATTCGTACAAGCTATTCTAATTCATTCGCACGAATGTATCCATTCTAATTCATTCGTATGATCCATTAGAATGGATTGTACAAATGAATTAGAATGGATTGTACAAATGAATTAGAATGGATACATTCGTGCGGTTGTAGATCGTACGAATGAATTAGAATGGATCATACGAATGAATTTGAATGGATACATTCGTGCGAATAAATTAGAAAGGATCGTACGATTGAATTAGAATGGATCGTACGAACAAATTAGAATAGATCGTACGAATAAATTAGAATTGATCGTACGAATGAATTAGAATAGCACGTATGAATGAATTAGAATAGCGCATACGAAGGAATTAGAATGGATAGTACGATTGAATTAGACTGGATCGTGCGAATGAATTAGAATGGATCATATGAATGGATTAGAGTAGCTCCTACGAATGAATTAGAATGGATCGTACGAATGAATTAGAATGGTTTGTACGAATGAATTAGAATGGATCATACGGATGAATTAGAATGGATCGTACAAATGAATTAGAATGGATACATTTGTGTGAATGAATTAGAATGGATTGTGCGAATGATTTAGAGTGGATCGTGCAAATGAATTAAATTGGATCGTATAAATTAGAATGGATACATTCATGCGAATGAATTGGAATAGATCGTATGAATGAATTAGAATGGATCATACGAATGAATTAGAATAGATACATTCGTGCTAATGAATTAGAATGGATCGTACGAATGAATTAGAATAGGTCGTTCTAATGAATTAGAATAGCTCGTACGAATGAATTAGAATGGATCATATGAATGCATTAGAATGGATCTTGCGAATGAATTAGAATGGATCGTACGAATGAATTAGAATAGCTCGTACGATCCATTCTAATTCATTCGTATGTTCTATTCTAATTCATTCTAATTTATTCGTACGAACGAATGTAGCTATTCTAATTCATTCGTATGACCCATTCTAATTCATTCGTACGACCCATTCTAATTCACTTATACGATCTATTCTAATTTATTCGTATGTTCCATTCTAATTCATTCGTATGATCCATTCAAATTCATTCGTACGATTGGATACATTCGTACGAAAGAATTAGAATGGATCGTACGAATGAATTAGAATGGCTCGTACAAATGAATTAGAATGGGTCATACGAATGAATTAAAATAGCTTGTACGAATGAATTAGAATGGCTACATTCGTTTGTATAAATGAAATAGAATGAATTAGAATGGATCATACGAATGAATTAGAATGGATCGCACAATCTATTCCGATTCGTTCGTACGAGCAATTATAGTTCATTCGTACGAATGTTTCCATTCTAATTCATTTGTACGATCCATTCTAATTCATTTGTACGATCTATTCTAATCCATTCGCACGATCTAATCTAATTCATTCGTACGAGCTATTCATATGAATGAATTAGAATGGATCGTGCAAATGAATTAGATTGGATCGTACAAATGAATTAGATTGGATCGTACGAATGATATAGAATGGATCGTGTAAATGAATTAGAATAGCTCGTACGAATGAATTAGAATGGATCGTACAAATGAATTAGAATGGATCGTGTGAATTAATTAGAATGGATCGTACGAATGAATTAGAATAGCTCGTACGAATGAATTAGAATAGCTCGTACGAATGAATTAGAATAGATCGTGCGAATGAATTAGAATGGATCGTATGAATGAATTAGAATAGATCGAACGAATGAATTAGAAAAGATTGTGCGAATGTATTAGAATGGATCGTACGAATGAATTAGAATGGATCGGTACGAATGTATCCATTCTAATTCCTTCGCACGATCCATTCTAATTCATTAGCACAATCTATTCTAATTCATTCGTATGAGCTATTCTAATTCATTCGTACGAGCTATACTAATTCATTCGTGCAATCTATTCTAATTCATTCACACGATCCATTCTAATTCATTAGCATGATCCATTCTAATTCATTCATACGATCCATTCAAATCATTCGCACAATCTATTCTAATTCATTTGTAAGAGCTATTCTAATGCATTCGTACGATCCATTCTAATTCATTCGTACGAGCTATTCTAATTCATTCGTACGATCCATTCTAATTCATTCGTACGATCCATTCTAAGTCATTCTCACGATCTATTGTAATTCATTCGTACGATCCATTCTAATTCATTTGTACGATCCATTCCAAGTCATTCGCACGATCTATTCTAATTCATTCGTACGAGCTATTCTAATTCATTCGCACGATCCATTCTAATTCATTCATACAATCCAATCTAATTCATTTGTACAATCCAATCTAATTCATTCGCACGATCCATTCTAATTCATTCGTACGAATAGCTCGTACGAATGAATTAGATTAGATCGTGTGAATGAATTAGAATGGATCGAACGAATGAATTTGAATGGATCGTACAAATGAATTAGAATGGAAACATTCGTATGAATGAATTAGCATAGCTCATACGAATGAATTAGAATAGATCGTGCGAATGAATTAGAATGGATCGTATGAATGAATTAGAATGGATCGTGCGAATGAATTAAAATAGATTGTACGAATGTATTCTAATGGATCGTACGAATGAATTAGATTAGATCGTGCGAATGAATTAGAATAGATCATACAAATAAATTAGAATGGATCGTATGAATGAATTTGAATAGCTCGTGCGAATAAATTAGAATAGATCGTGCGAATGAATTAGAAAGGATCGTACGAATGTATTAGAATGGAAACATTCGTACGAATGAAATAGAATAGCTCGTATGAATGAATTAGAATAGTTCGTGCGAATGAATTAGAATGGATCGTATAAATGAATTAGAATGGATCATGCGAATGAATTAGAATGGATCGTATGAATGAATTAGAATGGATCGTGCGAATGAATGAGAATGGATCGTGCGAATGAATTAGAATGGATCGTGCGAATGAATTAGAATATCACGATCCACTCTAATTCATTCGTACGATCCAATCTAATTCATTCACATGGTCCATTCTAATTCATTCACACGATCCATTCTAATTCATTCGTACGATCCATTCTAATACATTCGCACAATCTATTCTAATTCATTCGTACGAGCTATTCCAATTCATTCGCACGATCCATTCTAATTCATTCGTACGATCCATTTTAATTCATTCGTACGAACCATTCTAATACATTCGCACAATCTATTCTAATTCATTCGTCCGATCCATTCTAATTCATTCATACAAGCTATTCTAATTCATTCGTACGAGCTATTCTAATTCATTTGCATGATCTATTTAAATTCATTCGTACAAATGAATTAGAATGGATACATTCGTACAAATGAATTAGAATAGTTTGTACAGATGAATTAGAATAGATCGTGAAAATGAATTAGAATGGATCGTGCGAATGAATTAGAATGGATCGTACGAATGAATTAGAATGGATCGTACGAATGAGTTAGAATAGCTCGTACGAATGAATTAGAATAGCTTATACGAATGAATTAGAATGGATCGTGACATTCTAATTCATTCGCACGATCCATTCTAATTCATTCGCACGATCTATTCTAATTCATTCGTACAAAGGTATCCATTCTAAGTCATTCGTATGATCTATTCTAATTCATTCGCACAATCCATTCTAATTCATTCGTACGATCCATTCTAATTCATTCGTACGATCTATTCTAATACATTCGCATAATCTATTCTAATTCATTTGTACGAGCTATTCTAATTCATTCGTACGATCCCTTCTAATTCATTCGCACGATTTATTCTAATTTATTCGTACGATCCATTCTGATTTATTCGTACGATTTATTCTAATTCATTCGTATGAGCTATTCTGTGGGTGCAAATTTTGGCAAAAGTCTGCAAACAGCGGGACCCACCGGCCCTGCCTGGTAGGCCCCCGAAGACTACAGCGGGACCCACCGGCCCTGCCTGGTGGGCCCCCGAAGACTACAACGGGACCCACCGGCCCTGCCTGGTGGGCCCCCGAAGACTACAGCGGGACCCACCGGCCCTGCCTGGTGGGCCCTCGGAGACTACAGCGGGACCCACCGGCCCCGCCAGGTGGGCCCCTGAAGACAACAGCGGGACCCGCTGGCCCCGCCGGGTAGGCCCACAAAGACTATCGTGGAACCCACCGGCCCTGCCTGGTGGGCCCAAGAGCCTGTGGAATCCCCCAGGAGACGGTAGCGGAGCCCACCAGCTTTACCTGGAGGATCCCTAGATACGACAGCAGAAACCGCCATTTACCCCGGAATTCCTCCCCGGGAATTCTATAAATAGCAGAACCTTCGAATGTAAATGGATCCGAAAAATATGATTTCCACTTTTGAGATTTTATTTTCAGAACCCAGAGCTCTGGAATTTCTCAGCTTTCCCTCTTCCACCTCTCTTTGATCTTCTTCTCTCCTTTGAAGAGATCTGGTTTCAGTGATACTCGGCCTGTTGAGATCACTTCGGTACAAGTGTTAGTAAATTCGGGTTGCTCCCTATAGCACGGAGACGTAGGCTTCGGCTGAACTCCGAGATCACATCTCTCGTGTCAAACTCTCTCTGTTTGCATAACGAAGACGGTAACTCCAATCAACAGATCGACCAACGATCTTCAATTTCAACTTCAATTGACTGGTGTGGCGAGGTCTTCGGGTCGGCACGAAGATTTTCCCCCACAGTTTGGCGCCGTCTGTGGGATCGAACGAGAAGCTGTGTCCGTTCCATAACTACTATTAGATCAGTCAAGTAGACAACTGATCAATAGTCAAACTTCCTCGCCCCCTCGGTTAACCAAACAACTGCTCGGACGCCGGCACTCTCGTTGCACCCTTCGCTTACTGAATGGCGAGGACGAAGCACCACGGTCAACCAGAAGGAAGTAACATACGTCAACCTCGCCCTGAGACTCGATCAATGAGTCAAAGGCTCAACTTCGGGCAGCCCCTTGCTGCCCCCAATATGGATACTCGATCAGGTAGTGGGAGATCGGTTGATCAACCGATTGCCCCACCTCCTCATCCATCAATAGGGCATACAACCCCTTCTCCCACTGAAGATCTTCCCTCAACCTATCAAATCTCGGTGGTCGATTTCCAGCTACTACAATTGGCAAAGCAGAATGCCACCCTCACTGCTGAGAGGGACGCACTCAACAAGGCGGCCTCCGAGGCTGGAATTGCTCTTCCCATCCCCTCGACTAATGAGAGGGTCGATCGACCATGACCATCAATCCACTCCGAGCAACGGAGGTCAATGGGCACTGCTGCCCCCGGGAGGATTCATCGAGACCCAACTCCCTCTGCTGCCCCATGGAAGCAGAGTGTTTGGGATCGCCTTGACGATGAGTCCTCCCAATCCTCTTCTGGTCGCAACTGCGATAAGAAGACACCTTCAAAGCTCGACATACCAAGGAAGCACCAGATGAAAGGCGCTCCTTCAAAGAGTAGAGTCTCCCCTTCCATTCCACTTCAACAAGGACTCGGATCGGATCTTCGTCACCGACTCCAACCTGCTGATATTCAAAGGCCTGAACAAGACCTCTCGATCTTGCCTCTCGATCCATATACTAGTCGAGGGCATGGTCGTAGAGATGGATACTCCTCCACTGGGCCACTCCATCGGAGCTTGTTCGAATCAACATTTCCAAGGGGATGGAGAACTCCCACTATCCCCAAATTCAATTGCGTCAAATGAGATCCGACTCTCCACATACTCGTATTCAAGCAAGCCTTGACGCCGCACGAAGAAGAGAACAACGTGCTTTGCCGCACCTTCGTAGGAAGCCTCGATGAGCCATCCCTCGATTGGTACCATAATCTTCGAGCTGGGTCCATCACTCAGTTCAAAATTTTGGCCAACCTCTTCGTACAGCACTACCAGCTGAACATGAAGCCGGAAAAGAAGCTCGACTCTCTCTATAGATTGAGGATGGGCGCCGACGAAAGTCTCCGCAGCTTCACAAGGCGATTCCGCAATGAGCATGCTGCCCTCTCTGGGAGACATCTGGATGATGAAGCTATCATGTTAGCTTTCCAGAATGCACTCCGCTTCGATCAATATATCTATAATGACTTTATCCGCAATCCCCCTCCTTCTCTGGGTTCTATGTTCGATCGAATCCAGAGAGAGATTGAGGTTGAAGATGATCAAGTCGCTCGAAAAGGGCGAGAAACGAAGCGAAGACCCGCGGAAAGAGAAGCTCCCAAGTATACTGCCAAAGCCCACAATGCTGAGGCAGCAGCCCCTCCAGCCAACAAGCGATCAAAAACTGACGGACGTCGATCTCCAACAAAGACCACTTTCACTGAGTGGAATTTACCGGTCGAACAGATCCTCGACCGTATTCAACACGAAGAATTCCTTCGAAGGCCCAATCCGCTTCAGCCAAACACTAAATTCATAGCGGACAAAACGGTCTACTGTGAATTCCACCGAAGTCACGGCCACTCCACCGATCGGTGCTATCGGCTGAAATTTCATCTCGAAGACTTATTGCGAGAAGGCCACCTTCAAGAGTACGTCAAGGGCGGACAAGATCAACGTCGAACCTCTGTAAAGGGGAAAGAAGCATGTTGGGTCCATCAAATCTCCTCCAACCGGCAACCTATCTCTGTGAATGCCAACGTCTTTGGTATTCATGGAACATTGCACAATCAAACCTTGACCGGGAAGGAAGTGGATCGGCAAGTTCGACGCATCTTCCATGTTCGTTCTGCTGCGAACAAGGAGGATACCTGGATCGAGAAGCCTATCGAAGGTTTGGCTTGGCCATCCATTGTTTTCAACGACTCCGATCTTTAAGGAGTTCACACTCCCCATCAAGACCCCCTGGTCTTGAAACTCCTCATCGACGGAAGCACCGTTAATCGAATCCTCATCGACATTGGGAGCTCCATCGATATTATGTTCTCAGATTGTTTCAAACATCTGGGACATAAATACTCAAGCCTCGATGTCGTCCCGATTGTGATCATTGGCTTCAACGGCGAACAGAGCATTACGGTGGGCGAATCAAGATTCACTATCGACCTTAGCCGAGAGACTCGAGTCTCGGTGAGGTTTGCAATTGTCGAAGGAGTATCCAGCTACAACGCCATTCTCGGGTGACCGTTCCTCCACCAGATCAATGCCATTTCCTCTTCTTACCACCAACTCCTCAAATTTGCAATGGGAGAAGGCATTGCCTGTATTCGAGGTGATCAGCAAGCTGGGAGGTCTTGTGAGGCTGCTGCAGCTAAAACAGATCGTAAGATCAATATTTCTCCTCCAAAGCGGCTGCGAGACGAAGCTGGTTCCTCTTCTAAATAGCAATTAAAGGAGATTCCACTAATCGAGCCTCCACCAATCGAATGGGAAGCCTCACCTTCAATTGAAGAAATCATCCCTATCAATATCGGCAGTGGAAATCTCTCTCGACAAACATTCATTGGTACCGGTCTTAGTGATGCAGAAGCGCAAGACATGGTATCCTTCCTTCAATCCAATATCGACGTCTTCGCCTGGTATTTTGAAGACATGCCAGGGATCAATCCAGATGACGCTTGTCACAGACTTACGATCAAGGAAGAAGCGAAACCTGTCAAGCAAAAGCCACGCACCATCCGACCAGAGCTACAAGTTGCTGTTCAAGAGGAGATCAGTAAGTTACTCGTAGCAGGCTTCATTCGTGAAGTAGAGTATCCTACTTAGATCTCCAACATAGTTGCTGTCCCAAAGAAGAACGGAAAGGTCAGAGTGTGCATCGATTTTACCAATCTCAATAAGGCTTGTCCCAAAGATCCATTCCCCATGCCAAGGATAGATAGACTCGTCGATGCCACTGCTAGCCACGAGCTATTGTCTTTTATGGATGGATACTCCGGGTACAATCAAATTCTGCTTCACGCTGATGATCAAGAGAAGACATGCTTTATGACTAGCCGGGGTCTTTACTGCTACAATGTAATGCCATTCGGCCTCAAAAATGCTGGTTCCACTTATCAAAGGTTAGTCACAAAGATGTTCAAAGATCAGATCGGTCGCAACGTTGACGTCTATGTCGACGATCTCCTCACAAAGAGCTCCATTCTAGGAAAGCATCTATTCGATCTGGCGGAAACCTTTTAAGTCCTTCGAAAGTATCGCATGAAACTCAATCCGGCCAAGTGTGCTTTCGGAGTTCAATCGGGCAAATTCCTGGGTCATCTTGTGACCAGGAGGGGCATTGAAGCCAATCCCGACCAAATTCGAGCCATCCTCGATATGCCATCACCTACCAATCGGAAGGAAGTACAACGTCTTATTGGAAGACTTGCTGCCCTCAATCGGTTCATCTCAAAGTCCTCCGATAAGTGTAAGCCTCTTTTCGACAAGCTGCGAAAGGTAGATACATCGGGATGGAGTCCTATTTGTGAAGAAGCTTTCCAAGGCATCAAGAAATATCTGGTGCAAGCTCCTATCCTGACTGCTCCACTTCCAAAAGAAGACTTGTGGCTCTATGTCGCCGTGACCGATCAAGCAATCAGTGCGGTCCTAGTCAGTAGAAGAGAAGGCATCGAACATCCAGTTTATTACATCAGTCATACTCTTCTTCCGGCTGAGACTCGTTACTCCAAAACTGAAAAGGTCATTCTGGCCTTGCTCACTGTATCGCGTCGCCACCAACCTTACTTTGTCTCTCATCAGATCACTGTCACCTCAGAACACCCACTCAAAGATATCGTTGACAAAGCTGGTCGAGCTGGTCGAATGACCAAATGGGTGATCGAAATGAGCACTCTGGGGATTCAATTCGAATCTCGTACTTTCATCAAAGGTCAGGCCATTGCTGATTTTCTAGCTGACTTTCCGGTTGAAGACCCCATCACTTGGGAAGAAGATATCGATATGTGCTTAGAAGATGAAGCCAATCCTCCAATCAATCTTGCAACAAAAATTGATCCGAGCCTCGAGGCTATTGCTACAACTCCTCCGTGGAAGCTTTATACTGATGGAGCTTCAAGTGCGATCGGTTCGGGAACTGGGATAGTCTTGGTATCCCCCGAACTTGATCATCTCCAAAAGGCCACTCTCCTCGGGTTCAATGCCACTAACAACGAAGCTGAATACGAAGCACTCATTTCCGGACTCGAAATGGCTGAATCCCTGGGGGTAGATCAAATCATCGTCTACAGCGATTCCCAGCTGATCATAAGGCAAATCAATGGAGAGTACACAGCTCGTGAAGAAAGAATGCAACTCTACTTGGCCTTGGTACGACGTCTTCAATAACGTTTTACTAATACTGAATTCGTTCAAATCCCAAGAGCAGAGAACCGAGAAGCAGATGCCTTAGCCAATGCTGCCTCAGTTCTTGGAGACTCACTCGGAGGAAGGCAAATACAAATCGATTATCAAGAAGTGCCCAAGACCACCCCCGAACAACAGATCCTTGCTACTACAAAGGCATCTGGGGGTGGAGATCAACTGGTATTGAACCTTACTACTACAAGCGAGCTTGGAGACTGGAGACGGTTAATTTTCGACTTCTTCGAACATGGCAAAATGCCAGAAGATCCAAATCAAGCCCGAAAACTTCAAAGAAAGCTTCCGTGCTATATTATTCAAGGAGAAGATCTATACTTCAAATCTCACAACGGGATGTTGCTCAAATGCATTGGCCCTGAACAAGCAAAAGCAATCTTGATTGATATCCACTCTGGGGCCTGCAGGAATCATTCGGGAGGAAGATCACTTGAATCCAAGACAAAATTGCAAGGCTACTACTGGCCTACAATGGCAAAAGATGCTCGCCAAGTGGTTCAGAGGTGCGAGCCGTGGCAACGACACGCTCGTGCTATCCATCTTCCTGCAGATGAGCTTCACCAACTATCAAGTCCATGGCCTTTCCATCAGTGGGGGTTGGACTTCTTGGGTCCCTTTCCACCAACTCCAAGCAAGAAGAAGTATCTACTACTGGCCACGGATTACTTCACCAAATGGGTTGAAGCTGTGCCACTCTTCCGAGAGACCGATGATGAAGTGATCAAATTCATTCGACACAACATCTTCTCAAGGTTTGGTACACCTCAAGTTCTTGTTGCCGACAATGGAGCTCAATTTGACTCCGACAAGTTCCGAGAGTTCTGCTTGAACAACGGGATCAAACTCTTTTATTCAACTCCAAGATATCCTCAGTGCAATGTGTTGGATGTAAATCCATGTTAGAGGCCCGCAGCGGAAGCAAAGTGAAGGTCCGAGGACCGTGAGCGGTGTGCGTTACATATCAAATTTTTCATCGAAACGATCTACATATGCGTGTATGAATCTAGCATGGCAACTACGCGAACCCCTAACGACGATCTAACGTAAAAGAACAATCTAGCATGAATGCATGTTCTAATTATGTTAGATCTACTTGTTAGAGATCATACCTGCGTGCGGAATCTTTCACCGCGACAAATTTCTTCTTTGTCGATGGAGACGGGCTACGGATCTGCTCGACATAGCTTCGGTGCGACGGCCATAACTTTCTGCTCCGAACTCCGATTGGGCTGAAATTTGGACTGTAGGTAGCCAACTTCGAGACACAACTTTTACAACAAGTTTTACGTCGTTTGGACTTCTGTAGCTCCCGGAATCACAGAAACAACGCTGATTTTCTGTGCAGATTCTGGACAGCAAAAGGTTGCGGGAGACGCCTTCTAGTTCACCCGATCTCACACGATGCACGGCACCTCGTCGATGGATCTCTGAGTGCCTCCATACGACGAGCCTTCTCCTTCTACGAAACACCACGTGAGGAAGACGAGTCGCCATCCAATGGCGCAAGCGAGGGAGAGAGAGACGAGAGAGGAGATGCGAAGAGAGGAGAGGGGGCGGCTAGGGTTTCCCCATGCCATGGCCGGCCCTAGGGCTTGCATGGCTCTATTAATTTCGTGCACCCTCTCTCTCCTTCTCATATATATAGCCGGCCTATCCATATGGATAAGGACATTATGGATAAGGATGATTGATTCAAACCTTATCCTTATATA
Organism: Chamaelirium japonicum; assembly: GCA_947650365.1. Lineage (NCBI taxonomy): Eukaryota > Viridiplantae > Streptophyta > Magnoliopsida > Liliales > Melanthiaceae > Chamaelirium > Chamaelirium japonicum. Next base: position 1,284,234 of record OX393559.1, on the reverse strand, counting down.
TCTCTTCTTTATCTCTATCCTTTCCTTGTTTTCGAAAACGGTCAAAACCAGCCCGTTTTCTGCGCCTCATAACCGGCCCCTTCATCACAGGCAACAACCTCCCGAAACTAATGGGGCCGGCCTTGACCAGTCTCTCAACACTTAGGGCCGGCCCCCTTAGTGCATAGTGGCGCATGGTATGACCAAAACGCCCTTATGCCACTAGTTGGCCGTTCCTCGTGTACGAGACTTTGCAAGGCACACATAAGTGAAGTGCACCAGTGATTTCACTATTCTCTGAGGTTCTCGTAGGGTACCCCTAGTGAAGTCAACTAGTCAACTCGCAACATGTCCCGGTGCATCGCACCCATGTGGCAAAGTCCACTTATGGCAAGGAATTGCTACATGCGTCTCTGCACTAACCTAGGGTTTCCCCTTAGTGCACACACGTAGCTACGCATCTACCGTGCACTAGTGCGAAGCACTCACGGAGCGTATGCTTAGACTTCTCGCTTCCTCTAACTACGTTCTGTGTTTCGAGGAGATGGTATAAGAACCGTACATAATGTCGATAAGGTGGAACCTTCAGGGACCAGGGTTCATGGCTTCCAACTCAGACTCGATCGACACACTACCCGAGTGTACCATCGATCCTCTGAGTCCGAGTTAACCTGCGTAGCCACCCAGAGTGCGACGCAGGCTGCACTCCAATCCCCCCGGACTTACTATGTTCTCCCACATACCCCTGCTCTCCGCTTAGTATGGTAAACTCACTATCCCTCCACTGGTGCCATGACGCAACTCGAGCGGTGGAGAATACCGTCAGACTCGAGTGCTCATATGACTCGGTTCCTTCCAGGTTGACCACATGCATCGTATCTCCGATTACTCTTTCGAGCAACCGGATCCATCACCAGTCCAACTGATGACCACCTGGCCAGGGTTTAATACGACGTAGGTCAAACCAAGGAACGCACCTCCCGTTAGGGGTGTGGATAGCCTGCAGGAGTGACATGCTGATGCAACGCCAGCCGGGTAACCCAGTACACCGTGGTTTTGGATCACTGTATCCGGATCCTCACACATTGGTGCGCCAAAGCACCACACAACTGGTTAGTCCACCAGACATGGTTTCTCAGGGTTTAGGACCGTTTTACCCTAAGCAGAAACACGGTTTAGTGCACCGATGTCTGCTCATCGATCTGTGCACCGTGTTGGTTTCGTTCGGCCACAGACACTGTGCCTGGTAATGACCGTGGTGGAGACACCCACGCTCTGTCATCCCAACAGCTTATCCAGATAGGGCGACCAACCCTTATCAGAGCTGCGAACGTATTTAGGTTACATGGGACCAGTCCCTTGAGTCTCCCACTCAAGAGGATTACCATGTAGCCATGGCTCTCTGTTCTGTAATCAGAACACGTACTAAGGTACGTACCAATATGCAATCCTATACTATCAACCATACATAGCTAAACTATAGGTTTTTACGAGCTATAGACCTCACCAATTCTAACAATCTCCTACTAGGTCTAACGAGAAATAACGGTGTTGAGCTCTGTAGCTTCTACATGCTGCCCAAAAGCCTTTGCAGGAATTCCCTAAAGGAATTGGCAACATTGTCTGTAGATTCCACCTCAGTACCGCTACTTGCATTTCCTCCTATAACTGTCAGATCAAGTGGAGTTTGTACTTGATGGGTTTCCCCTTACGGCGGTGCCTAGTCTCCTTGGACCTTGCTTACCGCTCTTCTGTTGTAACAACAGATAACTGAGCCTCTGGTATGCGTCTCAAGTTCTCTAAGAACTTCCTAAGCCTTACCACCTGATATACTACTTCACACGCAACAACGTGCTAAGCCTCTGTGGTAGAGTCTGTGATGCACTTGCTTCACACTCTATCAACTACCGCTTCTAATCCCAAGATAAAAATAATCCCTGAAATCGATTTTCTGGAATGCACATCTGACACCAAAGTCAGATCCTGTGTGTCCAATCGATATCAGGACCTGTGAAGTGCAAACTAACTCACAATCCTTACTTAATGAGGATTTCTGAGTATACCCTTCACATCGGTCCAGAGATCTGGACCCGGGTTCAACTGAAACCGACCCATCATTCCTGCTGCGCAATAGATATCTAGCCTCGTAAATCGAATCTGGCTAGAATCTTATCTTCATGCGTAGCCTGTGACAGCAAGAGAATCTTGCTCTGGTTATCTCGAGTTACCTTGATTCCCAAAGCATAACTCGCCTCACTAGGGTCTTTCACATCGAATTGTGATGACTACAAACCTTTACCGTAAACAATATTCCTACATCATTTTCAATCAGTAGAATATCGTTAACGTAAAGTACTAAATACACCATTGTAGCTATTTCACCTTTCTTGTACCAACTTGGTTTATCCTCATTCTGATCAAATCCGTGTGAGCGGATTCCCTTGATCAAAATAGATATTCCTACCTGGATGCTTGCATCAGTCCATAAATGGACCGTTGCAACTTGCATTCCATATCTTCCTAACCTACTGACACAAAGCCTGAGGCTACATCATCCATATGTCCTTTTTCAAATTCCCGTTAGGGAATAACTGTCTTGACATCCATCAACCAGATCTCCCAACTATAATGGGCTGTGATGGATTAAGAGGATCCGTTATAGACTTAGGCATAGCTACCAGTGAGATAGTTTTGACATAGTCAATCCCTTCTCCTTTGGTAACTAATCTAGCTACTTAAGTCTTAACTGGGTGCTCTTCTTATACACCTCCTACACCCTGAAGGGTGATAGTGCTATAAGTGTAAAGATTGTTCCAAGGGACATTGATGCAAGCTTGCCTTCATGGTCTTTTGTCAGTCAGAGCTGTCAGAAGCTCCCACTACTTCTTCGTAGCTCTAGGGATCATCCTCCTTAAACTCTGGATTAACTATCAAAGTTTCTCCATAGTATCTTTCAGGAGCTCTGATAGTCCCACAACGACGAGGTGGTGGTGGTACAAAGGAAGCTCCCACTACTTCTTCGTAGCTCTAGGGATTATCCTCCTGAAACTCTAGATTAACTATTGAAGTTTCTCCATAGTATCTTTCAGGAGCTCTGATGCTCCCACAACGATGAGGTGGTGGTGGTACAAAGTGAATCGTTTCTACAATACCTGGTATACTAGTTACTTGTATCATCTACTCCCACTACGTTTTCAGATGCGCACTCTCTACCAGTACCCAGTAGTTCACCCAGAACTACCTTACTGATAAACATATGGTCTTATAATATAATCTTGATCTAGGTAGATGGTGTTCGTAGAAACGATTACCTTCCTAACCTCAAGATCATAAAACAGTCCACCTTATGCCTCCTATGGGTAACCTATAAACAGATATACCTGGAACTACATCTCCATCTCATCCCTCTTGTCCTTTTGCACAAGTGCAGGACAACCTTATATCTCGAGACTCTATAGTGTCAGCTTTCGCTTAGACCATAGCTCTCTATAGGTCTGAGGCACTGATCTAGATGAGAGATAGTTTTCAGATATAAGCTATTGTTTTAAGGTACAACCCCACCAAAGGTGGGTAGTACATTTGGCAATATTCATCATACTACGGACCATGTCAAACAGGGTCCGATTCCTTCTCTCGGAGACTTCATTCTGACGTGTCATCCTTGGAGCATTTAACTGGGAGATAATCCCATGCTCCTTTAGAATCCTATGGAACTCGTCCGATAGTGACTTATTCCTTCGATTAAATCAAAGAGTCTTCTATCGTCTAGACGCTCTTGGAACCATAGACATCAAAATTAACTAACCCCCATACCTTTTGTGACCCTTTTAGTTATTATGCCTTCCAGATTACACTCAGAGGTTAGAAGGATCTCCGATGAATCTGTGAATAGAAACTCGGCCTTCTTTTACCTTTGAATTTATCTAAGGCAGAATATCTAAATCAGAGGGGTCACAAATGGGATAGCTTCTCCGAAGGATTTAGATGAATTTCAATTAGACGCTACAGCTGTCATGAAATCTATTTCCGAATTTGGATTAAATACAAAGAGATTATTCTGATCTATTCCTCTAGTAATGAAGCTATCTATTCAGTTTAAGATACACACCAACGGTGCTGTCTAAAACTAAAAACTTCATTTACCAAGGAGGAAACAAAACTACATCTCTAAAGATCAAAATCCGTGTTTCGGAAAAACTAAGACAATCATATCTAACAGCTTCCGCAGCGGCTTATGGCATCAGTACCTATGTTAGGATTCCTTCACTATAAAGTAGCCTTCTGCTTTCCTTGAATCTCTGTAGACCCGAAGTCTACATTCCAAGAAGCATAAGAACTGCTACTAGATAGCGACTCAACTCCTAACATCCTGAGGCCATACTCAATCTTCAAATACCCCCTATGCTCGCCACAGCGAAAATACTTCCGTCCTTGGTGTTACCATACTTAGGAGTCCACACCAGTTTCTGCACTAGAATAATATTCGATCTCTTATAAGTTACTCCCTTAGGTTCTTCTATAGAAGACCTAGGTTAAGCACTAAAGACTTTGCCTTTAATCTTGATCCCATCCTTTGTCTCTTGGAAATCTCCTTAGAAGTTCTGCGTTTATCATCTCTAACTTGTTAAAGCTAAAGTCTCTGATAACGCCTTCGAAGGTTCCAGACAAGGATGCAAGACAGACGTCTTCCACCACCTTGTCATCCGGTACTATGTCTTTGGAATCTAGTTCGATCTGGAACTCAAAGATGTGTTCCCGAACAAGCATACCCTCAGACATCTCGGTACCGACAAGTATCTTAGTGGAAAAGCGATGAGTCGACTGACTTCGCCTTCCAGACATCTAATGCAAGTAAAACTTAATTAGAGAAGACCCGGCATATCTCTGACTTGCTTCTAAAGAGTTGTCCGCAAGTCTGCTATAATCATAGCACTTGCATATCTCCTTAGACTCTTGCTAGTCGTCATATGCCCTAGTTAGTGCCCTAGTGATATCTGAACCCGTTAGTCTAGTACAGGGATATTTAGATTGCATGCCAATATACGTTAACTACCCTATGCATAAGCTAAAGAAAGCGCTTCCGCTCTACGCAGTTAGAGACCCGATAACTGGTTCTCTTATGGGATAACGGATAGGAGAACTATATGGTTGAATGAAAATGAATGCAAAATAACTTATTTTATGGATTTTTTAAAACAAGCTAATTATATCCAAATGTCAGCGCTACCCTCACAGCGAAGACACCTCTATGGATTAATTAACCATGTATGTAAGATCTCGGAATCGACTACACCTGCCCTAGGGGGCATCATGCAGCGTCAATCCGCTTACACGGACCTTTCCTTGACCCAGTCCAAATCTGCCAACTAAGGGCTTTGATGGACCATGGTTATCTTTTGGCCAGTACCACGTGATCACCGTTGTCTTCGCAACGAATACCTCACGTGCACTTAGGATGCTTACCCACGAGCCTAAGCAATTACGACACGGGAGTTCATGCGGCCCCCACTAGGGTGGGATGAAAAGCCCTTCTCTCCTGGCCTCGTAATCGCCATATCCTTAGGGAGGTCATTAAGTAATTTGGCATGGAAACACACAGCTCCCACCCTAGGGGGTGTGAAGTTATGCATCCCCACCCAAACACAAAACGACTGGCCGTGGAGGCCAGAGGATCTCTAAAAGTCCTCTCTTACATCCCTTATTAAAGTTGAGGGTTATTTAATGCAAGTATGAGTGTACACTAAGGTCACGACAACCTATACACTAGACCCTGGTCATACCGTGCTCCCATTAGCATTCAAGCCTTTCGTGAAGCATTAATCGATCTCGGAATATCATAGTCCCTGCCTCGAGTGGATTTCTCCACTCAAGGGTCACATTACATATCCCAAGAACATTGATGCTTTGCAAACTTGGCTATCACACTAATGCCCTGGAGCCTAGCCTAAGGTCAGACTGACAGGAAAGGTCTTCCACTACCATGGTGCCTCGCTTATAAATTTGACGAATGATGTCATAGTAGAATTCCAACTCATTCTAGGTTTCGATGCTTGCCAAATAGGCACACCCGACTAATCGGGTGTTGACCTAATGGGGGCATAACCAAATGTGAGGAATTCATGCTATCATCAAGGGTCAATTAAATAATAGGCGTCACTAGTGGAATCCTATCCTAATAAGGTCGCTAGGACCCGAGGGGAAAGGGCATCCCTCTAACACAAATAATCAAATTATTGCATCGGGGTTCTCTATATAAATATAAAGAACTACTGAAAGAAACAAGCACACAACTGAATCAAGTTCAGGGTCCGACCCCTGAACCTGACTGGCACAGTGCAGGCTCTCTGTCTCCTTTGCAAGGTTCCTCGATCCGGTGCAAGCCTCTGTATACGATCTCCTGACGCTTTCTGCCCTTTGCCGTCATCGTGTACGCTTCGCCGGATCGCCATCGTCCTCTAAGGTTCCGCTCGTCCTCCCGATGGTGGATTTCCACAGCAAGTCCTCCTCTTCAATCTGTAACCGAAAAAGATCTAGTACGCTTCGAGCAAGTGATCGCTCGTACACAATTTCCTAGAAAGAAAAGGAAAACAAACCTAGCAAAAGCCTGGGAATCAAGGGTGGTAAATCTTCACCTCTTGCCCGACTATGGCTCTAAATCTATCCACACACAGAAGAAAAAATATCCAGACAAAATCGCTAACACGGGGTCCGACCCCCGGTAGCAAGCAATCACATATCCAGAATAATTTTAGAAGCGGCGCCCTGCAAGAACGATTCATAGAACACACAAAAATATACTATGCATGATCTACTCGTAGAACCCCGATGGCGGCACATACTATTCATGCGCGCACATGACAGTTTCATGAAAAAACATGAAACGCACACCACTAGCGGGCTCTGATACCAATTGTTGGATGTAAATCCATGTTAGAGGCCCGCAGCGGAAGCAAAGTGAAGGTCCGAGGACCGTGAGCGGTGTGCGTTACATATCAAATTTTTCATCGAAATGATCTACATATGCGTGTATGAATCTAGCATGGCAACTACGCGAACCCCTAACGACGATCTAACACAAAAGAACAATCTAGTATGAATGCATGTTCTAATTATGTTAGATCTACTTGTTAGAGATCATACCTGCGTGCGGAATCTTTCACCGCGACAAATTTCTTCTTTGTCGATGGAGACGGGCTACGGATCTGCTCGACATAGCTTTGGTGCGACGGCCATAACTTTCTGCTCCAAACTCCGATTGGGCTGAAATTTGGACTGTAGGTAGCCAACTTCGAGACGCAACTTTTGCAACAAGTTTCACGTCGTTTGGACTTCTGTACCTCCCGGAATCACAGAAACAACGCTGATTTTCTGTGCAGATTCTGGACAGCAAAAGGTTGCGGGAGACTCCTTCTAGTTCACCCGATCTCACACGATGCACGGCACCTCGTCGATGGATCTCTGAGTGCCTCCATACGACGAGCCTTCTCCTTCTACAAAACACCACGTGAGGAAGATGAGTCGCCATCCAATGGCGCAAGCGAGGGAGAGAGAGACGAGAGAGGAGATGCGAAGAGAGGAGAGGGGGCGGCTAGGGTTTCCCCATGCCATGGCCGGCCCTAGGGCTTGTATGGCTCTATTAATTTCGTGCACCCTCTCTCTCCTTCTCATATATATAGCCGGCCTATCCATATGGATAAGGACATTATGGATAAGGATGATTGATTCAAACCTTATCCCTATATATCTCTTCTTTATCTCTATCCTTTCCTTGTTTTCGAAAACGGTCAAAACCAGCCCGTTTTCTGCGCCTCATAACCGGCCCCTTCATCACAGGCAACAACCTCCCGAAACTAATGGGGCCGGCCTTGACCAGTCTCTCAACACTTAGGGCCGGCCCCCTTAGTGCATAGTGGCGCATGGTATGACCAAAACGCCCTTATGCCACTAGTTGGCCGTTCCTCGTGTACGAGACTTTGCAAGGCACACATAAGTGAAGTGCACCAGTGATTTCACTATTCTCTGAGGTTCCCGTAGGGTACCCCTAGTGAAGTCAACTAGTCAACTCGCAACATGTCCCGGTGCATCGCACCCATGTGGCAAAGTCCACTTATGGCAAGGAATTGCTACATGCGTCTCTGCACTAACCTAGGGTTTCCCCTTAGTGTACACACGTAGCTACGCATCTACCGTGCACTAGTGCGAAGCACTCACGGAGCGTATGCTTGGACTTCTCGCTTCCTCTAACTACGTTCTGTGTTTCGAGGAGATGGTATAAGAACCGTACATAATGTCGATAAGGTGGAACCTTCAGGGACCAGGGTTCATGGCTTCCAACTCAGACTCGATCGACACACTACTCGAGTGTACCATCGATCCTCTGAGTCCGAGTTAACCTGCGTAGCCACCCAGAGTGCGACACAGGCTGCACTCCAATCCCCTCGGACTTACTATGTTCTCCCACATACTTCTGCTCTCCGCTTAGTATGGTAAACTCGCTGTCCCTCCACTGGTGCCATGACGCAACTCGAGCGGTGGAGAATACCGTCAGACTCGAGTGCTCATATGACTCGGTTCCTTCCAGGTTGACCACATACATCGTATCTCCGATTACTCTTTCGAGCAACCGGATCCGTCACCAGTCCAACTGATGACCACCTGGCCAGGGTTTAATACGACGTATGTCAATCCAAGGAACGCACCTCCCGTTAGGGGTGTGGATAGCCTGCAGGAGTGACATGCTGATGCAACGTCAGTCGGGTAACCCAGTACACCGTGGTTTTGGATCACTGCATCCGGATCCTCATACATTGGTGCGCCAAAGCACCACACAACTGGTTAGTCCACCAGACATGGCTCCTCAGGGTTTAGGACCGTTTTACCCTAAGCAGAAACACGGTTTAGTGCACCGATGTCTGCTCATCGATCTGTGCACCGTGTTGGTTCCGTTCGGCCACAGACACTGTGCCTGGTAATGACCGTGGTGGAGACACCCATGCTCTGTCATCCCAACAGCTTATCCTGATAGGGCGACCAACCCTTATCAGAGCTGCGAACGTATTTAGGTTACATGGGACCAGTCCCTTGAGTCTCCCACTCAAGAGGATTACCATGTAGCCATGGCTCTCTGTTCTGTAATCAGAACACGTACTAAGGTACGTACCAATATGCAATCCTATACTATCAACCATACATAGCTAAACTATAGGTTTTTACGAGCTATAGACCTCACCAATTCTAACACAATGGTCAAGCTGAAGCCTCCAATAGAGCTATTCTTGGTATACTCAAGAAGAAACTCAATGACAAGAAAGGATTGTGGGAACAAGTCCTACCTGAAGTTCTCTGGGGATATCGCACAACTCCGAGAAGATCCACAGGGTTCTCACCTTTCTGTCTGACGTATGGATCGGAAGCAGTACTCCCGACAGAGAATATATCAAATACTTTGAAGACCAGGGCAGTTGAAGAAGGGATCAATGAAGAGCTTCACATCGATGATCTGGATTTCTCTGAAGAATTAAGAGATCAAGCATCCCTCCGTGTGGCCAAGTACCAATAAAAGATCAAGCAAGCCTACGATCTAAAAGTCTACAAACGGCAATTCTCAATCGGCAGTCTGGTCCTTAGAGCAGTCTTCTACAACACGAAGGAACACAGCAGTGGGAAACTTGCTCCCAACTGGGAAGGTCCATATATCGTCGAATCAGTGGGAGGCAAAGGCTCTTATCGACTGATCTCACCAGAAGGAGATAGATTGCCACGAGCTTGGAATTCTAGACACCTCAAATTGTTCTATCCATGATATAAATTCCATGATGAATAAAGATCTCTTTCAACTGTTCAAATATCCTAGTTCTGGAGCAGTTTCAAATTATCTATATTCAAATTACAAGGTCTTTTAACAAGTTTGGGTGTTTGAGCTGCGACTCAACCCCTTACGGGCAAATGTTAAAAGGATTTCAGATTATCATGCAAAGCAAACTTCAAGTCACTAGTCGGTTTAACAGGTTTGGGAGTATGTGTTGCGACACTACCCCTTACTTACAGATGTTAAACTGACCTTCAATTTCAATCAATTTCGATATCGTCTAACAAGTTTGGGTGTATGAGTTGCGACTCGACCCCTCACATACAAATGTTAAACGAATTCAAGTTCAATTTTCAAGATACTTAACAAGTTTGGGTGATTGAGTTGCGACTCGACCCCTTATTTTCAAGTATATGAATATTCAATCATTCCAATAACATTCCAGAACTCAAACATTCAAAGAATTCAATACCAGATACATTCAATTTTCAAACACCAAAAGGATCTCTATTATCAAAAATTGGCTAAGTACAGGAGTGAGCTGTTACATATCGAGAGTTTACAAGTTCAAACGACAAAAAACGACAAAAAAGAAGATAGAAGATCTCAAGGCTTGGCCACACTTTGCACGCGTGACTTCTCTCCCTCGGATCCACCACGAGCTTTGCTCGCCACTGAAGCCTTAGAAGATCGGACGCTGCTAGCATGGACCCTGAGTGCCTCCACCGCCTTCTCAGCCGTCTCCCTGTAACTCGCGCATTCAGTGCGCATATGCTCCAACTCCTTCTGAAGGGCCTCCTCCTTAGCAGAAGAAGCAGCCTCCTTAGCAGAAGAAGCAGCCTCCTTAGCAGCTAAAGCAGCCTCTCTTGCATCAAGAGCAGCTTCTCTGCCGTCAAGTTTGCCCTTCAACTCCTGGAGCTCCACCCCTCGGTCGTGGGCCAGGGTCTCTATCCTGAAGAAATGTTTCTTCAACGATTCAAGTTCATGACCCCGAGCCTCGTATCCGTTCTGCCAGCCCTTGCTTTCGAGTTTTTTCTTGCGAAGGGCCTCGATCTTGGCCTTCAAGGCCTCCTTCTTGGAGGATAGAAGCTCCCTCAGCTTATCCTTTTCCTCTTGGGCAGCTTGCAGTTCAGCAGTTAGGCGGGAGACTTCAGCTGAAGCCTCTCGCTCTCCATACTTCTTGAAAAGCTTCGTGCCGAATTTCAGAACCGCTGAGTTCTGCAAACAAACAAGAAATGATAGAAATATATCGGAGGATTCAATTCAAAATTCAATTCAAGCTGGTACACTTACCACCACTTCGAGCCTATGAAAGGCTTCCTCGATCGGGGCCCTCGGAAGGTTGCAGAGCTTCCGGATCACGGGAGTTGGGTGGTTGATGTCAACCTCACCCAAATCTTTCAAAAACGAAGTCATGCCAGCAGGAGTCCCTGCAAATCGAACAAAAGTTCAAAAGAGTTAGAATATTTTCAAGCTTCAAAGGTAGTATGATCAGAAGTAGAATCTAGTGAGGATACCTGAGACATCGACCTGAGACGCCTTTCCCTTCCCATGGTCAGAGCTCTTACCCTTGGGGGTGGACTTCTCCTTGGTGGGGGTGGGCTCCGGCTGGGGTTGGGGAGTCCCATCACCCACCCGGCTTTCTCTCTCCAAGTGTGCGGGAGAGGGAACATCTCGAGGAGGGGAGACCCCCCCTTCATCTTGATGCCCACTCGAATGCTCGAGCCCGGCCATGATGAGGGCCATCTCTTCAGCCAGAGAATGCGAAGGGGGTAGGGGTTGTTCAACCTCCAGACCCCCGCTTGTAGTCGTGCCTTCGAGACGGGGAGTAACTGGAGGAATTTGGTCGAGGGGTGTGGGGTTGCTTCCAACCCCACCACTCCCTGAAAACTTGATCTTCAAGCGCATCGGGCGCTTCTTCAATTCCTCGAAGCGGTAGGCAGGAACCACCTTGTGGTCGTCGCCCTCCGCATCCAGGACCCCCTCCATGAGACGGGCCTTAGCCTCATCGATGGGGATAGGCAGAGAATCTTCTTCTTCTACACCACCAGTGGGGGTGGGAGGAAGTTCATCCCCACCACCCCCTTGTCCTTGATCACCACCAGGGGGGTGGGAGGAACTACTTCCTCACCACCCCCATTTCTACCATCTCCACCAGGGGGGGTGGGAGGAAGATCATCCTCACCACCCCTATCTTCCTCATCATCGTCGTCGCCTTTGTTGCCGTTGCTGCCATTCTCGGTGTCTTCTTCTTCCTCCTCCTTGCTTTCCTTCTTCTTTCCTTCTTCTTCTTCTTCTTCTTCATCTTCCTCCTTTTCTTTGCCCTCATCTTCCTTCTGCTTGATGAGGATTTTCCTTTTCTTCTTCGCTGGGCCCCTTTGTATCACCAACTTTTCCTCAGAGGTGGGCAATCGGCGCCTTGCACCGTAGGCCTTCTTCTAAATTCGAACCTTTCTGATAATCTTGCCAGACTGAGGATCCTCCTCGTAGTCTGAGTACAAGATCTCGTTGTCTTCATATCTGGTCTACGATCGGTGGAGGAGGTTGGCGTTGCCATACCTGACTGGGCAGTTTGAAAACTGCTTCCATGATCTGGTACCGCAGGTCAGCTCCAGGAAAAGGTTGTCGATGGCCCCAACCCGCTCCGAAGGCCAAGCCATCTCTCCTCCTGTATAATACCACTTGATCTCCTTGTTCACGTCAGCACGAGGAGTCTCTGGCACTGAAAGGGGAGTCCAGGCACCAGCAACTGAGAGCGGCCACTCAGTGTATAGTTTGTTGGAAGCAACCGTGTCGGTGAGGGGGCGTAGAGCAGAAACCCCTGTCAGGTTGAAGAAAGGGCTGTCTTTCCTTGAAGCCCATCGATAATGATAGAAGAAGTAGCCCAATTCAATCCGGGCCTCTTCGTCGCCTGGGAGGCTGGAGTAGCACTCCCTCAGCTCCTTCTGGAAATCAGACTCTACACGGCAGAAGGCGTAGATTATCCTCCATGCATTGCCGGTGAGCTATCCTGGGCAAAGGCCGGAGCTATTTAGCAGCCTCGCGGCAAACGGCAGCAGCGGAAGACGAAGGCCGTAGTTCAGTTGGCCCATAGAGACCACTGTCCCCATCACCTGCTCCATGCTGGCAACGTTCACAAACACTGTCTGCTTGTCGATGCCAAAACCAGATAGAACCCCTGGCAGTGACGGCCGGATCTTCCCCTCTGTAAAGCACGCCAGCAACTTTTGCCACTTTGCCCTCTTCTTGTCGGTAAGCTGGCCACCCGTGTTGTAGACGTAGGCAGGCTCCTCTGCCAGAGACGTCAGGGGGCCCAAGACAAACTTTGCCTTCGGGATGTGCTCCGGCCTTGAGGGAGCGGAAGCGAATCCAACTCCAGCGTGCCTTTTGCCCAGTTGGCCCAACTCCACCAGCACTGCCTTGCCTTTGCCCCTACCCTTGGGAGTGGATAAGACCTCAGCAATCTCCTTTCCCTTCCTCTTCGAGGGGACTGCGCTCATCTTCTTTGAGTTACCAGAGGAGGCCATTCGATCGATCGAGAAAGAGCAAAGAGCAGAGAACGAGAGATTGGGAGCAAAAGTTCTGGACTTCGAAAAATTTCTGAAAGTGTGAGGCAAAAATGACAGCCAGAGAAGCTTAAGTATCATGAGGGAATTAGACATACAAATCGAGATGACACGTGCCATCACCATATTAAATCGTGTGTTTTTGCAGGTACACGTGGCATCTATCCATAGCAAGCGCAAAACCAGGCGAACAGTCGGGACCAGACGAAACGTCGAACCAGCCGGACCACCGGTTCAAGCGAACCACCGGTTCAAGCGAACCACCGGTTCAACCAAACCACTGGGTCAGAAGATTCAACTCGTTGCACAAATATATTATCCGATCAACCGGCAGGATGGTGGGTAATTTACCAGAGGATCGGGCGAAAAACAGGCTCTTTCGCCTTATCACTCAAAACTTGACCGACTGATTTTAACCGATCGGTCAAACTTGACCGATCGGTCAAAATCAACCGATCGGTCGATTTTCTACTGGATTGGGCAAAAAACTTAGTTTTTTGGCCGATCACTCAAACCTTGACCGGCTGATTTTAACCGATCGGTCAAACATGACCGATCGGTCAAAATCAACCGATCGGTCGATTTTCTATTGGATCGGGCAAAAAACTTAGTTTTTTGCCCGATCACTCAAACCTTGACCGGCTGATCTTAATCGATCGGTCAAACATGATCGATCGGTCAAAATCAACCGATCTGTCGATTTTCTACTGGATCGGGCAAAAAACTTAATTTTTTGCCCGATCACTCAAACCTTGATCGGCTGATTTTAATAGATCGGTCAAACATGACCGATCGGTCAAAATCAACCGATCGGTCGATTTTCTACTGGATCGGGCTAAAAACTTAGTTTTTTGCCCGATCACTTGAACCTTGATCGGCTGATTTTAACCGATCGGTCAAACATGATCGATCAGTCAAAATCAACCGATCGGTCGATTTTCTATTGGATCGGGCAAAAAACTTAGTTTTTGCCCGATCACTCAAACTTTGATCGGCTGATTTTAACCGATCGGTCAAACATGACCGATCGGTCAAAATCAACCGATCGGTCGATTTTCTACTGGATCGGGCAAAATACTAAGTTTTTGCCCGATCACTCAAACCTTGACCGGCTGATTTTAATCGATCGGTCAAACATGACCGATCGGTCAAAATCAACCGATCTATCGATTTTCTACTGGATCGGGCAAAAAACTTAGTTTTTTGCCCGATCACTTAAACCTTGACCGGCTGATTTTAACTGATCGGTCAAACATGACCGATCGGTCAAAATCAACCGATTGGTCGATTTTATACTGGATCGGGAAAAAAACTTAGTTTTTTGCCCGATCACTTAAACCTTGACCGGTTGATTTTAATCGATCGGTCAAACATGACCGATCGGTCAAAATCAACCGATCGGTCGATTTTCTACTGGATCGGGCAAAAAACTTAGTTTTTTGCCCGATCACTCGAACCTTGACCGATTGATTTTAACCGATCGGTCAAACATGACCGATCGGTCAAAATCAACCGATCGGTCGATTTTCTACTACATCGGGCAAAAAACTTGGTTTTTTGCCCGATCACTCAAACCTTGACCGGTTGATTTTAACCGATCGGTCAAACATGACCGATCGGTCAAAATCAACCGATCGGTCCACTTTGACCGATCGATCAAAATCGACTGATCGGTCAACTTTGACCGATCAATCCTTTTTACGCTAAAAACTCGACGAGCTTCTTCATATTTTTTCGTGAACAGGGAGTTGATAGTTTTTGCACCAAGAATCCAAGCCAGCGAGGATGACCTCTTGCTAACTTGGAAGGGGTAACTGTGGGTGCAAATTTTGGCAAAAGTCTGCAAACAGCGGGACCCACCGGCCCTGCTTGGTGGGCCCCGAACACTACAGCGGGACCCACCGGCCCTGCCTGGTGGGCCCCCGAAGACTACAGCGGGACCCACCGGCCCTGCCTGGTGGACCCCGGAAACTACAGCGGGACCCACCGGCCCCGCCTGGTGGGCCCCTGAAGACAACAGCGGGACCCGCCGGCCCCGCCGGGTGGGCCCACAAAGACTATCGCGGAACCCACCGGCCCTGCCTGGTGGGCCCAAGAGCCTGTGGAATCCCCCAGGAGACGGTAACGGAGCCCACCAGCTTTACCTGGAGGATCCCCAGATACGACAGCAGAAACCGCCATTTAACCCGGAATTCCTCCCCGGGAATTCTATAAATAGCAGAACCTTCGAATGTAAATGGATTCGAAAAATCTGATTTCCACTTCTGAGATTTGATTTTCAGAACCCAGAGCTCTAGAATTTCTCAGCTTTCCCTCTTCCACCTCTCTTTGATCTTCTTCTCTCCTTTGAAGAGATCTGGTTTCAGTGATACTCGGCCTATCGAGATCACTTCGGTACAAGTGTTAGTAAATTCGGGTTGCTCCCTATAGCACGGAGACGTAGGCTTCGGCTGAACTCCGAGATCACATCTCTCGTGTCAAACTCTCTCTGTTTGCATAGCGAAGACGGTAACTCCAATCAACAGATCGACCAACGATCTTCAATTTCAACTTCAATTGACTGGTGTGGCGAGGTCTTCGGGTCGGCACGAAGATTTTCCCCCACATATTCTAATTCATTCGGACGATCCATTCTAATTCATTCGCACGATCCATTCTAATTCATTTATATGAGCTATTCTAATTCATTCGCATGATCCATTCTAATTTATTCGAACGATCCAATCTAATTCATTTGTATGATCCAATGTAATTCATTCGCACAATCTATTCTAATTCATTCATACGATCCATTCTAAGTCATTCGTATGATCTAATCTAATTCATTCGCACGATCTAATCTAATTCATTCGTACGAAAGGTATCCATTCTAATTCATTCGTACGATTCATTCTAATTCATTCGCACAATCTATTCTAAATCATTCGCACGGTGCATTCTAATTCATTCACACGATCCATTCTAATTCATTCAAACGATCCATTCTAATTCATTCGCATGATTTAATCTAATTCTAAATCATTCGTACAAGCTATTCTTATTCATTCGTACGAATGTATCCATTCTAATTCATTTGTACGAATGAATTAGAATAGATCGTGCGATCCATTCTAATACATTCTAATTCATTTGTACTAATGAATTAGAATAGATCGTGCGATTCATTTGTACGAATGAATTAGAATAGATCATGCTATCCATTCTAATTCTAATTCATTCGTACGATCCATTCTAATACATTCGCACAATCTATTCTAATTCATTCGTACGATCCATTCTAATTCATTCATACGATCCATTCTAATACATTCGCACAATCTATTCTAATTCATTCGTACGAGCTATTCTAATTCATTCATACGAGCTATTCTAAATCATTGGTATGAATGTATCCAATCTAATTCATTCGGACGATCCATTCTAAGTCATTCGCACAATCCATTCTAATTCATTTGCACGATCTATTCTAATACAATCGTACGATCCATTCTAATTCATTCGTACGATCCATTCTAATACATTCGTACGATCCATTCTAATACATTCACACGATCTATTCTAATTCATTCGCACGATCCATTCTAATTCATTCATACGATCCATTCTAATTCATTCGCACAATCTATTCTAATTCATTCGTACGAGCTATTCTAATTTATTTGTACGATCAATTCTAATTCATTCGTACGAATAGCTCGTACTAATGAATTAGATTAGATCGTGCGAATGAATAAGAATGGATCGTACGAATGAGTTAGAATGGAAACATTCGTATGAATGAATTAGAATAGCTCGTACGAATGAATTAGAATAGATCATGCGAATGAATTAGAATGGATCGTATGAATGAATTAGTACGGATCATGAGAATGAATTAGAATGGATCGTGCGAATGAATTAGAATGGATCGTGCGAATGTATTAGAATAGATCGTGCGAATGTATTAGAATGGATCATACGAATGAATTAGAATAGATCGTGCAAATTAATTAGAATGGATTGTGCGAATGACATAGAGTGGATCGTTCGAATGAATTAGAATGGATACATTTGTACCAATGATTTAGAATAGCTCATACGAATGAATTAGAATAGCTCGTACGAATGAATTAGAATAGATTGTGCGAATGTATTAAAATGGATCGTATGAATGAATTAGAATAGCTCGTACGAATGAATTAGAATAGATCGTGCGAATGAATTAGAATAGATTGTGCGAATGTATTAGAATGGATCGTACGAATAAATTAGAATGGATCGTGCGAATGAATTAGATTGGATCGTACGAATGAATTAGAATGGATCGTGACAAATGAATTAGAATGGATACATTCGTACCAATGAATTAGAATAGCTCATACGAATTAATTGGAATAGATCATACGAATGAATTAGAATGGATACCTTCGTATGAATGAATTAGATTAGATCGTGCGAATGAATTAGAATGGATCGTACGAATGAATTAGACTGGATACCTTCATACGAATGAATTAGAATAGCTCGTACGAATGAATTAGAATGGATCGTGCGAATGAATTAGAATGGATCGTACGAATGACTCAGAATGGATCGTACGAATAAATTAGAATGGATCGTGCGAATAAATTAGAATTGATCGTACGAATGAATTAAATAGATTGTATGATCAATTAGAATGGATCGTGCGAATGAATTAGAATGGATCGTACGAATGAATTAGAATAGCTCGTTCGAATGAATTAGAATGGATCGTGCGAATGAATTAGAATAGCCTGTACGAATGAATTAGAATAGATTGCGCGAATGTATTAGAATGGATCGTACAAATGAATTAGAATAGCTCGTACGAATGAATTAGAATAGATTGTACGAATGTATTAGAAAGGATCATATGAATGAATTAGAATTGATCATGCGAATGAATTAGAATGGATCGTGTGAATGAATTAGAATAGATCGTACAAATGAATTAGAATAGCTCGTACGAAAGAATTAAAATAGCTCGTACGAATGAATTAGAATAGATCGTGCGAATGAATTAGAATGGTCATACGATTGAATTAGAATAGATCGTACGAATGAATTAGAATTGATCGTGTGAATGAATTAGAATAGCTCGTACGAATGAATTAGAATAGATCGTGCGAATGACTTATAATGGATCGTGCGAATGAATTAGAATGGATCGTACGAATGAATTAGAATAACTCGTACGAATAAATTAGAATGGATCGTATGAATGAATTAGAATGGATCGTGCAAATAAAATGGAATGGATCGTAAGAATGTATTAGAATGTATCGTGCTAATGAATTAGAATAGCTCATACAAATGAATTAGAATAGCCCATACGAATGACTTAGAATGGATCGTGCGAATGACTTAGAATGGATCGTGCGAATGAATTAGAATAGATCGTATGAATGAATTAGAATGAATCATATGAATGAATTAGAATGGATCATACGATTGAATTAGAATGGATCGTACGAATGAATTAGAATAGATCGTATGAATGAATTAGGATGGATCGTACGAATGAATTAGAATAGCTCGTACGAATGAATTAGAATGGATCGTATGAATAAATTAGAATGGATTGTGCGAATGAAATGGAATGGATCGTAAGAATGTAATAGAATGGATCGTGATAATGAATTAGAATAGCTCATACAAATGAATTAGAATAGCTCATACGAATGACTTAGAATAGATTGTGCGAATGACTTAGAATGGATCGTGCGAATGAATTAGAATAGATCGTATGAATGAATTCGAATGGATCGTATGAATGAATTAGAATGGATTGTACGATTGAATTAGAATGGATCGTGCGAATTAATTAGAATGGATCGTGCGAATGAAATGCGAATGTCACGATCCATTCTAATTCATTCATACGATCCAATCTAATTCATTCGTATGATCCTTTCTAATTCAGTCGTACGAGCTATTCTAATTCATTCGAACGATCCATTCTAATTCATTCACACGATCTAATCTAATTCATTTGTACAAAGGTATCCATTCTAATTCATTCGTATGATCTATTCTAATTCATTCGCACGATCCATTCTAATTCATTTATACGATCCATTCTAATTCATTCGCACGAGCTATTCTAATTCATTCGTACGAGCTATTTTAATTCATTCGTACGATTGTTTCCATCCTAATTCATTCGTACGATCCATTCTAATTTATTTATACGATCCATTCTAATTCATTCGTACGATCCAATCTAATTCATTTGTACGATCCAATCTAATTCATTCGGACGATCTATTCTAATGCATCCATACGATCCATTCAAATTTATTCATACGAACACATTCATACGAAGGTATCCATTCTAATTCATTCGTATGATCTATTCTAATTCATTCGCACGATCTATTCTAATTCATTCATACGATTCTAATTCATTCGCACGATCCATTCTAATTCATTCGCACGATCCATTCTAATTCATTTGCACGATCTATTCTAATTCATTCATACAATCCATTCTAATTCATTCGTACGATCCATTCCAATACATTTGCATAATCTACTCTAATTCATTCGCACGATCCATTCTAATTCATTCGCACGATCCATTCTAATTCATTCGTATGATCCATTCTAATTCATTCGCACGATCCATTCTAATTCATTCGTATGATCCATTCTAATACATTCGCACAATCTAGTCTAATTCATTCGTACGAGCTATTCTAATTCATTTGTACGATCCAATCTAATTCATTCGCACGATCCATTCTAAATCATTCATATGAATGTATCTATTTTAATATATTCGTATGATCCATTCTAATTCATTCGAACGATCTATTCTAATTCATTCGTACGAGCTATTCTAATTCATTGGTACGAATGCATCCATTCTAATTCATTCGCACGATCCATTCTAAGTGATTCGCACTATCCAATCTAATTCATTTGCATGATCTATTCTAATTCATTCGTACGATCCATTATAATTGATTCGTATGATCCATTCTAATACATTAGCATAATCTATTCTAATTCATTCACACGATCCTTTCTAATTCATTCGCACGATCCATTCTAATTCATTCATATGATCTATTCTAATTCATTCATATATCTATTCTAATTTATTCGTACGAGCTATTCTAATTCATTCGTATGAATGTTCCCATTCTAATTCATTCATACGATCCATTCTAATTCATTCGTTCGATCCATTCTAATTCATTCACACGATCTAATCTAATTCATTCGTATGAAGGTATCCATTCTAATTCATTCGTACGATCCAATCTAATTCATTTGTACGGTCCAATCTAATTCATTCGCACGATCCATTCTAATTCATTCGCACGATCCATTCTAATTCATTCGTACGATCGATTCTAATACATTCGCACAATCTATTCTAATTCATTCGTACGAGCTATTCTAATTCATTCATACGATGTATTCTAATTCATTGGTACGAATGTATCTATTCCAATTCATTCGTACAATCCATTCTAATTCATTCGTACGATCCATTCTAATTCATTCATACGATCTAATCTAATTCATTCGTACGAGCTATTCTAATTCATTCGTACGATCCATTCTAATTCATTCACATGATCCATTCTAAGTCATTCGCACGATCTATTCTAATTCATTCGTACAAGCTATTCTAATTCATTCGCACGATCCATTCTAATTTATTCGTACGATCCATTCTAATACATTAGCATAATCTATTCTAATTCATTCGTACGAGCAATTCTAAATCATTCGTGCGAGCTATTCTAATTCAATTGTACGATCCATTCTAATTCATTCGTACGATCCAATCTAATTCATTTGTATGATCCAATCTAATTCATTCACATGATCCCTTCTGATTATTCGCATGATCTATTCTGATTCATTCGTACGATCCATTCTGATTCATTCGTACGATCCATTCTAATACATTCACACGATCTATTCTAATTCATTCGTACGATCTATTCTAATTCATTCGTATGATCCATTCTAATTCATTCGCACGATCTATTCTAATTCATTCGTACGAGCTATTCTAATTCATTCGTAAGATCCATTCTAATTCATTCGCACGATCAGATGGAGAGGGATATTGCAATCACATTGTGTAAGCTAGAGATGATATTTCTACCTTTCTTTTTTGATGTCATGGTACATTTGATCGTATACTTGGCAAAAGAGGCCAAACTCGATGGCCTAGTTTATTACCGCTGGATATATTTTATCAAGAGGTAATCATCTTGTCTTATTTTTTTAATATATTTAATCATTCTTGATGTATTTATCCATAAATTTTCTTCTCAAATTAGGTACTTGCGAATATTGAAATCATATGTTCGTAATAAGAGTCGTCCAGAGGGATCAATTGTTGAAGGATATCTGATAGAAGAATATCTGATATTCTGCTTAAGATACCTACATGGTATAGATATGAGATTTAATCAACTTAAGCGGAACTATGACGGTGGTCCAATAAACTTTGATGGGGGTCTGTATATATTTACCGAAATAGGTAGACCTCTAGGAGGAGGCAAAACCTATCGACTGTCTGTAGATGAGATTTAACAAGCACATATGTATGTGTTGCGCCAATGTGATAAAGTGTGGCCATTCATTGAGTAAGCATTTTACGATTATAATCTACAATACAGGAAGCATAAATTGGTCAATCGGAGGGTAAATTATTAAAATATCTAATTAGAACTTGCTTGCAAGTTCGTAATATGAAAAAAATTAAAGAATGAATTATCGAATGCGATCCGACAATGATCCGATCGAATCTAAACCAATTTCAAATCCGAAACATGCTAACTTAGGATTTTTGAACGCTTAGACTCTAAATTGGTCAATCAGAGGATAAATTGTTAAAATATCTAATTAGAACTTGCTCGTAAGTCCAAAATATGAAAAAAAATATCTAAGTACAAATTATCGGATGCGATCTGATGACGATCCGATCGAATCTAAACCAAGTTCAAAATCCGAAGATGCTAACTTATGATTTTTGAACGCTTAGACTCTAAATTAGTCAATCAGAGAGTAAATTCTTAAAATATCTACTTAAAACTTGATCGCAAGTCTGAAATACAAAAAAAAATCCAAGTATGAATTATCAGAAGTGATCCGATGACGATCCGATCGAATTCAAATCAATTTCAAATCCGAAACTTGCTAACTTATGATTTTTGAATGCTTAGACTCTAAATTGGTCAATCGGAGGGTAAATTCTTAAAATATTTAATTAGAACTTGCTCGCAAGTCCGAAATACAAAAAAACATTCAAGTATGAATTACCGGATGCGATCCGATAATGATCCGATCGAATCTAAACCAACTTCAAAATCCGAAACATGCTAACTTATGATTTTCCAACATTTAGATTCTAAATTAGTCAATCGGAGGGTAAATTCTTAAAATATCTACTTAAAACTTGCTCGCAAGTCTGAAATATGAGAAAACTTCCAAGTACGAATTATCGGATGCGATCTAATAATGATTCGATCGAATCCAAACAAAGTTCAAAATCCAAAATATGCTAACTTATGATTTTTCAATGCTTAGACTCTAAATTAGTCAATCGCAAGGTAAATTATTAAAATATCTACTTAAAACTTGCTCACAAGTCTGAAATACGAAAAAAAATCCAAGTACAAATTATCGGATGCGATCCGATAACGATCCGATCGAATCCAAACCAATTTAAAATCTGAAACAAGCTAACTTATGATTTTTGAACGCTTAGACTCTAAATTGATCAATCGGAAGGTAAATTCTTAAAATATCTAATTAGAACTTGCTCACAAATCCGAAATACAAAAAAACATCCAAGTATGAGTTATAAGATGTGATCCGATCGAATCCAAACCAAGTTCAAAATCCAAAACACGTTAACTTATGATTTTTTAACGGTTAGACTCTAAATTAGTCAATCGGAGGATAGATAATTAAAATAACTACTTAAAACTTGCTCTCAAGTCCGAAATATAAAAAAACATCCAAGTACGAATTATCGGATGCGATCCGATGACGATCCAATCAAATCCAAATCAATTTAAAATCCGAAACATGTCAACTTATAATTTTTGAACGCTTAGACTCACTACAAGGAATAGGGTTTTTACCAACAGAAATTTATAATTCCATCGGTAATAATATATATTTTACCGACGGGACCAATAATTTCCATCGGTAATATAACTTAGATTTTTTTAATTTTTTTTGCATATTTATTATCGATAGTTATATATTATCCGTCGGTAATATATATTTACCGACGGTATTAATTAGTTCTGTTGGCAATATATATTATTACCGACGGTAATACAAAAGTCCGTCTCTAATAATATATTTTATTTTTTACTATTTTTTTTTGTTTATTTGTATTGACAGAATATATAGTATCTGTCGGTAAAGACCCTGCGATTTTTTCCAGAGACCCGCTCCCCCTTCATGTTTTTTTTTTGGTTATTATTACCGACGGTAACTATATATCCGTCGGTATAATACTACCTTTTACCGACGGAATATATATTATCCATCGGTAAAGACCCTATGATTTTTTCCAGAGACCCGCTCCCCCTTCATGTTTTTTTTTTGGTTATTTGTACCGACGGTAAATAGATTTTCGTTGGTATAATATATTTATACCGACGAAATAAATACCTCATGTCGGGAAAAATCCTGCGATTTAACTTAAAACTGCGAACCCCCAACCTGTTCTGTTTCGATCTAACCTATCTCTCCGCCCCCCCCCCCTCTCTCTCTCTAATTCCTCCCCCCTTCCACGGCCTCCCTCCCCCCTCCTCGGCCTCCCTACTTTCTCTCTCTCTCTCTCTCTCTCTAATTCCTCCCCCCCTCCCCGGCCTCCCTCGCGTCCCTCCGGCCGGCCACCCCTCCCCTTTCTCGCACCACCGACCGATCAACGAGCTCCTCCTCCTCGAGGCCTCCGGTGAGCTCCTCCTCCTCCTCCCTCTCCCCCTTAGTTTTTTTGTTCCAAATCATATCCTAATGTTTGAAATGTTAGCACAATATCCCTTTTGTCATCTACTTAATTCCCTTATTTGGTAATTTTTATCTTATCAAAACTGAATTGAATGGGGGGAATGGGGGGAAAAATTTAGTTTTTATACTAGGGTTCAGCAATCCTAAAGTTTGAAATGATTGCACAATACCCCTTTTGTCATCTACTTAATTCCCTCATTTTGTAATTTTTATCCTATCAAAACTGAATTGAATGGGGGAATGGAGGGCAAAATGTAGTTTTTAGACTAGGGTGAGCGTCGGTTTTGTCGATCAGTTTCGGTGTCGGTTTTATTTTTTTCGGTTTAGGAAAAATCAAAACCGAAATCGAAACCGAAATGGTCGGTTTTTATCGGTTCAGTGTGATATTAGGTATGCTAGAGCCATAAATCGACCCGAGCGACAGAGAGAACCGTCAGACCCCAAGTGTTTACTTGACGAGGCTCCCTGACTTGTTGACTTACTGTCGCATAACTTCGGTGCTATGCCTAGCATTCGAATTATCAGCAATTCAAATGCTGGCCACCAACCCTAGGTTTACTATGTGACTAGTCTACTCATCATAATGCACTCATCCATTAGGGATGTGGATGGCCTATAGAAGTTTCAGTTCGGTATTTCATACCCAAGAACCGAAATCGAAATTGTGCGAAGTCTTATATAGCATTGTTTGAAATTACTGCAGGTGTTGTATAGTCAGATAGATGAAGATGTCTTCGATTGATAAGAGTTGGATGTGTAATTCGAATCGCATGAGCCAAGAGTACAGAGAAGGAGTCAGGAAATTTCTGGATTTTGCATTTGAGCGTCTTGCACCACTTGATGGAAAAATTATGTGTCCCTGTATAGACTACGGAAGGGTGACTAGGAAGGTTCGAAAGGAATGTGAGGTTGATCTGGTAATGCGTTGCATTGACATTAGCTATACCAGTTGGTTCTCGCACGGTGAGGAGCTAGATGCAGTCCCCATGGCAGCTCACGGTGAAACTGCAAACACAGTGATCAACGATGATAATATTAATACAGATGATGACAATGACATGCAGGGTATGATGCATGATTTGCAAAGCGGAATAGGCACGGAAACACTGTCAGGTAATCAGCCCAATATTAAAGCGGATAAGTTCTACAGATTGCTTAAGGATACCAAACAACCTCTATACCCGGGGTGTGAGAAGTTTTCAAAACTCTCTTTCACTGTAAAGCTTCTTCATTTGAAGTGCCTCAATGGTTGGAGTAATAAGTCATTTAATATGTTGGTAGAGTTACTGAAAGAGGCTTTTCCTATAGGTGAGACAGTACCAAAATCATTCTACGAGGCGAAGAAGACAATTAAAGATCTCGGTCTTGGTTATGAGAAAATTGATGCATGCGTGAACAATTGTATGTTGTACCGGAAGGAGTACGAATAGGCGTGGTCATGCCACATATGCGGAGCAACAAGATATAAAGAGACGGATGCCGAGTCTAGTACCAATCGAAGGAAGAAAAATGTATCTGCAAAGGTTCTCCTATACTTCCCACTTAGGGACAGGCTTCAGAGGTTGTTTATGTCATCGAAGACTGCTAAGCACATGAGGTGGCATGCACGAAATACGAAAAAAATCCAAGTATGAATTATCAGATGCGATCCGATGATGATCCGATCGAATCTAAACCAATTTCAAATCTGAAACACGCTAACTTATGATTTTTGAATGCTTAAACTCTAAATTGGTCAATCGAAGGATAAATTGTTAAAATATCTAATTAGAATTTTCTTGCAAGTCCGAAATACAAAAAACATCCAAGTATGAATTATTAGATGCGATCCGATGACGATTCGATCGAATCCAAACCAAGTTCAAAATCTGAAACATGCTAACTTATGATTTTTGAACGCTTAGACTCTAAATTACTCAATCAGAGGGTAAATTCTTAAAATATCTACTTAAAATTGCTCGCAAGTCTGAAATATAAAAAAAATCCAAGTACGAATTATCGGATGCGATCTGATGATGATTCGATCAAATCCAAACCAATTTCAAATTAGAAACTCGCTAACTTATGATTTTTGAACGCTTAGACTCTAAATTGGTCAATCGGAGGGTAAATTCTTAAAATATCAAATTAGAACGTTCTCACAAGTCTAAAATATGAAAAAACATCCAAGTACGAATTATCGGATGCGATCCGATGACGATCCGATCGAATCCAAACCAAGTTCAAAATCTGAAACACGCTAACTTATGATTTTTCAACGCCTAGATTCTAAATTAGTCAATCAGAGGGTAAATTCTTAAAATATCTACTTAAAACTTGCTCGCAACTCTGAAATACAAAAAAACTTCCAAGTACGAATTATTGGATATGATTCGATGATGATTCTATCGAATCCAAACCAAGATCAAAATCCGAAACACGCTAACTTATGATTTTTCAATGCTTAGACTCTAAATTAGTCAATCGGAGGGTAAATTGTTAAAATATCTACTTAAAACTTGCTCGTAAGTCCGAAATACAAAAAAAATCTAAGTACGAATTATCGGATGTGATCCGATGATAATCCGATTGAATCCAAACCAATTTCAAATCTGAAACACACTAACTTATGATTTTTGAACGCTTAGACTCTAAATTGGTCAATCGGAGGGTAAATTCTTAAAACATATAATTAGAACTTGCTCGCAAGTCTGAAATACGAAAAAACATCCAAGTATAATTTATCGGATACAATCCGATGCCGATCCGATTGAATCCACACTAACTTCAAAATCCGAAATACGCTAATATATGATTTTCAATGCTTAGACTCTAAACTAGTCAATCGGAGGGTAAATTCTTAAAATTACTACTTAAAACATGCTCGCAAGTCCGAAATACAAAAAAACATCCCAGCATGAATTATTACCGACGAAAACCCAATATTATCGATGGATATATTCCATCGGTAAAAAAGGTTTTTTTTTGTAGTATCGAATATTTATGCTGATAGCGTATTGTGATATGGGAGAAAGAGAGAGTCGTCAAACGTACCCCACCCTAAAGGGGTCCTATATTATTTATAGGGTAAGCTTACTTAGTGTCTAAGCAATCTATAAGAAACCCTAATCCATGGGAGAAGAGAGAAGAGAATGAAGAGATTTAATTATATTATTGAGAAGTGGAGTTTTGGAATTTAGATTCCTTCTTATTTCACACCTATACCCGTGACCAATGGACTGGAGCAGGACTTCTTTTCTCTTCTCTCTTCGTTCTCTTATTTCTTCTTCTCTCTCTTCTGTCTTCGTTTCTTTCTCCGTTTTCTTACGACTAGCTGGTTGGGCTTGACATGTTCGTGCTGATAACGTGTTGTGAGATAGGAGAAAGAGAAAGCCATCAAATGTGCCCCACCCTAAAGGGGTTGTATATTATTTATAGGGTAAGTTTACTTAGGACCTAAGTAATCTATGGGAAACCCTAATCCGTTCTCTCTTTATTTATCTCTCCGTTTTCTTCTCTATTCTTCTCTCTCTTCAGTATTCGTTTATCTCTCCGTTCTCTTCTCTCTTCTTCTCTCCCTTCTTTCTTCGTTTCTCTCTCCGTTTTCTTGTGACTGGGCTCAACATATTCATGGTGATAATCATAAAAACTCCACTTCTCTATTATTTTAATTAATATTTTATAATTTATAAAATAATATTATAAAAATTTAATTATATAATAATTTATTTAAATGATTTTTTATTGAACTATAAAATCATTTAATAATTAAATTATTAATTTGTTTAAGTAAATAATTATTTAATATATTTCTTTACTAAATTAGTTTTTAAATAATTAAATAATTAACTAATTATTTAATTATTTAAAAATAAAATAATAATTAAGGAAATAACTAATAAAATAAATTAATAAATTAATTATATAATTAAATTATTATTTCTTTATTTAATAATTTAAATAATTAAATAGTTTCCTAATTTAATTATTAAATAATATAAAAATAATAAATAAAATAAAATAATAAATTTAATTAAATAACTAGATAATTAAATAATTCAATAAATTATTTATTTTACTAAAAAATTAATTATTAAATTATTAAAATTAATAAAATATTTAAATTATTTAATAATTAAATAAATAATTATATTAATTAAAAAAATTATAGTAACATTACTATGATAATCATAATAACGTTGAGATGAACTATTGCTATGGGAAACCCTTATCCATAGGAGAAAAGAGAAGATAACAAAGAGATTTAATTATATTATTAAGAGGTAGAGTTTTGGAATTTAGATTCCTTCTTACTTCATACCTATACCCGTGGCCAATGGACTAGAGCAGGACTTCTTCTCTCTTTGTTTATCTCTCTGTTCTCTTCGCTCTTCTTCTCTCTCTTCTGTGTTCATTTCTCTCTCTGTTTTTTTGTGACTGGTCGGCTGGGCTTGACATGTTCGTACTGATAACATGTTGTGAGATGGGAGAAAGTGAGAGTTGTCAAAAATACCCCACCCTAAAGGGGTCGTATAAATATTGAGAAGTAGAGTTTTGGAATTTAGATTCCTTCTTACTATACACCAATACCTATGGTTAATGGACTAGAGCATGACTTCTTCTCTTTTCGTTTCTCTCTCTTCTATTTTCGTTTCTCTGTCCATTTTCTTTTGACTGGTCGATTAGGCTTGACATGTTCGGGTTGATAACGTATTATGAGATAGGAGAAAGAGAGAGCCGTCAAACGTGCCCTACCTTAAAGGGGTCATATATTATTTATAGGGTTAGCTTACTTAGGGCCTAAGAAATCTATGTAAAATCCTAATCCATGGGAGAACAGAGAAGAGAATAGAGAGATTTAATTATATTTTTGAGAAGTTGAGTTTTGGAATGTAGATTCCTTCTTACTTCAAACTTGTATCCGTGGTGAATGGACAGAAGCACTTCACACCTATACCCGTGGCTAATGGACTGGAGCGGGACTTCTTCTCTCTTCTTTTTTCATTTATCTCTCCGTTCTCTTCTCTCTTCTTCTCTCTTTTCTGTCTTTGTTTCGCTTTCCGTTTTCTTATGACTGGTCAGCAGGGGTCGACATATTCGTGCTGATAACGTGTTATGAGATAGAAGAAAGAGAGAGCCATTAAATATGCCCCACCCTAAAGTGGTCCTATATTATTTATAGGGTAAGATTACTTAGGGCCAAAGAAGACTATAGGAAACTCTAATCCAAGGAAGAAGGAAGAAGAGAACGGAGAGATTTAATTATATTATTAAGAAGTAGAGTTTGGGAATTTAGATTTCTTCTTACTTCACACCTATACCCGTGGCCAATGGACTGGAGCAGGACTTCTTCTTTCTTCTCTCTTCGTTTATCTCTTCGTTTTCTTCTCTCTTCTTCTTTCTCTTTTGTCTTTGTTTCTTTTTCCGTTTTCTTGCGACCGGTTGGCTGGGTTCGATATATTCGTGCTGATAACGTGTTGTGAGATACGAAAAAGAGAGAGCCATCAAACGTGCCATACCCTAAAGGGTCGTATATTATTTATATAGTAAGCTTACTTAGGGTCTAAGTAATCTATGGAAAACCCTAATCTTTTAAATAAGAGAGAGAAACGTAGATAGAAGAGGGAGAAAAAAATAGAGAAACAAAGATAGAAGACGGAAGACTTCTTCTCTCTTCTCTCTTGATTTATCTCTTCGTTCTCTTCTCTCTCTTCTGCTTCGTTTCTCTCTCTATTCTCTTCTCTCTACTTGTCTCTCTTTTGTCTTCGTTTCTCTCTCCGTTTTCTTGTGACTGGTCGGCTGGGCTCGATAATTTTATACTGATAATCATAAAAACTCTACTCTCAATAGTTTTAATTAATATTTCTTAATTTATAAAATAATTATTTAATTATTTAATTACATAATAATTTATTTAAATTATAATTTATTTAACTATAAAATCATTTAATAATTAAATTATTTATTTGTTTAAGTAAATAATTTATTTAATATATTTCATCACTAAACAAGTTTTTAAATATTTAAGTAATTGACTAATTATTTAGTTATTTAAAAATAAAATAATAATTAAGGAAATAACTAATAAAATGAATTAATAAATTAATTATCTAATGAAATCATTATTTCTTTATTTAATAATTTAAATAATTAATTAGTTACCTAATTTAATTATTAAATAATATAATAATAAATAAATAAGTAAAATAATTAATTTAATTTAATAACTAGATATTTAAATAAATTAATTATCTTACTAAAAACTTAATTATTAAAATTTTAAATTATTTAATAATAAACTAAATAATTAATTTAATTAAAAAAATTATAGAAAATTACTATGATAATCATAATAACGTTGAGATGAACTACTGTAGTGGGAAACCCTAATCCATGGGAGAAAAGAGAAGAGAACAGAGAGATTTAATTATATTATTGAGAAGTGGAGTTTTGGAATTTAGATTCTTTCTTACTTCATACCTATACCCGTGGCCAATGAAATGGAGCTGGACTTCTACTATCTTCTCTCTTTATTTTTATCTCTGTTTTTTTCTCTCTTTTTCTCTCTCTTCTGTCTTCGTTTCTTTTTCTATTTTCTTGTGACTGGTTAGCGGGGCTCGACATGTTCGTATTGATAACGTGTTGTGAGATGGGAGAAAGGAAGAGCCGTCAAACATGCCCCACCCTAAAGGGGTCGTATAAATATTGAGAAGTGGAGTTTTGGAATTTAGATTCCTTCTTACTTCACACCTATACCCGTGGCCAATGGACTAGAGTAGGACTTCTCTTTCTTTCTTCGTTTATCTCTTCGTTCTCTTCTCTCTTTTTCTCTCTCTTCTGTCTTCGTTTCTCTTTCTGTTTTCTTGTTATTGGTCGGATGGGCTCGACATGTTCGTGCTGATAACGTATTGTGAGAAGATAGAAGAAGTTCTGCTCTAATCTATTGGCCACGGGTATAGGTGTGAAGTAAGAAGGAATCTAAATTCTAAAACTCTACTCCTTAATATTTATACGACCCTTTAGGGTGGGGGACATTTGACGACTTTCTCTTTCTCCCTTCTTACAACATGTTATCAATATGAATATGTCGATCCCAGCTGACAGTCACAAGAAAACGGAGAGAGAAACGAAGACAGAAGAGAGAGAAGAAGAGAGAAGAGAACAAAGAGAGAAGAGAGAAGAAGTCCTACTCCAGTCCATTGGCCACGGGTATAGGTGTGAAGTAAGAAGGAATTTAAATTCCAAAACTCCACTTCTCAATAATATAATTAAATCTCTTCGTTCTCTTCTCTCTTCTCCTTTGGATTATGACTTGTTCTCTTTTCTCTCTCAATAAATATTTAATTAGTTTATTTTATATTATTAATATTAAAAAAATAATTAAATAACTAGATTATTAAATAAATAAATAAATAAATTATTTTACTTAAAATATAATTATTAAATTATTTAAAAATTAACTAATTTAAATGAAGGCAAAAGAGAGAGAAGAGAGAAGAAGTCCTGCTCTAGTCCATTCGCCACGGGTATAGGTATAAAGTAATAATAAATCTAAATTTCAAAACTCCCCTTCTCAATAATATAATCTCAACATTATTATGATTATCATAGTGAATTTTCTTCTCTTTTTATTTTAATTAAATAATTAATTTAATTAAAAAAATTATAGTATCAAACTCTACTTAATTATCATATTAATAAAATATAGATAGATGAGAGAAGGTGATTAAATATTTATTTAATTTTTTATTTATTTAATTTATTAAACTAATTAAATTAATTAAATAATAGGAAGCAAAGAAGGAAGATGAGGCACACCTAAATTTTTTGTTTTAAAAATAGTTTACATTTTTCTTTTAAAAAATTTAAAACATTACAACGGTTATGAGATCATTCGATCGAATGGCTGTCCACCATCGGATCTCTCCCATAGATTAGGAATTCCCATAGATTGCTTAGGCCCTAAGTAAGCTTACCCTATAAATAATATACGACCTATTTAGGGTGAGGCATATTTGATGGCTCTCTCTTTCTCCCATCTCATAACACGTTATCAGCACGAATATGTCGAGCCCAGCCGACCGATCGTAAGAAAACGGAGAGAGAAACGTAGACAGAAGAGAGAGAAGAAGAGAGAAGAGAACATAAAGATATACGAAGATAGAAGAGAGCAGAAGTTCTTCTCCAGTCCATTGGCCACGGGTATAGGTGTAAAGTAAGAAATAATCTAAATTCCAAAACTCCACTTCTCAATAGTATCATCTTAAAGTTATTATGATTATCATAGTAATGTTACTATTATTTTTTTAATTAAATTAATTATTTATTTAATTATTAAATAATTTAATAATTTAATAATTAAATTTTTAATAAAATAATAAATTTATTTAATTATATAATTATCTAGTTATTTAATTAAATTATTATTATTATTATTATTTATAATTATAATTATTATATTATTAAATAATTAAATTATCTAACTATTAAATTTTGAAATTATTAAATAAAAAATAATGATTTAATAATATAATTAATTTATTAAATAGATTTAAATAGATAATTAATTAATTACTTAATTTTTTAAATATTTAAAAATTTATTTATTAAAGAAATATATTAATTAGATTATTTACTTAAACAAATAAATAATTTAATTATTAAATGATTTTATAGTTAAATAAATAATAATTAAAATAAATTATTATATAATTAAATAATTAAAAATTATTTTATTAAATTATAAAATATTAATTGAAATAAATAAAAGAATTGATTATTTAATTAAGTACTAAAATACAATAATAATTCAATAACTATTTACTTATTATTTAAATAATTAGTTAATAATTTGAATATATAAATACTAAAATATTTATTTAAATAACTTAATATTTTTCTAAATAATTAAATAAATATATCTGATTATTTTTCTAAATAATTAAATAAATATTTTTCTAAATATATTAAATAAATATATAAATATTTAAATAATATATAAATTAATTAAAATTTTTAATTATAATAAATATAATAAATAAACGTTGAGAAGTGGAGTTTTGGTTATAAGTGTGAAGTAAATTTAAATTTTGGAAATGAAATTATCTGATTATTTTATAATTAAATATTTAAATAATAATATTGAGATGTTACTATTTAAATTTTTAAAGAAAAGATATACTTTATAATATTTAAAGAAATATTAATTAAAATAAATAAAATAAATAAGCAATCTTTTAATTCACAACACGTTATCAGTACGAACATATCGAGCCCAACCGACCAGTCACATGAAAGCGGAGAGAGAAGTGAAGACAGAAGTGTAGTTTTGGATTTTAGATTCCTTATTACTTCACACCTATACCCATGGCCAATGGACTGGTGCAGGACTTCTCTCTTTTCTCTTCATTTATTTCTCCGTTCTTTTCTCTCTTCTTCTCTCTCTTATGTCTTCGTTTCTCTCTCCGTTTTCTTGTGATTGGTCGGCTGGGCTCGACATGTTCGTGCTGATAACGTGTTATGAGATAGGAGAAAGAGGGAGCCGTCAAACGTGCCCCCACCCTATAGGGGTCGTATAAATATTAAGAAGTGGAGTTTTAAATATTCACTTCTCAACACGTTATAATTAAAATTAAATTATTTAAATTTTAGTGATATAACAATCTATGGGAAACCCTAATCCATGGGAGAAAAAAGAAGATAATAGAGAGAGAAATAAAGATAGAAGAGAGAATAGAACATAGAGCTTTAATAATTTTTCTTGTGACTGGTCGACTTATTATTTTAATATTTAATTATATATAATTTTTAAATAATTAAATCTTTCTGTTCTCTTTTCTCTTCGTTTATCTCTATGTTCTCTTCTCTGTTCATTTTTCTCTCCGTTTACTTGTGACTGATCGACTGGGCTCGATATGTTCGTGCTGATAACATATTGTGTGAAGAAAGAAAAAGAGAAAAGAGAACGGAGAGATAAACGAAGAAAGAAGAAAGAAGAAGTCCTGCTCCAGTCTATTGGCTACGGGTATAGGTGTGAAGTAAGAAGGTGGGCACGTTTGACGGCTCTCTCTTTCTCCCATCTCACAATATATTATCAGCATGAACGTGTCGAGCCCAGCCGACCAGTCATAAAAAAATAGAGAAAAAAATGAAGACAGAAGTAGAGTTTTGGAATTTAGATTCCTTCTTACTTCACACCTATATCCATAGCCAATGGACTAGAGCAGGACTTTTTCTCTCTTCTATCTTTGTTTATCTCTCTCTTTTTTTCTCTCTTCTTCTCTGTCTTTTATCTTCGTTTCTCTCTCTGTTTTCTTACGATTGGTCGGCTGGGCTTGACATGTTCGTGGTAATAACGTGTTATGAGATGGGAGAAAGAAAGATTCGTCAAACATGCTTCACCCTAAAAGAGTTGTATATTATTTATAGGTTAAGTTTACTTAGGGACTAAGCCATATATGGGAAACCCTAATCTATGGGAGAAGAGAGAAGAAAACATAGAGATTTAATTATATTATTGAGAAGTGAAGTTTTGGAATTTAGATTCCTTCTGAATTAAACTAGACATGTTATCAGCATGAACGTGACTTCTTCTCTCTTCGTTTATCTCTCCGTTTTCTTCTCTCTTCTCTCTCTTTTGTCTTCATTTCTCTCTCTGTTTTCTTATGACTGGTCACTGGGCTAGACATGTTCGTGCTGATAACGTGTTTTGAGATGAGAGAAGAATAGAGAAGAGAACAAAGAGATAAATGAAGAGAGAAGAGAAAAGAAGTCTTGCTCCCGTCCATTCACCATGGGTATAGGTGTGAAGTAAAAAGGAATCTAAATTCCAAAACTCCACTTCTCTATATTTATACGACCCCTTTAGGGTAGGGTATGTTTGATGGCTCTCTCTTTTCTCCCATCTCACAACATGTTATCAGCATGAACATGTCGAGCCCAACCGACCAGTCACAAGAAAACAGAGAGAGAAACGAAGACAAAAGAGAGAAGAAGAGAGAAGAGAATGGAGAGATAAATGAAGAGAGAAGAGAGAAGAAGTCCTGTGCCAGTCCATTGGCCA
The DNA here is from genome assembly GCA_947650365.1 of Chamaelirium japonicum. Taxonomy (NCBI): domain Eukaryota; kingdom Viridiplantae; phylum Streptophyta; class Magnoliopsida; order Liliales; family Melanthiaceae; genus Chamaelirium; species Chamaelirium japonicum. The sequence goes on along the minus strand of OX393559.1, from coordinate 1,248,842 downwards.
CGGGTACAGGTAAGAAGTAAGAAGGAATCTAAATTCTAAAACTCTATTTCTTCCATCTTATAACATGTTATCAGTACGAACATGTCGAGCCCAGCAGACCAGTCATAAAAAAACTGAGAGAGAAACAAAAAGAGAAACAAAAAGAGAAGAGAACGAAGAAATAAATGAGAAGAGAAGAAAGAAGAAGTCCTGCTCTAGTCCATTGGCCACGGGTATAGGTGTGAAGTAAGAAGGAATCTAATTAGGGTGGGGCATGTTTGACGGCTCTCTTTTTCTCCCATCTCACAACACGTTATCAGCACGAACATGTCGAGCCTAGCCTACCAGTCATAAGGAAACTGAGAGAGAAATGAAGACAGAAGAGAGAGAAGAAGAGAGAAGAGAATGAAGAGATAAACGAAGAGAGAATAGGCAAAATAGAGAGATAAACAAAGAGAAAAGAAAGAAGAAGTCCTACTCTAGTCCATTGGCTATGGGTATAGGTGTGAAGTAAAAGGAATCTAAATTCCAAATCACTACAGAAGAGAGAGAAGAAAAGAGAAGAGAACAGAGAGATAAATAAAGAGAGAAGAGAGAAGAAGTCTTACTCCAGCCCATTGGCCATGGGTATAGGTGTGAAATAAGAAGGAATCTAAATTCCAAAACTCTTCTTCTCTCTTTGTTTCTTTCTCTATTTTCTTTTGACTGATTGGGTGAGCTCAATATGTTCGTGCTGATAATGTGTTGAGAGATGGTAGAAAGGGAGAGCCGTCAAACATACCCTACCATAAAGGGGTCGTATATTATTTATAGGGTAAGCTTACTTAGGTCCTAGGTAATCTATGGGAAACCTTACTCCATGGGAGAAAAAAGAAGAGAACGGAAATATTTAATTATATTATTAAGAAATAGAGTTTTGGAATTAAGATTACTTCTTACTTCACACCTATACTCGTGGCTAATGGACTGGAGCAAGACTTCTGCTCTCTTCTCTATTCGTTTATCTCTCCATTCTCTTCTCTTCTTCTCACTCTTCTGTCTTCGTTTCTCTTTCCGTTTTCTTGTGACTGGTCGGCTGGGCTCGATATATTCATGCTAATAACGTATTTTAAGATGGAAGAAAAAGAGAGAAGAGAACGGATATAAAAATAAAGAGATAAGAAAGAAGAAGTATTACTCCAGTCCATTGGCCACGGGTATAGGTGTGAAGTAAAAAGGAATCTAAATTTGAAAACTCCCTTTCTGTCTTTGTTTCTCTCTCCGTTTTCTTGCGACTGGTCGACTGGGCTCCATATATTCATACTGATAACGTGTTATGAGGTGGGAGGAAGAGAGAGCCATCAAACGTGCTCCACCCTAAAGGGTAAGCTTACTTATGGCCTAAGCAATCTATGGGAAACCCTTATCTATGGGGAAAGAGCGAAGAGAACGGAGAGATCCGACGGTGGACCGCCATCCGATCAAATGACTGGTCGGCCCTAATTAGTTATTAAATATTTAATTAGTTATTTTAATTTAAATATTTTACTTCGCACCTATACCCATGGCCAATGGACTAGAGCATGACTTCTTCTCTCTTATATCTTCGTTATCTTTGTGTTCCTTTCTATCTTCTTCTCTCTTTTTTATCTTCTTTTCTCTCTCCATTTTCTTGTGACAGGTTGGCTTAGCTTGACATGTTCGTATTGGTAACATGTTATAAGATGGGAGAAAGGGAAAGCCGTCAAACGTGTGCCACCCTAAAAGGGTCGTATATTATTTATAGGGTAAGCTTACTTAGGTCCTAAGCAATCTATGGAAAACCCTAATCCATGGGAGAGATACGACAGTGGATAGCCATCCGATCAAACGACTGGTTGGCCCTAATTAGTTATTAAATAATTAATTAGTTATTTTAATATAAATATTTTGTTTCACATCTATACCCGTGGCTAATAGGCTGGAGCAGGACTTCTTCTCTCTTGTATCTTCGTTTATCTCTCCGTTCTGTTTTCTCTTCTTCTCTCTCTTTTGTGTTCGTTTCTCTTTTTGTTTTCTTATGATTGGTCGGCTGGGCTCGACATGTTTCTACTGTTAATGTGTTGTGAAATAGAAGAAAAAGAGAGCCGTCAAATATGCCCCACCCTAAAGGGGTCATATATTATTTATAGTGTAAGCTTACTTAGGGCCTAAGCAATCTATGGAAAACCCTAATCGATGGGAGAGATCCGATGGTGTACACCCATTCGATCGAACAATCTCATAACAGTTGTAATATTTTAAATTTATAACTATTTTAATTAATATTTATACGATCCCTTTAGAGTGGGGCATGTTTGATGGTTTTATTTTTCTCCTATCTCACAACAAGTTATCAGCACGAACATGTCGAGCCCAGTCGACCAGTCATAAAAAACTAGAGAAAGAAACTAGGGTAGAAGAGAAAGAAGAAGAGAGAAGAGAATGGAGAGATAAACAAAGAGTGAAGAGAGAAGAAGTCCTGCTCCAGTCCATTGGCCACGGGTAAAGGTGCGAAGTAAGAAAGGAAACTAAATTCCAAAACTCAACTTTTGTCTTCGTTTCTCTTTCTGTTTTCTTGCGATCGATTGGTTGGTCTCAACATGTTCATGCTGATAACGTGTTGTGAGATGGGAGAAAGAGAGAGCCATCAAACGTGCCCCACCCTGAGGGGGTCGTATGTTATTTATAGGGTAAGCTTACTTAGGTCCTAAGCAATATATCCATCCGGTATTTTCACAGACCATAGGAATGCACATAAGGCTGTCTTCTGCTGTGAGCTCATGGTGTAGCATGCAACGAGCAACACATACTTATTTTCAATCTCTTGGGGATGAAGTGATTTTTGGATGTTCAACTCCTTAAGATCGAGATAAAATTTAAGTTTATCTTTCATCTTACCATCGAGATTCAGCAGTATTCCTATAATATTGTCATATATATTTTTCTCAATATGCATGACATCCAAGTTATACCGCAAGAATAGGCTGCTTTAATACGGTAGTTTAAAGGAAATACTCTTCTTCTTCCAGTTATGCTCACGCGTAGATTCTTCATATATTATCTTCTTTTTGCTTTTTTCAAGTATCACCGTATCAAACTGATCCAATTCATACAAGACTTCTACCCCCGAAAGCTGCTCTGGAGCCTTTGCAAGTTCCTTCTTGCCGTTGAATGCTCTTTTGTTCGGCCACCACTTATAGCCGTTAACAAGGAACCTTCGATGGCCCATATAACAGAACTTGCATCCGTTCCTTAACCGTAATGCATCTGTCTCCTTATTGCATATAGGGCATGCTAATTTTCCTTTAGTACTCCACCCGGATAAGTTGGCATATGCAGGAAAATCGTTGATAGTCCATAGAAGTGCTGCATGCATACAAAAATTCTGGTGCAATGAGACATCAAACGTATCAGCCCCAACTTCCCACAACTCGTTCAACTCCTCAGTCAATGGCTGCAAATAAACGTCAATATCATTACAAGGTGACCTGGGTCCGGGAATGAGCAAGGAGAGCATTGTGTATGGCTTTTTGAAGCACATCCAGGGAGGCAAATTATATAAAACTAGGACAACTGGCCAAATATTGTATGGCACACTCATATTCCCAAAGGGATTGAAGCCATTGCTAGCATGCCCTAACCTGACGTTGTGAACGTCACATGCGAATTCAGGATAGGTCTGATCAAAATCTTTCCATGTCAGAGAGTCGGCCGGATATCTTATAACCCCGTCATCTATACATTCTCGTGCATGCCACCTTATGTGCTCAGCAGTCTTCGATGACATAAATAACCTCTGAAGCCTGTCCCTAAGCGGGAAGTATAGGAGAACCTTTACAGTTACATTTTTCTTCCTTTGATTGGTACTAGACTTGGTATCTGTCTCTTTATATCTCGTTGCTCCGTATATGTGGCATGACCGCACATGTTCATACTCCTTCCGGTATAATATACAACCATTCACGCATACATCAATTTTGTCATAACCAAGCCCGAGATCTTTAATTATCTTCTTTGCCTTATAGAATGATTTCGATATTGTCTCACCTATAGGAAAATCCTCTTTCAATAATTCTGCCAACATATTAAATGTCTTATTACTCCAACCATTGAGGCACTTCAAATAAAGAAGCTTTACAGTGAAAGAGAGTTTTGAAAACTTCGATCTCACAACCCGAGTATAGAGGTTGTTCAGCATCCTTAAGCAATCAGTAGAACTTGTCCGCTTCAATATTGGGCTAATCACCTGATGGTGTTTCCATGCCTATTCTACCTTGCAAATCATGTATCATACCTTGGATGTCATTGCCATCGTTCGTATTAATATTATCATCATCGATCACTGTGTTCGCATTTTCACTGTGAGCTGCCATGGGGACTGCATCTAACTCCTCACCGTGCGAGAACCAACGAGTATAGCTAATGTCAATGTCATACATTACCAGATCAACCTCATATTCCTTTCGAACCTTCCTAGTCACCCTTTCGCAATCTATACAGGAACACACAATTTTTCCATCAAGCGGTGCAAGACGCTCAAATGCAAAATCCAAAAATTTCCTGACTCATTCTCTGTACTCTTGGCTTATCTGTTTCGATTTACTCATCCAACTCTTATCGATCGAAAACATCCTTGTCCATCTGGCCACAGAATAACTTCAGTAATTTCAAGCCATGTCTATGAGACTCCGCACAATTTTAGTTAATAGAAAAATAGAGATAGCTTTCGCCCAATTTTATTTAATAAAAACATCCCAAGCCCGAAGGCCAGTCATCGGCTGTGGCAAGCTACACCAATTTTTAGAACCTAAAATAGCTTAAATGATTGATGTTAGGATTTTATGGTAAGTACACACCAGTTTTTTTTTTTTGAGCATCACATTGCATCTCATATGTGCGGAGTTAAAACTGAGCCAATCTTTGGTCGGTTTGAGCTTGTTTACGAGCCTAAACTTCAGACTAGGTTATGCTCAATTAGTGATTGAATAGTCCCTTATCGAGCTTGTTCATGATCCTAAACTTCATACTATCATATATATTAGGCTTATTCAAGTCATTTATGAGCCTATTCACGAGCCATTTATGAGCCTATCAAGTTTGTTCACGAGCTTTGCTCACAAGCCCTAAACAAGCATGTTCGCGAGCCCAAACGAGCCAAGCTTTGGTCTGCTTAAGCTTGGCTCATTTTTTAAACGAGCCTAAACTGAGCTTTGGTTGGCTTGAGCTTGTTCACAAGCCTAAACTTCAGACTAGGTTATGCTCAATTAGTGATTGAACAGTCCCTTATCGAGTTTGTTCACGAGTCTAAACTTCATGCTAGGCTATATGTTAGGCTTATTCAAGTCATTTATGAGCCTATTCACAAGCCTTTTATGAGCCTATCGTGCTTATTCACGAGCTTTGCTCACAAGCCCTAAACAAGCATGTTCGCGAGCCCAAACGACCCGAGATTGGGTTTGCTTGAGCTTGGCTCGTTTATTAAACGAGCGTAAACCGATCTTTGGTCGGCTCAAGCTTGTTCACGAGCCTAAACTTTAGACTAGGCTATGCTTAATTAGTGATTGAATAGTCCCTTATCGAGCTTGTTCATGAGCCTAAACTTCATACTAGGCTATATGTTAGGCTTATTTATGCCATTTATGAGCCTATTCAGAAGCCTTTTATGAGCCTATCGAGCTTGTTCACGAGCTTTGCTTACAAGCCCTAAATAAGCATGTTCGTGAGCCAAAACGAGCCAAGATTTGGTCTGCTTGAGATTGGCTCATTTATTAAACGAGCCTAAACTCTAGGCTTGGGCTTGGCTTGACTAGTAACCAAATGAACTCGAACGAGCCTTTATCGAGCCAAGCCGCTAGCCGCTCATGAACAACTTGGTTCGTTTACAGCCATACCTAAACGTAAACCCTAAACCTAATTTTTGAAAATATGACATTCCAAAAAATTCCTATAATTCCGAATCGGAATTGGATTTTGAAATTCTGAAATTTCAGAATCGGAATCAAAATAACATTTGGGATTCCAAAATTTTTTGGCAATTTTCCGAACACCTGTATTCCGATCCGATCCATCCGAAAATCAGCCCAAGTTAAAATGATAAAATAAAAAATTAAGTAGTTGAACAAATGGGTATTGTGCTAGCATTTCAAACTTTAGGGTGTGTTTTGGAACAAAATAGTTGACAAAAGGGGTATTGTGCTAACATTTCAAATTTTAAGGTACGAATTTACAGATCAAGGCTTGGCTTAGTGTGCGTGCACAATGTGCGCATGGTGCAGCAGCCGAGCATGGACGATGTACTCGATTGACACGAACCATTTGCATCAATCAAGCCGTTGGATCGACCATACTCGAATGCAACACAATTGCGAGGGGTTAATTAATTAATATCCATAGTATAGAAAATTTCTTAAAAAGACATATTAAAATTTGAGTTCAGATAAATATAGTAGTCTCGATCGGCATGTGTGCTTGAGCCCACTAATCACTAGTATGAACTCAAGAGTATAAGTAGATGACAAAAGGGGTATTGTGCTAACATTTCAAACTTTAGGATGTGATTTGGAACAAAATAAACTAAGGGGGAGAGGGAGGAGGAGGAGGATCTCACCGGAGAGGGAGAGGGCGGCCTCAAGGAGGTGGAGGAGGAGTAACGGCACCGACAGAGGGGAGGTCGAGCAGCATCGCCGATCGGTGGTGCATGGAAGGGGAGGGGAGGGGTGGCCGGCCGAATGCGCACGAGGGAGGAGAGGAAGGCTAGGGAGGGGGGAGGAATTAGATCGAGAGAGAGAGGAGGGAGGCCGGGGAGGGGGGGGTATATAATTTAGATCGAATCAGAAAGGGGATCGGGGATTTGGTTGTTATTAAATGCAAGGTTTTTTACCAACAGAATATACATCCGTTGGTATAATATTTATATCGACGGTCTTATATTAATTCTGTCAGTACAAATATGTTTTATACCGAAGGCTAATTAACTTTTGCTGGTATAAATATTATACCGACGGACATTCATTTCCTATCGGTAATTAAAACGGTAAAAAAATTTAAAAATTTATATATTAATATTACCGACGGAATAAATATATACTGTCGATAATATAACATTTTACCGATGATTAAATATATTACTATCGGTATATTAATTATATTGATGGATATATATGTACCATCGAAAAAAATTAATAAAAAAAATTAGTAAAATATTAAATATATTATACCTATGAATTAATAGATATCAGTCGACATTAAGTTCTTTATACCGACACTAATTAATATTACCGTCGGTAATAAACCTTATTTTTGTAGTGCGGGCCCAGCCGTCCAGTCACAAAAAAAATGGAGAGAGAAACAAAGATACATGAAAGAGAAGAGGAGAGAAGAGAACGGAGAAATAAACGAACAGAGAAGAGAGAAGAAGTCCCGCTCCAGTCTATTGGCCATGGATATAGGTGTGAAGTGCTCCAATCCATTCGCTACAGGTATAGGTGTGAAGTAAGAAGGAATCTAAATTCCAAAACTCCACTTCTCAATGATATAATTAAATCTCTATGTTCTCTTCTCTCATCTCCCATTGATTAGGGTTTCCTATAAATTGCTTAGGCCCTAAGTAAGCTTACCTGATAAATAATATATGACCCCTTTAGGGTGGGGTACATTTGACGGCTCTCTCTTTCTCCCATCTCATAACACGTTATCGGCACGAACATGTCAAGCCCAACCGACCAGTCACAAGAAAATAGAGAGAAAAATAAAGACATAAGAAGAGAGAAGAGAACGAAGTGATAAACGAAGAGAGAAGAGAGAATAAGTCTTGCACCAGTCTATTGGCCATGGTATTGGTGTGTAGTAAGAAGGAATCTAAATTTCAAAACTCCACTTTTTAATATTTATACGACCCCTTTAGGGTGGGGCATGTTTGACGACTCTCTTTCTCCAATCACACAATACGTTATCTATACAAACATGTCGAGCCCATCCGACTAGTCACAAGAAAACAGAAAGAGAAACGAAGACAGAAGAGAGAAGAGAACGGAGTGATAAACAAAGAGAGAAAAGAGAAGACGTCCTGCTCTAGTCCATTGGCCACGGGTATAGGTGTGAAGTAAGAAGGAATCTAAATTCCAAAACTCCACTTCTCAATAATATAAGTAAATCTCTCTGTTCTCCTCTTTTCTCTAATGGATTAGGGTTTCTCATAGCAAAAGTTCATCTCAACGTTATTATGATTATCATAGTAGTATTACAATAATTTTTTAAATTAAATTAATTATTTATTTAATTATTAAATATTTAAATAATTATTTTTTAATTATTTTTTTAGTAAAATAATAAATTTATTTAATTATTTAATTATCAAATTACTTAATTAAATTTATTATTTAATTTATTTATTATTATTATATTATTTAATCATTAAATTTGGTAACTATTTAATTATTTAAATTATTAAATAAAGAAATAATGATTTAATTATATAATTAATTTTATTAGTTATTTCTTTAATTATTATTTTATTTTTAAATAATTAAATAATTATTTAAATATTTTGAAACTTATACAGTAAAAAAATATATTAAATAGATTATTTACTTAAACAAATAAATAATTTATGTATTAAATAATTTTATATTTAAATAAATAATTATCTAATTAAATAATTAAAAATTTATTTTATTAAATTATGAAATATTAATTGAAACTATTAAAAAATAGAATTTTTATGATTATCAGCATGAACATGTTGAGCCCAATTGACTAGTCATAAGAAAATGGTGAGAGAAAGAGAGTAGAAGAGAGGAGAACGGAGAGATAAACGAAGACAGAAGAGAGAGAAGAAGAGAGTGAATAACGAAGATTTAAATGAAGAGAGAAAAGAGAAGAAGTCTTATCTCTTCTATCTTCGTTTCTCTCTCTGTTTTCTTCTCTCTCTTCTATCTTCGTTTCTCTTTCTTATTTAATGGATTAGGGTTTCCTATAGATTACTTAGGCCCTAAGTAAATTTACCCTATAAATAATATACGACCCCTTTAAGGTGGGGCACGTTTGATGGCTCTCTTTTTCTCCCATCTCACAACACGTTATTAGCACGAACATATCAAGCCCAGCCAACCAGTCGCAAAAAAATTGAGAGAGAAATAAAGACAGAAGAGAGAGAAGAAGAGAAGAGAACAGAGAGATTAACGATGGGAGAAGAGAGAAGAAATCCTATTCTAGTCCATTGGCCACGGGTATAGGTGTAAAGTAAGAAGAAATCTAAATTCCAAAACTTTACTTCTCAATAATATAATTAAATCTCTTCATTCTCTTCTTCTTTCTCCTATGGATTTGGTTTCCCATAGATTGCTTAGGCCCTAAGTAAGCTTACCCTATAAATAATATACGACTTCTTTAAGGCGGGGCATGCTTGACGGCTCTCCCTTTCTTCTATCTCGCAATATATTATCAGCACGAACATGTCGAGCCCAGCCGACCAGTCACAAGAAAACAGAAAGAGAAACGAAGACAGGAAAGAGGGAAGAAGAAAGAAGAGAACAGAGAGATAAACGAAGAGAGAAGAAGTCCTGCTCTAGTCCATTGGCCACGGATATAGGTATAAAGTGCCCAACCGATCATTCATAAGAAAATAGAGAGAGAAACGAAGATAGAAGAGAAAGAAGAAAAGAGAAAAGAATAGAGAGATAAATAAAGAAAGAAGAAAGAAGAAGTCATGCTCCAGTCCATTAGCCACAGGTATAGGTGTAAAGTTCTCAAGTCCATTCAAAACGAGTATAGATGTGAAGTAAGAAGGAATCTAAATTCTAAAACTCCATTTGTTAATAATATAATTAAATCTCTCCGTTCTCTTCTCTTTGTCTCCCATGGATTAGGGTTTCCCATAGATTGCTTACGCCCTAAGTAATCTTACCCTATAAATAATATACGACCACTTTAGGGTGGGGCACATTTGATGGCTCTCTCTTTCGCCCATCTTATAACACGTTTTCAGCATGAACATATCGAGCCCAGCCGACTAGTCACAAAAAAACGGAGGGAGAAACGAAGACAGAAGAGAGAGAAGAAGAGAGAAGAGAACAGAGAGATAAATGAAAAGAGAAGAAAGAAGAAGTCCTACTCTAGTCCATTAGCCATGAGTATAGGTGTGAAGTAAGAAGGAATCTAAATTCCAAACCTCCACTTCTCAATAGTATTATCTCAACATTATTATGATTATCAAAGTAATGTTACTATATTTTTTTAATTAAATTAATTAATTATTTAATTATTAAATAATTTAAATAATTTAATTTTGTAATTATTTAATTATCTAGTTATTTAACGTGTTATGAGATGGGAGAAAGAGTGAGCTGTCAAATGTGCCTGACCCTAAAGAGGTCGCATATTATTTATAGGGTAGTTTACTTAGGGCTTAAGCAATCTATAGGAAACCCTAATCCATGGAAGAAGAGAGAAGAGAACAGAGAGATAAATGAAGAGAGAAGAAAGAATAAGTCCTACTCCAGTCCATTGGCCATGGGTACTGGTGTGAAGTAAGAAGGAATATAAATTCCAAAACTCTACTTCTCAATATTTATCTGACTACTTTAGGGTGGGGCACATTTGACGGCTCTCTCTTTTTCCCATCTTATAATATTTTATCAGCACGAATATGTCAAGCCTAATCGACTAGTCAGAAGAAAACGGAAAGAGAAACGAAGACAGAAGAGAATGAAGAAGAGAGAAGAGAACGAAGAGATAAATGAAGAGAGAAGAGAGAAGAAGTTCTGCTCCAGTTCATTGGCCACTGGTATAGGTGTGAAGTAAAAAGGAATCCAAATTCCAAAACTCCATAGAAGAGAGAGAAGAAGAGAGAAGAAAATGGAGAGATAAATAAAGAGAGAAGAGAGAAGAAGTCCTGCTCCAGTCCATTGGCCACGGGTATAGGTGTAAAATAAGAAGGAATCTAATTTCAAAAACTCTACTTCTGTCTTCGATTCTCTTTCTGTTTTCTTTCGACTGGTCGACTGGGCTCGACATATTCATGCTGATAACCTATTGTGAGATAGGAGAAAGAGAGAGCCGTCAATCGTTCCCCACACTAAAGGGGTCGTATATTATTTATAGGGTAAGCTTACTTAGGGCTTAAGTAATCTATGAGAAACCCTGATCCATGGGAGAAGAGAAAAATGAACGGAGAAATTTAATTATATTATTGAGACGTGGAGTTTTAAAATTTATATTCCTTCTCACTTCACACCTATACCCGTGGGCAATGGACTGGAGTAGGACTTCTTCTCTCTTCTATCTTCATTTATCTCTCTGCTCTTTTATCACTTGTTTTCTTTTCTCTGTCTTCGTTTCTCTTTTTATTTTTTTGCGACTTATTGGCTGGGCTCGAAATGTTCGTGCTGATAACGTATTGTGAGATGGAAGAAATAGAGAGCCGTCAAACGTACCCCTTCATAAGGGGTCGTATGTTATTTATAGGGTAAGCTTACTTAGGGCCTAAGCAATTTATAGGAAACCCTAATCCATAGGAGAAGAGAGAAGAGAATAGAGAAATTTAATTATATTATTAAGATGTAGAGTTTTGGAATTTAGATTCTATCTTACTTTTTCTCTCTCTTCTGTCTTTTTTTCTCTCTCCGTTTTCTTTCGACTGGTTAGTGGGGCTCGACATGTTCATGTTGATAACGTGTTATGAGATGGGAGAAAGAGAGAGCCATCAAACGTGGCCCACCCTAAAGGGGTCCTATATTGTTTATAGGATAAGCTTACTTAGGGCCTAAGCATTTTACGGGAAACCCTAATCCATTACAACTGTTATGGGATCGTTCTATCGGATGGCAATAAACTGCAACAATACTTCTTTTCTCTTCTATTTTCGTTTATCTCTCCGTTATGTTCTCTCTCTTCTGTTGCTCAAAATATTCGTGCTGATAACGTGTTATGATATGGTAAAAAAGAGAGCCGTCAGATATGCCCCACCCAATAGGGGTCGTATATTATTTATAGGGTAAGCTATCTTAGAGCATAACCAATCTATGGTAAACCCTAATACATTACAATTGTTATAAGATAGTTCGATCGGATAGCAATGGACTAGAGCAAGACTTCTTCTCTCCTCTATCTTCGTTCTCTTCTCTCTTCTCTCTTCTTCTCTCTCTTTTGTCTTCGTTTCTCTCTCTGTTTTCTTGTGACTGGTCGGCTGGGCTCGACATGTTCGTACTGATAACGTGTTGTGAGATTGGAGACAGAGAGAGCCGTCAAACATGCCCCACCATAAAGGGGCCGTATATTTTTTATAGGGTAAGCTTACTTAGGGCCAAAGCAATCTATAGGAAACCCAAATCTATGGGAAAAGAGAGAAGATAACGGAGAGATTTAACTAAATATTGAAAAGAAGAAAGAAGAAGTTCTGCTCCAGTCCATTGGTTACGGGTTGTGAGATGGGAGATTGCTTATTTATTTTATTTTAACTAATTATAAAACAATGGACTGGAGCAGGACTTCTTCACTCTAAATAAATAAAGAAAACAGAGAAAGAATAAAGAACGAGTAAGTCCTGCTCTCAATATATTAAAATAGTTAAATAATTATTTAAATATTAATAAATTTTATACAACCCGTTTAGGGTGGGGCATGTTTGATGACACTTTCTTTCTCCATCTCACAACACGTTATCAGCTTGAACATGTCGAGCCCAACTAACTAGACATTAGAAAACGGAGAGAGAAACGAAGACAGAAGAGAGAAAAGAAAAGAGAATTAATAGAAGAGAGAGAAGAAGAAAGATGAGAATCGAGAGATAAATGAAGAGAGAAGAAGTCCGGCTCCAATCAATCGGCCATGGGCATAGGTGTGAAGTAAAAAGGAATCTAAATTACAAAACTCCACTTCTCAATATTTATACAACCACTTTAGGGTAAGGCATGTTTGATGGCTCTCTTTCTCCCTTCTCACAACACGTTATCAGCACGAACATGTCGAGCCCAGCCGACCAGTCACAAGAAAATGGAGAGAGAAACAAAAATAGATGAGAGAGAAGAAGAGAGAAGAGAACGAAGAGATAAAGGAAGAAAGAAAAGAGAATAAACCCTGCTCCAGTCCATTGGCCATGGGTATAGGTGTGAAGTAAGAAGGAATCTAAATTCCAAAACTCTACTTCTAAATATTTAAATGACCCCTTTAGGGTGGGGCACGTTTGACAGCTCTCTGTTTCTCCTATCTCATAACTTGTTATTAGCACGAACATGTCGAGCCCAACCAACCTGTCACAAGAAAATGGAGAGTGAAACGAAGACAGAAGAGAGAGAAGAAGAGAGAAAAGAACAGAGTGGTAAATAAAAAAAGAAGAGAGAAGAAGTCCTGCTCTAATCTATTGGCCATGGGTATAGGTGCGAAGTGCTCCAGTCCATTCGCCACAGGTATAGATGTGAAGTAAGAAGGAATCAAAATTTCAAAACTCCACTTCTCAATAATATAATTAAATCTTTACGTTCTCGTCTCTCTTCTCCCATGGATTAGGGTTTCACATAGATTGCTTAGGCCCTAAGTAAGCTTACCCTATAATTAATATACGACCCGTTTAGGGTGGGGCACATTTAACGGCTCTCCCTTGCTTCCAACTTATAACACGTTATCAGTACGAACATGTCGAGCCCAGCCGACCAGTCACAAGAAAATGGAGAGCGAAATGAAGACAGAAGAGAGAGAATAACAGAAAGAAGAGATAAACAAGAAGAGAAGAGAGAAGAAGTCCTGCTCTAGTCTATTGGCCACGAGTATTGGTATATAGTAAGAAGGAATCTAAATTCCAAAATTCTACTTCTTAATATTTATACGACCGCTTTAGGGTGGGGTACTTTTGATAACTCTCTTTTTTTTCCATCTCATAACACGTTATCAGTACGAATATGTCGAGCCCAACCGACCAGTCAGAAGAAAACGGAGAGAGAATTGAAGACAGAAGAGAGAAGAGAACGAAGAGATAAACGAAGAGAGAAGAAGTCTTGCTCCAGTCCATTGGCCACGGGTATAGGTCTTAAGTAAGAAGAAATCTAAATTCCAAAACTTCACTTCTCAATAATATAATTAAATCTCTCCGTTCTCTTCTCTTTTCTCCTATGAATTAGTGTTTCCTATAGCATGTTTGATAGCTTTTCCTTTCTCCCATCTCACAACACGTTATCAGTACGAACATCTCGAGCCCAGTGGACCAGTCGGAAGAAAATAGAGAGTAAAATGAAGACAAGAGAGAGAAGAAGAGAGAAGAAAATTAAAAGATAAATGAAGAGAGAAGAGAAAAGAAGTCCTGCTCCAGTGCATTGGCCACGAGTATAGGTGTGAAGTAAGAAGGAATCTAAATTCAAAAACTCTACTTCTTAATAATATAATTAAATCTCTCCGTTCTCTTCTCTCTTCTCTAATGGATTAGGGTTTTCTATAGATTGATTAGACCCAAAGTAAACATACCTTATAAATAATATAGGACCCCTTTAGGATTGGGCACATTTGACGGCTCTCTTTTTCTTTTATCTCACAATACGTTATCAGCACAAACATATCGAGCCCAGTCGTCCAGTCACAAGAAAACAGAGAGAGAAACGAAGACAAAAGACGGATCTAAATTCCAAAACTCCACTTTTCAATAATATAATTAAATCTCTCATTTCTCTTCTCTATTCTCCCATGGATTAGGGTTTTCCATAGATTTCTTAGGCCCTAAATAAGCTTACCCTATAAATAATATATGACTCCTTTTGGGTGGGGGACGTTTGATGGCTCTCTCTTTTTCCCATCTCACAACACGTTATCAGCACGAACATGTCGAGCCTAACCGACCAGTAAAAAGAAAATAGAGAGAGAAATGAAGACAGAAGAGAGAGAAGAAGAGAGAAGAGAATGAAGAGATAAAAAAAGAGAGAAGAGAGTAGAAGTCCTGCTCCAGTCTATTGGCCATTAGTATTGGTGTGTAGTAAGAAGGAATCTAAATTCCAAAACGTACTCTACTTCTTAATATTTATATAACCCCTTTAGGGTGGGGCAAGTTTGATATTCTCTCTCTTTGTCCCATCTCACAACATATTATCAGTACGAACATATCGAGCCCAGCCAACCAGTCACAAAATAATAGTGAGAGAAACAATGACAGAAGAGAGAAGAAGAAGAGAGAAGAGAACGGAGAGATAAACAAAGACAGAAGAGAGGAAAGAGAAAATAGAACAGAGAGATAAATGAAGAGATAAGAGAGAAAAAGTCTTCTCTTTTCTTTCTTTATTTCTCTCTCTATTTTCTTCTCTCTCTTCTATCTTTGTTTCTCTCTCTTATTAATTGGATTAGGGTTTCCCATAGAGTGCTTAGGCCCAAAGTAAGTATACCCTATGAATAATATACGACCCCTTTATGGTGGGGCACGTTTTACGTCTATCTCTTTCCATCATCTCATAACACGTTATCAGTATGAACATATCGAACCCAACCAACCAGTCAAAAGAAAATGGAGAAAGAAACAAAGACAGAAGAAAGAGAAGACGAGAGAAGAGAACGGAGAGATAAACGAAGAGAGAAGTGAGAAGAGAGAATAAGTCCTGCTCCAGTCTATTGGCCACAGGTATAGCTGTGAAGTAAAAAGGAATCTAAATTCCAAAACTCTACTTCTCAATAATATAATTAAATATCTCTATTCTCTTTTCTTATCTCCCATGGATCAGGGTTTTCTATAGATTTCTTAGATCCAAAGTAAGCTTACCCTATAAATAATATATGACCCCTTTAGGGAGGGGCACGTTTGACGACTCTCTCTTTCTTTCATCTTATAACACGTTATCAGTACGAATATATCGAGCCCAGCCGACCTGTCATAAGAAAACAGAGAGATAAACGATGACAAAAGGGAGAGAAGAAGAGAGAAGAGAATAGAGAGATAAACAAAGAGAGAAGAAAGAAGTCCTGCTCCAATCCATTGGCCATGGGTATAAGCATGAAGTGCTCCAGTCTATTCGAAAGGGTATAGGTATGAAGTAAGAAGGAATCTAAATTCTAAAACTCCACTTTTCAATAATATAATTAAATCTCTCTGTTCTCTTCTCTTTGTCTCCAATGGATTAGGGTTTCCCATAGATTTCTTAGGCCCTATATAAGCTTACCCTATAAATAATATATGATCCCTTTAGGGTCGGGCACGTTTGATAGATTTCTCTTTCTCCTATCTCATAACATGTTATCAGCACGAACATGTCGAGCCCAACCGACTAGTCACAAAAAAACGGAGAAAGAAACGAAGACAGAAGAGAGTAAAGATGAGAGAAGAGAACAGATAGATAAATGAACATAGAAGAGTAAAAAAGTCCTACTTCAATCTATTGGCCACGGGTATAGTTGTGAAGTAAGAATAAATCTAAATTCCAGAACTCCACTTCTCAATAGTATCATCTCAACATTATTATGATTATCATAGTAATATTACTATAATTTTTTAAACTAAATTATTTATTTATTTAATTATTAAATAATTTAATTTAGTAATTATTTAATTATCTAGTTATTTAACGTGTTGTGAGAAGGGAGAAAAAGAGAGCGTCAAATGTGCTCGACCCTGAAGGGGTTGTATATTATTTATAGGGTAAGCTTACTTGAGGCCTAAGCAATCTATGGAAATCCCTAATCCATGGGAGAAGAGAGAAGAGAACGGAGAGATAAACGAAAAGAGAAAAGAGAAGAAGTCCTGCTCCAGCCCATTGGCCATGGGTATAGGTATGAAGTAAGAAGGAATCTAAATTCTAAAACTTTACTTCTTAAAGTTTATACGACCCCTCTAGGGTTGGGCATGTTTGACGGCTCTCTATTTCTTCTATCTAACAACACATTATCAGTACAAACATGTCGAGACCAGTCAGAGGAAAATGAAAAGAGAAACGAAGACAAAAGAGTGTGAAGAAGAAAGAAGAGAATGAAGAGATAAATGAAGAGAAAAGAGAAAAAAAGTCCTGCTCCAGTCTATTGGCCACGGGTATAGGTGTAAAGTAAGAAAGAATCTAAATTCCAAAATTCCATAGAAGAGAAAGAAGAGAACAGAGAGATAAATGAATAGAGAAGAGAGAAGAAGTCCTACTTGAGTCCATTGGCCGTAGGTATAGGTGTGAAGTAAAAAGGAATCTAAATTCCAAAACTCCACTTCTGTCTTCGTTTCTCTTTTTATTTTTTTATGACTGATCGACTGGGCTTGATATGTTCGTGCTGATAACATATTATGAGATGGGAGAAAGAGGGAGCCGTTAAACGTTCTCTATACTAAAGTCGTCATATATTATTTATAGGGTAAGCTTATTTAGGGCCTAAA
Organism: Chamaelirium japonicum; assembly: GCA_947650365.1. Lineage (NCBI taxonomy): Eukaryota > Viridiplantae > Streptophyta > Magnoliopsida > Liliales > Melanthiaceae > Chamaelirium > Chamaelirium japonicum. Next base: position 1,231,546 of record OX393559.1, on the reverse strand, counting down.
CAATGGACTAATTATAAAACAATGAACTGGTACAGGGCTTCTTCCCTCTAATTAACCAAAGATAGAAGAGAGTGAATGAAGAAAGAAAAAGTCCAGCTTTAAATATATTAAAATAGTTAAATAATTATTTAAATATTAATAAATTTTATACAACCCTATTAGGGTGGGGCATGTTTGACGGCTCTCTCTTTCTCCTATTTCACAATATGTTATCAGTACGAACATGCCGAGCCCAGCTGACTAGTCACAATAAAATGGAGAGAGAAACAAAGACAGAAGAGATAGAAGAAGAGAGAAAAGAACGGAGAAATAAACGAAGAGAGAAGGAAAATGAAGTCCTGCTTAAGTCCATTGGCCACGGGTATAGGTGTGAAGTAAAAAGGAATCAAAATTCCAAAACTACACTTCTTAATATTTATACGATCCCTTTAGGATGGGGCACATTTAACGGTTCTCCCTTTCTCCTATCTCACACATGTTATCAGCATGAAATGTCGAGCCTAGCCCACTAGTCACAAGGAAATGCAGAGAAAAACAAAAACATAAGAGAGAGAAGAAGAGAGAAGAGAACGAAGAGATAAACGAAGAGAGAAGAGAGAAGAAGTCCTACTCCAGTATATTGGCCACAGGTATAGGTGTGAAGTAAGAAGAAATCTAAATTCCAAAACTCCATTTCTCAAAAATATAATTAAATCTCTCCGTTCTCTTCTCTTTTCTCCCATAGATTAGAATTTCCCATAGATTGCTTAGGCCCTAAGTAAGCTTATCTTATAAATAATATAGATAATCGAAGAGAGAGGAACTATTGAGTGAAGAACTCAACTTCTAACTTATTAAATAATCTATAGGACTAGAGGAGGACTTTTTCTCTGTTCTCTATTCTCACTTCGTTTATCTCTTCGTTCTCTTCTTTCTTCTTCTCTGTTCTTAACCATTTAATATTTAATTTGACGGCTCTCACTTTCTCCCATCTCACATAGGAGAGATCCGACGGTAGACAGCCATCCAATCAAACGACTGGTCGGCCCTAACTAGTTATTAAATAATTAATTAGTTATTTTAATTTAATTATTTTACTTCATACCTATAACTGTGGCCAATGGACTGGAACTTGACTTCTCCTCTCTTATATCTTCATTTATCTCTCTGTTCTCTTCTTTCTTATTCACTCTCTTTTTTCTTTGTTTCTCTTTCTATTTTCTTGTGACTGGTCGGTTGGGCTCGATATGTTCGTGCTGATAGCGTGTTGTGAGATGGGAGAAAGAGAGAGCCGATAAACATGTACCACCCTAAAGTGGTCGTATATTATTTATAGGGTAAGCTTACTTAGGTCCTAAGCAATCTATGGGAAAACCAAATCCATGGGAGAGATACGATGGCAGATAGCCATCCGATCAAATGACTGTTCGGCCCTAATTAGTAATTAAATAATTAATTAGTTATTTTATTTTAATTATTTTATTTTATAACTATACCCTTGGCCAATGGACTGGAGCAGGACTTCTTCTCTTTTATATCTTTGTTTATCTCTCCATTCCATTCTATGTTTTCTTTCTCTTCTGTCATTGTTTCTCTCTTTGTTTTCTTATAATTGGTTAGCAGGGCTCGACGTGTTCCTACTGATAACGTGTTATAAGATAGAAGAAAAAGAGAGCCGTCAAACATGCCCCTCCCTAAAGGGGTCGTATATTATTTATAGTGTAAGCTTACTTAGGGCCTAAGCAATCTATGGTAAACCCTAATCCATGGGAGAGATCCCACGGTGGACAGCCATATGATCGAACGATCTTATAATAATTGTAATATTTTAAATTTACAACTATTTTAATTAATATTTATACGACCCCTTTAGAGTAGGGCACATTTAATGACTCTCTCTTTCTCCCTTCTCACAACACGTTATCAGCATCAACATGTCAAGCCCAGCCGACAAGTCCTAAAAAAATGGAGAGAGAAATGATGACAAAGGAGAGAGAATAAGAGATAAGAGAACGGAGAGATAAATGAAGAGAGAAGAGAGAAGAAGTCCTACTCCAGTACATTGGCCACGGGTATAGGTGCGAAGTATGAAGGAAACTAAATTCCAAAACTCTACTTTTCTCTTCGTGTCTTTTTCCATTTTCTTGCTACTGGTTGGCTGGGCTTGATATGTTCATGTTGATAATGTGTTATGAAATGGGAGAAAGGGAGAGCCATCAAATATGCCCCACCCTAAGGGGGTCGTAAGTTATTTATACGGTAAGCTTACTTAAGACCTAAGCAATCTATGGGAAACCCTAATCCATGGGAGAAAAGGAAAACGAAGGGAGAGATTTAATTATATAATTGAGAAGTAGAATTTTGGAATTTAGATTCCTTCTTACTTCACACTTATACCCATGGCGAATGGACTGGAGCAGGACTTCTTCTCTCTTCTCTCTTTATTTTTTTCTCTGTTCTTTTCTCTCTTCTTCTCCCTTCTCATAACACGTTATCAGCATAAACATGTTTAGCCCAACCGACTAGTCACAAGAAAATGGAGAAAGAAATGAAGACAGAATTGAGAGAGAAGAAAAGAACGGAGAGATAAATAAACAGAAAAGAGAGAAGAAGTCCTACTCCAATCGATTGGCCAATGGTATAGGTGTGAAGTAAGAAGGAATTTAAATTCCAAAACTCCATTTCTCAATAGAATCATCTCAATATTATTATGATAATCATAGTAATATTACTATAATTTTTTTAATTAAATTAATCATTTATTTAATTATTAAATAATTTAAAAATTTTAATAAATTAAATAATTTAATAATTAAGTTTTTAGTAAATATTTAAATTAGCTAACTATTTCATTGTTTAAATTATTAAATAAAAAAATAATGATTTAATTATATAATTATTTTTCTAATTTATTTTATTAGTTATTTCTTTAATTATTATTTTATTTTTAATTAACTAAATAATTAATAAATTATTTAAATATTTAAAAACTTATTTAGTGAAGAAATATATTAAATAACTAATTTGTTAAAAAATTGAATAAATATTTAAATAAATAAATAAATAATGATTATCATAGAAATGTTACTATAATTTTAATAATTTAATAATTAAGTTTTTGGTAAAATAAATAATTTATTTAATTATTTAATTATGTAGTTATTTAATTAAATTTATTATTTTATTTATTTATTATTATTATATTAGTAAATAATTAAATTAGATAACTATTTTATTTTTTAATCGTCAAATGTGCCCCTCCCTAAAGGGGTCGTATATTATTTATTGGATAAAGTAACTTAGGGCTTAAGCAATCTATGGGAAACCCTAAGCTATGGGAGAGATCCGATAGTAGACAAGATCCGATGGTGGACAGCTATCTAATCAAACGATCTCATAACAGTTGCAATGTTTTATAATTAAATATTTAAATAATAACATTGAGATGATACTATTTAAAAATTTAAAAAAACGATATACTTAAATTATTTTAAGAAATATTAATTGAAATAAACAAAATAACTAAGCAATCTCCCATCTCACAACACGTTATCAGCACGAACATGTCGAGCCCAACCGACCAGTCACAAGAAAACGGAGAGAGAAACGAAGACATAAGTGGAGTTTTGGAATTTAGATTCCTTCTTACTTCATACCTATACTCGTGGCCAATGGACTGGAGCAGGACTTCTTCTCTCTTCTCTTCTCTCTTTGTTTATCTCTCTGTTCTCTTCTCTCTCTTCTATTCTTGTTTCTTTTTCCCTTTTATTGTGATTGGTCGGCAGGGCTTGACATATTCGTGCTGATAACGGGTTGTGAGATAGGAGAAAGAGAGAGCTGTCAAATTAAATATTAAATAGTTAAGAAGAGAGAAGAAAAAAGAAGAGAATGAAGAGATAAACGAAGAGAGAAGAGAGAATAAAGAAGAAGTCATTTTCCAGTCCTGTATATTATTTAATAAGTTAAAGTTAAGTTCTTCTCTCAATAGTTTCTCTTTTATCGATTATCTATATTATTTATAGGGTAAGCTTACTTAGGGCCTAAGCAATCTATGGGAAACCCTAATCTATGGGAGAAGAGAGAAGAGAACGGAGAGATTTAATTATATTTTTGAGAAGGGGAGTTTTGGAATTAAGATTCCTTCTTTCTTCACACCTATACCCGTGGCCAATGTACTAGAGTAGGTCTTCTTCTCTCTTCTCTCTTTGTTTATCTCTCCATTCTCTTCTCTCTCTTATATCTTCGTTTCTCTCTCCGTTTCTTTATGACTGGTGGGCTGGGCTTGACATGTTCGTGCTGATAACATATGAGATAGGAGAAAGGGAGAATCGTCAAACGTGCCCCACCCTAAAGGGGTCGTATAAATATTAAGAAGTGGAGTTTTGGAATTTAGATTCCTTCTTACTTCACACCTATACCCGTGGCCAATGGACTGGAGCAGGACTTCATTTCTCTTCTCTCTTTGTATATCTCTCCGTTCTTTTCTCTCTTCTCTCTTCTATCTCTTCTGTCTTCATTTCTCTCTCCATTTTCTTGGGACTGGTCGATTGGGCTGAACATGTTTGTGCTGATAACATGTTGTGAGATGGTAGAAGGAAAGAGCCGTTAAACATGCCCCACCCTAATAGGGTTGTATAAAATTTATTAATATTTAAATAATTATTTAACTATTTTAATATATTAAGAGTATGACTTCTTCTCTCTTCATTCACCATCTTCTATCTTTGGTTATTTATAGACAAGAAGTCATGCACCAGTCTATTATTTTATAATTATTTAAAATAAAATAAATAAGCAATCTCCCATCTCACAACCCGTGGTCAATGGACTGGAGTAGGACTTCTTCTCTCTTCTTTTAAATATTTTATTAAATCTTTATATTCTCTTCTCTCTTCTCCTATAGATTAGCATTTCCCATAGATTGCTTAAGCTCTAAGTAAGCTTACCCTATAAATAATATATGACCCCTTTGTGGTGGGGCACGTTTGGTGGCTCTCTCTTTCTCCAATCTCATAACATATTATCAGCATGAACATATCGAGCCCAGCTAACCAGTCACAAGAAAACGGAGAGAGTAACAAAGACAAAAGAGAGAGAAGAAGAGAGAAGAGAATGGAGAGATAAATGAATATAGAATAGAGAAGAAGTCATTCTCCAGTCTATTGCCATCCGATCGAACGATCTTATAATAGTTATAATGGATTAGGGTATCCCATAGATTGTTTAGGCCCTACGTAAGCTTACCCTATAAATAATATACGAGCCCTTTAGGGTGGTGTACATTTGACGGCTCTCTCTTTCTTTCATCTCACAACACGTTATCAGCACAAATATATCGAGCCATGGAAGAGAGAGAAGATAACGGAGAGATAAACAAAGACAGAATAGAGAAAAAGTTCTACTACAGTTTATTACCATCCGATCGAATGATGTCATAACAGTTGTATAAATTAGAGTTTTCCATAGATTACTTAGGCCCTAAGTAAACTTACCCAATAAAAGATATACGACCCCTTTAGGGTGGGGCATGTTTGACGGTTCTCTCTTTCTCATATCTCATAATACATTATCAGCACGAACATATTAAGCCCAGCCAACCAGTCGCAAGAAAATAGAGAGAGAAACGAAGACAAAAGAGAGAGAATAAGAGAGAAGAGAACGGAGAGATAAACGAAGATAGAAGAGAGAAGAAGTCCTGTTCCAGTCCATTCACCAAGGATATAGGTGTGAAGTAAGATGGGATCTAAATTCCAAAACTCCACTTCTCAATAATATAATTAAATCACTCCATTCTCTTCTCTCTTCTCCCATATATTAGGGTTTGCCATTGATTACTTAGGCTCTAAGTAAGCTTACCCTATAAATAATATACGACCCCTTTAGGGAGGGGCATGTTTGATGGCTCTCCTTTTCTCCCATCTCACAACCCATTATCGCACGAATATGTCGAGTCCAGCCGACTAGTCACAAGAAAACAGAGAGAGAAACGAAGACAGAGAAGAAAGAAGAAGAGAGAAGTGAATGGAGAGATAAACGAAGATAGAAGAAAGAAGAAGTCCTACTCCAGTCCATGGTCACAGGTATATGTGTGAAGTAAGAAGGAATATAAATTCCAAAACTTCACTTCATAATAATATAATTAAATCTCACCATTATTTTCTCTCTTCTCCCATGAATTAGGGTTTCCTATAAATTGCTTAGGCCCTAAATAAGCATACCTTATAAATAATATATGACATCTTTAGTGTGGGGAATGTTTGACGGCTCTCTCTTTCTTCCATCTTACAATACGTTATCAACACGAACATATCGAGCGCAGTCGACCAGTCATAAGAAAACGAAGAGAAAAACAAAGACAGAAGTAGAGTTTTGGAATTTTGATTCATTCTTACTTTACACCTATACCCATGGCCAATGGACCCGAGTAGAACTTCTTCTTTCTTCTCTCTTTATTTATCTCTCTGTTCTCTTCTCTCTTCTTCTCTCTCTTCTATGGTGTTTTGGAATTTAGATTCCTTTTTACTTCACACCTATACCCGTGGCCAATGGACTAAAGTAGGACTTCTTTTCTCTTCTCTCTTCGTTTATCTCTCCATTCTCTTCTTTCTTCTTTACTCTATTTTGTCTTCGTTTCTCTTTCCATTTTCTTCTGACTGGGCTCGACATGTTTGTGCTGATAACGTGTTGTTAGATAGGAGAAAGAGAGAGCCGTCAAACATGCCCCACCCTAAAGGGGTCATATAAATTTTAAAAAATAGAGTTTTAGAATTTAGATTCCATCTTACTTTATACCTATACCCATAGCTAGTGGGCTGGAGAAGGACTTCTTCTCTCTTCTTCCATAGATTAGGGTTTCCCATAGATTGCTTAGGCCCTAAGTAAGCTTACCCTATAAATAATATACGACTACTTTAGGGGTCGGGCATGTTTGATGACTCTCTTTTTCTTACATCTCATAACACGTTAAATAACTAGATAATTAAATGATTACTAAATTAAATTATTTAAATTATTTAATAATTAAATAAATAATTAATTTAGTTAAAAAATTTATAATAATATTTCTATGATAATCATAATAATGTTAAGATGATACTATTAAGAAGTGGAGTTTTGGAATTTAGATTTCTTCTTACTTCACACCTATACCCGTGGCCAATATACTGGAGTAGGACTTCTTCTCTCTTCTCTCTTTATTTATCTATCCGTTCTCTTCTCTCATCTTCACTCTCTTCTGTCTTCGATTCTCTCTCTATTTTTTTGTGACTAGTTGGCTGGGCATAACATGTTCGTGCTGATAACGTGTTGTGAGATGGGAGAAAGAAAAATCCATCAAACATGCCCCACCCTAAAGGGGTCATATATTATTTATGGGGTAAGCTTACATAGGGCCTAAGCAATCCATTTGAAACCCTAATCCATGGAAGATAAAGAGAAGAGAACGGGGAGATTTAATTATATTATTGAGAAGTAGAGTTTTAGAATTTAGATTCCTTCTTACTTTGCACTTATACCTGTTTTTGAATGGACTAGAGCACTAATAAAATAAATTAATAAATTAATTATATATTTAAATAATTATTTATTTATTTAATAATATAAATAATTAAATAGTTACCTAATTTAATTTTTACATAATATAATAATAATAAATAAATTAAATAAAAATTTAATTAAATAACTAGATAATTAAATAATTAAATAAATTTATTATTTTACTAAAAACTTAATTAATAAAATATTAAAATATTTAAATTATTTAATAATTAAATAAATAATTAATTTAATTAAAAAAATTAAAGTAACATTACTATCATAATCATAATAACGTTGAAATAAACTATTACTATAGGAAACCCTTATCCATGGGAGAAAAGAGAAGAGAACAGAGAGATTTAATAATATTATTGAGAAGTAGAGTTTTGGAATTTAAATTCCTTCTTGCTTCACACCTATACCCGTAGCCAATAGATTGGAGCTGGACTTCTTCTCTCTTCTCTTTTAGTTTATCTCTCTGTTCTCTTCTCTCTTCTTCTCTCTCTTCTGTCTATGTTTCTCTCTCTGTTTTCTTATGACTGGTCGGCTGGGCTCGATATGTTCGTGCTGATAACGTGTTGTGAGATGGGATAAAGAGAGAGTTGTCAAACGTGCCCCACCCTACAGGGGTCGTATAAATATTAAGAAGTAGAGATTTGGAATTTAGATTCCTTCTTACTATACACCAATACCTATGGCCAATGGACAGGAGCAGGAATTCTTCTATCTTCATTTATCTCTCTGTTCTCTTCTCTCTCTTGTGTTTTCGTTTCTCTCTCTATTTTCTTATTACTGGTCGGCTGGGCTCGATATGTTTGTGCTGATAACGTATTATGAGATGGGAGAAAAAAAAGCCATCAAACGTCCCCTATTCTAAAGGGGTCATATATTATTTATAGGGTAATCTTACTTAGGGCTTAAGCAATCTATGGGAAATCCTAATCCATGAGAGAATGGAGAAGAGAACTAAGAGATTTAATTATATTATTGAGAAGTAGAGTTTTGGAATTTAGATCCTTCTTACTTCACACCTATACCCATGGCGAATGGATTGGAGCTCTTTATACCTATACCTGCGGCCAATGGACTGGAGCAGGACTTCTTATCTCTTTTGTCTTCGTTTATCTCTCTGTTCTCTTCTCTCTTCTTCACTTTCTTCTGTCTTCGTTTCTCTCTTCATTTTCTTATGACTGGACGGTTTGGCTCAATATGTTTGTTCTGATAATGTATTATGAGATAGGAGAAAGAGAGAGCCGTCAAACGTTCCCTATCCTAAAGAGGTCCTATATTATTTATAGGGTAAGCTTACTTTGGGTCTAAGCAATCTATGGAAAACCCTAATCCATGAGAGAAGAGAGAAGAGAACAGAGAGATTTAATTATATTATTAAGAAGTAGAGTCTTTTAATTTAGATTTCTTCTTACTTTACACCTATACCCGTGGCCAATGGACTGGAGTAGGACTTTTTTTTCTCTTCTCTCTTTATTTATCTTTTCGTTCTCTTCTCTTTTTTTCTCTTTCTTCTGTCTTTGTTTAACTCTCTATTCTCTTACGACTGGTCGGCTGGGCTCGATATGTTCGTGTTGATAACATATTGTGTGATGGAAGAAAGAGAAAGCCATCAAATATGCTATGGAAAACCCTAATCCATGGGCAAAAAGAGAAGAGAACGGAGAGATTTAATTATATTATTAAGAAGTAAAGTTTTGGAATTTAGATTCTTTCTTACTTCATACCAATACCCGTGGCCAATGGACTGGAGCAGGTCTTCTTCTCTCTTCTCTCTTTATTTATCTCTTCATTCTCTTCTCTCTTCTTCTCTCTCTTATGTCTTCGTTCCTCTGTCCGTTTTCTTATAACTGGTCGGCCGGGCTCGATATGTTCATACTGATAACGTGTTGTGAGATAAGAGAAAAAGAGAGTAATCAATACCCATGGCTAATAGACTGGAGTAGGACTCCTTTTCTCTTCTCTCTTTGTTTGTCTCTCTGTTCTCTTGTTCTCTCTCTTCTGTCTTTATTTCACTGTCAATTTTCTCATGACTGGTCTGCTGGGCTCGATATGTTCATGTTGATAACGTGTTATGAGATGGGAGAAAGAGAGAGCCGTCAAACATGCCCCACCCTAAAGGGATCATATATTATTTATTGGGTAAGATTACTTAGGGCCTAAGCAATCTATGTGAAACCCTAATCCATGGGAGAAGAGAGAAGAGACCGTAGAGATTTAATTATATTATGGAGAAGTGGAGTTTTGAAATTTAGATTCCTTCTTATTTCATACCTATACCCGTGGTGAATGGACTGGAGCACTTCACACCTATACCCATGGCCAATGGACTAGAGTAGGACTTCTTCTCTCTTCTCTATTCGTTTACCTCTCTGTTCTCTTCTCTCTTCTTCTTTCTCTTTTGTCTTTGTTTCACTCTCTGTTTTCTTATGATAGGTCGGTTGGGATCGGTATGTTCATGTTGATAACAAGTTCTAAGATGGGAGAAAGAGAGAGCCGTCAAACATGGCCCACCCTAAAGGGGTCGTAAAAATATTAAGAAGTAGAGTTTTGGAATTTAGATTCCTTCTTACTTCACACCTATATCTATGGCCAATGGATTGGAGCAGGGCTTAGTATCTTTTCTCTCTTTATTTATCTCTTCAATCTCTTCTCTCTTCTTCTCTCTTTTTTGTCTTCGTTTCACTCTTCGTTTTTTTGTGACTGGTCGATTGGGCTCGACATGTTCGTATTGATAACGTGTTGTAAGAAGGGATAAAGAGAGAACCGTCAAACATGCCCCACCTTAAAGTGGTCATATAACTATTGAGAAGTAGAGTTTTTTAATTTAGATTACTTCTTACTTCACACCTATACCCGTGGCCAATGGACTATTACCAGACTTCTTCTCTCATCTCTCTTCATTTATCTCTCTGTTCTCTTCTTTCTTCTTCTCTCTCTTCTATCTTCGGTTCTCTTTCCGTTTTCTTGTGACTGGTCGGCTGGGCTCGACATGTTCGTATTGATAACGTGTTGTGAGATGGGAGAAAGAGAGAGCCGTCAAACATGAACCACCCTAAAGGGGTTGTATAAAATTTATTAATATTTAAATAATTTTTTAATTATTTTAACATATTGAGAGCAAGACTTCCTCCCTCTTTATTCTCTCTCTACTATCTTCATTTATTTAGAGTGAAGTCCTGCTCCAGTCCATTATTTTATAATTAGTAAAAATAAAATAAATAAGCAATCTCCCATCTTATAACCCTGGACCAATGGACTGGAGCAGGAATTCTTCTCTCTTCTTTTCAATATTTAATTAAATCTCTCCGTCCTCTTCTCTCTTCTACCATAGATTTGGGTTTCCCATAGATTGCTTAGGCCCTAAGTAAGCTTACTCTATAAAAAAATATATGACCCCTTTATGGTGGGGCACGTTTAACGGCTCTCTCTGTCTCCAATCTCATAACACGTTATCAGCATGAACATGTCAAGCCCAGCCGACTAGTTACAAGAAAATAAAGAGAGAAACGAAGACAGAAGAGAGAGAAGAAGAGAGAAGAGAACGAAGAGATAAACGAAGATAGAAGAGAGAAGAAGTCCTGCTCCAGTCCATTGCCATCCAATCGAACTATCTATACAGTTATAATAGATTAGGGTTTCCCATAGATTTCTTAGGCCATAGGATAGCTTACCTTATAAATAATATACGACCCCTATAGGGTACGGCACATCTGACGGCTCCCTTTTTCTCCCTTCTCACAACACGTTATCAGCACGAATATATTGAGCCACAGAAGAAAGAGAACATAATGGAGAGATAAACGAAGATAGAAGAGAGAAGAAGCCGTGCTGCAGTTTATTGTCATCCGATCGAATGATCCCATAATAGTTGTAATGGATTAAGGTTTCCCACAGATTGGTTAGGCCCTAAGTAAGCTTATCCTATAAATAATATAGGACCCCTTTAGGGTAGGACACGTTTGACGGTTCTCTCTTTCTCCCAACTCATAAAATGTTATCAGCAGGAACATGTCGAGCCCAACTGACCAGTCGAAAGAAAACGGAGAGAGAAACGAAGACAGAAGAGAGAGAAGAAGTAAGATAGAATCTAAATTCCAAAACGCCACTTCTTAATTATTTAATTAAATCTCTCCATTCTCTTCTTTTTTCTTCGATGGATTAGGGTTTCCCATAGATTATTTAGGCCCTAAGTAAGCTTACCCTATAAATAATATACGACCTCTTTAGGAATGGGCACATTTGACAGCTCTCTCTTTCTTCCATCTCACAACACGTTATCAGCACGAAAGTTCGTTGGCTACGAGTATAGGTGTGAAGTAATAAGAGAACGAAGAGATAAACAAAGATAGAAGAGAGAAGATGCCCTGCTCCAGTCTATTGGCCACAGGTATAGGTGTGAATTAAGAAGGAATATAAAATTTAAAACTCCACATCTCAATAATATAATTAAATCTTTCTATTCAATTTTCTCTTCTCCCATGGATTAGGGTTCCCATAGATTGATTAGGCCCTAAGTAAGCTTACCCTATAAATAATATACGACCCCTTTAGTGTGGGGCATGTTTGACGGCTCTCTCTTTCACCCATCTCATAATAGGTTATCAGCACGAACATGTCGAGCCCAGTCGACCAGTTGCAAGAAAACAGAGAGAAACGAAGACAGAAATAGCGTTTTTGAATTTAGATTCCTTCTTACTTCACACCTATACCTATGGCCAATGGACTGGAGCAGGTCTTCTTCTCTTTTCTCTCTTTATTTATCTCTCTATTTTCTTCTCTCTTCTATGGAGTTTTGGAATTTAGATTCCTTCTTACTTCACACCTATACCCTTGGCCAATGAACTGGAGCAGGACTTCTATTCTCTTCTCTCTTTATTTATCTCTTCATTATTTTTTCTCTTCTTCATTCTCTTCTGTCTTCGTTTCTCTTTTCGTTTTCTTTTGACTAATCGACTGGGATCGACATGTTCGTGCTGATAATATATTATAAGATAAGAGAAAGAGAGAGCCGTCAAACGTGCCCCACCCTAAAGTGGTCCTATAAATGTTGACAAGTGGAGTTTTGGAATTTATATTCCTTCTTACTTCACACCTGCACCCGTGGCCAATGGACTGGAGCAGGACTTCTTCTCTCTTCTCTCTTCGTTTATCTCTCCGTTATCTTCTCTCTTCTCCCATGGATTAGGGATTCCTATAGATTGATTAAGCCCTAAGTAAACTTACCCTATAAGTAATATACGACCCCTTTAGGGTTGGGCACATTTGACGGCTCTCTCTTTCTCCCATCTCATAACTCGTTAAATAACTAGATAATTTAATCATACAAAATTAAATTATTTAATAATTAATTTAATTAAAAAATTATAGTAACATTACTATGATAATCATAATAATGTTGAGATGATAATATTGAGAAGTGGAGTTTTGGAATTTAGATTCCTTCTTACTTCACCCTATACTCATAGTTAATGGACTGGAGCAGGACTTCTTCTCTCTTCTTTTTTTATTTTTCTCTATGTTCTCTTCTGTCTTCTTCTCTCTCTTCTGTCTTTGTTTCTCCCTCCGTTTTCTTGTGACTGGTCGGTTGGGCTCGACATGTTCGTGCTGATAATGTGTTGTGAGATGGAAGACAGAGAGAGCCGTTAAACATGCCTGACCCTAAAGGGGTCGTATATTATTTATAGGGTAACCTTACTTAGGCCTAAGCAATCTATAGGAAACCCTTATCAATGGGAGACAAAGAGAAGAGAACAGAGAGAATTAATTATATTATTGAGAAGTGGAGTTTTGGAATTTAGATTCCTTTTTACTTCATACCTATACCCATGGTGAATGGACTGGAGCACTTCATACCTATACCCGTGGCCAATGGACTGGAGCAGGACTTTTTTTCTTTTCTCTCTTTTTTCTTTTTTTTTTATCTCTCTGTTCTCTTCTTCCCTCGTTCCTGTCTTCATTTCTCTCTCCGTATTCTTGTGACTAGTCGGCTGGGCTCGACATGTTCATGCTGATAACGTATTATGAGATGGAAGAAAGGGAGAGCCGTCAAACATGCCCCTCCCTAAAGGGGTTGTATATTATTTATAGGGTAAGCTTACTTAGGGCCTAAGCAATATATGGGAAACCCTAATCCATAGGAGAAGAAAGAAGAGAATAGAGAGATTTAATCATATTATTGAGAAGTAGAGTTTTGAAATTTAGATTCCATCTTACTTCATACCTATACCCGTGGCCAATGGACTGGAATATGATTTCTTCTCTCTTCTCCCTTCGTTTATCTCTCCGTTCTCTTCTCTCTTCTTCTCTCTCTTCTGTCTTCGTTTCTCTCTCCGTTTTCTTGTGACCGGTCGGCTGGGCTCGATATGTTCATACTAATAACGTATTATGAGATGGGAGAAAGAGAGAGCCATCAAACGTGCCCCACCCTAAAGGGGTCGTATATTATTTATAGGGTAAGCTTACTTAGGGCCTAAGCAATCTATGGGAAACCCTAATCTATTAAATAAGAAAGATTGAGTAACGAAGATAGAAGAGAGAGAAGGAAATGAAGATGGAAACGTAAACAGAAGAGATAAGACTTCTTATCTCTTCTCTATTCATTTAACTCTCTGTTCTCTTCACTCTTATTCCTTTCTTCTGTCTTTGTTTATCTCTTCGTTCTTTTCTCTCTTTTTCTCTCTTTTTTGTCTTCATTTCTCTCACTATTTTCTTATGACTGGTCGGCTAAGCTCGACATATTCATGCTGATAATCATAAAAACTCCACTTCTCAATAGTTTCAATTAATATTTCATAATTTAATAAAATAATTTTTTAATTATTTAATTATATAATTAACTATTTAAATTATTATTTATTTAAATATAAAATATTTATTACATAAATTATTTATTTGTTTAAGTAAATAAACTATTTAATATATTTTTTTACTAAATAAGGTTTTAAATATTTAAATAATTGAATAATAATTTAATTATTTAAAAATAAAATAATAATTAAAGAAATAACTAATAAAATTAATTAATAAGTTAATTATATAATTAAATCTTTATTTCTTTGTTTAATAATTGAAATAATTAAATAGTTACCTAATTCAGTGATTAAATAATATTATAATAATAAATAAATTAAATAATAAATATAATCAAATAATTAGATATTTAAATAATTAAATAATTTTATTATTTTACTAAAAAACTAATTAATAAATAAATAAAATTATTAAAATATTTAAATTATTTAATAATTAAATAAAAACTTAATTTAATTTAAAAAATTATAGTAATATTACTATGATAATCATAATAACGTTGAGATGTACTATTGCTATGGGAAACCCTAATCCATTGGAGAAAAGGGAAGAGAATAGAGAGATTTAATTATATTATTACGAAGTGGAGTTCTGGAATTTAGATTCCTTCTTACTTCACACTATTACCTATGGCCAATGTACTGGAGCAGGACTTCTTCCCTCTTCTCTATTCGTTTATCTCTCCATTCTCTTCTTTCTTCCTCTCTCTCTTATATCTTTGTTTCTCTATCTATTTTCTTGTGACTGATCGGTTGGGCTCGACATGTTCATGCTGATAACGTATTGTGAGATTGGAGAAAGAGAGTTGTCAAACGTGACCCACTCTAAAGGGGTCGTATAAATATTGAGAAGTGGAGTTTTGAAATTTAGATTCCTTCTAACTACACACCAATACCCATGGCCAATGGACTGGTGCAGGACTTCTTCTCTCTTTGTTTATCTCTTCATTCTCTTCTCTCTTCTTCTGTCTTCGTTTCTCTCTTTATTTTCTTGTGACTGGTCGATTGGGCTTGACATGTTCGTATCGATAACGTGTTGTGAGATAGGAGAAAGAGAGAGCCATCAAACGTGCCCCACCCTAAAGGGTTGTATATTATTTATAGGGTAAGCTTACTTAGGGCCTAAGTGTTAGAATTGGTGAGGTCTACAGCTCATAAAAACCTATAGTTTAGCTATGTATGGTTGATAGTATAGGATTGCATATTGGTACGTACCTTAGTACGTGTTCTGATTACAGAACAGAGAGCCATGGCTACATGGTAATCCAGTTGAGTGGGAGACTCAAGGGACTGGTCCCATGTAACCTAAATATGTTCGCAACTTTGATTAGGGTTGGTCGCCCTATCAGGATAAGCTGTTGGGATGACAGAGCGTGAGTGTCTCCACCACGGTCATTACCAGGCACAGTGTCTGTGGCCGAACGGAACCAACACGGTGCACAGATCGGTGAGCAGACACAGATGTACTAAACCGTGTTTCTGCTTAGGGTAAAACGGTCCTAAACCCTAAGGAACCATGTCCGGTGGACTAACCAGTTGTGTGGTGCTTTGGCGCACCAATGTGTGAGGATCCGGATGCAGTGATCTAAAACCACGGTGTACTGGGTTACCTGGCTAGCGTTGCATCAGCATGTCACTCCTGCAGGCTATCCACACCCCTAACGGGAGGTGCGTTCCTTGGTCTGACCTACATCGTATTAAACCCTGGCAAGGTGATCATCAGTTGGACTGGTGACGGATTCGGTTACTCGGCAGAGTAATCGGAGGTACGATGTATGTGGTCAACCTGAAAGGAACCGAGTCATATGAGCACTCGAGTCTGACGGTATTCTCCACTGCTCGAGTTGCGTCATGGCACCAGTGGAGGGACATCGAGTTTACCACACTAAGTGGAGAGTAGGGGTATGAAGGAGAACATAGTAAGTACGGGGGAATTGGAGTGCAGCCTGCGTCGCACTCTTGGTGGCTACGCAGGTTAACTTGGACTCAGAGGATCGATGGTACACTCGGGTAGTGTGTCGATTGAGTCTAAGTTGGAAGCCATGAACCCTGGTCCTTGAAGGTTCCACCTTATCGACATTATGTATGATTCTTATATTATCTCACCGAAACACAGAACGTAGTTAGAGGAAGCGAGAAGTCTAAGCATACGCTCCGTGAGTGCTTTGCACTAGTGCTCGGTAGATGCGTAGCTATATGTGTGCACTAAGGGGAAACCCTAGGTTAGTGTAGAGACGCATGTTGCAATTCCTTGCCATAAGTGGACTTTGCCACATGGGTGCGAAGCACCGGGACATGTTGCGAGTTGACTAGTTGACTTCACTAGGTGCACCCTACGGGAACTTCAGAAAATAGTGAAATCACTGGTGCACTTCATTTATGTGTGCCTTGCAAAATCTCGTATATGAGGAACGGCCAACTAGTGACATAAGGGCGTTTTGGTCATACCATACGTCACTATGTACTAAGGGGGCCGGCCCTAAGTGTTGAGAGACTGATCAAGGCCTGCCCTATTGGTTTCAGGAGGTTGTTGCCTCCGATGAAAGGGCCGGTCATGAGGCGTAGAAAACGGGCTGGTTTTGACCGTTTTCAAAAACAAGAAAAAGATAGAGATAAAAGAAGAGATATATAGGGATAAGGTTTGAATCAATCATCCTTATCCATACCATCCCTATCCTTATGTATAGGCCGGCCCTATATATGGAAATAGGAGAGAGGGGGGACGAAATTATGAAGCCATGCAAGCCCTAGGGCCGGCCTTGGCATGGGGAAACCCTAGCCGCCCCTTCTCCTCTTTTCGCATCTCCTCTCTCGTCTCTCTCTCTCGCTTGCGCCATTGGATGGCGACTCGTCTTCCTCGCGTGGTGTTTCATAGAAGGAGAAGGCTCGTCGTATGGAGGCACTCAGAGATCCATCGATGAGGTGCCGTGGATCGTGTGAGATCGGGTGAATTAGAAGGCATCTCCCGCAACCTTTTGCTGTCCAGAATCTGCACAGAAAATCAGAGTTGTTTCTGCGATTTCGGGAGTTACAGAAGTCCAAACGATGTGAAACATATTGCAAAAGTTACGTCTCGAAGTTAGCTACTTTCAGTCTAAATTTCAGCCCAATCGGAGATTGGAACAGAAAGTTATGGCCCTTGCACCAAAGCTATATCGAGCAGATCCGAGCCCGTTTTCATTGACAAAGAAGAAATTTGTCGCGGTGAAAGAATCCGCACACAGGTATGATCTCTAACATGTAGATCTAGCATATATAGAACATGCATACATGCTAGATTGTTCTTTCACGTTAGATCATCATTAGGGGTTCGCGTAGTTGCCATGCTAGATTCATACACGCATCTGTAGATTATTTCGATAAAATTTTTTGATATGTAACGCACACCGCTCACGGTCTTCGGACGTTCACTTTGCTTCCGCTGCGGGCCTCTACCATTGATTTATTTCCAACAATTGGTATCAGAGCACGCTAGTGGTGTGCGTTTCATGTTTTTTCATAAAACCGTCATATGCGCGCATGAATAGTTTGTGCCGCCATTTGGGTTCTACGAGTAGATCATACATAGTATATTTTGTTTGTTCTATGAATTGTTCTTGTAGGGCGCCGCTTCTAAAATTAATTCTGGATATGTGATTGCTTGCTACCGGGGGTCGGACCCCGTGTTAGCAAATATGTCTGGATATTTTTTCTTCTGTGTATGGATAGATTTTAGAGCCATAGTCGGGCAAGTGGTGGAAGTTGACCACCCTTGATTCCCAGGTTTTTTTGCCAGGTTTGTTTTCTTTTTTATTCTAGGAAATTGTGTACGAGCGAGCACTTGCTCGAAGCGTACCAGAGCTTTTTCGGTTACAGATTGAAGATGAGAACTTACAGTGGTGATCCACCACCGGGAGGACAAGCGGAACCTTAGAGGACGATGGCGATCCGGCGAAGCGTACACGATGACGGTAAAGGGCATAAAGCGTCAGGAGATCATATACAGAGGCTTACACCGGATCGAGGAGCCTTGCGAAGGAGACAGAGAGCCTGCGCTGTGCCAGTCAGGTTCAGGGGTCGGACCCTGAACTTGATTCAGTTGTGTGCTTGTTTCTTTCAGTAGTTCTTTATGTTTCTGTAGAGAACCCCAATGTGATAATTTAATTATCTGTGTTAGAGGGATGCCCTTTCCCCTCGGGTCCTAGCGACCTTATTAGGATATGATTTCACTAGTGATGCCTATTATTTAATTGACCCTTGATGATAGCAAGAATTCCTCATATTTGGTTATGCCACCATTAGGTCAACACCGGATTAGTTGGGTGTGCCTATTTGGCCAGTATCGAAATCTAGAATGAGTTGGAATTCTACTATGACATCATTCATCAAATTTATAAGTGAGGCGCCATGGTAGTAGAAGTCCTTTCCAGTCAGTCTGACCTTAGGTTAGGCTCCAGGGCATTAGTGTGATAGCCAAGTTTGCGAAGCATCGATGTTCTTGGGATATGTAATGTGACCCTTGAGTGGAGAAATCCACTTGAGGCAGGGACTATGATATTGCGAGATCGATTAATGCTTCACGAAAGGCTTGAACGCTAGTGGGAGCACGGTATGACCAGGGTCTAGTGTATAGGTTGTCGTGACCTTAGTATATACTCATACTTGCATAAAATAACCCTCAAATATAATAAGGGATGTGTAAGGGGACTTTTAGAGATCCCCTGGCCTCCACGGCCAATCACTTCGTGCTCGGGTGGTAGGGCATAACTCAACAACCCCCTTGGGTGAGAGCTGTGTTTTTCCATGCCAAGTTACTTAGTGATCTCCTTCGGGATATGGCGATTACGGCGCCAAGGGTTCAGGCTTTTACTCACCCTCGTGGGGGCCGTTAGAACTTCTGTTCCGTAATTGCCTAGGCTCGTGGTTAAGCATCCGAAGTACACGTGAGGTATTCGTTGCGAAAATAATGGTGATCACGTGGTACTAGCCAAAAGATAACCATGGTTCATCAAAGCCCTTAGTTGGCAGATTTGGATAGGGTCAAGGGAAAGACCCGTGTAAGCGGATGACCTGCACACTGCCCCCTCGGACAGGTGCAGCCTATTCCGAGATCTTACATACATGGTTAAATTAATCCATAGAGGTGTCTTCGCTGTGAGGGTAGCGCTGACATTTGGATATAATTAGCTTGTTTTAAAAATCCATAAAATAAGTTATTTTGCATTCGTTTTTATTCAACCATATAGTTCCCCTATCCGCTATCCCATAAGAGAACCAGTTATCGGGTCTCTAATTACGTAGAGTGGAAGCGCTTTCCTTAGCTTATGCATAGGGTAGTAAACATACATTGGCATGCAATCTAAATATCCCTGTACTAGACCTAATGGGTCCAGATATCACTAGGGCACTAACTAGGGCATATGACGACTAGCGAGAGTCTAAGGAGATGTGCAAGTGCTATGTTATAGTAGACTTGCGGACAGCTCTTTAGAAGCGAGTCAGAGATATGCCGGGTCTTCTCTAATAAAGTTTTACTTGCATTAGATATCTGCTAGGCGAAGTCGGTAGACTCATCGCTTATCCTCCAAGATACTTGTCGGTACCGAGATGTCAGTGGGTATATTTGTTCAAGAACATATACTTGAGTTCCAGATCGAAGTAGATTCCAAAGACATGGTGCCAGATGACGAGGTGGTGGAAGACGTCTATCTTGCATCCTTCTGGAACCTTCGAAGGCGTTGTTAGAGACTTTAGCTTTAATAAGCTAGAGATGACAAACGTAGAACTTTTAAGGAGATTTCCAAGAGACAAAGGATGAGATCAAGATTAAAGGTAAAGCCTTTAGTGCTTAACCTAGGTCTTCTTTAAAAGAACCTAAGGGTGTAACTTATAAGAGATCAAAAACTATTTTAGTGCAGAAACTGGTGTGGGCTCCTAAGTCTAGTGACGCCAAGGACGGAAGTGTTTCCACTGTGGCAAGTATAGGGGATATTTGAAGATAGTGTATGGCCTCAGGATGTTAGGAGTTGAGTCGCTATCTAGTAGCAGTTCTTATGCTTCTTGGAATGTAGACTTTGAGTCTATAGAGATTCAAGGAAAGCAGAAGGCCACTTTATAGTGAAGTAATCCTAACATAGGTACTGATGCCATAAGCCGCTATAGAAGCTATCAGATATGTTATCTTAGTCTTTACGAAACAAGGATTTTAATCTTTAGAGATTTCGTTCTGTTTTCTCCTCGATAAATGAAGTTTTTAGTTTTAGACAGCACTATAGGTGTGTATCTTAAACTGAATTGATAGCTTCATAGTTAGAGGAATAGATCAGAAAAATCTCTTTGTATTTAATCCTAATTCGGAAATAGATTTCATGATAGCTGCAGCTTCTAATTGAAATTCATCTAAATCCTTCGGAGAAGCTATCCCATTTGTGACCCCTCTGATTTAGATATTCTGCCTCAGATAAATTCAGAGGTAAAAGAAGGCCGAGTTTCTGTTTACAGATTCTTCAGAGATCCTTCTAACCTATGAGTGTAATCTGAAAGACAGAATAACTAAAAGGGTCACTAAGGTATTGGAGTTAGTTAATTTTGACGTCTATGGTTCCAAGAGCGTCTAGACGATAGAAGACTCTTTGATTTAATCGAAGGAGTAAGTCACTATCGGACGAGTTCCATAGGATCCTGAGGGAGCATGGGATTATCTCCTAGTTAAATGCTCCAAGGATGACACGTCAGAGTAAAGTCTCCGAGAGAAGGAATCGGACCCTGTTTGACATGGTCCATAGTATGATGAATATTGCCAAGTGTACTACCCACCTTTTGGTGGGGTGTGCCTTAAAACAGTAGCTTATATCTGAAACTATCTCTCATCTAGATCAGTGCCTCAGACCTATAAAGAGCTATGGTCTAAGCAAAAGCTGACACTATAGAGTCTCGAGATATAGGGTTGTCCTGCACTTATGCAAACGGATAAGAGGGATGAGATGGAGATGTAGTTTTAGGTATATCTGTTTATAGGTTACCCTTAGGAGGCATAAGGTGAACTGTTCTATGATCTTAAGGTTTGTAAGGTAATCGTTTCTACGAACACCATCTACCTAGATCAAGATTATATTATAGACCATAAGTTTATCAGTAAGGTTGTTCTGGGCGAACTACTGGGTACTGGTAGAGAGTGCGCATCTGAAAAACGTAGTGGGAGTAGATGATACAGAAACTAGTATACCAGAAACTGTAGAAACGATTCACTTTGTACCACCACCACCTCGTCGTTGTGGGACCATCAGAGCTCCTGAAAGATACTATAGAGAAACTTCGATAGTTAATCCAGAGTTTCAGGAGGATGATCCCTAGAGCTACGAAGAAGTAGTGAGAGCTTCCTTTGTACCACCACCACCTCGTCGTTGTGGGACCATCAGAGCCCCTGAAAGATACTATAGAGAAACTTCGATAGTTAATCCAGAGTTTCAGGAGGATGATCCCTAGAGCTACGAAGAAGTAGTGGGAGCATCCGACAGCTCAGACTGACAAAAGACCATGAAGGCAAAGCTTGCATCAATGTCCCTTGGAACAATCTTGACACTTATAGCACTATCACCCTTCAGGGTGTAGAAAGTGTATAAGAAGAGCACCCGATTAAGACTTAAGTAGATAGATTAGTTACCAAATGAGAAGGAATTGACTATGTCAAAACCATCTCACTAATAACTATGCCTAAGTCTATTTCGTATCCTCTTAATCCATCGTAGCCCATTATAGTTAGGAGATCTGGTTGATGGATGTCAAGATAGTTATTCCCTAACGGGAATTTGGAAAGGACATATGGATAAGTAGCCCCAGGCTTTGTGTCAGTAGGTTAGGAAGATATGGAATGCAAGTTGCAACGGTCCATTTATGGACTGATGCAAGCATCCAGGATGAAATATCTATTTTGATCAAGGAAATCCGCTCACATGGATTTGATCAGAATGAGGATAAACCAAGTTGGTACAAGAGAGGTGAAATAGCTACAAGGGTGTATTTAGTACTTTACGTTAATAATATTCTACTGATTGAAAATGATGTAAGAATATTGTTTACGGTAAAGGTTTGTAGTCATCACAATTCGATGTGAAAGACCCTAGTGAGGCAAATTATGCTCTGGGAATCAAGGTAACTCGAGATTACCAGAGCAAGATTCTCTTGCTGTCACAGGCTACGCATGAAGATAAGATTCTAGCCAGATTCGTTTTACGAGGCTAGATATCTATTGCGCAGCAGGATTCATGGGTCGGTTTCAGTCGAACCCGGGTCCAAATCACTAGACTAAAGTGAAGGGTATACTCTGAAGTCCTCATCAAGTGAGGATTGTGAGTTAGCTTGCACTTCACAGGTCCTGATATCGATTGGACACACAGGATCTGACTTTGGTGTCAGATGTGTATTCCAGAGAATCGATTTCAGGGATTATTTTTATCTTGGGATTAGAAGCGATAGTTGGTAGAGTGTGAAGCAAGAGTTCATCACAGACTCTACCACAGAGGCTTAGCACGTTGTTGCGTGCGAGGTAGTATATCAGGTGGTAAGGCTTAGGAAGTTCTTAAAGAACTTAGGACGCGTACCAAAGGCTCAGTTATCTGTTGTTGCAACATAAGAGCGGTAAGCAAGGTCCAAGGAGACTAGGCACCACAATGAGGAGAAACCCATCAAGTACAAACTCCACTTGATCTGACAGTTATAAGAGAAAATGCAAGTAGCGGTACTGAGGTGAAATCTACAGACAATGTTGCCAATTCCTTTAGGGAATTCCTGCAAAGGCTTTTGGGCAGCATATAGAAGCTACAGAGCTCAACACCGTTATTCCTCGTTAGACCTAGTGGGAGATTATTAGAATTGGTGAGGTCTACAGCTCGTAAAAACCTATAGTTTAGCTATGTATGGTTGATAGTATAGGATTGCATATTGGTACGTACCTTAGTACGTGTTCTGATTACAGAACAGAGAGCCATGGCTATGTGGTAATCCACTTGAGTGGGAGACTCAAGGAACTGGTCCTATGTAACCTAAATACATTCGCAGCTCTAATTAGGGTTGGTCACCCTATCAGGATAAGCTGTTGGGATGACAGAGCGTGGGTGTCTCCACCACGGTCATTACCAGGCACAGTGTCTGTGGCCGAACGGAACCAACACGGTGCACAGATTGGTGAGCAGACACCGGTGCACTAAACTGTGTTTCTACTTAGGGTAAAATGGTCCTAAACCCTGAGGAACCATGTCTGGTGAACTAACCAGTTGTGTGGTGCTTTGCCGCACCAATGTGTGAGGATCCGGATGCAGTGATCCAAAACCACGGTGTACTGGGTTACCCGGCTGGCTTTGCATCAGCATGTCACTCCTGCAGGCTATCCACACCCCTAACGGGAGGTGTGTTCCTTGGTCTGACCTACATCGTATTAAACCCTGGCCAAGTGGTCATCAGTTGGACTGGTGACGAATCCGGTTACTCGGCAGAGTAATCGGAGGTACGATGTATATGGTCAACCTGAAAGGAACCAAGTCATATGAGCACTCGAGTTTGACGGTATTCTCCACCGTTCGAGTTATGTCATGGCACCAGTGGAGGGACAGCCAGTTTACCACACTAAGCAGAGAGCAGGGGTATGAGGGAGAACATAGTAAGTCCGGGGGAATTGGAGTACAGCATGCGTCGCACTCTGGGTGGCTAGGCAGGTTAACTTGGACTCAGAGGATCGATGGTACACTCGGGTAGTGTGTCGATCGAGTCTAAGTTGGAAGCCATGAACCCTAGTCCCTGAAGGTTCCACGTTATCGACATTATGTACGGTTCTTATACCATCTCATTGAAACACAGAATGTAGTTAGAGGAAACGAGAAGTCTAAGCATACGCTCCGTGAGTGCTTTGCACTAGTGCTCGGTAGATGCATAGCTACGCGTGTGCACTAAGGGGAAACCCTAGGTTAGTGCAGAGACGCATGTAGCAATTCCTTGCCATAAGTGGACTTTGCCACATGGGTGCGAAGCACCGGGACATGTTGCGAGTTGACTAGTTGACTTCACTAGGGGCACCCTACGGAAACTTCAGAGAATAGTGAAATCGCTGGTGCACTTCACTTATGTGTGCCTTGCAAAGTCTCGTACATGAGGAACGACCAACTAGTGACATAAGGGTATTTTGGTCATACCATGCGTCACTATGTACTAAGGGGGCCAGCCCTAAGTGTTGAAAGACTGATCAAGGCCGGCCCTATTGGTTTCAGGAGGTTGTTGCCTCCGATGAAAGGGCTGGTCATGAGGCGCAGAAAACGGGCTGGTTTTGACCGTTTTCAAAAACAAGGAAAAGATAGAGATAAAAGAAGAGATATATAGGGATAAGGTTTGAATCAATCATCCTTATCCATACCATCCCTATCCATATGTATAGGCCGGCCCTATATAAGGAAATAGGAGAGAGGGGGGACAAAATTATGAAGCCATGCAAGCCCTAGGGCCGGCCTTGGCATGGGGAAACCCTAGCCGCCCCTTCTCCTTTCTTCGCATCTCTCTTCCTCGCTTACGCCATTGGATGGCGACTCGTCTTCCTCGCGTGGTATTTCGTAGAAGGAGAAGGCTCTTCGTATGGAGGCACTCAGAGATCTATCGACGAGGTGCCATGCATCGTGTGAGATCGGGTGAATTAGAAGGCATCTCCCGTAATCTTTTGCTGTCTAGAATCTGCACAGAAAATAAGCATTGTTTTTGCGATTCCGGGAGCTACAGAAGTCCAAACGATGTGAAACTTGTTGCAAAAGTTGCATCTCGAAGTGGCTACTTGTAGTCCAAATTTCAGCCCAATTGGAGTTCGAAATAGAAAGTTATGGCTGTCGCACCAAAGCTATGTCGAGTAGATCCGAGCCCGTCTCCATCGATAAAGAAGAAATTTGTCGCGGTGAAAGAATCCTCACGCAGGTATGATCTCTAACATGTAGATCTAGCATAGATAGAACATGCATACATGCTAGACTGTTCTTTCACGTTAGATCGTCGTTAGTGGTTCACGTAGTTGCCATGCTAGATTCATACATGCATATGTAGATCGTTTCGATGAAAATTTTTGATATGTAACGCACACCGCTCACGGTCTTTGGACCTTCACTTTGCTTCCGCTGCGGGCCTCTACCATGGATTTATTTCCAACACTAAGCAATCTATAGGAAACCCTAATCCATGGGAGAAGAAAGAAGAGAACAGAGAGATTTAATTATATTATTGAGAAGTAGAGTTTTGGAATTTAGATTCCTTCTTACTTCATACCTATACCTGTGGCGAATGGACTGGAGCACTTCACACCTATATCCGTGGCCAGTAGACTGGAGCAGGACTTTTTCTCTCCTCTCTTCGTTTATCTCTCTGTTCTCTTCTCTCTTCTTCTCATTCTTGTGTCTTCGTTTCTCTCTCCGTTTTTTTTGTGACTGGACGGCTGGGCTCGCACTACAAAAATAAGGTTTTTTTTCCGACGGTAATATTAATTACTGTCGGTACAAAGAACTTAATGCCGACTGATATCTATTAATTCATAGATTTTATATTTTGCTAATTTTTTTTGTTTATTTTTCCCGATGGTACATATATATCGGTCGGCATAATTAATATACAGACGGTAACTAACGGAATTAATATAAGACTGTCGGTATAAATATTATACCAATAGATGTATATTCCGTCGGTAAAAAACTTTGCATTTAATAACATCCCGATCCCCAATCCCCTTTCTGTTTTGATTTAAATTATATACTCCCCTCCCCGGCCTCCCTCCCCTCTCTCTCGATCTAATTCCCCCCCTCCCCGGCCTTCCTCTCCTCCCTCGTGTGCCTCCGGCCGGCCACCCCTCCCCTCCCCTTCCGCGCGCCACCGACTGGCAACGTTGCTCGACCTCCCCTCTGCCGGCGTTGTTGCTCCTCCTCCTCTTTGAGGCCTCCCTCTCCCTCTTCGGTGAGCTCCTCCTCCTCCTCCCTCTCCCCTTAGTTTATTTTCTTCCAAATCACATCCTAAAGTTTGAAATGTTAGCACAATACCCCTTTTTTCATCTACTTATACTTTTGAGTTCATACTAGTGATTAGTGGGCTCAAGTGCACATGCCGATCGAGACTACTATAATCATCTGAACTCAAATTATAACATGTCTTTTTAAGAAATTTTCTATAAAATGGATATTAATTAATTAACCCCTCATAATTGTGTTGCATTCGAGTATGGTCAATCCAACGGCTCGATTGATGCAAATGGTTCGTGTCAATCGAGCACATTGTCCATGCTCGGCTGCTGCACCGTGCGCACATTGTGCATGCACACTCAGCCAAGCCTTGATCTTTAAATTCGCACCCTAAAATTTGAAATCACAATACCCCTTTTTGTCAACTGTTTTGTTTCAAAACGCACCCTAAAGTTTGAAATGCTAGCACAATACCCATTTGTTCAACTACTTAATTTTTGATTTTATTATTTTATCTAGGACTGATTTTTGGATGGATCGGATCGAAATAGAGGTGTTCGGAAAATTGCCAAAAAATTTTGAAATCCCAAATAATATTTTGATTCTGATTCTGAAATTTTGGAATTTTAAAATCCAATTTCGATTCGGAATTATGGGAATTTTTCAGAATGTTACATTTTTGAAAATTAGGTTTAGGGTTTAGGTTAGGTTTAGGTTTAGGTATAGATGTAAACGAACCAAGCTGTTTATGAGCGGCTCGCGGCTTGGCTCGATAAAAGCTCATTCGAGTTCGTTCGGTTACTATTCAAGCCAAGCCCAAGCCTAGAGTTTAGGGTCGTTTAATAAACGAGCCAACCTTAAACAGACCAAATCTAGGCTCGTTTTGGCTCGTGAACATGCTTATTTAGGGATTGTGAGCAAAGCTCGTGAACAAGCTCGATAGGCTCATAAAGGGCTTCTGAATAGGCTCATAAATGGCTTAAATAAGCCTAACATATAGCCTAGTATGAAGTTTAGGCTCGTGAACAAGCTCGATAAGGGATTGTTCAATCACTAATTGAGCATAGCCTAGTCTAAAGTTTAGGCTCGTGAACAAGCTCGAGCCGACCAAAGATCAGTTTAGGCTCGTTTAATAAACGAGCCAAGCTCAAGCAAACCAAATCTCGACTCGTTTGGGCTCGCGAACATGTCTGTTTAGGGCTTGTGAGCAAAGCTCGTGAATAAGCTCGATAGGCTCATAAAAGGCTCATGAATAGGCTCATAAATGGCTTGAATAAGCCTAACATATAGCCTAGTATGAAGTTTAGACTCGTGAACAAACTCGGTAAGGGACTGTTCAATCACTAATTAAGCATAGTCTAGTCTGAAGTTTAGGCTCGTGAACAAGCTCAAGCCGACCAAAGCTCGGTTTAGGCTCATTTATTAAATGAGCCAAGCTTAAGCGGACCAAAGCTCGGCTCGTTTGGGCTCGTGAACATGCATATTTAGGGCTTGTGAGCAAAGATCGTGAACAAACTTGATAGGCTCATAAATGGCTCGTGAATAGGCTCATAAATGACTTGAATAAACCTAACATATATCATAGTATGAAGTTTAGGATTATGAACAAGTTTGATAAGGGACTGTTCAATCACTAATTGAGCATAGCCTAGTCTAAAGTTTAGGCTCATAAACAAGCTCAAGCTGACCAAAGATTGGCTCAGCTTTAACCCCCCATATATGAGATGCAGTGTGATGTTAAAAAAAAAAACTAGTGTATACTTACCACGAAATCCTAACATCAATCATTTAAGCCATTTTAGGTTCTAAAAACTGGTGTAGCTTGCCACAGCCGATGACTGGCCTTCGAGCTTGGGATTTTTTTATTAACTAAAATTGGGCGAAAGCTATCACCATTTTTTCATTAACTAAAATTATGCAGAGTCTCATAGACATGGTTTGAAATTACTGTAGCTGTTGTGTGGCCAGATTGACAAAGATGTCTTCGATCGATAAGAGTTTGATGAGTAATTCGAATCGGATGAGCCAAGAGTACAGAGAAGGAGTCAGGAAATTTTTGGATTTCTATCTTCTTCTCTCTCTTCTGTCTTTGTTTCTCTCTCGGTTTTCTTGCGATTGGTCGGCTGGGCTCGACATGTTCATGTTAATAACGTGTTATGAGATGGGAGAAAGAAAGAGCCGTCAAACATGCACCACCATAAAGGAGTCGTATATTATTTATAGGTTAAGCTTACTTAGGGACTAAGCCATCTATGGGAAACCCTAATCCATGGGAGAAGAGAGAAGAGAATGGAGAGATTTAATTATATTACTAAGAAGTGGAGTTTTGAAATTTAGATTTCTTCTGAATTAAACTAGACATGTTATCAGCAGAACAAGACTTCTTCTCTTTTTGTTTATCTCTCCGTTCTCTTCTCTCTTCTTCTGTCTTCTTTTCTCTCTCCGTTTTCTTATGACTGGTCGACTGGGCTCAACATGTTCATGCTGATAGCATGTTGTGAGATGAGAGAAAAATAGAGAAGAGAACGGAGAGATAAACGAAGAGAGAAGAGAGAAGAAGTCTTACTCCCGTCCATTCACCACGGGTATAGGTGAGAAGTAAAAAAAAATATAAATTCCAAAACTACAATTCTCAATATTTATACGACCCCTTTAGGATGGGGCATGTATGATGGCTCTCTCTTTCTCCCATCTCACAATATGTTATTAGTATGAACATGTCGAGCCTAGCCGGCCAGTCACAAGAAAACGAAGAGAGAAACAAAAATAGAAGAGAGAGAAGAGAACGGAGAGATAAACAAAGAGAGAAGAGAGAAAAAACCCTGCTCCAGTCTATTGGCCACGGGTACAGGTGAGAACTAAAAAGGAATATAAATTCTAAAACTCCATTTCTAAATAATAAAATTAAATCTCTCCGTTCTCTTCTCTTTTCTCCCATAGATTAGGATTTTCCATAGATTGCTTAGACCCTAAGTAAACTTACCCAATAAATAATATACGACCCTTTTCGGGTGGGGCATATTTGATGGCTCTCTATTTCTCCCATCTCACAACACGTTATCAGCACAAACATGTCGAGACCAGCCGACCAGGTATAAAAAAACAAAGAGAGAAACGAAGATAGAAGAGAGAGAACAAGAGAGAAAGGAACGGAGAGATAAACGAAGAGAGAAGAAGTGCTACTCCAGTCCATTGGCCACGGGTGTAAATGTAAAGTAAGAATGAATCTAAATTCAAAAACTCCACTTCTGTCTTTATTTTTCTCTCTATTTGCTTATGACTGGTCGGTTGGGATCGATATGTTCGTGCAGATAGCATATAGTGAGAAGAAAGAAGAGAACAGAGAGATAAACAAAGAGAGAAGAGAGGATAAGTCCGACTCCAGTCAAATCGCCATAGTTATAAGTATAAAGTGAGAATGAATCTAAATTCCAAAACTCTACTTCTCAATAATATAATTAAATCTCTCCATTCTCTTCTCTCTTCTCCCATGGATTAGGATTTCCCATTGACTGATTAGGCCCTAAGTAAGTTGACCTTATAAATAATATATATACGACCCCTTTAGCATAGGGCACATTTGACGGCTCTCTCTTTCTCCTATCTCACAACACATTATCAGCTCAAACATGTCGAGCCCAGCCAACCAGTCATATGAAAATAGAGAGAGTAACGAAGATAGAAGAGAGAGAAGAAGAGAGAAGAGAACAGAGAGATAAATAAGGAGAGAAAAGCGATGAACTCCTGCTCAAGTCCATTGGCCACGGGTATAGGTATGAAGTAAGAAGGAATCTAAATTCCAAAACTCTACTTCTTAATATTTATATGACCCTTTAGGGTGGGACATATTTGATGGCTCTCTCTTTCTCCCATCTTATAATACGTTATCAGTACAAACATGTCGAGCCCAGTCGACCAGTCACAAGAAAACAGAGATAGAATTGAAGACAGAAGAGAGAGAAAAAGAGAGAAGAGAACAAAGAGATCAATATAGTGAGAAGCGAAAAGAAGTCCAACTCTAGTCCATTGGGAAGAAAATAAAGAGAGAAATAAAGGCAGAAGTGGAGTTTTGGAAATTAGATTCCTTCTTACTTCACACCTATACCCGTGGCAATGGACTAGAGCAGGACTTCTTCTCTCTTCTCTTTTTGTTTATCTCTGCGTTCTCTTCTCTCTTCTTCTATATCTTCTATCTTCGTTTCTTTTTCCGTTATCTTGTGACTGGTCAGCTGGGCTCGACATGTTTATGCTGGTAACGTGTTGTGAGATGGGAGAAAGAGAGAGCCGTCAAACATGCCCTACCCTAAAGGGGTCGTATATTATTTATAGAGTAAGCTTACTTAGGGCCTATGCAATCTATGGAAAATCCAAATCTATGGGAGAAGAGAAAAGAGAGAAGAGAACGGAGAGATTTAATTATATTATTGAGAAGTAGAGTTTTGGAATTTAAATTCCTTCTTACTTCACACCTATACCCGTGGCCAATGGACTGGAGCAGGACTTCTTCTCTCTTTATTTATCTCTTCGTTCTCTTTTCTCTTATTCTCTCTCTTCTGTCTTCGTTTCTCTCTCTGTTTTCTTATGACTGGTCATCTGGGCTCGATATGTTCGTGTTGATAACGTATTATGAGATGGGAAAAAAAGAGAGTTGTCAAACGTGCCCCAAAACTCTACTTCTTAATAGTATCATCTCAATGTTATTATGATTATCATAGTAATATTACTATAATTTTTTTAATTAAATTAATCATTTATTTAATTATTAAATAATTTAATAATTTAAATTATTTAAAAATTATTTTTTTAGTAAAAAAATTTATTTATTTAATTATTTATTTATCTAGTTATTTATTTAAATTATTTTATTTATTTATTTATTTATTATTATATTATTTAATAATTAAATTAGGTACCTATTTAATTATTTAAATTATTAACTAAAGAAATAATAATTTAAAAAATTTAAAAAATATTAAATTTTAAAACATTATAACATTTATAAGATCGTTTGATCGGATGGCTATCCACCGTCGGATCTCTCCTATGGATTAGGTTTTCCCATAGATTGTTTAGGCCCTAAGTAAGTTTACCGTATAAATAATATACGACCCCTTTAGAGTGGGGCACGTTTGACGGCTCTCACTTTCTACCATCTCACAACACGTTATCAGTACGAACATGTCGAGCCCAGCCAGCTAGTCATAAGTAAATTGAGAGAGAAACGAAGACAGAAGAGAGAAGAAGTCCTGCTCCAGTCCATTGACCACGGGTATAGGTATGAAGTAAAATAACTAAATTAAAATAACTAATTAATTATTTAATAACTAATTAGGGCCGACCAGTCGTTCGATCGGATGGCTATCCACCGTCGGATGTCTCTCATGGAATTAATATTTCCCATAGATTGCTTAGGCCCTAAGTAAGCTTACCATAGATTGCTTTAGGTTGTGGCACGTTTGACGGCTCTCTCTTTCTCCTATTTTACAACACGTTATCAGCACAAACATGTCGAGCCCAACCGACCAGTCATAACAAAACAAAAAAAGAAACAAAGACAGAAGAGATAGAAGAAGAGAGAAAAGAATAAAGATATAAACGAAGGGAGAAGAGAGAAGAGAGAAGAAGTCCTACTCTAGTCCATTGGCCACTGGTATAGGTGTGAAGTTAGAAGGAATCTAAATTCCAAAACTCCACTTCTTAATATTTATACGACCCCTTTAGGGTGGGGCACGTTTGATGGCTCTCCCTTTCTCCCATCTCATAACATGTTATCTGCACGAATATATTAAGCCCAGCCCACCAGTCACAAGAAAATGGAGAAAGAAACGAAGACATAAGAGAGAGACGAAACGAGAAAAGAACGGAGAGATAAACGACAAAAGACGAGAGAAGAATTCCTACTTAAGTTTATTCGCCATGGGTATAGGTATGAAGTAAAAATAAAGCTAAATTCTAAAACTCCACTTCTCAAAAGTATCGTATCAACGTTATTATGATTATCATAGTAATATTAATATAATTTTTTTGATTTAATTAATCATTTATTTAATTATTATATAATTTATTAATTTATTAATTAAATTTTTTATAAAATAATTAATTTATTTAATTATTTAATTATCTAGTTATTTAATTAACTTTCTTATAATATTTATTTATTATGATTATATTATTATATAATTAAATTTTATTACTATTTAATTATTTAAATTATTAAATAAAGAAATAATGATTTAATTATATAATTTATTTATTAATTTATTTTATTAGTTATTTCTTAAAATAATATTTGATCTTAAAATAATTAAATAATTAGTCAATTATTTAAATATTTAAAAACTTATTTAGTAAAGAAATATATTAAATAAATTATTTAATTAAAAAAATATATAATTTAATTATTAAATGATTTTATAATTAAATAAATAATAATTTAAATAAATTGTTATTTAATTATATAATTAAAAAATTATTTTATTAAATTTTAAAATATTAATTAGACTAAGTAAAAAAATTAATTATTTAATAAAGTAATAAAATAAAATAATAATTCAATAACTATTTACTTATTGTTTAAATAATTAGTTAATTATTTGAATATATAAATAATAAATTTTTTTTTATAAATTAATATTTTTTAAAAAATTAAATAAATATTTATTTAATTTAATATTTAAATAATAAATAAATTATTTAAATTATTTAATTATTTAATTATATAGATAATAAAATATTATTTAATTATTTAATTTATAAAACTAAATAAATTAATTAAATAATAGGAAGTAAAGAAGGAAGATGATGCACACCCGAGTTTTTTACTTTAAAAATAATTTATATTTTTCTTTAAAATAATTTAAAACATTACAACTGTTATGAGATCTTTCGATTGGCTGGCTATCCACCGTCTGATCTCTCCCATGGATTAGGGTTTCCCAAAGATTGTTTAGGCCCTAAGTAAGCTTACCCTATAAATAATATACGATCCCTTTAGGGTGGGGCACGTTTGACGGCTCTCACTTTCTCTCATCTCACAATACGTTATCAGTACGAGCATGTCGAGCCCAGCCGACCAGTCACAAGAAAACTGAGAGAGAAACGAAGAGAAAAGAGAACAAAGAGATAAATAAGAAGAGAAGAGAAGAAATCATGTTCCAGTCTATTGGCCACGGGTATAGGTGTGAAATAAGAAGGAATCAAATTAGGGTGGGGCACGTTTGATACCTCTCTTTTTCTCCCATCTCACTACACTTTATCAGTACGAACATGTCGAGCCCAGCCTACCAGTCATAAGAAAACGGAGAGGGAAATGAAGACAGAAGGGAGAGAAGAAGAGAGCGAAGAAGAGAGAGGAGAATGGTGTGATAAACAAAGAGAGAAGAGAAAAAATAGAGAGATAAACAAAGAAAGAAGAGAGAAAAAGTCCTGCTCTAGTCCATTGGCTACGGGTATAGGTGTGAAGCAAGAAGGAATCTACATTCCAAAATACTATAGAAAAGAGAGAAGAAGAGAGAATAGAACAAAAAGATAAATAAAGAGAGAAGAGAGAAGAAGCCCTGCTCCAATCCATTGGCCACGGCTATAGGTGTGAAGTAAGAAGGAACCTAAATTCCAAAACTCTACTTCTGTTTTTGTTTCTTTCTCTATTTTTTTGTGACTAGTTGGTTGGGCTCAATATGTTCATGCTGATAATGTGTTGTGAGAAGGGAAAAAGAGAGAACCGTCAAACATACCCCACCCTAAAGGGGTCATATATTATTTATAGGGTAAGCTTACTTAGGGCCTAAGCAATCTATGAGAATCCTTACTCCATGAGAAAAGAGAGAAGAGAACTGAGAGATTTAATTATATTATTGAGAAGTGGAGTTTTGGAATTTAGATTACTTCTTACTTTATACCTATACCCGTGGCCAATGGACTGGAGCATGACGTATTTTCTCTTCTCTATTCGTTTATCTCTCCGTTCTCTCCGTTCTCTTCTCTCTTCTTCTCTCTATTCTGTCTTTGTTTCTCTCTCCGTTTTCTTGTGACTGGTCGGTTGGGCTTGATATATTCGTGCTAATAACGTATTATGAGATAGAAGGGAGAAGAGAACGGATACATAAATGAAGAGACAAGAAAGAAGAAGTATTGCTCCAGTCTATTGGCCACGAGTATTGGTGTGAAGTAAGAAGGAATCTAAATTCTAAAAATCCACTTCTATCTTATTTGTAGGGTAAGGTTACTTAGGGCCTAAGTGTTACAACCTTAATGTGCACACTCAATGATATAGTAGATACACAATAATATGTTCCACTCAAATGCTAAAAGATGGTGAATGCAACATTAAAATTTCCTAGACATTAAGGTGTATGCAACAAATATGAGAGTGCAAACTAGAGTGAGTGCGTTGTAGACAAGATATACTTGAGAGTCCCAAGGTCGAATCCACAGGGAATTGGATTGGTGAACGATTGAACAATGCTACTAGAATTTAAGAGAGCTAGTAAGTAGATGTGATGGTAAAAATAAGTGCAAGTATGCATAAGGGATTTGTTCCATCGATGGTGGTGAAGTTTTGTAAGGAGTGATGAAGAGATGAGAGAGAGCCGGGGTATTGAGAGTGACCCAAACCCTTCCCTTTTCTCCTTCTAGAGGTGTACACCAAGATGGGAGGAAAAATTAATGAGTTTACCTTCTAAAAAGATATTTAAATCAAAGCACATTAATTTAGAAATAATAGATTCATTCTCAACAAGACATTTTTAATCTTTGAAAACCAAATCCTAGAATAGTCCAGGTATGGGCACGAAGAGTGAATCCCAGGCATCAATGATATCACTGATCAAGCAAAACTACTCATAGTCTCACCGATATTGAAATGTCTAGAATTTAAAGAACTTGAACTAACAACGACAATGCATGCGTGACATAGAATGTGAAATGAGTAATCAAGAACAAGAAATTTAAGAAAATGAACCTTCCATTAAGCATTGAATCATGGTGTAAATCCTCCGGAAATTACAAAAGAGGAGAGAGCTTAGTCCTCCTCTCTAACCCTAGCTATGAACTTAGCCACTCATTATTGGAATAAAATAAAATATAGAAGAGGGATGGATGAATGAAATTCCGAATCACTAATTCCTCCCAAAACCGTTCATCACCCCATAGCCATTCCGAGCCCCTTTATAATAGATTCAATACCTGAGATGAGATCTCTTAGGATCCATTGTATGCCATTTAAATTCCTAACGGCTAGTGGCTGCTGTTTATGCTTGAAATGGAAACTCTTCATGGCATTGAATGCTCCCATGGATAATGGGATTCTCTAGCCATTGTGGTTGCCCATGGGAATTTGAATTCTCTTTTGTATGCTTGGGTGACTTTAAGAGTAATATCTTAAGGATTCTTTATGCAGCTAACATTCAATACATTGAATTGAGACTTGTTTTGACGTGATGGCTTGGATCAAATCCAAGGAAGGAAAGAAGTCATGATGCTGTTTGCTGTTGTAGTACTCTTGATCACATTTAGTGTCATTTTAGAAGCTGTTGCCTTGTGTGGAATTTGATGCCAAGTGAGTGCCTTCAAATGTTCACCGAGTAATCACCGGTAGTGGGCTATTTTGACTCCAATTCAGCAGTGGTCCATTATTTTGTATTGCTTTGAATTGGATTGGGTTTGGATGCACCCATCGATTGGCACGTCTGGCTAGTGCTTGCGTCTCTGTTTGCCGACAAATGTGTTCCCAAGTCGATCATAGCCACGCACCAAATTGCACGGTAGAAGAAAAAGGACTTCATAATCGGTCTTTTCTCATTACTCGACTGCACCTAGTTACTGTGTTCACTAGGAACTATAACCGAGCTTTGGATCGGACTGATTCAAGTAGTCCTACATAATATTCATGTGCCAACGTGAAGGTGTATTGCCCAATTTGATTGCTAAGTGGTGGTCAACCTCATGCCGATTTGTGCTCACCTAGTCCGAGTTGAGCTGCAATCACACACCTACAAATAAAAGTATGCATAATAAGAACAAAGGCGAGGTGTCTAAAAGTTTATGCAATATGCGCTATTGATAACGAAAAATCTAAATAATGCTTTCTTGAAATTTAGGCTTTAAAGCACAAAATTGAGCTTTATCAACACCCCCCAACTAGAACTTTTGCTAGTTCTCTAGCAAACTAAAAATAAAGTAAATTTTTTTTTTTTTAGAAAATAAAAAAAATACCCAAAATATCCCCCAGCTTAAACCATTCAATGTCCTCAATGAATTAAAAAGATGGTTCCTTTTATTTTTGGAAAAGAAAATGCATGGTACTAAAACTAAAAAAAATGCATAAGAATGAGTTGGAAAGATACAACCTTTTATTCCTGGAGTTTTGCTATGAACCTGCATTTCAAGCAATTATTCGAAGATAGATAGATAGATAAGAGAGAGAGAGAGAGAGAGAGAGAGAGAGAGAGAAATGGATATGTACTAATCCTGATAGACCGGATTTTCCAAGAGTATGGAAATTGTTTCTATGGAAACATTTTCCAAATATTGTTTCAATCTCTGGCCATTGACTGTGAACATGTTTCCATTCTTGGGATTCTCTATTTCCACTGCGCTATGAAGAGAGACAGTCTTCACTATGAAGGATCCACTCCACCTGGACTTAAGCTTACCAGGAAAAAGGTGCAATCGAGAATTATAAAGTAAGACCTTGTCTCTTGGTTGGAATGACTTTCGGAGAATATGTTTATCATGAAAAACCTTCATCTGATTCTTATAAATTTTAGCATTTTCATATGAGTCATTTCAAATTTCAACCAACTCATTAAGTTGGAGTTTCCTTTGAGCTCCGGCTTGGTCTAAGTGGAAGTTGAGCGTCTTAATGGCCCAATAAGCTTTATGCTCAAGCTCAACTGGTAAGTGACAAGCTCTCCCAAAAATTAAATGGTAAGGAGACATCCCTAAAGGAGTTTTAAATGCTATCCTATATGCCCACAATGCATCAGATAGTCTCAAAGACCAATCTTTGCGGTCCGGGTTAACAGTCTTTTGCAAGATATTCTTGATCTCTCGATTAGAGACTTCGACTTGCACACTTGTTTGTGGGTGATAGGGGGTGGCAACTTTATGCATGATCCCATACTTATGCATTAGATTCTCAAATGGTCTATTACAAAAATACTTCCCCCCGTCACTAATGATGACCCTAGGGTTTCCAAACCTAGAAAAAATATTTTCTTTTAAAAACTTAAGAACAACCATGTGGTTATTCTCTTTGCATGGTATGGCTTCTATCCATTTATAAACATAGTCTACAACAACTAGAATATATAGATAGCCAAAAGAGGAAGGGAAAGGACCCATGAAATCAATGCCCCAAACATCGAATATCTCCACAATAAGGATTGGGTTTAGGGGCATCATATTTCTATGACTAATGATCCCTAACTTTTGGCATCTATCACAAGTTTTACAAAAGGTGTAGGCATCTTTAAATATAGAAGGCCAATAAAAGCCGCATTGTAAAATCTTGAAAGCCATTTTTTTGCAGAAAAGTGGCCTCCACAAGCACCAGAATGACAAAAAGATAAAATAGAATGATGTTCACATTCAGGCACACATCTCCAAATTATTTGATCTGTGCAATATTTAAATAGATATGGATCATCCCAAAAGAATTTATTTACCTCGGAATAAAATTTTCTTTTATCTTGTTTGTTCCAATGTGATGGAATATGACCGGTAACCAAATAATTTGCTATGTCAGTATACCAAGGTGTGTGAGAGATTTGAAATAATTGTTCATCGGGAAAGATTTCATTTATGGGAGTATACTCAAAATAAGTCTCAAGAGTATGTCTAGATAGATGGTCTGCTACAACATTTTCAGAGTCTTTTTTGTCTCTGATTTCTAAGTTAAATTCTTGTAGCAAGAGGATCCACCTAATAAGCCTAGGCTTAGCATCCTTCTTAGAGAGAAGATATTTTAAAGCTGCATGATCTGTAAAGATAATCACTTTGGATCCTGATGCGATCTAAACTAATCCTAAATTAAGGGTTTAATTTGATCTAAATTATAACTCGCAAGTGCACGAATCGCTTGTAGGAGCAGTGCGTATTACGAGGTCGATCCCACAGGGATTGCTAATGAAGGAACTGTCTAATCTAGGGTTATTAACTATTTAACCTAAATTACTTTAAACGATAGTTTAATAGGAGTTGATTGTTTTGAGATTATGATGAAAAAGTAACTAAGCAAAGCATGCAAATTAACTAATGTAATACGGTGCAGTGTAGAAGTTCGGATATGGATGAGATACTAAGGCGGTCGAATCCCGTGCTTCCTCGAGATGCGATCGTTAAAGCGTTAAATATAATTATCTAATATTGGATTCAACTCAAGCATGAGTAATAAAACAAAGCATCAAATATCTAGGTTAAGCACAACGGATCAAAGCACATGAGTAGGGCATCCGATGTCTGAGTTAAGCATGCATGATCTGGGTTTTAATTCTTCGATTAGAATAGGCCTAATTGCATGATGATCAATTATAGTGCTAACTACAAAACATACATGGCATGGATAGTGAGAGCAAATTGAATCATCAATTAATTGAGAATTGAATCGCATAAAACATTAAAAAGCATTGGCATAGAACACATAAAATAAAACTAAACATCTACTAGCTAGATCCAGGGTTTCATCTAAGCCTAAGCATGGAATTTAGCTAGACATGGTTCTTGTTACATCAAAGGAAAAACTGAAAATAAGCAAAGTACAGATCATCGTTGAAGAGTGCTCCATGGACTTCGCCTTCTTCGATCTTGTTCCTCGATGCTGCTTCGTTTTGGCTTGATCACGTCGTAGCTTCGATGATGGCTCGATGACGGCTCGGATGTGGAAGATGAGGGATGGTGTACGGTGGTGAGAACCTCCGGTTTTGGTTCTGCTTTAGGTTTTCCCCCAAAAGTTCTTGATGGTTTGGTTTATATAGAGAGAATAGATGAGAGAGAGAGGTCGGGTAAAAATAGAAAGAAAGGAAAGAGAACGAGAGTCGGGTACGTTCGGAATGGGAGCTGATCGCTGGTTTGTAGAGAGAGAAAATATGGGCGCAGGCCAGGTAGGACGGACGGTTGTGATTGTTTGGAGATAGAGAAGATCGGGTGAAAGAGAGACGTGGGAGATGATATGCGGCTCGTTCGGAAAGGGGGTTTAAAAGGTAAGATAGGGAGAGGGAACCGGATGAGATCTTTACGTTTTTAGAGAAAGAGAGAGTAAATCGGATGAGAGAGAGACGTTCGCTAGAGAGAGAGAATCCCGGAGAGGGAACGTGCATGGCGCTCTCCTTGGGATTCCAAGTTGGGCGGCTGAGATGAGGTGTGAGAGAAGCATGGGAGAGAGATGGGCTGAACGGTTAGAGAAAGAGAGGGAATTAGAGAAAGAAAATCAAGGAGGGAGAGAGAGAGGAGAGAAGTTCGGTGGGGGGGTGACGTGCATGCATGGGCGTGAGGGAGATCCGGAGGGGCTCTCGGTGGAAAGGAGATCCAGCTAGAGAGAGGATCAAGGAGGGAGAGAAATCTGGGCGGCTGGCTTGTTAAGGAAGGAGCTAGAGAGAAATCAAGGGGGGCGGCGGTTGATCGGGTACAGCTGGTTCGGTTGAGAGAAAACAGGGAGAGAGAGCTGGGTCAGGTGCAATGGAGGGCTGTGATTGAGTGGAGAGAAGAGGGAGAGAGAGCTGGCCGCTGCATGGATGCATAATGCATCGGACGGCTGTTGATGAAGTTGGTTAGCAACGGATGGCTGTGTGGTTGGGTTGGAAATAAAGAGAATAGGCTCCATGCATGGGATCACATGGGGGCTACACGGACGGCTGTGATTGGGTAAGAAATAAAGAGAGAAATTCCTAGAGAGAGAAAGTAGAGGGCGCCACCTGATCGGGTATGAGTAGGAGATGGTTGGGTTGGTGAGGTTCTGCACGTGCACATGCACATACACATGCATGGCAGTTAGGATAAAAGAAGTGGCTGTGATGGGGTGTAGATTAGATGGGGTTTCATGCCTTGGATAAAACAGACGACTGTGATTTGTTTGGTAAGGGCTGCACCCAGGTCAGGTTGCATGGACGAGTTGAAT
Source organism: Chamaelirium japonicum (assembly GCA_947650365.1). Taxonomy (NCBI): domain Eukaryota; kingdom Viridiplantae; phylum Streptophyta; class Magnoliopsida; order Liliales; family Melanthiaceae; genus Chamaelirium; species Chamaelirium japonicum. Next base: position 1,191,146 of record OX393559.1, on the reverse strand, counting down.
GCGGAGTTGGGTTTGGGTTTGTTTGCGTAGGATTGGAATAGGTACAACTGGGTTCAAGCGCAATGGGATCATGCGGGAAACTTGAGTAGGCTTTGGTCATCGTAATCCGAATCCATCATCAAACCCATCATCGCCTATTTGTATGTCTGTAGTCCTCCTCCGGTTCGTGTTATGCGTTGCATCGGCTTAATGAAATCTTCTCTCAACTGAATCATCACAATCATCCGTTTCTTGGATGTTCTTTAGAGATAGCCTTCAAACGAGCTATACAGTCTCCATCAAATCGCCGCGAGAATATCTACGGCTTGGTCATAGCGCTCTTGAGGTGACTGCATCGATAACCAGATCAATTTCCTGAAAGAAACTCATGAAATGATGCTTGTCATGTTTAAACACGATTATCGATAAAAATAATAATTTGGACTATCGGGCCCTGTATCTTTCATGCATGCAATGTATGAGAGCGAACCAATATGCCGTTGGGTTCGTATGAAAGTCTATTATATCATGGTGCAAAGAAACTCATGCAGTTTACGTGCATTATGAAAGTTTTACGTAGCAAAGTGACGCTATGTGCATGAAAAAGAAATGATAAATCGCACCAAATGGACGCTCAACACACCCCCAAACTTAAATCTTTCTCATCCTCGAGAAAACAAAATAAACTAAGAGAATAATAAAGGAATAAAAATAACTTAACTCACTTTCGCAGGAATCACGATTGCACTTAGCACGTGCAACAAGCCGTTAAACCCCTGGGTTTTCCCAGTGGACAAGTTTTGTCTCGTGAGGGTTTACAGTAAATCTACCAACAAAATTTAAACTTTTTTTTTTTTTTGAAAATATAAATAAGAAATAAGAAAAGTCGGTTTCGTAGAATAATTAAAAAGTACTCAAAAAATAGAATTTCTAAGGCATAAGACTCACAAGGTATCTAGCCCAAGTTTCGGCTTTCGAAGTACGCACTTTAGGTTCTAACTATTAGTTTCCTATTAGAAAAGATCAAGGTCAACTCTGCTCGAGTGCACGGTGCTGTCTGGGCAAAACACAACTGGGGGTTTGGTTCTCTACATTCATAACATTCTAACAGTCTCCTAGAACGGTCAAAGTCGACCTTAGAACCTGAGTCAAAACCAGCTAATCTAGACAGGCTAGTGAGAGTTGTGGATATTCACCTTAATACCTTTCGGCTTTATATGTGATATTCCAGTTTCCCCACATTGTTTATAGTGACGGCTTTCACACTATTTTCTTTTTCTTTTTCTCTTTTTTTTCTTCTTTTTTTTTCGGTCTTTTTTTTTTCTGGATCTAATTATATATCCCTTCCTAACTTGTACCATGCCAGCTGCACTCTATGCCCATGACACGCTGCCAACGCTCTCATGAGTTAGGTAGCGATCCTCATGTTGCCTTTATATTTGATTCACTCTGCATCCATAGGATTATTCTCATAACCCTATCGACCAGGCTACACTCATACTAGGGCATACAGGTTAAGACTTTTATATAATCAGGTCCTAGACCATGCTAATAGGTAGCCCTTTCCGCTATACCTTAGAATTCACTGGTCGATTTTCTAATGATATTTTTTTTTTCAAACCAAGTGAACCAGATCCGCATGGTTCATCAGGACTCCAAGTGACTATTAGGTGATATGAAAGCTTTGAATCTAGACCCTAGAGGTGTAAGCCAGATGTGAAGTGAAAGTCAAGTCTAGTTTGTTTTGACAATCTCTAAAAGGTTACTAAGGGTCAGGACCATATTAGACATACTTTTTCTAGCTAATCCTTGGACTTTATACCTTGATTACCAAGTGCCTTATAGTCCTATTCGAGTACGATACAATTATATTACAAAACCTAAAATAAAGGTGAAATATATATAGATTTTTTCCTTTTTTTTCGAAAATAACGAAACGGAAGGCAAAAGTAATACGATAAGAAATTAAAATATGAAAAAGAAAATAAAAATATGCAAATGCAAATTCCTATAGATTTCTATACGAACGCTATAGTTTTGGTAGGGGACTACAGACTAGACACACATACACGAAGATGTATGTGCCGAGCTGTCCCACTACAGCGTAAGTTGATGCATTATTATTACTATATAAAAAAAATAATTTTTTTTTTTTTTTTCAAAATGAGAACAGAAAAATTTTGTGGAAATTAAATGCATACAGGATTTTGCAAAAAGGTACATCACACCCCTAAACTTAAATTAGACATTGTCCTCAATGTATGATTATACATGCACATGAATAAGATGATAACATTATATGATTGTATTTTTGAATGACATGTATATATAAAATAAAATTACAAAGTTTTAAGGATGGATAGTACCGTATAATTTCTTTGCATCCTCATTTCCTACAAAATGTTAGTACTACAAAGAAAAGAACAAATAACTAAATAGACTAATAAAGACGAGCAGATATTGATAAATAAATAAATAAAATTACTGCTACAGTACAAATGAGTTTTTTAGCAGATGGAATTTTCAAAAAGAAAAGAGAGTAGTCATTCATTGAGAAATTATATTCTATAGTATACTTTGGGTATCTTTCTGCGTGAATCTTCTTTATTCTAGTAGGGTTCATCCTATATTGTTCTCCATAAATTTTCTTTTTAAATAGAACAATATAAGATTCATTATTATACTTCATATTCCACCATGTATCATCTATATTATCTATGAAAAATTCACATAATTGAATTTTCTGATTTTCGATGAATGGAGAAAAAATTAAACCAGAAAATATATATTCTTCACCCAAATGTGTCTGTTGAAAATTAGATGGCAGAATTTGTAGGTCAATGTCTGATTTTTCAATAATGGATGGATGATCAATCATGATATCATTAAATTAAAGATTCATTGATAGAGCATTGACTCTTTTAGCAAATAGATCATCATTATTGTCATAAGGAAGATCATGAGTGACATCAAATATAATATTGGTCAGATCGTTATCTACTAGATCATTAAAAGATGATTGAAGAGGCTTGTCCTCCATAAGATTGTCGATCATATGCATCTCATAGATCTTATTATCATTAGTAACTTTTAAACTGGATGAGAGAACATTAGTATCCTTAAAAATCATATCCATATTAATGTCATCAATATTGCTCGGACAGTCTTCCAAAGGATTAAGAACATCAGATTTGGCAGGTTCATCTTCTATAGAGATGTCCATCTTGGTCTCCTCATAAACTTCATTATCTATTGAGATACTAATTGTGTTTTCATAATCCTCATAATCTTTATCGGAGTTAGACTCAGGTTGAGATTGATCTCGAAGTATTGCTTCCTTAATGACATTAAAATGTGATTCAATTCTTTCAAAAGAATTCATTTGCTCTTGCATATTGCTTTGATGGTTCTGCATAAACTGATTGAGCATAGACATTTGTAGTGTCTCTTCAAGAGTCTCCTTTTTTGGTGGCATATAATCATAAGGCTCTTGAAAATCTTGAAAATTATTTGCAGGTGATTCATTTTTCCAAATATAGCCTTGATGATTTTTCCAACTAGAATTTTGATGATATTGCCTACTTGGATCTTGAAAATTTTGCCATCTAGGATCGTGATAATTTTGCCATCTAGAATCATATGTGTCATAGCATGGTGAATTATGTTGTATATGGCCATGTAAACTACTAATCGGTGAATTTTTTTCTGGGTATTCTTGTTCAGTTGAAAAGTTTGTACAATCCTGATGTCTGGTGGTTCTTGTTTGGTTCATATACTCCTTTAGGGTCATTGCTGGTGGTGAATGTAAGTTGGCCATTACTGTTGAAGATGGATCTTGATATTTTATTGATCTTGTAAGATTCATATATTCTTTTAGGGTCATTGCTTGGTTAGTCATTTTGGTTAAAGATTGAAAAACTACTATACTCTAAAGATAAAATTAAACTAACAAAACTAATAAAACTAACTACGGCAAATAAGAAATAACCTAGATACGAAAGCTCCGTTGCAATCCCCGGCAACGGCGCCAAAAACTTGATGCGATCTAAACTAATCCTAAATTAAGGGTTTAATTTGATCTAAATTATAACTCGCAAGTGCACAAATCGCTTGTAGGAGCAGTGCGTATTACGAGGTCGATCCCACAGGGATTGCTAATGAAGAAACTGTCTAATCTAGGGTTATTAACTATTTAACCTAAATTACTTTAAACGATAGTTTAATGGGAGTTGATTGTTTTGAGATTATGATGAAAAAGTAACTAAGCAAAGCATGCAAATTAACTAATGTAATGCGGTGCAGTGTAGAAGTTCGGATATGGATGAGATACTAAGGCGGTCGAATCCACCGCTAAATCATCGTAGATGCTATGTTTAGATTATGGTGTTCTAAATTTATGCGAGTAGCATGCGGGAAACAAATCCCGTGCTTCCTCGAGATGCGATCGTTAAAGCGTTAAATATAATTATCTAATATTGGATTCAACTCAAGCATGGGTAATAAAACAAAGCATCAAACATCTAGGTTAAGCACAACAGATCAAAGCACATGAGTAGAGCATCCGATGTCTGAGTTAAGCATGCATGATCTGGGTTTTAATTCTTCGATTAGAATAGGCCTAATTGCATGATGATCAATTATAGTGCTAACTACAAAACATACATGGCATGGATAGTGAGAGCAAATTGAATCATCAATTAATTGAGAATTGAATCGCATAAAACATTAAAAAGCATTGGCATAGAATACATAAAATAAAACTAAACATCTACTAGCTAGATCCAGGGTTTCATCTAAGCCTAAGCATGGAATTTAGCTAGACATGGTTCTTGTTACATCAAAGGAAAAACTGAAAATAAGCAAAGTACAGATCATCGTTGAAGAGTGCTCCATGGACTTCGCCTTCTTCGATCTTGTTTCTCGATGCTGCTTCGTTTTGGCTTGATCACGTTGTAGCTTCGATGATGGCTCGATGACGGCTCGGATGTGGAAGACGAGGGATGGTGTACGGTGGTGAGAACCTCCGGTTTTGGTTCTGCTTTAGGTTCTCCCCTAAAAGTTCTTGATGGTTCAGTTTATATAGAGAGAATAGATGAGAGAGAGAGGTCGGGTAAAAATAGAAAGAAAGGAAAGAGAAAGAGAGTTGGGTACGTTTGGAATGGGAGCTGATCGCTGGTTTGTAGAGAGAGAAAATATGGGCGCAGGCCGGGTAGGACGGACGGTTGTGATTGTTTGGAGATAGAGAAGATCGGATGAAAGAGAAACGTGGGAGATGATATGCGGCTCGTTCAGAAAGGGGGTTTAAAAGGTAAGATAGGGAGAGGGAACCGGACGGGATCTTTACATTTTTAGAGAGAGAGAGAGAGTAAATCGGATGAGAGAGCGACATTCGCTAGAGAGAGAGAATCCCGGAGAGGGAACGTGCATGGCGCTCTCCTTGGGTTTCCAAGTTGGGCGGCTGAGATGAGGTGTGAGAGAAGCATGGGAGAGAGATGGGCTGAACGGTTAGAGAAAGAGAGGGAATTAGAGAAAGAAAATCAAGGAGGGAGAGAGAGAGGAGAGAAGTTCGGTGGGGGGGGTGACGTGCATGCATGGGCGTGAGGGAGATCCGGAGGGGCTCTCGGTGGAAAGGAGATCCAGCTAGAGAGAGGATCAAGGTGGGAGAGAAATCTGGGCGGCTGGCTTGTTAAGGAAGGAGCTAGAGAGAAATCAAGGGGGGCGGCGGTTGATCGGGTACAGCTGGTTCGGTTGAGAGAAAACAGGGAGAGAGAGCTGGGTCAGGTGCAATGGAGGGCTGTGATTGAGTGGAGAGAAGAGGGAGAGAGAGCTGGCCGCTGCATGGATGCATAATGCATCGGACGGCTGTTGATGAAGTTGGTTAGCAACGGATGGCTGTGTGGTTGGGTTGGAAATAAAGAGAATAGGCTCCATGCATGGGATCACATGGGGGCTGCACGGACAGCTGTGATTGGGTAAGAAATAAAGAGAGAAATTCCTAGAGAGAGAAAGTAGAGGGCGCCACCTGATCGGGTATGAGTAGGAGATGGTTGGGTTGGTGAGGTTCTGCACGTGCACATGCACATACACATGCATGGCAGTTAGGATAAAAGAAGTGGCTGTGATGGGGTGTAGATTAGATGGGGTTTCATGCCTTGGATAAAACGGACGACTGTGATTTGTTTGGTAAGGGCTGCACCCAGGTCGGGTTGCATGGACGAGTTGAATGCGGAGTTAGGTTTGGGTTTGTTTGCGTAGGATTGGAATAGGTACAACTGGGTTCAAGCGCAATGGGATCATGCGGGAAACTTGAGTAGGCTTTGGTCATCGTAATCCGAATCCATCATCAAACCCATCATCGCCTATTTGTATGTCTGTAGTCCTCCTCCGGTTCGTGTTATGCGTTGCATCGGCTTAATGAAATCTTCTCTCAACTGAATCATCACAATCATCCGTTTCTTGGATGTTCTTTAGAGATAGCCTTCGAACGAGCTATACAGTCTCCATCAAATCGCCGCGAGAATATCTACGGCTTGGTCATAGCGCTCTTGAGTTGACTGCATCGATAACCAGATCAATTTCCTGAAAGAAACACATGAAATGACGCTTGTCATGTTTAAACACGATTATCGATAAAAATGATAATTTGGACTATCGGGCCCTGTATCTTTCATGCATGCAATGTATGAGAGCGAACCAATATGCCGTTAGGTTCGTATGAAAGTCTATTATATCATGGTGCAAAGAAACTCATGCAGTTTACGTGCATTATGAAAGTTTTACGTAGCAAAGTGACGCTATGTGCATGAAAAAGAAATGATAAATCGCACCAAATGGACGCTCAACAGATCCAACCAAATAAGATCTAAATTTATCCAAGGCAAAGACTATGGCTAGCAACTCTTTCTCTGTTGTTGAATAATTAAGTTGGGCATCATTTAAGGTCCTGCTAGCATAATAAATGGCATGGGGTAGTCTTTCCCTTCGTAGTTCTAAGACTGCTCCTACAGCATAGTCACTAGCATCACACATTATCTCAAAGGGTAAGGTCCAATCTGGTGCTTGAATGATCGGTGCCGTAGTTAACATGGTCCTTAGCTTTTCGAAAGCTTCTTTGCAATCCTCATCAAAATTGAAAAGATTTTCCTTAGCAAGAAGATTGCATAGGGGCCTTGATATTTTGCTAAAGTCTTTAATGAATCTTCTATAGAATCCAGCATGACCTAAAAATGATCTGATTTCCCTAATGTTTCTAGGGATAGGCACCTGAGAGATGAGATCTATTTTGGATTGGTCCACTTCGAGACCTCGAGATGAGACAACGTGACCTAAAACAATTCCTTTTGATACCATAAAATGACATTTCTCCCAATTAAGTACTAAGTTTTTTTCTTCACATCGAATCAAAACCATTTTTAAATATTGCAAGCATTCATCAAACGTATTTCCAAAAATAGAGAAGTCATCCATGAAGACTTCTAAAAATGTTTCAATTATATCAGAGAAGATACTTAACATGCACCTTTGGAAAGTAGCTGGAGCATTACACAAGCCAAATAGCATGCACCTATATGCAAAGGTTCCAAAGGGGCATGTAAAGGTAGTCTTCTCTTGGTCTTCAGGAGCAATCTCTATTTGGTTATATCCTGAATAACCATCCAAAAAGCAATAAAAACTATGACTAGTTAATCTTTCAAGTATTTGATCAATGAATGGTAAAGGAAAGTGATATTTCCTTGTGACTGAATTCAATTTTTGATAGTCAATACACATTCTCCTACCGGTGGTTTGCCGAGTTGGAACTAAATCATTATGCTCATTTTGAACTACCGTTATCCCAGATTTCTTAGGAACGACTTGTGTTGAACTTACCCATTGGCTATCTGAGATAGGATAGATAATCCCCACATCTAAGAGTTTTAGAACCTCAGCCCTAACCACATCTTTCATATTTGGATTCAATCTTCTTTGCCCCTCTCGGGTAGGTTTAGCATTATCATCAAGATCAATCCGATGTATGCAAATGGCAGGGTTGATTCCCTTTATGTCCGCTATGGTCCAACCTAAAGCCGACTTATGTTCTCTAAGGATGTCTAAAAGTCTAGCTTCTTGATCCATTGTAATTTCAGATGATATGATCACTGGAATTGCTTTCCCTTGACCCAAGTAAGCATACTTGAGCTCAAAAGGTAATGGTTTAAGATCAATTTTGGGAAACATTATGGATGATGGGAGAGGTTTGTTCTCATTAATAGGCAATGATTCAAATCTAGATTTCCATCTATTAGTGTCTAATAGAGGTGTAGAGTCTAAAAGAGAATTCACCTCTCTAGTAAATTCATTATCATCATCAAGCTCCTTAAAGAGGACTAAGCAAACTTCTAAAGGATCTGTACTAGTTATGTGAGAGAGATTATCTTCGAGAATTGTATCGATTATATTCACTTCTTGGATGTCATCATGCTCATTAGGAAGCTTGCTAGAATTAAAAATATTTAATTCAATAGTCATATTTCCAAAAGATAATTTCATAATACCATTTCTACAATTAATTAAAGCATTAGATGTAGCAAGAAATGGTCTACCCAAGATGACTGGAATTTGGTTGCTTAAGTTTTGCACCGGCTGGGTATCCAAAACAATAAAGTCTACCGGGAAACAAAACTTATCGACTTGGACTAAAACATCCTCTACTATGCCTCTTGGGACCTTAAAAGACCTATCCGCAAGTTGTAGGGTTATATGTGTTGGCTTCAACTCGCCAAGACCTAGTTATTCATAGACCGAAAAAGGTAAAAGATTCACACTAGCCCCAAGGTCAAGCAATGTTTTCCCAATATGATGGTTCCCTATCACACAAGATATGGTAGGACACCCTTGATCTTTGTATTTGGGTGGGGTACGATTTTGAATTATGGCACTAACTTGCTCGGTCAAGAAGGCTTTCTTATGCACATTAAGTTTTCTTTTGAAAGTGCAAAGATCCTTTAAAAACTTGGCATACAAGGGCACTTGTTTGATAGCATCAAGTAAAGGGATATTGATCTTGACTTGCTTAAAGATTTCTAAGATCTCTTGATTTTGAAACAACTTCTTGTCATGTTGAAATCTCAAAGGAAAAGGTGGTACTATCGAGTGAGATTTTGGATTAACGGCCACGTTTTGTTCATCTTCATCAATATTATCATTAACTTGAGCCTCTTTAGAAGTGATTCCAATGCTCTTGTCTATTGTTCTACCACTCCTAAGTGTAGTCACTGACTTAGCTTGTTCAAAAGAAGGATTAGAACTAGGGTCTTTCGGAGTGGTAGTAGATCCTAATTCAAATTGGCCCTTAGGGTTTGGAAGAGGTTGAGCCAGAAATGTACCTTTTTCCCTAGCAAGTTGGCTAACTGTGCTATCAAACCTTTGGATAGATTGCATAATGGTTTGGTTGGTAACACTTTGGGCTTGCATGAAAGATTGTAGGGTCTCCTCCAAGGATTTTAATGAGGGTTGATAAGTTTGATTAGATGACTGCCCTATGGGGTTTCCACTATATTGCCCTTGTTTCCAACTAAGATTTGGATGGTTTCTCCAATTAGGATTATACGTTTCTGAGTAAGGAGAATTATTAAAAGGCTTTCTAAATGTGTTCAAAGAGCTTGCTTGTTTATGCACTGCTTCTTTGAGAGCGGGGATCGAAGGACAATCCCTAGTCTCATGGGAAGTATCTTCACATATAACATACAAGCTCACCGTGACTACTAGCATGATCCGACATGGTTTCGGTTTGGCCATCACTATTAGAATAAAAATTTTCAAAAAGATCTTCAATATTCTCTTGGTTTCTTTGCAACCTATTTTTATGATCACTCAACCACGTGTTCATCCAAATAAGTTCTAACTGAATTCAAGTTCTGAGCACCACAATTGTATTACTAAGAGTGTGTGTACACCATTCACGTGCGTTAGGTGGTATGAAAGATTGTTACCTTTGAAGCATACCCACCAGTTAATATTGCTATCTTCACTCTTCAAATAATGTAGAAGCTTTCTCAACTTCACTTTAAAGCACCTGTATTATTACAGCTATAGTAGTACAAATATTTTCCGTACTTTTCACTCAGAGATGAAAAAGAAAATAAAAAATAAAATAAAAATGTAGTAACCCTTGTTCTCGTTCGCCGATTGCCACTCCCCGGAAACGGTGCCAAAAACTTGTTACAACCTTAATGTGCACACTCAATGATACGGTGGACATACAAGAATATGTTCCACTCAAATGCTAAACGATGGTGAATGCAATATTAAAATTTCCTAGACATTAAGGTGTATGCAACAAATATGAGAGTGCAAACTAGGGTGAGTGCGTTGTAGACAAGATATACTTGAGAGTCCCAAGGTCGAATCCACAGGGAATGGGATTGGTATACGATTGAACAGTGCTACTAGAATTTAAGAGAGCTAGTATGTAGATGTGATGGTGAAAATGGGTGCAAGTGTGCATAAGGGATTTGTTCCACCGATGGTGGTGAAGTTTTGTAAGGAGTGATGAAGAGATGAGAGAGAGCCAGGGTATTGAGAGTGACCCAAACCCTTCCCTTTTGCTCCTTCTAGAGGTGTACACCAAGATGGGAGGAAAAACTAATGAGTTTACCTTCCACAAAGATATTTAAATCAAAGCACATTAATTTAGCAATAATAGATTCATTCTCAACAAGACATTTTTATTCTTTGAAAACCAAATCCTAGAATAGTCTAGATGTGGGCACGAAGAGTGAATCCCAGGCATCAATGATATCACTGATCAAGCAAAACTACTCATCGTCTCACTGATATTGAAATGTCTAGAAGTTTAAAGAACTTGAACTAACAACGACAATGCATGCGTGACATACAATGTGAAATGAGTAATCAAGAACAAGAAATTTAAGAAAATGAACCTTCTATTAAGCATTGAATCATGGTGTAAATCCTCCGAAAATTACAAAAGGGGAGAGAGCTTGGTCCTCCTCTCTAACCCTAGCTATGAACTTAGCCACTTATTATTGGAATAAAATAAAATATAAAAGAGGGGTGGATGAATGAAACTCCGAATCACTAATTCCTCCCAAAACCGTTCATCACCCCATAGCCATTCCGAGCCCCTTTATATAATAGATTCAATCCCTGAGATGAGATCTCTTAGGATCCATTGTATACCATTTAAATTCCTAACGGCTAGTGGCTGCTGTTTATGCTTGAAATGGAAACTCTTCATGGCATTGAATGCTCCCATGGATAATGGGATTCTCTAGCCGATGTGGTTGCCCATGGGAATTTGAATTCTCTTTTGTATGCTTGGGTGACTCTAAGAGTAATATCTTCAGGATTCTTTATGTAGCTAACATTCAATGCATTGAATTGAGACTTGTTTTGACGTGATGGCTTGGATCAAATCCAAGGAAGGAAAGAAGTCATGATGCTGTTTGCTGTTGTAGTACTCTTGATCACATTTAGTGTCATTTTAGAAGCTGTTGCCTTGTGTGGAATTTGATGCCAAGTTAGTGCCTTCAAATGTTCACCGAGTAATCACCGGTAGTGGGCTGTTTTGACTCCAATTCAGTAGTGGTCCATCATTTTGTATTGCTTTGAATTGGATTGGGTTTGGATGCACCCATCGATTGGCACATCTGGCTAGTGCTTGCGTCTCTGTTTGCCGACAAATGTGTGCCCAAGTCGATCATAGCCACGCACCAAATTGCACGGTAGAAGAAAAAGGACTTCATAATCGGTCTTTTCTCATTACTGGACTGCACCTAGTTACTGTGTTCACTAGTAACTATAACCGAGCTTTAGATCAGACTGATTCGAGTAGTCCTACATAATATTCATGTGCCAACGTGAAGGTGTATTGCCCAATTTGATTGCTAAGTGATGGTCAACCTCATGCCGATTTGTGCTCGCCAAGTTCGAGTTGAGCCGCAACCACACACCTATAAATAAAAGTATGCATAATAAGAATAAAGGCGAGGTGTCTAAAAGTTTATGCAATATGCGCTATTGATAACAAAAAATCTAAATAATGCTTCCTTGAAATTTAGGCTTTAAAGCACAAAATTGAGCTTTATCACTAAGCAATCTATAAGATGGGAGGAAGAGAGAGTCATCAAATGTTTCCCACCCTAAAGGGGTCATATATTATTTATAGGGTAAGCTTACTTAGGGCCTAAGCAGTCTATGGGAAACCCTAATCCATGGGAGAAGAGAGAAGAGAACGGAAAGATCCGATGGTGAACAGACATCCGATCAAACGACTGGTCGGCCCTAATTAGTTATTAAATAATTAATTAGTTATTTTAATTTAATATTTTACTTCATACCTATACCCATGGCCAATGGACTGGAGCAGGACTTCTTCTCTCTTAGATCTTCGTTTATCTCTGTGTTCCCTTCTCTTTTCTTCTCTCTCTTTTGTCTTCGTTTCTCTCTCCGTTTTCCTGTGACAGAAGTGGAGTTTTGGAATTTAGATTCCTTCTTACTTTGTACCTATACCCTTGGCCAATGGACTTGAGCAATACTTCTTCTTTCTTGTCTCTTTGTTTTTGTATCCGTTCTCTTTTTTCTTTTTGTCCCATCTCATAATACGTTATTAGCACGAATGTATCGAGCCCAGCTAACCAGTCACAAGAAAATGGAGAGAGAAACGAAGACAAAAGAGAGAAGAAGAGAGAAGAGATTGGAGAGATAAACGAATAGAGAAGACAGAATAAGTCTTGCTCCAGTCCATTGGCCACGGGTATAGGTGTGAAGTAAGAAGTAATCTATATTTCAAAACTCAACTTCTCAATAATATAATTAAATCTTTTCGTTCTCTTCTCTCTTCTCCCATGGAGTAATATTTCCCATAAAAAACTTAGACCCTAAATAAGCTTACCCTATAAATAATATACGACCCCTTTAGGGTGGGGTATGTTTGACGGTTCTCTCTTTATCCCATCTCCCAACACGTTATCAGCATGAACATGTTGAGCCCAGATAACCAGTTGCAAGAAAATAGAGAAAGAAACAACGACAGAAGTAGAGTTTTGAAATTTAGACTCCTTCTTACTTTACACCTATTCCCGTGGCCAATGGGGTGGAGCAGGACTTCCTCTCTCTTCTCTCTTCATTTATCTCTCCGTTCTCTTCTCTCTTCTCCTCTCTCTTTTGTAATATTTTGGAATTTAGATTCCTTCTTACTTCACACCTATACCTTTAGCCAATGGACTGGAGCATGACTTATTCTCTCTTATCTCTTTATTTATCTCTCCATTTTCTCTCTTCTCTCTTCGTTTATCTCTCCATTCTTCTCTCTTCTTCTCTCTCTTCTGTCCTTATTTCTCTCTCCGTTTTTTTATGACTGGTAGGCTGGGTTCGACATGTTCGTGCTTACAACGTATTGTGAGATGAGAGAAAAAGAGTGCCATCAAATATGCCCCACCCTAATTAGATTCTTTTTTACTTTACATCTATACCCGTGGCCAATAGACTGGAGCATGACTTATTCTCTCTTCTCTTCTCGTTTATCTCTTCGTTCTCTTCTCTCTTCATTTCTCTCTCAGTTTTCTTATGACTAGTCGGCTGGGCTCGACATGTTCATACTGATAACGTATTGTGAGATAGGAGAAAGAGATCAAGAGCCGTCAAACATGCCCCACCCTAAAGGGGTCGTATATTATTTATAGGATAAGCTTACTTAGGGCCTAAGCAATATTTGAGAAATCCTCATCCATGGGAGAGATCCGATGGTCATATATAATTTTTTAATTATATAATTAAATAATAATTTATTTAAATTTTTATTTATTTAACTATGAAATTATTTAATAATTAAATTATTCATTTGTTTAAGTAAATAATCTATTTAATATATTTCTTCACGAAATAAGTTTTTAAATATTTCAATAATTGACTAATTATTTAATTATTTAAAAATAAAATATAATTTTATAAAATAAATAATAAAATAAATTAATTATTTAATTAAATCATTTTTTTATTTAATAATTTAAATAATTAAATAGTTACTAAATTTAATTTTATAATAATATAATCATAATAAATAAATATAATATAAAATTTAATTAAATAACTAGATAATTAAATAATTAAATAAATTTATTATTTAAAAAAAACTTAATTATTAAATTATATAATAATTAAATAACTGATTAATTATATCAAAAAAATTATATTAATATTACTATGATAATCATTATAACGTTGATATGATACTATTGAGAAGTGAAGTTTTAGAATTTAGCTTCATTCTTACTTCACACCTATACCCGTGACGAATGGACTAGAGCAGGACTTCTTCTCTCTTCTCTCTTCGTTTATCTCTCCGTTCGTTTCTCTTTTCTTCTCTCTTATGTCTTCATTTCTCTCTCTATTTTTTGTGACTAGTGGGCTGGGCTCAAAATATTCGTGCTGATAACATATTGTGAGATAGGAGAAAGGGAGAGCTGTCAAACGTGCCCCATCCTAAAGGGGTCGTATAAATATTAAAAAGTAGCATTTTGAAATTTAGATTCTTTCTTACTTCACACCTATACCAGTGGCCAATGGACTGGAGCAGGACTTCTTCTCTCTTCGTTTATCTCTTCATTCTCTTCTCTCTTCTTCTCTCTCTTCTGTCTTTGTTTCTTTCTTGGTTTTCTTGTGACTGGTCAACTGGGCTCGACATGTTTGTACTGATAATATATTGTGAGATAGGAGAAAGAGAGGAACATCAAACGTGCCACAACCTAAAGCAATATATCTATGGTAAGCTTACTTAGGGCCTAAGCAATCTATGGGAAAGCCTAATCCATAGGAGAGATCTTACCGTAGACAGCCATCCGATCGAACGACTGATCAGCCCTAATTACTTATTAAATAATCTATGGGAAACCCTAATTCATAGGAGAGATCCGATGGTGGACAGCCATCCGATCGAAAGATCTCATAACAGTTGTAATGTTTTAAAATTAAATATTTTTTAAATTATTCAAAATTTTTAAATTATTATTTCTTTACTTAATCATTTGAATAATTAAATTGCTACCTAATTTAATTATTAAATAATATAATAATAATTAAATAAAATAATAAATTTAAATAAATAACTAGATAATTAAATAATTAAATAAATAAATTGTTTTCCTAAAAACTTAATTATTAAATTATTTAAATTATAAAATTATTTAAATTATGTAATAATTAAATAAATGATTAATTTAATTAAAAAATTATAGTAATATTACTATGATAATCATAATTACATTGAGATGATACTATTAAGAAGTAGAGTTTTGGGGCACGTTTGACGACTTTTTTTTTTTCCTACCTCATAATACGTTATCAACACGAATATGTCGAGCCCAGACGACCAGTCATAAGAAAACAGAGAGAGAAACAAAGACAGAAGAGAGAGAATAAGAGAGAAGAGAGCGAAGTGATAAATAAAGAGAGAAGAAATCCTGCTCCAGTCCATTGGCCACGGGTATAGGTGTGAAGTAAGAAGGAATTTAAATTCCAAAACTCTACTTCTCAATAATATAATTAAATCTCTCCGTTCTCTTCTCTCTTCTCCCATAGATTAGGGTTTTCTATAGATTACTTAGGCCCTAAGTAAGCTTACCCTATAAATAATATATGACCCCTTTAGGGTGGGGCACGTTTGACGACTCTCTCTTTCTCCTATCTCACAATACGTTATTAGCACGAATATGTCGACCCTTGCCGACCAGTCACAAGAAAACGGAGAGAGAAATAAAGACAGAAGAGATAGAAGAAGAGAGAAGAGAACGGAGAGATAAACGAAGAGAGAAGAGAGAAGAAGTCTTGCTCTGTCCATTAGCCACTGGTATAGGTGTGAAGTAAGAAGGAATCTAAATTCCAAAACTCCACTTCTACCTTCGTTTCTCTCTTTATTTTCTTCCCAATAGACTGGAGTAGGACTTCTTCTCTCTTCTCTCTTTATTTATCTCTCCAATCTTTTCTCTCTTCTTCTCTCTCTTTTGTCTTCATTTCTCTCTCTGTTTTCATGTGACTGGTCGACTGGGCTCGACATGTTCGTACTGATAACGTATTGTAAGATGGGAGAAAGAGAGAGCCATCAAATGTGCCCCATCCAAAAGGGTCGTATAAATATTGAGAAGTGGAGTTTTCGAATTTAGATTCCTTCTTAATTCACACCTATACCCGTGTCCAATGTACTAAAGCAGGACTTTATCTTTTTTTACTCCATATTTATCTCTCCGTTCTCTTCCCTCTTCTTCTCTCTCTTCTGTCTTCGTTTCTCTCTTCCTTTTCTTATGACTGGTCGACTGGGCTCGACATGTTCATGCTGATAACGTGTTGTGAGATAGGAGAAAGAGAGAGTCGTTAAATATGCCCCTATATTATTTATAGGGTCAAATTACTTAGGGCCTAATCAGTCTATGGGAAACCCTAATCCATGGGAGAAGAGAGAAGAGAATTGAGAGATTTAATTATATTATTGAGAAGTAGTGTTTTGGAATTTTGATTCTTTCTCACTTCATACCTATAACTATGGCGAATGGACTGTAGCCAGACTTATCCTCTCTTCTCTCTTTATTTATCTCTCTGTTCTCTTCTTTCTTCTCACAACACGTTATCTGTATGAACATGTCGAGCCCAACCGACCAGTCACAAGAAAATAGAGAGCAAAATGAAGACTAAAGTAAAGTTTTTGAATTTAGATACCTTTTTAGTTTACACCGATACCCGTGGCCAACGGACTGGAGCAGGATTTCTTCTCTCTTCGTTTATCTCTTCATTCCCTTCTCTTCTCTTTTCTCTTTTCTGTCTTTGTTTCTCTCTCTATTTTCTAGCAACTGGTCGACTGGTCTCGACATGTTCGTGCTGTTAACATGTTGTGAGATTGGAGAAATAGGGAGCAAGACTTCTTCTCTCTTCTCTCTTTGTTTATCTCTTCGTTCTCTTCTCTATTCTTCTCTCATCTCATAACATGTTATCAGCATGAACATGTCGAGCCCAGTCGACCAGTCATAAGTAAACAGAGAGAGAAATAAAAACAAAAGAAGGGAGAAGAGAACGGAGATATAAACAAAGAGAGAAGAAGTCCTGTTCATACTGATAACATGTCTAGTTTAATTCAGAAGGAATCTAAATTCCAAAACTCCACTTCTCAATAATATAATTAAATCTCTCCGTTCTCTTCTTTCGTCTCCCATGGATTAGGGTTTCCTATAGCTGGCTTAGTCCCTAAGTAAGCTTAACCTATAAATAATATACGACTCCTTTAAGGTGGAGCATGTTTGACGGCTCTCTCTTTCACCCATCTTATAACACGTTATTAACACGAACATGTCATGCCCAGCCGACCAATCGCAAGAAAACGGAGAGAGAAACGAAGACAGAAGAGAGAGAAGAATAGAGAAAAGAATGGAGAGATAACAAAGATAGAAGAAAGAAGTGCTGCTCCAGTCCATTGGCCATGGGTAAAGGTGTGAAGTAAGAAGGAATCTAAATTCCAAAACTCTAGTTCTGTCTTCGTTTTCTTATGACTGGTCGGTTGGGCTCGATATGTTCGTGCTGATAACGTGTTATGAGATGGAAGAAAGAGAGAGCCATCAAACGTGCCCACCTTCTTACTTCACACCTATACCCGTGGCCAATGGACTGGAGCAGGATTTCTTCTTTCTTCTTTCTTCGTTTATCTCTCCGTTCTTTTCTCTCTTATTTTCTCTTCTCACAATATATTATCAGTACGAATATGTCGAGCCCAGTCGACCAGTCATAAGAAAACAGAGAGAAAAACGAACAGAGAAGAGAACAGTGAGATAAACAAATAATGAAAAGAACAAAGAGATTTAATTATTTAAAAATTATTTATAATTAAATATTTAAATAATAAGCCGACTAGTCATATGAAAAATTACTAAATCTCTCTGTTCTCTGCACTCTTCTAGTTTTATTTCACTCTCTGTTCTCTTTTTTCTTCTCCCATGGATTAGTGTTTTCCATAGATTGTTATATCACAAACATTTAAATAATTAAAATTTAATTATAACGTGTTGAGAAGTGAGTAATTAAAACTCTACTTCTTAATATTTATACGACCCCTTTAGGGTGGGGCATGTTTGATGGCTATTTCTTTCTCCCATCTCACAACACGTTATTAGCACGAACAAGTTGAGCCCAGTCGACCAATCACAAGAAAGCGAAGAGAGAAACAAAGACAGAAGAGAGAGAATAGAACGAAGAAATAAATGAAGAGAAAAGAGAGAAGAAGTCATGCTCCAGTTCATTGGCCACGAGTATAGGTGTGAAGTAATAAGGAATCTAAATTCCAAAACTCCACTTCTGCCTTTGTTTCTCTCTCCGTTTTCTTATTACTGGTCGGCTGGGCTCGATATGTTCGTGTTGATAACGTGTTGTGAGATGAGAGATTGCTTATTTATTTTATTTATTTTAATTAATATTTCTTTAAATACTTTATAATATTTAAATAGTATCATCTTAACGTTATTATTTAAATATTTAATTACAAAATAATCAAATAATTTCATTTTTAAAATTTAAATTTACTTCATACCTATAAATTATTCCAAAACTCTACTTCTCAAAGTTTATTTATTATATTTATTATATTTAAATTATTTAAATTATTTATATATTTTTTAAATATTAAAATAAAAAAATACTTATTTAATTATCTAAAAAATATTAAGTTATTTAAATAAATATTTTATTATATATATATTCAAATAATTATCTAATTATTTAAATAATAAGTAAATAGTTATTGAATTAATATTTTATTTTATTAATTAATTAAATAATTTATTTTTTTATTTATTTTAATTAATATTTTATAATTTAATAAAATAATTTTTAATTATTTAATTACATAATAATTTATTTAAATTATCATTTATTTTTCTATAAAATTATTTAATAATTAAATTATTTATTTTTTTAAGTAAATAATCTATTTACTATATTTCTTCCATAAATAAATTTTCATATATTTAAATAATTAACTAATTATTTAATTATTTAAAAATAATATAATAATTTAAGAAATAAGTAATAAAATGAATTAATAAATTAATTATATAATTAAATCATTATTTCTTTATTTAATAATTTAAATAAACAAATAGTTACCTAATTTAATTATTTAATAATATAATAATAATAAATAAATAAAATAATAAATTAATTAAATACCTAGATAATTACATAATTAAATAAATTTATTATTTTACTAAAAACTTAATTATTAATTTATTTAAATTATTTAATAATTAAATAAATAATTAATTTAATTAAAAAAATTATAGTAATTTTACTTTGATAATCGTAATAACGTTAACATGATACTATTGAAAAGTGGAGTTTTGTAGTTTAGATTCCTTCTTACTTCACATTTATACCCATGGCCAATGGACTGGAGCAGGACTTCTTCTCTTTCTATCTTCATTTATCTTTATGTTCTCTTCTCTCTTCTTTTCTCTCTTTTTTCTTCATTTCTCTCTCCGTTTTCTAACGACTGGTCGGCTGAGCTCGATATGTTCGTGTTGATAACGTATTGTGAGATGGGAGAAAGAGAGCTGTCAAACGTGCCCTACCCTAAATAGGTCATATATTATTTATAGGGTAAGCTTATTTAGGGCCTAAGCAATAATTGGAATCCCTAATCCATGGGAGAGTTCCGACGGTGGACAACCATTCGATCGAATGATCTCATAATAGTTGTAATGTTTTAAATTTTTTAAAAAAATAATATAAATTATTTTTAAAGCAAAAAATTCGGGTGTGCCTCATCTTCCTTCTTTACTTCCTATTATTTAATTAATTTAATTAGTTTAATAAATTAAATAATTAAAAAATGAACTAAATATTTAATTATCTTCTCTCATCTCTCTATATTTTATTACTATGATAATTAAGTAGAGTTTGTTACTATAATTTTTTCAATTAAATTAATCATTTAATTAAAACCAAGAGAAAAGAGAATTTACTATGATAATCATAATAACGTTGAGATGATACTATTGAGAAGTGGAGTTTTGGAATTTAGATTACTTCTTTCTTTATACTTATGCCCATGGCGAATGGACTGGAGCAGGACTTTTTCTCTGTTCTCTCTCTCCTGTCTTCGTTTAAATTATTTAATAATTAATTTTTTAGTAAAATAATTAATTAATTTAATAATTTAATTATCTAGTTATTTAATTATTTTTTTAATATTAATAATATAAATTAAACTAATTAAATAATTATTCAGAGAGAAGAGAGAATAAATCCTAATCCAAGTGAGAAGAGAGAAGAGAATTGAGAGATTTAATTATATTATTAAGAAGTGGAGTTTTAGAATTTAGATTCTATCTTACGTCACACCTATATCCGTAGTGAATGGACTGGAACAGGACTTCTTCTCTTTTCTATCTTCATTTATCTCTTCTTTTCTCTCTTCTTTTCTCTCTTTTGTCTTTGTTTCTCTCTTCATTTTCTTACGACTGGTTGGCTGGGCTCGATATGTTCGTGCTGATAATGTATTATGAGATGGGAGAAAGAAAGAACCATCAAACGTGCCCCACCCTAAAGGGGTCGTATATTATTTATAGGTAAGCTTACTTAGGGCCTAAGTAATCTATGGGAAACCCTAATCCATTACAACTGTTATGAGATCATTCGATCGGATAGCAATGAACTGCAGTATGACTTTTTCTCTCTTCTATCTTTGTTTATCTTTCCGTTATCTTCTTTCTCTTCTGTGGCTCAACATGTTCGTGCTGATAACGTGCTGTGAGATGGGAGACAGAGAGAGCCGTCAAATGTGCCCCACCTTAAAGGGGTCGTATATTATTTATAGGGTAAGCTTACTTAGGGCCTATGCAATCTATAGGATACCCTAATCCATTACAACTATTATAAGATCGTTTTATCGGATGGTAATGGACTGGAACAGGACTTCTTCTCTATTTAATCTTTGTTTATCTCTCTGTTCTCTTCTCTCTTCTGTCTTTGTTTATCTCTCCGTTTTCTTGTAACGGGTCAGCTGGGCTCGACATGTTCGTGCTGATAACGTGTTGTGAGATTGGAGAAAGAGAGAGCCATCAAACGTGCCCCACCATAAAGGGGTCATATATTATTTAAGAGTAAGCTTACTTAGTGCTTAAGCAACTATGGGAAACCCTAATCTATAGGAGAAGAGAGAATAGAATAGAAAGATTTAATTAAATATTTAAAAGAAGCGAGAAGAAGTCCTGCTCCAGTCCATTGGCCACAGGTTGTGAGATAGGAGATTGCTTATTTATTTTATTTTAACTAATTATAAAATAATGGACTGGTGCATGACTTCTTCTCTCTAAATAACCAAAGATAGAAGAGAGTGAATGAAGGGAGAAGAAGTTCTACTCTTATTATATTAAAATAGTTAAATAAATATTTAAATATTACTAAATTTTATATAACCCTATTAGGGTGGGGCATGTTTGATAGCTCTTTCTTTCTCCCATCTCATAATATGTTATCAGTATGAACATGTCGAGCCCAGCCAACCAGTCATAAGAAAACGGAGAGAGAAACGAAAACAGAAGAGAGAGAAGAAGAGATAAGAGAGAGAAGAAGAGAGAAAAGAACAGAGAGATAAACGACGAGAGAAGAGAAATGAAGTCCTCCTCCAGTCCATTGGCCATGGGTATAGGTGTGAAGTAAGAAGGATTGTAAATTCCAAAACTCAACTTCTTAATATTTATACGACCAATTTAGGGTGGGGCACGTTTGACGGTTCTCCCTTTCTCTCATCTCACAACACGTTATCAGCACGAACATGTCGAGCCCAGCCCACCAGTCACAAGGAAACGGAGAGAGAAATGAAGATATAAGAGAGAGAAGAAGAGAGAAGAGAACGGAGAGATAAACAAAGAGAGAAGAGAACGGAAGTCCTACTCCAGTACATTGGCTACGGGTATAGGTATGAAGTTAGAAGGATTCTAAATTCCAAAACTCCACTTCTCAAAAATATAATTAAATCTCTCCATTCTCTTTTCTCTTTTCCCATGGATTAGGGTTTCCCATAGATTGCTCAGGCCCTAAGTAAGCTTACTCTATAAATAATATTGATAATCGAAGAGAGAGAAACTATTGAGAGAAGAACTCAACTTCTAACTTATTAAATAATCTATGGGACTGGAAGAGGACTTCTTCTCTCTTCTTTCTTCTCTCTTTGTTTATCTCTCTGTTCTCTTCTTTCTTCTTCTTGCTTCTTAACTATTTAATATTTAATTTGACGGCTCTCTCTTTTTCCCATCTTACAACACGTTATCAGTACGAACATCTCGAGCCCTGTCGACCAGTCACAAGAAAAGGGAGAGAGAAACAAAGACAGAAGAGAGAGAAGCACAAAGAAGAGAACAAAGAGATAAACGAAAAGAGAAGAGAGAAGAAGTTCTACTCCAGTCTATTGGCCACGGGTATAGGTATGAAGTAAGAAGGAATCTAAATTCCAAAACTCCACTTATGTCTTTGTTTCTCTATTTGTTTTCTTATGACTGGTCTGCTAGGCTCGATATGTTCGTGCTGATAACGTATTGTGAGATGAGAGATTGCTTATTTATTTTATTTATTTCAATTAATATTTCTTTAAATATTATAAATTATATTATTTCTTTAAATATTTAGATAGTATCATCTCAACGTTATTATTTAAATATTTAATTATAAAAAATTATAACTGTTATGAGATCGTTCGATCGGATAGCTATCCACCGTCGGATTTTGTCTACTATCGAATCTCTCCAATGGATTAGGGTTTCTCATATATTGTTAAGTCCTAAGTAAGGTTACCCAATAAATAATATATGACCTCTTTAAGGGTGGGGCACGTTTGACAGTTAAACAATTAAATAGTTAACTAATTTAAATATTTAATAATATAATAATAATAAATAAATAAAATAATAAATTTAATTAAATAATACGATAATTAAGTAATAAATAAATTAAATATTTTACTAAAAACTTAATTATTAAATTATTAAAATTATAGTAATATTTATATGATAATCATTATTTATTTATTTATTTATTTATTTAAATATTTATTTAATTTATTAACTAATTAGTTATTTAAGTCTTCTCAATATTATTATGATTATAAATAAATATTTTTTAATTAAATTATTTATTTATTTAAGTGAATAAACTATTTAATATATTTTTTCACTAAATAAGTTTTTAAATTTTTAAAAAATTTATTAATTATTTTGTTAATTAACTAAAATAATAATTAAAGAAATAACTAATAAAATAAAATAAAAAATTAATTATATAATTAAATAATTATTTTTTTATTTAATAATATAAATAATAAAATTGTTACCTAATTTAAATATTTACTAAAAACTTAATTATTTAATTTATTATTAATTAAAAAAATAATTAATTTAATTAAAAAAATTATAGTAATATTTCTATGATTATCATAATAACGTTGAGATGATACTTTTGAGAAGTGGAGTTTTGGAATTTAGATTCCTTCTTACTTCACACCTATACCCATGGCTAATGGACTGAAACAGGACTTCTTCTCTCTTCTCTCTTCATTTATCTCTTTGTTCTCTTCTTTCTCTATTCTGTTTTCGTTTCTTTTTCTGTTTTCTTGTGACTAATCGGTTGGGCTCAACATGTTCATGCTGATAACGTTTTGTGAGAAGAGAAAAGAACAGAGAAAAGAATGGAGAGATAAACGACGAGAGAAGAGAGAATAAGTCCTACTCCAGCCTATTCGCCACGGGTATAGGTGTGAAGTAAAAGAATATAAATTCCAAAATTCCACTTCTCAATAATATAATTAAATCTCTCTATCTCTTCTCTTTTCTCCTATAGATTAAGGTTTCCCATAGATTGCTTAGGCCCTAAGTAAGCTTACCATATAAATAACATACGACCCCCTTAAGGTGGGGACATTTGATGGCTCTCCCTTTCTCCCATCTCACAACACATTATCAACATGAACATTTCGAGCCCATCCAACATTTCTTACTTTGTACCTATACCCGTGGCCAATGGACTGTAGCAGGACTTCTTGTCTTTTCTCTCTTCGTTTATCTGTCCGTTCTCTTCTCTCTTCTTCTCTCTCTTTTGTCTTTGTTTCTCTCTCGGTTTTTTTTTTGATTGATAGGCTAGGCTCGACATGTTCGTGCTGATAACGTGTTGTGAGATGGGAGAAAGAGAGAGCCATCAAATATGCCCCACTCTAAAGGGGTTGTACAAAAATTAATTAAAATAGTTGTAAATTTAAAATTTTATAAATGTTATGAGATCGTTCAATCATATGGCTGTCTACCGTTGGATCTCTTTCATAAATTAGGGTTTCCTATAGATTTCTTAGGCCCAAAGTAAGCTTACATATTAAATAATAAAGGACCCCTTTAGGGTGGGACACGTTTGATGGCTCTCTTTTTTTTCTATCTCATAAAACATTATCAGCAGGAACATATTGAGCCCAGCAGACCAATCACAAGAAAACAAAAAGAAAAACAAAGACAGAAGAGAGAGAAGAAGAGAGAAGGGAATGGAGAGATAAACGAAGATATAAAAAAGAAGTCCAACTCCGGTCCATTAGCCAAGGGTATAGGTGTGAAATAAAATAATTAAATTAAAATAACTAATTAATTATTTAATAACTAATTAGGGCTGACAAGTTGTTTGATCGGATGGCTATCTACTGTCGTATCTTTCCCATGGATTTAGGTTTCCCATAGATTGCTTAGGACCAAAATAAGTTTACCCTATAAATAATATACGACCACTTTATGGGGGCGCATGTTTATCGGCTCTTTCATTCTCCCATCTCATAACACGTTATCAGTACAAACATATCGAGCCCAGCCGACCAGTCATAATAAAACAAAGAGAGAAGCAAAGACAAAAAAGAAAGAAGAAGAAAGAAAAGAACAAAGAGATAAACAAAGATATAATAGAGAAGAAGTCCTGCTCCAGTCCATTGGCCATATATATAGGTGTGAAGTAAAATAATTAAATTAAAATAACTAATTAATTATTTAATAACTAATTAGGGTCGACCAGTCGTTCGATTGGATGGCTGTCCACCGTCGGATCTTTCCTATAGATTAGGGTTTCCCATTGATTGCTTAGGCCCTAAGTAAACTTACCTTATAAATAATATGCGACCCCTTTAGGGTGGGGGATGTTTGCCGGAGAGAGAAATGAAGACAGAAGAGAGAGAAGAAGATATAAGAGAACGGAGAGATAAACAAAGAGAGAAGAGAGACGAAGCCATGCTCCAGTCCGTTGGCCAAGGGTATAAGTGTGAAGTAAGAATGAATCTAAATTCCAAAACTCTACTTTTCAATATTTATAATTAAATCTCTCCATTTTCTTCTCTCTTTTCTTATAGATTAGGGTTTCTCATATATTGCTTAGGCCTTAAGTAATCTTACCTATAAATAATATACGAACCCTTTAGGGTGGGGCACGCTTGATGGCTCTCTTTTTCTCCCATCTCATAACACATTATCAGTACGAATATATCGAGCCCTACCGACCAGTCACAAGAAAACGGACAAAAAAACAAAGACAGAAGTGGAGTTTTGGAATTTAGATTCCTTCTTACTTCACACCTATACCCGTGGCTAATGGACTAAAGCAAAACTTCTTCTTTCTTGTCTCTTCGTTTATATATCCATTTTCTTCTCTATTTTTCTCCCATCTTACTATACGTTATTAGCACAAATATATCGAGCCTAGCCGACCAGTCACAAGAAAACGGAGACAAAAACAAAGACAAAAGAGAGAGAAGAAGAGAGAAGAGAACGGAGAGATAAATGAATAGAGAAGAGAGAAGAAGTCCTGCTCCAGTCCATTGGCCACGGGTATAGGTGTAAAGTAAGAAGGAATCTAAATTCTAAAACTCCACTTCTCAATAATATAATTAAATCTCTCCGTTCTCTTCTCTCTTCTCCTATGGAGTAAGGTTTTCCATAGATTGCTTAGGCCCTATATAAGTTTACCTTATAAATAATATATGACCCCTTTAGGGTAGGGCATATTTGACAGATCTCTCTTTCTCCTATCTTACAACACATTATCAGTACGAACATGTTTAGCCCAACCAACCAGTCACAAGAAAATAGAGAAAGAAACAAAGACAGAAGTAGAGTTTTGGAATTTAGATTCCTTCTTACTTCACACCTATAACCGTGGCCAATGGGCTGGAGTAGGACTTCTTCTTTCTTCTCTCTTTATTTATCTCTCTGTTATCTTCTCTCTTCTTTTCTCTCTTCTATAGAGTTTTAGAATTTAGATTCCTTCTTACTTCACACCTATATCCATGGCCAATTGACTAGAGCAGGACATCTTCTTTCTTCTCTCTTTGTTTATCTCTCCATTTTCTCTCTTCTCTTTTCATTTATCTCTTTGTTCTCTTCTCTTTTCTTCTCTCTCTTCTGTTTTTATTTCTCTCTTTGTTTTCTTGTGACTGGTAGATTGGGCTCGATATGTTTGTATTGATAACGTATTGTGAGATAAGAGAATCAGAGAGCCATCAAATATGCCCCACCCTAATTAGATTCTTTCTTATTACATACCGATACCCGTGGCCAATGGACTGGAGTAGGACTTCTCTCTTCTCTTGTCCTTTATCTCTTCATTCTCTTCTCTATTCGTTTCTTTCTCTGTTTTCTTATGACTGGTCGGTTAGGCTCGATATATTCGTGCTGATAACGTGTTGTGAGATGGGAGAAAAAGATAGCCGTCAAACATGCCCCACCCTAAAGGGTCATATATTATTTATTAGGTAAGCTTACTTAGGGCCTAAGCAATCTATGGGAAAATCTAATCCATGGGAGAGATCCGATGGTGGACAGCCATCCGATCGAAAGATCACATAACAGTTGTAATGTTTTAAATTTTTTTAAAGAAAAATATAAATTATTTTTAAAGTAAAACATTCGAGTATGTATCATCTTCCTTTTTTAATTCCTATTATCTAATTAATTTAATAAATTAAATAGTTAAATAATTAATAATTACATAAATATTTAATTATCTATATAAATAAATAATTAAATTATTTAAATATTTTTTTTATTATTTAAATAAATATTTATTTATTTTATTATTTAAAAAATAATAATAAGTTATTTAAAAAAATATTTTATTATTTTTTAATTCAAATAATTAACTAATCATTTAAATAATAAGTAAATAGTTATTGAATTGTTATTTTATTTTATTTCCTAATTAGATAATAAATTTTTTTATTTAGTTCAATTAATATTTCAAAATTTAATAAAATATTTTTTTAATTATATAATAATTTATTTAAATTATTATTTATTTTATTATAAAATCATTTATTAATTAAATTATTTGTTTGTTTAAGTAAATAATATAATTAATATATTTATTCACTAAATAAGTTTTTAAATATTTAAATAATTAAATAATTATTTAACTATTTAAATATAAAATATTATTTTAAAAAATAACTAATAAAATAAAGTAATTATATAATTAAATTATTATTTCTTTATTTTAAAATATAATAATTAAATAATTACCATATTTAATTATATAATAATATAATCATAATAAATAAATACTATAAGAAAATTAATTATATAAATAGATAATTAAATAATTAAATAAATTAATTATTTTACTAAAAACTTGATTATTAAATTATTTAAATTATTAAATTATATAATAATTAAATAAATGATAATTTAAATAAAAAAATTATATTAAAATTATTATAATAATTATAATAATGTTGATATGAAACTATTGAGAAGTGGAGTTAAAGAATTTAGCTTTATTCTTACTTCACACCTATACCTGTGGCGAATGGACTGAAAGAGGATTTCTTCTCTCTTCTCTCTTTGTTTATCTCTCTGTTCTCTTCTCTTTTCTTCTCTCTCTTATGTCTTCGTTTCTCTCTCTATTTTCTTGTGACTGGTGGGCAAGGCTCGAAATATTCGTGCTGATAACGTGTTGTGAGATGAGAGAAAGGGAGAGCCATCAAACGTGCCCTACCATACAGGGGTCGTATAAATATTAAGAAGTGGAGTTTTGGAATTTAGATTTCTTCTTACTTCACACCAATACCCATGGCCAATGGATTGGAGTAGGACTTCTTCTCTCTTCTCTCTTTGTTTATCTCTTCGTTCTCTTCACTCTTCTTCTCTCTCTTCTGTCTTTGTTTCTTTCTTCGTTTTCTTGTGACTGATCGACTGGGCTCGATATGTTCGAATAACTGGTCAGCCCTAATTAGTTATTAAATAATTAATTAGTTATTGTAATTTAATTATTTTACTTCATACTTATACCTATGGCCAATGGACTAGAGCAGGAGTTCTTCCCTCTTCTCTCTTCGTTTCTCTCTATGTTCTCTTCTTTCTTCTTCTCTCTCTTCTGCCTTTGTTTCTCTCACCGTTTTCTTACGACAAGCCTACTGGGATCGACATGTTCGTGTTGATAATGTGTTGTGAGATGGGAGAACGAAAGAGCCATCAAATAAGCCCCACTTTAAAGGGGTTATATATTATTTATAGGGTAAACTTACTTAGGGCCTAAGCAATCTATAGGAAACCCTAATCTATAGGAGAGATCCGACGGTGGACAGCCATCCTATCGAACGATCTTATAAAAGTTATAATATTTTATAATTAAATATTTTTTAAATTTTTAAAATTTTTAAAATTTTTTAAATCATTATTTCTTTATTTAATAATTTAAATAATTAAATAATTACTTAATTTAATTATTAAATAATATAATAATAATAACTATATAAAATAATAAATTTAATTAAATAACTAGATAATCAAATAATTAAATAAATTAATTATTTTACTAAATACTTAATTATTAAATTATTTAAATTATTTAATAAATAATTTATTTAGTTAAAAAATTATAGTAACATTACTATGATAATCATAATAACATTGAGATGGTACTATTCAGAAGTAGAGTTTTAGGGCATGTTTGATGGCTCTATCTTTCTCCCATCTCCTAATACGTTATCAGCACAAACATGTCGAGCCCAGCCGACCAGTCACAAGAAAACGGAGAGAAATCAAGACAGAAGAGAGAGAATAAAGGAGAAGAGAACATAGAGATAAATAAAGAGACAAGAGAAAAGAAGTCATACTCCAATCCATTGGCCACGGGTATAGGTGTGAAGTAAGAAGGAATTTAAATTCTAAAACTCTACTTCTCAACAATATAATTAAATCTCTCTGTTCTCTTCTCTCTTCTCCTATGGATTAGGATTTCCCATAGATTGCTTAGGCCCTAAGTAAGCTTACCCTATAAATAATATACAACCTCTGTAGGGTGAGTCATGTTTGATGGCTCTCTCTTTCTCCCATCTCATAACACGTTATCAGCACGAACATGTCGAGCCCAGCCGACCAGTCACAAGAAAACGGAGAGAGAAACAAAGTCATAAGAGATAAAAAAAGAGAGAAAAGAATGGAGAGATAAATGAAGAGAGAAGAAGTCCTGCTCCAGTCCATTGGCCACGGGTATAGGTGTGAAGTAAAAAGGAATCTAAATTCCAAAACTCCATTTCTAAATAATATAATTAAATCTCTCCGTTCTTTTCTATTTTCTCCTATGGATTAGGGTTTCCCATAGGTTGCTTAGGCCCTAAGTAAGCTTACCCTATAAATAATATATGACTCCTTTTGGGTGGGGCACATTTGGCGGCTCTCTATTTCTCCATCTCTCAACACATTATCAGCACGAACATATCGAGACCAATCGACCAGTCACAAGAAAATGGAGAGAGAATCGAAGACAGAAGTAGAGTTTTTGAATTTAGATTCTTTCTTACGTCACACCTATACCCATGTCCAATAGACTTGAGCAGGACTTCTTCTCACTTCTTTCTTCGTTTATTTCTCCATTCCTATCTTTCTTCTTCTCTCTCTTTTGTCTTCGTTTCTCCCTCCGTTTTCTTGTGACTGATCGACTGGTCTCGACATGTTCGTGCTGATAACGTGTTGTGAGATAGGAGAAATAAAGAGCCGTCAAATGTGCCCCACCCTAAAGGAGTCGTATATTATTTATAGGGTAAGCTTACTTAGGGCCTAAGCAATCTATGGGAGACCCTAATCCATAGGAGAAAAGAGAAAAGAACGAAGAGATTTAATTATATTATTTAGAAATAGAGTTTTTGAATTTAGATTCCTTTTTACTTCTTACCTGTACTCATGGCCAATTAATGGACTAGGGAATGACTTCTTCTCTCTTTGTTTATCTCTTCGTTCTCTTCTCTATTCTTCTCTCTCTTCTGTCTTTGTTTCTCTCTCTGTTTTCTTGTGATTGGTCGGCTAGGCTCGACATGTATGTTCTAATAATATGTTGTGAGATGAGAAAAAGAGAGAGCCATCAAATATGCTCCACCCTAAAGGGGTTGTATAAATATTGAGAAGTGGAGTTTTGGAATTTAGATTCTTTTTTACTTCACACCTATACCCATAGCGAATGGACGGGAGCAGGACTTCTTCTCTCTTTGCTTATCTCTCCATTCTCTTCTTTATTCTTCTCTCATCTCATAACACGTTACCAGCACGAACATGTCGAGCCAAGACGACCAGTCACAAAAAAACGGAGAAAGAAACAAAGACAAAAAAGAGAGAAGAAGAGAAAAAAGAACGGAGAGATAAACAATGATAGAAGAGAGAAGAAGTCCTGCTCTAGTCCATTAGCCACGGGTATAGGTATAAAGTAAGAAAGAATCTAAATTCTAAAACTCCACTTCTCAATAATATAATAAAATCTCTCCATTCTCTTCTCTCTTCTCCCATAGATTAGGGTTTTCTATAGATTCCTGAGGCCCTAAGTAAGCTTACCCTATAAATAATATACGACCCCTTTACGGTGGGCATGTTTGATGACTCTCTTTCTCCTATCTCATAACTTGTTATCAGTACGAACATGTCGAGCCCATCCGACCAGTCATAAGAAAACAGAGAGGAAAACAAAGACAAAAGAGAGAGAAGAAGATAGGAGAGATAAAAGAATAGAGAGATAAATGAAGAGAGAAGAGAGAAGAAGTCCTGCTCGAGTCCAATGGCCATGGGTATAGGTGTGAAGTAAGAAGGAATCTAAATTCCAAAACTCCACTTCTCAATAGTATCATCTCAAAGTTATTATGATTATCATAGTAATATTACTATAATTTTTTTAATTAAATTAATCATTTAATTAAAACGAAGAGAGAAGAAAATTTACTATGATAATCAAAATAACATTGAGATAATACTATTGAGAAGTGGAGTTTTGGAATTTAGATTCCTTCTTACTTCACACCTATACCCGTCGCGAATGGACTGGAGTAGCACTTCTTCTCTCTTCTCTCTCTGCTATCTTCGTTTAAATTATTTAATAATTTAAATAATCTAATAATTAGGTTTTTAGTAAAATAATTAATTTATTTAATTATTTAATTATCTAGTTATTTAATTAATTTTTTTAATAGTAATAATATAAAGTAAATTAATTAAAAAAATATTGAGAGAGAAGAGAGAAGAAGTCCTTCTCTAGTCCATTCGCCACGGGTATAGGTGTAAGTAAGAAGGAATCTAGATTCCAAAACTTCACTTCTCAATAGTATCTTTATTTATCTTTCCATTCTCTCCTCTCTTCTTCTCTCTCTTTTGTAGAGTTTTGGAATTTAGATTCCTTTTTATTTCACATTATACCCGTGGCCAATGGACTGGAGCCCGACTTCTTCTCTTTTCTTATATTGAAGTCCAGCTCTAGTCCATTGGCTATGGTTATAGGTGTGAAGTAAGAGGGAATCTAAATTCCAAAACGCCACTTCTCAATATTTATACGACCCCTTTATGGTGGGGCAAGTTTGACGGCTCTCTCTTTCTCCCATCTCACAACATGTTATTAGTATGAACATGTCTAGCCCAGCCAACCAGTCACAAGAAAATGGAGAGAGAAACGAAAACAGAAGAGAGAGAAGAAGAGAGAGAAGAAGAGAGAAGAGAACGAAGAAATAAACGAATAGAGAAGAGAGAAGAAGTCCTGCTCCAGTCCATTGGCCATGGGTATAGATGTGAAGTAAGAAGGAATCTTAATTCCAAAACTCTACTTCTCAATAATATAATTAAATCTCTCCATTCTCTTCTCTCTTCTCCCATTGATTAGGGTTTCCCATAGATTGCTTAGGCCCTAAGTAAGTTTACCCTATAAATAATATACGACCCCTTTAGGGTGGGGCACGTTTGACTGCTCACTCTTTCTCCCATCTCATAACATATTATCAGGACGAACATGTCGAGCCCAGTTGACCAGTTACAAGAAAACGAAGAGAGCAACAGAGACAGAAGAGAGAGAAAGAAAGAGTCATCAAATGTGCCCCACCCTAAAGGGGTTGCATAAAAATTAAGAAGTGGAGTTTTGGAATTTAGATTTCTTCTTACTTCACACCTATACCCATAACCAATGGACTGGAGCAGGACTTCTTTTCTCTTCTCTCTTCATTTATCTCTCTGTTCTCTTCTCTCTTCTTCTCTCTATTCTGTGGAGTTTTGGAATTTAGATTCCTTCGTACTTCACACCTATACCCATATGAAAAAACCGAAGAAGAGAGAAGACAACAGAGAGATAAACAAAGAAAGAAGAGAGAAGAAGTCCAGCTCTAGTCTATTCACGACGGGTATAGGTATGAAGTAAGAAGGAATCTAAATTCTAAAACTCCACTTCTTAATAATATAATTAAATCTCTTCGTTCTCTTCTCTCTTCTCCCGTGGATTAGGGTTTTCCATAGATTGTTTAGGCCCTAAGTAAGCTTACCCTATAAATAATATACGACCCCTTCAGGGTGGGGTACGTTTGACGACTCTCTCTTTCTTCCTTCTCACAACACGTTATCAGCATGAACATGTCGAGCCCAGCCGACCAGTCACAAGTAAACGGAGAGAAAAATAATAACAAAAGAGATAGAAGAAGAGAGAAAAGAATAGAGGGATAAACGAAGAGAGAAGTTTTGCTCCATTCCATTGGACACGGGTATAAGTATAAAGTCAGAAGGAATCTAAATTCCAAAACTCCATTTCTCAATATTTATACGACCCTTTTTGGGTGGGGCATGTTTGTCGGCTCTCTTTTTCTCCTATCTCACAACACATTATTAGCACGAACTTGTAGAGCCCAGCCAACCAGTCACAAGAAAATAGAAAGAGAAATGAAGACAAAAGAGACAAGAGAACAGAGAGATAAAAGAAATAGGATGAAGTCCTACTCCAGTCTATTCGTCATGGGTATAGGTGTGAAGTATGAAGGAATCTAAATTTCAAAACTCCACTTCTATCTTCATTTCTCTCTCCTTTTTCTTGTGACTGGTCGATTGGGCTCGTCATGTTCATGCTGATAACGTGTTGTGAGATGGGATAAATAGAGAGTAGTCAAACGTGCCCTACCCTAAAAGGGTCATATATTATTTATAGGGTAAGCTTACTTAGGACCAAAGCAATCTAAAGAAAACCCTAATACATGGGATAGATCCGACGGTGGACAGCCATCCTTCTTATTTCACACCTATACCCGTGTCCAATGGACTAGGGCACAAAGAGATAAATGAATAGAGTATAAAGAAGAAGTCCTGCTCCAATCTATTGGCTATAGGTATAGTTGTGAAGTAAGAAGGAATCTAAATTTCAAAACTCTACTTCTCTATTCATTTCTCTCTCTGTTTTCTTATGACTGGTCGTCTGGGCTCGACATGTTCTTGCTGATAATGTGTTGTGAGTTGGGAGAATGAGAGAACCATCAAACGTGCCCCACCCTAAAGGGGTCATATAAAAATTGGGAAGTGGAGTTTTGGAATTTAGATTCCTTCTTACTTCACACCTATACCCGTAGCCAATGGACTGGAGTAGGACTTCTTCTTTCTTCTCTTTTTATTTATCTCTCCATTATCTTCTCTCTTCTTTGCTCTCTTCTGTGGAGTTTTGGAATTTAGATTCCTTCTTACTTCACACATATACCCGTGTGAGAAGAGAGAAGAGAATGAAGAAATAAACAAAGAGAGAAGAAGTCCTGCTCTAGTCTATTTGCCATAGGTATATGTGTGAAGTAAGAAGGAATCTAAATTCCAAAACTCTACTTCTCAATATTTATATAACCCCTTTAGGGTGGGGCACGTTTGATGGCTCTTTCTTTTTCCCATCTCACCACACGTTAGCAGCACGAACATATTAAGCCCAGCCGACCAGTCGTAAGAAAACGAAGAGAGAAACAAAGACAAAAGAAAGAGAAGAAGAGAGTGGAGAGATAAACAAAGATAAAAGAGAGAATAAGTCTAGCTCCAGTCCATTGGCCACGGGTATGGATGTGAAGTAAGAAGGAATCTAAATTCCAAAACTCCACTTCTCAATAATATAATTTCTCCCATCTCACAACACGTTATCAGCACGAACATATCGAGTCTAGCCGTCTAGTCGCAAAAAAACAGAGAGAGAAATGAAGACAGAAGTAGAGTTTTGGAATTTAGATTCCTTCTTACTTCATACCTATACCCGTGGCCAATGGACTGGAGCAGGACTTCTTTTCTCTTCTCTCTTTGTTTATCTCTCCGTTCCCTTCTTTTTTCTTCTCTCTACTCAAAACACGATGATGGATAGCTATACCTGTGGCGAATGGACTGGAGTAGAAGTTCTTATCTTTTCTCTCTTCTTCTCTCTTTTTTGTTTTCATTTCTCTCTTCATTTTCTTTTCTTTTTTTCTAACTCTTCTGTGGAGTTTTGAAATTTAGATTCCTTCTTACTTCACACCTATACCCGTAGCCAATGGACTGGAGCAGGACTTCTTTTCTCTTCTCTCTTTATTTATCTTTCCTTTCTTTTGTCTCTTCTTCTCTCTCTTCTGTGGAGTTTTGGAATTTAGATTCTATCTTACTTAACACCTATACCCATGGCTAATGGACTGGAACATGACTTCTTCTCTTTTTATTTATCTCTCCCTTCTCTTCTCGTTTCTATCTTTATTTTTCTCTTTATTTTTTTGCGACTGGTCGGCTGGTCTTCTCTCTTCGTTTATCTCTCCGTGTTCTTCTCTCTTCTTCTCTCTCTTCTGTCTTCGTTTCTTTCTCTCTATTTTCTTGTGACTAGTCAGCTGGGCTCGATATGTTCGTTCTGATAACGTGTTGAGATGGGAGAAAGAGAGAGTTGTCAAACATGCCCCACCCTATATTATTCATAGGGTATGCTTACTTAGGTCCTAAGCAATCTATGGAAACCCTAATCCATAGGAGAATAGAGAAGAGAACAGAGAGATTTAATTATATTATTGAGAAGTAGAGTAGAGCCATCAAACATGCCCCACCCTAAAGGGGTCGTATATTATTTATAGGGTAAGCTTACTTAGGGCCTAAGTAATCTATGGAAATCCCTAATCTATAGGAGAAGAGAGAAGAGAACGGTGAGATTTAATTATATTATTGAGAAGTTGAGTTTTGGAATTTAAGCAATCTATGGAAAACCCTAATCTTCGTTCTCTTCTCTCTTCTTTACTAATTAATTTAAAATCAATAACTATTTACTTATTATTTAAATAATTAGTTAATTATTAGAATATAATAATAATAAATAAATAAAATAATAAATTTAATTAAATAACTAGATAATTAAATAATTAAATTAATTAATTATTTTACTAAAAACTTAAATATTAAATTATTTAAATAATTAAATAATTTTATATTTTTTAATAATTAAATAAATAATTAATTTAATTTAAAATCTTATAGTAACATTACTACGATAATCATAATAACGTTGAGATGATACTATTAAGAAGTAGAGTTTTGGTACACGTTTGACGGCTCTTTCTTTCTCCCATCTCATAATACGTTATCAGCACGAACATGTCGAGTTTAATTGACCAGTCAAAAGAAAATAGATAGAGAAACGAAGATAAAAGAGAGATAATTAGAGAGCAGAGAACGGAGAGATAAATAAAGAGAGAAAAAAGAAGGAGTCCTGCTCTAGTCCATTGGCCACGGATATGGGTATGAAGTAAGAAGGAATTTAAATTCCAAAACTCTACTTATCAATAATATAATTAGATCTATCCGTTCTTTTCTCTCTTCTCCTATGGATTAAAGTTTCCCATAGATTGCTTAGGCTCTAAGTAAGCTTACCCTATAAAAAATATATGACCCATTTATGGTGGGGCATGTTTGACGGCCCTCTTTTTCTCCCAGCTCATAACACGTTATCAGCAAGAATATATCGAGCCCAGCCGACCAGTCATAAGAAAATAAAGAGAGAAACGAATACAGAAGAGATAGAAGAAGAGGTAGAAGAAGAGATAGAAGAATAGAGAAGGGAACAGAGAGATAAACGAAGAGAGAAGAGAAAAAAAGTTTTGCACCAGTCCATTGGACACGGTTATAGGTGTGAAGTAAGAAGGAATCTATATTCAAAAACTCTACTTCTGTCTTCGTTTCTCTCTCTGTTTTCTTGCCAATGGAATGGAGTAGGACTTCGTCTCACTTTTTTCTTTGTTTATCTCTCTTTTATCCTCTATCTTCTTCTCTCTCTTTTGTCTTTGTTTCTTTCTCTGTTTTCTTGTGACTGGTCGGTTGGGCCTGACATGTTCATACTGATAACGTATTGTGAGATGGGAGAAAGGGAGAGCCATCAAACATGCCCTACCCTAAAAAGGGTCATATAAATATTGAAAAGTATAGTTTTTGAATTTAGATTCCTTTTTACTTCACACCTATACCCGTGGCCAATGGACTAGAGCAGGACTTTTTCTCTTTTCTCTCTTCGTTTATTTCTCCATTCTTTTCTCTCTTCTTCTCTCTCTTCTGTCTTTGTTTATCTCATCATTTTCTTGTGACTAATCAACTGGGCTCGACATATTCATACTGATAACATGCTGTGAGATGGGAGAAAGAGAACGGAGAGATTTAATTATATTATTGAAAAATAGAGTTTTGGAATTTAGATTCCTTCTTACTTCATACCAATAACCATGGTAAATGGATTAGAGCAGGACTTATTCTCTCTTCTCTCTTCGTTTATCTCTCTGTTCTATTCTCTCTTCTCCCAACACATTATCAGTACGAATATGTCAAGCCTAGCTGACCAGTCACAAGAAAATAGAGAGAAAAACGAATACAAAAGTAGAAGTTTTGAATTTAGATTCCTTCTTACTTCATACCTATACCCGTGGCCAATGGACTAGAGCTAGACTTCTTCTCTCTTTTGTCTTCGTTTATCTCTCCGTTTTATTCTCTCTTCTTTTCTCTCTTCTGTCTTCGTTTCTCTCTCTGTTTACTTGCGACTGGTCGGCTGGTCTCAACATGTTCATGTTGATAACGTGTTATGAGATGGTGGTAAAAAGAGAGAGCCGTCAAATCTGCCCCACCCTAAAGGGGTCATATATTTTTTATCGGGTGAGCTTACTTAGGGCCTAAGAAATCTATGGGAAACCCTAATATATAGTAGAAAAGAGAAGAAAAGGAAGAAATTTAATTATATTATTTAGAAATGGAGTTTTAGAATTTAGATTCCTTCTTACTTCTCACCTGTACCCGTGGCCAATGGACTGGAGCAGGACTTCTCTTCTCTCTTTATTTATCTCTCCATTCTCTTCTCTCTTCTTCTCTTTTCTATCAATGTTTCTCTCTTCGTTTTCTTGTGACTGGTCGGCTTGGTTCGACATGTTCATACTGATAATGTGTTGTGAAATGGGTGAAAGAGAGAGCCATCAAACATGCCCCACCCTAAAGGGGTTGTATAAATATTAAGAAGTGGAGTTTAGGAATTTAGATTCCTTTTAACTTCACACCTATACCCGTGGTGAATAGACGGGAGTATGACTTCTTCTCTCTTCGTTTATCTCTCCGTTCTCTTCTTTCTTCTTCTCTCATCTTGCAACACATTATCAGCATGAATATGTCGAGCCTAGCCGACCAGTCATAAGAAAACGGAGAGAGAAACGAAGAGAGAGAAGAAGAAAGAAGAGCATAGAGAGATAACCGATGATAAAAGAGAGAAAAAGTCCTGCTCTAGTCCTTTGGCCACGGGTATA
Source organism: Chamaelirium japonicum (assembly GCA_947650365.1). Taxonomy (NCBI): domain Eukaryota; kingdom Viridiplantae; phylum Streptophyta; class Magnoliopsida; order Liliales; family Melanthiaceae; genus Chamaelirium; species Chamaelirium japonicum. The sequence continues at coordinate 1,153,090 of OX393559.1, read as the reverse complement.
GGTGTGAAGTAAAAAGGAATCTAAATTCTTAAACTCCACTTCTCAATAATATAATTAAATCTATCTGTTCTCTTCTCTCTTCTCCCATGGATTAAGGTTTTTCATACATTGCTTAGTCCCTAAGTAAGCTTACCCTATAAATAATATACGACTACTTTAGGGTGGGGGATATTTGACGGTTCTCACTTTCTCCCATCTCATAATATGTTATCAGCACAAATATATCGAGCTCAACCGACCAGTCACAAGAAAACGGAGAGAGCAACGAAGACAGAAAAGAGAGAAGAAGAGAGAAGAGAGAAAAGAACGGAGAGATAAATGAAGAAAGAAGTCCTACTCGAGTCCAATGGCCACGGGTATAGGTGTGAAGTAAGAAGGAATCTAAATTCCAAAACTCCACTTCTCAATAGTATCATCTCAACATTATTATGATTATCATAATAATGTTACTATAATTTTTTTAATTAAATTAATCATTTAATTAAAACGAAGAGAAGAGAATTTATTATGATAATCAAAATAATGTTGAGATAATACTATTGAGATATGGAGTTTAGGAATATAGATTCCTTCTTACTTCATACCTATACCAGTCGAGAATGGACTGGAGCAGGACTTCTTCTCTCTTCTCTCTCTTCTGTCTTCGTTTAAATTATTTAATAATTTTAATAATTTAATTATTAAGTTTTTAGTAAAATAATTAATTTATTTAAATATTTAATTATCTACTTATTTAATTGTTCTTTAATATAAATAATATAAAGTAAACTAATTAAATAAATATTGAGAGAGAAAAGAGAAGAAGTCCTTCTCCAGTCCATTCGCTACGGGTATAGGAGTGAAGTAAAAAGGAATCTAGATTCAAAATTTCCACTTCTCAAAATTATCTTCATTTATCTCTTCATTCTCTTCTCTCTTCTTCTCTCTCTTTTGTAGAGTTTTGGAATTTAGATTCCTTCTTACTTCACACCTATACCTGTCGCCAATGGACAGGAGTAGGACTTCTTCTCTTTTCTCTCTTCGTTTATCTTTCCATTCTCTTCTCTCTCTTCTGTCTTCATTTCTCTTTCTGTTTTCTTGTGAAGTGGAGTTTAACGATCGAATGAATATATAGAGAGAAGAAGTCCTACTCCAGTCCATTGGCTATGGGTATAGGTGTGAAGTAGAAAGGAATCTAAATTCCAAAACTCCACTTCTCAATATTTATACGACCGTTTTAGGGCAGGGCACGTTTAACAGCTCTCTCTCTTTCTCCCATCTCACAACACATTATCAGCACGAACATGTCTAGCCCAGCTGACCAGTCATAAGAAAATGGAGAGTGAAACGAAGACAGAACAGAGAAAAGAAGAGAGAAGAGAATGGAGAGATAAACGAAGAGAGAAGAGAGAACAAGTCCTACTCCAGTCCATTGGCCACGGGTATAGGTGCGAAGTAAGAAGAAATCTAAAATCTAAAAATCCATTTCTCCATAATATAATTAAATCTCTCTGTTCTCTTCTCTCTTCTCCCTTGTAATAGGGTTTTTCATAGATTGATTAGGTCCTAAGTAAGTTTACCCAATAAATAATATACAACCACTTTAGGGAGGGGCATGTTTGACTGCTATCTCTTTTTCCTATCTAACAACACATTATCCGCATGAACATATCGTGCTCAGCCGACCAGTCACAAGAAAACGGAGAGAGAGAAACAAAGATAGAATAGAGAGAAAGATAGAGCCATTAAACGTGCCCCACCCTAAAGGGGTTGTATAAATATTGAGAAGTGGAGTTTTGGAATTTAGATTATGTCTTACTTCACACCTATATCCGTGACAAATGGATTAGAGTAGGACTTCTTCTCTCTTTATTTATCTCTCCGTTCTGTTCTCTCTTCTTCTCTCTATTCTATGGAGTTTTGGAATTTAGATTCCTTTTTACTACACACCTATACACGTGTGAGAAGCGATAAGAAAAGAGAAGAGAACAAAGAGATAAATGAAAAGAGAAAAGAGAAGAAGTCCTACTCTAGTCTATTTGCCACTGGTATAGGTATAAAGTAATAAGGTATCTAAATTCCAAAACTCTACTACTTAATAATATAATTAAATCTCTCTGTTCTCTTCTCTCTTCTTCTATAGATTAGGGTTTCCCATAGATTGCTTCGGCCCTAAGTAAGCTTATCCTAAAAATAATATACGACCCCTTTAGGGTAGGGCACATTTGATGGCTCTCTCTTTCTCCCTTCTCACAACACGTTATCAGCACAAACATGTTGAGCCCACCCAACCAGTCATAAGAAAACGAAGTGAGAAACGAAGATAGAGAGAAAAGAAAGGAGAAGAGAATAGAGAGATAAACGAAGACAGAAGAAAGAAGTTCTACTCCAGTCCATTGGCCATGGGTATAGGTATGAACTAAGAAGGAATCTAAATTCCAAAACTCCACTTCTTAATATTTATACGACCCTTTTAGGGTGGGGCATGTTTGACGGCTTTTTCTTTCTCCCATCTCCCAACACGTTATCAACATGAACATGTCGAGCCCAGCCGACCAGTTATAAAAAAATGGAGAGAGAAATAAAGATAGAAGAGAGTGAAGAAGAGAGAAAAGAACGGAGAGATAAAAGAAGAGGGAAGAAGTCCTGCTGCAGTCCATTCGCCACAGGTATAGGTGTGAAGTATAAAGGAATCAAAATTCCAAAACTCCACTTCTGTCTTCGTTTCCCTCTTTATTTTCTTGTGACTGTTCGGTTGGGCTTGACATGTTCGTGCTGATAACGTGTTGTGAGATGGGAGAAAGGGAGAGCCCTCAAATGTACCCCAACCTAAAGGGGTCGTATATTATTTATAGGGTAAGCTTATTTAGGACCAAAGCAATCTATAGGAAACCCTAATCTATGGGAGATATCCGACGATGGATAGCCATCCTTCTTACTTCACACCTATACCCGTGGCCAATGGATAGGAGCACGGAGAGATAAATAAAGAGAGAACAAGGAAGAAGTTCTGCTCCAGTCCATTAGCTACGGGTAATTGTATAATGTAAGAAGGAATCTAAATTCCAAAACTCTACTTCTGTATTCGTTTCTCTCTCCGTTTTCTTATGACTGGTTGGCTGGGCTCTACATGTTTGTACTGATAACATATTGTGAGATGGGAGAAAGAAAAAGCCATCAAACGTACCCCACCCTAAAGGTGTCGTATAAATATTGGGAAGTGGAGTTTTTGAATTTAGATTCCTTCTTACTTCACACCTATATTCGTGGCCAAGGGATTGGAGCAGGAATTCATCTCTCTTCTCTTTTCATTTATCTCTCTATTCTTTTCTCTCTTATTCTTTCTCTTCTGTGGATTATTGGAATTTAGATTCCTTCTTACTTCATACCTATACCCGTGTGAGAAGAGAGAAAAAGAGGAAAGAGAACGGAGAGATAAACAAAGAGAGAAGAGAGAAAAAGTCCTACTCCAGTCAATTCACCACGGGTATAGGTGTAAAGTAAGAAGGAATCTAAATTCCAAAACTCCACTTCTTAATATTTATATGACCTTTTTAGGGTGGGGCACATTTGACGGCTCTCTCTTTTTCCTATTTCACTACACATTATCAACCCAAAAATGTCGAGCCCAGCTGACCAGTCATAAGAAAACGGAGAGAGAAACGAAGACAGGAGAGAGAAGAGAATGGAGAGATAAACAAAGATAAAAGAGAGAATAAGTCCTGCTCTAGTACATTAGCGATGCATATAGGTGTGAAGTAAGAAGGAATCTAAATTCTAAAACTCCACTTCTCAATAATATAATTTCTCTCATCTCACAATATGTTATCAGCACGAACATGTCGAGCCCAACTGTCCAGTCGCAAGAAAACAGATAGTGAAACAAAAACAGAAGTGGAGTTTTGGAATTTAGATTCCTTCTTACTTTACACCTACACCCGTGGTCAATGGACTAATGCAGAACTTCTTCACTCTTCTCTCTTTATTTATCTCTCAACTCTCTTCTCTCTTCTTCTCTCTACTCACAACACGACGGTGGACAGCTATACCCGTGGCAAATGTACTGGAGTAGAACTTCTTCTCTCTTCTCTCTTTATTTTTCTCTCCGTTCTCTTCTCTCTTCTTCTCTCTCTTTTATCTTTATTTCTCTCTCAGTTTTCTTTTCTCTTCTTCTCTCTCTTCTGTGGAGTTTTGGAATTTAGATTCCTTTTGACTTCACACCTATACCTGTGGCTAATGGATTGGAGCAGGTCTTCTTCTCTCTTCATTTATCTCGACTTTCTCTTGTTTCTTCTTCTCACTTTTCTGTAGAGTTTTGGAATTTAGATTCCTTCTTACTTGAACGTACCCTATACCCGTGGCCAATGGACTGGGGCAGGACTTTTTCTCTCTTCTCTTTTCGTTTATCTATTCGTTCTCTTCTCTCTTCTTCTCTCTTCTATCTTCGTTTTTTTCTTCGTTTTCTTCCGACTGGTCGACTGGGCTCGATATGTTCGTGCTGATAATATATTGTGAGATGGGAGAAAAAGAGAGTCGTCATACGTGCCCCACCCTAAAAGGGTCGTATATTATATATAGGGTAAGCTTACTTAGGGCCTAATCAATCTATGGGAAATCTCTTCTCTCTTCTTCTCTTTCTTTTGTAGATTTTTTGGAATTTAGATTCCTTCTTACTTCACACCTATACCCGTGGCCAATGGACTAGAGTAGGACTTCTTCTCTTTTCTCCTTTCATTTATCTCCTTCTCTTTTCTCCTTTCATTTATCTCTCCATTCTCTTCTCTCTTCTTCTCTCTCTTCTGTCTTCGTTTCTCTTTTTGTTTTCTTGTGACTGGTCAGCTGGGCTCGACATGTTCGTGCTGACCATGTGTTGTTATACGGGAGAAAGGGAGAGCCGTCAAATATGCCCCACCCTAAAGGGGTCGCATATTATTTACCGGATAAGCTTACTTAGAGCCTATGCAATTTATATGAAACCCTAATCCATGGGAGAGATCCGACGATGGATAGCCATCCATCTTACTTCAAACCTATACCCGTGGGCAATGGACTAGAGCATGGAGAGATAAATAAAGAGAGAAGAAAGAAGAAGTTCTGCTCCAATCCATTGGTTACAGGTATAGGTATGAAGTATGAAGGAATCTAAATTCCAAAATGCCACTTCTGTATTAATTTCTCTCTCCGTTTTCTTATGACTGGTCGGTTGGGATCGACATGTTCGTGCTGATAATGTGTTGTGAGATGGGAGAAAGAAAGAGCCATCAAATATGCCCTACCCTAAAGGGGTCGTATAAATATTAGGAAGTGGAGTCTTGGAATTTAAATTCCTTTTTACTTCACACCTATATCCGTGGCCAATGGACTGGAGCAGGACTTCTTCTTACTTATCTCTTCATTTATCTCTTTGTTCTCTTCTCTCTTCTTCTCTCTCTTCTGTCTTTATTTCTTTCTCTCTGTTTTCTTGTAACTAGTCGGTTGGGCTCAATATGTTCGTGCTGATAACGTGTTGTGAGATAGGAGAAAAGGAGAGCCGTCAAATGTGCCCCACCCTAAAGGGGTTGTATATTATTCATAGGCTATGCTTACTTAGGTCCTAAGCAATATATAGAGAGATTTAATTATATTATTGAGAAGTGGAGTAGAGCCATCAAACGTGCCCCACTCTAAAAGGGTCGTATATTATTTATAGGATAAGCTTACTTAGGGCCTAAGCAATCTATGGGAAACTCTAATCTATGAGAGAAGAGAGAAGCAAACGGAGAGATTTAATTCTATTATTGAGAAGTGTAGTTTTGGAATTTAGATTTCTTCTTACTTCATACCTATACCCATCACCAATGGACTGTATCAAGACTTCTTCTCTCTTCTTTCTTCGTTTATCTCTCCGTTCTTTTCTCTCTTCTTTACTAATTAATTTAAATTCAATAACTATTTACTTATTATTTAAATAATTAGTTAATTATTTGAATATATAAATAATAAAATATATTTTTAAATAACTTAATATTTTTTTAAATAATCAAAAAAATACTTAGTTATTTTAATATTTAAATAATAAATAAAATATTTAAAATGTTTTAATTATTTAATTAAATAGATTTTTAAATATTTATTTAATTATTTAATTATTTAACTATTTAATTTATTAAACAATAAATTAATTAAATAATAGAAAGTAAAGAAGTAAGATGAGGTACACCCGAATTTTTTACTTTAAAAATAATTTTTATTTTTCTTTAAAAAAATTTAAAACATTATAACTGTTATAGGATCGTTCGATCGGATAGCTCTTCACCATCGGATCTCTCTCATGGATTAGGATTTTCCATAGATTGCTTTGGCCCTAAGTAAGCTTACCCTATAAATAATATATGACCCCTTTAGGGTGGGGCACGTTTGACGGTTCTCTCTTTCTTCCATTTCAAAACACGTTATCAGCACAAACATATCGAGCCCAGCCGACCAGTCATAATAAAACAGAGAGAGAAACAAAGACAGGAAAGAGAGGGAAGAAGAGATAAGAGAATGGAGAAATAAACGAATAAAAAATATAGAAGAAGTCCTGCTCCAGTCCATTGGCCACGGGTGTATATGTGAAGTAAAAAGGAATCTAAATTCCAAAACTCCACAGAAGAGAGAGAAGAAGAGAGAAAAGAATGGAGATGTAAATGAAGAGAGAAGAGAGAAGAGGTCCAGCTCCAATCCATTGGCCACGGGTATAGGTGTGAAGTAAGAAAGAATCTAAATTCTAAAACTTCACTTTTTCTTCATTTCTTTCTCTGTTTTCTTGTGACTGGTCGACTAGGCTCGACATGTTCGTGCTGTTAACATGTTATAAGATGGGAGAAACAGAGAGCCGTCAAGCGTGCTCTGCCGTAAAGGGGTCATATATTATTTATAGGGTAAGCTTACTTAGGGCCTAAATAATCTATGGAAAACCCTAATCCATGGGAGAGATCCGACGGTGGACAGCCATCCGATCTAATAAATTATTTAGGTATAAAAAAGAAGAGAACGGAGAGATAAACAAAGAGAGAAGAGAGAAGAGGTCCTGCTCTAATCCATTAGCTATGGGTATAGGTATGAAGTAAGAAAGAATCTAAATTTCAAATCTCCACAAAAGAGAGAGAATAAGAAAGAAGAGAACGGATAGATAAATAAAGAGAGAAGAAGTCTTCTTTTCTCTTCTTTCTTTGTTTATCTCTCCGTTCTCTTCTCTCTCTTCTGTGAAGTTTTGGAATTTAGATTCTTTCTTATTTCACACCTATACCCGTGGCGAATGGACTGGAGTAGGACTTCTTCTCTCTAAATTATAATCTCTACTTCTCAATAGTATCATCTCAACGTTATTATGATTATCATAGTAAATTCCAAAACTCCACTTCTCAATAGTATCATCTCAACAAATTATGATTATTATAATATATTTATATTTAATTAAATTAATTAATTATTTAATTATTAAAATAATTAATTTAGATTCCTTCTTACTTCATTCGTTATTCCAAAACTCCACTTCTTCTTTCTTCTCCGTTCTCTTCTCTCTTCATCTCCCTCTTCTCTCTTCAATTAATTATAAAACATTATAACTATTATAATTTTGTTCGATCTGATGGCTGCCCACCGTCGGATCTTTCCTATGGATTAGGGTTTCCCATAGATTACTTAGGCCCTATGTAAGCTTACCCTATAAATAATATACGACCCTTTTAGGGTATGGCACATTTGATTTTGAGATGATAGAAAAAAGAGAAGAAGAGAGAAGAGAACTGAGTGATAAACAAAGATAAAAGAGAGAAATAGTCATGCTCCTATCTATTGGCCATATGTATATGTATAAAATAAGAAGGAATCTAAATTCCAAAACTCCACATCTTAATAGTATCATCTTAACGGTATTATGATTATCATAGTAATGTTACTATAATTTTTTTAATTAAATTAATCATTTATTAAATTATTAAATAATTTAATTATCTAGTTATTTAACGTGTTGTGAGATTAGAGAAAGAGAGAGCCCTTAAATGTGCCCCACCCTAAAAGAGTCGTATATTATTTATAGGGTAAGCTTACTTAGGGCCTAAGCAATCTATCAGAAACCCTCATCTATGGGAGAAGAGAGAAGAGAACGGAGAGATTTAATTATATTTTTAAGAAGTGGAGTTTTGGAATTTAGTTTCCTTCTTACTTCACATGTTATCAACACGAATATGTTGAGCCCAGCCTACCAGCTACAAGAAAACGAAGACAGAAATGAAGACAGAAGAGAGAGAAAAAGAAAAAAGAGAATAGAGAGACAAATAAAGAGAGAATAAGAAGAAGTCCTGGTCCAGTCCATTGGCCACGGGTATAGGTGTGAAGTAAGAAGGAATCTAAATTTCAAAACTCTACTTCTTAATATTTATATGACCTCTTTAGGGTGGAGCACATTTGACAGCTCTTTCTTTCTCCCATCTCACAACACATTATCAGCACGAACATGTCGAGCCCAACCGACTAATCACAAGAATACGGAGAGAGAAACGAAGACAGAAGAGAGAGAAGAGAACAGAGAGATAAATAAAAAGAGAAGAGAGAAGAAGTCCTGCTCCATTTCATTGGCCACGGGTATAGGTTTGAAGTAAGAAGGAATCTAAATTCCAAAACTCCACAGAAGAGAGAGAAGAAGAGAGAAAAGAACGGAGAGATAATTTAAATTATTTAAATTATTTAATAATTAAATAAATAATTAATTTAATTAAAAAAATTATAGTAAAAGGTATAATTAAATAACTAATTTATTTTAATTAAAATTTTATAATTTAATAAAATAATTCTTTAATTATTTACTTATTTAATTATATAATAATTTATTTAAATTATTATTTATTTAACTATAAAATCATTTAATAATTAAATTATTTATTTGTTTAAGTAAATAATCTATTTAATATATTTTTTTACTTAATAAGTTTTTAAATATTTAAATAATTAACTAATTATTTAATTATTTTAAAAAAATTAATTAAAGAAATAACTAATAAATAAAGCGTCAAAATTATTTATAGGGTAAGCTTACGTAAGGCCTAAGCAATCCTAATCCATGAGAGAGATCCGACGGTGGATAGCCATCCGATAGAAAGATTAATTTATCAATAATATAATTAAATTTCTCCGTTCCCTTCTCTCTTCTCCCATTAATTAGGATTTCTCTCTCCATTTTCTTCTCTCTTCTTCTCTCTCTTCTGTCTTCGTTTCTCTCTCTGTTTTCTTATGACTGATCGGTTGGGCTTGATATGTTCCTACTAATAATGTGTTGTGAGATGAGAGAAAGAGAGAGCCTTCAAATATGCCCCACCCTAAAGGGGTCATATATATTTTATAGGGTAAGTATTGTGAGATGGGAGAAATAGAGCCATCAAATGTGCCCTACCCTAAAGGAGTCGTATAAATATTAATTTAAATTAGATTCATATTCGTGTTGTGACAAAAGAGAAAAAGAGAGAAGAGAACGGAGAGATAAACGAAAAAAGAAGAGAGAAGAAGTCCTGCTCCAGTCCATTGGCCATGGGTATAGGTATGAAGTAAGATGGAATCTAAATTCCAAAATGAAGTTTCTTCTCTCTTCTCTCTCAATAAAAATTAATTATTTAATTAAGTAAAAAAATAAAATAATAATTCAATAACTATTTATATATTATTTAAATAAAATGAAAGATTTAAATTTTAATAATATAAGAGAGATTTAGATTCCAAAATAATAATTCAATAACTATTTACTTATTATTTAATTATTAAGAGAGATTTAAATTTAAATAATATAAGATAGAAGAAGTCCAGCTCCAGTTCATTAATTAAGAAGCAATCTCAATAATAAAGTATTTAATTTAATAAATTAATAATATTTATTATCATCTCCCTTAAATTATTATTTAATTATTTTCTTTAATTAAAAAACTATATATAATCTAATAATTATGTTTTAGGTAAAATATTTAATTTATTTAATTATTTAATTATCTAGTTATTTAATAAAATTTATTATATTGTCTATTTATCATTATTATATTACTAAATATTTAAATTAGGTAACGATTTAATTATTTAAATTATTCAATAAAGAAATAATGCTTAAATTATATAATTAATTCATTAATTGATTCTATTATTTATTTCTTTATTTATTATTATTTTTTAAATAATTAAATAATTATTCAATTATTTAAATATTTAAAACCTTACTTAGTGAAAAAATAAATTAAATAGATTATTTATTTAAATAAATAAATAATTTATTTATCAAATAATTTTATAGTTAAATAAAAAATCATTTAAATATTTTATTATATAATTAAATAATAGAAAATTTATTTTATTAAATTATAAAATATAAATTAAAATAAATTTAAAAATTAATTATTTTATTAAGTAGTAAAATAAAATAATAATTCAATAATTATTTACTTATTATTTAAATAATTAGTTAATAATTTGAATATATAAATAATAAAATATTTTTTTATATAACTTCATATTTTTTAAAAAATAATCAAATAAAAATTTATTTATTTTAAAATTAAAATAATAAATAAATAATTTAATTATTTAATTATATAGATAATTATATATTTATTTAATTATATAATTATTTAAATATTTAATTTATTAAACGAATTAAATTAATTAAATAATAGGAAGTAAAGAAGGAAGATGAGACACACCCGAATTTTTTACTTTAAAAATAATTTATATTTTTCTTTAAAATAATTTAAAACATTACAACTGTTATGAGATCGCTCGATCGGATGGCTGTCCACCGTCACCGATTAGGGTTTCCCATAGATTGCTTAGTCCCTAAGTAAGCTTATCCTATAAATAATATATGACCTCTTTAAGGCAGGGCATATTTGACGCCTCTCTCTTTTTCCTATCTTGCAATATATTATTAGCACGAACATGTCTTGCCCAACCGACTAGTTGAAAGAAAACAGAGAGGAAATAAAGACAAAAGAGAGAGAAGTAGAGAGAAGAGAACAGAGAGATAAACGAAAATAGAAGAGAGAAGAAGTCTTACTCCAGTCTATTTGCCACGGGTATAGGTGTGAAGTAAGAAGGAATCTAAATTCCAAAACTCTACTTCTCAATAGGATCATCTCAACGTTATTATGATTATCATAGTAATGTTTCTAGAATTTTTTTAATTAAATCAATCATTTATTTAAATATTAAATAATTTTAATATTTTAATAATTATGTTTTTTATAAAATAAATAATTTATTTAATTATTTAAATATCTAGTTATTTATTTAAATTTATTATTTTATTTATTTATGATTATTATATTATTAAATAATTAAATTAGGTAACTATTTAATTATATAAATTATTATATAATGAAATAATAATTTAATTATATAATAATTTATTAATTCATTTTATTATTTATTTCTTAAATTATTTTTTTGTTTTGAAATAATTAAATAATTAGTCAATTATTTTAATATTTAAAATCTTATTTAGTGAATAAATATATTTAAAATATTATTTACTTAAATAAATAAATAATTTAATTATTAAATTATTTTTTATTTAAATAAATAATAATTTAAATAAATTATTATCTAATTAAATAATTAAACAATTATTTTATTAAATTTTAAAATATTAATTATAATAAATAAAACAACTTAATTATTTAATTAAGTAATAAAATAAAATAATAATGCAATAAATATATACTTATTATTTAAATAATTAGTTAATTATTTGAATATATAAATAATAAAATATTTATTTTAATAACATAATAATTTTTTTAAATAATTAAATAAATATATATTTATTTTAATATTTAAATAATAAATAAATTATTTAAATAATTTTATTATATTATTATATAGATAATTATATATTTTTTTAATTATTTAAGTATTTAACTATTTAATTTATTAAACTAATTAAATAATTGGAAGTAAAGAAGGAAGATAAGGTAAACCCGAATTTTTTGCTTTAAATATAATTTATATTTTTCTTTAAAGAAATATAAAATATTACAACTGTTATGAGATCGTTCGATCGGATGACTGTCTTCCGTTAGATCTCTCCCATGGATTAGGGTTTCCCATAGATTGCTTAGGCCTTAAGTAAGTTTACCCTATAAATAATATACGACCCCTTTAGGTTGGGATATGTTTGACAGCTCTCTAAAACTTCCATCTTACAATACGTTATCAGTACGAACATATCGAGCCGAGCCAACTAGTCGCATGCAAGAAAAGGAAAAGAGAAACATAGACAGAAGAGAGAGAAGAAGAAAGAAGAGAATGAAGAGATAAACGAAGATAGAAGAGAGAAGAATTCCTGCTCCAGTCCATTGGCCATGGGTATAGGTGTGAAGTAAGAAGGAATCGAAATTCCTAAACTCCACTTCTCAATAATATCATCTCAATGTTATTATGATTGTCATAGTAATATTAATATAATTTTTTAAATTAAATTAATTATTTATTTAATTATTAAAAAATTTAAATAATTTAATAATTAAGTTTTTAGTAAAATAATTTATTTATTTAATTATCAAGTTATTTAATTAAATTTATTATTTTATTTATTTATTATTATTATATTATTTAATAATTAAATATGGTAACTATTTAATTATTTAAATTATTAAATAAAGAAATAATGATTTAAAAATTTTAAATAATTTAAAAAATATTTAATTATTATTTAAAAAATATTTAATTATAAAACATTATAACTGTCGAGCCCAACCGACTAGTCGCAAGAAAATGGAGAGAGAAAGAAGACAGAAGAGAGAATAAGAGAGATGAAAACAGAGAGATAAACGAAGATAGAAGAGAGAATAAGTCCTACTTTAGTCCATTGGCCACGAGTATAGGTGTGAAGTAAGAAGGAATAAAAATTCCAAAACTCCACTTCTCAATAATATAATTAAATAATTAAATAATTTAAAAATTATTTAATTATTTAATTATTTAACTATTTAATTTATTAAATTAATTAAATAATACGAAGTAAAGAAGGAAGATGAGGCACACCAGAATTTTTTGCTTTAAAAATAATTTATATTTTTTTAAAAAAAAATTAAAACATTACAACTGTTATGATATCATTCGATCGGATGGCTATCCACCGTCGGATCTCTCCCAATGATTAAGGTTTCCCATAGATTGCTTAGGCCTTAAGTAAGCTTACTTTATAAATAATATATGACCCTTTAGGGTGGGACATGTTTGATGACTCTCTTTTTCTCGTATCTCATAATATGTTATCAGTAAGAATGTGGCAAGCCTAGTCGACCAGTCGAAGAAAACGAAGAAAGAAACGAAGACAGAAGAGAATAGAGAGATAAACGAAGATAGAAGAGAGAAGAAGTCTTGCTCCAGTCCATTGGCCATGGGTATAGGTGTGAAATAAAATAGAATCTAAATTCAAAAACTCTACTTCTCAATAATATAATTAAATCTCTCCGTTCTTTTCTCTCTTCTCCCATGGATTAGGGTTTTCCATAGAGAAAGAGATAGACGTCTTCATTTTTCTCTTAGTTCTCTTCTCTCTTCTCCCATGGATTAGGATTTCCCATGGATTACTTAGGCCCTATGTAGGCTTACCCAATAAATAATATACAACCCCTTTAGGGTGGGGCACATTTGACGGCTCTCTTTCTCTCATCTCATAATACATTATCAGCACGAACATGTCGAGCCCACCCGACAAGTAACAAGAAAATGGAAAGAGAAACGAAGATAAAAGAGATAGAAGAAGAGAGAAGAGAATAAAGAGATAAACGAAGATATAAAAGAGAAGAAGTCTTGCTACAGTGCATTGGCCACGGTTATAGGTGTGAAGTAAAATAATTAAATCAAAATAACTAATTAATTATTTAATAACTAATTAGGGTAACTAGTCATTCGATCGGATGACTGTCCACCGTTGAATCTCTCCCATAGATTAGGGTTTCCCATAGATTGATTTGATACTAAGTAAGCTTAGCCTATAAATAATATATGACCCCTGCAGGGTTGGGCACGTTTAATGGCTCTCTCTTTCCCCCATCTTACAATATATTATTAGCATAAACATGTCAAGCCCAGCTGACTAGTCACTAGAAAACAGAGAGAAAAATAAAAACAAAAGAAAAAAGAAAAGAGTGAAGAGATAAACGAAGAGAGAAGAGAGAAGAAATCCTACTCTAGTCCATTGCCACAAGTATAGGTATGAAGCAAGAAAGAATCTAAATTCCAAAACTCCACATCTCAATATTTATAATTAAATCTCTTCGTTCTTTTTTCTCTTTTTCCATTGATTAGAGTTTCTCATAGATTGCTTAGGCCCTAAGTAAGCTTACCCTATAAATAATATATGACCCCTTTAGGGTGGGGCATGTTTGATGGCTCTTACTTTCTCCTATCTCACATCATGTTATCAGTACAAACATATCGAGCCCAACCGACCAGTCGTAAGGAAATGGATAGAGAAATGAAAATAAAAGTGGAGTTCTGGAATTTAGATTCCTTCTTACTTCACACCTATACCTATGGCCAATAGACTGGAGCAGGACTTCTTCTCTCTTCTCTCTTCGTTTATCTTTCCATTATCTTCTCTGTTCCTCTCTCTCTTTTGTGGAGTTTTGGAATTTAGATTTCTTTTTATTTCAAACCCATACCCGTGGCTAACGAACTGGAGTATAACTTTTTCTTTCTTCGTTTATCTCTCTGTTCTCTTCTCTCGTCTTCTTTTTTCTCACAACACATTATCAGCACAAACATGTCGAGCCCAACCGACCAGTCACAAGAAAATAGAGAGAGAAACACAGACAGAAGAGAGAGAAGAAGAGAGAAGATAACAGAGAGATAAACAAAGAGAGAAGAAAGAAGAACTCTTGCTCCAATTTATAGGCCAAGAGTATTGGTGTTTAGTAAGAAAGAACCTAAATTCCAAAACTCCACTTCTCAAGTATCATCTCAATGTTATTATGATTATCATAGTAACGTTACTATAATTTTTTTAATTAAATTAATTATTTATTTAATTATTAAATAATATAATAATTTAAATAATTAAATAATTAAATTTTTAGTAAAATAATTAATTTATTTAATTATCTTGATATTTAATTAAATTTATTATTTTATTTATTTATTTTGATTATATTATTAAATAATTAAATTAGGTAACTATTTAATTTATTAAACTAATTAAATAATAGGAAGTAAAGAAGAAAGATGAGGCACAACCGAATTTTTTGCTCTAAAAATAATTTATATTTTTCTTTGAAAAAATTTAAAACATTATAACTATTATAAGATCGTTCGATCGGATGGCTGTCCACCATCGGATCTTTCCCATTGATTAGGGTTTCCTATAAATTTCTTAGGCCCTAAGTAAGCTTACCCTATAGATAATACAAGACCCCTTTAGGGTGGGGCACGTTTGACGGCTCTACTCTACTTCTCAGTAATATAATTAAATATCTTAGTTCTCTTCGCTCTTTCCCCATGGATTAGGTTTTCCCATAGATTGCTTAGGCCCTAAGTAAGGTTACCTATAAATAATATACGACCTCTTCAGGGTAGGGCATGTTTGATGGCCCTCTCTTTCTCCCATCTTACAACACGTTATCAGCACGAACATGTCGAGCCCAGCCGACCAGTCATAAGAAAAAAGAGAGAGAAACAAAGACAGAAGAGAGAGAAAAAGAGAGAAGAGAGAAGAAGTCATGCTCCAGTCTATTGGTCATGGGTATAGGTGTGAAGTAAGAAGGAATTTAAATTCCAAAACTCCACTTCTATCGACCCAGTCGACCAGTCGTAAGAAAACAGAGAGAGAAGAGAAAACAGAAGAGAGAGAAAAAGAGATATGAGAATGGAGAGATTTAATTATATTATTGTGAAGTGAAGCTTTGAAATTTAGATTCCTTCTTACTTTAGACATATACCAATAACGAATGGACTGGAACAGGACTTCTTATTTCTTCTCTCTTCGTTTATCTTTTCATTCTCGTCTCTTTTCTATCTTTGTTTCTCTTTCCATTTTCTTGTGACTGGTCGGCTGGGCTTGACATGTTCGTGCTGAATAGAAGAAATTATTTAACTAATATTATTTTTAGTCCTACTCCATGTTTAATCTCTCTTCTATGGAGTTTTGGAATTTTGATTCCTTCATACTTCACCCCAATACCCAGGGCCAATGGACTGGAGTAGGACTTCTTCTCTCTTCTCTCTTTATTTATCTCTCCATTCTCTTCTCTCTTCTTCTCTCTTTTCTATGGAGTTTTGGAATTTAGATTCTTTCTTACCTTACACCTATACTCATGGCCAATGAACTCGAGCAGGTTTTCTTCTCTCTTCTCTCTTTATTTATCTTTCCGTTCTCTTCTCTCTTCTTCTCCCTCTTTTTTCTTCGTTTCTCTCTCTGTTTTCTTACGATTGGTCGACTGGGCTCGACATGTTCATACTGATAACATGTTATGAGATGGGAGAAAAAAGAGCCGTCAAACATGCCCCTCCCTATAGGGATAATATGTTATTTATAGGGTAAGCTTACTTATGGCCTAAGCAATCTATGGGAAATCCTAATCCATGGGAGAGATCCAACGGAGGACAATCATCCTTCTTACTTCACACCTATACCCGTGGCGAGTTGACTGGAACAGGACTTCTTCTCTCTTCTCTCTTCTCCTCTTTCTAATTATCGAATAGTTGTCCACTGTCGGATCTCTCCCATAGATTAGGGTTTCCTATAGATTGCTTGGGCCCTGAGTAAAAAGAAGTCCTGCTCCAGTCTATTGGCTACGGGTATAGGTGTGAAGTAAAAAGGAATCTAAATTCTAAAACTCCACTTCTTTATAGTATCATCTCAATATTATTATGATTAGCATAGTAATGTTACAATATATTTTTTAATTAAATTAATTATTTATTTAATTATAAAAAAATTTAAATAATTTAATCATTCAAATAATTTAATAATTAAATTTTTAGTAAAATAATTAATTTATTTAATTATTTAATTATCTAGTTATTTATTTTAATTAATTTATTTTTATTTATATTATTAAATAAATAAATAAGGTAACTAATTATTTTTTAAAATATTAAATAAAAAATTAATAATTTAATTATATTATTAATTTATTTTATTAGTTATTTCTTTAATTATTATTTTATTTTTAAATAATTAAATAATAACTCAATTATTTAAACAGAGTGAGAGAACATAGAGATAAATAATAGTGCCCCATTCTGAAGAAAATTGATAATAACATTAATTATTTCATGTTCATACTTAAAAAAGAGAGAGCCATCAAACATGCCCCACCCTAAAGGGGTTATATATTATTTATTGAGAAGTGGAGTTTTGGAATTTAGATTCCTTCTTAATTCATACTACTTCACACCTATACCCATGGCCAATAGACTGGAGCAGGAGTTCTTCTCTCTTCGTCTATCTCTCCATTCTCTTCTCCTTTTATTTACCTCTTCGTTCTCTTCTCTCTTTTTCTCTCTCTCTTCTGTCTTTATTTCTCTCTCCGTTTTCTTATGATTGGTCGACTGGGCTCGATATATTCATGCTGATAATGTGTTCTGAGATGGGAGAAAAAAAGAGGCATCAAATATGCCCCACCCTAATTAGATTCTTTCTTACTTCATACCTATACCTGTGACCAATAGACTGGAGTAGGACTTCTTATCTCCTCTCTCTTTATTTATCTCTTCGTTCTTTTCTCTCTTCTTCTCTCTATTCTATAGAGTTTTGGAATTTAGATTCCTTCATACTTCATACCTATACCTGTGGCCAATGAATATAAGCAGAACTTCTTCTCTCTTCTCTCTTCGTTTAAATCTCCGTTCTCTTCTCTCTTCTTTTCTCTCTTCTATCTTTGTTTCTCTCTCCGTTTTTTAGCTTACAACTATTCGGCTAGGCTCGACATGTTCGTGCTGATAATGTGTTATGAGACTAGAGAAAGAGAGAGCTGTCAAATGTGTCCCACCCTAAAGGAATAATATATTATTATAGGGTAAGATTACTTAGGGCCTAAGCAATATATGGGAAACCCTAATCCATGGGAGATATCCGATGGGGGACAGCCATCCTTCTTACTTCACACCTATACCCGTGGCGAATGGACTAGAGCAGGACTTCTTCTATCTTCTCTTTTCTTCTCTCTCTAATTATCAGATAACTGTCTACCGTTGGATCTCTCCCATGGATTAGGGTTTCCTATAGATTGCTTAGGCCCTAAGTAAGCTTACCCTCTAAATAATTAGGGCCGACCAGTCATTTCAACGCTATTATGATTATCATAGTAATGTTATAAAATTTTTTTTAATTAAATTAACTATTTATTTAATTATTAAATAATTTATATAATATAATAATTTAATCATTGAGTTTTTAGTAAAATAAATAATTTATTTATCTAGTAATTTAATTAAATAATTTATTTATCTAGTATTATTAAATAATCAAATTAGGTAACTATTTAATTATTTAAATTATTAAATAAAAAAATAATAATTTAATTATTTTATTAATTATTATTTTATTTTTAATTAATTAAATAATTAGTTAATTATTTAAATATTTAAAAACTTATTTAGTGAAGAAATATAATAAATAGATTATTTAAATAAAAAAATAAATAATTTATTTAAAAAAATATTTATTTATAATCATAATAATATTGGGATGACTTAAATAACTAATTAGTTAATAAATTGAATAAATATTTAAATAAATAAATGATTAAATAAATAATGATTATCATTGTAATGTTACTATAATTTAAAAAAATTAAACTATGATAAGTTAATAAATAGGGTTTCTATTATATTTCTTTGTATATTATTTAAATTAATCATCTATTCAATAGAAAATAAATTAATTATTTTACTAAAAACATAATAATTATTTGTTTAAATTAATAAGTTATTTAATAGTTAAATAAATTATTAATTTAATTATAAAAATTATAGTAATATTACTATGATAATCATAATAACGTTGAGATGATACTTTTTTAATTAAATATAAATAAAAAGAGAAGAGAGGAGAAGTCCTGCTTCATTCTATTTATACGGTAAACTTATTAATTGAGAGAATTAATTATATAAATTTATTTAAAGAAATATTAACTAAAATAAATAAAATAAATAAGCAATCTTCCATCTCATATCATGTTATCAGCATGAACATGTCGAGCCTAACCGACCAGTCACAAGAAAACGAAGAGAGAAACAAAAACAGAAGAGAGAGAAGAAGAGAGAAAAGAACAGAGAGATAAACGAAGAGAGAAAAAGTCCTGCTCTAATCTATTGGCCACGGGTATAGGTGTGAAGTAAGAAGGAATCTAAATTCCAAAACTCTACTTCTCAATAGTAATCTTAACGTTATTATGATTATCATTGTAAATTCTCTTCTCTCTTCGTTTTAATTAAATGATTAATTTTTTAAAAAAAATTATAGTAACATTACTATGATATATGATTATTTAACTAATTATAACTCTAAGTTAAACAAAGAGAAGTGGAAGAAAAAAGATCTATATTTAATTGATTGTAGGTAAAAGAGATTTAAATATGGATTATGTGTGAACGTTATTTATAAGCGAGATTTAAATTTTGATTAATTGATTGCAGGACTTCTTCTCTCTTCTCAATTCTTTGTTTAACATGTTCATGCTGATAACGTGTTATGAGATAATTTAATATTTAATAATTCTCACTTTGTTTATCTATCTGTTCTTTTCTCTCTTTCTCCCATCTCACAGCACATTATTAGCTCGAACATATCGAGCACAGCCGAGCAGTCATGAGAAAATGGAGAGAGAAACGAAGATAGAAGAGAGAGAAAAAGAGAGAAGAGAATATAGATATAAACATGACATAAGAGAAAAGAAGATAGAAGAGAACAGAGAGCTAGATAAACAAAGATAGAAGAGAGAAGAAATTCTACTCTAGTCCATTCGCCATGGGTATAGGTATGAAGTAAGAAGGATGGAACACATAATCAACATGAACATGTCGAGCACATTCGACCAGTCACAAGAAAACAGAAAGAGAAATAAAGATAGAAGAGGGAGAAAAAAAGAGAAGAGAACGGAGAGATAAACGAAGACATAAGAAAGAGAAGAAGACAGAAGAGAATGGAGAGATAAACGAAGATAGAAGAGAAAAGAAGTCCTTCTCTAGTCCATTTACCACGGGTATAGGTATGAAGTAAGAAGGATGGCTGTCCACCATCGGATCTCTCCCAAGGATTAGGGTTTCCTATAGATTACTTAGGCCCTAAGTAAGCTTACCCTATAAATAATAAATGACCCCTTTAGGGAGGGGCATGTTTGACGGCTCTCTCTTTCTCCCATCTTATAACATATTATCAACACGAATATGTTAAGCCCAGCCGACCATTCGCTAGAAAATAGAAAAAGAAACGAAGACAGAATTGGAGTTTTAGAATTTAGATTCCTTCTTACTTCACACCTATACTTCACACGGGTATAAGTGTTAAGTAAGAAGGAATCTAAATTTCAAAACTCTAAAAAAGAGAAAGAAGAAAATAGAGAAGAGAACGGAGAGAGAAATAAAGACACAAGAGAGAGAAGAAGAGAGGAGAAAACAGAGAAAGAAACGAAGACAGAAGAGAAAGAAACAAAGACAGAAGATAATAGAAAGATAAACGAAGATAGAAGAGGGAAGAAGTCTTACTCCAGTCCATTGGCTATGGGTATAGGTGTGAAGTAAGAGGGAATCTAAATTCCAATACTCCACTTCTGTCTTTGTTTCTCTCTCCGTTTTCTTGTGACTGGTCGGTTGGGCTTAACATGTTCGTGCTGATAATGTGTTGTGAGATGGGAGAAAGAGAGAAGAGAACGGAGAGATAAATATGCCAAGCTAAATTAAATAAAATTTATTAAACACATTATTAATAATTTAATATAATAAATAATATAAGAGAGACTTAAATAATTTGAATTTATTTAATAATTTAATAATTTATTTATTTAATTAGTTTTTTTAATATTAACAATATAAAGTAAACTAATTAAATAAATATTAAGAAAGAAGAGAAAAGAAGTCCTATTCTAGTCCATTCGTTATAGGTATAGGTGTGAAGTAAGAAGGAATCTAAATTCCAAAACTCCACAGAAGATAGAGAAGAAGAGAGAAGAGAATGGAGAGATAAATGAATAGAGAAGAGAGAAGAAGTCGTGCTCCAATCCATTAGCCATGAGTATAGGTGTGAACTAAGAAGGAATCTAAATTCCAAAACGTCACAGAAGAGAGAGAAGGAAACCGAGAGAGAAACGAAGACAGAAGAGAGAAGAAGAGAGAAGAGAATGGAGAGATAAATAAAGGGAGAAAAGAGAATAAATCCTGCTCCAGTCCACTTGTCATGAATATAGGTGTGAAGTAAGACGGAATCTAAATTCCAAAACTCCACATCGTAATAGTATCATCTTAACATTATTATGATTATCATAGTAATATTACTATAATTTTTTTAATTAAATTAATCATTTATTTATTATTAAATAATTTAATAATTAAGTTTTTAGTAAAATAAATAATTAAACATAATTATTATAGTATAAATAGTTATTGAATTATTTAAATAAAATAAACTATTACGAAATGGAGTTTTTATAATTTAGATTCCTTCTTACTTTACACCTATACCCATGGCCAATTGGTTGAAGTAGGACTTCTTCTCTCTTCTTTGTTTATTTATCTCTTTGTTCTCTTCTCCTTTCTTCTCTCTCTTTTGTGGAGTTTTGGAATTTAGATTCCTACTTACTTCATACCTATACCCGTGGTAAATGGACTAGAGTAGGACTTCTTCTTTCTTCTCTCTCAATATTTATTTAATTAGTTTACTTTATATTATTAATATTAAAAAAATATTTAAATAACTAGAGAAATAAATAATTAAATTAATTAATTATTTTACCAAAAACTTAATTATTAAATTATTTAAATTATTAAATATTGAAATTATTTAATAATTAAATAAATGATTATAATAACATTACATTGATAATCATAATAACGTTGAAATGACACTATTGAGAAGTGGAGTTTTGGAATTTAGATTCCTTCTTACTTTATACCTATACCCGTGGCGAATAGACTGGAGCAAGACTTCTTCTCTCTTCGTTTATCTATCTGTTATCTTATCTCTACTTCTCTCTCTTTTATCTTCGTTTTTCTCTTCATTTTCTTGTCTCTTCTATCTTCGTTTTTTTCTTCATTTTCTTCTCTCTTCTGTCTTCGTTTCTCTCTCCCATAGATTGCTTAGGCTCTAAATAAGCTTACCCTATAAATAATATATGACCCTTTTAGACTGGGTCATATTTGATGACTCTCTCTTTCTCCCATCTTATAATACGTTATCAGCATGAACATGTCGAGCCCAGCCGACTAATCATAAGAAAATAGAGAAAAAAACAAAGACAGAAGAGAGAGGAGAATAAAGAGATAAACGAAGAGAGAATAGAGAAGGGAATAGAGAGATAAACGAAGAAAGAGGAGAGAAGAAGTCTTGCTCCAGTCCATTGGCCATAGGTATAGGTGTGAAGTAAAAAGAAATCTAAATTTCAAAACTCTACCTCTCTATATTTATACGACCCCTTTAGGGTGGGGCACGTTTGACGGCTCTTGCTTTCTCCCATCTCACAACATGTTATCTCTTCGTGCCTTACCTTAAAGGGGTCGTATAAATATTAAGAAGTGGAGTTTTAGAATTTAGATTTCTTCTAACTTCACACCTATACCCGTGGCGAATGGACTCGAGTAGGACTTCTTCTCTCTTCTCTCTTCGTTTATCTCTCCGTTCTCTTCTCTCTCTTTTAATTTCATTTCTCTCTCCATTTTCTTGTGACTGGTCGGTTGGGCTCGACATGTTCGTACTGATAACGTGTTATGAGATGGGAAAAAGAGAGAGCCATCAAATGTATTCCACCCTAAAGGGGTCGTATATTATTTATAAGGTAAGCTTACTTAGGGCTTTAGCAATCATTGGGAAACCCTAATCCATGGGAGAGATCCGACGGTAGACAGCCATCCGATCGAACGATCTTATAACAGTTGTAATGTTTTAAATTTTTTTAAAGAAAAATATAAATTATTTTTAAAGCAAAAAATTCGAGTGTACCTTATTTTCCTTCTTTACTTCCTATTATTTAATTAATTTAATTAGTTTAATAAATTAAATAGTTAAGTAATTAAATAAATATTTAATTTACAATATAATTAAATAATTAAATTATTTAAATAATTTATTTATTATTTAAATTTTAAAATCAAAAAATATTTATTTAATTATTTTAAAAAATATTAATTTAGTTAAAAAAATATTTTATTATTTATATATTAAAATATATAACTAATTATTTAAATAATAAGTAAATAGTTATTGAATTATTTTTTTATTTTATTACATAATTAAATATTTAATTTTTTTATTTATTTTCATTAATATATTATAATTTAATAAAATAAGTTTTTAATTATTTAATTATATAATAATTTATTTAAATAATTATTTATTTAACTATAAAATCATTTAATAAATAAATTATTTATTTGTTAAATTAAATATTCTATTTTATATATTTCTTCACTAAATAAGTTTTTAAATATTTAAATAATTAATTAAATCTTTAATTATTTAAAAATAAAATAATAATTAAGAAAATAACTTATAAAATAAATTAATAAATTAATTATATAAATAAATTATTATTTTTTAATTTACTAATTTAAATAATTAAATTTATTTAATTAAATTATTTAATAATATAATAATAATAAGTAAATAAACTAATAAATTTAATTAAATAACTAGATAATTAAATAATTAAATATTTTATCAAGAACTTAATTATTAAATTATTTAAATTATTGAATTATTTTAATTATTTAATATTTCAATAAATAAATAATTTAATTTAAAAAATTATAGTAATATTACTATGATAATCATAATAACATTGAGATGATAGTACTATTGAGAAGTATAGTTTTGGAATTTAGATTTCTTCTTACTTCACACCTATACCCGTGGCCAATAGACTAGAACATGACTTCTTCTCTCTTCTCTCTTTATTTCTCTCTCTATTTTCTTATGACTGGTCGGCGGGGATTAATATGTTCGTGCTGATAACGTGTTGTAAGATGGAAGAAAGAAAGAGCCATGAAACATGCCCCACCCTAAAAGGGTCATATATTATTAAATATAAAGTAAGACGACTCTCTCTAGTTTAAAAAATTGATGGCTCTCTCTAGTTTAATTAATTATTGATGGCTCTCTCTTTCTCCTATCTTACAATATGTTAAATAACCAGAGAATAAAATAATTACTTAATTAAATTATTTTAATTATTTAATAATTAAAAAAACAATTAATTTAATTTTAAAAAATATAGTAATATTAATATAATAATCATAATAACGTTAAGATGATACTATTGAGAAGTGAAGGTTTGGAATTTAGATTTCTTCTTACTTCACACCTATACCCATGGCTAATGGATTGGAACTAGACTTCTTCTTTTTTCTCTTTTCGTTTAACTCTTCGTTCTCTTCTCTTTTCTTGTATCTCTTCTGTGGAGTTTTAAAATTTAGATTCCTTCTTACTTCACACCTATACCTGTGACGATGGAAAGCCATCCGATCAAACGATCTCATCATAGTTGTAATATTTTAAAATTAAATATTTCAATAATAAAATTAAGATAATATTATTTAAATCTTTAAAGAAATGATATACTTTTTAATATTTAAAGAAATATTAATTAAAATAAATAAACAATCTTTTATCTCACAACACGTTATCAGCACGAATATGACGAGCCCAATCGACCAGTCACAAGAAAAAAGAGAGAGAAACGAAGACAAAAGAGAGAAGAGAGCGGAGAGATAAACGAAAAGAGAAGAGAGAAGAAGTCCTGCTCCAATCCATTCGCTACGGGTATAGGTATGAAGTAAGAAGGAATCTAAATTTCAAAACTCTACTTCTCTATAATATAATTAAATCTCTCTATTCTCTTTTCTCTTCTCTCATGGATTAGGGTTTCTCATAGATTGCTTAGAGAAGAAGTCCTGATCTAGTCCATTCGCCATGGGTATAGGTGTAAAGTAAGAAGGAATCTAAATTCCAAAACTCCACTTCTGTCTTTGTTTCTCTCTCCGTTTTCTTACGACTGGTCGACTGGGCTTGACATATTTATGCTGATAATGTATTGTGAGATGGGAGAAAGAGAGTCGTCAAATGTGGCCCACCCTACTTAGGGTCGTATAAATATTGAGAATGAGAGTTTTGGAATTTAGATTCCTTCTTACTTCACACCTATACCCGTGGCCAATAGACTGGAGCTGGACTTTTTATCTCTTATCTCTTCATTTATCTCTCTGTTCTCTTCTATTTTCTTTTTTCTCTTTAGTCTTCGTTTCTTTCTCTATTTTACTATTTATATATTCAAATAATTAAATTATTTTTTAAATAATAAGTAAATAGTTATTGAATTATTTTTTTATTTTTTTATTTAATTAAATAAATTTTTAATTATTTAATTATTATAATTTTTTAACTATTTAATTATATAATAATTAATTGAAATTATTATTTATTTAAATAAATTATTATGTAAATAAATAATTAAAAAATTATTTTATTTAATTATAAAATATTATTTGAAATAAATATAAAAATTAATTATTTAATTAAGTTTAAAATAAAATAATAATTTAAGAACTATTTACTTATTATTTAAGTAATTAGTTAATTATTTGAATATGTAAATAAGAAAATGGAGAAAGAAATGAAAATAGAAGAGATAGAAGAAGAGAGAAGAGAACGGAGAGATAAACGAAGAGAGAAGAGAGAAGAAGTCCTGCTCCAGTCCATTGGCTATGGGTAAAGGTGTGAAGTAAGAAGAAATCTAAATTCCAAAACTCCACTTCTTAATATTTATACGACCCCTTTAGGATGAGGCACGGAGAGATAACATATTATGAGATGGGGGAAAGAGAGAGTCGTCAAACGTGCCCCACCCTAAAGGGGTCGTATAAATATTGAGAAGCATAGTTTTGGAATTTAGATTCCTTCTTGCTTCACACCTATACCCGTGGCCAATGGACTGGATCAAGACTTCTTCTCTTCACTCTCTTTGTTTATCTCTCTGTTTCATTCTTTCTTCTTTTCTATTCTCTCTTTATTTATCTCTCTGTTCTCTTCTCTCTTCTTCTCTCTCATCTGTCTTTATTTCTCTCTCCATTTTTTTGTGATCGATCGGCTGGGCTAAACATATTCGTGTTGATAATTTTTTATGATATAGGAGAAAAAGAGAGTCGTTAAACATGACCCGCTATAAAGGGGTCATATATTATTTATAGAATAAACTTACTTAGGGCCTAAGCAATCTATGAAAAAGAGAAACAAAGACAGAAGAGAGAAGAAAATGAAGAGAGAAACAAAGACAGAAGAGAAAGAAGAGAACGGAGAGATAAACAAAGAGAGAAGAGAGAAGAAGTCATGCTCTAGTTCATTAGCCATGGGTATAGGTGTAAAGTAAGAATGAATCTAAATTCTAAAACTCCACTTCTCAATAATATCATCTCAACGTTATTATGATTATCATAGTAATATTACTATAATCATTTATATTATTATTAAATAATTTAAATATTTAATAATTTAAATAATTTAATAATTAAGTTTTTAGTAAAGTAATTAATTAATTTAATTATTTATTTCTTCAGTTATTTAATTTTTTTTTAATATTAATAATATAAAATAAACTAATTAAATAAATATTGAAAAAGAAGAGAGAAAAAGTCCTACTCTAGTCTATTCGCCATGGGTATAGTTATGAAGTAAGAAGGAATCTAAATTCCAAAACTCTACAGAAGAGAGAGAAAAAGAGAAAAAAGAACGGAGAGATATATAAAGAGAGAAGAGAGAAGAAGTCCTGCTTCAGCCCATTGACCACGGGTATAGGTATGAAGTAAGAAGGAATCTAAATTCCAAAAACTCCACTTCATAATAGTTTATTTTATTTAAATAATTCAATAACTATTTATACTATAATAATTTTATTTAATTAATTATTTTACTAAAAACTTAATTATTAAATTAATTAAATTATTTAATAATAAATAAATAAATAATTTAATTTAAAAAATTATAGTATTATTACTATGATAATTATAATAACATTAAGATGATACTATTGCGAAGTAGAGTTTTGGAATTTAGATTTCGTCTTATTTCACACCTATACTCGTGACAAATGAACTAGAGCAGGATTTATTCTCTCCTCTCTTCATTTATCTCTCTGTTCTTTTCTCTCTTCTTCTTTCTCTTTTGTCTTCGTTTCTCTCTTCGTTTTCTTCTCTCTTCTTCTCTCTCTTTTGTAGAGTTTTGGAATTTAGATTTCTTCTTACTTCACACCTATACCCATGGCAAATAGACTAGCAGGACTTCTTCAATCTTCTCTATTCATTTATCTCTTTGTTCTCTTTACTCTTCTTCTCTATCTTCTGTAGAGATTTGGAATTTAGATTCTTTCTTACTTCACACCTATACCCATAGCGAATGGACTAGAGCATGACTTCTTTTCTCTTCTCTCTTAATACTTATTTAATTAGTTTACTTTATATTATTAATATTAAAAAAATAATTAAATAACTAGATAATTGAATTATTAAATAAATTCAAATTATTTAAATCTTTCTTATATTAATTATTAAATTAATTATTATTAACATATTTAATAAATTTTATTTAATTTAAGATTGGCATATTTATCTATCCATTCTCTTCTCTCTTTCTCCCATCTTACAACACATTATCAGCATGAACATGTCAAGCCCAGCCGACCAGTCATAAGAAAATGGAGAGAGAAACGAAGATAGAAGTGGAGTTTTGAAATTTAGATTTCTTCTTACTTCACACCTATACCCATAGCCAATGGACTGGAGCAAGACTTCTTCTCTCTTCTATTTTTGTTTATCTCTCTATTATTTTCTCTCTTCTTCTCTTTCTTTCTTTTTTGTTTCTCTCTCCGTTCTCTCTTCTCTCTCTTTTGTCTTCGTTTCTCTCTCCGTTCTTTCTTCTCTTTTCTTCTTTCTCTTCTGTGGAGTTTTAAAATTTAGATTCTGTCTTACTTAATACCTAAACCCGTATGAAGTATAGGTGTAAAGTAAAAAGGAATCTAAATTCTAAAACTCCACTTATGTCTTTGTTTCTCTTTTTGTTTTTTTTGACTAGTCAGCTGGGCTCAATATATTCGTGCTGATAATGTATTGTGAGATAGGAGAAAGAGAGAGCCGTCAAACATACCCCACTATAAAGGGGTCATATATTATCTATAGGTAACCTTACTTAGGGCCTAAACAATCTATAGGAAACCCTAATCCTTGGGAGAGATCCGATGGTGGACAGCCATTATTCTTACTTTATATCTATACCCATAGCAAATAGACTAGAGCAGAACTTCTTCTCTCTTCTATATTCGTTTATCTCTACATTCTCTTCTGTCTACTCCTCTCTCTTATGTCTTTGTTTATCTCTCCGTTCTCTTCTTTTTTTTTCTCTCTTCTGTTTTCGTTTCTCTCTCCATTTTCTTGTAACTGGTCAGCTGTGCTTGACATGTTCGTGCTGATAATGTATTTTATCCTTCTTACTTCATACCTATACCTATGGCGAATGGACTATAGGAGAACTTCTTCTCTCTTCTGTCTTTGTTTATCTCTTCATTCTCTTCTGTCTTTTTCTATCTCTTATGTCTTTATTTATCTCTCTATTCTCTTCTCTCTTTTTCTCTCTTTTTCTTTCTATTTTTCTCTTTTTTATCTTTGTTTCTCTCTCTGTTTTCTTATGACTGGTCAGCTGTGCTCGACATATTCATACTGATAATGTGTTATGATATGGGAGAAAGAGAGAAAAGAATAGAAAGATAAGCGAAAAGAGAATTATTAAATATTAAATTATCTCATAATAAGTTATCAGCACGAACATGTCAAAGAGAGAAGAGAGAAGAGAGAAGAAGTCCTGCAATCAATTAATCAGAATTTAAATCTCTCTTATAAATAACATTCACACCTAATCTATATTTAATCTCTTCTACCTATAATCAATTAAATATAGGTCTTCTTTCTTCAACTACTCTTTGTTTAATTTAACGTTATAATAAGTTAAATAATCATATCTCAATATTATTATGATTATCATATCAATATTACTATAAATTTTTTAATTAAATTTATTAATTATTTAATTATTAAATATTTTAAATAATTTCATAATTAAGTTTTTAGTAAATTAATTAATTAATTTAATTATCTAATTATCTAGTTATTTAACTAAATTTATTATTTAATTTATTTATTATTATTATATTATTAAAGAATTAAATTAGGTAACTATTTAATTACTTAAATTATTAAATAAATAAATAATGATTTAATTATATAATAAATTTATCAATTTATTTTATTAGTTATTTCTTTAATTATTATTATTTTTTCACTAATTCAGTAATTAGTTAATTATTTAAATATTAAAAAATTTAATTAGTGAATAAATATATTAACTATATTATTTATTTAAAAAATAAATAATTTAATTATTAAATAATTTTATAGTTAAATAAATAATAATTTAAACAAATTATTATATAATTAAAAAAATAAATAATTATTTTATTAAATTATGAAATATTAATTGAAATAAATTAAAATTTTAATTATTTAAGGAAATAATAAAATAAAATAATAATTCAATAACTATTTACTTATTATTTAAATAATTAGTTAATTATTTGAATATATAAATAATAAAATATTTTTTTCAATAACTTAATATTTTT
Organism: Chamaelirium japonicum; assembly: GCA_947650365.1. NCBI lineage: Eukaryota > Viridiplantae > Streptophyta > Magnoliopsida > Liliales > Melanthiaceae > Chamaelirium > Chamaelirium japonicum. Next base: position 1,123,235 of record OX393559.1, on the reverse strand, counting down.
TTAACTAATCAAATATATATTTATTTATTTTAATATTGAAATAATAAGTAAATTATTAAAATAATTTGAATATTTAATTATATAGATAATTAATTATTTATTTAATTATTTAACTATCTAAATATTTAATTTATAAAATTAATTAAATTATAGGAAGTAAAAAAGAAAAATGAGATACACCTGAATTTTTTGCTTTAAAAATAATTTATATTTTTCTTTAAAAAAATTTAAAATATTATAACTTTTATGAGATCGTTCTATTGGATGGCTGTCCACCGTCAGATTTCTCCCAAGGATTTGGGTTTTCCATAGATTGCTTAGGCCCTAAGTAAGCTTATCCTATAAATAATATACGAACTCTTTAGGGTGAGGCACGTTTGACGGCTCTCTCTATTTCCCATGTCACAACACATTATCAGCATAAATATATCAAGCTCAATCGACCCGTCATAAGAAAACAGAGAGAGAAACAAAGATAGAATAGAGAAAAAAAAAGAGAGAAGAAAAAAGAAGAGGACGGAGAGATAAATAAAGAGATAAGAAAGAAGAAGTCATACTCTAGTCCATTGGCCACGCGTATAAAGGTGAAGTAAGAAGGAATCTAAATTCCAAAACTCTACTTCTCAATAGTATCATTTTAACATTATTACGATTATCATAGTAATGTTACTATAATTTTTTTAATTAAATGAATTATTTATTTAATTATTAAATAATTTAATAATTTAAATATTTAAATAATTAAGTTTATAGTAAAATATTTAACTTATTTAATTATTTAATAAGCAAGTTATTTAATTAAATTTATTATTTTATTTATTTATTATTATTATTTTGAAAAAATTTATATTATTATTTTAAATAAATTATTATATAATTAAATAATTAAAGATTATTTTAATAAATTATAAAATATTAATTGAAATAAATAAAAAAAATTATTTATTTAATTAAATAATAAGATAAAATAATAATTCAAAAACTATTTACTAATTATTTAAATAATTAATTAATAATCTGAATAAATAAATAATCAAATATTTTTTTAAATAACTTGACATTATTTTAAATAATCAAATAAATATTTTTTTATTTTAATATTTAAATCATAAGTAAATTTTTAAAATAATTTAATTACTTAATTATATAGATTATTAAATATATATTGATTATTTAATTATTTACCTATTTAATTTATTAAACTAATTAAATAATATGAAGTAAAGAAGGAAGATGAGGCACATCTAAATTTTCTGTTTTAAAAGTAATTTATATTTTTCTTTAAATAAAGTTAAAACATTACAACTATTATGATATCATTCGATCGGATGGCTGTCCATCATCGAATCTCTCCCATGGATTAAGGTTTCCTCTAGATTGCATAGGCCAAATGTAGGCTTACCCTATAAATAATATACGACCCCTTTAGGGTAGGGTATATTTGACAGTTCTTTTATTCTCCCATCTAACAATACATTATTAGGATAAACACATCGAGCCCAACCAACCAGTCGCAAGAAAACAGAGAGAGAAACGAAGATAGAAGAGATAGAAGAAGAGAGAAAAGAATGGAGAGATAAACATAGAGAGAAGAAAGAAGAAGTCCTGCTCTAGTCTATTAGCCACGGGTATATGTGTCAAGTAAGAAGGAATCTAAATTCTAAAACTCTACTTCTTGATATTATTATCTCAATGTTATTATGATTATCATAGTAATATTACTATAATTTTTTTAATAAAATTAATCATTTATTTAATTGTAAAATAATTTAACAATTTAAATAATTTAAAAATTAAGTTTTTAGTAAAGTAGTTAATTCATTAATTTTTTTAATTATATACTTATTTAATTAAATTTATCATTTTATTTGGTTTATTATTATAATATTATTAAATAAATAAATAAATAATGATTTAATTAAATAATTAATTTATTATTTTATTTTCCTAATTATTTCTTTAATTATTATTTTATTTTTAATTAATTTAATAATTAGTCTATTATTTTAATATTTAAAAATTTATCTATTAAAGAAATATATTAAATTGATTATTCTCTTAAATAAATAAATAATTTATTTATTAAATGATTTTATAGGTAAATAAATAATAATTTTAATAAATTATTATTGAATTAAATAAATAAATTTTTTTTTTTAGATTTTGAAATATGATTTGAAATAAATAAAAAAATTAATTATTTAATTAAGTAATAAAAAAAATAATAATGCCATAACTATTTACTTATTAGTTAAATAATTAGTTAATTATTTGAATATATAAATAATAAAATATTTTTTTATATAATATACTATGTTTTTATTAATCAAATAAATAATAGGAAGTAAAGAAGGAAGATGAGGCACACCCAAATTTTTTACTTTAAAAATAATTTATATTTAAAAAAAAATAAAACATTAGAACTATTATGAGATCGTTCGATCAGATGGTTGTTTATTATCCGATCTCTCCCATAGATTTAGGTTTCTCATAGATTGCTTAGGCCCTAAGTAAGCTTATCCTATAAATAATATATGACCCCTTTAGGATGGAGCACGTTTGACGGCTCTCTCTTTCTTCCATCTTACAACACGTTATCAGCGCGAACATATCGAGCCCAGCTGATCAGTCGTAAGGAAATGGAGAGAGAAACGAAGACAGAAGAGAGATAAGAAAAAAGAAGGGAATAGAGAGATAAACGAATAGAGAAGAAAAAAGAAGTCCTACTCCAATCCATTGGTTGCGGATATAAGTGTGAAGTAAGAATGAATCTAAATTTCAAAATACTACTTCTCAATAGTATAATCTCAACATTATTATGATTATCATATTAATATTACTATAATTTTTTTGATTAAATTAATTAATTAATTAATTATTAAATTATTAAAAAAATTTAATAATTAAAATAATTTAATAATTAAGTTTTTAGTAAAATAATTAATTTATTTAATTATCAAGTTATTTAACTAAATTTATTATTTTACTTGATTTATTTTAAAATATTATTAAATAATTAAATTAGGTAACTATTTAATTATTTAAATTATTAAATAAAGAAATAATGATTTAATGATTTAATTATTTTATTAATTAATTTTATTTGTTATTTTCGAAATTATTATTATTTTTTTCATTAATTAAATAATAAGTTAATTATTGAAATATTTGAAAACTTATTTAGTGAAGAAAATTATTAAATACATTATTTACTTAAGTAAATAAGTAATTTAATTATTAAATGAGTTCATAGTTAAATAAATAAATTAAATAATTAGTTAATAAAAATAAAAATTATTTTATTAAATAAAAAATAGTAATAAAAATAAATAAATAAATTATTTATTTATTTAAGTAAACAAAATAAAATAATAATTTAATAACTATTTACTTATTATTTAAATATTTATTTAATTATTTGAATATTTAAATAATAATTTTTTTTAAATAACTTAATATTCTTTTAAATAATTAAATAAATATTAATTTATATTAATATTTTAATAATAAGTAAAATATTTAAATAATTTGATTATTTAATTATATAGATAATTAAATATTTATTTAATTATTGAATTAATTAACTATTTAATTTATATAGCTTATTAAATTAATTATATATTAGGAAGTAAAGAAGGAAGATTAGGCACACTTGAATTTTTTACTCTAAAAATAATTTATTTTTTTTGATAAAAAAATTTAAATATTGCAACTGTTATGAGATCGTGCGATCGAATGGCTGTCCACTGTCGGATCTCTCCCATGGAATATGGTTTCCTATAGTAAGCTCACCCTATAAATAATATGTGATCCCTTTAGGGTGAGACACATTTGATGACTCTCTCTTTCTCCCATCTTACAACATGTTATCAGCACGAATATATCGAGCCTAGCCGACCAGTCACAAGAAAATGAAGAGATAAATGAAGAGAGAAGAGAGAAGAAAGAAAAAGTCATGCTCTAGTCCATTGGCCATGGGTATAGGTGTGAAGTAAGAAGGAATCTAAATTCCAAAACTCTAATTCTCAATAGTATCATCTCAATGTTTTGTGGTTATAATTATAATATTACAATAATTTTTTAAATTAAATTAAATGATTATTTATTTATTAAATAATTTAAATAATTTAATAATTTAATTATTATATTTTAGTAAAATAATTAATTAATTTAATTATTTAATTATCAAGTTAATTAATTAAATTTATTATGTTATTTATTTATTATTATTATTATATTATTAAATAGTTAAATTAGGTAACTATTTAATTATTTAAACTATTAATTAAAGAAATAATGATTTAATTATATAATTAATTTATTAATTTATTTTCTTAGTTATTTTTTTAATTATTATTTTATTTTTAATTAATTAAATAAATTTCTAATTATTTCAATTTTTAAAAACTTATTTAGTAAAGAAATATATTAAATAGATTATTTACTTAAAAAAATAAATAATTTAATTATTAAATAATTTTATAGTTAAATAAGTAATAATTTAAATAAATTTTTATTTAATAAAAGAAATAAAAAATTATTCTATTAAATTATAAAATATTAATTTAAATAAATCAAAAAATTAATTATTTAATTAAGTAATAAAATAAAATAATAATTTAATAACTATTTACTTAATATTTTAATAATTAGTTAATTATTTGAATCGATAAATAATATTTTTTTTTTAAATAACTTAATATTTTTTAAATAATTAAATAAATATTTATTTTTTAAAAAATTTAAGTAATAAATATATGATTATAAAATTAAAATTATTTAACTATATATATAATTAAATGTTTATTTCTTTATTTAACTATTTAACTATTTAATTTATAAAAATAATTAAATTAATTAGATAATAGGAACTAAAGAAGTAAGATGAAGCACACCCAAATTTTTTGCTTCAAAAATAATTTATAGTTTACTTTAAAATTTTTTCTAACATTAATACTGTTATGAGATCGTTCGATCGGATAGCTATCCACCATTGGATCTCTCCTATGGATTAGTATTTTCTTTAGATTGGTTAGGCCCTAAGTAAGCTTATCTTATAAATAATATACAACCCCTTTCGGGTGGGGCACGTTTGACGGTTCTCTTTCTTTCTTCTTATAACACATTATCAATACAAATACGTCAAGCCCAACCAACCAGTTGTAAGAAAATGAAGAGAGAAACGAAAACAGAAAAGACAGAATCAAAAGATAAACGAAGAGAGAAGAGAGAAGAAGTCCTGCTTCAATCCATTGGCCACGGGTATAGGTGTGAAGTAAGATGAAATCTAAATTCCAAAACTCCACTTTTCAATAGTATCATCTCAACGCTATTATGATTATCATAGTAATATTACTATAATTTTTTTAATTAAATTAATTATTTATTAAATGATTTAATTATTTAAATAATTTAATAATTTAAATTATTTAATAATTAATTTTTTAGTAAAATATTTAATTTATTTAATTATCTAGCGATCTAATTAAAATAATTATTTTATTTATTGATTATTATTATATCAATAACTAATTAAATTAGGAAACTATTTAATTATTTAAATTACTAAATACATAAATAATGATTTAATTATATAATTAATTTATTAATTTATTTTCTTGGTTATTTCTTTAATTATGATTTTATTTTTAATTAATTACATAATAAGTTAATTATTTTAATATTTAAAAACTTATTTAGTGCAAAAATATACTAAATTGATTACTTACTTAAGCAAATAAATAATTTAATTATTCAATGATTTTAGTATTAAATAAATAATAATTTCAATAAATTATTTTTTAATTCAATAATTAAAAAATTATTTTATTTATATATAAAATATTAATTCAAATAAATCAAAAAATAAATAATTTAATTAAGTTATAAAATAAAAGAATAATTTAATAACTATTTACTTATTTTTTAAATAATTATTTTATTATTTGATTATATATAATAAAATATTTTTTAGATTACTTACTATTTTTTAAATAATCAAATAAATATTTATTTATTTTTATATTTAAATAATAATTAAGCTATTTAAATAATTTATTTAATTAATTTTATAAATAATTAAATTTTTATTTAATTATGAAATTATTTAACTATTTAATTTATAAAACTAATTAAATTAATTAAATAAAAGGAAGTAAAGAAGAAAGATGAGGCACACCTGAATTCTTTGCTTTAAAAATAAAAGGAAGTAATAAAGATTGCTTAGGCCCTAAGTAACCTTACCTTATAAATAATAAACCACCCCTTTAGGGTAGGGCATGTTTGATGACTCTTTCTTTTTTCTATCTCACAATACATTATCAGCATGAATATATCCCGACTAGTCGTAAGAAAATAGAGAGAGAAACGAAGACAGAAGAGAGAGAATAAGGGAGCACAGAAAAAAGAAATAAACGAGGAGAGAAGAAGTCCTGCTACAGTCCTTTGGCCACGATTATAGGTATAAAGTAAGAAGGAATCTAATTTTCAAAACTCCACTTCTCAATGAATATATAATGAAATAATAAAATAATTATTGAAATAATTAAAGTATTATTTTATTAAATTATGAAATTTTAATAAAAATCAATAAAAAATTTATTATTTAATTAATTAATAAAATAAAACAATAATTCAATAACTATTTACTTATTATTTAAATAATTATTTAATTATTTGAATATATAATAATAAAATATTTTTTAAATAACTTAATATTTTTTTAAATAATTAAATAAATATTTATTTATTTAAATTTTTTAATAATAAATAACTTTTTTAAATAATTTAAATATTTAATTATATAGATGGTTAAGTATTTATTTAATATTTTATTTATTAAACTAATTAAATTAATTAAATAATATAAAGTAAAGAAGGAAGATGAGGCACACCTAAATTTTTTGCTTTAAAAATAATTTATATTTAAAATAAAATTAAAATATTATAATTATTATAAGATCTTTCGATCATATGGCTGTCCACCATTAGATCTCTTCCATAGATTAGGGCTTCCCATAGATTGCTCAAGCCCTAAGTAAGTTTACCCTATAAGTAATATGTCCAGCCCAGCCGATCAGTTACAAGAAAATAGAGAGAGAAATGAACACAAAAGAGAGAGAATAAGAAAGAAAAGAACAGAGAGATAAATAAAGAGAGAAGAAGTTCTACTCTAGTCCATTGGCCATAGGTATAGGTATGAAGTAAAAAGGAATCTAAATTTCAAAACTCCACTTCTTAATAGTATCATCTCAACGTTATTATGATTATCACAACAATGTTACTATAATTTTTTTTAATTAAATTAATCATTTTTTTATTGATTTAATAATTTAATTATTTAAATAATTTTATAATTAAAAATTAGTAGAATATTTAATTTTTAATTATCTAGTTATTTAATTAAATTTATTAATAAATTAATTTATTATTAATATATTATTCAATAATTAGATTAGGTAACTATTTAATTATTTAAAATATTAAATAAATAAATAATGAATTAAATATATAATTAATTTATTAATTATTTTTTATTAATTAAATAATTAGTTAATTATTTCTATATTTAAAAACTTATTTAGTAATAAAATATTTCATTACATAATTATTTATTTAAATTATTATTTATTTTACTATAAAATTATTTAATAAATTTTTAAATAAGTTTTTAAATATTTAAGTAAATGACTAATTTTTTAATTAATTAAAAATAAATAAATAATTAAAGAAATAACTAATAAAATGAATTAATAAATTAATTATTTAATTCAATCATTATTTTTTTATTTAAAAATTTCAACAAGTTAATAGTTAATTGATTTAATTTTTTAATATTATTATAATCCAAAATTAAATAAAATAATAAATTTTATTAAATAATTAAATAATTAAATTATGAAATAAATTATTTATTTTACTAAAAACTTTAATATTTAATTATTAAAATTATTTCATAATTAAATAAATATTTAATTTCATTAAACAATTATAGTAATATTACTATGATAATCCTAATAACATTGAGATGATACTATTGTAAAATGGAGTTTTGAAATTTAGATCATTTATTACTTCATACCTATACCCTTGCCCAATAGACTCGAGAAGAACCTCTTTTATCTTTTCTTTTTGTTTATCTCTCCGTTCTCTCTTCTCTTCTTCTTTCTCTTCTGTCCTTGTTTGTCTCTCCGATTTGTTACGACTGGTCGAGTGGGCTCAACATGTTTATTCGATCGAACATTCTCATAATAGTTATAATGTTTTAAATTTTTTTATAGAAAAATATAAATTAATTTTAAAGAAAAATATTTGGTTGTGCCTTATCTGCCTTTTTTACTTCCTATTATTTAATTAATTTAATTAGCTTAATAAATTAAATAGATATATAATTAAATAAATATTTCATTTTTTAATTAATTAATTAATTAAATTATTTAAATAAATTTTTTATTATTTAAATATTAATAAGAAATAAAAATTTATTAGATTATTTAAAAAAATATTAAGTAATTTCAAAAAATATTTATTAATTATATATTCAAATAAGTAACTATTTATTTAAATAATAAGTAAATAATAATTAAATTATTGTTTTATTTTATTACTTAAATAAATAAATAATTATTTTATTTTAATTTATATTTTATAATTTCATAAAATAATTTTTTAATTAATTAATCATATAATAATTTATTTAACTATAAAATCATTTAATAATTAAATTATTAATTTTTTAGGTAAATAATCTATTTAAAATATTTCTTAAACAAATAAGTTTTTAAATATTTAAATAATTAAATATTTATTGAATTATTAAAAAAGAAAATACTAATTAATAAATAATTAATAAAATGAATTAATAAATTAATTATATAATTAAATCACTATTTTCTTAATTAATAATTTAAAAAATTAAATATTTACCTAATTTAAATATTTAATAATATGATTATTATAAATCAAATAAAATAATAAATTTAATTAAATTACTGGATAAATAAATAATGAAATTAATTTATTATTATATTATTTTAATTATTAAATTATTAAATATATTTTATAATTAAATAAACTATTAATTTAATTTAAAAAATTATAGCAATATTACTATGATAATTATAATAATATTATGATGAAACTATTGAGAAGAGGAGTTTTGGAATTTAGATTCCTTCTTATTTCAAACCTATACCCATGCCTAATGGACTAGAGCATGACTTATTCTCTTTTCTCTCTTCGTTTATCTTTTCATTCTCTTCTTTCTCTTCTATCTACGTGTCTCTCTTCGTTTTCTTACGACTGGTTAACTAGGCTCGCCATGTTCGTGCTGATAATATGTTATGAGATGAGAGAAAGAGATAGTCATCAAATATGCCTTAACTTAAAGGGGTTGTATATTTTTTATAGGATAACCTTACTTAGGACCTAAGTAATCAATAGTAAATCCTAATCCATAGGAGAGATTCGATGGTGGACAACTATCCGATCAAAATATCTCATAACAGTTGTAATGTTTTAAATACTTTTAAAGAAAAATATAAATTATTTTAAAAGCAAAAAAATTCGGATATGACTTATCTTCCTTCTTTACTTTCTGTTATTTAATTCATTTAATTAGTTTTATTAATTAAATAGTTAAATAATGAAATAATTAAATAAATATTTAATTATTTATATAATAATATAAATAAATTATTTTAATAATTTATTTATTATTTGAATATTAAAATAAATAAATATTTATTTTATTTCTTAAAAAAAATAAATTTGTTTTAAAAATTATTTTATTAATGATATACTAAAAAAATTAACTAATTATTTTAATAATAAGTAAATAAATATAAAATTATTATTTTATTTTATTACTTATTTAAATAAATAAGTTTTTTTATTTATGTCAATTAATATTCCATAATTTAATAAAATAATTTTTTAATTATATAATTACATAATAATATATTTACATTATTATTTATGTAACTATGGAATTATAAAATAAGTAAATTATTTATTTGTATAAGTTTATAATCTATTTAATATTTTTCTTCAAAAAATAAGTTTTTAAATATTTAAATTATTAAATATTTAATTAATTAATATTTAATATATTTTATCACTAAATAACTTTTTAAATATTATAATAATAAATAGAAATATTAATTATTTAATTAAGTAATATAATTAAAAAATAATTTAATTACTATTTACTTATTATTTAAATAATTAGTTAATTATTTGAATATATAAAAAATAAAAATTTCTATTAAATAACTTAATATTTTTTTAAATAATCAAAAATTTATTTATTTATTTTAATATTTCAATCATAAATAAATTATTTCAATAATTTAATTTTTGAATTATATAAATAAATAATTATTTATTTATTTAATTATTTAACTAGTTAATTTATTAAACTTATTAAATAATAGGAAGTAAAGAAGGAAGGTGTGGCATATCCAAATTTTTTACTTTAAAAATAATTTATATTTTTTGAAAAAAACTTTTAAAATATTTCAACTGTCATGATATCATTTGATCGGATAGCTTTCCATAGTCGGATCTCTCCTATGTATTAAGGTTTCCTATATATTGATTAGGCCCTAAGTAAGCATACCCTATAAATAATATACGACCCTTTTAGAGTGGGGTATATTTGATGAGTCTCTTATTCTCCAATCTAACTGTTATAAGGATGAAAATATCGAGCTCGGCTGACCAGTCGCAATAAAACAGAGAAAGAAATAAAGATGGAAGAGATAGAAGAAGAGCAAAAAGAACAAAAAGATAAACAAAGAGAGAAAAGAGAAGAAGTTATGCACCAATCCATTGCCCATGGGTATATGTGTGAAGTAAGAAGGGATCTAAATTCTAAAACTCCACTTCTCAATAGTATCATTTCAATGATATTATGATTATCATAGTAATATTACTATAATTTTTTAATTAAATTAATTAAGTTTTTAATTATGAAATAAATTAAATAAATTAATTACTACGTTTTTAGTAAAATAATTTATTTTTTTAATTATCTCATTATATATTTATTTTATAAAATTTATTTTTTCATTTTATTTATTACTATGATTTTATTAAATAATAATATTAGGTAGCTATTAAATTATTTAAATTATTAAATAAATAAATAATTATTTATTTATATTATTAATTTATTAATTTATTAATTTATTATTTTAGTTATTTATTTTATTATTATATTATTTTTATTTAATAAAATAATTAGTTAATTATTTTAATATTTATAAACTTATTTAGTGAAAGAATATATTAAATAGAATATTTACTTAATTAAATAAATAATTTAAGTATTAAATGATTTAATAATAAAACAAATAATAATATAAAAAATTATTATTTAATAATATAACTAATAAAATTTTTTCATTAAATTATAAAATATTATTTAAAATAAATAAAATATTTATTATTGAATTAAGTAAAAAAATAAAGAATAATTCAATAACTATTTACTTATTATTTAAATAATTTGATAATTATTTGAATATATAAATAATAAAATATTTTTTTAAATAAATTAATATTTTCTTAAATAATCAAGTAAATATTTATTTATTTTACTATTTAAATAATAAATATATTATTTAAATATTTTAATTATTTTATTATATAGATAATTAAATATTTTTTTAAGTATTTAATTATTTAATTTATTAAACTAATTAAATTTAATAAATAATAGGAAGTAAAAAAGGAAGATAAGGTATACCCGAATTTTTAGCATTAAAAATAACTTATCTTTTCCTTTAAAAAATTTTAAACATTATAACTGTTATGAGATCGTTCGTTCTGATGGCTATCTATCGTCGGATCTCTTTTATGAATTAGGGTTTCCCATAGATTGCTTAGGCCCTAAGTAAGCTTACTCTATAAATAATATATGACCCCTTTTAGATAGGGCATGTTTGATGGCTCTCTTTCTTCTATCTCACAATACGTTATCAGTACGAACATATCGAGCCTAGCTAACCAGTCGTAAGAAAACAAAGAGAGAAACAAAGACAAAAGGGAGAGAAGAAAAAAGAAGGGAATAGAGAGATAAATGAAGAGAAAAGAGAGAAGAAGTCATGCTTCAGTTCATTGGCCATGGGTATTGGTGTGAAGTAAGAAGGAATCTAAATTCTAAAACTCCACTTCTCAATAGTATCATCTCAACGTTATTATGATTATCATTATTAATTACTATAATTTTTTTAATTAAATTAATCATTTATTTAATTATGAAATAAATTAAATAATTTAATAATTAGGTTTTTAATAAATAATTAATTATTTTAGTTATTTAATAATATATTTATTTTATGAAATTAATTATTTATATATTTACTATTATTATTTTATTAAATAATTCAATTAGGTAACTATTGAATTATTTAAATTATTAAATCATAAAATAATTTTTTATTTATATTATTAATTTATTATTTTATTTTCTTAATTATTTCTTTAATTATTATTTTATTTTTAATTAATAAAATAATTAGTCAATTATTTAAATATTTAAAATCTTATTTAGTGAAGAAATATATTAAATATATTATTTACTTAAATAAATAAATAATTTAATTATTAAATGACTTCATATTACATAAATAATAATTTAAAGAAATTATTATATAATAAAAAAATTAAGAAATTTTTTAATAAAATTATGAAATATTAATTAAAATAAATAAAAAAATAAATTATTAAATGAATTAATAAAATGAAATAATAATTCAATAACTTATTACTTATTATTTAAATAATTATTTAATTATTGAAATATATAAATAATAAAATATTTTTTTAAATAACTTAATATTTTTAAAATAATCAAATAAATATTTATTTATATTAATAATTAAATAATCAAATAAATAATTTTAATAATTTAATTATTTAATTATATAGATAATTAAATATTTATTTAAATTTTTTTTTTATTTTACTATTTAATTTATTAATCTAATTAAATTAATTAAATTATTGGAATTAAAAAAGGAATATGAGGCCTACCCGAATTTTTTGCTTTAAAAATAATTTATATTTTTTTAAAAAACATTTTAAATTATTATAACTGTTATGAGATCGTTCGATCAGATGGCTGTCCACCATCGGATCTTTCCCATAGATTAGGGTTTCCTCGAGATTGCTTAGATCTTAAGTAAGATTAACTTATAAATAATATATAACCCTTTTAGGGTGGGACACATTTGACGGCTCTATTTTTCTCCCATCTAACACCACATTATCAGCACGAACATATCGAGCCTAGCCAACCAATCACAATAAAACATAGAGATAAATGAAGAGAGAAGAGAAAGAAGAGAATAAAGAGATAAATAAAGAGAAAATAGAGAAAAAGTCCTACTCTATTCCATTAGTCATGGGTATAGGTATAAAGTAAGAAGGAATCTAAATTCTAAAACTCCACTTTTTAATAGTATCATCTCAACGTTATTATGATTATCAAAATAATATTACAATAATTTTTTAATTAAATTAATCATTTATTTAATTATTAAATAATTTAAATAATTAAATAATTTAAATAATTTAATAATTAAGTTTTTAGTAAAATAAATAATTAATTTAATTATTTAATTATTGAGTTATTTAAATAAATTTATTATTTTATTTTATTTATTTATCTAGATTTTTATTATTAAATTTAATATTTATATAAATTATTAAATAGAGAAATAATAATTTAATTATATAATTGATTTATTAATTCATTTTATTAGTTATTTTTGAAATTATTGTTTTATTTTACAATAATTAAATAATTAGTAAATTATTTAAAAAATTAGTTAGTAAAGAAATATATTAAATAGATTATTTAATGAAATAAAAAAAAATTAATTATTAAATAATTTCATAGTTAAAGAATAATAATTTAAATAAATTATTATGTAATGAAATAATTAAATAATTATTTTATTAAATTATGAAATATTATATAATAAATAAAAATTTTAATTATTTTATTAATTAATAAAATAAAATAATAATTTAATCAATTATTTCATTAATTAATTAATTATTTCATTATTAATTAAATATTTTTGTTTTTTTATATTTAAATAATAAATAAATTTTTTAAATAATTTAAATATTTAATTATATAGATAATTATATATTTATTAAATTATTTAAATATTTAATATATTAAACTAATTAAACTAATCATAAAATATTAAGTAAAGAAGGAAGATGAGGCACACTCGAATTTTTTTACTTTAAAAATAATTTATACTTTTCTTAAATTTTTTTTAAAAATTACAACTGTTATGAGATCGTCGATCAGATGGCTGGCTATTCACCGTCGAATATCTTCCATGGCTGTGGGTTTCCCGTAGATTGCTCAGGCCCTTATTAAGCTTACCCTATAAATAAAATACAACCCCTTCAGGGTGGGGCATGTTTGATAGTTCTCTCTTTCTCCCATCATACAACACGTTATCAATGTGAAAATGTCGAAGCTAGCCGACCAGTCATAAGAAAACGATGAGAGAAATGAAGATAGAATTAAGAGAAAAAAAAAGAGAAGAGAACAGAGATATAAATGAAGAAAGAAGTCATACTCCAGTCCATTGGTTAAGAGTATAGATATAAAGTAATAAGGAATCTAATTTCTAAAATTCCATTTCTCAATAGTCTCATCTCAATGTTATTATGATTATCATAGTAAAGTTACTATAATTTTTTTAATTAAATTAATCATTTATTTAATTAATTAATAATTTAAATAATTTAATAATTTTAATAATTTAATAAATAAGTTTTTAGTAAAATATTTAATTTTTTAATTATTTATTTATCTAGTTTTTAAATTAAATTTATGATTTTATATTATTTATAATTATTATATTATTAAATAATTAAATAATGAAATATTTTATTATTTAAATTATTAAAAAATAATAATAAGGAAAATATTTAATTAATTAATTTTATTAGTTATTTCCTTAATTATTATTTTATTTTTCATTAATGAAATAATTAGTTAATTATTTAAATATTTAAAAAATTATTTAGTTAAGAAATATATTAAAAAGATTATTTACTTAAACAAATAAATAATTTAATTATTTATTGATTTTATAGTTAAATAAATAATAATTTAAAGAAATTATTATATAATTAAGAAATTTAAAAATTATTTTACGAAATTATAAAATATTACTTAATATAAAAAAATTAATTATTTAATAAAGTGATAAAATAAAATAATAATTCAATAATAATTTACTTATTATTAAAATAATTAGTTAATTATTTGCAAATATCAATAATAAAATATTTTTAAAAATAATTTAATATATTTTAAAATAATCAAATAAATATTTATTTATTTTAATAATAAAATAATAAGTAAATTATATAAGTAATTTAACTATTTAAATATATAGATAATTAAATATTTATTTAATTATTTATCTATTTAATTTATTAAATTAATTAAATAATAGGAAATAAAGAAAGAAGATAAGTTAAATCCAATTTTTTTGCTTTAAAAATAATTTAAAATTTTCTTTAAAAAAATTTAAAACATTACAATTGTTATGAGATCGTTCGATCAGATGGCTGTCCACCATCGGATCTCTCCCATAGATTAGGGT
This sequence comes from Chamaelirium japonicum, assembly GCA_947650365.1. Lineage (NCBI taxonomy): Eukaryota > Viridiplantae > Streptophyta > Magnoliopsida > Liliales > Melanthiaceae > Chamaelirium > Chamaelirium japonicum. The sequence continues at coordinate 1,107,588 of OX393559.1, read as the reverse complement.
TTCCTAGAGATTACTTAGGCCCTAAGTAAGCTTACCCAATAAATAATATACAACTCCTTTAGGGTGGGGCACTTTTGACGGCTCTCTCTTTCTCTCATCTCACAATATGTTATTAGCACGAACATGTCGTGCCCAGCCGATCAATCGTAAGAAAATGGAGAGAAAAATAAAGACAAAAGAGAGAGAAGAAAAGAGAAGATAACAGAGAGATAAATGAAAAGATAAGAGATAAGAAGTCCTGCTCCAGTAGGCCACGGGTATAGGTGTGAAGTAAGAATGATTCTAAATTCCAAAACTCCATATCGTAGTAGTATCATCTCAATGTTATTATGATTATCATAGTAATGTTACTATAATTTTTTTAATTAAATTAATTAGTTATTTAATTATTAAAAAATTGAAATAATTAAATAAATATGTTTTTAGTAAAATAAATAATTTATTTAATTATTTAATTATTAATTTATTTAATTATACTAGTTATTTATTTATTTATTTTATTATATTATTAAAAATTAAATTATATAACTATTTAATTTTTTAAATTATTAAATAAATAAATAAAAATTTAATTATATAATTATATAATTAATTTATTTTATTGGTTATTTCTTTAATTATTGTTTTATTTTTATTTAATTAAATAAATAGTTAAATATTGAAATATTTAAAAACTTATTTTGTGAAGACATATATTAAATACATTATTTACTTAAACAAATAAATAATTTAATTCTTAAATGATTTTATATTAAATAAACAAGAATTTAAATAAATTATTACGTATTTAAATAATAATAAATTATTTTATTTTATTATAAAATATTATTTGAAATAAATAAAAAAATTAATTATTGAATTAAGCCCTAAACCCTAACCCCTAATCCCTAAACCCCTAAACCCTAAAAAACCAAAACCATAAACCCTAAACCCCAGGACTATAACCCCTAACCCCTAAACCCTAAACCCTAAACCCTAAACTCTAACCGCTAAACCCTAAACCCTTAACACTAAACCTAAACCCAAAACCCAAAACCCTAAACCATAATTATTTAATGAAGTAATAAAATAAAACAATAATTCAATAACTATTTTCTTTTTATTTAAATAATTAGTTAATTATTTGAATATATAAATAATAAAATATTTTTTTTAATAATTTAATATTTTTTTAAATAATCAAATTTATATTTATTTATTTTAATATTAAAATAATAAATAAATTATTGAAATAATATAACTATTTAATTATATAGATAATTAAATATTTATTTAATTATTTAAATATTTAAATATTTAATTTATAAAATTAATTAAATTAATTAAATTATAGGAAGTAAAGAGGAAGATGAGGCACAGCTGAATTTTTTGCTTTAAAAATAAATTATAATTTTCTTTAAAAAAATTTAAAACATTATAACTTTTATAAGATCATTCTATTGGATGGCTGTCCATCGTCAGATTTTTCCCATGGATTTGGGTTTCCAATAGATTACTTAGGCCCTAAGAAAGCTTACCCTATAAATAATATACGAACTCTTTAGGGTGGGGCATATTTGACGGCTCTCTCTATCTCCCATATTACAACATATTATCAGTATGAACATATTGAGCCCAACCGATCCGTCATAAGAAAATCGAGAGAGAAAAGAAGAGAGAGAAGAAGAAAGAAGAAAACAGAGAGATAAACGAAGAGAGAAGATAGAAGAAGTCATATTCTAGTCCATTGGCCATGGGTATAAGTGTAATGTAAGAAGGAATCTAAATTCCAAAACTCCACTTCTCAATAGTATCATCTCAACGTTATTATGATTATCATGTAATGTACTATAATTTTTTTAATTAAATTAATCATTTATTTAATTATTAAATAATTTAATTATTAAATAATTTAATAATTAAGTTTATAGTAAAATATTTAATTTATTTAATTATTTAATTATCAAGTTATTTAATCAAATTTCTTATTTTATTTATTTATTTATTTATTTATTTATTATTATTATTTGAATAAATTTATATTATTATTTTAAATATATTATTATATAATTAAATAATTAAAAATTATTTCCATACATTATAAAATATTAATTAAAATAAATAAAAAAATTAATTATTTAACTAAATAATTAAATAAATTATAATTCAAAAAATATTTATATATTATTAAATATTTATTAAATAATTATTTAATTATATAGATTATTAAAAAAGCAATTATTTAATTATATAGATTATTAAATATTTATTTTATTATTTAATTATTTAATAATTTAATTTATTAAACTAATTAAATAATAAGAAGTAAAGAAGGAAGATGAGGTATATCTGAATTTTTTGTTTTAAAAGTAATTTATATTTTTCTGTAAAGAAATATAAAATATTACAACTATTATGATATCGTTCGATCGGATGGCTGTCCACCGTCGAGTCTCTCCTATAGATTAAGGTTTCCTATTGATTGCATAGGCCCAAAGTAGGCTTACCCTATAAATAATATACGACCCCTTTAGGGTGGGGCAAGTTTGACAGCTCTTTCATTCTTCCATCTAACAATACGTTATTAGGATGAACATGTCGAGCCCAACCAACTAGTCGCAAGAAAATAGAGAGAAACAAAGACAGAAGAGATAGAAGAAGAGAGAAGAGAATGGAGAGATAAATATAGAGAGAAGAAAGAAGAAGTCATGCTGTAGTCCATTGGCCACGGGTATATATATGAAGTAAGAAGGAATCTAAATTCTAAAACTCCATTCTCAATATTATCATCTCAATGTTATTATGATTATCAAAGTATATTACTATAAATTTTTTAATAAATAATTATTTATTTAATTATAAAATAATTTAACAATTTAAATAATTTAATAAATAAGTTTTTAGTAAAATAGTTAATTTATTTAATTTTCTAATTATATACTTATTTAATTGAATTTATCATTTAATTTTTTTATTTTATAATATTATTAAATAAATAATGATTTAATTATATAATTAATTTATTATTTATTTAAATATATTATTTTATATATTGATTATTATTATAACAATAACTAATTAAATTAGGAAACTATTTAATTATTTAAATTACTAAATATATAAATAATGATTTAATTATATAATTAATTTATTAATTTATTTTCTTAGTTATTTCTTTAATTATGATTTTATTTTTAATTAATTACATAATAAGTTAATTATTTTAATATTTAAAAACTTATTTAGTATAGAAATATACTAAATTGATTACTTACTCAAGCAAATAAATAATTTAATTATTCAAAAATTTTAGTATTAAATAAATAATAATTTAAATTTTTTTTTTTTTGAATAATTAAAAAATTATTTTGTTAAATTATAAAATATTAATTAAAATAAATAAAAAAATAAATAATTTAGTTATGTAATAAAATAAAAGAATAATTTAATAACTATTTACTTATTTTTTAAATAATCATTTAATTATTTGATTATATATATTAAAATATTTTTTAGATTACTTAATATTTTTTAAATAATCAAATTAATATTTATTTATTTTCATATTTAAATAATAAATAAGTTATTTAAATTATTTATTTATTTAATTTTATAAATAATTAAATTTTTATTTAATTATTTAATTATTTAACTATTTAATTTATAAAAGTAATTAAATTAATTAAATAAAAGGAAGTAGAGAAGAAAGATGAGGCACACCTGAATTCTTTGCTTTAAAAATAAAAGGAAGTAATAAAGATTGCTTAGGCCCTAAGTAACCTTACCCTATAAATAATAAACAACCCCTTTAGGGTGGGGCATGTTTGATGACTCTTTCTTTTTTCCATCTCATAACACGTTATCAGTATGAATATATCCGGACTAGTCGTAAGAAAACAGAGAGAGAGAAACAAAGACAGAAGAGAGAGAAGAAGGGAGAAGAGAATAGAGAGATAAACAAAGAGAGAAGTCCTGCTACAGTCCTTTGGCCACGAGTATAGGTATAAAGTAAGAAGAAATCTAATTTTCAAAACTCCACTTCTCAATGAATATATAATGAAATAATAAAATAATTAATAAAATAATTAAAAAATTATTTTATTAAATTATAAAATTTTAATAAAATTTAATAAAAAAATTTATTATTTAATTAATTAATAAAATAAAACAATAATTCAATAACTATTTACTTATTATTTAAATAATTAATTAATTTTTTGAATATATAATAATAAAATATTTTTTTAAATAACTTATTTTTTTTAAATAATTAAATAAATATTTATTTATTTAAATTTTTTAATAATAATTAACTTAGTTAAATAATCTAAATATTTAATTATATAGATGGTTAAATATTTATTTAATTATTTAATTTATTAAAATAATTAAATTAATTAAATAATAGAAAGTAAAGAAGGATGATGAGGCACACTCGAATTTTTTTCTTTAAAAATAATTTATATTTAAAATAAAAATAAAATATTATAATTGTTATGAGATCCTTCGATCGGATGGCTGTCCATCGTAGGATCTCTTCCATAGATTAAGACTTCCCACAGATTGCTCAAGCCTAAGTAAGTTTACCCTATAAGTAATATATATCAAGCCTAGCCGATCAGTTACAAGAAAATAGACAAAGAAACGAAGACAAAAGAGAGAGAAGAAGAGAGAAGAGAACAAAGAGATAAATGAAGAGAGAAAAAGTTCTACTCCAGTCCATTGGCCACGGGTATAGGTATGAAGTAAAAAGAAATCTAAATTTCAAAACTCCACTTCTTAATAGTATCATCTCAACGTTATTATGATTATCACAACAATGTTACTATAATTTTTTTAATTAAATTAATTATTTATTTAATTATTTAATAATTTAATTATTTAAATAATTTTATAATTAAATATTAGTATAATAATTAATTTATTTAATTTTTTAATTATCTAGTTATTAAAATAAATATTTTAATTAATTTATTTATTATTAATATATTATTAAATAATTAGATTAGGTAACTATTTCATTGTTTAAAATATTAAATAAATAACTAATAATTTAAATATATAATTAATGTATTAATTATTTTTATTAATTAAAAAATTATTTAATTATTTAAATATTTAAAGACTTATTTAATAATAAAATATTTAATTATATAATTATTTATTTAAATTATTATTTATTTTACTATGAAATTATTTGATAAATTTTTAAATAAGTTTTAAATATTTAAATAAATAACTAATTTTTTAATTAAATAAAAATAAATTAATAATTAAAGAAATAACTAATAAAATGAATTAATAAATTAATTATATAATTAAATCATTATTTCTTTATTTAAAAATTTAAACAAGTTAATAGTTAATTAGTTTAATTTTTTAGTAATATTATAATCCAAAATAAAATAAAATAATAAATTTAATTAAATAACTAAATAATTAAATTATGAAATAAATTAATTATTTTACTAAAAATTTATTATTAAATTATTAAAATTATTTCATAATTAAATAAATATTTAATTTTATTAAAAAATTATAGTAATATTACTATGATAATCTTAATAACATTGAGATGATACTATTGTAAAATAGAGTTTTGGAATTTAGATTCTTTATTACTTCATACCTATACCCTTGCCCAATAGACTCGAGCAGGACCTCTTCTATCTTTTTTTTTGTTTATCTCTTCGTTCTCTCCTCTCTTCTTCTTTCTCTTCTGTCCTTGTTTGTCTTTTCGTTTTGTTACAACTGGTAGAGTGGGCTCAACATGTTCATTCGATCGAACGATCTCATAATAGTTATAATGTTTTAAATTTTTTTATAGAAAAATATAAATTAATTTTAAAGAAAAATATTCGGGTGTGCCTTATTTGCCTTCTTTACTTCTTATTATTTAATTAATTTAGTTAGTTTAATAAATTAAATAGATAAATAATTAAATAAATATTGAATTATTTATTTAATGAAATAACTAAATTATTTAAATTAATTTTTTATTATTTCAGTATTAAAAAAATAAAAATTTATTACATTATTTAAAAAAATATTAAGTAATTTAAATTTTTTTTTATTAATTATATATTCAAATAAGTAACTATTTATTTAAATAATAAGTAAATAGTAATTAAATTATAGTTTTATTTTATTACTTAAATAAATAATTAATTTTTTTTATTTAAATTTATATTTTATAATTTCATAAAATAAATTTTTAATTAATTAATCATATAATAATTTATTTAACTATGAAAACATTTAATAATTAAATTATCAATTTTTTAAATAAATAATCTATTTAAAATAGTTTTTAACTAAATAAGTTTTTAAATATTTAATTAATAATCTAAAAAATTCAATATTTATCTAATTTTAATATTTAATAATATAATTATTATAAATAAAAAAAAACAATAAATTTAATTAAATAACTAGATAATTAAATAATTAAATTTATTAATTATTATATTATTTTAATTATTAAATTATTAAATATATTTTATAATTAAATAAACTATTAATTTAATTAAAAAAATTATAGCAATATTACTATGATAATTATAATAATACTATGATGATACTATTGAGAAGAGGAGTTTTGGAATTTAGATTCCTTATTTAAAACCTATACGTATGCCTAATGGACTAGAGCATGACTTCTTCTCTCTTCTCTCTTCGTTTATCTCTCCATTCTTTTCTTTCTCTTCTATCTACGTGTCTCTCTCCGTTTTCTTTCGACTGGTCAACTGGGCTTGCCATGTTCGTGTTGATAACATATTGTGAGATGAGAGAAAGAGAGAGCCATCAAATGTGCCTTACCGTAAAGGGGTCGTATATTATTTATAGGATAACCTTACTTAGGAACTAAGTAATCTATGGTAAATCCTAACCACTAAACCCTAACCCCTAACCCCTAAACCCTAAACCCCTAAACCCTAAAAAACCCTAAACCCTAAACCCCAAGACTATAACCCCTAACCCCTAAACCCTAAACCCTAAACCCTAAACCATAACCCCTAAACACTAAACCTAAACCCCAAACCCTAAACCCAAAACCCTAAACCCTATTTATTTAATGAAGTAATAAAATAAAACAATAATTCAATAACTATTTACTTATTATTTAAGTAATTAGTTAATTATTTAAATATATAAATAATAAAATATTTTTTTAATAACTTAATATTTTTTTAAATAATAAAATATATATTTATTTATTTTAATATTGAAATAATAAATAAATTATTGAAATAATTTAAATATTTAATTATATAGATAGTTAAATATTTATTTAATTATTTAAATATTTAAATATTTAATTTATAAAATTAATTAAATTAATTAAATTATAGGAAGTAAAGAGGATGACTAGGCGTTTAGGGCTCTAAATTTGACTACAATTTTCCTAAGCTTCCCGCCCATAATACATTATGGCGAGAGGAAGAGGGAGATCCCGAGGGCGATCCGGTGGCCATTCCCCAAGCCACCCGCGGCGAGAGGTAAGCATAGGTTCCCGAGGGGCTGCATTTAGGGCTGGGTCACGCGGGGATAGAGGCTCTACGGGAGCGGTGGATCGGAGTCGTTCCCGAGATAGACATCCCGGGGGCTCCTGTCGCCCTTCCTCGTCGGCCTCCCGTCCCTGTGTTTCCTTCGCCGACATCGTCCGTCGGCCTGCCCCGCCAGCCCAGCCGCCAGCTAGGGTTTCGAGGCCCTCCCGCCGACCTGACCCACCTCGCCACCGGAGGGATCTAGGGCGCCGCTGTCATCGGTGCGGGGAGAAAGACCATACGGTGGCAGCGTGCCGGAACCCCCTTGTGTGCTTCGCCTGCGGTAAGGTGGGGCATACCTCTCACCGGTGCAAGATGTCCAGATCTTCCGGTTCTACGGGGTCTTCTTCGACGGGAGCCGGAGCCTCGCTTGATCTTCCCGACGACCCCAGGCGTGCGGAGATGATGGAGGTCCTCAACAGATCGGGGATCTGCCGGGTATTCCGGAAGTCTGTGTCAGCGGCGGAGCTGTCTGGCCACCTACGGCACGTGTGGCAGGGTTCCTGGGCCTGGCCGTCTCAGGAGATCGGAAATGGGGAATTCCTAGTTGAATTCCCATTCCGCCAATTCCTGGAGATCGAGGCAGGACGTGGAGTCCGGGACCTGGGTGCAGTTTCGGTCTCCTTCCGGCCATGGGAGGAGCTGGGTGGGGCGGGTGCGAGGAGGAGGAGGATAACTTTGAGGGTCACGATTTTCGGCCTCCCTTTCGACGCCTGGGGGGAGGGCTCGATCCGGACTCTTCTGGAGCCTTACGGAGAGGTCCGGGAGTGTTTCAACGTCTTCCCTTCGATCTCGCACCGGTGTTTCTGTCAAGCTACAACCCTCTGCTACGATCCAATCCTCATCCCCCCCTCCTTGAACTTCACCCATGGCGGTGGGGTGTTCCGGGTTCGCCTCACTTCGCAGGTCCTGGGAGATTGCACCTCACTCCCTCTGCCTCCCCTGGGATATCTGCCTCCTCTGGATCACGGGGTTGGCGGCGTTATGCCAGGTGGGGAGCTTGTGATTCCGCCTGGTTTCGTTCCACCGGTGGAGGCCGGTCCGCAGCCGACGAGGTTCAGGCAGCAGTGCCTTCGCCCTCCACCCGTTCCGGCACCAGCGCAAGAGGCTAGTTGCAGTCGAGACCCAGGTACTCATTCTCTCTAGCAGTTCTCCCGAGATACAGGTTTGGATGCTTCTATTCTCGGTTTGGGCGCGAATGGAGGCTTGCCTCCTTTTTCTTTTGATGGTGTTCTTGGTGCTTGCGTGGCAACTCCCATCAACCCCTTTGCTGATGAGCACGAGGGAGTTGATGTTAGACCGGTCGAGGGGGGCCCACAGTTGGGTTCCCAGATTGATCCTGTCCCTATCAACGTGGTTTCCTCCACTTTGGGGGAACCGCTTGATCCTAACTCTGTTGTCAGCAGGTGCGATGTAGCAGAGCAGGGGATAGGAGGGGGAGGGACTACTGCTGGGACCGAGCATGATTTTGGAGGTCGTGAGGCATCCGCGGAGAATGGCGGCGCTGCCCATTTTCAGTCGGCTAGGAGGAGCTTCAGGCAAATTTTGCAGCGTTCATCGGACGATCCGTCGCTTGCCCAAGCTTTGATCCGGTCGAAAATGCGTCTTTCGGAGCTGGACCAAGCAGATCCTTCGGTTTCCCTCCCTCTTTCTTTTCTGGATGATGATGTAATATTAGACATTGCTAAGAAATGTGGTTTCATAACTACCCCGGAACTAGAAGGTGTGCGTTTCTTTCTTGATTCTCTCAGATCCATAGAGGAGAAGCGGGCTAAGCTAGCCGCGTCCTCCTGAGGAGTGGTCCCAGAGGAGTTGGCGGAGTTGGTCCTTTTGCTTATGAAGATTCTTTCTTGGAATGTGAGAGGGTTAGGAAAGTCAGAGAAAAGACGGGCCGCCAGTTCTTTTGCCTCCATTCATGATGTGGACATCATCTGTATTCAGGAGTCTAAGCGGGAGAATCCGACGAACCATTTCTTCCGCTCCCTCAGCACTAAGAAGATTGCGAAGTGGGAGGCAAAGGACTCTACGGGAGCATCAGGTGGTATTTTGGTGGGGTACAATGACGACCTGTTTTTGCTGAGGAGTACAAACGTTGGAGTTTTCTCTCTCTCCCTTATTTTTCAGAACAGATTAGATGGAGAGGAGTGGATGCTTTCTTCCGTATACGGCCCGACAGACCATGGCAGAGGGGATGATTTCTGGACGGAGCTGTCCCTGCTCCGGGTTAACTTCACTGGGGCCTGGGTGATTGCTGGTGACTTCAATGTGACGAGAGGGTCCAGCGAGAGGCTGCGTAGCGGAGGTGATGTGTCGGCCATGAGTGCCTTCTCTTTTTTCATTCGTCAGCAGGAGCTTATTTATCTTCCTCTGTCGGGGCGTACGTTCATATGGAGTAACAAGAGGGAAGACCCAATTCTGGCCAGGCTTGATCGGTTCCTTATCTCGGTTGATTGGGACTCAAAATTCCCGGGCTCGATCCAGACAGGCCTGGCTTCATGCGTGTCAGACCATGCTCCGATCCTTCTGTCCACTGAGTCTATCTCTCCCGTCCGCCCACCATTTAGATTCGAGTTGATGTGGTCCTCGGAGGAAGGCCTTAGTGCGATGCTGGCCGGATGGTGGGCTAAAGCTGCCGGTCACGAGAACTCAGCGCTGAACATGACTCGCAAGCTCAGGTTTGTTAAGAAGAAGCTCATTTGCTGGAGCAGGGAGCATTTTAGCAATGTTCTGAGACATAAAGCTTCTGTACTGTCGGAGATTCATTCTCTTGAAGTGAAGGGGGAATCTTTCGCTCTGTCAGCTGCGGACAAGGAGAGATTGGTAGAGCTAAGTGAGAGCCTTGTCTCCCTTCTGCGGAATGAGGAAGTGATGTGGCGTCAACGTTCGAAGGAACAGTGGATCAAGCAGGGGGATGCCAATACCTCTTATTTTCATAGAGTGGCGAATGCTAGGAGAAGGAGGAATTTCATCACCACGCTTTGGCACGAGGAGCAATCGCTAACTTCGACTTTTGATATATTAGCTGCGGCTTCCTCTTTCTTCAAGAGCGCCTTTCGAGAGGATGGTGTGACGTCTGGTGTCTCTTTCGATTGGGCCGACGTTGATTTTCGGAGATTACCGAACGGCAATTGCCTTGATTCAGAGTTTACTGAAGAGGATTTCCGCAGAGCGATCTTCCAGTCCAAGGGCGACGGTGCGCCAGGACCAGATGGATTCCCTATGGCGTTCTACCAGAAGTTTTAGGATATCCTGAAGAATGATCTGTGCCGTTTCCTGAGTGATTTCTTTTCGGACAAGGTGCGTCTTCATTACCTTAATCGCTCTTGGATTATCCTGCTCCCTAAGAAATCTTCTGCAGAGACCATTCGAGATTTCAGACCGATCTCTCTGTCGAACTGCCTCTACAAGATCGTGGCGAAGATTCTAGCGAATAGGCTGGCCGACAACATCTCTCTGCTGGTATACCCGTCCCAGACAGCCTTCATTAAGGGGCGTCTGATCCTGGACAGTGTAGCGGCAGCCCACGAGACTATCTTCCACCTGCGGGAGTCCGGAGAGGAAGGGGTATTGCTCAAGATCGACTTCGAGCGGGCATTTGATCAGATTCGGTGGGACTTCCTACTTAGGCTTCTAGAAGCCAAGGGATTTTCTGCCAAGTGGGTGTCCTGTATCAGAGAGATTTTGGTCTCCTCTAAGATTTCTTGCCTTATCAATGGGGAGCAGGGTCGAGACTTCAAGGTGTGCAAGGGCCTGAAGCAGGGATGCCCACTATCCCCTTGTCTGTTCATCTTGGTGGTCGACGCCGTCGATGCTGTGGTTTGCAAGGCCAACGCTGAAGGTCTGGTGAAGGGAGTGGGCGGGCATGGTTGGACTACTTCGAATTTGCATTATACGGACGATTCGTTACTCTTCGCCAGAGCGTGTCCCTTTCAGATGGTCTCCTTGAAGATCCTCCTCTACGGGCTGGAATTGACTTCAGGGCTGAAGATCAACTTCCAGAAGAGCAGCCTGTACTACATCGGTTCAGGGGAAACCGGCGGTGGTTTGGCCAGGTTACTGAATTGCAGAGAAGGTACCTTGCCGATGAAGTATCTGGGTCTACCGATCAGCGATAGATCACTCAGGCGGGAGGACTGGGAGCAGCTGATTTTGAAGATTGAAAGGCGTTTGGAGGGTTGGAAGGGCAGATTCTTGTCCTCGGGTGGTCGGCTTGTTCTGGTGAATTCTGTCCTTTCGTCTATTCCATCTTACTACCTGTCTTTCTATTTCCTGCCGACCTGGGTCATTGACAGGATCGACAAGATCAGGCGCTCTTTCCTGTGGCATGGTGCGGGTTCTTCTACAGGGGGGTACAACCTTATGCGTTGGGACCAGGTCTGTCTCCCAAAGAAGCTGGGCGGTTTGGGTGTCCTAGATCTGTGCCGGTTCAATATCTCGATGCTGGGGAAGTGGTGGTGGCGATTACAGCAAGGTACGGATGCTTCATGGAGGGAAGTTATTATGTCCCGATATTTCAGGAGGTTTTCTCCACTACACGCGCGGAGTAGAGTCTCGTGTAAAATTTCGCATTTTTGGCGAGGCGTCCTCAAAGTCAAGGACCTCTACAAGGATGCAACCACTCTCTCCTTAGGTGACGGGCGGGCCATCAGATTCTGGCGTGACACTTGGATCGGTGATAGGCCATTGGAACACCTCTTCCCGTCACTCTTCTCTTTGGCTCGGAACAGGGGAGCGTCGGTCCGATCCCAGGCGTGTCGGAGGTGGGGTTCTATTGGCTGGAATATTAAACTCCGGGCTCCTTTGGATCGGGACAGTCGGCGGGAACTGCAGGATCTTTATTTGATTTTGTAAGCGGCTACTTTCAGTTCTGAGCGGGATACGGTCTGGTGGAACTGCTCATCCTCCGGATTATTCTCTGTGAGATCCTTCTACGAGCACCTCGAGTGCAGAGTCACGGACCGTCGAAGGCTATTTGGAGGACGAAGGCGCCTTCGAAGGTCCAGATTTTCTCCCTGATGGCCTCGAGGAACAAGATTCTTACTAAGTCGAACTTGTTGCAGAGACACCATCCCCAGGCTTCAGACGCTCTTTGTACTTTCTGCAATACGGAGGAGGAGACCTCATCGTATCTGTTACTTGGGTGCCCCTTCGCTCGGCAGCTGTGGGACCATTTTGAAGGCAAGGCCGGTATTCTCTCGCACCCGCAATCTCTTCGAGGTCTTTGGAGCTCCTGGAGGAGGAGGAGGGTCCCGCTCGGCATCAGAAAACCTTGGGATGTGTTGGTCATGGCGATTGTGTGGGTGATCTGGATCGAGAAGAATAATTAAATCTTCAATGCTACTTCGGCTGGGCAGGAGAATCTACGTCGATCTGTTGTTTCTCTTTTCAGGACCTGGATTATTCCTTGGCGAGACAAGCTAGGGGAGGAGGCCTCCTTATTTTGTAACAGCATCCTTTCTTGAGTTTTAATTGATTCTGGTCGGGGTCCGCCAAACCCTCCCTCCCGCAGGAGGGGTTCTCAAAAAAAAAAAAAAAAAAGAAGTAAAGAGGAAGATGAGGTACACCTGAATTTTTTGCTTTAAAAATAATTTATAATTTTCTTTAAAAAAAATTAAAACATTATAGCTTTTATAAGATCATTCTATTGGATGGCTGTCCACCGTCAGATTTCTCTCATGGATTTGGGTTTCCCATAGATTGCTTAGGCCCTAAGTAAGCTTACCCTATAAATAATATACAAACTCTTTAGGGTGGGGCATGTTTGACGGCTCTCTTATCTTCCATGTCACAACATATTATCAGTATGAACATATCGAGCCCAACCGATCCGTCGTAAGAAAACAGAGAGAGAAACAAAGACAGAAGAGAGAAAAGAAGAGAGAGAAGAAGAAAGAAGAGAACAAAGAGATAAACAAAAAGAGAAGAAAGAAGAAGTCATACTCTAGTCCATTGGCCACGGGTATAAGTGTAAAGTAAGAAGGAATCTAAATTCTTAAACTCCACTTCTCAATAGTATCATCTCAACGTTATTATGATTATCATGTAATATTACTATAATTTTTTTAATTAAATTAATCATTTATTTTATTATTAAATAATTTAATTATTTAAATAATTTAATAATTAAATTTATAGTAAAATATTTAATTTATTTAATTATTTAATTATCAAGTTATTTAATCAAATTTATTATTTTATTTATTTATTATTGTTATTTGAATAAATTTATATTATTATTTTAAATATATTATTATATAATTAAATAATTAAAAATTATTTTAATAAATTATAAAATATTAATTAAAATAAATAAAAAAATTAATTATTTAATTTATTAATTAAATAAAATAATAATTCAAAAACTATTTATATATTATTAAATATTTATTAAATAATTATTTAATTATATAGATTATTAAAAAAAAAAATTATTTAATTATAAAGATTATTAAATATTTATTTGATTATTTAATTATTTAATTATTTAATTTATTAAACTAATTAAATAATATGAAGTAAAGAAGGAAGATGAGGTATATCTGAATTTTTTGTTTTAAAAGTAATTTACATTTTTCTGTAAAGAAGTCTAAAATATTACAGCTATTATGTTATCGTTCGATCGGATGGCTATCCACCGTTGAATCTCTCTCATGGATTAAGGTTTCCTATAGATTGCATAGGCCCAAAGTAGGCTTACTCAATAAATAATATACGACCCCTTTAGGGTGGGGCATGTTTGACAGCTCTCTCATTCTGCCATCTAACAATACATTATTAGGATGAACATGTCGAGCCCAACCAACCAGTCGCAAGAAAACAGAGAGAGAAACAAAGACAGAAGAGATAGAAGAAGAGAGAAGAGAATAGAGAGATAAACATAGAGAGAAGAAAAAAGAAGTTCTGCTCTAGTCTATTGGCCACGGGTATATATGTGAAGTAAGAAGGAATCTAAATTCTAAAACTCCATTCTCAATATTATCATCTCAATGTTATTATGATTATCATAGTAATATTACTATAATTTTTTTAATAAATAATAATTTTTTTAATTATAAAATATTTTAACAATTTAAATAATTTAATAATTAAGCTTTTAGAAAAATAGTTAATTTATTTAATTTTCTAATTATATACTTATTTAATTGAATTTATTATTTTATTTTTTTTATTATTATAATATTATTAAATAAATAATGATTTAATTATATAATTAATTTATTATTTTATTTTCTTAATTATTTATTTAATTATTATTTTATTTTTCATTAATTAAATAATTAGTCAATTATTTTAATATTTAAAAATTTATCTAGTGAAGAAATATATTAAATAGATTTTTTTCTTAAATAAATAAATTATTTATTTAATAAATAATTTCATAGGTAAATAAATAATAATTTGAATAAATTATTATTGAATTAAATAATTAAAATTTTTTTTATAGATTTTGAAATATTATTTGAAATAAATAAAAAAAATAATTATTTAATTAAGTAATAAAATAAAATAATAATGCAATAACTATTTACTTATTAGTTAAATAATTAGTTAAATATTTAAATATATAAATAATAAAATATTTTTTTAAATAATATACTATATTTTTATTAATCAAATAAATATTTATTTATTTTATTATTTAAATAATAAATAAATTATTTAAATAGTTTAATTATTTTATTATATTAATAATTAAATATTTTTTAATTATTTAACTATTTAATTTCTTAAACAAATTAAATTAATTAAATAATAGGAAGTAAAGAAGGAAGATAAGGCACACCCAAATTTTTTACTTTATAAATAATTTATATTTAAAAAAAAAATTAAAATATTTGAACTGTTATGAGATCGTTCGATCAGATGGTTGTCTATTATACGATCTCTTCCATAGATTAGGGTTTCCCATAGATTGCTTTGGCCCTAAGTAAGCTTATCCTATAAATAACATTCTTTCACTTCTGTCTTCGTCAAATATGTCCTATCCTAAAGGGGTCGTGTATTATTTAAAGAAGAGAGAAGAGAACAGAGAGATAAATAAAGAGAGAAGATAAAAGAAGTCTTGCTCCAGTCCATTGGCCACGGGTATAGGTTTGAAGTAAGAAGGAATCTAAAATTCAAAACTCTATAAAAAGAAGGTATTAAGAGACCTTCCTGGCCCAACCCAAGATACTCTAAGATCCTTTGAGAAGAGAGAAAAGAAGGGAGAAGAGAACGGAGAGAGAGAAGAAGGGAGAAGAGAACGGAGAGATAAACGAAGAGAGAAGAGAGAAGAAGTCCAGCTCCAGTCCATTGGCCACAATTATAGGTGTGAAGTAAGAAGCATTCTAAATTCCAAAACTCTACTTCTTTCTTCTGTCTCTCTCTATTTTCTTATGAAACCCTAATCCATGGGAGAAGAGAGAAGACAATAGAGAGATTTAATTATATTATTGATAAGTAGAGTTTTGGAGTTTAGATTCCTTCTTACTTCATACCTATACCCGTGGCCAATGGACTAGAGCATGACTTCTTCTCTCTTCTCTCTTCGTTTATCTCTCTGTTCTCTTCTCTCTTCTTCTCTCTGTTCTGTGGAGTTTTGGAATTTAGATTCCTTCTTACTTCATATCTATCCCGGTGGCCAATAGACTAGAGTAGGACTTCTTTGCTCTTCTCTCTTTGTTTATCTCTTAGTTCTCTTTTCTCTTCTTTTATCTCTTTTCTTTTTATTTCTCTTTCTGTTTTCTTGTGACTGGTCGGCTGGGCTCAACATAATCATACTGATTACGTTATATGAGATGGGAGAAAGGGAGAGCCATCAAACGTGCCCTTCTTACTTCACACCTATACCCGTGGCCAATGGACGAGAGTTGGACTTCTTCTCTCTTCTCTTTTTGTTTATCTCTTTGTTCTCTTCTCTCTTCTTATCTCTTCTCATAACATGTTATCAGCACGAACATGTTGAGCCTAGCTGACCAGTCACAAGAAAACAGAGAGAGAAACGGAGTTAGAAGAGATAAGAAAAGAGAAGAAGAGAGAAGAGAATGGAGAGATAAATGATAAAAGAAGAGAGAAGAAGTCCTGCTCCAGCCACGGGTATAGGTGTGAAGTAAGATGGAATCTAAATTCCACAACTCCACTTATCAATAGTTTAATTAAATAAAATTAATTAATTATATATTATTTAGATAAATATTATAATTATTATAGTATAAATAGTTATAGAATTATTTAAATAAAATGATCTATTACGAAGTGGTGTTTTTAAAATTTAGATTCCTTCTTACTTCATACCTATACCCGTGGCCAATGGACTGAAGCAGGACTTTTTCTCTCTTCTCTCTTCATTTATCTCTCTATTCTCTTCTCTCTCTTATGTCTTCGTTTCTCTCTCTGTTATCTTGTGACTGGTTGGCTGGGCTCGACATGTTCGTGCTGATAACGTGTTGTGAGAAAAAAAAAGAAGATTGAAGAGAACAGAGAGATAAACGAAGAGAGAAGTGGTCCTGCTCCAGTCTATTTGCCACAAATATAGGTGTGAAGTAAGAAGGAATATAAATTCCAAAACTCTACTTCTTAGCCTAATCCATGGGAGAAGAGAGAAGAGAATAGAGAGATTTAATTATATTATTGAGAAGTTGAGTTTTGAATTTTAGATTTCTTCTTACTTCACACCTATACTCGTGGCGAATGGACTGGAGCAGGACTTTTTCTTTATTCTCTCTTTGTTTAACTCTCCATTCTCTTCTCTCTTCTTCTCTCTATTATATCTTCGTTTCTCTCTCCGTTTTCTTCTTTCTTCTTTTCTCCCTTCTGTCTTAATTTCTATCTCCATTTCTTTGTGATTAGTCGGCTGGGATTGATATGTTCGTGATGATAATCATAAAAACTCCACATCTTAATTAGTTTAATATTTAGATTAATTAACTATTTAATTTATTAAACAAATTCAATTAATTAAATAATAGGAAGTAAAGAAAGAAGATGAGGCACACCTGAATTTTTTGCTTTAAAAATAATTTATAATTTTCTTTAAAAAAATTTTAAAATATTACAACTTGTATGAGATCGTTCGATCTGATGGCTATCCATCGTCGGATCTTTCCTATGGATTAGGGTTTCCTATAAATTGTTTAGACCCTAAGTAAGCTTATCTTATAAATAATATACGACCCCTTTAGGGTAGGGCACGTTTGATGGCTTTCTTTTTCTCCCATCTCACAACACATTATCAGCACGAATATGTCGAGCTTAGCCGACCAGTCACAAGAAAACGGAGAGAGAAACAAAGACATAAGAGAAAAAGAGAGAAAAGAACAAAGAGATAAACGTAGAGAGAAGAGAGAAAGAAGTCCTAGTCCAATCTATTCACCACGGGTATCGGTGTGAAGTAAGAACGAATCTAAATTCCAAAACTCTACTTCTTAATAATATAATTAAATCTCTTTGTTCTCTTCTCTCTTCTCCCATGGATTAGGGTTTTCTATAGATTGTTTAGGCCTAATATATGACCCCTTTAGGGTTGGGCACGTTTGATGGCTCTCTCTTTCTTCCATCTCACAACACGTTATCAACACGAATATGTCGAGCCCAGCCGACCAGTCACAAGAAAACGGAGATAGAAACAAAGACAGAAGAGAGAGAAAAAGATAGAAGAGAATAGAGAGATAAACGAAGAGAGAAGAGAAAAGAGAGAAGAAGTTCTGCTCTAGTCCATTGACCACGGGTATAGGTGTGAAGTAAGAAGGAATCTAAATTCCAAAACTCCACTTCTCAATAGTATCATCTCAATATTATTATGATTATCATAGTAATATTACTATAATTTTTTTAATTAAATTAATTAATTATTTAATTATTAAATAATTAAATAATTTAAATAATTTAATAATTAAGTTTACTAATTAACGTGTTTTGAGTTGGGAGAAAGAGAGAGCCGTCAAACTTGCCCCACCCAAAAGGGGTCGTATATTATTTATAGGGTAAGCTTACTTAGGGCCTACGCAATCTATAGGAAACCCTAATCCAAAGGAGAGATCCGACGGTAGACAGCTATCCGATATTTATATTATTTAAATTAGAGTCTTACTTCACACCTATAAATGATTAATTTATTTAAAGTAATAGATTATTTTATTTAATCAAAGAGATTTAATAATTTTTCTTATGACTGGTCGACTTATTATCTAAATATTTAATTATAAAATATTACAATTGTTATGAGATTGTTCGATCGGATGGCTATTCACCATTAAATCTCTCCCATGGATTAGGGTTTCCCATAGATTGCTTAGGCCCTAAGTAAGTTTACCCTTTAAATAATATACGACCCCTTTAGGGTAGGGCACGTTTGACGGCTCTTCCTTTCTCCCATCTCACAACACGTTATCAGCACGAACATGTCGAGCCCAACCGACCAGTCACAAGAAAACAGAGAGAGAAATGAAGACAAAAGAGAGAGAAGAAGAGAGAGAAGATCGAAGAGATAAACAAAGAGAGAAAAGAGACGAAGTCCTGCTCCAGTCCATTGTCTATGGGTATAGGTGTGAAGTGAGAAGTTATCTAAACTTCAAAACTCCACAAAAGAGAGAGAAGAAGAGAGAATATAACGGAGAGATAAATAAAGAGAGAAGAGAGAAGAAGTCCTGCTCTAGTCCATTGGCCATGGGTATATGTGTGAAGTAAGAAGGAATCTAAATTCCAAAACTCCACTTTTATCTTTATTTCTCTCTCCCATGGATTAGGGTTTTCCATAGATTGCTTAGGCCCTAAGTTAGGTTACCCAATAAATAATTTACGACCCCTTTAGGGTAGGTCACGTTTGACAGAATTTAGATTCCTTCTTACTTCACACATATACAGGCGGCCAATAGTCTAGAGCAGGGCTTCTTCTCTCTTCTCTCTTTATTTATCTCTCCGTTCTCTTATCTCTTCTGTCATCGTTTCTCTCTCCATTTTCTTGTGACTAGTCGGCTGGGCTCGACATGTTCGTGCTGATAACGTATTCTGAGAAGTGAGAGAAGAAGAGAATTTAACAACTATAATTAATTATATAATATATCTGTCCTATGGATTAGGGTTTCCCATACATTGCTTAGGCCCTAAGTAAGCTTATTCTATAAATAATACACGACCCCTTTAGGATGGGGCACGTTTGACACTCTATCTTCCTCTCATCTCACAATACTCTAATTAGTAAACTTAATTATTAAATTATTTAAATTATTAAATTATTTAATAATTAAATAAATAATTAATTTAATTAAAAAATTTATAGTAATATTACTATTATAAGTATAATAACATTGAGATGATATTGTTGAGAAGTGGAGTTTTGGAATTTAGATTCCATTTTACTTCACACCTATACCCATGGCGATAATCAATTATATATAATTAAATATTTATAGGTAAACTTACTAATTGAGATAATTAATTTAATAATTATTTAAATAAAGAATTAATACGACCCCTTTAGGGTGGGGCACGTTTGATCGGATGGCTGTCCACCATCGAATCTCTCCCATGGATTAGTGTATCTTATAGATTGCTTAGGCCCTAAGTAAGCTTACCCTATAAATAATATACGACCCTTTTTGGGTGGGACACGTTTGATGATTCTTTCTTTCTTTCATCTCACAACACGTTATCAGCACGAACATGTTAAGCCCAGCCGAGCAGTCACAAGAAAATGGAGAGAGAAACGAAGACAAAAGAGAGAGAAGAAGATAAAGTTAAATAAATAATAATTTAAATAAATTATTATATAATTAAATAATTAAAAATTATTTTAATAAATTATAAAATATTATGTAAAATAAATAAAAAACTAATTATTTAATTAAATAATAAAATAAAATAATAATTCAATAATTATTTACTTATTATTTAAATAATAAAATAGTTTATTTGAATATATAAATAATAAAAAAAACACAAATAAATTAATATTTTTTAAAATAATTAAATAAATATTTTTTTATTTTAAAATTTAAATAATAAATAAATTATTTAAATAATTTAATTATTTAATTACATATATAATTAAATATTTATTTATTTATTTTATTTTGTAATAATTTAATTTATTAAACTAATTCAATTAATTAAATAATCAGAAGTAAAGAAATAAGATGAGCACACTCCAATTTTTTGCTTTAAAAATATTTATTTTTTAAAAAAAAAAATTAAAATATTACAACTGTTATGAGATCGTTAGTTTGGATGGCTACCCATCGTCGGATCTCTCCCATGGTTTAGGGTTTCCTATAGATTGCTTAGGCCTTAGGTAAGCATACCCTATAAATAATATACGGCCCCTTTAGGGTGGGGTATATTTGACTTCTCTTTCTTTCTTCCATCTCGCAACACGTTATCAACACGAACATATCGAGCCCAGCCGACTAGTCACAAGAAAATGGAGAGAGAAATGAAGACAGAAGAGAAAGAAAAAGAGAGAACAGAACGGAGAGAAAAATAAAGAGAAAAGAGAGAAGAAGTCCTGCTCTAGTCCATTCGCCACGGGTGTAGTTATAAAGTAAGAAAGAATCTAAATTTCAAAACTCCACTTCTTAATATTTACACGACCCTTTTAGGGTAGGGCATGTTTGATGGCTCTCTCTTTCTCCTATCTCACAACACGTTATCAGCACGAATGTATCGTACAATCCATTCTAATTCAATCGTACGATCTATTCTAATTCATTCGTACGATCCATTCTAATTCATTCTCACGAACGTATCCATTCTAATTCATTCGTACGATCCATTCTAATTCATTCGCACGATCCATTCTAATTCATTTGTACGATCATTCTAATTCATTCATACAATCCATTCTAATTCATTCGTACGATCCATTCTAATTCATTCGCACGAATGTATCCATTCTAATTCATTTGTATGATCCATTCTAATTTATTCACACGATCCATTCTAACTCATTCGTACGATTGATTCTAATTTATTCATATGATCCATTCTAATTAATTCGCATGATCCATTCTAATTCATTCGTACTATCCATTCTAATTCATTCGCACGAATGTCTCCATTCTAATTCATTCGTATGATCCATTCTAATTCATTTGCACGATCCATTCTAATTCATTCGCATGATCCATTCTAATTCATTCGTACGATCCATTCTAATTCATTCGCACGAATATATCCATTCTAATTTATTCGTGCGATCCATTCTAATTCATTCGTACGATCCATTCTAATTCATTCGCACGAATATATCCATTCTAATTCATTCGTACGATCCATTCTAATTCATTCGCACGATCCATTCTAAATCATTCGTACGATCCATTCTAATTCATTCGTATGATCGATTCTAATTCATTCGTACGATCAATTCTAATTCATTCGCACGAATGTATCCATTCTAATTCATTCATACGATCCATTCTTATTCATTCGTACGATCCATTCTAATTCACTCGTACGATCCATTCTAATTCATTCGCACAAATGTACCCATTCTAATTCATTCGTATGATCCATTCTAATTCATTCGCACGATCCACTCTAATTCATTCGTACAATCCATTCTAATTCATTCATACGATCCATTCTTATTCATTCGTATGATCCTTTTTAATTCTTTCGTACGATCCATTATAATTCATTCGTACGATCCATTCTAATTCATTCGTACGATCCATTCTAATTCATTCGTACGATCCATTCTTATTCATTCGCTTGAATGTATCCATTCTAATTCATTCGTACGTTCCATTCTAATTTATTCGCACAATCCATTCTAATTCATTCAGACGATCCATTCTAATTCATTTAAACGATCCATTCTAATTCATTCGTACGATCCATTCTAATTCATTCGCACGAATGTATCCATTCTAATTCATTCGTACGATCCATTCTAATTCATTCGCACAATCCATTCTAGTTCATTCGTACGATCCATTCTAATTTATTCGTACGATCCATTCTAATTCATTAGCACGAATGTATCCATTTTAATTCATTCATACGATCCATTGTAATTCATTTGTATGATCCATTCTAATTCATTCGTACGATCCTATCTAATTCCTTTGCAAGAATTTATCCACTCTAATTCATTCATACGATCCATTCTAATTCATTCACTCAAGCCATTCTAATTCATTCGTACGATCCATTCTAATTCATTGTTCCGATCCATTCTAATTCATTCGCACGAATGTATCTATTCTAATTCATTCGTACTATCCATTATAATTCATTTGTTCAATCCATTCTAATTCATTCGCACGAATGTATCCATTCCAATTCATTCATATGCTCCATTCTAATTCATTAACACGATCTTTTCTATTTCATTCGTACGATTTATTCTAATTTATTTGTACATTCTATTCTAATTCATTCGCACGAATGTATCCATTCTAATTCATTTGTACGATCCATTCTAATTCATTCGCCTGATTCATTCTAATCCATTCGTACGATCCATTGTAATTCATTCGTATGATCCATTCTAATTTATTCACACGAATGTATCCTTTCTAATTCATTCGCACGATCCATTCTAATTCATTCACACAATCCATTCTAATTCATTTGTACGATCCATTCTAATTCATTCGTACGATCCATTCTAATTCATTCGCACGAATATATCCATTCTAAATCATTCATATGATCCATTCTAATTTATTCGCACGATCCATTCTAATTCATTCGTACAATCTATTCTAATTTATTCACACAAATATATCCATTCTAATTCATTCGTACGATCCATTCGAATTCATTTGCACAATCCATTCTAATTCACTCATACGATCCATTCTAATTCATTTGTAAGATCCTTTCTAATTTATTCGTACGATCCATTCTAATTCATTCGTATGATCTATTCTAATTCATTCATACAAATGTATCCATTCTAATTCATTCGTATGATCCATTTTAATTCATTCACACGATCTATTCTAATTCATTCGTATGATCCATTCTAATTCATTCGTACAATCCATTCTTATTCATTCGCACGAATGTAACCATTCTAATTCATTCGTGCGATCCATTCTAATTCATTCGCATGATCCATTCTAATTCATTCATACGCTCCATTCTAATTCATTCGCACGAATGTATCCATTCTAATTCATTCGTACGATCTATTCTAATTTATTCGCTCGATCCTTTCTAATTTATTCATACGATCCATTCTAATTCAATCGTACGATCCATTCTAATTCATTCGTACGATCCATTCTGATTCATTCGTATGATCCATTCTAATTCATTCGCACGAATGTGTCCATTCTAATTTATTCGCACGAATGTATCCATTCTAATTCACTCGTACGATCCATTCTAATTCATTCGCACGATCCATTCTAAGTTATTCGTACGATCCATTATAATTTATTCGTAGTATCCATTTTAATTCATTCACACGAATGTATCCATTCTAATTCATTCATACGATCCATTCTAATTCATTTGCACGATCCATTCTAATTCATTCGTACGATCCATTCAAACTCATTCCCACGAATGTATCCGTTCTAATTCATTCGTATGATCCATTGTAATTCATTCACAGGATCCATTCTAATTCATTCGTACGATCTATTCTAATTCATTTGTACGATCCATTCTAATTCATTCGTACGATCCATTCTAATTCATTCGCATGAATTTATCCATTCTAATTCATTCATACGATCCATTCTAATTCATTCACTTGAGCCATTCTAATTCATTTGTACGATCCATTCTAATTCATTCTTTCGATCCATTCTAATTCATTCGCACGAATGTATCTATTCTAATTCATTCATACGATCCATTTTAATTCATTCGCACAATCCTTTCTAATTCATTCGTACGATCCATTCTAATTCATTCGTACAATCCATTCTAATTTATCTGTACGATCTGTTCTAATTCATTCGCTCAAATGTATCTATTCCAATTTATTCGTACGATCTATTCTAATTATTTCGCACAATCCATTCTAATTCATTCGTATAATCCATTCTAATTCATTCGTACGATCCATTCTAATTCATTCGTGCGATCCTTTCTAATTCATTCGCACGATCCATTCTAATTTATTCGTATGATCCATTCAAATTCATTCGCATGAATGTATCCCTTCTAATTCAATCGTATGATCCATTGTAATTCATTCGCAAGATCCATTCTAATTAATTCGTACGATCTATTCTAATTCATTCGTACGATACACTCTAATTCATTCGCACGAATGTATCCATTCTAATTCATTTGTATGATCCACACGAATATGTCTATTCTAATTCATTCATACGATCCATTCTAATTCATTCCCAAGATTCATTCTAATTCATTCGTATGACCCATTATAATTCTTTCGTATGATCCACTCTAATTCATTCGCACGAATGTATCCATTCTAATTCATTCGTATGATCCATTCTAATTCATTCGTACGATCCATTCTAATTCATTCGTACGATCCATTCTAATTCATTCATACGATCCATTCTAATTCATTCGCAGGATCCATTCTAATTCATTCGTATGATCCATTCTAATTCATTTGTACAATCCATTCTAATTCATTCGCAATAATGTATCCATTCTAATTCATTTGTACGGTCCATTCTAATTCATTCGCACGATCAATTCTAATTTATTTGTACGATCGATTCTAATTCACTCGTACGATCCATTTTAATTTATTCGTATGATCCATTCTAATTCATTCGCATGAATGTATCCATTCTAATTCATTCGTACGATCCATTCTAATTCATTCATATGATCCATTCAAATACATTCGTACAATCCATTCTAATTCATTCGCATGAATGTATCCATTCTAATTCATTCGTACGATCCATTCTAATTCATTCGCACGATTCAATCTAATTCATTCATACGATCCATTCTAATTCATTCTCACGAATGTATCCATTCTAATTCATTCATACGATCCATTCTAATTTATTCGCATGATTCATTCAAATTCATTTGTACGATCTATTCTAATTCATTCGTACGATCCATTCTAATTTATTCGCACGAATGTATCCGTTCTAATATATTTGTACGATCCATTCGAATTTATTTGCACGATCCATTCTAATTCATTCGTACGATCCATTCTAATTCATTCATACGGGCCATTCTAACTCATTCGTACGATCCATTCTAATTCATTCGTACGATCCATTCTAATTCATTTGCATGAATGTATCCATTCTAATTCATTCGTACGATCCATTTTAATTCATTCGTACGATCCATTCTAATTCATTCGCACGAATGTATCCATTCTAATTAATGCGTACAATCAATTCTAATTCATTCGTGCGATCCATTCTAATTCACTCGTATGATCCATTCATAATAATTCGTATGATCCATTCTAATTTATTCGTATGATCCAGTCTTATTCATTCGGACGAATGTATCTATTCTAATTCATTCGTACGATCCATTCTAATTCATTCACACGAATATATCCATTCTAACTCATTCGTATGATCCATTCAAAATCTTTCGCACGATCCTTTCTAATTCATTCGTACAATCCATTCTAATTTACTTGTACAATCCATTCTAATTCATTCGCATGAATGTATCAATTTTAATTCATTTGTACGATTCATTCTAATTCATTCGCACGATCTATTCTAATTCATTCGTACGATCCATTCAAATTTATTCGTACGATCCATTTTAATTCATTCGCACTAATGTATCCATTCTAATTCATTCATAGGATTCATTTTAAGTCATTCGTACGGTCCATTCTAATTCATTCGTATGATCCATTCTAATTCATTCGCACGAATGTATCCATTCTAATTCATTCGTATCTTCCATTCTAATTCATTCACATGATCTATTATATTTCATTCATACGATTTATTCTAATTCATTCGTACGATCTATTCTAATTTATTTGCACGAATATATCCATTCTAATTCATTTGTACGATCCATTCTAATTCATTCGCACGATCCATTCTAATTCATTCGTACGATCCATTCTAATTCATTCGTACGATCCATTCTAATTCATTCGTACGATCCATTCTAATTCATTCGTGCGATCCATTCTAATTTATTCGTGCGATCCATTCTAATTCATTCACACGATCCATTCTAATTCATTCGTACGATCCATTCTAATTCATTCGCACGAATATATCCATTCTAATTCATTCGTATGATCTATTCTAATTTATTCGCATGATCCAATCGAATTTATTCGTACGATCCATTCTAATTCATTCGTACGATCCATTCTAATTCATTCACACGAATGTATCCATTCTAATTCATTCGTACGATCCATTCTAATTCATTCACACGATCCATTCTAATTCATTCGTACGATCCATTCTAATTCATTCGTACGATCCATTCTAATTAATTCATATGATCCATTCTAATTCATTCGCACGTATGTATCCATTCTAATTCATTTGTACGATCGTACGAAAGAATTAGAATAGATACATTAATGCGAATGAATTAGAATGGATCGTACGAATGAATTAGAATGGATCGTACGAATGAGTTAGAATGGACCGTACAAATGAATTAGAATGGATCGTACGAATGAATGAGAATGGATCGTGCAAATGAATTAGAATGGATCATACGAATATATTAGAACGGATACATTCGTGCGAATGAATTAGAATGGATCGTACGAATGAATTAGAATAGATCATACAAATGAATTAGAATGGATCATACAAATCAATTAGAATGGATCGTACAAATGAATTTGAATGAATCGTGTGAATGAATTAGAATGGATCGTATGAATGTATTAGAATGGATACGTCCGTGCGAATGAATTAGAATGGATCGTACGAATGAATTAGAATGGCTCAACCGAATGAATTAGAATAGATCGTGCGAATGAATTAGAATGGATACATTTGTGCGAATGAATTAGAATGGATCGTACGAATGAATTAGAATGGAGTGCATGAATGAATTAGAATCGATCGTATGAATGAATTAGTATGGATCATGCGAATAAATTAGAATGGATCGTGCGAATGAATTAGAAAGGATCGCATGAATGAATTAGAATGGATCATACGAATGAATTAGAATGGATCGTATGAATGAATTAGAATGGATCATATGAATGAATTAGAACGGATCGTGCGAATGAATTAGAATGGATCGTACGAATGAATTAGAATAGATACATTCGTGCGAATAAATTAGAACAGATCGTATGAATAAATTAGAATGGATTGTACGAATGAATTAGAATGGATCGTACGAATGAATTAGAAAGGATCGTGCGAAGGAATTAAAATGGATCGTATGAATGAATTAGAATGGATACATTCATGCGAATGAATTCATTCGTACGATTCATTCTAATTCATTCGCACGATCCATTCTAATTCATTCATACGTTCCATTCTAATTTATTTGTACGATACATTCTAATTCATTCGCACTAATGTATCCATTCTAATTCATTCATACGATCCATTTTAATTCATTCGTACGATCCATTCTAATTCATTCGTACGATCCATTCTAATTCCTTCGCACGAATGTATCTATTCTAATTCATTCGTATGATCCATTCTAATTCATTCACACGATCTATTCTATTTCATTCGTACGGTTTATTCTAATTCATTCGTACAATCTATTCTAATTCATTCACATGAATGTATCCATTCTAATTCATTTGTACGATCCATTCTAATTCATTCGCACGATCCATTCTAATTCATTCGTACGATCCATTCTAATTCATTCAGACGAATATATCCATTCTAATTCATTCGTACGAACCATTCTACTTCATTCACACGATCCATTCTCATTCATTTGTATGATCCACTCTAATTCATTCGTATGATACATTCAAATTCATTCGTACGATCCATTCTAATTTATTCGCACGAATATATCCATTCTAATTTATTCGTACTATTCTTTCTAATTAATTCGCACGATCCAATCTAATTCATTCGTACGATCCATTCTAATTCATTCGTATGATCCATTCTAATTCATTCACATGAATATATCCATTTTAATTTATTCATATGATCCATTATAATTCATTCGTACAATCCATTCTAATTTATTCATATGATCCATTCTAATTCATTCGTACGATCCTTTCTAATTCATTCGTACGATCCATTCTAATTCATTCGTACGATCCATTCTTATTCATTCGCATGAATGTATGCATTCTAATTCATCCGTTCGCACCATTCTAATTCATCCGAACGATCCATTCTCATTCATTTGTACGATACATTCTAATCATTCGTACAATCCATTCTAATTTATTCGCACGAATGTACCTATTCTAATTCATTCATACGATCAATTCTAATTCATTCCTATGATCCATTCTGATTAATTCGTACGATCCATTCTAACTCATTCGTACGATCCATTCTAATTCATTCGTACGATCAATTCTAATTCATTTGCACAAATGTATCTATTCTAATTTATTCTTATGATCCATTCTAATTCATTCGCACGATCCATTCTAATTCATTCGTACGATCCATTCTAATTCATTCATATGATCCTTTCTAATTCATTCTCACGAATGTATCCATTCTAATTCATTTCCAGGAACATATCCATTCTAATTCATTCGTACGATCCATTCTAATTCATTCGCATGATCCATTGTAATTCATTTGTATGTTCCATTTTAATTCATTCGTACGATCCATTCTAATTCATTCGTAAGCTCCATTTTAATTCATTCACACGAATGTATCTATTCTAATTTATTCGTACGATCCATTCTAATTTATTTGCAGGATCTATTCAAATTCATTCATATGATCCATTCTAATTCATTCGTATGATCCATTCTAACTCATTCGAACGAATGTATCGATTGTAATTCACTCGTATCATCCATTCTAATTCATTCATACGATCTATTTTAATTCATTCGCACGAATGTATCCATTCTAATTCATTCGTACAGTCCACTCTAATTCATTCGTACGATCCATTCTAATTCATTCGTATGATCTATTCTAATTTATTCACACGATCCATTCTAATTCATTCGTACGATTCATTGTAATTCATTCGTACGATCCATTCTAATTCATTTGTACGAATGTATCCATTCTAATTCATTCGTACGATCCATTGTAATTCATTCGCATGAATATATCCATTCTAATTCATTCGTACGATCCATTCTAATTCATTCGTACGATCCATTCTAATTTATTCGTTCGATCCTTCTAATTCATTCCCACGAATCTATCCATTCTAATTCATTCGTAAGATCCATTCTAATTCATTCGCACGATCCATTCTAATTCATTCGTACGATCCATTCTAATTCATTCGTACGATCCATTCTAATTTATTCGCACAAATGTATCCATTCTAATTTATTCATACGATCCATTCTAATTCATTCGTACGATCCATTCTAATTCATTCGTACGATCCATTCTAATTCATTCGTACGATGTATTCTTAATCATTCGCATGAATGTATCTATTCTAATTCATTCGTACAATCCATTCTAATTCATTCACACGATCCTTTCTAATTCATTCGTACGATCCATTCTAATTCATTCATACGATCAATTCTAATTCATTTATACGATCCATTCTAATTTATTCGCACAAATGAATCTATTCTAATTCATTCATACGATCCATTCTAATTCATTCGCATGATCCATTCTAATTTATTCGTATGAATCCATTCTAATTCATTCGCACGAATGTATCCATTCTAATTCATTCGTACGATCCATTCTAATTCATTCGCACGATCTATTCTAATTCATTCGTACAATCCATTCTAATTCATTTGTACAATCCATTCTAATTCATTCGCCCGAATGTATCCATTCTAATTTATTCGTATGATCCATTCTAATTCATTCACACGATCCATTCTAATTCTTTTGTACGATCCATTTTAATTCATCCTATGATCCATTCTAATTCATTCGCACGAATGTATCCATTCTAATACATTTGTACGATCCATTCTAATTCATTTGTACGATCTATTCTAATTCATTCGTACGATCCATTCTAATTCATTCTCATGAATGTATCCATTCTAAGTCATTCGTATGATCCATTCTGATTCATTCGCATGATCCATTCTAATTCATTCATACGATCCATTCTAATTTATTTGTACGATCCATTCTAATTCATTCGCACGAATGTATCCATTCTAATTCATTCGTACGATCCATTCTAATTCATTCGCACAATCCATTCTAATTCATTCGTACGATCCATTCTAATTCGTTCGCACGAATGTATCCATTCTAGTTCATTCGTATGATCCATTCTAATTCATTCGTACGATCCCTTCTAATTCATTCGTACGATCCATTCTAGGTCATTCGCATGAATGTATCTATTCTAATTCATTCATACGATCCATTCTAATTAATTTGCACGACCCATTTTAATTCATTCGTGCGATCCATTCTAATTCATTCGTACGATACATTCTAATTCATTCGAACGAATGTACCCATTCTAATTCTTTCGTACGATCCATTCTAATTCATTAGCATGATCCATTCAAATTCATTTGTACGATCCTTTCTAATTCATTCGTATGATCCGTTCTAATTCATTCGCACGAATGTATCCATTCTAATTCATTCATACGTTCCATTCTAACTCATTATTACGATACATTTTAATTCATTCGCAAGAATGTATGTATTCTAATTCATTCATACGATCCATTCTAATTCATTCGTACGATCCACTCTAATTGATTCGTACGATCCATTCTAATTCATTCGTACGATCCATTCTATATCATTCACACGAATTTATCCATTCTAATTCATTCGTATGATCTATTCTAATTCATTCACACGATCCAATGTAATTCATTCATACGATCCATTGTAATTCATTCGTATGATTCATTCTAATTCATTCGCACGAATGTATCCATTCTAATTCATTCGTACGATCTATTCTAATTCATTCATACGACGTATTCTAATTCATTCGCATGAATGTATCCATTCTTATTCATTCGTACGATCAATTCTAATTCATTCGCATGATCCATTCTAATTCATTCTTACGATTCATTCTAATTTATTCGTATGGTCCTTCCAATTTATTCGCACGAATGTATCCATTCTAATTCATTCGTACGATCCATTCTAAATCATTCACATGATCCATTCTTATTCATTCGTACTATCCATTCTAATTCATTCATACGATACATTCTAATTCATTCGTACGATCCATTCTTATTCATTTGTACGATCCTTTCTAATTCATTCGTACGATCCATTCTAATTCATTTGCACGTATGTATCCATTCTAATTCATTCGTGCGATCCAGTGTAATTCACTCGCACGATCCATTCTAATTCATTTGTATAATCCATTCTAATTCATTTGTACAATCCATTCTGATTCATTCGTACGTTCCATTCTAATTAATTTGCACGAATGTATCCATTCTACTTCATTCGTATGATCCATTCTAATTTATTCACACGATCCATTCTAATTCATTCGTAAGATCTATTCTAATTCATTCGTACGATCCATTCTAATTCATTCGTATGATCAATTCTTTTTTATTCGCACGAATGTATCCGTTCCAATTTATTCGTACGATCCATTCTAATTTATTCGCACGATCCATTATAGTTCATTCGTATGATCTATTCTAATTCATTCGTACAATCCATTCCAATTCATTCGCACGAATGTATCCATTCTAATTCATTCGTACGATCCATTATAATTCATTCGCACGATCCTTTCTAATTTATTCGTACGATCCATTCTAATTCATTCGTAAGATCAATTCTAATTCTTTCGTTCGATCCATTCTAATTTATTTGCACGAATGTATCCATTCAAATCCACTCGCATGATCTAGTATAATTCACTCGCACGATCCATTCTAATTCATTTGCACGAATGTATCCATTCTAATTCATTCGTACGATCGATTCTAATTCATTCGTACAATCCATTCTAATTCATTCGTATGATCCATTCTAATTCATTCATACGATCCATTCTAATTCATTCGAATGAATGTATCCATTCTAATTCATTTGTACGATCTATTCTAATTCAATCACATGATCTATTCTAATTCATTAATTCGTATCATTCATTCAAATTAATTCACACGAATGTATCCATTCTGTTTCATTCGTATGATCCATTCTAATTCATTCGCACGATCCATTTTAAATCATTCGTACGATCCATTCCGATTTATTCGTACGATCCATTCTAATTCATTCACACGAATGTATCCATTATAATTCATTCATACGGTCCATTCTAATTCATTCACACGATCTATTCTAATTCATTCGTACAAACCTTTCTAACTCATTCGCAGGAATGTATCCAGTCTAATTCATTCATATGATCCATTCTAATTCATTCACACGATCCATTCTGATTCATTCGTATGATCCATTCTAATTCATTCGTACGATCCATTCTAATTCATTCTTACGATCCATTCTAATTCATTCACATGAATGTATCCATTCTAATTCATTCATACGATCCATTTTAATTCATTCGCACAATCCTTTTTAATTCACTCGTACGATCCATTCTAATTCATTCGTACAATCCATTCTAAATTATTTGTATGATCTTTTCTAATTCATTCGCACAAATGTATCTATTCTAATTCATTCGTACGATCCAATCTAATTCATTCACACAATCAATTCTAATTCATCCATACGATCCATTCTAATTCATTCATACGATCCATTCTAATTCATTCGCACGATCCATTCTAATTTATTCGTATAATCCATTGTAATTCATTCGTGCGATCCATTCTAATTCATTCGCACGATCCATTCTAATTTATTCGTATGATCTACTCTAATTCATTCTCACGAATGTATCCATTCTAAGTCATTCGTACGATCCATTCTAATTCATTCGCAAGATCCATTCTAATTCATTTGCAAGATCCATTGTAATTCATTCGTACGATCCACTCTAATTCATTCAAACGAATGTATCCATTCTAATTCATTCTTATGATCCACACGAATGTATCCATTCTAATTCATTCGTACGATCCATTCTAATTCATTCGCAAGAACCATTCTAATTCATTCACACGATCCATTCTAATTTATTCGTATGATCCACTCTAATTCATTCGCACGAATGTACCCATTCTAATTCATTCGTGTGATCCATTCTAATTCATTCACACGATCCATTCTAATTCATTTGCATGATCCATTCTAATTCATTCACACGATCCATTCTAATTCATTCGTACGATCCATTCTAATTCATTCGTTCGATCCATTCTAACTCATTCGCACGAATGTATCGATTCTAATTCATTTATACGATCCATTCTAATTCATTCGCATGACCAATTCTAATTTATTCGTACGATCGAATCTAATTCATTCGTACGATCCATTCTAATTCATTCGTATGATCCATTCTAATTCATTCGTACGATCAATTCTAATTTATTCGCACGAATGTATCCATTATAATTCATTCGTACGATCCATTCTAATTCATTCATGCGATCCATTCTAATTCATTCGTACGATAAATTCTAATTCATTCGCATGAATGTATCCAATCTAATTCAATCGTACGATCCATTCTAATTCATTCGTACGATCCATTCTAATTCATTCGCACAAATGTATCCAATCTAATTGATTCGTACGATCCATTCTAATTTATTCGCACGATTCATACAAATTCATTTGTATGATCCATTCTAATTGATTCGTATGATCCATTCTAATTCTTTCGTACAATCCATTCTAATTCATTCGTACGATCCATTTTAATTCATTCGCACGAATGTATCCGTTCTAATACATTCATACGATCCATTCTAATTCATTCGTACGATCCATTCTAATTCATTCTTACGGTCCATTCTAACTCATTCGTACGATCCATTCTAATTCATTCGCACAAATGTATCCACTCTAATTCATTCATACGATCCATTCTAATTCATTCGTATGATCCAGTCTAATTCATTCGTACGATCCATTATAATTCATTTGCACGAATGTATCTATTCTAATTCATTCATACGATCCATTCTAATTCTTTCGTGTGATCCATTCTAATTCATTCGTACGATCCATTATTATTCATTCGTACGATCCATTCTTATTCATTCGCACGAATGTATCCCTTCTAATTCATTCGTACGATCTATTCAAATTCATTCGCATGATCAATTCTAATTCATTCAGACGATCTATTCTAATTCATTCGTACGATCCATTCTAATTAATTCACACGAATATATCCATTCTAATTCGTTCGCACTATACTTTCTAATTCATTCGTACGATCCATTCTAATTCATTCGTACAATCCATTCTAATTCATTTGCACGAATGTATCCATTCTAATTCATTCGTACGATTCATTCTAATTCATTCGCACGATCCATTCTAATTCATTCGTGCGATCCATTATAATTTATTCGTACGATCCATTCTAATTCATTCGCACTAATGTATCCATTCTAATTCATTCATACGATCCATTTTAGTTCATTCGTACGATCCATTCTAATTCATTCGCACAAATGTATCCATTCGAATTCAATCGTATGATCCATTCTAATTCATTCAAACGATCTATTCTAATTCATTCGTACGATTTATTCAAATTCATTCGTACGATCTATTCTAATTCATTCGCACGAATGTATCCATTCTAATTCATTTGTACGATCCATTCTAATTCATTCGTACGATCCATTCTAATTTATTCGTACGATCCATTCTAATTCATTCACACGAATGTATCCATTCTAATTCATTCGCACGATCCATTCTAATTCATTCGCACGATCCATTCTAATTCATTCGCACGATCCATTCTAATTCATTCGTACTATCCATTCTAATTCATTCGCACGAAGATATCCATTCTAATTCATTCATTCGATCCATTCTAATTCATTCACACGATCCATTCTAATTCATTTGTACGATCCATTCTAATTCATTCGCACGAATATATCGATTCTAATTCATTCGTACGATCCATTCTAATTCATTCGCATGATCCATTCTAATTCATTCGTACGATCCATTCTAATTCATTTGTATGATCTTTTCTAATTCATTCGTACGATCCATTCTAATTCATTCGTATGATCCATTCTAATTTATTTGTACGAATGAATCTATTCTGATACATTTGTACGATCCATTCTAACT
This sequence comes from Chamaelirium japonicum, assembly GCA_947650365.1. Taxonomy (NCBI): domain Eukaryota; kingdom Viridiplantae; phylum Streptophyta; class Magnoliopsida; order Liliales; family Melanthiaceae; genus Chamaelirium; species Chamaelirium japonicum. Next base: position 1,071,845 of record OX393559.1, on the reverse strand, counting down.
CATTCGTATGATTCATTCTAATTCATTCGTACGATCAATTCTAATTCATTCGCACGAATGTATCCTTTCTAATTCATTCTTATGATCCATTCTAATTCATTCACATGATCCATTCTAATTCATTCATACGATCCATTCTAATTCATTCGTATGATCCTTGTGGGGGAAAATCTTCGTGCCGACCCGAAGACTCCGCCTCACCAGTCAATTGAGTTTCGAGTGGAGGATCGTTGTTTGATCTATTGATTGAAGTTGATACTTTCAATATACAAACAGCTAGGAGATACAATCAGAGAGTTGACGCAAGAGATGTGATCTCGGAGTTCAGCCGAAGCCTACGTCTCCGTGCTATAGGGAGCAACCCGAATTCACTAACAATTGTATCGAAGTGATCTCGACAGGCCGAGTATCACTGAAATCCCTTTTATCTTTTCAAAGACAAGAAGAAGATTGAAGAGAGGAAGTGGAGAAATGGAAACTGAAATCCAGAGCTCTGGTTTCTGAAAATCAGATCTCAGAAGTGGAAATCGGATCCTCTCTACATTTGAAGGGCTGCTATTTATAGAATTCTCTGGTGGCAAATGGTGGTTTCTGCTGTTGTATTTGGGGATCCTCCAGGTAAAGCTGGTGGGCCCCGCTACCGTCTCCTGGGGGATTCCACAGGCTCTTGGGCCCTCCAGGCAGGGCCGGTGGGTCCCGCTGTAGTCTTCGGGGGCTCACCAGGCAGGGCCGATGGGTCCCGCTGTAGTCTTCGGGGGCCCACCAGGCAGGGCCGGTGGGTCCCACTGTTTGCAGACTTCTTGCCAAAATTTGCACCCACAGTTACCCCCTATAAGTTGGCTAAGAGGCCACCTTGGCTGGCTTGGATTCGTGGTGCAAAGCTAACGACCCCCTGTCACACACGCAGAGGAGCTTTGTCTAGTGTTAGCGTTGAAATAAGATTAATTGGTCACGTTCTGACTGATCGGTCAAACATGTCCGATCGGTCAATTTTAACCGATCGGTCAAGTCTGACCGATCGGTCAAATTCAACCGGTCGAGGTTGGAGTGATCGGTCAGAAAACACAGTTTTCTGACCGATCTAGTAGAAATTTGACAGATCGGTTGAATTTGACTGATCGATCAAGTCTGACCGATCGGTTAATTTCAACCGGTCGAGGTTGGCGGGATCGGGCAAAAAGTCCAGTTTTTTGCCTGATCCAGTAGAAAATCGACCGATCGGATGAATTTGACCGATCGGTCAAGTCTGACCGATCGGTTAAATTCATCCGGTCGAGGTTGGCGGGATCAGGCAAAAAGCCAAGTGTTTTGCTGGATCCAGTAGAAAATCGACTGATCGGATGAATTTGACCGATCGGTTAAATTCATCCGGTCAAGGTTGGCGGGATCAGGCAAAAAGCCAAGTTTTTTGCTGGATCCAGTAGAAAATCGACCGATTGGATGAATTTGACCGATCGGTCAAGTCTGATCGATCGGTTAAATTCAACCGGTCGAGGTTGGCGGGATCGGGCTAAAAGCCAAGTTTTTTGCCGGATCCAGTAGAAAATCGACCGATCGGATGAATTTGACCGATCGGTTAAATTCAACCGGTCGAGGTTGGCGGGATCAGGCAAAAAGCCAAGTTTTTTGCCTGATCCAGTAGAAAATCGGCCGATCGGATAAATTTGACCGATCGGTCAAGTCTGACCGATCGGTTAAATTCAACCGGTCGAGGTTGGCGGGATCGGGCAAAAAGCCAAGTTTTTTGCCGGATCCAGTAGAAAATCGACCGATCGGATGAATTTGACCGATCGGTCAAGTCTGACCGATCGGCTAAATTCAACCGGTCGAGGTTGGCGGGATCGGGCAAAAAGCCAAGTTTTTTACCTGATCCAGTAGAAAATCGACCGATCGGATGAATTTGACCGATCAGTCAAGTCTGACCGATCGGTTAAATTCAACCGGTCGAGGTTGGCAGGATCGGGCAAAAAGCCAAGTTTTTTGCCTGATCCAGTAGAAAATCGACCGATCGGATGAATTTGACCGATCGGTCAAGTCTGACCGATCGGTTAAATTCAACCGGTCGAGGTTGGCGAGATCGGGCAAAAAGCCAAGTTTTTTGCCTGATCCAGTAGAAAATCGACCGATCGGTCAAGTCTGACCGATCGGTTAAATTCAACCGGTCAAGGTTGGCGGGATCGGGCAAAAAGCCAAGTTTTTTGCCTGATCCAGTAGAAAATCGACCGATCGGATGAATTTGACCGATCGGTCAAGTCTGACCGATCGGTTAAATTCAACCGGTCGAGGTTAAGTTTCGAACCTGCCCAGTCGAGGTGGCAGAAGAGCCTGTTTTTCTGCGACGTTTTTGGGCAAAGTCTTGAGCGGTGATGGAGTTTGATTTTTTCTGCTTGAATCTTTGGTTCGTCTGGATTGGGGAGTTTTTTGAACCGGCGGTTCGGTTCGACTGGTGGTTCGCTTGGACCGGTGGTTCGCGTGGATCGGCGGTTTGCTTGGACCGGCGATCCAACACTTCGTCTGGTCCGACGGTTCGCCTGGTTTTGCGCTTGCTACGGATAGATGCCACGTGTTCCTATAAAAACACATGATCTGATATAGTGATGACACGTGTCCTCTCGATTTGCGCGCCAATTCCCTCAGGGTATATAAGCTTCTCTGGCTGTCATTTTCGCCTCACGCTTTCAGAAATTTTTCGAAGTCCAGATTCTTTGCTCTCGATTTCTCGCTTTCTGTTTTTCTCTCGATCGGTCGAATGGCATCTTCAGGCAGTTTGAAGAAGAATGCAGTTCCCTCTAAGAGGAAGGGGAAGGAGATTGTTGAAGACTCATCCCCTCCAAAAGGTCGCGGCAAGGGCAAGGCAGTGCTCGTGGAGTTGGGCGAATTGGGCAGGAGGCATATGGGAGTCGGATTTGCCTCTGCTCCATCAAGGCCAGTGCACATTCCTAAGGCGAAGTTTGTTTTGGGCCCCCTGATGTCACTGACGGAGGAACCCGCTTACATATACAACACCGGTGGCAAGTTCACAGACGTGAAGAGGGCGAAGTGGCAGAAGCTCTTGGCCTGCTTCACAGAGGGGAAGACTCGACCATCACTCCCGGGAGTTCAGTCTGCTTTTGGAATCGATAAGCGGACTATCTTCGCGAATTTTGCTAGTATGGAGCAAGTGATGGGGACGGTAGTCACCGTAGGTCAGTTGAACTGCGGGTTGAGTCTCCCACTGCCACCTTTCGTTGCGAGCTTGCTGAACACCTCAGGCCTCTGTCCCGGGCAAATTACTGGGAACGCTTGGTGGATTATCTACGCCTTCTGCCGCGTAGAGTCAGACTTCCAGGATAAGCTCAGGGAATGCTACTCTAGCATCCCTGATGGTGAAGAGGCCCGGAGCGAGCTGGGGTACTTCTTCTACCATTACAAATGGGCGTCAAGGAAAGACAGACCGTTCTTCAATTTGACCGGCGTGTCGGGCCTACGCCCGATCGTCGATACCATCGCCTCCGACAAGCTATATACCGACTGGCCGATTTCGGTCTCCGGAGCGTGGACACCTCTGTCAGTGCCCGAGACCCCCCGGAGTGATGTGCACAAGGAGATAAAGATATACTGTGTGGGGGGTATCTACGCCTGGCCTTCAGAGCGAGTGGGTGCTATTGACAACCTATTCTTGGAATTGACGTGCGGTACTCGATCGTGGAAGCAGTTTTCGAACTGCCCGGTCATGTATGGCAACGCCAATCTCCTTCACCGTTTGCAGGCCCGGTACAAGGATAACGAAGTCTTGTATTCCGATTATGAGGAGGATCCTCAATCGGGCAAGATTGTCAGAAAAATCCGGATGGAGAAGAAGTCGTACGGTGCGAGGCATCGATTGCCCACCGCAGAAGAGAAACTGGTGGTACGCCGCTAGGGTCAGGCAAAGAAGAGGAAAGTCCTCATCGAGCAGAAGGAAGATGAAGAAGAAAAGAAGAAAGAAGAAGAAGAAGAAGAAGAAGAAGAAGAAGAGGATGGAGGCGATGACAATGGCGGGAATGGCGACGACGACGAAGGCACCGAAGACGATGAAGATGATGAAGGTGGTGGAGGTGATGAGATCCCTCCTACTCCCACTAGAGGAGATAGAGGACATGGGGGTGGAGAGAAAGAAATTCCTCCCACCCCCACTGTTGGTGACGAAGAGAAAGGGGGTGGTGAGGAAGAAATTCCTCCCACCCCCACTGGTGGTGAAGACTCGTAGCCGATCCCTATCGACGAGGCTAAGGCCCGTCGTATGGAGGAGGTACTGGATGCAGAGGGTGATGGCCGGAAGGTGCAACCCGTTTATCATTTTGAAGATCTGAAGAAGCGCCCTGTGCGCCTGAAGATTAGATTTTCGGGAAGCGATGGGGTTGGAAGCAACCCCACGCCCCTCGACCAAATACCTCCTGATGTTCCTCGTCTCAAAGACGCGACTACAAGCGGGGGTTTGGAGGTTGAGCAACCTCCACCCCCATCGCGCTCTCTGACTGAAGAAGTGGCTGCCATTATGGCTGGCTTCGAGCAAACGAGCGGGTAGCAGGATGAAGGGGGGGTCTCACCTCCTCGGGGTGTTCCCTCTCCCATACATATGGAGAGAGAGAGCCGCATGGGCGATGGGGCTCCCCAACCTCAGCCGGAGCCAACCCCCACCAAGGAGAGGTCGACCCCCAAGGGTAAGAGCTCCGACCGTGGGAAGGGAAAGACATCTCAAGTCGATGCCACAGGTATCCTTACTAACTTCTTCTTCTTGATTGCCTTGTCTCTGATGCTCGAAATATTCTTACTCTTTGAACCTTTACTTGACTTGCAGAGACTCCTGCTGGCCCGACTTTGCTTTTGAAGGATTTGGGTGAGGTTGACATCAACTACCCAACTCCAGTCATTCGGAAGCTCTGTAACCTTCCGGAGGCCTCGATCGAGGAAGCCTTCCATAGGCTTGAAGTGGTGGTAAGTGCATCAGCTTGTCTTGACTTTTGAATTGAATCTTCTGAAATATTTCTAACACTTCTTGTTTATTCGCAGAACTCAGCGGTTCTGAAGTTTGGCACAAAGCTTTTCAAAAAGGTCGAAGAGCGAGGGGCTTCAACTGAAGTCTCTCGTTTCACGGCTGAATTGGAAGCTGCCCAGGAGGAGAAAGATAAGCTGAGGGAGATTCTATCTTCCAAGAAGGAGGCCTTGAAGGCTAAGATCGAGGCCCTTCGCAAAGAGAAGCTGGAGAGCAAGGGTTGGCAGGATGGCTATGAGGCTCGGGGTCATGAGCTCGAGTCTTTGAAGAATCGATTCTTCAAGAACGAGACCTTGTCCTACGAGCGTGCAATTGAGAATAAGGAGCTGAAGGAGCAGCTTGCTGCAGGGGATGCGGCCCTTGCTGCTAAGGAATCTGCTTTTACTGCCAAAGAGGAGGCTCTCAAAAAGGAGTTATAGCATATGCGTGCTGAATGCGCGAGTTTCAGGGAGACGGCCGAAAAGGCGGTGGAAGCACTCAGGGTTCATGCTAGCAGTGTCCGATCTTCCAAGGCTTCTGTGGTGAGTAAAGCTCGCGGTGGATCCGAAGGAGAGAAGTCGCGCGCTCCCAGTGTGGCTAAACCCTGATGTATTTCTACCTTCTTTTTTTGTTGTGGTACTTGTAAACTCTTGACATGTAAAAGCTCACTCCTGTACTTGAAATTTTTTGATAGTAAAGATCTTTTTGGTATTAGAAACTGAATGTCTCTTATTGAATATCTTTGAATATTGAGTTCTGGATGGTATTGGAATATTTACATACACTTGAATGCAAGGGGCCAAGTCACAACTTGATCACCCAAACAGGTTAAGTAACTTGAAGATTGAACTTGTTTGTATGTGAGGGGTCGATTCGCAACTCAAACACCCAAATCTGTTAGACGATATATAAATTGATTGAAATTGAAGTTCATTTAACATTTGTAAGTAAGGGGTAGTGTCGCAACACAAACCCCCAAACCTGTTAAATTGACCAGTAACTTGAAGGTTGCTTTGCATGACAACCCGAAACCGTTTTAACCTTTGTTTGCATGGGGTTGAGTCGCGACTCAAGCACCCAAACTTGTTAAACGACCTTGTAATTTGAATGTAGATAATTCGATACTGCCTCAGAACTTGAATTGAAAAAGCTGAGCATTTGAACACTTGACAGAGAGTTTTATTCATCATGGAATTTACATCATGGATAGAACAATTTGAGGTGCCTAGAATTCCAAGCTCGTGGCAATCTATCTCTTTCTGGTGAGATCAGTCGATAAGATCCTTTGCCTCCTACTGATTCAACGATGTAGGGTCCTTCCCAGTTGGGAGCGAGTTTTCCGCTGCTGTGTTCTTTAGTGTTGTAGAAGACTGCTTTGAGGACTAGGCTACCAATTGGGAAATGTCTTTTGTAGACCTTTTGATCGTAAGCTTGTTTGATCTTCTGTTGATACTTGGCCATACGAAAGGATGCTTGATTCTGTAGTTCTTCAGAAAAGTCCAAATCATGGACTCGAAGCTCTTCATTGATCCCTTCTTCAACTGCCCTGGTCTTCAGAGTACTTGATATGTTTTCTGTTGGGAGTACCACTTCCGATCCATATATCAGACGAAAGGGTGAGAACCCTGTTGATCTTCTCGAAGTTGTGCAATATCCCCAAAGGACTTCAGGTAGAACTTGTTCCCATAATCCTTTCTTATCGTTGAGTTTCTTCTTGAGTATACCAAGAATAGCTCTATTGGAGGCTTCAGCTTGTCCATTGCATTGAGGGTATCTTGGAGTTGAATAAAAGAGCTTGATTCCGTTGTTCAGGCAGAACTCCCGAAACTTGTCGGAGTCGAATTGGGCTCCGTTGTCAGTAACTAGGACTTGTGGGGTACCAAACCTTGAGAAGATATTGTGTCTAATGAATTTGATGACTTCATCATCAGTTTCTCAAAAGAGTGGCACTGCTTCAACCCACTTCATCATCAGTTTCTTGCTTGGAGTTGGTGGGAAGGGACCTAGGAAGTCCAACCCCCACTGATGGAAAGGCCATGGACTTGATAGTTGATGAAGCTCATCTGTAGGGAGATGGATGGCCCGAGCGTGTCGTTGGCATAGCTCACATCTTTGAACCACTAGGTGAGCATCCCTTGCCATCGTAGGCTAGTGGTAACCTTGTAGTTTTGTCTTGGCTTCAAGAGATCTTCCTCCTGAATGATTCCCGCAGGTCCCAGAATGGATATCAATCAGGATTGCCTTTGCTTGTTCAGGGCCGATGCATTTGAGTAGCATTCCATTGTGAGATTTGAAATATAGATCGTCTCCTTGAATGATATAACATGAAAGCTTTCTTTGAAGTCTTCGGGCTTGATATGGATCTTCTGGTATTTTGCCATGTTTGAAGAAGTCAAAGATTGACTGTCTCCAATCCTCAAACTCACTTGTAATGGTAAGGTTCAATACCAGTTGATCTCCACCCCCAGATCTCTCAGTAGTAGCAATAATCTATTGTTCGGGGGTGGTCTTGGGCATCTCTTGATAATCGATTTGTATTTATCTTCCTCCGAGTGAGTCTCCAAGAACTGAGGCAGCATTGGCTAAAGCATCTGCTTCTCGATTTTCTATTCTTGGAATCTGAACGAATTCAGTACTAGTAAAGTGTTGTTGAAGACGTCGTACTAGGGCCAAGTAGAGTTGCATTCTTTCTTCACGAGCTGTGTACTCCCCGTTGATTTGCCTTATAATTAGCTGGGAGTCGCTGTAAACAATGATTTGATCTACCCCCAAGGATTCAGCCATTTCGAGCCCGGAGATGAGTGCTTCGTATTCAGCTTCGTTGTTGGTGGCATTGAATCCGAGGAGAGTGGCCTTCTGGAGATGATCGAGTTCGGGGGATATCAAGACTATCCCAGTTGCCGAACCGATCGTACTTGAAGCTCTATCAGTATAGAGCTTCCATGGAAGAGTTGTGACTATATCCTGAAGACTTGGATCGGCTTTTGTTGCAAGATTGAACGGAGGATCAGTTTCATCTTCAAGGCGCATATCGACGTCTTCTTCCCAAGTTATGGGGTCTTCGACTGGAAAGTCAACTAGAAAATCAGCAATTGCCTGCCCCTTGATCGAGGTGCGAGGTTCGAATTGTATCCCTAGAGCACTCATTTCGATTACCCATTTGGTCATTCGACCTTCTCGACCAGCTTTGTCAATAATATCTTTGAGTGGGTGTTCTGAAATGACTGAGATCTGATGAGAGACAAAGTAGGGTTGGAGACGACGTGACGCAGTGAGTAAGGCTAGTATGACCTCCTCCGTCTTTGAATAACGAGTCTCAGCAGGAAGAAGTGTATGGCTGATGTAGTAGACAGGATGCTCGACGCCTTCTCTTCGGCTGACTAGGACCACACTGATTGCTTGATCGGTGACGGCGAGATAGAGCAATAAGTCTTCTTTTGGAAGTGGAGCCGTCAGGATAGGGGCTTCCACCAGATATTTCTTGATGTCTTGGAAAGCTTCTTCGTAAATTGGACTCCATCCAGATGTATCCGTCTTTCGTAACTTGTCGAAGAGTGGTTTACACTTGTTGGAAGATTTTGAGATGAATCGGTTAGGAGCTGCTAACTTCCCGGTGAGGCGTTGAACTTCCTTTCGATTTGTAGGTGAGGGCATATCCAGAATAGCTTGAATTTGATCTGGGTTGGCTTCGATGCCCCTCCTGGTCACAAGGTGACCTAGGAATTTGCTCGATTATACTCCGAATGCATACTTTGCTGGATTGAGCTTCATGTAATACTTTCGGAGGATTTGGAAAGTTTCAGTTAGATTGGATAGATAGTTTCCCCGATTGGAGCTTTTGGTAAGGAGATCGTCGACGTAGACTTCAACGTTGCATCCAATCTGATCTTCAAACATCTTTGTGACTAGCCGTTGATAGGTAGATCCGGCATTTTTGAGGCCGAAAGGCATTACGTTGTAGCAGTAGAGACCTCGGCTAGTCACAAGACACGTCTTCTCTTGATCGTCCGGATGAAGTGGAATTTGATTGTATTCGGAGTATCCATCCATGAAAGATAACAGCTCGTAGCCAGTAGTGGCATCGACGAGTCTATCTATTCTTGGCATGGGGAATGGATCTTTGGGACAAGCTTTGTTGAGGTTGGTGAAGTCGATGCATACTCTGACTTTCCCGTTCTTCTTTGGCACAGCAACTATATTGGTGATCCAAGTAGGATACTCTACTTCACGGATGAAGCCTGCTGCGAGTAGCTTACTGATCTCTTTTTGAACTGCAACTTGTAGTTCTGGTCGGATTGTGCGTGGCTTTTGTTTGACAGGCTTCACTTCTTCTTTGATTGCTAGGCGATGGCAAGCGTCATCTGGATTGATCCCAGGCATATCTTCGAAGCACCATGCGAAGACGTCGATGTTGGACTGAAGGAAGGGTACCATGTCTCGTGCTTCTGCGTCGCTGAGACCGGTACCGATGAATGTTTGTCGAGAGAGATTTCCACCGCCGATATTGATAGGGATGATTTCTTCAATTGAAGGTAAGGCTTCCCATTCGATTGGTGGGGGCTCGATCGGTGGAATCTCCTATGATTGCTATTTGGAAGAAGGGCCAGCTTCATCTCGTGGTCGCTTTGGAGGAGCAATATTAATCTTGCGATCCGTTTTTGCCGCAGCAGCTTCACAAGATCTCCCGGCTTGTTGATCGCCTCGTATACAGACAATGCCTTCTCCTGTTGAAAATTTGAGAAGTTGATGGTGAGAAGAGGAGATGGCATTAATCTGATAGAGGAATGGTCGTCCGAGAATGGCGTTGTAGCTGGACGTTCCTTCGACGATTGCAAATCTTACCGAGACTCGAGTATCTCGGCTAAGGTCGAGAGTGAATCTCGACTCGCCCATCGTAATACTTTGCTCGCCGTTGAATCCTGTGATTACTGTGGGGACAACGTCGAGGCATGAGTATTTATGTCCCAGTCGTTTGAAACAATCTGAGAACATAATGTCAATAGAGCTTCCAGTGTCGATGAGGATACGATTAATAGTGCTTCCATCAATGAGGAGTTTTAGGACCAGGGGGTCTCGATGTGGAGTATGAACTCCTTGACGATCGGTATCATTAAAAATGATGGAGGGCCAGACCAATCCTTCGATAGGCTTCTCGATCCAGGTATCTTCCTTGTTCGCCACAGAACGCACATGGAAGATGCGTCGAACTTGCCGATCCACTTCTTTCCCGGTCAGGGCTTGATTGTGCAATGTTCCGTGGATGCCAAAGACGTTTGCATTTACGGTGATAGGTGATCGGTTGGAGGAGATTTGATGAACCCAACAAGCTTCTTTCCCCTTTGCAGAGGTTCGATGTTGATCTTGTCCACCTTTGACGAACTCTTGAAGGTGGCCTTCTCGCAATAAGTCTTCAAGATGAAATTTCAGCCGGTAGCACCGATCGGTAGAATGGCCGTGACTTCGGTGGAAGTCGCAATAGACCGTTTTGTCAGTCATGAATTTAGTGTTTGGCTGTAGAGGATTAGGCCTTCGAAGAAACTCTTCGTGTTGAATGCGGTCGAGAATCTGCTCGATCGGTAAATTCTACTCGGTAAAAGTGGTCTTCGTCGGGGATCAACGTCCATCGTTCTTCGCTCGTTTGTTGGTAGGGGGGGCTGCTGCCTCAGCGTTGTGAGCTTTGGCAGCATACTTTGGAGCTTCTCTCTCCGTAGGCCTTCGCTTCGTCTCTCGCCCTTTTTGACCGACTTGATCGTCCTCCACCTCGATCTCTCTCTTGATTCGATGAAACATTGAGCCCAGAGAAGGAGTGGGATTGCGGATGAAGTCATTATAGATGTGTTGATCGAAGCGGAGTGCATTCTGGAAAGCCAACATGATAGCTTCATCATCCAGATATCTCCCAGAGAGGGCGGCGTGCTCATTGCGGAATATCCTTGTGAAGCTGCAGAGACTCTCATCGGCACCCATCCTCAACCGATAGAGGGAGTCGAGCTTTTTCTCCGGCTTCATGTTTAGTTGATAATGCTGTATGAAGTGACTGGCCAAAACATCGAATTGGGTGATGGATCCCGCTCGAAGGTTATGGTACCAATCAAGAGATGGCTCGTCGAGGCTTCCGGCGAAGGTACGACAGAGCACGTTGTTCTCTTCTTCATGTGGTGTCAAGGCTTGCTTGAAAGCGAGTATATGGAGAGTTGGATCTCCCTTGATACAATTGAATTTGGGAAGAGTGGGAGTTCTCCATCCCCTTGGAAATGCTGATTTGAACAAGCTCCGATGGAGAGGTTCGGTAGAGGAGTATCCATCTCTACGACCATGCCCCCGACTTGGATGTAGATCGAGGGGTAATATCGAGAGGTCTTGTTCAGGCCTCTGAGTATCAGCGGGTTGTAGTCGGTGACGAAGGTCCGATCCGAGTTTACGTTGAAACGGAATAGATGGAGAAATTCTACTCTTTGAAGGAGCCCCTTTCATCTGGTGTCTCCTCGGTATGTCAGGCTTTAAACGTGCCTTCCTGTCACAGTTGCGTCCAGAAGAGGATTGGGAGGACTCGTCATCAAGGCGATCCCAAACACTCTGCTTCCAGGGGGTAGCAGAGAGAGTTGGGTTGCGATGAATCCTATCGAGGGCATCAGTGCCCATTGACCTCAATTGCTCAGAGTGTATTGATTATCGTGGAAGATCGACCCTCTCGTTTGTCGAGGGGATAGAAAGAGCAATCCCAGCCTCGGAGGCCGCCTTCTTGAGAGCATCCCTCTCAACGGTGAGGGTGGCGTTCTGTTTTGATAATTGAAGCAATTGGAAGTCTATCACCGAGATTTGATAGGTAGATGGAGGGTTCTCGGCAGAAGCAGGGGCAGTCTTCCCGATCAATTGATGAGGAGGGGCGATCGGTCGATCGACTGATCTCCCGCTTCCTGAGTGAACCCCCATATCGGGGACAGTAAGGGGCTGTCCGAAATTGAGCCTTTGACTCATTGAACGAGTCTCAGGACGAGGTTGATGAGTGTTACTTCCTTCTGGTTGACCCTGATGCTTCGTTCTCGCCATTTAGTAGAGAGCGAAGGGTGCAACGAGAGTGTCGATGTCCGAACGGTTGTCTGCTCAACCGAAGGGGCGAGGAAGTTTGGCTATCAAGATCGGCTGTCTACTCAACCGATCTAATAGTCGTAGAGAGGACTTGGCTTTTCGTTTCGGATCCCACAGACGGCGCTAAACTGTGGGGGAAAATCTTCGTGCCGACCCGAAGACTCCGCCTCACCAGTCAATTGAGTTTTGAGTGGAGGATCGTTGTTCGATCTATTGATTGAAGTTGATACTTTCAATATGCAAACAGCTAGGAGATACAATCAGAGAGTTGACGCAAGAGATGTGATCTCGGAGTCCAGCTGAAGCCTACGTCTCCGTGCTATAGGGAGCAACCCGAATTCACTAACAATTGTATCGAAGTGATCTCGACAAGCCGAGTATCACTAAAATCCCTTTGATCTTTTCAAAGACAAGAAGAAGATTGAAGAGAGGAAGTAGAGAAATGGAAACTGAAATCCAGAGCTCTGGTTTCTGAAAATCAGATCTCAAAAGTGGAAATCGGATCCTCTCTACATTTGAAGGGCTGCTATTTATAGAATTCTCTGGTGGCAAATGGCGGTTTCTACTGTTGTATTTGGGGATCCTCCAGGTAAAGCTGGTGGGCCCCGCTACCGTCTCCTGGGGGATTCCACAGGCTCTTGGGCCCACCAGGTAGGGCCGGTGGGTCCCGCTGTAGTCTTCGGGGGCCCACCAGGCAGGGTCGGTGGGTCCCGCTGTAGTGTTCGGGGGCCCACCAGGCAAGGCCGGTGGGTCACACTGTTTGCAGACTTCTTGCCAAAATTTGCACCCCCAATCCTTTCTAATTCATTCGCACGAATGTATCCATTCTAATTCATTCATACGATCCATTCTAATTCATTTGCACGATCCATTCTAATTCATTAGTATGTTCCATTCTAATTTATTTGTATGATCCATTCTAATTCATTCGTACGATGCATTCTAATTCATTCACAAGATCTATTCAAATTCAATTGTACGATCCATTATAATTTATTCGTGCGATCCATTCTAATTCATTCACACGAATTTATCCATTCTAATTCATTCGTATGATTTATTCTAAATCATTCGTACGATCTATTTTAATTCATTCGCACGAATATATCCATTCTAATTCATTCATACGATCCATTCTAATTCATTCGTACGATCCACACTAATTCATTCGTACGATCCATTCTAATTCATTCGTACGATCCATTCTAATTCATTCGCACGAATTTATCTATTCTAATTCATTCGTATGATCCATTCTAATTTATTCATACGATCCATTCTAATTTATTTGTATGATCCATTGTAATTCATTCGTACGATCCATTCTAATTCATTCGCACGAATGTATCCATTCTAATTCATTCGTACGATCTATTCTAATAAATTTGTACGAACCATTCTAATTCATTCGTACAATCCGTTCTGATTCATTCATACGATCCATTCTAATTCATTTGTACGATCTATTCTAACTCATTCGCATGAATATATCCATTCTAATTTATTCGTCCGATCCATTCTAATTCATTTGCACGATCCATTCTAATTCATTCGTACGATCCATTCTAATTTATTCGTACGATCCTTCTTATTCATTTGCACAAAGTATCCATTCTAATCCATTCGTAAGATCCATTTTAATTCATTCGCACGATCCATTCTAATTCATTTATACGATCCATTCTAATTCATTCGCACAAATGTATCCATTCTAATTCATTCGTACGATCAATTCTAATTCATTCGTACGATCCATTCTAATTAATTAGCATGAATGTATTCATTCTAATTCATTCGCATGATCTATTCTAATTCATTCGTACGATCCATTCTAATTCATTCGTACGATCCATTCTAATTCTATCGTACGAATGTTTCCATTCTAATTCATTCGGACGATCCATTCAAATTCATTCACACAATCCTTTCTAATTTATTCATAAGATCCATTCTAATTGATTCATACGATCCATTCTAATTCATTTGTGCGATCCATTCTAATTCATTGGCACGATCCATTCTAATTTATTCGCACGATCCATTCTAATTCATTCATACGATCCATTCTAATTCATTCGTACGATCCATTCTAATTTCTTTGCACGAATGTATCTATTCGTATTCATACATATGATCCATTCTAAATCACTCGTACGATCCATTCTAATTCATTCATACGATCCATTCTAATTCATTCGTACGATCCATTCTAATTCGTTCGCACGAATGTACCCATTCTAGTTCATTCATACGATCCATTCTCTATCATTCGTACGATTCATTCTAATTCATTCATACGATCCATTCTAAGTCACTCGCACGAATGCATCAATTCTAATTCATTCGTACGATCCATTCAAATTTATTTCCACGATCCACTCTAATTCATTCGTATGATCCATTCTAATTCATTCGTACGATTCATTTTAATTCATTCGCATGAATGTATCCTTTCTAATTCATTCATACGATCCATTCTAATTCATTGGCATGATCCATTCAAATTCATTCGTAAGATCCAATCTAATTCATTCGTACGATCCATTCGAATTCATTCGCACGAATGTATCCATTCTAATTCATTCGTACGATCCATTCTAATTCATTCGTACGTTCCATTTTAATTCTTTCGCACGATTGTATCCATTCTAATTCATTCGTATGATCAATTCTAATTTATTCGTACGATCCATTCTAATTCATTCATACGATCCATTCTTATTCATTCGTACGATCTATTCTAATTCTTTCGGATGAATGTATCCATTCTAATTCATTCGTATGATTCATTCTAATTCATTCGCACGATCTATTCTAATACATTCGTACGATCCATTCTAATTCAATCGTACGATCCATTCTAATTCATTCGCACGAATGTATCCATTCTAATTAATTCGTATGATCCATTCTAATTCATTCTCACGATCCTTTCTAATTCATTCATACGATCCATTCTAATTCATTCGTGCGATCCATACTAATTCATTCATATGATCCATTCTAATTCAATTGTACGATCCATTCTAATTCATTCGCACAAATGTATCCATTCTAATTCATTCGTATGATTCATTCTAATTCATTCGCACGATCCTTTCTAATTCATTCGTACGATCCATTCTAATTTATTCGTACAATCCATTCTAATTCAATCGCATGAATGTATCCATTCTAATTTATTCGTACGATCTATTTTAATTCATTCGCACGATCCATTCTAATTCATTCGTACGATCCATTCTAATTCATTCGTATGATCCATTCTATTTCATTCATACGAATGTATCCATTCTAATTCATTCGTACGATCCATTCTAATTCACTCGTACGATCCATTCTAATTCATTCGTATGATCCATTCTAATTTATTCGCATGAATGTATCCATTCTAATTCATTCATACGATCCATTCTAATTCATTCGCACTATCCATTCTAATTCATTCATAGAATCCATTCTAATTCATTCGTACGATCCATTCTAATTCATTCGCCCGAATGTATCCATTCTAATTCATTCGTACGATCCATTCTAATTCATTCGCATGGTCTATTCTAATTCATTCGTACGATCTATTCTAATTCATTCGTACAATCCATTCTAATTCATTCGCACGAATGTATCTATTCTAATTCCTTCGTACGATCCATTCTAAGTCATTCGTACGATCTATTCTAATTCATTTCTATGATCCATTCTATTTCATTCATACGATCCATTCTAATTCATTCGCATGATCCATTCTAATTTATTCGTACGATCAATTCTAATTCATTCGTATGATCCATTCTAATTCATTCGTACGATCCATTCTAATTCATTCGCACGAATGTATCCATTATAATTCATTTGCACGATCCATTCTAATTCATTCGTACGATCCTTTCTAATTCATTCGAACGATATATTCTAATTCATTTATACAATCTATTCTAATTCATTCATACAATCTATTCTAATTTATTCGCACGAATTTATCCATTCTAATTCATTCGTACGAACCGTTCTAAGTCATTCTCACGATCATTTCTAATTCATTCATACGATCCATTCTAATTCTTTCGTACTATCAATTCTAATTCATTCGTATGATCCATTTTAATTCATTCCCATGAATGTATCCATTCTTATTCATTGGTACAATTCATTCTAATTCATTTGCATGATTCATTCTAATTCATTCGTACGATCCATTCTAATTTATTCGTACGATTTATTATAATTCAATCGCACGAATATATCCATTATAATTCTTTCATACGATCCATTCTAATTCATTCGCATGATCCATTCTAATTCATTCGGATGATCCCTTCTAATTTATTCGTACGATCCATTCTAATTCATTCGTACGAATGTATCCATTCGAATTTATTCATATAATCCATTCTAATTCATTCGTACGATCCATTCTAATTTATTCGCACGAATGTATCCATTCTAATTCATTCGTACGATCCATTCTAATTCATTCGTACGATCCATTCTAATTCATTCGGACGATCCATTCTAATTCATTCGCACGAATGCATCCATTCTAATTAATTTGTACGATCCATTCTAATTCATTCACATGATCCATTCTAATTCATTCGTACGATCCATTCTAATTCATTCGTGCGATTCATTCTAATTCATTCGCACGAATTTATCCATTCTAATTCATTCGTACGATCCATTCTAATTCATTCGCTTGATCCATTCTAATTTATTCATATGATCCATTCTAATTCATTCGTATGATCCATTCTAATTCATTCGCACGAATGTATCCATTCTAATTCATTCGTACGATCCATTCTAATTCATTCACATGATCTCTAATTTATTTGTACGTTCCATTCTAATTCATTCACATGATCCATTCTAATTCATTCGTACGATCCATTCTAATTCATTCGTGCGATCCATTCTAATTCATTCGCACGAATTTATCCATTCTAATTCATTCGTACGATCCGTTCTAATTCATTCGCATGATCCATTCTAATTTATTCATACGATCCATTCTAATTCATTTGTAAATCCATTCTAATTCATTCGCACGAATGTATCCATTCTAATTCATTCATACGATCTATTCTAATTCATTCACTTGATCCTTTTTAATTCGTTCGTATGATCCATTCTAATTCATTTATACGACCTATTCTAATTCATTCATACGATCCATTCTAATTTATTCGCACGAATGTATCCATTCTAATTCATTCTTACGATCCATTCTTATTCATTCGCACGATCCATTCCAATTCATTCGCACGATCCATTCTAATTTATTCGTATGATCCATTCTAATTTATTCGCATAAATTTATCCATTCTAATTCATTCGTACGATCCATTCTAATTCATTTGCACGATCCATTCTAATTCATTCGTACGATCCATTCTAATTCATTCCCACGAATGTATCCATTCTAATTCATTCGTATGATTTATTCTAATTCATTCACATGATCCATTCTAATTCATTCGTACGATCCATTCTAATTCATTCGTACGATCCATTCTAATTCAATCGCACGAATATATCCATTCTAATTTATTTGTATGATCCATTCTAATTCATTCGCACGATCCATTCTATTTCATTCGTACAATATATTCTAATTCATTCTCACGAATGTATCCATTCTAATTCATTTGTACGATCCATTCTAATTCATTCGCACGATCCATTCTAATTCATTCGTACAATCCATTCTAATTCATTCACACGAATGTATCCATTCTAATTCATTTGTACGATCCATTCTAATTCATTCGCACGATCCATTCTAATTCATTCGTACAATCCATTCTAACTTATTCGCACGAATGTATCCATTCTAATTCATTCGTATGATCCATTCTAGTTTGTTCGCACAATCCATTCTAATTCATTCGTACGATCCATTCTAATTCATTCATACGATCCATTCTAATTCATTCGTACGATCCATTCTAAGTCATTCGCACGAATGTATCAATTCAAATTCCTTCGTACGATCCATTCTAATTCATTCATACGATCCATTCTAATTCATTCACACGAATGTATCAATTCTAATTCATTCGTACGATCCATTCTAATTCATTCGCATGATCCATTCTAATTCATTCATACGATCCATTCGAATTCATTTGTACGATCCATTCTAATTCATTCGCACGAATGTATCCATTCTAATTCATTCGATCTATCCATTCTAATTCATTCGTACGATCCATTTTAATTCATTCGCACGAATGTATCCATTCTAATTCATTTGTATGATCAAATCTAATTCATTCGTACGATCCATTCTAATTCATTCGTACAATCCATTCTAATTTATTCGCACGAATGTATCCATTCTAATTCATTCGTATGATCAATTCTAATTTATTCACATGATCTATTCTAACTCATTCGTACGTTCCGTTGTAATTCATTCGTACGATCCATTCTAATTCGTTCGTAAGTTCTATTCTAATTCTTTAGCACGAATGTATCCATTCAAATTCATTCGTATGATCCATTCTAATTCATTCGCATGATCCATTCTAATTCATTTGTACGATCCATTCTAATTCATTCGTATGATCCATTCTAATACATTCGTACGATCCATTCTAATTCATTTGCACGAATGAATCCATTCTAATTCATTCCTATGATCCATTCTAATTCATTCTCACGATCCTTTCTAATTCATTCATACGATCCATTCTAATTCATTCGTGCGATCCATACTAATTCATTCATACGATCCATTCTAATTCATTTGTACGATCCATTATAATTCATTCGCACGAATGTATCGATTCTAATTCATTCGTACGATCCATTCTAATTTATTCATACTATCCATTCTAATTCAATCGCACGAATGTATCCATTCTAATTTATTCGTACGATCTATTTTAATTCATTCGTACGATCCATTCTAATTCATTCGTACGATCTATTCTATTTCATACGATCAATTCTAATTCATTCACACGATCTATTCTAATTCATTCATACGATCCATTCTAACTCATTCGTAGGAATGTATTCAGTCTAATTCATTCTTACGATCCATTCTAATTCATTCACACGAATGTATCCATTCTAATTCATTCATACGATCCATTTTAATTCATTCGCACAATCCTTTTTAATTCACTCGTACAATCCATTACAATTCATTCGTACAATCCATTCTAAATTATTCGTATGATCTTTTCTAATTCATTCGCACGAATGTATCTATTCTAATTCATTCATACAATCCATTCTAATTCATTAGCACAATTCATTCTAATTCATCCATACAATCCATTCTAATTCATTCATACGATCCATTCTAATTCATTCGCATAATCCATTCTAATTCATTCGTATAATCCATTCTAATTCATTCGTGTGATTCATTCTAATTCATTCGCACGATCAATTCTAATTTATTCGTATGATCCATTCTAATTCATTCTCACGAATGTATCCATTCTAAGTCCTGCGTACGATCCATTCTAATTCATTCTCAAGATCCATTCTAATTCATTCGCAAGATCCATTCTAATTCAATCGTACGATCCACTCTAATACATTCAAACGAATGTATCCATTCGAATTCATTCTTATGATCCACACAAATTTATCCATTCTAATTCATTCATACGATCCATTCTAATTCATTCGCAAGATCCATTCTAATTCAATCGCATGATCCATTCTAATTTATTCGTATGATCCACTCTAATTCATTCGCACGAAAGTATCCATTCTAATTCATTCGTATGATCCATTCTAATTCATTCACACGATCCATTCTAATTCATTCATATGATCCATTCTAATTCATTCACACGATCCATTCTAATTCTTTCGTACGATCCATTTTAATTCATTCGTACGATCCATTCTAACTCGTTCGTATGAATGTAGCAATTCTAATTCATTTATACGATCCATTCTAATTCATTCGCATAATCAATTCTAATTCATTCATACGATCGAATCTAATTCATTCGTACAATCCATTCTAATTCATTCATACGATCCATTCTAATTCATTCGCACGAATGTACCCATTCTAATTCATTCGTACGATCCATTCTAATTCATTCATACGATCCATTCGAATTCATTCATACGATAAATTCTAATTCATTCGCATGAATGTATCCAATCTAATTCAATCGTACCATCCATTCTAATTCATTCGTACGATCCAATCTAATTAATTTGTACGATCCTTTCTAATTCATTCGTACGATCCATTCTTATTCATTCGCACGAATGTATCCCTTCTAATTCATTCGTACGATCCATTCAAATTCATTCGCACGATCAATTCTAATTCATTCAGACGATCTATTCTAATTCATTCGTACGATCCATTCTAATTCATTCACACGAATATATCCATTCTAATTCATTCGTACGATCCATCCTAATTCGTTCGCACGATCCTTTCTAATTCATTCGTACGATCCATTCTAATTCATTCGTACGATCCATTCTAATTCATTCGCATGATCCATTCTAATTGATTCGTACGATCCAGTCTAATTCATTCGCACGAATGTATCAATTATAATACATTCATACGATCCATTCTAATTCATTCGTACGATCCATTCTAATTCATTCTTACGGTCCATTCTAACTCATTCGTACGATCCATTCTAATTTATTTGTACGATCCATTCTAATTCATTCGCACGAATGTATCCATTCTAATTGATTCATAAGATCCATTCTAATTCATTCGTATGATCCAGTCTAATTCATTCGTACGATCCATTATAATTCATTCGCACGAATGTATCCATTCTAATTCATTCGTACGATCCATTCTAATTCTTTCATGTGATCCATTCTAATTCATTCGTACGATCCATTATAATTCATTCGTACGATCCATTCTTATTCATTCGCACGAATGTATCCCTTCTAATTCATTCGTACGATCCATTCAAATTCATTCGCACGATCAATTCTAATTCATTCAGACGATCTATTCTAATTCATTCGTACGATCCATTCTAATTCATTCACACGAATTTATCCATTCTAATTCATTCGTACGATCCATCCTAATTCGTTCGCACGATCCTTTCTAATTCATTCGTATGATCCAATCTAATTGATTCGTATGATCCATTCTAATTCATTCGTACAATCCATTCTAATTCAATCGTACGATCCAGTCTAATTCATTCGCACGAATGTATCAATTATAATACATTCATACGATCCATTCTAATTCATTCGTACGATCCATTCTAATTCATTCTTATGGTCCATTCTAACTCATTCGTATGATCCATTGTAATTTACTGGTACGATCCATTCTAATTCATTCGCACGAATGTATCCATTCTAATTGATTCATAAGTTCCATTCTAATTTATTTGTATGATCCAGTCTAATTCATTCGTATGATCCATTATAATTCATTAGCACGAATGTATCCATTCTAATTCATTCGTACCATCCATTCTAATTCTTTCGTGTGATCCATTCTTATTCATTCGCACGAATGTATCCCTTCTAATTCATTCGTACGATCCATTCAAATTCATTCGCACAATCAATTCTAATTCATTCAGACGATCTATTCTAATTCATTCGTACGTTCCATTCTAATTTATTCACACGAATATATCCATTCTAATTCATTCGTACGATCCATCCTAATTCGTTCGCATGATCCTTTCTAATTCATTCGTACGATCCACTGTAATACATTCGTACGATCCATTCTAATTCATTCACATGAATGTATCCATTCTAATTCATTCGTACGATTCATTCTAATTCATTCGCGCGATCCATTCTAATTCAATCGTGCGATCCATTCTAATTTATTCGTATGATCCATTCTAATTCATTTGCACTAATGTATCCATTTTAATTCATTCATACGATCCATTTTAGTTTATTCGTACGATCCATTTTAATTCATTCGTACGATCCATTCTAATTC
Source organism: Chamaelirium japonicum (assembly GCA_947650365.1). Lineage (NCBI taxonomy): Eukaryota > Viridiplantae > Streptophyta > Magnoliopsida > Liliales > Melanthiaceae > Chamaelirium > Chamaelirium japonicum. Next base: position 1,049,820 of record OX393559.1, on the reverse strand, counting down.
ATTCGCACAAATGTATTCATTCTAATTCAATCGTATGATCCATTATTATTCATTCAAACGATCTATTCTAATTCATTCATACGATTTATTCAAATTCATTCGTACGATCTATTCTAATTCATTCGCACGAATGTATCCATTCTAATTGATCTGTACGATCCATTCTAATTCATTCGTACGATCCATTCTAATTCATTCAATCGAATGTATCCATTCTAATTCATTCGCTCGATCCATTCTAATTTATTCGCACGATCCATTCTAATTTAATAGTACGATCCATTCTAGTTCATTCGTACGATCCATTCTAATTCATTCGCACGAATATATCCATTCTAATTCATTCGTTAGATCCATTCTAATTCATTCACACGTTCCATTCTAATTCATTCGTACGATCCATTCTAATTCATTTGCACGAATGTATCCATTCTAATTCATTCATACGATCCATTCTAATTCATTCGCACGATCCATTCTAATTCATTCGTACGACCCATTCTAATTCATTTGTATGATCTTTTCTAATTCATTCGTACGATCCATTCTAGTTCATTCGTATGATCCATTCTAATTCATTTGCACGAATGTATCCATTCTAATTCATTCGTACGATCCATTCTAATTCATTCGCACAATCCATTCTAATTCATTCGTACGATACATTCTAATTCATTCGTAAGATCCATTCTAATTCATTCCACCGAATATACCCATGCTAATTCATTCGTACGATCCATTCTAATTTATTCGTATGATCGATTCTGATACATTCGTATGATCCATTCTAACTCATTCGTACGATCCCTTCTAATTCATTCGTACGATCAATTCTAATTCATTCGCACGAATGTATCCTTTCTAATTCATTCTTATGATCCATTCTAATTCATTCACACGATCCATTCTAATTCATTCATACGATCCATTCTAATTCATTCATACGATCCTTTCTAATTCATTCGTATGAATATATCCATTCTAATTCATTCGCACGAATGTATCCATTCTAATTCATTCATACGATCCAATATAATTCATTCGCACGATCCATTCTAATTCATTCGTATGTTCCATTCTAATTCATTTGTACGATCCATTCTAATTCATTCGTACTATGCATTCTAATTCATTCGCAAGATCTATTCAAATTCATTCGTACGATCCATTTTAATTTATTCGTGCGATCCATTCTAATTCATTCACACGAATGTATCCATTCTAATACATTCGTACGATCGATTCTAAATCATTCGTACGATCTATTTTAATTCATTCGTACGAATATATCCATTCTAATTCATTCATAAGATCCATTCTAATTCATTCGTACGATCCACACTAATTCATTCGTACGAACTAGTCTAATTCTTTCGTATGATCCATTCTGATTCATTCGCACGAATTTATCAATTCTATTTTATTCGTATGATCCATTCTAATTTATTCATACGATCCATTCTAATTCATTTTGATGATCCATTGTAATTCATTCGTACGATCCATTCTAATTCATTCGCACGAATATATCCATTCTAGTTCATTCGTACGATCTATTCTAATAAATTTGTACGATCCATTCTAATTCATTCGTACAATCCGTTCTGATTCATTCGTACGATCCATTCTAATTCATTTGTATGATCCATTCTAATTCATTCGCATGAATATATCCATTCTAATTCATTCGTACGATACATTCTAATTCATTCCCATGATCCATTCTAATTCATTCGTATGATCCATTCTAATTTATTCGTACGATCCTTCTTATTCATTTGCACGAATGTATCCATTCTAATTCATTCGTAAGATCCATTCTAATTCATTCGCACAATCCATTCTAATTCATTTGTACGATCCATTCTAATTCGTTCGCACAAATGTATCCATTCTAATTCATTCGTACGATCCATTCTAATTTATTCGTACGATCCATTCTAATTAATTAGCATGAATATATTCATTCTAATTCATTCGTACGATCCATTCTAATTCATTCGTACGAATGTTTCCATTCTAATTGATTTGTACGATCCATTCAAATTCATTCACACGATCGTTTCTAATTCATTCGTAAGATTCATTCTAATTGATTCGTACGATCCATTCTAATTCATTCATACGATCCATTCTAATTCATTCACACGAATGAATCTATTCAAATTCATTTGTACGATCCATTCTAATTCATTCGCATGATCCATTCTAATTCATTGGCACGATCCATTCTAATTTATTCGTATGATCCATTCTAATTCATTCGCATGAATGTATCCATTCTAATTCATTCGTACGATCCATTCTAATTTATTTGCATGATCCATTCTAATTCATTCGTATGATCTATTCTAATTCATTCACATGATCCATTCTAATTCATTCGTATGATCCATTCTAATTCATTCGTACGATCCATTCTAATTAATTCGCATGAATGTATCCTTTCTAATTCATTTGTCCGATCCATTCTAACATATTCGCACGATCCATTCTAATTCATTCATACGATTCATTCTAATTCATTCTCACGAATGTATCCATTCTAATTCATTCGTACGATCCATTCTGATTCATTCGCACGATCCATTCTAATTCATTCTTACGATCCATTCTAATTCATTCGTACGATCCATTCTAATTCATTCACACGAATGTATCTATTCGAATTCATTCGTATGATCCATTCTAATTCACTTATACGATCCATTCTAATTTATTCATGCGATCCATTCTAATTCATTCGTACGATCCATTCTAATTCGTTCGCACGAATGAATCCATTCTACCTCATTCATACGATCCATTCTCTATCATTCGTACGATCCATTCTAATTTATTCGTACGATCCATTGTAAGTCATTCGAACGAATGTATCTATTCTAATTCATTCGTTCGATCTATTCTAATTTATTTGCACGATCCACTCTAATTCATTTGTATGATCCATTCTAATTCATTCATACGATCCATTTAAATTCATTCGCATGAATGTATCCATTCTAATTCATTCATACGATCCATTCTAATTCATTCGCATGATCCATTCTAATTCATTCGTACAATCCATTCTAATTCATTCGTACGATCCATTCGAATTCATTCACACGAATGTATCCATTCTAATTTATTCGTACGATCTATTCTAATTCATTCGTACGATCCATTTTAATTCTTTCGCACGATTGTATCCATTCTAATTCATTCGTATGATCAATTCTAATTCATTCGTACGATCCATTCTAATTCATTCATACGATCCATTCTAATTCATTCGTACGATCTATTCTAATTCTTTCGGATGAATGTATCCATTCTAATTCATTCGTACGATCCGTTCTAATTCATTCGTACGATCTATTCTAATTTATTCGCATGAATGTATCCATTCTAATTAATTCGAATGATCCATTCTAATTCATTCTCACGATCCTTTCTAATTCATTCATACGATCCATTCTAATTGATTCGTGCGATCCATACTAAATCATTCATATGATCCATTCTAATTCATTTGTACGATCCATTCTAATTCATTCGCCCAAATGTATCCATTCTAATTCATTCGTATGATTCATTCTAATTCATTCGCACGATCCTTTCTAATTCATTCGTACGATCCATTCTAATTTATTCGTATGATCCATTCTAATTCAATCGCACGAATGTATCTATTCTAATTTATTAATGCGATCTATTTTAATTCATTCGCACGATCCATTCTAATTCATTCATACGATCCATTCTAATTCATTAGTATGATCCATTCTATTTCATTCATACGAATGTATCCATTCTAATTCATTCACATGATCCATTCTAATTCATTCGTACATCCATTCTAATTCATTCGTACAATCCATTCTAATTCATTCGTATGATCCATTCTAATTTATTCGCACGAATGTATCCATTCTAATTCATTCGTACGATCCATTCTAATTCATTCGCACTATCCATTCTAATTCATTCGTACAATCCATTCTAATTCATTCGTACGATCGATTCTAATTCATTTGTCTGAATGTATCCATTCTAATTCATTCGTACGATCTATTCTAATTCATTCGTATGATCTATTCTAATTCATTCGTACAATCCATTCTAATTCATTCGCACGAATGTATCCTTTCTAATTCCTTCGTACGATCCATTCTAAGTCATTCGCACGATCTATTCTAATTCATTTCTATGATCCATTCTAATTCATTCATACGATCCATTCTAATTCATTCGCACGATCCATTCTAATTTATTCGTACGATCAATTCTAATTCATTTGTATGATCCATTCTAATTCATTCGTACGATCCATTCTCATTCATTCACACGAATATATCCATTCTAATTAATTCGCACGATCCATTCTAATTCATTCGTACGATCCATTCTAATTCATTCGCACGATACATTCTAATTCATTCGTACAATCTATTCTAATTCATTCGCACGAATTTATGCATTCTAATTCATTCGTACGATCCGTTCAAATTTATTCTCACGATCCTTTCTAATTCATTCATACGATCCATTCTAATTCATTCGTACGATCAATTCTAATTCATTCGTATGATCCATTCTAATTTATTCGCATGAATGTTTCCATTCTTATTCATTGGTACAATTCATTCTAATTCATTCGCATGATTCATTCTAATTCATTCGTACGGTCCATTCTAATTTATTCGTACGATCTATTCTAATTCAATCGCACGAATATATCCATTCTAATTCTTCCGTACGATCCATTCTAATTCATTCGCACGATCCATTCTAATTCCTTCGGACGATCCCTTCTAATTTATTCGTACGATCGATTCTAATTCATTCGTACGAATGTATCCATTCTAATTTATTCATATGATCCATTCTAATTCATTCGTACGATCCATTCTAATTTATTCGCACGAATGTATCCATTCTAATTCATTTGTACGATCTACTCTAATTTATTCGTACAATCCATTCTAATTCATTCGCACGAATGCATCCATTCTAATTTATTCGTTCGATCCATTCTAATTTATTCACATGATCCATTCTAATTTATTCGTACGATCCCTTTTAATTCATTCGTGTGATCCATTCTAATTTATTCGCATGAATTTATCCATTCTAATTCATTTGTACAATCTATTCTAATTCATTCGTATGATCCATTCTAATTCATTCATACGATCCATTCTGATTCATTCGTACGATCCATTCTAATTCATTCGTACGATCCATTCTAATTCATTCACATGATCTTTTCTAATTCATTCGTATGATCAATTCTAATTCATTCATACGATCTATTCTAATTCATTCATACGATCCATTCTAATTCATTCACACGAATGTATCCATTCTAATTCATTCGTATGATCCATTCTAATTCATTCGCACGATCCAATCCAATTCATTCGCACGATCCATTCTAATTTATTCGTATGATCCATTCTAATTCATTCGCATAAATGTATCCCTTCAAATTCATTCGTATGATCCATTCTAATTCATTCGTATGATCCATTCTAATTTATTTGCACGATCCATTCTAATTCATTCGTACGATCTATTCTAATTCATTTGCACGAATGTATCCATTCTAATTCATTCGTATGATCCATTCTAATTCATTCACATGATCCATTCTAATTCATTCGTACGATCCATTCTAATTTATTCGTACGATCCATTCTAATTCAATCGCATGAATATATCCATTCTAATTTATTTGTACGATCCATTCTAATTCATTCGCACGATCCATTCTATTTCATTCGTACAATATATTCTAATTCATTCTCACGAATATATCTATTCTAATTCATTCGTATGATCCATTCTAATTCATTCGCACGATCCATTCTAATTTATTCGTACAATTCACTCTAATTCATTCGCACGAATGTATCCATTCTAATTCATTCGTACGATCCATTCTAATTCATTCGCACGATCCATTCTAATTCATTCGTACAATCCATTCTAATTCATTCGCACGAATGTATCCATTCTAATTCATTCGTACGATCCATTCTAGTTCATTCGCATGATCCATTCTAATTCATTCGTACAATCCATTCTAATTCATTCGAACGATCCAATCTAATTCATTCGTACGATCCATTCTAAGTCATTCACACGAATGTATCCATTCAAATTTATTAGTACGATCCATTCTAATTCATTCATACGATCCATTCTAATTCATTCACACGAATGTATCCATTCTAATTCATTCGTACGATCCATTCTAACTCATTCGCCTGATCCATTCTAATTTATTCGTATGATCCATTCGAATTCATTCGTACGATCCATTCTAATGCATTCGCATGACTGTATCTATTCTAATTCATTCGTACGATCCATTCTAATTAATTCATACGATCCATTCTAATTTATTCGCACGTATGTATCCATTCTAATTCATTCGTATGATCCATTTTAATTAATTCACACGATCTATTCTAACTAATTCGTACATTCCGTTGTAATTCATTCGTATGATCCATTCTAATTCGTTCGTACGATGTATTCTAATTCTTTAGCACGAATGTATCCATTTTAATTCATTCGTACGATCCATTCTAATTCATTCGCACGATCCATTTTAATTTATTTGTACGATCCATTCGTATGATCCATTCTAATACATTCGTACGATCTATTCTAATTCATTCGCACGAATGTATCCATTCTAATTCATTCGTACGATCCATTCTAATTCATTCTCATGATCCTTTCTAATTCATTCATACGATCCATTCTAATTCATTTGTGCGATCCAAACTAATTCATTGATACGATCCATTCTAATTCATTTGTACGATCCATTCTAATTCATTCGCACAAATGTATCCATTCTAATTCATTCGTACAATCCATTCTAATTTATTCATACGATCCATTCTTATTCAATCGCACGAATGTATCCATTCTAATTTATTTGTATGATCTATTTTAATTCATTCGCACGATCCATTCTAATTCATTCGTACGATCCATTCTAATTCATTCGTACGATCTATTCTATTTCATTCGTATGAATGTATCCATTGTAATTCATTCGTATAATCTATTCTAATTCATTCACACGATCCATTCTAATTCATTCGTACAATCCATTCTAATTCATTCGCATGAATGTATCCATTCTAATTCATTCGTACGATTCATTCTAATTTATTCGTACGATCCATTCTAATTCATTCGTACGATCCATTCTCATTCATTCACATGATCCATTCTAATTCATTCGTACAATCTATTCTAATTCATTCGCACGTTCCATTCTAATTCATTCGCACGATCCCTTCTAATTCATTCCTACGATCTATTCTAATTCATTTACTCGAATGTATCCATTCTAATTTATTCGTACGATCTATTCTAATTCATTCGCACGATCCATTCTAATTCATTCGTACGATCCATTCTAACTCATTCACACGAATGTATCCATCCTAATTCATTCGTACGATCCATTCTAATTCATTCGTATGATCCATTCTAATTCATTCGTATAATCCATTCTAATTCATTCGCACAAATGTATCCATCCTAATTCATTCGTACGATCCATTCTAATTCATTCACACGAACCTTTCTAATTCATTCATACGATCCATTCTAATTCATTCATACGATCCATTCTAATTCATTCGCACGAATGTATCCATTCTAATTCATTCGTACGATCCATTCTAATTCATTCACATCATCCATTCTAATTCATTCGCACGATCCATTCTAATTTATTCGTACGATCCATTCTAATTCATTCGCACGAATATATCCATTCTAGTTCATTCATACAATCCATTCTAATTCATTTGCACGATCCATTCTAATCCATTCGTACGATCCATTCTAATTCATTCGTATGATCCATTCTAATTCATTCGTATGATCCATTCTAATTCATTCGTACGATCCATTCTAATTCATTTGTACAATCCCTTCTAATTCATTCGCACGAATGTATCCATTCTACTTTATTTGTATGATCCATTTTATTTCATTCGTACGATCCATTCTAATTCATTCTCACAAATGTATCCATTCTATTTCATTCATATGATCCATTATAATTCATTCACACGAACCATTCTAATTCATTCGTACGATCCATTTTAATTCATTTGCAAAAATGTATCTATTCTAATTCATTCGTACGATCCATTCTAATTCATTCGCACGATCCATTCTAATTCATTCATGCGATCCATTCTAATTCATTCGTACGATCCATTCTAAATCATTCATATGATATGTTCTAATTCGTTCGCACAAATGTTTCCATTCTAGTTCATTTGTACGATCCATTCTAATTCATTCGTACAATCCATTCTAATTCATTCGTACGATCCATTCTAAGTCATTCGCACGAATGTATCCATTCTAATTCATTCGTACGGTCCATTTTAATTCATTCGCACGATCCATTCTAATTCATTCGATTGATCCATTTTAATTTGTTCATACGATCCATTCTAATTCATTCGCACAATCCATTCTAATCCACTCGCATGATCCATTCAAATTCATTCATCCGATCCATTCTAATTCATTCGTACGATTCGTTCTAATTCATTCGCACGAATGTATCCATTCTAATTCATTTGTACGATCCATTCTAATTCATTCGTACAATCCATTTTAATTCATTCGCACGAATGTATCCATTCTAATTCATTCGTACGATCAATTCTAATTCATTCGTACGATCCACTCTAATTCATTCGTACGATCCATTTTAATTCTTTCATACGAACCATTCTAATTTATTCGCCTGAATGTATCCATTCTAATTCATTCGTATGATCCATTCTAATCCAATCACATGATCCATTCTAATTCATTCGTACGATCCATTCTAAACCATTCGTACGATCCATTCTAATTCATTCGCATGAATGTATCCATTCTAATTCATTCATACGATCCATTCTAATTCATTCGCACGATCTATTCTAATTAAGTCGTACGATCAATTCTAATTCATTCATACGATCCATTCTAATTCATTTGTACGATCCATTCTAATTCCTTCATACGATCCATTATAAATCATTCATGCATTCCATTCTAATTCATTCGCATGAATGTATCCATTCTAATTCATTCGTATGATCTATTCTAATTTATTCGCACGATCCATTCTATTCATTCGTATGATCCATTCTAATTCATTCGTACGATCCATTCTAATTCATTCGTACGATCCATTCTAATTTATTCACACGAATGTATCCCTTCTAATTCATTCGTACGATCCATTCTAATTCATTCGTACGATCCATTCTAATTCATTCATACGATCCATTCTAATTCATTCATACGATCCATTCTAATTCATTCATACGATCCTCTCTAATTCATTCGTATGATCTATTCTAATTCATTCGCACGAAAGTATTCATTCTAGTTCATTCATACGTTCCAATCTAATTCATTCGCATGATTCATTCTAATTTAATCGTACGATCCATTCTAATTTATTTGCGCGACTGTATCCATTCTAATTCATTCATACGATCCATTCTAATTCATTCGTATGATCCATTCTAATTCATTCATACGATCCATTTTAATTCATTCGTATGAATGTATCTATTCTAATTCATTCGTACGATCTATTCGAATTCATTCAAACGATCCATTGTAATTCATTCGCACAAATGGATCCATTCTAATTCAATCGTACGATTCATTCTAATACATTCGAACGAACCATTCTAATTCAATCGTACGATCCATTCTAATTCATTCGTATGATCTAGTCTAATTCATTCGCTCGAATGTATCCATTCTAATTCATTCGTATAATCCATTCTAATTCATTCGCTTGATCCATTCTAATTCATCCGTACGATCCATTTTAATTCATTCGTATGATCTAGTCTAATTCATCCGTACGATCCATTTTAATTCATTCGTACGATCCATTCTAATTCATTCGCGCGAATGTATCCATTCTAGTTCATTCGTACGATCCATTATAATTCATTCGTACGATCCATTCTAATTCATTCGCACGAATGTACCCATTCTAATTCATACATACGATCCATTCTAATTCATTCGTATGATCCATTCTAATTCATTCGTACGGTCAATTCTAATTCATTCGTATGATCCATTATAATTCATTCGTACGATCCATTCTAATTCATTCGCACGAATGTACCCATTCTAATTCATACATACGATCCATTCTAATTCATTCGTATGATCCATTCTAATTCATTCGTATGATCCATTCTAATTCATTCGCACGAATATATTCATTCTAATTCATTTGTATGATCAATTCTAATTCATTCGCACGATCCATTCTGATTCCTTCGTTCAATCTATTTTAATTCATTGATACGATCCATTCTAATTCATTTGAACGAATGTATCCATTCTAATTCATTCGTACGATCATTTCTTATTCATTCGTACGATCCATTCTAATTCATTCGTACGGTCCATTCTAATTCAATCGTACAATCCATTCTAATTCATTCGCACGAATGCACCCATTCTAATTCATTCTTACGATCTATTCTAATTCATTCGCACGAATGGATCCATTCTAATTCATTCATACGATCCATTCTAATTCATTAGTACGATCCACTCTAATTCATTTGCACGAATGTATCCATTCTAATTCTTTCGTACGATCCATTCTAATTCTTTCTTATGATCCAATCTAATTCATTCGCACGAATGTATCCATTCTAATTCCTTCGTACGATCCATTTAATTCATTCGTACGATCCATTCTAAATCATTCGTACTGTCCATTCTAATTTAATCGTACGACCCATTCTAAATCATTCGCACGAATGGATCCGCTCTAATTTATTCGTACGATCCATTCTAATTCATTCGCACGAATAGATCCATTCTAATTCATTCGCACGAATAGATCCATTCTAATTCATTCGTACGATCCATTCTATTTCATTTGCACGATCCATTCTAATTCATTCGTACGTTCCATTCTAATTCGTTGATACGAATATATCCATTCTAATTCATTCGTACGATATATTCAAATTCATTCATACGATCTATTCTAATTCATTCGTATGATCCATTCTAATTTATTCATACGATCCATTCTATTTCATTCGCACGAATGTATCCATTATAATTCATTCGTACGATTCATTCTAATTCATTCGCACGATCCATTGTAATTCATTCATAAGATCCATTCTAATTCATTCGTATGACCCATTCTAATTCATTCGTACGATCCATTCTAATTAATTCAAATGAATGTATCCATTCTAATTCATTCTTACGATCCATTCTAATTCATTCGCCTGATCCATTCTAATTCATTCATATGATCCATTCTAATTGATTCGTACGCTCCATTCTAATCCATTCGTACGATCCATCCTAATTTATTCGCACAATCCATTCTAATTTATTCGTACGATCTTTTCTATTTCATTCGTACGATCCAATCTAATTCATTCGCACGAATGTATCCATTCTAATTCATTCGTATGTTCCATTATAATTCATTCGCACGATCCATTCTAATTCATTCATACGATCCATTCTAACTCATTCGTGCGATCCATTCTAATTCATTCGTACGATCTATTCTAATTCATTCGCACGAATGTATCCATTCTAATTCAATCGAACGATACATTCTAATTCATTCGTACGATCCATTCTAATTCATTCGTACGATCCATTCTAATTCATTTATACGATCCATTCTAATTCATTCACACGAATGTATCCAATGTAATTCATTCATACGATCCATTCTAATTCATTTGAATGATCCATTTGAAATCATTCGTATGACCCATTCTAATGGATTTGTACGATCCATTCTAATTCAGTCGTACGATCAATTTAAATTCATTCGTACGATCCATTCTAATTCATTCGCACGAATGTATCCATTCTAATTCATTCATACGATCGATCCATTCTAATTCATTCATATGATCCATTCTAATTTTTTTGTACGATCCGTTCTAATTCATTCGCACGCATATATCCATTTTAACTCATTCGTATGATCCATTCTAATTCATTCGCATGATCCATTCTAATCCATTCGTACGATCCATTCTATTTCATTCGCATGAATGTATCCATTATAATTCATTTATACGATCCATTTTAATTCATTCGCATGATCCTTTCTAATTCATTCGTACGATCCATTCTAATTCATTCGTACAATCCATTCTCATTTATTCATACGATCTGTTCTAATTCATTCGACCTAATGTATCTAGTCTAATTCATTCGTACGATCCATTCTAATTCATTCGCACAAAACATTCTAATCCATTCATACGATCCATTCTAATTCATTCGTATAATCCATTCTATTTCATTCGCACGATCCATTTTAATTCATTCGTGCGATCCATTCTAATTCATTCGCACGATTATTCTAATTTATTCATATGTCTATTCTAATTAATTCGCACGAATGTATCCATTCTAATTCATTCGTACGATCCTTTCTAATTCATTCGCAAGTTCCATTCTAATTTATTTGTACGATTCATTCAAATTCATTCGTATGATACACTCTAATTCATTCGCACGAATGTATCCATTCTAATTCATTCGTATGATCCACACGAATGTATCCATTCTAATTCATTCGTACGATCCATTCTAATTCATTCGCAAGATCCATTCTAATTCATTCGTACGATTTATTCTAATTCATTCGTATGATCCACTCTAATTCATTCGCATGAATGTATCCATTCTAGTTCATTAGTATGATCCATTCTAATTCATTCACACGATCCATTCTAATTCATTCGTACGATCCATTCTAATTCATTCGCACGATCTGTTCTAATTCATTCGTACGATCCATTCTAATTCATTCGTACGATCCACTCTAACTCATTCGCAAGAATGTATCCATTCTAATTCATTCGTACGATCCATTCTAATTCATTCGCACGATCAATTCTAATTCATTCGTACGATCGATTCTATTTCATTCTTACGATCAATTCTAATTCATTCGTACAATCCATTCTAATTCATTCGTACGATCCATTCTAATTCATTCGCAGGAAGGTATCTATTCTAATTCATTCGTACGATCTATTCTAATTCATTCATACGATTCATTCAAATTCATTTGTACGATCCATTCTAATTGACTCGTATGATCCATTCTAATTCATTTGTATGATCCATTCTAATTCATTCGCACAAATGTATCCGTTCTAATACATTCGTTTGATCCATTCTAATTCATTTGCACGATCCATTGTAATTCATTCATACGATCCATTCTAATTTATTCACAGGATCCATTCTCATTCATTCGTACGATCCATTCTAATTCATTCGTACGATCCATTCTAATTCATTCGCACGAATGTATCCATTCTAATTCATTCGTACGATCCATTGTAATTCATTCATATAATCCATTCTAATTCATTCGTACGATCCATTCTAATTCATTCGCACGAATGTATCCATTCTAATTCATTCGTATGATCTATTCTAATTCATTTGCGCGATCCATTCTAATTCATTTGTACGATCCATTCTAATTAATTTGTACGATCCATTCTAATTCATTCGTACGATCCATTCTTATTCATTCGCACGAATATACCCATTCTAATTCATTCGTATGATCCATTCAAATTCTTTCGCACGATCCATTCTAATTCATTCGGATGATCTATTCTAATTCATTCATACGATCCATTCTAATTCATTCACACGAATATATCCATTCTAATTCATTTGTACGATCCATTCTAATTTTTTCGCACGATCCTTTCTAATTCATTCGCATGATCTATTCTAATTCATTCGTACGATCCAATCTAATTAACTTGCACGAATATATCCATTCTAATTCATTCGTCGATTCATTCTAATTCCTTTGCACGATCCATTCTAATTCCTTTGTACGATCCATTCTAATTTATTCTTACGATCCATTCTAACTAATTCGCACTAATGTATCCATTCTAGTTCATTCATACGATCCATTTTAATTCATTCGAACTATCCATTCTAGTTCATTCATATGATCCATTCTAATTCATTCGCACGAATGTATCCATTCTAATTCATTCGTTTGATCCATTCTAATTCATTCACAAGATCTATTCTATTTCATTCGTACGATTTATTCTAATTCATTCATACGATCTATTCTAATTCATTCGCACGAATGTATCCATTTTAATTCATTTGTACAATGCATTCTAATTCATTCGCACGATCCATTCTAATTCATTCGTATGATCCTTTCAAATTCATTCAGACGAATGTATCCATTCTAATCCATTCATACGATCCATTCTAATTCATTCGCATGATCCATTCTCATTCATTCGAACGATCTATTCTAATTCATTCATACGATCCATTCTAATTCATTCGTACGATCCATTCAAATTCATTCACACGAATATATCCATTCTAATTCATTCGTATGATCCATTCTTATTCATTCGCACGATCCAATCTAATTCATTCATACGATCCATTCTAATTCTTTTGTATGATCCATTCTAATTCATTCGCACGATCCTTTCTAATTAATTCGCACGATCCATTCTAATTTATTCGTACGATCCATTCTAATTCATTCGCACGATCCATTCTAATTCATTTGTACGATCCTTTCGAATTCAATCGTACGATCCATTCTAATTCATTCTTATGATCCATTCTAATTCGTTCGCACGAATGTATCTATTCTAATTCATTCGTACGATCCATTCTAATTTATCCGAACGATCCATTCTAATTCATTCGTATGATACATTCTAATTCATTCCTATTACCCATTCTAATTCATTCGCACGAATGTACCCATTCAAATTCATTCGTACGATCCATTCTAATACATTCCTATGATCCATTCTGATTCGTTCGTACGATCCATCTAACTCATTCGTACGATCTATTCTAATTCATTCGTACGATCAATTCTAATTCATTCGTACGATCCATTCTAATTCGTTCGCATGAATGTATCCATTGTAATTCATTTGTATAATCAAGACTAATTCATTCGTATGATCAATTATAATTCGTTCGCAAGAATGTATCCATTCTAATTCATTCATACAATCCACTCTAATTCATTCGTACGATCCATTCTAATTCATTCGCACGAATTTATCCTTTCTAATTCATTCATATGATCCATTCTAATTTATTCACACGATCTATTCTAATTCATTCGTACGATCCATTGTAATTCATTCGTACGACCCATTCTAATTCATTCACACGAATGTACCCATTCTAATTCATTCGTACGATCTATTCTAATTCATTCGCATGACTATATCCATTCTAATTCACTCGTACGATCCATTCTAATTCATTCACACAATCCATTCTAATTCTTTCGTATGATCCATTCTAATTTATTCGTACGATCCTTCTAATTCATTCGCACAAATGTAATCATTATAATTCATTCGTAAGATCCATTCCAATTCATTCGCACGATCCATTCTAATTCATTCACAAGATCCATTCTAATTCATTCGTACGATCCATTCTAATTGATTTGTATGATCCATTCTAATTCATTAGTATGATCCATTCTAATTCATTCGCACGAATGTATCCATTTTAATTCATTCGCACGAATGTATCCATTCTAATTCATTCGTACGATCCATTCAAATTTATTCGTACGATTCATTCTAATTCATTCGTACGATCCATTCTAATTCATTCACACGATCCATTCTAATTCATTCACACGATCCATTCTAATTCATTCGTCTGATCCATTCTAATTTATTCGTACGATCCATTCTAGTTCATTCATACGATCCACTCTAATTCATTTGCATGATCCATTCTAATTAATTCGTATGATCCATTCTAATTCATTTGTACGATCCATTCTAATTCATTCGCACGAATATATCCATTCCTGTTCATTCTTATGATCCATTCTAATTCATTCGTACGATCTATTCTAATTTATTCGCATGAATGTATCTATTCTAATTCATTCGTATTCGCATGATCCATTCTAATTCATTTGAACGAATGTATCCATTCTAATTCATTCGTATGATCCATTCTAATTCATTCGCATGATCCATTCTAATTCATTCATACGATCCATTCTAATTCATTCGTACGATCCATTCTAATTCATTCGCACGACCATTCTAATTCATTCGCACGAATGTATCCATTCTAATTCATTCGTACGATCCATTCTAATTCATATGTACGATCCATTCTAATTCATTCGTACGATCTATTTTAATTAATTCGCACGAACGTATCCATTCTAATTCATTCGTACGATCCATTCTAATTCATTCGCATGAATGAATCCATTCTAATTCATTTGTACGATTTATTCGTACGATCCATTCAAATTCTTTTGCATAATCTATTTTAATTCATTCAAACGTTCCATTTTAATTCTTTCGTACGATACATTCTAATTCATTCGTACGATCCATTGTAATTTATTCGCTCAAATATATCCATTCTGCTTCATTCGTTCAATCCATTCTAATTCATTCGCACGATCCATTCTAATTCATTCGTACGATCCATTCTAATTCATTCGTATGATACATTCTAATTCATTCGCACGATCTATTCTAATTCATTCGTATGATCCATTCTAATTCATTCGCACAATCCATTCTAATTCATTCGCACGATCCATTCTAGTTCATTCGTACGATCCATTCTAATTCATTCTAATTTATTTCGCATGATCATTCTAATTCATTCACACGATCCATTCTAATTCATTCGTACGATCCATTCTAATTCATTCGTACGATCCATTCTAATTCATTCGTACGATCCATTCTAATCCATTCTAATTTATTCTAATTTATTTTGTACGATCATTCTAATTCATTCGCACAATCCATTCTAATTCATTCGTACGATCCATTCTAATTCATTCATATAGTCCATTCTAATTCATTCGCACAAATGTATCCATTCTAATTCATTTGTACGATCTATTTTAATTTATTCGCACGATCCATTCTAATTCATTTGTACGATCTATTCTAATTCATTCGTACGATCCATTCGAATTCATTCGAACAAATGTATCGATTCTAATTCATTCATATGATCCTTTATAATTCATTCGCATGATCCATTCTAATTCATTCATACGATCCAATCTAATTCATTCGTACGATTCATTCTAATTCATTCGTATGATCCTTTCTAATTCAATCGCACGAATGTATCCATTCTAATTCATACGTACGATCCATTCTAATTCATTCGTACGATCCATTCTAATTCATTCATACGGTCCGTTCTAATTCAATCGTATGATCCATTCTAATTTATTTGCACGAATGTATCCGTTCTATTTCATTCGTACGGTCCATTCTAATTCATTCCCACGAATGTATCCAGTCTAATTCATTCGTACGATCTATTCTAATTCATTCGTACGATTCATTCTAATTTATTCGTAAGATCCTTTCTAATTCATTAGCACGAATGTATCCATTCTAATTCTTTCGTACGATCAATTCAAATTCATTCGCACAATCCATTCTAATTCATTCGTAGGATCCATTCTAATTCATTCGTACAAATGTATCCATTCTAATTCATTCGTACGATCCATTCAAATTCATTCGTACAATCCATTCTAATTCATTCGTATGATTCATTCTAATTAATTAGCACGAATGTATCCATTCTAACTCATTTGTACGATCCATTCTAATTTATTTGTACGATCCATTCTATTTCATTTGTACGATTCATTCTAATTCATTCGCACAAATGTATCTATTCTAATTCAATCATATGATCCATTCTAATTCATTCGTACGATCCATTCTAATTCATTCGCAAGAATGTATCTATTCTAATTCATTCGTATGATCCATTCTAATTCATTCGTACGATCTTTTCTAATTCATTCGTACGATCCATTCTAATTAATTCGAATTAGTGTATCCATTCTAATTCATTCATACGATCCATTCTAATTCATTCGCCCGATCCATTCTAATTCATTTGTATGATCCATTCTAATTGATTCGTACGATCCATTCTAATTCATTCGTACGGTCCATTCTAACACATTCGTATGATCCATTCTTATTCATTCGCACGAATATATCCATTCAAATTCATTCGTACGATCCATTCTAATTCATTCGCACGATCCATTCTTATTCATTCATATGATCTATTCTAATTCATTCGTACGATCTATTCTAATTCATTCGTACAATCAATTCTAAGTCATTCACACGAATGTATATATTCTAATTCAATCGTACGATCCATTCTAATTCATTCGCACGATTCATTCTAATTCATTCGTACGATCCATTCTAGTTCATTCGTACGATCACTTCTAGTTCATTCGTACGATCCATTCTAATTCATTCGTACGATCCATTCTAATTCATTTGCACGAATGTATCCGTTCTAATTCATTCGTACGATCCATTATAATTCAGTCGTACGATCCCTTCTAATTCATTAGTACGATCCATTCTAATTCATTCGCACGAATGTATCCATTCTAATTCATTCGTACGATCCATTCTAAATCACTTATACAATCTATTCTAATTCATTCGCACGAATGTATCCATTGTAATTCATTCCTACGATCCATTCTAATTCATTTCCACGATCCATTCTAATTCATTCGTACGATCCATTCTACTTCATTCGCATGAATGTATCCATTCTAAATCATTCGTATGATACATTCTAATTCATTCGTACGATCCATTCTAATTCATTCTTACGATCCATTCTAATTCATTCGCACGAATGTATCCATTCTAACTCGTTCGTACGATCCATTCTAATTCTTTCGTACAATCCATTCTAATTCTTACGTATGATCCATTCTAATTGATTCGTACGATCCATTGTAATTCATTCGTACCATCTATTCTAATTCATTCATACGATCCATTCGAATTCATTCGCACGACCCATTCTAATTCATTCGTACGATCCATTCTAATTCATTCGCACGATCTTTTCTAATTTATTCGCATGATCCTTTCTAATTCATTCGATCGATCCATTCTAATTCATTCGTACGATCCATTCTAATTCATTCGCACGAATGTATCCATTCTAATTCATTCGTACGATCCATTCTAATTCATTCATATGATCCATTCTAATTCATTTTCACAAATGTATCCATTCTAATTCATTCATATGATCCATTCTAATTCATTCGCACGATCCATTCTAATTCCTTCGTACGATCTATTCTAATTCATTCACACGAATTTATCAATTCTAATTCATTCGTACGATCCATTCTAATTAATGTGTACGATCCATTCTAATTTAATCATCTTACTAATCTAATTCATTCGTAAGATCCATTCTAAGTCATTCGCACAAATGTATCCATTATAATTCGTTTGTATGATCCACTCTAATTCATTCGTACGATCTATTCTAATTCATTCATACGATCCATTCTAATTCATTCACACGAATGAATCAATTCTAGTTCATTCGTATGATCTATTCTAATTCATTCGCATTATCCATTCTAATTGATTCTTACAATCCATTCTAATTCATTCGTACGATCCACTCTAATTCATTCATACAATCCATTATAATTCATTCGTACGATCCATTCTAATTCATTCGTACGATCCATTCAAATTCATTCGTACGATCTATTCTAATTCATTCGCATGATCCATTCTAATTCATTCATACAATCTATTCTAATTCATTCGCACGATCCATTCTAATTCATTCGCACGATCCATTTTTATTCATTCGCACGAATGTATCCATTCTAATTTATTCGCACGATCTATTCTAATTCATTCGCACGATCCATTCTAATTCATTCGCACGAATGCATCCATTCTAATTCGTTAGTACGAATGTATCCATTCTAATTCATTTGCACGATCCAATCTAATACATTCGTATAATCCATTCTAATTGATTTGTACGAGCCATTCTAATTCATTAAAACGAATGTATCCATTCTAATTCATTCGTACAATCCATTCTAATTCATTCGCATGATCCATTCTAATTCATTCGCACGAATGTTTCGATTCTAATTCATTCGTACGATCCATTCTAATTCATTCGTACGATCCATTCTAATTCATTCACACGACCCATTCTAATTTATTCGTATGATCCATTCTAATTCATTCGCACGATCAATTCTAATTCATTCGCACGAATGTATCCATTCTAATTCATTCGTACGATCCATTCTAATTCATTCTCACAATCCATTCTAATTTATTCGTACGATCCATTCTAATTCATTCACACGAATGTATCCATTCTAATTCATTAGCACGAATGTATCCATTCTAATTCATTCGCACGATCCATTCTAATACATTCGTACGATCGATTCTAATTCATTTGTACGAGCCATTCTAATTCATTCGCATGAATGTATCCATTATAATTCATTCGTACGATCCATTTTAATTCATTCGCATAATCCATTCTAATTCATTCGTATGACCCATTCTAATACATTCGTGCGATCTATTCTAATTCATTCATATGATCCATTCTAATTCATTCGTATGATCCATTCTAATTCATTCGCTCAAATATATCCATTCTAATTCATTCCTACGATCCATTCTATTTCATTCGTATAATCTATTCTAATTCATTCGCACGAATGTATCCATTCTAATTCATTCGTACGATCCATTCTAATTCATTCACACGATCCATTCTAATTCATTCGCACGAATGTATCCGATCCATTCTAATTCCTTCGTACGATCCATTCTAATTCATTCGTATGATCCATTCTAATTCATTCCCACGATCCATTCTAATTCATTTGCACGAATGTATCCGATCCATTCTAATTCCTTCGTACGATCCATTCTAATTCATTCGTACGATCCATTCTAATTCATTCGCACGATCCATTCTAATTCATTCGAATGAATGTATCCGATCCATTCTAATTCCTTCGTAGGATTCATTCTAATTCATTCGTACGATCCTTTCTAATTCATTCGCACGATCCATTCTAATTCATTCGCACGAATGTATCCGATCCATTCTAATTCCTTCGTATGATCCATTCTAATTCATTCGTATGATCCATTCTAATTCATTCGCACGATCCATTCTAATTCATTCGCACAAATGTATCCGATCCATTCTAATTCCTTCGTACGATCCATTCTAATTCATTCGCACGAATGTATCCGATCCATTCTAATTCCTTCGTACGATCCATTCTAATTCATTCGTACGATCCATTCTAATTCATTCACACGATCCATTCTAATTCATTCGCACGAATGTATCCAATCCATTCTAATTCCTTCGTACGATCCATTCTAATTCATTCATACGATCCATTCTAATTCATTCGCACGATCCATTCTAATTCATTCGCACGAATGTATCCGATCCATTCTAATTCCTTCGTACGATCCATTCTAATTCATTCGTACGATCCATTCTAATTCATTCGCACGATCCATTCTAATTCATTCGCATGAATATATCCGATCCATTCTAATTCCTTCGTATGATCCATTCTAATTCATTCGTACGATCCATTCTAATTCATTCGCACGATCCATTCTAATTCATTCGCACGAATGTATCCATTCTAATTGATACGTACAATCCATTCTATTTCATTCGTACGATCCATTCTTACTCATTCGTACGATCCATTCTAATTCATTTGCACGAATGTATCCATTCTAATTCATTCGTACGATCCATTTTAATTCATTCATACGATCCATTCTAATTCATTCATACAATCCATTCTAATTCTTTCAAACGATCCATTCTAATTCATTCGTACGATCCATTCTAATTCATTCGTACAATCCATTCTATTTCATTCGTACGATCCATTTCTTACTCATTCGTATGATCCATTCTAATTCATTCGCACGAATGTATCCATTCTAATTCATTCGTATGATCCATTCTAATTCATTCGTACGAATGAATTAGAATGGATCGTACGAATGAGTAAGAATGGATCGTATGAATGAAATAGAATGGATTGTACGTATCAATTAGAATGGATACATTCGTGCGAATGAATTAGAATGGATCGTGCGAATGAATTAGAATGCATCCTACGAATGAACTAGAATGGATTGTACGTATCAATTAAAATGGATCGTATGAATGAATTAGATTGGATCGTATGAATGAATTAGAATGGATCGTTCGTCGTACGAATAAAGTAGAATGGATCGTACGAATGAATTAGAATAGATTGTACGAATGAATTAGAATCGATCGTACGAATGAATTAGAATAGATTGTGCGAATGAATTAGAATGGATCGTATGAATGAATTAGATTGGATCGTATGAATGAATTAGAATGGATCAAGCGAATGAATTAGAATGGATCATGCGAATGAATACATTCTAATTCTTTTGCACGAATGTATCCATTCTAATTCATTCGTACGAATAGATTGTATGAATGAGAGTGTACGAATGAGTAAGAATGGATCGTACGAATGAAATAGAATGGATTGTACGAATGAATTAGAATGGATCGTATGAATGAATTAGAATGGATCGTACGAATGAATTAGAATGGATACATTCGTGCGAATGAATTAGAATGGATCATACGAATGAGTAAGATTGGATTGTACGAATGAAATACAATGGATTGTACGAATGAATTAGAATGGATCATACGAATAAATTAGAATAGATTGTATGAATGAATTAGAATGGATACATTCGTGCGAATGAATTAAAATAGATTGTGCGAATGAATTAGAATGGATCATACGAATGAATTAGAATGGATCGTGCGAATGAATTAGAATAGATTGTGTGAATGAATTAGAATGGATCGTACGAATGAATTAGAATGGATACATTCGTGCGAATAAATGAATTAGAATGGATCATACGAATGAATTAGAATGGATCGTACGAATGAATTAGAATGGATCGTAATCTAATTCATTCAATCCATTCTAATTCAATCATAGGATCCATTCTAATTCATTCATACAATCCATTCTAATTCTTTCACACGATCCATTCTAATTTATTCGTACGATCCATTCTAATTCATTCATACAATCCATTCTATTTCATTCGTACGATCCATTCTTACTCATTCGTATGATCCATTCTAATTCATTCGCACGAATGTATCCATTCTAATTCATTCGTACGATCCATTCTAATTCATTCGTACGATCCATTCTAATTCATTCATACGATCCATTCTAATTATTTCATACAATCCATTCTAATTCATTTATATGATCCATTCTAATTCATTTGTACGATCCAATCTAATTCATTCGTACGATCCATTCTAATTCATTCGCACGAATGTATCCATTCTAATTCATTCGTACGATCCATTCTAATTCATTCGTACGATCCATTCTAATTCATTCGTACAATCCATTCTATTTCATTCGTATGATCCATTCTTACTCTTTCGTACGATCCATTCTAATTCATTCGCATGAATGTATCCAATTTTATTCATTCGCACGATCCATTCTAATTCGTTCGTACGATCCATTCTAATTCATTCGTACAATCCATTCTATTTCATTCGTACGATCCATTCTAATTCAGTCGTACAATCCATTCTATTTCATTCGTACGATCCATTCTTACTCATTCGTATGATCCATTCTAATTCATTCGCACGAATGTATCCATTCTAATTCATTCGTACGATCCATTCTAATTCATTCATACGATCCATTCTAATTCATTCATACGATCCATTCTAATTCATTCATACAATCCATTCTAATTCATTCGCACGAATGTATCCATTCTAAGTCATTCGTACGATCCATTCTAATTCATTCATACGATCCATTCTAATTCATTCGCACGATCCATTCTAATTAATTAATACGATCCATTCTAATTCATTCGTACGACGCACGATCCATTCTAATTCATTCATACGATCCAATCTAATTCATTCATACGATCCATTCTAATTCATTCATATGTATCCATTCTAATTCATTCATACGATCCATTCTAATTCATTCGTACAATCCATTCTATTTCATTCTTACGATCCATTCTTACTCATTCGTATAATCCATTCTAATTCATTCGCACGAATGTATCCATTTTAATTCATTCGTACGATGCATTCTAATTCATTCGTACGATCCATTCTAATTCATTTGTACGATCCATTCTAATTCATTCATACAATCCATTATAATTCTTTCACACGATCCATTCTAATTCATTCGTACGATCCATTCTACGCACGAATGTATCCATTCTAATTCATTCGCAGAATCTATTCTAATTTATTCGTACGATCCATTCTAATTCATTCGTACGATCCACTCTAATTCATTCGTTCAATCCATTCTATTTGATTCGTACGATCCATTCTTACTCATTCGTACGATCCATTCTAATTCATTCATACAATCCATTCTAATTCATTCATACGATCCATTCTAATTCATTCGTATGATCCATTCTAATTCCTTCGTACGATCCATTCTATTTTATTCGTTCGATCCATTCTTACTCATTCGTATGATCTATTCTAATTCATTCGCATGAATGTATCCATTCTAATTCATTCATACGATCCATTCTAATTCATTCGTACGATCCATTCTAATTCATTCGTACAATCCATCCTATTTCATTCGTACGATCGCACGATCCATTCTAATTAATAAGTACGATCCATTCTATTTCATTCGTACGATCCATTCTAATGAAATAGAATGGATTGTACGAATGAATTAGAATGGATCGTACGAATGAATTAGAATGGATCGTGTGAAAGAATTAGAATGGCTTGAATTTATTCGTAAGACGCACGATCCATTCTAATTCATTCATACGTTCCAATCTAATTCATTCGTACGATCCATTCTAATTCAGTCGCACGATCCATTCCAATTCATTAATACGATTCATTCTAATTCATTCGTACGACGCACGATCCATTCTAATTCATTCATACGATCCAATATAATTCATTCATACGATCCATTCTAATTGATTCGTATGTATCCATTCTAATTCATTCATACGATCCATTGAATTAGAATGGATATATTCGTGCAAATGAATTAGAATGGATCATACGAATGAGTAAGAATGGATTGTATGAATGAATTAGAATGGATCGTGCGAATGAATTCGAATGGATCGTGCGAATGAAATAGAATGGATACAAATGAATTAGAATGGATCATACGAATGAATTAGAATGGATCGTATGAGTGAATTCGAATAGATCGTGCGAATGAATTTGAATGGATCATACGAATGAATTAGAATAGATCGTACGAATGAATTAGAATGGATCGTACGAATGAATTAGAATAGATCGTACGAATGAGTAAGAATGGATCGTACGAATGAAATCGAATGGATTGTACGAATGAATTAGAATGGATCGTACGAATGAATTAGAATGGATCGTGTGAAAGAATTAGAATGGATTGTATGAATAAATTAGAATAGATCGTGCGAATGAATTAGAATGGATCATACGAATGAGTAAGAATGGATCGTACGAATGAAATAGAATAGATTGTACGAATGAATTAGAATGGATCGTACGAATGAATTAGAATGGATCGTGTGAAAGAATTAGAATGGATCGTATGAATGAATTAGAATGGATCGTACGAATGAATTAGAATGGATCGTACGAATGAATTAGAATGGATACATTCGTGCGAATGAATTAGAATGGATCATACGAATGAGTAAGAATGGATCGTACGAATGAAATAGAATGGATTGTACGAATGAATTCGAATGGATCGTATGAATGAATTAGAATGGATTGAATTAGAATGAATCGTACGAATGAATTAGAATGGATCGTATGAATGAATTAGAACAAAGGAATTAGAATGGATCGTACGAAGGAATTAGAATGGTACGAATGAATTAGAATGGATTGTATGAATGAATTAGAATGGATCGTATGAATGAATTAGAATGGATCGTATGCGAATGAATTAGAATGGATCGTACGAATGAATTAGAAAGGATCGTGCGAATGAATTAGATTGGATTGTAAGAATGAATTAGAATGGATCGTGCGAATGAATTAGAATGGATCGTACGAATGAATTAGAATGGATCGTATGAATGAATTAGATTGGATCGTACAAAGGATGGATACATTCATGCGAATGAATTAGAATGGATCGTACGAATGAATTAGAATGGATCGTATGAATGAGTAAGAATGGATCTTACGAATGAAATAGAATGGATTGTACGAATGAATTAGAATGGATCGTGCTAATGAATTAGAATTGATCGTGCGAATGAATTAGAATGGATCGTACGAAAGAATTAGAATGGATCGTGCGTCATTCGCACCATCTATTCTAATTCATTCGCACGAATGAATCCATTCTAATTCATTCATACGATCCATTCTAATTCATTCGCATAATCCCATGAATTAGAATTGATCGTGCGAATGAATTAGAATGGATCGTATGAATGAATTAGAATGGATCGTGCGAATGAATTAGAATGGATCGTGCGAATGAATGAGAATGGATCGTACGAATGAATTAGAAGGGATACATTCGTGCGACTGAATAAGAATGGATCGTACGAATGAAATAGAATGGATCGTACGAATGAATTAGAATGGATCGTACGAATGAATTAGAATGGATCGTATGAAGGAATTAGAATGGATCATACGAATGAATTAGAATGAATGGATCGTACGAATGAATTTGAATGGATCGTATATGAATGAATTTGAATGGATTGTACGTATGAATTAGAATGGATACATTCATGGGAATGAATAAGAATGGATCGTACGGATGAATTAGAATGGATCGTACGAATGAATTAGAAGGGATACATTCTAATTCATTCGCACAATCTATTCTAATTTATTCGTACGATCCATTCTAAGTCATTCGTACGATCCATTCTAATTCATTCGTATAATCCATTCTATTTCATTAGAATGGATCGTACGAATGAAATAGAATGGATCGTACTAATGAATTAGAATGGATCGTACGAATGAATTAGAACTATTCTAATTCATTCGAACAATCTATTCTATTTCATTCGTACGATCCATTCTTACTTATTCGTATGATCCATTCTAATTCATTCGTACGATCTATTCTAATTCATTCGTACGATCCATTCTAATTCATTCGTACAATCTATTCTATTTCATTCGTACGACCCAATCTTACTCATTCGTATGATCCATTCTAATTCATTCGCACGAATGTATCCATTTTAATTCATTCGTATGATCCATTCTAATTCATTCGTACAATCCATTCTATTTCATTCGTACGATCCATTCTTACTCATTCGTATGATCCATTCTAATTCATTCGTACAATCTATTCTAATTCATTCGTACGATCCATTCTAATTCATTCGCACGATCCATTCTAATTCCTTCGTACGATCCATTCTATTTCATTTGTACGATCCATTCTAATTCATTCGTACGATCCTTTCTAATTTATTCGCACGAATGTATCCATTCTAATTCATTCGTATGATCCATTCTAATTCATTCGCACGATCCATTCTAATTCATTCATACGTACAATCCATTCTAATTCATTCATACGATCCATTCTAATTAATTCGCACGATCCATTCTAATTCATTCGCACGATCCATTCTAATTCATTCATACGATCCATTCTAATTTATTCGTACGATCCATTCGAATTCACTCATACGATCCATTCTAATTCATTCGTATGATCCATTCTAATTTATTTGTATCTATTCTATTTCATTTGCACGATCCATTCGAATTCATTCGCACGATCCATTCTAATTATTCTTACGATCCATTCTAATTCATTCATAAGATCCATTCTAATTCTTTCACACGATCTATTCTAATTCATTCGTACGATCCATTCTAATTCATTTATACGATCCATTCTAATTCATTCGTGCGAATGAATTAGAATGGATCGTACGAATGAATTAGAATAGATACATTCGTGCGAATGAATTAGAATGGATCGTACGAATGAATTAGAGTGGATAGTGTGAAAGAATTAGAATGGATTGTATGAATGAATTAGAATGGATCGTATGAATGAATTAGAATGGATCGTGCGAATGAATTCGAATGGATCGTGCGAATGAAATAGAATGGATACAAATGAATTAGAATGAATCATACGAATGAATTAGAATTGATCGTATGAGTGAATTTGAATGGATCGTGCGAATGAATTAGAATGGATTGTACGAATTAATTAGAATGGATCGTGCTAATGAGTAAGAATGGATCGTACGAATGAAATAGAATGGATTGTATGAATTAGAATGGATCGTACGAAGGAATTAGAATGGATACATTCGTGCGAATGAATTAGAGTGGATCGTACGAATGAGTAAGAATGATTCGTACGAAGGAATTAGAATGGATACATTCGTGCGAATGAATTAGAATGGATCATACGAATGAATTAGAATGGATACATTCGTGCGAATGAATTAGAATGGATCGTACGAATGAATTAGAATAGATCATACGAATGAATTAGAATGGATCGTACGAATGAATTAGAATGGATCGTGTGAAAGAATTAGAATGGATTGTACGAATGAATTAGAATGGATCGTACGAATGAATTAGAATGGATCGTACGAATGAATTAGAATGGGTACATTCGTGTGAATGAATTAGAATGGATCATACGAATGAGTAAGAATGAATCGTAAGAATGAAATAGAATGGATTGTACGAATGAATTTGAATAGATCGTACGAATGAATTAGAATGGATCGTGCGAAAGAATTAGAATGGATTGTATGAATGAATTAGAATGGATCATATGAATGAATTAGAATGGATCGTGTGAATGAATTCGAATGGATCGTGCGAATGAAATAGAATGGATACAAATGAATTAGAATGGATCTTACGAATTAATTAGAATGGATCGTATGAGTGAATTCGAATGGATCGTGCGAATAAATTAGAATGGATTGTACAAATGAATTAGAATGGATTGTGCGAATGAAATAGAATGGATCGTACGAATGAATTAGAATGGATACATTCGTGCGAATGAATTAGAATGAATCATACGAATGAATTAGAATGGATCATGCGAATGAATTAGAATGGATACATTCGTGCGAATGAATTAGAATGGATCGTACGAATGAGTAAGAATGGATCGTACGAATGAAATAGAATGGATTGTACGAATGAATTAGAATGGATCGTACGAATGAATTAAAATGGATACATTCATGCGAATGAATTAGAATGGATCGTATGAATGAATTAGAATGGATCGTACGAATGAATTAGAAAGGATCCTGCATACGTATGAAGGAATTAGAATGGATCGTACGAAGGAATTAGAATGGATCGTATGAATAAATTAGAACGGATCGTGTGAAAGAATTAGAATGGATTGTATGAATGAATTTGAATGGATCGTACGTATGATCCATTCTAATTAATTCGTAAGATCCATTCTAATTCATTCGTATGATCCATTCTAATTCATTCGTACGATCCATTCTTACTCATTCGTACAATCCATTCTAATTCATTCGTATATATGATCCATTCTAATTCATTTGCACGAATACATTCGTACGATCCATTCTTACTCATTCGTATGATCTATTCTAATTCATTCGCACGAATGTATCCGTTCTAATTCATTCATACGATCCATTCTAATTTATTCGCACGAATGTATCCATTCTAATTCATTCGTACGATCCATTCTAATTCATTCGTACGATCCATTCTTAATCATTCGTACGATCCATTCTAATTCATTCGCACGATCCATTCTAATTCATTCGTATGATCCATTCTAATTCATTCGTATAATCCATTCTATTTCATTCGTATGATCCATTCCTACTCATTCGTATGATCCATTCTAATTAATTCGCACGAATGTATCCATTCTAATTCATTCGTACAATCCATTCTAATTCATTCGTACGATCCATTCTAATTCATTCATACGATCCAGTCTAATTCATTCATACAATCCATTCTAATTCTTTCAGACGATCCATTCTAATTCATTCGTACGATCCAATCTAATTCATTCGTACAATCCATTCTATTTCATTCATACGATCCATTCTTACTCATTCATATGAACCATTCTAATTCATTCGCACGAATGTATCCATTCTAATTCATTCGTTCGATCCATTCTAATTCATTCGTACGATCCATTCTAATTCATTCGTACGATCGTACGAATGAATTAGAATGGATCGTACGAATGAATTAGAATAGATTGTGCGAATGAATTAGAATTGATCGTACGAATAAATTAGAATGGATCGTACGAATGAATTAGAATGGATCGTACGAATGAATTAGAATGGATACATTCGTGCGAATGAATTAGAATGGATCATACGAATGAGTAAGAATGGATCGTACGAATGAAATAGAATGGATTGTACGAATGAATTAGAATGGATCGTACGAATGAATTAGAATGGATCGTACGAGTGAATTAGAATGGATACATTCGTGCGAATGAATTAGAATGGATCGTGCGAATGAATTATAATGGATCGTACGAATGAATTAGCATGGATTGTGCTAATGAATTAGAATGGAACGTACGAATGAATTAGAATGGATCGTGTAAAAGGATTAGAATTGATTGTATGAATGAATTAGAATGAATTCGCACGATCCATTCGAATTCATTCGCACGATCCATTCTAATTCATTCATATGATCTATTCTAATTCATTCATACAATCCATTCTAATTCTTTCACACGATCCATTCTAATTCATTCGTACATTCTATTCTAATTCATTAGCACGATCCATGCTAATTCATTCGTACGATCCATTCTAATTCATTCGCACGATCCATTCTAATTCATTCGCACAAATGTATCCATTCTAATTCAATCGTACGATCCATTCTAATTCATTCGTACGATCCATTCTAATTCATTCTACAATCAATTCTAATTCTTTCACACGATCCATTCTAATTCATTCGTACGATCCATTCTAATTCATAAGTACGATCCATTCTAATTCATTCCCACGAATGTATCCATTCTAATTTATTCGTACGATCTATTCTAATTCATTCGCACAATCTATTCTAATTCATTCGTATGATCTATTCTAATTCATCTAATTCATTCGTACGATCCATTCTAATTCATTCGTACAATCCATTCTATTTCATTCATACGATCCATTCTTACTCATTCGTATGATCCATTGTAATTCATTTGCACGAATGTATCCATTCTAATTCATTCGTTCGATCAATTCTAATTCATTCGCACAATCTATTCTAATTCATTCGTACGATCCATTCTAATTCATTCGTACGATCTATTCTTATTCATTCGTACGATCCATTCCAATTCATTCGCACGAATATATCCATTCTAATTCATTCATACAATCTATTCTAATTCATTCGTACGATCCATTCTAATTCATTCGTACAATCCATTCTATTTAATTCGTACGATCCATTCTTACTCATTCGTATGATCCATTCTAATTCATTCGCACGAATGTATCCATTCTAATTCATTCGTACGATCCATTCTAATTCATTCGTACGATCCATTCTAATTCATTCATACGATCCATTCTAATTCATTCATACGATCCATTCTAATTCATTCGCACGAATGTATCCATTCTAAGTCATTCGTACGATCCATTCTAATTCACTCGTACGATCCATTCTAATTCATTCGCACGATCCATTCTAATTCATTAGTACGATCCATTCTAATTCATTCGTACGACGCACGATCCATTCTAATTCATTCATACGATCCAATCTAATTCATTCATATGATCCATTCTAATTCATTCGTATGTATCCATTCTAATTCATTCATACGATCCATTCTAATTCATTCGTACAATCCATTCTATTTCATTCGTACGATCCATTCTTACTCATTCGTATAATCGATTCTAATTCATTCGCACGAATGTATCTATTTTAATTCATTCGTACGATCCATTCTAATTCATTCGTACGATCCCTTCTAATTCATTCATACAACCCATTCTAATTCTTTCAAACGATCCATTCTAATTCATTCGTACGATCCATTCTACGCACGAATGTATCCATTATAATTCATTCGCATAATCTATTCTAATTTATTCGTACGATCCATTCTAATTCATTCGTACGATCCACTCTAATTCATTCGTACAATCCATTCTATTTCATTCGTACGATCCATTCTTACTCATTCGTACGATCTATTCTAATTCATTCATACAATCCATTCTAATTCATTCATACGATCCATTCTAATTCATTCGTATGATCCATTCTAATTCCTTCGTACGATCCATTCTATTTCATTCGTACGATCCATTCTTACTCATTTGTATGATCTATTCTAATTCATTCGCACGAATGTATCCATTCTAATTCATTCATACGATCCATTCTAATTCATTCGTACGATCCATTCTAATTCATTCGTACAATCCATTCTATTTCATTCGTACGATCGCACGATCTATTCTAATTAATAAGTACGATCCATTCTATTTCATTCGTACGATCCATTCTAATGAAATAGAATGGATTGTACGAATGAATTAGAATGGATCGTACGAATGAATTAGAATGGATCGTGTGAAAGAATTAGAATGGATTGAATTCATTCGTAAGACGCACGATCCATTCTAATTCATTCATACGATCCAATCTAATTCATTCGTACGATCCATTCTAATTCAGTCGCACGATCCATTCTAATTCATTAATACGATCCATTCTAATTTCATTCGTACGACGCACGATCCATTCTAATTCATTCATACGATCCAATATAATTCATTCATACGATCCATTC
Organism: Chamaelirium japonicum; assembly: GCA_947650365.1. Lineage (NCBI taxonomy): Eukaryota > Viridiplantae > Streptophyta > Magnoliopsida > Liliales > Melanthiaceae > Chamaelirium > Chamaelirium japonicum. The sequence goes on along the minus strand of OX393559.1, from coordinate 1,016,945 downwards.
TAATTCATTCGTACGTATCCATTCTAATTCATTCATACGATCCATTGAATTAGAATGGATATATTCGTGCAAATGAATTAGAATGGATCATACGAATGAGTAAGAATGGATTGTATGAATGAATTAGAATAGATCGTATGAATGAATTAGAATGGATCGTGCGAATGAATTCGAATGGATCGTGCGAATGAAATAGAATGGATACAAATGAATTAGAATGGATCATACGAATGAATTAGAATGGATCGTATGTGTGAATTCGAATGGATCGTGCAAATGAATTTGAATGGATCATACGAATGAATTAGAATGGATCGTACGAATGAATTAGAATAGATCGTACGAATGAATAAGAATGGATCGTACGAATGAATTAGAATAGATCGTACGAATGAGTAAGAATGGATCGTACGAATGAAATAGAATGGATTGTACGAATGAATTAGAATGGATCGTACGAATGAATTAGAATGGATCGTGTGAAAGAATTAGAATGGATTATATGAATAAATTAGAATAGATCGTGCGAATGAACTAGAATGGATCATACGAATGAGTAAGAATGGATCCTACGAATGAAATAGAATAGATTGTACGAATGAATTAGAATGGATCGTACGAATGAATTAGAGTGGATCGTGTGAAAGAATTAGAATGGATCGTATGAATGAATTAGAATGGATCGTACGAATGAATTAGAAGGGATCGTACGAATGAATTAGAATGGATACATTCATGCGAATGAATTAGAATGGATCATACGAATGAGTAAGAATGGATCGTACGAATGAAATAGAATGGATTGTACGAATGAATTCGAATGGATCGTACAAATGTATTAGAATGGATTGAATTAGAATGAATCGTACGAATGAATTAGAATGGATCGTATGAATGAATTAGAACAAAGGAATTAGAATGGATCGTACGAAGGAATTAGAATGATACGAATGAATTAGAATGGATCGTATGAATGAATTAGAATGGATCGTATGAATGAATTAGAATGGATCGTATGCGAATGAATTAGAATGGATCGTACGAATGAATTAGAAAGGATCGTGCGAATGAATTAGATTGGATTGTAAGAATGAATTAGAATGGATCGTGCGAATGAATTAGAATGGATCGTACGAATGAATTAGAATGGATCGTATGAATGAATTAGATTGGATCGTACAAAGGATGGATACATTCATGCGAATGAATTAGAATGGATCGTACGAATGAATTAGAATGGATCGTATGAATGAGTAAGAATGGATCGTACGAATGAAATAGAATGGATTGTACGAATGAATTAGAATGGATCGTGCTAATGAATTAGAATTGATCGTGCGAATGAGTTAGAATGGATCGTACGAAAGAATTAGAATGGATCGTGCATCATTTGCACGATCTATTGTAATTCATTCGCACGAATAAATCCATTCTAATTCATTCATATGATCCATTCTAATTCATTCGCACAATCCCATGAATTAGAATTGATCGTGCGAATGAATTAGAATGGATCGTATGAATGAATTAGAATGGATCGTGCGAATGAATTAGAATGAATCGTGCGAATGAATTAGAATGGATTGTACGAATGAATTAGAATGGATACATTCGTGCGAATGTATAAGAATGGATCGTACGAATGAAATAGAATGGATCGTACGAATGAATTAGAATGGATCGTACGAATGAATTAGAATGGATCGTACGAAGGAATTAGAATTGATCATACGAATGAACTAGAATGAATGGATCGTACGAATGAATTTGAATGGATCGTATATGAATGAATTAGAATGGATTGTACATATGAATTAGAATGGATACATTCATGGGAATGAATAAGAATGGATCGGACGAATGAATTAGAATGGATCGTATTCATACGATCCATTCTAATTCTTTTGTACGATCCATTCTAATTCATTCGTACGATCCATTCTAATTCATTCATACGATCCATTCTAATTCATTCGTATGATCCATTCTAATTCATTCGCACAATCTATTCTAATTCATTCGTACGATCCATTCTAATTCATTCGTACGATCCATTCTAATTCATTCGTACAATCCATTCTATTTCATTAGAATTGATCATACGAATGAAATAGAATGGATCATACTTATGAATTAGAATGGATCGTACGAATGAATTAGATCTATTCTAATTCATTCGAACAATCTATTCTATTTCATTCGTACGATCCATTCTTACTCATTCGTATGATCCATTCTAATTCATTCGTACGATCTATTCTAATTCATTCGTACGATCCATTCTAATTCATTCGTACAATCCATTCTATTTCATTCGTACGATCCATTCTTACTCATTCGTATGATCCATTCTAATTCATTCGCACGAATGTATCCATTTTAATTCATTCGTATGATCCATTCTTATTCATTCGTACAATCCATTCTATTTCATTCGTATGATCCATTCTTACTCATTCGTATGATTCATTCTAATTCATTCGTACAATCAATTCTAATTCATTCGTACGATCCATTCTAATTCATTCGTACGATCCATTCTAATTCATTCGTACGATCCATTCTTAACCATTCGTACGATCCATTCTAATTCATTCGCACGATCCATTCTAATTCATTCGTATGATCCATTCTAATTCATTCGTACAATCCATTCTATTTCATTCGTATGATCCATTCCTACTCATTCGTATGATCCATTCTAATTCATTCGCACGAATGTATCCATTCTAATTCATTCGTACAATCCATTCTAATTCATTCGTACGATCCATTCTAATTCATTCATACGATCCAGTCTAATTCATTCATACAATCCATTCTAATTCTTTCACACGATCCATTCTAATTCATTCGTACGATCCAATCTAATTCATTCGTACAATCCATTCTATTTCATTCATACGATCCATTCTTACTCATTCATATGAACCATTCTAATTCATTCGCACGAATGTATCCATTCTAATTCATTCGTTCGATCCATTCTAATTCATTCGTACGATCCATTCTAATTCATTCGTACGATTGTACGAATGAATTAGAATGGATCGTACGAATGAATTAGAATAGATTGTGCGAATGAATTAGAATTGATCGTACGAATAAATTAGAATGGATCGTACGAATGAATTAGAATGGATCGTACGAATGAATTAGAATGGATACATTCGTGCGAATGAATTAGAATGGATCATACGAATGAGTAAGAATGGATCGTACGAATGAAATAGAATGGATTGTACGAATGAATTAGAATGGATCGTACGAATGAATTAGAATGGATCGTACGAGTGAATTAGAATGGATACATTCGTGCGAATGAATTAGAATGGATCGTGCGAATGAATTATAATGGATCGTACGAATGAATTAGCATGGATTGTGCTAATGAATTAGAATGGAACGTACGAATGAATTAGAATGGATCGTGTAAAAGGATTAGAATTGATTGTATGAATGAATTAGAATGAATTCGTACGATCCATTCGAATTCATTCGCACGATCCATTCTAATTCATTCATATGATCTATTCTAATTCATTCATACAATCCATTCTAATTCTTTCACACGATCCATTCTAATTCATTCGTACATTCTATTCTAATTCATTAGCACGATCCATGCTAATTCATTCGTACGATCCATTCTAATTCATTCGCACGATCCATTCTAATTCATTCGCACAAATGTATCCATTCTAATTCATTCGTACGATCCATTCTAATTCATTCGTACGATCCATTCTAATTCATTCCTACAATCAATTCTAATTCTTTCACACGATCCATTCTAATTCATTCGTACGATCCATTCTAATTCATAAGTACGATCCATTCTAATTCATTCCCACGAATGTATCCATTCTAATTTATTCGTACGATCTATTCTAATTCATTCGCACAATCTATTCTAATTCATTCGTATGATCTATTCTAATTCATCTAATTCATTCGTACGATCCATTCTAATTCATTCGTACAATCCATTCTATTTCATTCATACGATCCATTCTTACTCATTCGTATGATCCATTCTAATTCATTCGTTCGATCAATTCTAATTCATTCGCACAATCTATTCTAATTCATTCGTACGATCCATTCTAATTCATTCGTACGATCTATTCTTATTCATTCGTACGATCCATTCCAATTCATTCGCACGAATATATCCATTCTAATTCATTCATACAATCTATTCTAATTCATTCGTACGATCCATTCTAATTCATTCGTACAATCCATTCTATTTAATTCGTACGATCCATTCTTACTCATTCGTATGATCCATTCTAATTCATTCGCACGAATGTATCCATTCTAATTCATTCGTACGATCCATTCTAATTCATTCGTACGATCCATTCTAATTCATTCATACGATCCATTCTAATTCATTCATACGATCCATTCTAATTCATTTGCACGAATGTATCCATTCTAAGTCATTCGTACGATCCATTCTAATTCATTCGTACGATCCATTCTAATTCATTCGCACGATCCATTCTAATTCATTAGTACGATCCATTCTAATTCATTCGTATGACGCACGATCCATTCTAATTCATTCATACGATCCAATCTAATTCATTCATATGATCCATTCTAATTCATTCGTATGTATCCATTCTAATTCATTCATACGATCCATTCTAATTCATTCGTACAATCCATTCTATTTCATTCGTACGATCCATTCTTACTCATTCGTATAATCGATTCTAATTCATTCGCACGAATGTATCTATTTTAATTCATTCGTACGATCCATTCTAATTCATTCGTACGATCCCTTCTAATTCATTCATACAACCCATTCTAATTCTTTCAAACGATCCATTCTAATTCATTCGTACGATCCATTCTACGCACGAATGTATCCATTATAATTCATTCGCATAATCTATTCTAATTTATTCGTACGATCCATTCTAATTCATTCGTACGATCCACTCTAATTCATTCGTACAATCCATTCTATTTCATTCGTACGATCCATTTTTACTCATTCGTACGATCTATTCTAATTCATTCATACAATCCATTCTAATTCATTCATACGATCCATTCTAATTCATTCGTATGATACATTCTAATTCCTTCGTACGATCCATTCTATTTCATTCGTACGATCCATTCTTACTCATTCGTATGATCTATTCTAATTCATTCGCACGAATGTATCCATTCTAATTCATTCATACGATCCATTCTAATTCATTCGTACGATCCATTCTAATTCATTCGTACAATCCATTCTATTTCATTCGTACGATCGCACGATCTATTCTAATTAATAAGTACGATCCATTCTATTTCATTCGTACGATCCATTCTAATGAAATAGAATGGATTGTACGAATGAATTAGAATGGATCGTACGAATGAATTAGAATGGATCGTGTGAAAGAATTAGAATGGATTGAATTCATTCGTAAGACGCACGATCCATTCTAATTCATTCATACGATCCAATCTAATTCATTCGTACGATCCATTCTAATTCAGTCGCACGATCCATTCTAATTCATTAATACGATCCATTCTAATTTCATTCGTACGACGCACGATCCATTCTAATTCATTCATACGATCCAATATAATTCATTCATACGATCCATTCTAATTCATTCGTATGTATCCATTCTAATTCATTCATACGATCCATTGAATTAGAATGGATATATTCGTGCAAATGAATTAGAATGGATCATACGAATGAGTAAGAATGGATTGTATGAATGAATTAGAATAGATCGTATGAATGAATTAGAATGGATCGTGCGAATGAATTCGAATGGATCGTGCGAATGAAATAGAATGGATACAAATGAATTAGAATGGATCATACGAATGAATTAGAATGGATCATATGTGTGAATTCGAATGGATCGTGCAAATGAATTTGAATGGATCATACGAATGAATTAGAATGGATCGTACGAATGAATTAGAATAGATCGTACGAATGAATAAGAATGGATCGTACGAATGAATTAGAATAGATCGTACGAATGAGTAAGAATGGATCGTACGAATGAAATAGAATGGATTGTACGAATGAATTAGAATGGATCGTACGAATGAATTAGAATGGATCGTGTGAAAGAATTAGAATGGATTATATGAATAAATTAGAATAGATCGTGCGAATGAACTAGAATGGATCATACGAATGAGTAAGAATGGATCCTACGAATGAAATAGAATAGATTGTACGAATGAATTAGAATGGATCGTACGAATGAATTAGAGTGGATCGTGTGAAAGAACTAGAATGGATCGTATGAATGAATTAGAATGGATCGTACGAATGAATTAGAAGGGATTGTACGAATGAATTAGAATGGATACATTCATGCGAATGAATTAGAATGGATCATACGAATGAGTAAGAATGGATCGTACGAATGAAATAGAATGGATTGTACGAATGAATTCGAATGGATCGTACAAATGTATTAGAATGGATTGAATTAGAATGAATCGTACGAATGAATTAGAATGGATCGTATGAATGAATTAGAACAAAGGAATTAGAATGGATCGTACGAAGGAATTAGAATGATACGAATGAATTAGAATGGATCGTATGAATGAATTAGAATGGATCGTATGAATGAATTAGAATGGATCGTATGCGAATGAATTAGAATGGATCGTACGAATGAATTAGAAAGGATCGTGCGAATGAATTAGATTGGATTGTAAGAATGAATTAGAATGGATCGTGCGAATGAATTAGAATGGATCGTACGAATGAATTAGAATGGATCGTATGAATGAATTAGATTGGATCGTACAAAGGATGGATACATTCATGCGAATGAATTAGAATGGATCGTACGAATGAATTAGAATGGATCGTATGAATGAGTAAGAATGGATCGTACGAATGAAATAGAATGGATTGTACGAATGAATTAGAATGGATCGTGCTAATGAATTAGAATTGATCGTGCGAATGAGTTAGAATGGATCGTACGAAAGAATTAGAATGGATCGTGCATCATTTGCACGATCTATTCTAATTCATTCGGACGAATAAATCCATTCTAATTCATTCATACGATCCATTCTAATTCATTCGCACAATCCCATGAATTAGAATTGATCGTGCGAATGAATTAGAATGGATCGTATGAATGAATTATAATGGATCGTGCGAATGAATTAGAATGAATCGTGCGAATGAATTAGAATGGATTGTACGAATGAATTAGAATGGATACATTCATGCGAATGTATAAGAATGGATCGTACGAATGAAATAGAATGGATCGTACGAATGAATTAGAATGGATCGTACGAATGAATTAGAATGGATCGTACGAAGGAATTAGAATTGATCATACGAATGAACTAGAATGAATGGATCGTACGAATAAATTTGAATGGATCGTATATGAATGAATTAGAATGGATTATACGTATGAATTAGAATGGATACATTCATGGGAATGAATAAGAATGGATCGGACAAATGAATTAGAATGGATCGTATTCATACGATCCATTCTAATTCTTTTGTACGATCCATTCTAATTCATTCGTACGATCCATTCTAATTCATTCATACGATCCATTCTAATTCATTCGTATGATCCATTCTAATTCATTCGCACAATCTATTCTAATTCATTCGTACGATCCATTCTAATTCATTCGTACGATCCATTCTAATTCATTCGTACAATCCATTCTATTTCATTAGAATTGATCGTACGAATGAAATAAAATGGATCGTACTTATGAATTAGAATGGATCGTGTTGGGGGTAATCAAAAACCACATATCTTGGATAGCCCGTCCAGGAGTTGGAACCCTCGTCAGGAGCTCGCCTTCACATGGAGCGGGATGGACACCTTGTATCTGAGTACAGCTCACACCTCCAGTCCCCCACAGGAGCTCGCCCAAGCTCATCCAGGAGCTCGCCATACTCGCCCATATTCGATAAATGGCTTAGACAAAGAGCGCGAAGGAGCTCGCCCAAGCTCATCCAGGAGCTCGCCATACTCGCCCATATTCGATAAATGGCTTAGACAAAGAGCGCGAAGGAGCTCGCCCAAGCTCATCCAGGAGCTCGCCATACTCGCCCATATTCGATAAATGGCTTAGACAAAGAGCGCGAAGGAGCTCGCCCAAGCTCATCCAGGAGCTCGCCATACTCACCCATATTCGATAAATGGCTTAGACAAAGAGCGCGAAGGAGATCGCCCAAGCTCGTCCAGGAGCTCGTCATGCTCGCTCAGGAGCTCGCTTAGCTCGTCCAGGAGCTCGAAACGCTCGCTCAGGAGCTCGCCTAGCTCGTCCAGGAGCTCGCCATGTTCACTCATGAGCCCGCCTAGCTGGCATAGGAGCTCGCCCAAGCTCGTTTAGGAGCACGCCATGCTCACTCAGGAGCTCGCCTAGCTCGCTCAGGAGCTCGCCCAAGCTCGCCCAGGAGTTCGCCCAAGCTCGCTCAGAAGCTCGCCCAGAAGCTCGCCTAGACCCCTGTTTATCGAAGAGGTTGCTCCCACGAGGTCCAACTCTTGATAAATATGGGCGGAAGGACGGAGCAGTATTGGGCGAGCTGGCCTTTGCTTTTTCCCTGAGATTGCCAGGTGTCGAGAACCCACTGAAGCTACGTGGACGATTGCAGTCCATGGAAGCCAGTCAGAGTCGGTTTGAGACCTCCTAGACTTGAACATTCTGGAAGATCCCTATGGCGGCAACAGAATAGCAGCTGCTGTCCCCCACTACTGCGTCAGAAGAGCTAGACGACAAAGAATGTCAGGGGTCCAAGTTCCAAGAACTGTCAGAAACTATTGAAAGCTAGAACGTGGGGGCCTAGAAGGTGCCGGAAAGAGCCTCCACGCGTCGTAGCTCGATAGGTCGCCCATGTCTATAAATGCACACCCCCAGGCTCCAAAGTACAGGTTCGAAATCCCTTTCACTACCACTTTGGTATACAACAGCTCTCCGTTGTGTTACCATAACTGACTTGAGCGTCGGAGGGTCTGCGCTCCTAAGGGAGCCAGCCGTTCTCACGTTTCTTTTTTCTTGATCTTACAGGTGGCTCGCAAGGACCAGAAAAAATCCCCCAAACATTTGGCGCCGTCTGTGGGATTTCGACTGGTTCCTGTGAGAACGCTCACGACCATACGGCTGTGCGTCGACGGCCTTAGAAACCCCAAAGATGGCTCCGGCGACAAGGGGGCGTAGGCGGGCGAGGGCCCGTATGGGGTCTGTGCACAGCGAACCCCCCGCTGAGACTCCCCAGCCCTTTGTCCCGCTCAGTGACCAGCTCCTGTTGGAGATGTTGGCCACCCAGCGGGCGATGATGGAGGAGTTGACGCGCTTGCGTCAGGCTCCGGCGGCTAGCCGGCGGTCAGGACCTTCGAGGCCTGCGTCCCCCGCGCGACCTCCCGTCTCGTCGCGTCTGCCCACGACCGTCCCAGCACGGCGAACTTCCCGACCGGAACCCCCGGTTGAGAGGACGGCCGTGCGTGGAGCGAAGGAGACCCCGCTCACAAGGTTACAGAAGCTGGTAACCCAGCGGTCCAGCAACCAGGCGACCTCGCGCGCGACCATCCCTCGCCGATGTAGCCGGAGCGTCGACTCTGACGGATCGGAGGCGAGGTCTCAAGAGAGGGATCGCGACCCGCGCCATCGGCGACGAGGGAAAGAGCCCGCGGTGACTCTACCTTCCGAACCTCGAGAGGTGACGGCCTCCCACAGACCAACCGCCTCGCTGAAGGGATCCGCGCGCGAGCAGCCAGGAGGCCGCCGATTGGTGGCTCCCGAGGGTCGCCGTGGGGTGGATCCGACCCTTCCTAGAGGGAGTGCGCACGAGCGCCTAGGACCTGCGCAGCCGCCTTTTGGATTTCTCCCCGGGCACTGGCAGCGACCTAGTGCGCCAGTGGATTTACTGGAGGACCTCGCCGCCCACGGAGGAAGCTCGCCTTTCACCAGCGAGGTCCATCAAGGGGGTTTTCCGCACCACTGGACCCCCCCGAAGTTTGTATTGTTTGACGGATCGCAAGATCCCGTCGACCATCTCTTGGCCTACAGGAAACTTCTATTTTTCCGGGACCAGGACCATGTCTTGTGTCGCGCGTTTCCAAGCAGTCTGACCGGATCAGCATTGAATTGGTTCCACAAGCTGCCGTCCGGCGTGATCCCCAACTTTCCAACTCTCTCTAGGCTATTCCTGGAGCAGTATCGCTGCAACAGGCAGCCCCCGAAGAGGATCGAATCTCTGTTTACTCTGGCCATGGGAGCTCGCGAAACGCTCCGATGCTTCGCAACGCGATTCCGAAGCGCTTACCTCGCTCTGGAAGACGCGGCGGGCCAGGATCGTACCGCGGTGAGCGCCTTCAGAAGCGCCCTCCCCGAGGGGGGCAAGCTTCATGACGCCTTAGTAATCAAGGACCCTCGCACAATGGTCGAACTATTCGCCCTGGTCCAGCAGCACATCAAGCTCGAGGATGCAGTGCTAGATCGGAAGGGAAAGGCAGTAGAGCAGCGACCTCCTCCGGCTTTGCGACCTCTTGTCGTTAAGGCCGTGGAGAGGAGGGAGGTGCCACTTTCGGTACCATTGCCCGGACCGTCCGCAGCTCCTGCAATACCGTCCGCTAAAGCTCCCGCGGTGGTCGCTGGAAGGCCAGCAAACTGGCGCCTGCCTCCGGGACCCGGGGAGCGGGACTTCACCGTGCTGACCCACTCGCCGGGGCAAATTTTCCATCAGATTCGGAATGAGCCTTTCTTCCAGTACCCGCCACCCCTGCAGGTCGGAGAACCTGGCTCGACCGACAACTCGCGACGGTGCGCTTTTCATCGAAGCCCGGGGCATCACACTAATAGATGCCGGGCTCTGAAAAACCACCTGGAGGATTTGGTCACCTTGGGACACTTGAGCCAGTTCATCTCGCTCCCGAGGAGGTTCGAAGTGATTCCAGAGCGAGCACCTCGCGAGGGAGATCGCCCAGGACTCGCGGAGCCCGCCTTACCTCCTCCTCCCCCGGGAGGACCGGCGATCTGCCACACCATTAGCGGGCGGCTGAGCGGCCCCAGATCAAGTAATGAAGCCCGCCGGCGAGTAAGGGAGATGGAGCGGGCGCAGAAGGTATTTTCTGTCTCGCTAGCTCCTACTTTACTTCAAGCGCCGAGGGCAGAAGCCCGCGATTTCCTATGGTTTTCGGAGGATGACATGGCTGGGGTTGTTGCGCCCCACAATGACCCCCTAGTCATACGCCTGATGATGGCAAACATCGAGGTAAGGCGAGCTCTGGTGGATTCAGGGAGCGCCGTCGACATCCTCTTTCTGTCGGCCTACCTACGAATGGGTTTGAGACTTGCCGACTTGTCTCCCTCGACGAGCTCCCTCAGCGGATTCACCGGTGAGGTCGCTAAAGTAGCGGGAGAGATAACCCTCACCGTGACAGCGGGCCCGGAAGCTCGCCAAGTCCGCTTCGCGGTAGTCGACGGGAGTTCGGCCTTTAACGCCATTCTTGGGCGGCCTTGGCTAAGGCAGATGAAGGCAGTATCTTCACCCAACCATCAGGCCCTCAAATTCCCAACCACGGGTGGGGTCGTAGTCATTCGGGGAGATCAGGTAGCCGCAACCAGATGCGAGCAGGATGCTCCTCACCTCATGGACGTGGAGGTCGCCGAGGCCAAGAGGCCCGCACCCTCCTAGCAATTACCGCCCGGTACAAGCGAGCTCCTGGGGAGCCCGTTGGGGGCCTCTTCGTTTAAGTCCCCTACTCCATCTTCGGGTGGGAGCGGTGTGGATTTTAAGTTGGAGGAAGGCCGCCTAACAACCCCCAAGAAAGGTAGTTTTCCGGTTGCCGAAGCACTTCAAGAGATCGATATTGGCGGCAAAGAAGGGCCAAGAATTGTTAGTCTTGGGACCTCGTTAACCGAGGGCGAGGTCCAAGCCATAACCAGCTTGCTCAGGGAATACCGCGACGTATTTGCCTGGAGCTTCGCGGACATGCCAGGGATTGACCCGGAGGTCGCCTGTCATCGTCTGCACACCATGAAGGAGTTCCCGCCGGTCAAACAGAAAGCTCGGCACATACCTGCTGCAAAGTCCGTAGCAGTGGCAGCGGAGATAGATAAGCTGGAGCGAGCCGGCTTCATCCGCGAGGCGCACTTCCCCGAGTGGATCTCCAATATCGTGGCGGTGCCTAAGAAGAGTGGAGCGGTCAGGGTGTGCATTGACTTCTCCGACCTCAACAAGGCATGCCCGAAGGACGGATTTCCTCTTCCGAGAATCGGCGCACTGGTCGACGCAGCTGTCGGGTTCCGAGCTCTGTCATTCATGGATGGATACTCAGGGTACAACCAAATACCCCTCCATCCCGAGGATCAAGAGAAGACCGCTTTCTACTCCGGAGCGGGCTATCAGAAGCTGTACTGCTATCAAGTGATGCCCTTCGGACTCAAGAACGCTGGAGCGACCTACCAAAGGTTAGTCACTCAAATGTTTAAAAATCAGATCGGCAGAAATGTCGAGGTTTATGTTGACGACCTTCTGGTCAAAAGTCGAGAGCGAGGAGGGCATGTAGCCGACCTCCGCGAAACCTTCGAGATACTGAGAAAGTACCGAATGAGGCTGAACCCGGTGAAGTGCGCATTCGGAGTGACGTCGGGGAAATTCCTCGGGTACCTGGTCACCCACAGGGGGATCGAGGCCGACCCTGGGCAAATCCGAGCACTTGTCGAAATGCCCGCACCAAGAACCCGGCAAGAAGTCCAGAGATTGAGCGGACGAATCGCCGCGCTCAACCGGTTTATATCCAAATCCTCAGACAATTGCCGACCTCTTTTCGAGCTGCTGCGAAAAGGAGCAAGCATTTGCTGGGATGAAAATTGCGAGCGCGCCTTTCAGAAGATCAAAGACTATCTTGCGAGCCCGCCGATCCTAGCGGCACCAAAAGATGGCGCCGAGCTTGGCGTGTATCTCGCGGTCACGGAGAACGCCGTAAGCGGGGTCCTGGTAGTGGAAGAAGCAAAGGTAGAGCGACCTGTCTATTTTGTGAGCCATACGATGCTTCCCGCCGAGCTCCGGTACCGACCAATCGAGAAGGTCGCATTGGCCTTGGTCCTTACCGCGAGAAAGCTTCATCCCTACTTCTCAGCGCATATCGTCAAAGTCATCACGGAGCATCCCCTGAAGAGCGCTCTCTCCAGGCCTTCGGTAGCCGGCAGGTTGTATCGATGGTCTGCCGAGCTCGCCGCCTATGGATTGGAATATGTCCCTCGAGTGGCTGTCAAAGGACAGGCTCTCGCTGATTTCTTGGCGGACTTCCCCATAGAAGAACCAGTCCAGTACCAGGAGGATGAGCCAACTGAGGCGCACCCTGGGAAGGCGAGGTTCTTGGACAACCAAGGCGAGCGTCCTCCCAATGAGCATCCAGAGGCGATGGGATGGGAATTGTTCGTAGATGGTTCCTCCAACGCTTTGGGGGCTGGGATCGGGGTCGCTCTGATCGCCCAAGAGATGCTGCTCGAGAAATCAGTCCGACTGGATTTCGCCGCTACTAACAATGAAGCAGAGTACGAGGCGTTACTGGCCGGTCTGGAGCTCGCTCAAGAGGTAGGCGCCAAACGCTTAAAAGTCTTTAGTGATTCCCAGCTAATTATTTGCCAAATCAATGGGGAGTACGCCTCCCGGGATGCACGAATGGCGATCTACGTTGATCTGGTGAAAAGCAAGGCCGCGGAGTTCGAAAAGATCTCTTTCGAGCAAATCCCGCGAGCCGATAATAGGCGAGCTGATGCCTTGGCAAACGCCGCCTCCTTGCTGGGAACATCGGAAGCTCGCCATATTCTCATTGAAGTCCAGAATCAGTCTCGGCTCCAGCTGGCGGAGCTCGCAGTTAACCAAGTTTCTGCCGACGTATCTCCTGGCGGGTGGATCGCTCTCATTCTTCGTTTCCTTTAGAAGGGCGAGCTTCCCGAAGGTAAAGAGGAAGCCCGGCGATTGGAGAAATGCGCTGGTCGCTATCTCATTCGCTGGGATCGCCTTTTTCGGAGGTCGTTTGGCGGGCCAAACCTTCGTTGCATCGAAAGCCCGGAGACCGAAGAAGTTCTGAATTGCATCCACTCTGGCGAGCTGGGAAACCACGCTGGTGGGCGATCTCTAGCTGCGAAAGTTCAAAGGCAAGGGTACTGGTGGCCCACTCTGGAGCAGGACGCTTTGAAGACCGCCCTGAGGTGCATCCAATGCCAGAAGCACGCCACGACGAACCATATGCCCGCAGAAGAACTTCACCCATTGGCGAGCCCCTGGCCTTTCCAGCAATGGGGAATGGATATAGTGGGACCTTTCCCTGTGTCTACCCGGCAGAAGAAATTCATCTTGGTAGCTACGGACTACTTCACCAAATGGGTGGAAGCGGTCCCACTAGCTAAGATTGGTGAGAAACAAGTCAAGGACTTCCTCTGGAAGAATATCTTCTGCCGCTTTGGGCTGCCCCGAGTGCTCATCACCGACAATGGTCGCCAGTTCGACAATCGCTTGATCAGAAGCTTTTGTGTTGAATATGGAGTCGATTTAAGATTCTCGTCCCCGAGGTACCCTCAAAGCAACGGGCAGGCCGAAGCTACGAATCGAGTAATCTTAGACAACCTCAAGAAAAGGTTGGAAGGAAAGAAAGGATTGTGGGAGCAGGAGCTCGACGGCGTGCTGTGGGCTTATCGTACCACTCCACGTCGCTCAACCGATGAATCGCCTTTCAGCCTAACTTACGGGTGTGAAGCCGTGCTGCCCATCGAAGCCGAGCTGCCAACAGAAAGGAAGCTTGCTGCAGGTGAGGTCGATAACGACGCTCTGCTCGCCGACTCTCTCGACCAGCTCGAAGAAAAACGAGAGCGCGCCAATCTACATCTCGCTGGGTACCGACAAGAAATGAAGCGCGCCTACAACAAAAGAGTCCGCCATCGGGCATTCAAAGCCGGGGACATGGTGATGAGAAAGGTGTTCGCAAACACGCAGGAACCTAATGCAGGGAAGCTCGCGGCAAACTGGGAGGGCCCCTACATAATACGCGAAGCGCGTGGCTCGGGGGCTTACCAGTTGATGACCGCTGAAGGCGACCTGTTAGAGCGGCCTTGGAATGCTTTGCACCTTCGCAAGTTCTATGCCTAAGGAAATTTTTGTAAAATTTTCTTTTTGAAGAGGTTATGAATGAATGATGGGATTTTCCACAAAGAATTCCACCCGGAAGCTCGCCGCACCAAGAACTCGCTTAATCTACAAAACAGTCCGTCGTTGTGCGGACTTAAAGCAAGACCGGGATCCTCAGAGGCAGCCAGTGGGCGACCTTGAGCTTCCCGGGGCAGTCCGCCGTTGTGCGGACTTAAAACAAGACCGGGATCCTCAGAGGCAGCCAGTGGGCGACCTTGAGCTTCCCGGGGCAGTCCGCCGTTGTGCGGACGTAAAGCAAGACCGGAATCCTCAGAGGCAGCCAGTGGGCGACCTTGAGCTTTCCGGGGCAGTCCGCCGTTGTGCGGACTTAAAGCAAGACCGGGATCCTCAGAGGCAGCCAGTGGGCGACCTTGAGCTTCCCGGGGCAGTCCGCCGTTGTGCGGACTTAAAGCAAGACCGGGATCCTCAGAGGCAGCCAGTGGGCAACCTTGAGCATCCTGGCGTTGGCGTACCCCTCGAAGGGCGAGCCCGCTGAACAGGACCATCGAGAGAAATTAACCGGGCAGGGGGCAGCTAGCACTTATTTAGTTTCATTTAAAAATAAACATGGTTTTTAGTCTCTGAGTGTAGGGAATTTTTTGAAATCCTTTTGTTTTGCTTAAACGTTTTCCGGGCTCAGAGACTTGAATTTTTACGAGCATGCCGAAGTTTTTCGTTTGCATATACTTTAAAAAATAAAAAGGGTTGAATCGAATTAGCTGCCTCGCCCGGGGTATCACTCTCGAGATCGCTGCGAATTTCTAGAACGAGCTCGAAGGCAAGACAGAGAAAGAAATGGAAACAAGCGGACTCAAAAAAGTCTCATTTCATTCATTTAAGTCAAAAAATTACAGAGATACAGCTTAAGCTGGGCCCGCACCAGCGCCCTCATCGTCGCCGCCGCGCTTCCTCTTTTTCGACCTTTCGGCCTTGTACTTCTCGATGGCGTCGATCGCGCCTTTCTGCAGAAGCTCGTTGAGTTGCGCCTGGAGGCGGCGTTGCTGGGAGTGGAGGTCTTGGAGATGCGTTTCCTTCAGAGACGCGATCTCATCCCTGGAGGCCGCCAACTGACGTTGAAGCTCGGAGACTTCCTTCTGGGCGGCCTCCGCATCGGATAGGGCGCGGCCGCGGGCATCCTCAACCAAGGCTAGCGTGGTGGTGAAGGTGGCAGCCCGCTGGCGCAGTTCGTTGACCTCCGCGTTAGAGGAAGCGACCTGCTGGCGCAGTCGGTCCACTTCAGCCCGCAGCTCGCCTGACTGGTCCATTTGGCGGATTCGAAGAATGTACTCGTCTACTCTCCTCTCCGAGTCATGGAGAGTGTCATCGTAGAGAGCAACGGTGTTCCCCGCGACTTCTGCGACCTCGTCAACAAGAGCCCGGCCGACCCGCTCTACCTACGAAGAAAGCGAACAAATTAAGTTAGAAGTTGAAGCGGGGGTTTGGAGATAAAGGAGTATGGAGGCGGCCTTACCTCGAGCAGTCGGTTAATGATATCGACGTAGGGAGCTTGGGCAAAGATATTGCGCCCCAGGATCTCCCGTATGAAGAAAGGGGCGCGCTCAGGACCGCCAGTGGAGGAGCTCGCTTGGCTCGCCTCGGTGGGAGCAGCTGGAGGGGGCGCACTGATGGAGGCAGCAGCAGGCTCGGCCTCTTGAGCGCCGGCAATTCCTTCGTGGGTAGGGGAAGGCGCGGCGGCTCCCCTTCGCCCCGGCAGGTCCGGGTCCGAGGCTTCCGAGCTGGAGCTCGGAAAGTCGTCCAGGATGGCCCCTAGATCCGGAGACCAATAGGCCAACCTGCCCAGCTCAGGGAGAGGGGGAACCTCAAGAGTGGCGGGCGCGGACTCAGGCGCGAGTGCGGGCTCGGAAGCAGGCGCGGGCTCGGGAGCAGGCGCGGGCTCGGGCGCAGGCGCAGACTCAGGCGCAAGCGCAGTCTCGAGAGCGAGCGCGGGCTCGGGAGCAGGCGTGGGCTCGGGCGCAGGCGCGGGCTCGGAAGCAGGCGCGGGCTCGGGAGCAGGCGCGGGCTCGGGCGCAGGCGCAGACACAGGCACGGGCTCGGGAGCAGGCGCGGGCTCGGGAGCGAGCACGGGCTCGGGAGCAGGCGTGGGCTTGGGCGCAGGCGCGGGCTCAGACGCGGGCGCGGGCTCGGGCGCACGCGCGGGCACGGGAGCAGGCGCGGGCTCGTGCGCAGGCGCGGGCTCAGGAGCAAGCGCGGGCTCGGGCGCGGGCGCAGGCGCGAGCCTGGACGCAGGAGCAGGTTCCTGCGCGGGCGCAGGCTCGGACACGGGTCCGAGCTCGGGCGCAAGCGCAGGCACAGGTGAGGGCTCGGGAGCAGGTTCCTGCGCGGGCATGCTAGGGGCAGGAGCGGCCGGTGCCGAGGTCTTGGCCGGAGCAGGTGCAGAAGGTAGCAGGCTCATTGGCGCCGGTCCCTCGAAGGGCAGAGGAGGCCTCGCTGTCGTAGAAGCGGGCTCGTCCTCGAGAGACCGCGGCTCCTCTTCTTCCGAGCCGGACTCCTCGCTGGAATCCTCGCCCGATGGCAAGCCCGCTTCCTCGAGGGCGGCTTTCTTCCTGTCCTCAATGGCTCGCGCATAGGCTTCACGAGCCTTGCGAACGGCGTCGTCCTCCGCCATTGGGCGGGCTGCTGGAGCCTTCTTCTTCTTCTTCTTTATATGGGCGCCCTCCATCTCTGGGGTCATTACCGCGACATAAAGAGGTTTAGAAAGGTCGCCCGGGAACTCGCGCATCAGTATCTCGGCCATTGGGGTTTCCACCTCCGCCATGCCAAGAAGGAGCTCGACGCGCGGGTCCTCGGGGTCGACCATCACAACTTGACGTCGTGGAGGTTCCGAAACTGAGGAGTGCATGAGGGGATTGGAAACGAAGGGGGAGTTCGCCTGACCTGGGGCAACCTCGCGGGATGGAGGCGGCGGCGAGGGAATATCCTCCTCGCGGAGCATGTCGATGGTGTCTTCATCGGCGAGCCTGATCGGAGAAGCTCGTTTCTTCTTCCCCTTCCTCGCCGAAGAAGTGCCGACACCGGCGGGCGCGGCAGCAGCCTGGGAGGTCGCCCCGGTGCGGCGAGAGACCGCCACCTTCTTGCGCATGATCTTCTGGCGGGTCATGATGGTGCCCGTCCGGAGATCCTTCCAGAGGAAGGAGAAGTCCGGGGCCAGGACCTTGTCCGGAGTCCGCCCGCCGAGGAACTCCAGGATCGCCTCATCAAGAGATTTCTCTTGGGCTGCCGAGATACACTTCTTCCCCTTAGAGCGATACTCCGCGATCTCCTTGAAGACCGGCAGAGGCGGCCTGCCGGGAAAGGAGCGGACTCCGGCACAGGGACCTCGCCAGTTGCCCTCGATCACGAATGGATACTCCTTCCAATATCGGTCTTTGTTCTCGACCACGGAGAAGGGCAGCACCTCGCCAGGGCGGCCTGCGAGGTAGTAGTGGCCGCAGTCGACCTCGCTGAAGATTGTCCCCGGCTTGAGGGACCACTTCTTCAGGAGATAGGCCAGGGGGATCCTCACGTTAAGGGCTTCCTCGATTTGAGAAAGCCCGTAGAGAATCCCCCACGAGTTGCCTGGGAGCTGAGCGGGGCATAAGCCCGCCAGCTCCAGGAGCTCGCTGGCTAGATGGTTCAGGGGCAGTCGGAGCCCTGACCATATTTGCCCCACGGAGACCGCAGTTCCGGAGAGCGGTCTCCCCGATCTCGGGAAAGGAAGGATGTCGAGCTCTTGGGGGATGCCCGCCGCTGTCCGTAGACTCTCGGGGACCGGCACGCCCCCGATGTCGTTGAACCAGAGGACGGCGGGCACCTTGGGAGGAGCCTCTTTCTCGGTGCCCGGAGCACGCACCGAGATGGGGGCGACATTGAGAGGCTCCTCCCGGGAGATCGCAGCAGCAGCAGCAGTGGCTGACGAAGAAGCAGCAGCAGAGGAAGCCATGAGAGCAAGAGGGCGCAAGCGAGCTGCGAGTTGAGAAGGTTAGGGGAGAAGGGAGAGATGTTTTCACGCAGCGGTAAAAAATCGTCCCCCTTCCCCTATTTATAGGCAAATGAAAGAAAGGTGAATCGGGCCGCAGTTAATGCCCGAGCACGCTCAGCGAGGCGACGTGACGACAGGTGAAGCGACAGCTCGTTCCCTTCCAATCGTCAAGCGCCACGTGGGCCACGCGTGGAAAAAGCTGCGCAGGCGCCGACACTGTCATTTCTGACAGAAGAAGAACAAATGAGGAGGAGACACGTGTCTCGCGCCGATCGGGATCTCATGATGAGATTCGCTGTATCAGCATTGAGTCTCGCGTCACATTTAAGACAAAGCGACCGTTGGAGATTTGGTGAGATACCCAAGTCACAAGATCGCTCGCGGCAGGTGCCCGCAGCTCGCCCGACGCAGACCCTGGCCGCATGTGACAAGCTCGCATCGGAAGGAGATCGCTCGTGGCTGACGCACGTGGCCCACCAGCGTTTGTGAAGTACTGGCAGTCAAAGCTCTCGGCGCAGATCGCTTGCGGTAGGTGCCCGCAGCTCGCCCGACGCAGACCCTGGCCGCATGTGACAAGCTCGCATCGGAAGGAGATCGTTCGTGGCTGACGCTCGTGGCCCGCCCAGCTTTTGAGAAGAAATGGCGGTCAAAGCTCTCGGCGCAGTTTGCTCGCGGCAGGTGCCCGCAGCTCGCCCGACGCAGACCCTGGCCGCATGTGACAAGCTCGCATCGGAAGGAGATCGCTCGTGGCTGACGCACGTGGCCCACCTGGTTTGTGAAGTACTGGCAGTCAAAGCTCTCGGCGCAGATCGCTTGCGGTAGGTGCCCGCAGCTCGCCCGACGCAGACCCTGGCCGCATGTGACAAGCTCGCATCGGAAGGAGATCGTTCGTGGCTGACGCTCGTGGCCCGCCCAGCTTTTGAGAAGAAATGGCGGTCAAAGCTCTCGGCGCAGTTTGCTCGCGGCAGGTGCCCGCAGCTCGCCCGACGCAGACCCTGGCCGCATGTGACAAGCTCGCATCGGAAGGAGATCGCTCGTGGCTGACGCTCGTGGCTAGTTCGCACCGGAAGGAGGCCGCCCGCGGAAGGTGCTCCTGGCCCGCCCGACGCTTGCAGTAGCGGATAGCTGCGTTCCTTGGACATAGCAGCATCGTCCTCGAGGTCTCACCCATGAGACGCCGGGTCAAAGCTCTCGGTGAAGCTCGCCCGTAGCTACTATCTCCGCTCCGTCAGGAAACTGTTGCAGCAGACATTGATATCAGGCACATTACGAGGGATAGGAACTCGCTAAGACTCCTGAGCAAGCATCGAGTTTCCTCGATCACTCCCTCAGGAGGGGGTAATGTTGGGGGTAATCAAAAACCACATATCTTGGATAGCCCGTCCAGGAGTTGGAACCCTCGTCAGGAGCTCGCCTTCACATGGAGCGGGATGGACACCTTGTATCTGAGTACAGCTCACACCTCCAGTCCCCCACAGGAGCTCGCCCAAGCTCATCCAGGAGCTCGCCATACTCGCCCATATTCGATAAATGGCTTAGACAAAGAGCGCGAAGGAGCTCGCCCAAGCTCATCCAGGAGCTCGCCATACTCGCCCATATTCGATAAATGGCTTAGACAAAGAGCGCGAAGGAGCTCGCCCAAGCTCATCCAGGAGCTCGCCATACTCGCCCATATTCGATAAATGGCTTAGACAAAGAGCGCGAAGGAGCTCGCCCAAGCTCATCCAGGAGCTCGCCATACTCACCCATATTCGATAAATGGCTTAGACAAAGAGCGCGAAGGAGATCGCCCAAGCTCGTCCAGGAGCTCGTCATGCTCGCTCAGGAGCTCGCTTAGCTCGTCCAGGAGCTCGAAACGCTCGCTCAGGAGCTCGCCTAGCTCGTCCAGGAGCTCGCCATGTTCACTCATGAGCCCGCCTAGCTGGCATAGGAGCTCGCCCAAGCTCGTTTAGGAGCACGCCATGCTCACTCAGGAGCTCGCCTAGCTCGCTCAGGAGCTCGCCCAAGCTCGCCCAGGAGTTCGCCCAAGCTCGCTCAGAAGCTCGCCCAGAAGCTCGCCTAGACCCCTGTTTATCGAAGAGGTTGCTCCCACGAGGTCCAACTCTTGATAAATATGGGCGGAAGGACGGAGCAGTATTGGGCGAGCTGGCCTTTGCTTTTTCCCTGAGATTGCCAGGTGTCGAGAACCCACTGAAGCTACGTGGACGATTGCAGTCCATGGAAGCCAGTCAGAGTCGGTTTGAGACCTCCTAGACTTGAACATTCTGGAAGATCCCTATGGCGGCAACAGAATAGCAGCTGCTGTCCCCCACTACTGCGTCAGAAGAGCTAGACGACAAAGAATGTCAGGGGTCCAAGTTCCAAGAACTGTCAGAAACTATTGAAAGCTAGAACGTGGGGGCCTAGAAGGTGCCGGAAAGAGCCTCCACGCGTCGTAGCTCGATAGGTCGCCCATGTCTATAAATGCACACCCCCAGGCTCCAAAGTACAGGTTCGAAATCCCTTTCACTACCACTTTGGTATACAACAGCTCTCCGTTGTGTTACCATAACTGACTTGAGCGTCGGAGGGTCTGCGCTCCTAAGGGAGCCAGCCGTTCTCACGTTTCTTTTTTCTTGATCTTACAGGTGGCTCGCAAGGACCAGAAAAAATCCCCCAAACAGATCGTACGAATGAATTAGATCTATTCTAATTCATTCGAACAATCTATTCTATTTCATTCGTACGATCCATTCTTACTCATTCGTATGATCCATTCTAATTCATTTGTACGATCTATTCTAATTCATTCGTACGATATATTCTAATTCATTCGTACAATCCATTCTATTTCATTCGTACGATCCATTCTTACTCATTCATATGATCCATTCTAATTCATTCGCACGAATGTATCCATTTTAATTCATTCGTATGATCCATTCTTATTCATTCGTACAATCCATTCTATTTCATTCGTATGATCCATTCTTGCTCATTCGTATGATTCATTCTAATTCATTCGTACAATCAATTCTAATTCATTCGTACGATCCATTCTAATTCATTCACACGATCCATTCTAATTCATTCGTACGATCCATTCTATTTCATTCGTACGATCGATTCTAATTCATTCGTACGATCCTTTCAAATTTATTCGCACGAATGTATCCATTCTAATTCATTCGTACGATCCATTCTAATTCATTCGCACGATCCATTCTAATTCATTCATACGTACAATCCATTCTAATTCATTCATACGATCCATTCTAATTCATTCGCACGATCCATTCTAATTCATTCGTATGATCCATTCTAATTCATTCGCACGATCCATTCTAATTCATTCGCACGATCCATTCAAATTCATTCATACGATCCATTCTAATTCATTCGTACGATCCATTCGAATTCACTCATACTATCCATTCTAATTCATTCGTATGATCCATTCTAATTTATTTGTATCTATTCTATTTCATTTGCACGATCAATTCGAATTCATTCGCACGATCCATTCTAATTATTCATACGATCCATTCTAATTCATTCATACGATCCATTCTAATTCTTTCACACGATCTATTCTAATTCATTCGTACGATCTATTCTAATTATTTATACGATCCATTCTAATTCATTCGTGCGAATGAATTAGAATGGATCGTACGAATGAATTAGAATAGATACATTCGTGCGAATGAATTAGACTGGATCGTACGAATGAATTAGAGTGGATAGTGTGAAAGAATTAGAATGGATTGAATGAATGAATTAGAATGGATCGTATGAATGAATTAGAATGGATCGTGCGAATGAATTCGAATGGATCGTGCGAATGAAATAGAATGGATACAAATGAATTAGAATGAATCATACGAATGAATTAGAATTGATCGTATGAGTGAATTCGAATGGATCGTGCGAATGAATTAGAATGGATTGTACGAATGAATTAGAATGGATCGTGCTAATGAGTAAGAATGGATCGTACGAATAAAATAGAATGGATCGTATGAATTAGAATGGATCGTACGAAGGAATTAGAATGGATACATTCGTGCGAATGAATTAGAATGGATCGTACGAATGAGTAAGAATGATTCGTACGAAGGAATTAGAATGGATCGTACGAAGGAATTAGAATGGATACATTCATGCGAATGAATTAGAATGAATCGTACGAATGAATTAGAATGGATACATTCGTGCGAATGAATTAGAATGGATCGTACGAATGAATTAGAATAGATCGTACGAATGAATTAGAATGGATCATACGAATGAATTAGAATGGATCGTGTGAAAGAATTAGAATGGATTGTACGAATGAATTAGAATGGATCGTACGAATGAATTAGAATGGATTGTACGAATGAATTAGAATGGATACATTCGTGTGAATGAATTAGAATGGATCATACGAATGAGTAAGAATGAATCGTAAGAATGAAATAGAATGGATTATACGAATGAATTATAATGGATCGTACGAATGAATTAGAATGGATCGTGCGAAAGAATTAGAATGGATTGTATGAATGAATTAGAATGGATCGTATGAATGAATTAGAATGGATCGTGTGAATGAATTTGAATGGATCGTGCGAATGAAATAGAATGGATACAAATGAATTAGAATGGATCTTACGAATGAATTAGAATGGATCGTATGAGTGAATTCGAAGGGAACACGCGAATGAATTAGAATGGATTGTACGAATGAATTAGAATGGATTGTGCGAATGAAATTGAATGGATCGTACGAATGAATTAGAATGGATACATTCGTGCGAATGAATTAGAATGGATCATACGAATGAATTAGAATGGATCATGCGAATAAATTAGAATGGATACATTCGTGCGAATGAATTAGAATGGATCGTACGAATGAGTAAGAACGGATCGTACGAATGAAATAGAATGGATTGTACGAATGAATTAGAATGGATCGTACGAATGAATTAGAATGGATCTTACGAATGAATTAGAATGGATAAATTCGTGCGAATGAATTAGAATGGATCGTACGAATGAATTAGAAAGGATCCTGCATACGTACGAAGGAACTAGAATGGATGGTACGAAGGAATTAGAATGGATCGTATGAATAAATTAGAACGGATCGTGTGAAAGAATTAGAATGGATTGTATGAATGAATTTGAATGGATCGTACGTACGATCCATTCTAATTAATTCGTGCGATCCATTCTAATTCATTCGTATGATCCATTCTAATTCATTCGTACGATCCATTCTTACTCATTCGTATGATCCATTCTAATTCATTCGTATATATGATCCATTCTAATTCATTTGCACGAATACATTCGTACGATCCATTCTTACTCATTCGTATGATCTATTCTAATTCATTCGCACGAATGTATCCATTCTAATTCATTCGTACGATCCATTCTAATTTATTCGCACAAATGTATCCATTCTAATTCATTCGTACGATCCATTCTAATTCATTCGTACGATCCATTCTTACTCATTCGTACGATCCATTCTAATTCATTCGCACGATCCATTCTAATTCATTCGTACGATCCATTCTAATTTATTCGTACAATCCATTCAATTTCATTCGTATGATCCATTCCTACTCATTCGTATGATCCATTCTAATTCATTCGCACGAATGTATCCATTCTAATTCATTCGTACAATCCATTCTAATTTATTCGCACAAATGTATCCATTCTAATTCATTCGTACGATCCATTCTAATTCATTCGTACGATCCATTCTTACTCATTCGTACGATTCATTCTAATTCATTCGCACGATCCATTCTAATTCATTCGTACGATCCATTCTAATTTATTCGTACAATCCATTATATTTCATTCGTATGATCCATTCCTACTCATTCGTATGATCTATTCTAATTCATTCGCACGAATGTATCCATTCTAATTCATTCGTACGATCCATTCTAATTTATTCGCACAAATGTATCCATTCTAATTCATTCGTACGATCCATTCTAATTCATTCGTACGATCCATTCTTACTCATTCGTACGATCCATTCTAATTCATTCGCACGATCCATTCTAATTCATTCGTACGATCCATTCTAATTTATTCGTACAATCCATTCTATTTCATTCGTATGATCCATTCCTACTCATTCGTATGATCCATTCTAATTCATTCGCACGAATGTATCCATTCTAATTCATTCGTACAATCCATTCTAATTCATTCGTATGATCCATTCTAATTCATTCATACGATCCAGTCTAATTTATTCATACAATCCATTCTAATTCTTTCACACGATCCATTCTAATTCATTCGTACGATCCATTCTAATTCATTCGTACAATCCATTCTATTTCATTCATACGATCTATTCTTACTCATTCATATGAACCATTCTAATTCATTCGCACGAATGTATCCATTCTAATTCATTCGTACGATCCATTCTAATTCATTCGTACGATCCATTCTAATTCATTCGTACGATCGTACGAATGAATTAGAATGGATCGTACGAATGAATTAGAATAGATTATGCGAATGAATTAGAATTGATCGTACGAATAAATTAAAATGGATCGTACGAATGAATTAGAATGGATCGTACGAATGAACTTGAATGGATACATTCGTGCGAATGAATTAGAATGGATCATACGAATGAGTAAGAATGGATCGTACGAATGAAATAGAATGGATTGTACGAATGAATTAGAATGGATCGTACGAATGAATTAGAATGGATCGTACGAATGAATTAGAATAGATACATTCGTGCGAATGAATTAGAATGGATCGTGCGAATGAATTATAATGGATCGTACGAATGAATTAGCATGGATCGTGCTAATGAATTAGAATGGAACGTACGAATGAATTAGAATGGATCGTGTGAAAGGATTAGAATGAATTGTATGAATGAATTAGAATGAATTCGTACGATCCATTCGAATTCATTCGCACGATCCATTTTATTCATTCATACGATCCATTCTAATTCATTCATACAATCCATTCTAATTCTTTCACACGATCCATTCTAATTCATTCGTACGTTCTATTCTAATTCATTAGCACGATCCATGCTAATTCATTCGTACGATCCATTCTAATTCATTCGCACGATCCATTCTAATTCATTCGCACGAATGTATCCATTCTAATTCATTCGTACGATCCATTCTAATTCATTCGTACGATCCATTCTAATTCATTCCTACCATCAATTCTAATTCTTTCACACGATCCATTCTAATTCATTCGTACGATCCATTCTAATTCATAAGTACGATCCATTCTAATTCATTCGCACGAATGTATCCATTCTAATTCATTTGTACGATCTATTCTAATTCATTCGCACAATCTATTCTAATTCATTCGTACGATCTATTCTAATTCATCTAATTCATTCGTACGATCCATTCTAATTCATTCGTACAATCCATTCTATTTCATTCATACGATCCATTCTTACTCATTCGTATGATCCATTCTAATTCATTCACACGAATGTATCCATTCTAATTCATTCGTACGATCCATTCTAATTCATTCGCACAATCTATTCTATTTCATTCGTACGATCCATTCTAATTCATTCGTACCTATTCTAATTCATTCATACGATCCATTCCAATTCATTCGCACGAATATATCCATTCTAATTCATTCATACAGTCTATTCTAATTCATTCGTACGATCCATTCTAATTCATTCGTACAATCCATTCTATTTCATTCGTACGATCCATTCTTACTCATTCGTATGATCCATTCTAATTCATTCGCTCGAATGTATCCATTCTAATTCATTCGTACGATCCATTCTAATTCATTCATACGATCCATTCTAATTCATTCGTACGATCTATTCTAATTCATTCGCACGATCCATTTTAATTCATTCTTACGAATGTATCCATTCTAATTCATTCATACGATCCATTCTAATTCATTCGCACGATCCATTCTAATTCATTCGCACGAATGAATCCATTCTAATTCATTCGTACAATCCATTCTATTTCATTCGTACGATCCATTCTTACTCATTCGTACGATCCATTCTAATTCATTCGTACGATCCATTCTAATTCATTCGCACAATCTATTCTAATTCATTCGTACGATCCATTCTTATTCATTTGTACGATTTATTCTAATTCATTCGTACGATCCATTCTAATTCACTAGCATGATCGTACGAATTAATTAGAATGGTTCGTGCGAATGAATTAGAATAGATTGTGCGAATGAATTAGAATGGATCATACGAATGAATTAGAATGGATCGTGCGAATGAATTAGAATAGATCGTGCGAATGAATTAGAATACGAATGAAATAGAATGGATTGTACGAATGAATTAGAATGTATCGTACGAATGAATTAGAATAGATTGTATGAATGATTTAGAATGGATACACTCGTGCGAATGAATTAGAATGGATGGTACGAATGAATTAGAATAGATCGTACGAATGAATTAGAATGGATCGTACGAATGAATTAGAATAGATCGTACGAAGGAATTAGAATGGATCCTACGAAGGAATTAAAATGGATGGTACGAATGAATTAGAATGGATACATTCATGCTAAAGAATTAGAATAGATCGTATGAATGAATTAGAATGGATCATACGAATGAATTAGAATGGATACATTCGTGCGAATGAATTAGAATGGATCATACGAATGAGTAAGAATGGATCGTATTAATGAATTAGAATGGATCGTTAGAATGGAACATACGAATGAATTAGAATGGATCGTACGAATGAATTAAAATGGATTGTACGGATGAATTTGAATGGATCGTATGAATGAATTAGAATGGATACTACGAATGAATTAGAATGGATCATATGAATGAATTAGATTGGATCATATGAATGAATTAGATTTGATCATGCGTCGTATGAATGAATTAGAATGGATCATATTAATGAATTAGAATGGATCATGCGAATGAATTAGAATGGATCGTACGAATGAATTAGAATGGATCGTATGAATGAATTAGAATGGACACATACGAATGAATTAGAATGTATCGTATCAATGAATTAGATTGGATCGTATGAATGAATTAGAATGGATCATACGAATGAATTAGAATGGATCGTACGAATGAATTGGAATGGATACATTCGCACGATCGTGCGAATGAATTAGAATGGATCATACGAATGAGTAAGAATGGATCGTATGAATCAATTAGAATGGATCGTGCGAATGAATTAGAATGGATCGTGCGAATGAATTAGAATGGATCGTACGAATGAGTAAGAATGATTCGTACGAAGGAATTAGAATGGATCGTACGAAGGAATTAGAATGGATACAATCGTGCGAATGAATTAGAATGGATCGTACGAATAAATTAGAATGGATACATTCATGCGAATGAATTAGAATTGATCGTACGAATGAATTAGAATGAATTAGAATGGATATATTCGTGCAAATGAATTAGAATGGATCATACGAATGAGTAAGAATGGTTTGTATGAATGAATTAGAATGGATCGTATGAATGAATTAGAATGGATCGTGCGAATGAATTCGAATAGATCATGCGAATGAACTAGAATGGATACAAATGAATTAGAATGGATCATGCGAATGAATTAGAATGGATCGTACGATAGAATTAGAATGGATCGTACGAATGAATTAGAATGGATACATTCGTGCGAATGAATTAGAATGGATCATACGAATGAGTAAGAATGGATCGTATGAATGAATTAGAATGGATCGTACGAATGAATTAGAATGGATACATTCGTGCTAATGACTTAGAATAGATCGTACGAATGAGTAAGAATGGATTGTACGAATGGAATATAATGGATTGTACGAATGAATTAGAATGGATCGTACAAATGATTTAGAATGGATCGTGTGAAAGAATTAGAATGGATCGTATGAATGAATTAGAATGGATCGTATGAATGAATTATAATGGATCGTACGAATGAATTAGAATGGATCGTACGAATGAATTAGAATGGATACATTCGTACGAATGAATTAGAATGGATCGTACGAATGAGTAAGAATGGATCGTACGAATAAAATAGAATGGATTATTCATATGAATTAGAATGGATCATACGAATGAATTAGAATGGATCATACGAATGAATTAGAATGGATACATTCGTGCGAATGAATTAGAATGGATCGTACGAATGAGTAAGAATGGATCGTACGAATAAAATAGAATGGATTGTACGAATGAATTAGAATGGATCGTGCGAATGAATTAGAATGGATCATACGAATGAATTAGAATAGATTGTGCGAATGAATTAGAATGGATCGTACGCACGAATGTATCCATTCTAATTCATTTGCACGAATGTATCCAATCTAATTCATTCGTACGATCCATTCTAATTCATTCGCACAATCCATTCTAATTCATTCGTACGATCCATTCTAATTCTTTCACACGATCTATTCTATTTCATTGATACGATCCAATCTAATTCATTCATACGATCCATTCTAATTCATTCGCACGAATGTATCCATTCTAATTCATTCGTACGATCCATTCTAATTCATTCGCACGATCCATTCTAATTCATTAATACGATCCAATCTAATTCATTCATACGATCCATTCTAATTTATTCGCATGAATGTATCCATTCTAATTCATTCGTACGATTCTAATTCATTTATACAATCCATTCTAATTCTTTAACACGTCATACGATCCATTCTAATTCATTCGTACGATCCATTCTAATTCCTTCGTACGATCCATTCTAATTCATTTGCACGATCCATTCTAATTCATTTATACGATCCAATCTAATTCATTCATACAATCCAATCTAATTCATTCATACGATCCATTGTAATTCATTCGTACGATCCATTCTAATTCATTCGCACGATCTATTCTAATTCCTTCGTACGATCTAATCTAATGGATTGTACGAATGAATTAGAATGGATTCATTCATGCGAATGAATTAGAATGGATCGTACGAATGAATTAGAATGTATCCATTCTAGTTCTTTCACATAATTCATTCGTGCGATCCATTCTAATTCATTCGCACAATCTATTCTAATTCATTAGCATGATCCATTCAAATTCATTCGTACGATCTATTCTATTTCATTCGTACAGTCCATTCTAATTCATTCGTACGATCCATTCTAATTCATTCGCACGAATGTATCCATTCTAATTCATTCGTACGATCCATTCTAATTCATTCGCACGATCCATTCTAATTCATTTATACGATCCATTCTAATTGATTCATACGATCCATTCTAATTCATTCGTACGATCCATTCTAATTCATTCGCACGTATGATCCATTCTAATTCATTCATACGATCCATTCTAATTCATTCTAATTTATTCGTAATTCGTACGATCCATTCTAATTCATAAGCACGATCCAAATTCATTCATTCATACGATCCATTCTATTTCATTCGTACGATCCATTCTAATTCATTCATACGATCCATTCTAATTCATTCATATGATCCATTCTAATTCATTCGCACAAATTTTTCCATTCTAATTGATTCGTACGATCCATTCTAATTCATTCCCATGAATGTATCTATTCTAATTCATACGTACGAAACATTCTAATTCATTTATACGATCCAATCTAATTCATTCATATGATCCAATCTAATTCATTCATACAATCCATTCTAATTCATTCGTACGATCCATTCTAATTCATTGGTAC
This sequence comes from Chamaelirium japonicum, assembly GCA_947650365.1. Taxonomy (NCBI): domain Eukaryota; kingdom Viridiplantae; phylum Streptophyta; class Magnoliopsida; order Liliales; family Melanthiaceae; genus Chamaelirium; species Chamaelirium japonicum. The sequence goes on along the minus strand of OX393559.1, from coordinate 986,053 downwards.
GATCCATTCTAATTCATTCGTACAATCTATTCTATTTCATTCATACGATCCATTCTAATTCATTCATACAATCCATTCTAATTCTTTCACACGATCCATTCTAATTCATTCGTACGATCCATTCTAATTCATTCGTACGATCCATTCTTATTTAATCGTATGATCCATTCTAATTCATTCGCACGAATGTATCCATTCTAATTCATTCATACGATCCATTCTAATTCATTCACATGATCCATTCTAATTCATTCGTACAATCCATTCTAATTCATTCATATGATCCATTCTAATTCATTCGCACGATCCATTCTAATTCATACGTACGATCCATTCTATTTCATTCGTAAGATCCATTCTAATTCATTCGCACGAATGAATCCATTCTAATTCATTCGTACAATCCATTCTATTTCATTCGTACGATCCATTCTTACTCATTCGTATGATCCATTCTAATTCCTTCGCACGAATGTATCCATTCTAATTCATTCGTTCGATCCATTCTAATTCATTCGTACAATCTATTCTAATTCATTCGTACAATCCATTCTAATTCATTCGCCCGAATTTATCCATTCTAATTCATTCATACGATCCATTCTAATTCATTCACACAATCTATTCTAATTCATTCGTACGTTTCGCACAATCTATTCTAATTCATTCGTACGATCCATTCTAATTCATTCATACGATCCATTCTAATTCCTTCGTACGATCCATTCTAATTTATTCGTACGATCCATTCTAATTCATTCACACGATCCATTCTAATTCATTCATAAGATCCATTCTAATTCATTCGCAAGAATGTATCCATTCTAATTCATTCATACGATCCATTCTAATTCATAAGTACGATCCATTTTAATTCATTCATACGATCCATTCTAATTCATTTGCATGATCCATTCTAATTCCATTCTATTTCATTCGTACGATCCATTATTACGATCCATTCTAATTCATTCGAACGATCCATTCTAATTCATTTGCACGAATGTATCCATTCTAATTCATTCGTTCGATCCATTCTAATTCATTCATACAATCCAATCTAATTTATTCATACGATCCGTTCTAATTCATTCGCACAATCTATTCTAACTCATTCGTACGATCCATTCAAATTCATTCGCACGATCCATTCTAATTCATTTGCACGATCCATTCTAATTCATTCCGTACGATCCATTCTAATTCATTCGTATGATCCATTCTAATTCATTTGTATCCATTCTATTTCATTCGTACGATCCATTCTAATTCATTCGTACGATCCATTGTAATTCATTTGTACGATCTATTCTATTTCATTCGTACGATCCATTCTTACTCAATCGTATGATCCATTCTAATTCATTCGCACGAATGTATCCATTCTAATTCATTCATACAATCTATTCTAATTCATTTGTATGATCCATTCTAATTCATTCGTACAATCCATTCTATTTCATTCGTACGATCCATTCTTACTCATTCGTATGATCCATTCTAATTCATTCGCACGAATGTATCCATTCTAATTCATTCGTACGATCCATTCTAATTCATTTGCACGATCGATTCTAATTCATTCGTAAAATCCATTCTAATTCATTCGTACAATACATTCTATTTCATTCGTACGATCCATTCTTACTCATTCGTACGATCCATTCTAATTCATTCGCACAATTTATTCTAATTCATTCGTACGATCCATTCTAATTCATTAGCACGATCCATTCTAATTCATTCATACAATCCATTATAATTCTTTTTCACGAATGTATCCATTCTAATTCATTCGTACGATCCATTCTAATTCATTCGTACGATCCATTCTAATTCATTCGCACGATCCATTCTAATTCATTCATACGATCCAATCTAATTCATTCGTACGATCCATTCCAATTCATACGTACGATCCATTCTAATTCATTTATACGATCCAATCTAATTCATTCATAAAATCCATTCTAATTCATTCGCACGAATTTATCCATTCTAATTCATTCGTACGATCCATTCTAATTCATTCGCACAATCTATTCTAATTCATTCGTACGTTCCATTCTAATTCATTCGCACGATCCATTCTAATTCATTCGTACGATCCATTCTATTTCATTCGCACGATCCATTCTAATTCATTCGCATGATCCATTCTAATTCATTCACACGATACATTCTAATTTATTCGTACGATCCATTCTAATTCATTCGTACGATCCATTCTAATTCATTCGTACAATCCATTCTATATCATTCGTACGATCCATTCTTACTCATTCGTACAATCCATTCTAATTCATTCGTACAATCCATTCTATTTCATTCGTACGATCCATTCTTACTCATTCGTACGATCCATTCTAATTCATTCGCATGAATGTATCCATTCTAATTCATTCGTACGATCCATTCTTATTCATTCGCACGATCCATTCTAATTCCTTCGTACGATCCGTACGAATGAATTAGAATGGATCGTATGAGTGAATTAGAATGGAACGTACGAATGAATTAGAATAGATTGTGCGAATGAATTAGAATGGATCGTACGAATGAATTATAATGGATAAATTCGTGCGAATGAATTAGAATGGATTGTATGAATGAATTAGATTGGATCGTAAAAATGAATTAGAATGGATCGTATGAATGAATTAGAATGGATCGTGCGAATGAATTAGAATGGATCGTACGAATGAATTTGAATGGATACATTCATGCGAATGAATTAGAATGGATCATATGAATGAATTAGATTGTACGAATGAATTAGATTGGATCGAATGAATGAATTAGATTGTACGAATGAATTAGATTGTAGAATGGATCATACGAATGAAATAGAATGGATCGTAATCTAATTCATTCATACGATCTATTCTAATTCATTCGCACAATCTATTCTAATTTATTCGTACGATCCATTCCAATTCATTTGTACGATCTATTCTAATTCATTCATACGATCCATTCTAATTCATTCGCACGAATGTATCCATTCTAATTCATACGATCCAATCTAATTCATTCGTACGATCCATTCTAATTCATTCGTATGATCCATTCTAATTCCTTCGTACAATCCATTCTATTTTGTTCGTACGATTCATTCTAATTCATTCGTACAATCCATACATTCGTACTAAGGAATTAGAATGGATCGTACAAATGAATTAGAATGGATCGTACGAATGAATTAGATTGGATCGTATGAATGAATTAGAATGGATCGTGCGAATGAATTATAGAATGGATCGTTCGAATGAATTAGAATGGATTGTATGAATGAATTAGAATGGATTGTACAAAGGATGGATACATTTGTGCGATTAAATTAGAATGGATCGTACGAATGAATTAGAATGGATCGTGTGAAAGAATTAGAATGGATTGTATGAATGAATTAGAGTTGATCGTGCGAATGAATTAGAATGGATCCGTACGATCCATTCTAATTCATACGATCCATTCTATTTCATTCAGACGATCCATTCTAATTTATTCATACGATCCATTCTAATTCATTCGCACGATCCATTCTAATTCACTCATAAGATCCATTCTAATTCTTTCGTACGATCCATTCGAATTCATTCATACGATCCATTCTAATTCATTCGTATGATCCATTAGAATGGATCATATGTATGAATTAGATTGGATCGATTGTAGGAATGAATAAGAATAGATCGTGCGAATGAATTAGAATGGATCGTATGAATGAATTAGAATGGATCATATGAGTGAATTCGAATGGATCGTGCGAATGAATTAGAATGGATTGTACGAATGAATTAGAATGGATCGTGCGCAGGATCAATTCTAATTCATTAATACGATCCATTCTTACTCATTCGTACGATCCATTCTAATTCATTCGTACGATCCATTCTAATTCATTAATATGATCAAATCTAATTCATTCATACGATCCATTCTAATTCCTTTGTACGATCCATTCTAATTCATACGATCCATTCTATTTCATTCATTTGATCCATTCTAATTCATTCGCACGATCCATTCTAATTCATTCATACGATCCATTCTATATCATTCGCACGATCCTTTCTAATTCATTCGTACGATCCATTCTAATTCATTCATACGATCCATTCTAATTCATTCGTACGATCCATTCTAATTCATTCGCACAATCTATTCTAATTCATTCGTACGATCTATTCTAATTCATTCGTACGATCCATTCTAATTAATTCGTACAATCTATTCTATTTCATTCGTACGATCCATTCTAATTCATTCATACGATCCAATCTAATTCATTCGCACGATCCATTCTAATTCATTCATTCGATCCATTCTAATTCATTCATACAATCCATTCTAATTCTTTTGCACGAATGTATCCATTCTAATTCATTCGTACGATCCATTCTAATTCCTTCGTACCATCCATTCTAATTCCTTCGTACGATCCATTCTAATTCCTTCGTACGATCCATTCTATTTCATTCGTACAAATGGATTCTAATTCATTCGTACGATCCATTCTATTTCATTCGTACGATCCATTATTACGATCCACTCTAATTCATTCGTACGATCCATTCTAATTCATTCGCACAATCTATTCTAATTCATTCGTACGGTCCATTCTAATTCATTCGCACGATCCATTCTAATTCATTCGTATGATCCATTCTATTTCATTCGTACGATCCATTCTTACTCATTCCCACGATCCATTCTAATTCATTCGCACGATCCATTCTAATTCATTCCCACGATCCATTCTAATTCATTCGTACAATCCATTCTATTTCATTCGTACGATCCATTTTTACTCATTCGTATGATCCATTCTAATTGATTCGCACGAATGTATCCGTTCTAGTTCATTCGTACGATCCATTCTAATTCATTCATACAATCCATTCTAATTCATTCATAAGATCCATTCTAATTCATTCGCACGAATGTATCCATTCTAATTCATTCATACGATCCATTCTAATTCATTCGTACGAATGTATCCACTCTAATTCATTCGTACGATCCATTCTAATTTATTCGCACAATCCATTCTAATTCATTCGTACGATCCATTGTATTTCATTCGTACAATCCATTCTTACTCATTCGTACGATCCATTCTAATTCATTCGCACAAATGTATCCATTCTAATTCATTCGTACGATCCATTCTAATTCCTTCGTACGATCCATTCTAATTCCTTCATACGATCCATTCTAATTCCTTTGTACGACCCATTATATTTCATTCGTATCGTACGATCCATTCTAATTCATTCGCACGATCCATTCTAATTCATTCGTACGATCCATTCTAATTCATTCATACGATCCATTCTAATTCATTCGCACGATCCATTCTAATTCATTCGCATGATCCATTCTAATTAATTCATACGATCCATTCTAATTCATTCGTACCATCCATTCTAATCCATTCATACGATCCAATCTAATTCATTCATACAATCCATTCTAATTCATTTGCACGATCCATTCTAATTCCATTCAATTTCATTCGTACGATCTATTATTACGATCCATTCTAATTCATTCGCACCAATGTATCCATTCTAATTCATTCGTACAATCCATTCTAATTCATTTGCATAATCCATTCTAATTCATTCGCACAATCTATTCTAATTCATTCATACGATCCATTCTAATTCATTCGCACGAATGTATCCATTCTAATTCATTCGTACGATCCATTCTAATTCATTCGTACAATCCACTCTATTTCATTCTTACGATCCATTCTTACTCATTCGTACGATCCATTTTAATTTATTCGCACGAATGTATCCATTCTAATTCCTTCGTACGATCCATTCTAATTCCTTCGTACGATCTATTCTAATTCATTCGTACGATCCATTCTAATTCATTCGCACGAATGTATCCATTCTAATTCATTCGTACGCGTACGATCCATTCTAATTCATACGATCCATTCTATTTCATTCATACGGATCCATTCTAATTCATTCGCACGATCCATTCTAATTCATTCGTACGATCCATTCTAAATCCTGTGTACGACCCATTATATTTCATTCGTATGATCCACGTGCTAATGAATTAGAATTGATCGTACGAATGAATTAGAATGGATCGTGCTAATGAATTAGAATGGATCGTACGAATGAATTAGAATGGATCGTACGAATGAATTAGAATGGATACATTCGTGTGAATGAATTAGAATGGATCGTACGAATGAATTAGAATGGTTCGTGCGAATGAATTAGAATGGATCGCACGAATGGATTAGAATAGATCGTATGAATGAATTAGAATGGATTGTGCGAATGAATTAGAATAGATCGTACGAATGAATTAGAATGGATTGTACGAATGAATAAGAATGGATCGTGCGAATGAATTAGAATGGATCGTGCGAATGAATTAGAATGGATCGTGCGAATGAATTAGAATGGATCGTACGAATGAATTAGAATGGATCGTACGAATGAATTAGAATGGATATATTCGTGCAAATGAATTAGAATGGATCGTACGAATGAATTAGAATAGATCGTACGAATGAATTAGAATGGATTGTATGAATGAATTAGATTGGATCGTATAAATGAATTAGAATGGATCGTACAAATAAATTAGAATGGATACATTCGTGCGAATGAATTAGAATGGATCATACGAATGAAATAGAATAGATTGTGCGAATGAATTAGAATGGATCATACGAATGAGTAAGAATGGATCGTACGAATGAAATAGAATGGATTGTACGAATGAATTAGAATGGATCGTACGAATAAATTAGAATGGATACATTCCTGCGAATAAATTAGAATGGATCGTGCTAATGAATTAGAATTGATCGTACGAATGAATTAGAATGGACACATTCGTGTGAATGAATTAGAATGGATCGTACGAAGAAATTAGAATGGATCGTACGTACGAAGGAATTAGAATAGATCGTACGTATGAATTAGAATGGATTGTACGAATGAATTAGAATGGATCGTATGAAGGAATTAGAATGGATTGTACGAATGAATTAAAATAGATTGTGCGAATGAATTAGAATGGATACATTCGTGCGAATGAATTAGAATGGATCGTACGAATGAATTAGAATGGATCGTAATAATGGATCGTACGAATGAAATAGAATGAATTAGAATGGATCGTGCTAATGAATTAGAATTGATCGTACAAATGAATTAGAATAGATTGTGCGAATGAATTAGAATGGATCGTACGAATGAATTAGAATGGATACATTCATGCTAATGAATAAGAAGGGATCGTACGAATGAGTAAGAATGGATCGTACGAATGAAATAGAATGGATTGTACGAATGAATTAGAATGGATTCATTCGTGCGGATGAATTAGAATGGATCGTGCGAATGAATTAGAATGGATCGTATGAATGAATTAGAATGGATACATTCGTGCGAATGAATTAGAATGGATCATACTTATGAATTAGAATGGATCGTACAAAAGAATTAGAATAGATCATACGAATGAAATATAATGGGTCGTACAAAGGAATTAGAATGGATCGTGCGAATGAATTAGAATGGATCGTATGAATGAATTAGAATGGATACATTCGTGCAAATGAATTAGAATGGATCGTATGAATGAATTAGAATGGATCGTACGAAGGAATTAGAGTGGATCGTACGAATGAATTAGAATGGATACATTCGTGTGAATGAATTAGAATGGATCGTACGAATGAGTAAGAATGGATCGTACGAATGAAATAGAATGGATTGTACGAATGAATTAGAATGGATACATTCGAGACGACCCATTCTATTTCATTCATACTATCCATTCTAATTCATTCGCACGTACGAATGAATTAGAATGGATCGTACGAATGAATTAGAATGGATCATAAGAATGAAATAGATGGATACATTCGTGCGAATGAAATAGAATAGATCGTATGAATGAATTAGAATGGATCGTACGAATGAATTAGAATGGATCGTATGAATGAATTAGAATGGATCGTACAAAGGATGGATACATTCGTGCGAATGAATTAGAATGGATCATACGAATGAATTAGAATGGATCGTGTAAAAGAATTAGAATGGATTGTATGAATGAATAAGAATTAATCGTGGTAATGAATTAGAATGGATCGTACGAATGAATTAGAATGTATCGTAAGAATGAATAAGAATGGATCGTATGAATGAAATAGAATGGATCGTATGAATTATAATGGATCGTACGAATGAAATAGAATAGATCGTACGAATGAATTTGATTTGATACATTCGTGCGAATGAATTAGAATGGATCGTATGAATGAATTAGAATAGATCGTGCGAATGAATTAGAATGGATCGTACGAATGAGTAAGAATGGATCGTACGAATGTATTCGTGCGTGTGAAAGAATTAGAATGGATTGTACGAATGAATTAGAATGGATACATTCGTGCGAATGAATTAGAATGGATCGTATGAATGAATTAGATTGGATAAATTGTATGAATGAAATAGAATGGATCGTGCGAATGAATTAGAATGGATCGTATGAATGAATTAGAATGGATCGTATGAGTGAATTTGAATGGATCGTGTGAATGAATTAGAATGGATTGTACGAATGAATTAGAATGGATCGTATGAATAAATTAGAATAGATCGTGCGAATGAATTAGAATGGATCGTACGAATGAATTAGAATGGATCGAATGAATGAATTAGAATGGATCGTGGTACGATCCATTCTAATTCATTTATACGATCCAATCTAATTCTTTCATACAATCCATTCTAATTCATTCGAACGAATTTATCCATTCTAATTCATTCATATGATCCATTCTAATTCATTCGCACGATCCATTCTAATTCATTCATACGATCCATTCTAATTCATTCGTACGATCCATTCTAATTCATTCGCATGATCCATTCTAATTCATTCATACGATCCATTCTAATTCATTCGTACGATCCATTCTAATTCATTCGCATGATCCATTCTAATTCATTCATCGTACGAAGGAATGGATCGTACGAATGAATTAGATTGGATCGTATGAATGAATTAGAATGGATCGAGCGAATGAATTAGAATGGATCGTACGAATGAATTAGAATGGATTGTATGAATGAATTAGAATGGATCTTACGAATGAATTAGAATGGATCGTATGAATGAATTAGATTGGATCGTATGAATGAATTAGAATGGATCATACGAATGAATTAGATTGGATCGTACGAATGAATTAGAATGGATCGTGCGAATGAATTAGAATGGATCGTACGAATGAATTAGAATAGATCGTACGAATGAATTAGAATGGATCGTACGAAGGAATTAGAATGGATCGTACGATGGAATTAGAATTGATCGTATGAATAAATTAGAATGGATACATCCTAATTCCTTCGTACGATTCATTCTAATTCATACGATCCATTCTATTTCACTCATACGATCCATTCTAATTCATTCGCACGATCCATTCTAATTCATTCATACGATCCATTCTAATTTATTCGCACGATCCATTCTAATTCATTCGCACGATCCTTTCTAATTCATTCGTACGATCCATTCTAATTCATTCATACGATCCATTCTAATTCAATCGTACGATCCATTCTAATTCATTCGCACAATCTATTCTAATTCATTCGTACGATCAATTCTAATTCATTCGTACGATCCATTCTAATTCATTCGCACAATCTATTCTAATTCATTCGTACGATCCATTCTAATTCATTCGCACGAATATATCCATTCTAATTCATTCGTACGATCCATTCTAATTCCTTCGTACGATCCATTCTAATTCCTTCGTACAATCAATTCTAATTCATTCGCACGATCCATTCTAGTTCATTCGCACGATCCCTTCTAATTCATTCATACGATCCAATCTAATTCATTTGCGAATGAATTAGAATGGATCGTATGAATGAATTAGAATGGATCGTGCGAATGAATTAGAATGGATCGTACGAAGGAATTAGAATGGATCGTACGAATGAATTAGAATGGATGTGCGAATGAATTAGAATGGATCGTACGAATGAATTAGAATGGATACATTCGTGCGAATGAATTAGAATGGATCGTATGAATGAATTAGAACGCACAAATGTATCCATTCTAATTCATTCGTACGATCCATTCTAATTCATTCGCACGATCCATTCTACTTCATTCGCACAATCTATTCTAATTCATTCATACGATCCATTCTAATTCATTCGCATGAATGTATCCATTCTAATTCATTCGTACGATCCATTCTAATTCATTCGCACATCCATTCTAATTCATTCGTACGATCCATTCTACTTCATTCGCACAATCTATTCTAATTCATTCATACGATCCATTCTAATTCATTCGCATGAATGTATCCATTCTAATTCATACGTACGATCCATTATTACGATCCATTCTAATTCATTCGTACGATCCATTCTAATTCCTTCGTACGATCCATTCTAATTCATTCGTACGATCCATTCTAATTCATTCATACGATCCATTCTAATTCCTTCGTACGATCCATTCTAATTCATTCGTACGATCCATTTTTATTCATTCGCACGATCCATTCTAATTCATTAATACAATCCAATCTAATTCATTCATACGATCCATTCTAATTCATTCATACAATCCAATATAATTCTTTCACACGATCCATTATAATTCATTCGTATGATCCATTCTAATTCATTCGTACGATCCATTCTAATTCATTCGCACGAATGTATCCAGATCCATTCTAATTCATTCGCACGATCCATTCTAATTCATTCGCACGATCCATTCTAATTCATTCGTACAATCCATTCTTACTCATTCGTACGATCCATTCTAATTCATTCATACAATCCATTCTAATTCTTTTGCACGAATGTATCCATTCTAATTCATTCGTACGATGCATTCTAATTCCTTCGTATGAACCAATCTAATTCCTTCATACGATCCATTCTAATTCATTCACACGATCCATTCTAATTCATTCGTACGATCCATTCTAATTTATTCGTACGATCCATTCTAATTCATTCGCACGAATGTATCAAGATCCATCCTAATTTATTCGCACGATCCATTCTAATTCATTCGCACGATCAATTCTAATTTATTCGCACAATCCATTCTTACTCATTCGTACGATCCATTCTAATTCATTCATACAATCCATTCTAATTCTTTTGCACTAATGTATCCATTCTAATTCATTCATACGATCCAATCTATTTCATTAATACAATCCATTCTATTTCATTCGTACGATCCATTCTAATTCTTTTGCACGAATGTATCCATTCTAATTCATTCGTACGATCTATTCTAGATCATTTGCACGAATGTATCCATTCTAATTCATTCGTACGATCCATTCTAATTTATTCATACGATCCATTCTAATTCATTCGTACAATCCATTCTAATTCATTCATACAATACATTCTAATTCATTCGCACGATCCATTGGAATTCACTCATACGATCCATTCTAATTCATTTGTACGATCCATTCTAATTCATTTGTATCCATTCTATTTCATTCGCACGATCCATTCGAATTCATTCGTACGATCCATTCTAATTTCCATTCTAATTCATTCATACGATCCATTCTAATTCATTCGCACGAATGTATCCATTCTAATTGATTCGTACGATCCATTCTAATTCCTTCGTACGATCCATTCTAATTCCTTCGTACAATCCAGTCTAATTCATTCGCACGATCCATTCTAATTCATTCACACGATCCATTCCAATTCATTTAAACGATCCAATCTAATTTATTGAAACGATCCATTCTAATTCATTCGTATGATCCATTCTAATTCCTTCGTACGATCCATTCTAATTCCTTCGTATGATCCATTCTAATTCCTTCGTACGATCCATTCTAATTCTAATTCATTCGCACAATTTATTCTAATTCATTCGTACGATCCATTCTAATTCATTAGCACGATCCATTCTAATTTATTCATATGATCCATTCTAATTCATTCGCATGAATGTATCCATTCTAATTCATTCGTACGATCCATTCTAATTCATTCGTACAATCCATTCTATTTCATTCGTATGATCCATTCTTACTCATTCGTATGATCCATTCTAATTCATTCATACGACCCATTCTAATTCATTTGTACGATCCTTTCTAATTCATTCGTACGATCCATTCTAATTCATTCGCACGAATGTACCCACCCTTTGTACGATCTATTCTAATTCATTCATACGATCCATTCTAATTCATTCATACGATCCATTCTAATTCATTCGCACAATCCATTCTAATTCATTCATACGATCCAATCTAATTCATTCGTACGATCCATTCTAATTCATTCGTACGATCCATTCTAATTCTTTCACACGACCACTCTAATTCATTCGTACGATCCATTCTAATTCATTCGTACGAACCATTCTAATTCATTCATATGATCCATTCTAATTCATTCGTACGATCCATTCTAATTCATTCGCACGATCCATTCTAATTCATTTGTACCATCCATTCTTATTCATTCCCATGAATGTATCCATTCTAATTCATATGTACGATGCATTCTAATTCATTTATACGATCCATTCTAATTCCTTTATACAATCCATTCTAATTCATTTAAATGATTCATTCTAATTCTAATTCATACGATCCATTCTAATTCATTTACACAATCTATTCTAATTCATTCGTACGATCCATTCTAATTCATTCGCACGATCCAGTCTAATTCATTCGTACGATCCATTCTATTTAATTCGTACAGATCCATTCTTACTCATTCGTACGATCCATTCTAATTCATTCGCGCGATCCATTCTAATTCATTCGCACGATCCATTCTAATTCATTCGCACGATCCATTCTAATTCATTCATAAGATCCATTCTAATTCATTCATACAATCCATTCTAATTCTTTCACACGATCCATTCTAATTCATTCATACGTTCCATTCTAATTCATTAGCACAATCCATGCTAATTCATTCGTACGATCCATTCTAATTCATTCGCACGATCCATTCTAATTCATTCGCATGAATGTATCCATTCTAATTCATTTGTACGATCCATTCAAATTCATTCGTACGATCCATTCTAATTCATTCGTACGATCCATTCTAATTCATTCGCACGATCCATTCTAATTCATTCATACGATCCATTCTAATTCATTCGCACGAATGTTTTCATTCGTACGATCCATTCTAATTCATTCGCACGAATGTATCCATTCTAATTCCTTCGTACGATCCATTCTATTTCATTCGTACGATCTATTCTATTTCATTCGTATGATCCCATACGATCCATTCTTACTCATTCGTACGATCCATTCTAATTTATTTGCACGAACTATTCTAATTCATTCATACGATCCATTCTAATTCATTCATACGATCCATTCTAATTCATTTGTACGATCCATTCGAACTCATTCGCACGATCCATTCTAATTCATTCATACGATCCATTCTAATTCGTTCGCACGAATGTATCCATTCTAATTCATTCGTACGATCAATTCTAATTCATTCGCACGAATGTATCCATTCTAATTCCTTCGTACGATCCATTCTAATTCATTCATACAATCCATTCTAATTCATTCGCACAATCTATTCTAATTCATTCGTACGATCCATTCTAATTCATTAACACGATCTATTCTAATTCATTCATACGATCCCATACGAATGAATTAGAATGAATCGTATGAATGAATTAGATTGGATCGTATGAATGAATAAGAACGGATCGTGCGTCGTACGAATGAATTAGAATGGATCGTATTAATGAATTAGAATGGATCGTGCAAATGAATTTGAATGGATTGTACGAATGAATTAGAATGGATACATACGAATGAATTAGAATGGATCGTATGAATGAATTAGATTGGATCGTATGAATGAATTAGATTGGATCATATGAATGAATTAGAATGGATCGTGCGAATGAATTAGAATGGATCGTACGAATGAATTAGAATGGATACATTCGTGCGAATGAATTAGAATGGATCGTATGAATGAATTAGATTGGATCGTATGAATGAATTAGAATGGATCGTGCGAATGAATTAGGGTATGAATGAATTAGATTGGATCGTATTAATGAATTAGAATGGATCGTACGAATGAATTAGAATGGATCGTACGAATGAATTAGAATGGATACATTCGTGCGAATGAATTAGAATGGATCGTACGAAGGAATTAGAATGGATCGTACGAATGAATTAGAATGGATATATTCGTGCAAATGAATTAGAATGGATCGTACGAATGAGTAAGAATGGATCGTACGAATGAAATAGAATAGATCGTACGAATGAATTAGAATGGATAAATTCGTGCGAATGAATTAGAATGGATCGTAGGTATGAATTAGAATGGATCGTAGGTATGAATTAGAATGGATACATTCATGGGAATGAATAAGAATGGATCGTACGAATGAATTAGAATGGATCGTACAAATGAATTAGAATGGATCGTACGAATGAAATAGAATGGATCGTACGTATGAATTAAAATGGATCGTGCGAATGAATTAGAATGGATCGTATGAATGAATTAGAATGGATCGTACGAATGAAATAGAATGGATCGTGCGAATAAATTAGAATGGATCGTGCGAATGATTAGAATGGATCTGGATACATTCGTGCGAATGAATTAGAATGGATCATACGAATAAATTAGAATGGATCATACGAGTACGAATGAGTAAGAGTGGATCATACGAATTAAATAGAATGGATCATGCGAATGAATTAGAATAGATCATGCGAATGAATTAGAATGGATCGTTTGAATGAAATAGAATAGATCGTATGAATTTGAATGGATCGTACGAAGGAATTAGAATGGATCGTATGAATGAATTAGAATGGATACATTCGTGTGAATGAATTAGAATGGATTTTACGAATGAGTAAGAATGGATCGTACGAATGAAATAGAATGGATTGTACAAATGAATTAGAATGGATTCATTCGTGCGAATGAATTAGAATGGATCGTACGAATGAATTAGAATGGATACATTCGTACGAAGGAATTAGAATGGATCGTGCGAATGAATTAGAATGTATCGTACGAATGAATTAGAATGGATCCTATGAATGAAATAGAATGGATCGTACGAAGGAATTAGAATTGATCATACGAATGAATTAGAATGGATCATACAAATGAATTAGAATGGATCGTACGAATGAATTAGAATGGATATATTCGTGCGAATGAATTAGAATGGATCGTACGAATGAATTAGAATGTGTCGTGCGAATGAAATAGAATGGATCATACGAATGAATTAGAATGGATCGTACGATTGAATTAGAATGGATACATTCGTGTGAATGAATTAGAATGGATCGTACGAATGAGTAAGAATGGATCGTACGAATGAAATAGAATGGATTGTACGAATGAATTAGAATGGATCGTGCGAATGAATTAGAATGGATCGTGCGAATGAATTAGAATGGATCGTGCGAATGAAATAGAATGGATCATATGAATGAATTAGAATGGATCATACGAATGATGTAGAATGGATCGTATGAATGAATTAGAATAGATTGTGCGAAGGAATTAGAATAGATCGTACGAAGGAATTAGAATGGATCGTACGAATGAATTAGAATGGATATATTCGTGCTAATGAATTAGAATGGATCGTACGAATGAATTAGAATGGATCGTATGAATGAATTAGAATGGATCGTGCGAATGAATTAGAATGGATCGTATGAATGAATTAGAATGGATACATTCGTGCGAATGAATTAGAATAGATTGTGCGAATGAATTAGAATGGATCATGTGAATGAATTAGAATGGATCGAACGAATGAATTAGAATGGATCGTCCGAATAAATTAGAATGGATCGTACGAAGGAATTAGAATGGATCGTACGAATGAATTAGAATGGATCGTACGAATGAAATAGAATGGATCGTACGAATGAATTAGAATGGATCGTACGAATGAGTTAGAATGGATACATTCGTGCGAATGAATTAGAATAGATTGTACGAATGAATTAGAATGGATCGTATGAATGAATTAGAATGGATCGTATGAATAAAATAGAATGGATCGTACGAATGAATTAGAATGGATCATGCAAATGAATTAGAATGGATCGTACGAATGAATTAGAATAGATTGTGCGAATGAATTAGAATGGAACGTACGAATGAATTAGAATAGATTGTGCAAATGAATTAGAATGGATCGTACGAATGAATTAGAATGGATAAATTCGTGCGAATGAATTAGAATGGATTGTATGAATGAATTAGATTGGATCGTATAAATGAATTAGAATGGATCGTATGTATGAATTAGAATGGATACATTCATGGGAATGAATAAGAATGGATCGTACGAAGGAATTAGAATGGATCATACGAATGAAATAGAATGGATCCGTATGATCCATTCTAATTCATTCGCATGATCCATTCTAATTCATTAATACGATCCAATCTAATTCATTCATACGATCCATTCTAATTCATTCATACAATCCATTCTAATTCTTTCACACGATCCATTCTAATTCATTCATATGATCCATTCTAATTTATTCGTACGATTCATTCTAATTCAATCCATTCTAATTCATTCGTACGATCCATTCTTACTCATTCATACAATCCATTCTAATTCATTCGCACGAATTTATCCATTCTAATTCATTCGTACGATCCATTCGAATTCATTCCCACAATCGATTATAATTCATTCGCACGAATGAATCCATTCTAATTCATTAGTACAGTCCATTCTATTTCATTCGTATGATCCATTCTTACTCATTCGTATGATCCATTCTAATTCATTCGCACGAATGTATCCATTCTAATTCATTCGTATGGATACATTCGTGCGAATGAATTAGAATTGATCATATGAATGAATTAGAATAGATTGTGCGAATGAATTAGAATGGATCGTACGAATGAATTAGAATGGATACATTCGTGCGAATGAATTAGAATGGATCGTACGAAAGAATTAGAATGGATACATTCGTACGAATGAATTAGAATGGATCGTACGAAAGAATTAGAATGGATACATTCGTACGAATGAATTAGAATGGATCATACGAATGAATTAGAATGGATACATTCATACGAATGAATTAGAATGGATCGTACAAATGAATTAGAATGGATACATTCGTACGAATAAATTAGAATGGATCGTACGAAAGAATTAGAATGGATTGTATGAATGAATTAGAATGGATCGTATGAATGAATTAGAATGGATCGTGCGAATGAATTAGAATGGATCGTACGATACGAATGAAATATAATGGGTCGTACAAAGGAATTAGAATGGATCATATGAAGGAATTAGAATGGATTGTACGAATGAATTAGAATGGATACATTCGTGCGTACGAATGAATTAGAATGGATACATTCGTGCGAATGAATTAGAATGGATCGTATGAATGAATTAGATTGGATACACTCGTACGAATGAATTAGAATGGATCATACGAATGAATTAGAATGGATACATTCGTGCGAATGAAATTGAATGGATCGTATGAATGAATTAGAATGGATCGTATGAGTGAATTCGAATGGATCGTGCGAATGAATCGTACGAATGAATTAGAATGGATCGTGCGAATGAATTAGAATGGACCGTACGAATGAATTAGAATGGATACATTCGTGCGAATGAATTAGAATGGATCGTACGAATGAATTAGAATGGATCGTACATATGAATTAGAATGGATCGTACGAATGAATTAGAATGGATCGTATGAATGAATTAGAATGGATCGTGCGAATGAATTAGAATGGATACATTCGTGTGAATGAATTAGAATGGATCATACGATTGAGTAAGAATGGATCGTACGAATGAAATAGAATAGATCGTACAAATGAATTAGAATGGATCGTACGAATGAATTAGAATGGATCGTACGAATGCAATAGAATGGATACAAATGAATTAGAATTGATCATACGAATGAATTAGAATGGATCGTACAGAATGAATTATATTGATCGTGCAAATGAATTAGAATGGATCGTGCGAATGAATTAGAATGGATCGAACGAATGAATTAGAATAGATTGTGCGAATGAATTAGAATGGACCGTATGAATGAATTAGATTGGATCGTATGAATAAATTAGAATGGATCGTACGAATGAATTAGAATGGATACATTCCTGCGAATGAATTAGAATGGATCGTATGAATGAATTAGAATGGATTGTAATAATGGATCGTACGAATGAAATAGAATGGAATTAGAATGGATCGTGCAAATGAAATAGAATGGATCGTATGAATGAACTCGAATGGATCGTACTTATGAATTAGAATGGATCGTACGAATGAATTAGAATGGATACATTTGTGCGAATGAATTAGAATGGATCGTATGAATGAATTAGAATGGATCGTGCGAATGAATTAGAATGGATTGTACGAATGAATTAGCATAGATCGTACGAAGGAATTAGAATGGATCGTACGAAGGAATTAGAATGGATCGTACGAATAAATTAGAATAGATTGTGCGAAATGTACGAATGAATTAGAATAGATTGTGCGAATGAATTAGAATGGATCGTATGAATGAATTAGAATGGATAAATTTGTACGAATGAATTAGAATGGATCGTACGAATGAATTAGAATTGATCGTACGAATGAATTAGAATGGATACATTCGTGCGAATGATATATAATGGATCATATGAATGAGTAAGAATAGATCGTACGAATGAAATAGAATGGATTATACGAATGAATTAGAATGGATTCATTCGTGCGAATGAATTAGAATGGATCGTACGAATGAAATAGAATGGATCGTACGTATGAATTAGAATGGATCGTGCGAATGAATTAGAATGGATCGTATAATGAATTAGAATGGATCGTACGAATGAATTAGAATGGATCGTGCGAATGAATTAGAATGGATCGTACGAATGAATTACAATGGATACATTCGTGCGAATGAATTAGAATGGATCGTACGAATAAATCAGAATGGATCGTACGAATGAATTAGAATGGATCGTATGAATGAATTTGAATGGATCGTGCAAATGAATTAGAAAGGATCGTACGAATGAATTAGAATGGATCATACGAATGAATTAGAATGGATCGTACGAAGGAATTAGAATGGATCGTACGAAGGAATTAGAATGGATCGTGTGAAAGAATTAGAATGGATTGTATGAATGAATTAGAATGGATCGTATGAATGAATTAGATTGGATCGTATTAGTGAATTAGAATGGATCGTGCGAATGAATTAGAAATGGGTCGTACGAATGAATTAGAATGGATCATACGAAGGAATTAGAATGGATCGTATGAATGAATTAGAATGGATAGTATGAATGATTTAGAATGGATTGTACGAAGGAATTAGAATGGATACATTCGTGCGAATGAATTAGAATGGATCATATGAATGAGTAAGAATGGATCGTACGAATGAAATAGAATAGATCGTACGAATGAATTAGAATGGATCGTGTTAATGAATTAGAATTGATCGTACGAATGAATTAGAATAGATTGTGCGAATGAATTAGAATGGATCGTGCGAATGAATTAGAATGGATCGTACGAATGAATTAGAATGGATACATTCGTGCGAATGAATTAGAATGGATCGTACAAATGAGTAAAAAAGGATCGTACGAATGAAATAGAATGAATCGTGCTAATGAATTAGAATGAATTAGAATGGATCGTACGAATGAGTAAGAATGGATCGTATGAATGAATTAGAATGGATCGTACAAAGGATGGATACATTTGTGCGAATGAATTAGAATGGATCGTATGAATGAATTAGAATAGATCGTATGAATGAATTAGAATGGATACATTCGTGCGAATGAATTAGAATGGAACATACGAATGAATTAGAATGGATACATTTGTGTGAAAGAATTAGAATGGATCGTATGAATGAATTAGAATGGATCGTACGAAGGAATTAGAATGGATCGTACGAAGGAATTAGAATGGATCGTAATAATGGATCGTACGTATGAATTTTTACGATCCATTATAATTCATTCGTACAATACATTCTTGCGAATGAATTACAATGGATCGTACGAAGGAATTAGAATGGATCGTACGAAGGAATTAGAATGGATCGTATGAATGAATTCGAATGGATCGTATGAATGAATTAGAATGGATCGTATGGATGAATTAGAATGGATCGTATGAGTGAATTCGAATGGATCGTAAGAATGAGTAAGAATGGATCGTGCGAATGAATTAGAACGGATCGTACGAATAAATTAGAATGGATCGTATGAATGAATTAGAATGGATCGTACAAAGGATGGATACATTCGTGCAAATAAATTAGAATGGATCGTACAAATGAATTAGAATAGATCGTATGAATGAATTAGAATGGATCGTACGAATGAATTAGAATAGATCGAACGAATGAATTAGAATTGATCGTATGAATGAATTAGAAGTATGATCCATTCTAATTCCTTCGTACGATCTATTCTAATTCATTCGTACGATCCATTCTAATTCATTCGTACTATCCATTCTATTTCATTCGTACGATCCATGCTAATTCATTCATTTGATCCATTCTAATTCATTCGCCCGATCCATTCTGATTCATACGTACGATCCATTCTATTTCATTCGTACGATCCATTCTAATTCATTCATACGATCCATTCTAATTCATTCATACGATCCAATCAATTTCATTCATACGATCCATTCTAATTCATTTGCACGATCCATTCTAATTCATTCGTACGATCCATTCTAATTCCTTCGTACGATCCATTCTAATTCCTTCGTACCATCCATTCTAATTCATTCGTACAATCCATTCTAGTTCATTCGCACGAATGTATCCATTCTAATTCATTCATATGATCCATTCTAATTCATTCGCACGATCCATTCTAATTCATTCATACAATCTATTCTAATTCTTTCACACGATCCATTCTAATTCATTCGTACGATCCATTCTATTTCATTCGTACGATCCATTCTAATTCATTCGCACGATCCATTCTAATTCATTAATACGATCCATTCTTACTCATTCGTACGATCCATTAGAATTCACTCATACGATCCATTCTAATTCATTCAGACGATCCATTCTAATTTATTCTAATTCATTCATACGATCCATTCTAATTCATTCGTACGATCCATTCTAATTCATTCGCACGATCCATTCGAATTCACTCATACGATCCATTCTAATTCATTCAGATGATCCATTCTAATTCCTTCGTACGATCCATTCTAATTCATTCGTACGATCCATTCTAATTCATTCGCACGATCCATTCTAATTCACTAATACGATCCAATTTAATTCATTCATACGATCCATTCTAATTCATTCATACAATCCATTCTAATTCTTTCACACAATCCATTCATACGAATGAGTAAGAATGGATCGTACGAATGAATTAGAATGGATCGTATGAATGAATTAGAATTGATCGTGCGAATGAACTAAAATGGATTGTGCGAATGAATTAGAATGGATCGTGCGAATGAAATAGAATGGATCGTACGAATGAATTAGAATGGATCGTACGAATGAATTAGATGAATACACTCGTGCGAATGAATTAGAATAGATCGTACGAATGAGTAAGAATGGATCGTACGAATGAAATAGAATGGATTGTACAAATGAATTAGAATGGATCGTACGAATGAAATAGAATGGATCGTACGTATGAATTAGAATGGATCGTGCGAATGAATTAGAATGGATCGGATGAATGAATTAGAATGGATCGTACGAATGAAATAGAATGGATCGTGCGAATGAATTAGAATGGACTGTGCGAATGAATTAGAATAGATCGTGTGAATGAAATAGAATGGATACAAATGAATTAGAATGGATCATACGAATAAATTAGAATGGATCGTACGAATGAAATAGAATGGATTTTACGAATGAATTAGAATGGATCGTACGAATAAATTAGAATGGATACATTCGTGCGAATGAATTAGAATGGATCGTACGAATGAATTAGAATGGATCATACGAATGAATTAGAATGGATCGTATGAGTGAATTCGAATGGATCGTGTGAATGAATTAGAATGGATCGTACGAATGAATTAGAATGGATACATTCGTGCGAATGATTTAGAATGGATCCCATTCTAATTCATTTGTACGATCCATTATAATTCATTTATACGATCCAATCTAATTCATTCATACAATCCATTCTAATTCATTCGCACGAATTTATCCATTCTAATTCATTCGTACGATCCATTCTAATTCATTCGCACAATCTATTCTAATTCATTCGTACGTTCCATTGTAATTCACTCATATGATCCATTCGAATTCATTCGTACGGATCATACGAAGGAATTAGAATGGATCGTGCGAATGAATTAGAATGGATCGTACGAATGAATTAGAATGGATACATTCGTGCGAATGAATTAGAATGGATCGTACGAATGAGTAAGAATGGATCGTACGAATGAAATAGAATGGATTGTATGAATGAATTAGAATGGATTCATTCGTGCGAATGAATTAGAATGGATCGTGCGAATGAATTAGAATGGATCGTACGAATGAAATATAATGGGTCGTACAAAGGAATTAGAATGGATCGTACGAAGGAATTAGAATGGATCGTACGAAGGAATTAGAATGGATCGTACGAATGAATTAGAATGGATCGTAATTCATTCGCACAATCTATTCTAATTCATTCGTACGATCCATTCTAATTCATTCGTACGATCTATTTTAATTCATTCGTACGATCTATTCTAATTCATTTGTACGATCCATTCTAATTCTTTTGTACGACCCATTATATTTCATTTGTACGATCCATTCTAATTCATTCGTACGATCCATTCAAAATCATTCGCATGAATGAATCCATTCTAATTCATTCGTACGATCCATTCTAATTCATTCATACGATCCATTCCATTTCCTTCGTACGATCCATTCTAATTCCTTCGTACGATCAATTCTATTTCCATTCTAATTCTTTCACGAATGTATCCATTCTAATTCATTCGTATGATCCATTCTAATTCATTCGTACGATCCATTCTAATTCATTTGCACAATCTATTCTAATTCATTCGTACGATCATTTCTAATTCATTAGCTCGATCCATTCTAATTCATTCGTACGATCTATTCTATTCCATTCGTACGATCCTTTCTTACTCATTCGTACGATTTATTCTAATTCATTCATGAATTAGAATGGATCGTACGAATGAATTAGAATGGATACATTCGTGCGAATGAATTAGAATGGATCGTGCGAATGAATTAGAATGGATTGTACGAATGAATTAGAATGGATCATACGAATGGATTAGAATGGATCGTGCGAATGAATTAGAATGGATCATAAGAATGAAATAGAATGTATTGTACGAATGAATTAGATTGGATCGTATGAATGAATTAGAATGGATCGTGTGAAAGAATTAGAATGGATTGTATGAATGAATTAGAATTGATCGTGCGAATGAATTAGAATTGATCGTATAAATGAATTAGAATGGATCGTACGTATGAATTAGAATGGATACATTCATGGGATTGAATAAGAATGAATCGTACGAAGGAATTAGAATGTATCATACGAATGAAATTAGAATGGATAGTACGAAGGAATTAGAATGGATCGTACGAAGGAATTAGAATGGATCGTACGAATGAATTAGAATGGATACATTCATGCGAATCCATTCTATTTCATTCGTACGATCCATTGGATAGTACGAATGAATTAGAATGGATACCTTCGTGCAAATGAATTAGAATGGATCGTACGAATGAGTAAGAATGGATCGTACAAATGAAATACAATGGATTGTACGAATGAATTAGAATGGATCATACAAATGAATTAGAATGGATCGTATGAATGAATTAGAATGGATCGTGGGAAAGAATTAGAATGGATTGTATGAATGAATTAGAATTGATCGTATGAATGAATTAGAGAGGATCGTGTTTTTTCGTGCTAATAAATTAGAATGGATCGTACGAATGAATTAGAATGGATAAATTCGTGCGAAAGAATTAGAATGGATCATATGAATGAATTAGATTGGATCGTATGAATGAATTAGAATGGATCGTGCGAAGGAATTAGAATGGATACACTCGTGCGAAAGAATTAGAATGGATCATGCGAATGAATTAGAATGGATCGAATTAGAATGGATACGTTCGTTCGAATGAATTAGAATGGATCATACGATTGAGCAAGAATGGATCGTACGAATGAAATAGAATAGATCGTACGGAATGGATCGTATGAAGGAATTAGAATGGATCGTACAAAGGAATTAGAATGGATCATACGAATGAAATATAATGGATCGTATGAATGAATGGATCATACGAATGAATTAGAATGGATCGTGCGAATGAATTAGAGTTGATACATTCGTGTGAATGAATTAGAATGGATCGTACAAATGAGTAAGAATGGATTGTATGAATGAATAAGAATGGATCGTATGAATGAATTAGAATGGATCGTACGAATGAATTAGAATGGATCGTATGAATGAATTAGAATGGATCGTGCAAATGAATTAGAATGGATCGTATGAATGAATTAGAATGGATCGTACTTATGAATTAGAATGGATCGTACGAATGAATTAGAATGGATACATTCGTGCGAATGAATTAGAATGGATCGTACGAATGAATTAGAATGGATCGTACGAATGACTTAAAATGGATCGTATGAATGAATTAGAATGGATCGTACGAATGAATTAGAATGGATCATATGAATGAATTAGAGTGGATCGTACGAAGGAATTAGAATGGATCGTATGAATGTATTAGATTGGATCGTATGAATGAATTAGAATGGATCGTGCGTCGTACGAATGAATTAGAATGGATCATATTAATGAATTAGAATGGATCGTGCGAATGAATTAGAATGGAACATAATAATGGATCGTACGAATGAAATAGAATGGATCGTACGAATGAATTAGAATGGATCGTGCGAATGAATTAGAATGGATCGTACGAATGAATTAGAATGGATCGTGTGAAAGAATTAGAATGGATCGTACGAAGGAATTAGAATGGATCGTATGAATGAATTAGATTGGATCGTATTAATGAATTAGAATGGATCGTACGAATGAATTAGAATGGATTGTACGAATGAGTAAGAATGGATCGTATTAATGAATTAGAATTAATTGTACGAGAATGGATCGTACGAATGAAACAGAATGGATCGTACGAATGAATTAGAATGGATCGTGCGAATGAATTAGAATGGATCATACGAATGAATTAGAATGGATCGTATGAATGAATTAGAATGGATCGTACAAATGAATTAGAATAGATTGTACGAATGAATTAGAATGGATCGTACGAATGAATTAGAATGGATCGTACGAAAGAATTAGAATGGATCATACGAATAAAATAGAATGGATTGTACGAATGAATTAGATTGGATCGTATGAATGAATTAGAATGGATCATGTGAAAGAATTAGAATGGATTGTATAAATGAATTAGAATTGATCATGCGAATGAATTAGAATAGATCGTACGAATGAATCAGAATGGATCGTACGAATGAATTAGAATGGATCATACAAATGAGTAAGAATGGTTCGTACGAATGAAATAGAATGGATCGTACAAATGAATTAGAATGGATAAATGAAATAGAATGGATTATACGTGATCCATTCTAATTCATTCGTACGATCCATTCTAATTCATTCGCACGATCCATTCTAATTCATTCGCACCATTCTAATTCATTCGCACAATCTATTCTAATTCATTCGCACGATCCATTCTAATTCATTCGCACGAATTTATCTATTCTAATTCATTCGTATGATCCATTCTAATTCATTCGTACGATCCATTCTAATTCATTCATACGATCCATTCTAATTCATTTGTACGATCCATTCTAATTCCTTCGTACGATCCATTCTAATTCATCCGTACGATCCATTCGTACTCATTCGTACGATCCATTCTAATTCCTCTGTACGATCCATTCGATCCATTCTAATTCCTCCGTACGATCCATTCTAATTCATTCGTACGATCCATTCTAATTCATTCGCACGATCCATTCTAATTCATTCGCACCATTCTAATTCATTCGCACAATCTATTCTAATTCATTCGCACGATCCATTCTAATTCATTGATACGATCCATTCTAATTCATTCGCATGAATTTATCCATTCTAATTCATTCGTATGATCCATTCTAATTCATTCGTACGATCCATTCTAATTCATTCATACGATCCATTCTAATTCATTTGTACGATCCATTCTAATTCCTTCGTACGATCCATTCTAATTCCTCCGTACGTTCCATTCGATCCATTCGTACTCATTCGTACTCCTCCGTACGATCATTTCGTACTCATTCGTACGATCCATATGTACTCATTCGTACGATCCGTACGATCCATTCTTACTCATTCCTATGATCCATTCTAATTCATTCGTACGAATGTATCCACTCTAGAATAGATCGTGTGTATGAATGAATTAGATTGGATCGTATAAATGAATTAGAATGGATCATACGTATGAATTAGAATGGATACATTCATCGGAATGAATAATAATGGATCGTACGAAGGAATTAGAATGGATCATACGAATGAAATTAGAATTGATCGTACGAAGGAATTAGAATGGATCGTACGAAGGAATTAGAATGGATCGTACGAAGGAATTAGAATGGATCGTGCGAATGAATTAGAATGGATCGTATGAATAAATAAGAATGGATACATTCGTGCGAATGAATTAGAATGAATCGTACGAATGAGTAAGAATGGATCGTACGAATGAAATAGAATGGATCGTACGAATGAATTAGAATGGATCATACGAATGAATTAGAATGGATCGTATGAATGAATTAGAATGGATCGTGTGAAAGAATTAGATAGGATTGTATGAATGAATCAGAATGGATCATATGAATGAATTAGAGTGGATCGTGTTATTTCGTGCTAATGAATTAGAATGGATCGTACGAATGAATTAGAATGGATACATTCGTGCGAAAGAATTAGAATGGATCGTATGAATGAATTAGATTGGATCGTATGAATGAATTAGAATGGATCGTGCAAAGGAATTAGAATGGATACATTCGTGCGAATGAATTAGAATGGATCGTGCGAATGAATTAGAATGGATCGAATTAGAATGGATACATTCGTTCGAATGAATTAGAATGGATCATACGATTGAGTAAGAATGGATCGTACGAATGAAATAGAATAGATCGTACGGAATGGATCGTACAAAGGAATAAGAATGGATCGTACAAAGGAATTAGAAAGGATCGTACGTATGAATTAGAATGGATACATTCGTGCGAATGAATTAGAATGGATCGTACGTATGAATTTGTACGTATGAATGAATTAGAATGGATCGAATTAGAATGGATCGTACGAAGGAATTAGAATGGATCGTACGAATGAATTAGAATAGATCGTACGAATGAATTAGAATGGATACATTCGTGCGAATGAATTAGAATGGACCGTGCGAATGAATTAGAATGGATCGTGCGAATGAATTAGAATGGATCGTGCGAATGAATTAGAATGGATACATTCGTGCGAATGAATTAGAATGGATCGTATAAAGGAATTAGAATGGATGCGAATGAATTAGAATGGAATGGATCGTACTTATGAATTAGAATGGATCGTACGAATGAATTAGAATGTATCGTACGAATGAATTAGAATAGATTGTGCGAATGAATTAGAATGGATCGTACGAATGAATTAGATTACGATCCATTCTATTTCATTCGTATGATCCATTCTAATTCCTACGAATGAATTAGAATGAATCGTACGAATGTATTCATGCGTGTGAAAGAATTAGAATGGATTGTGCGAATAAGTAAGAATGGATCGTAGAAAGGAATTAGAATGGATCATACGAATGAATTAGAATGGATCGTATGAATGAATTAGAATGGATCGTGTGAATGAATTAGAATGGATCGTATGAATGAATTAGAATAGTTTGTGCGAATGAATTAGAATGGATCGTGCGAATGAATTAGAATGGATCGTACGAATGAATTAGAATGGATCGTATGAATGAATTAGAATGGATACATACGAACGAATTAGAATGGATCGTATGAATGAATTAGATTGGATCGTATGAAACTAATTAGAATAGATCGTGCAAATGAATTAGAATGGATCGTATGAATGAATTAGAATGGATCATATGAATGAATTAGAATGAATTAGAATGGATTGTATGAATGAATTAGAATAGATTGTATGAAACGTACGAATGAGTTAGAATAGATTGTGCGAATGAATTAAAATGGATCGTACAAATGAATTAGAATGGATAGATTCGTGCGAATGAATTAGAATGGATTGTACGAATGAATTAGAATGGATCGTCCGAATGAATTACAATGGATCGTACGAATGAATTAGAATGGATACATTCATGCGTATGAATTAGAATGGATCATACGAATGAGTAAGAATGGATCGTACGAATGAAATAGAATGGAGTGTACGAATGAATTAGAATGGATTTATTCGTGCGAATGAATTAGAATGGATCGTACGAATGCAATAGAAGGGATCGTACGTATGAATTAGAATGGATCGTACGAATGTATCCACTCTAATTCATTCATACGATGCTAATTCATTCGTACGATCCATTCTAATTCATTTGCACGATCCATTCTAATTCATTCGTACGATCCATTCTAATTCATTCATACGATACATTCTAATTCATTTGCACAATCTATTCTAATTCATTCGTACGATCCATTCTAATTCATTCGTACGATCTATTCTAATTCATTCGTACGATCCATTCTATTTCATTCGTATGATCTATTCTAATTCCTTCGTACGATCCATTCTAATTCATTCGTACGATCCAATCTAATTCCTTCGTACAATCCATTCTAATTCATTCATACAATCCATTCTAATTCTTTTGCATGAATGTATCCATTCTAATTCATTCGTACGATCCATTCTAATTCCTTCATACGATCCATTCTTATTCATTCCCATGAATGTATCCATTCTAATTTATACGTACGATCCATTCTAATTTATTTATACGATCCAATCTAATTCATTCTTACAATCAATTCTAATTCATTCGCACGAATTTATCCATTCAAATTCATTCATACGATCCATTCTAATTCATTCGCACGATCCATTCTTACTCATTCATATGATCCATTCTAATTCATTCGTACGATCCATTCTAATTCATTCCCACGATCCATTCTAATTTATTCATACAATCCATTCTAATTCTTTTGCACGAATGTATCCATTCTAATTCATTCATACGATCCATTCTAATTCATTCATACAATCCATTCTAATTCATTCGCACGTACGATCCATTCTAATTCCTTCGCACGATCCATTCTAATTCATTCATATGATCCAATCTAATTCATTCATACGATCCATTCTAATTCATTCGCATGAATGTATCCATTCTAATTCATTCGTATGATCCATTCTTATTCATTCGCACAATCTATTCTAATTCATTCGTACAATCCATTCTAATTCATTCGCACGATGCATTCTAATTCATTCATACGATCCATTCTAATTCATTCGCACGATCCATTCTAATTCATTCATACGATCCATTCTAATTCATTCGTACGATCCATTCTAATTCATTCGCACAATCTATTCTAATTCAGTCGTACGATCCATTCTATTTCATTCGTACGATCCATTCTTACTCATTCGTATGATCCATTCTAATTCATTCACACGAATGTATCCATTCTAATTCATTCGTACGATCCATTCTAATTCCTTCGTACAATCCATTCTAATTCATTCGTATGATCCATTCTAATTCATTCATACGATCCATTCTAATTCATTCATACGATCCATTCTAATTCATTCGTACGATCCATTCTAATTCCTTTGTATGATCCATTCTAATTCATTCGTACGATCCATTCTAATTCATACGTACGATCCATTCTAATTCATTCACACGATCCATTCTAATTCATTCATACGATCCAATCTAATTCCTTCGTACGATCCATTCTTACTCATTCGCACAATCTACGATCCATTCTAATTCATTCGTACGATCCATTCTAATTCATTCGTACGATCCATTCAAATTCATTCGCACGAATGTAACCATTCTAATTCATTCGTACGATCTATTCTAATTCATTCGCACGATCCATTCTAATTCATTCGCATGATCCATTCTAATTCATTCGCACGATCCATTCTAATTCATTCGTACGATCCATTCTAATTCATTCGCACGATCCATTCTAATTCCTTCGTACGATCCATTCTAATTCCTTCGTACGATCCATTCTAATTCATTCGTACGATCCATTCTAATTCATTCACGATCCATTCTAATTCCTTCGTACGATCCATTCTATTTCATTCGTACGATCCATTCTAATTCATTCGCACGATCCATTCTAATTCATTCGCACGATCCATTCTAATTCATTCCTACGATCCAATCGAATTCATTCGTTTGATCCATTCTAATTCTTTCGTACGATCTATTCTAATTCAATCGTATGATCCATTCTAATCCATTCTAATTCATTCATACAATCCATTCTAATTCATTCGCACTATCCATTCTAATTCATTCGTCTGATCCATTCTATTTCATTCGTACGATCCGTTCTTACTCATTCGTACGATCCATTCTAATTCATTCGTACGATCCATTCTAATTCATTCGCATGAATGTATCCAATCTAATTCATTCATACGATCCATTCTAATTCATTCGTACAATCCATTCTAATTCATTCGCACGAATGTATCCATTCTAATTCATTCGTACGATCCATTCTAATTCATTCCCATGAATGTAACAATTCCAATTTATTTATACGATCCGATCTAATTCATTCATACGATCCAATCTAATTCATTCGTACGATCCATTCTAATTCATTAGTACGATCCATTCTAATTTTTTCGTACGATCCATTCTAATTCATTCATACGATCCATTCTAATTCAATCATACGATCCACTCTAATTCATTCATACGATCCATTCTAATTCATTCGCACGATCCATTTTAATTCATTCGTATGATCCATTCTATTTCATTCGCATGATCCATTCTAATTCTTTCGCACGAATATATCCATTCTAATTCATTCATACGATCCATTCTAATTCATTCATACAATCCATTCTAATTCTTTCACATGATCCATTCTAATTCATTCGTACGATCCATTCTAATTCATTCGTACAATCCATTCTATTTCATTCGTACGATCTATTCTAATTCATTCGAACGATCCATTCTAACTCATTCGTACGATCCATTCTAATTCATTCGCATGAATGTATCCATTCTAATTCATTCATACGATCCATTCTAATTCATTCATACGATCCATTCTTAGTCATTCGTACGATCCATTCTAATTCATTCGCACGATCCATTCTAATTCATTCGTACGATCCATTCTAATTCATTCGCACGAATGTAACCATTCTAATTCATTCGTACGATCTATTCCATTTCATTCGTACGATCCATTCTAATTCATACGATCCATTCTATTTCATTCATATGATCCATTCTAATTCATTCATACGATCCATTCTAATTCATTCATACAATCCATTCTAATTCATTCGCACGATCAATTCTAATTCATTCATACAATCCATTCTAATTCTTTCGTACGATCCATTCTTACTCATTCGTACGATCCATTCTAATTCATTCGCACGAATGTATCCATTCTAATTCATTCGTACGATCCATTCTAATTCCTTCGTACGATCCATTCTAACTCCTTCGTACGATCCATTCTAATTCCTTTGTACGACGCATTATATTTTATTCATTTGATCCATTCTAATTCCTTCGTACGATCCATTCTTATTCATTCCCATGAATGTATCCATTCTAATTCATACGTACGATCCATTCTAATTCATTTATACGATCCAATCTAATTCATTCATACAATCCATTCTAATTCATTCGCACGAATTTATCTATGCTAATTCATTCGTACGATCCATTCTAATTCATTCATACGATCCATTCTAATTCATTCGTACGATCCATTCTAATTCATACAATCCATTCAATTTCATTCATACGATCCATTCTAATTTATTTGTACGACCCATTATATTTCATACGTATGATCCATTCTAATTCCTTTGTATGATCCATTCTAATTCATTCGTACGATCAAGTCTTACTCATTCGTATGATCCATTCTAACTCATTCGCACGAATGTATACATTCTAATTCATTCGCACGATCCATTCTAATTCATTTGTACGATCCATTCTAATTCATTCGCACAATCTATTCTAATTCAATCATACAATCCATTCTAATTCTTTCACACGATCCACTCTAATTCATTCGTACGATCCATTCTAATTCATTCGTACGATCCATTCTAATTCATTCATACGATCCATTCTAATTCATTCGTACGATCCATTCTAATTCATTCGCACGATCCATTCTAATTCATTCGTACGATCCATTCTTATTCATTCCCATGAATGTATCCATTCTAATTCAAACGTACGATCCATTCTAATTCATTTATACGATCCAATCTAATTCATTCATACAATCCATTCTAATTCATTCGCACGAATTTATCCATTCTAATTCATTCGTATGATCCATTCTAATTTATTCGCACGATCCATTCTAATTCATTCATACGATCCATTCTAATTCATTCGTACGATCCATTCTAATTCATTTGCACGATCCATTCTAATTCATTCATGTGAATGAATTAGAATGGATCGTACGAATGACTTAGAATGGATCGTATGAATGAATTAGAATGGATCGTGCGAATGAAATAGAATGGGTCGTACAAATGAATTAAAATGGATCGTGCGAAAGAATTAGAATGGATTGTACGAATGAATTAGAATAGATCGTACGAATGAATTAGAATGAATTAGAATGGATCGTACGAATGAATTAGAATAGATCGTACGAATGAATTAGAATGAATTAGAATGGATCGTACGAATGAATTAGAATGAATTAGAATGGATCGTACGAAAGAATTAGAATAGATCGTACGAATGAATTAGAATGAATTAGAATGGATCGTGCGAATGAATAAGAATGGATCGTACGAATGAATTAGAATGGATCGTACGAATGAAATAGAATAGATCGTACGAATGAATTAGAATGGATCGTACGAATGAATTAGAATGGATACATTCGTGCGAATGAATTAGAATGGATCGTATGAATGAATTAGAATAGATCGTACGAATGAATTAGAATGGATCGTACGAATGAATTAGAATGGATACATTCGTGCGAAAGAATTAGAATGGATTGTACGAATGAATTAGAATAGATCGTACGAATGAATTAGAATGAATTAGAATGGATCGTGCGAATGAATTAGAATGGATCGTACGAATGAATTAGAATGGATCGTACGAATGAAATAGAATAGATCGTACGAATGAATTAGAATGGATCGTACGAATAAATTAGAATGGATACATTCGTGCGAATGAATTAGAATGGATCGTATGAATGAATTAGAATCGATCGTACGGATGAATTAGAATGGATCATGCGAATGAATTAGAATGGATCGTGCGAATGAATTAGAATGGATCCTACGAATGAAATAGAATGGATTGTACGAATGAATTAGAATGGATCGTGCGAATGAATTAGAATGGATCGTATTAATGAATTAGAATGGATCGTGCGAATGAATTAGAATGGATCGTACGAATGAGTAAGAATGGATCGTGCGAATGAATTAGAATGGATCATATGAATGAATTAGAATGGATCGTATGAATGAATTAGAATGGATCGTGCGAATAAATTAGAATGGATCGTATGAATGAATTAGAATAGATTGTGCGAATGAATTAGAATGGATCGTACGAATGAATTAGAATGGATACATTCGTGCGAATGAATTAGAATGGATCGTATGAATGAATTAGAATGGATCGTGCGAATGAATTAGAATGGATCGTATGAATGTATTAGAATAGATTGTGCGAATGAATTAGAATGGATCGTACGAATGAATTAGAATGGATCGTACGAATGAATTAGAATGGATCGTATGAATGAATTAGAATGGATCATACGAATGAATTAGAATGGATCGTACTAATGAATTAGAATAGATTGTGCGAATGAATTAGAATGGATCGTATGAATTAATTAGAAAGGATACATTCGTACAAATGAATTAGAATGGATCGTATGAATGCATTAGAGTGGATACATTCGTACAAATGAATTAGAATGGATCGTACGAATGAATTAGAATGGATACATTCGTGCGAATGAATTAGAATGGATCATATGAATAAATTAGAATGGATCGTGCGAATGAATTAGAATGGATCGTACGAATGAAATAGAATGGATTGTACGAATGAATTAGAATGGATCATGCTAATGAATTAGAATAGATCGTACGAATGAATTAGAATAGATTGTTCGAATGAATTAGAATGGATCGAACGAATGAATTGGAATGGATACATTCGTGCGAATGAATTAGAATGGATCGTATGAATGAATTAGAGTGGATACATTCATACAAATGAATTAGAATGGATCGTACGAATGAATTAGAATCGATCGAACGAATGAATTAGAGTGGATACATTCGTACAAATGAATTAGAATGGATCGTACGAATGAATTAGAATGGATACATTGGTGCGAATGAATTAGAATGGATCATATGAATGAATTAGAATGGATCGTTTGAGTGAATGCGAATGGATCGTGCGAATGAATTAGAATGGATTGTACGAATGAATTAGAATGGATCGTACGAATGAATTAGAATGGATACATTCGTGCGAATCCATTCTATTTCATTCGTACGATCCATTCTAATTCATTCGCACGATCCATTCTAATTCATTCATACGATCCATTCGCATTCACTCAAACGATCCATTCTAATTCATTCATATGATCCATTCTAATTCTTTTGCACGAATGTATCCATTCTAATTCATTCGTTCGATCCATTCTATTTCATTCGTACGATCCATTCTAATTCATTCGCACGATCCATTCTAATTCATGCATACGATGAGTAAGAATGGATCGTACGAATGAATTAGAATGGATTGAATTAGAATGAATCGTACGAATGAATTAGAAAGGATCGTACGAATGAATTAGAATGGATTGAATTAGAATGAATTGTACGAATGAATTAGAATGAATCATACCGTACGAATGAATTAGAATGGATCATACGAAGGAATTAGAATGGATCGTACGAATGAATTAGAATGGATCGTACGAAGGAATTAGAATGGATCGTACGAAGGAATTAGAATGGATAGTACGAATGAATTAGAATAGATACCTTCGTGCAAATGAATTAGAATGGATCGTACGAATGAGTAAGAATGGATCGTACGAATGAAATAGAATGGATCGTATGAATGAATTAGAATGGATCGTGCGAATGAATTAGAATGGATCGTACGAATGAATTAGAATAGATTGTGCGAATGAATTAGAATGGATCGTACGAATGAATTAGAATGGATCGTACGAATGAATTAGAATGGATCGTATGAATGAATTAGAATGGATCGTACAAATGAAATAGAATGGATTCGCACGAATGTACCCATTCTAATTCATTCGTACGATCCATTCTAATTCATTCGTACAATCCATTCTAATTCATTCGCACGATCCATTCGCATTCACTCAAACGATCCATCCTAATTCATTCATATGATCCATTCTAATTCATTCGCACGAACGTATCCATTCTAATTCATTCGTACGATCCATTCTAATTCATTTGTACGAATGTATCGACTCTAATTCATTCATACGATCCATTCTAATTCATTCGCACGAATGTATCCATTCCAATTCATTCGTACGATCCATTCTAATTTATTCGCACAATCTATTCTAATCCATTCGTACGATCAATTCTAATTCATTAGCATGATCCATTCTAATTCATTTGTACGATCTATTCTATTTCATTCGTACAATCCATTCTTAATCAATCGTATGATCCATTCTAATCCATTCGCACAATCTATTCTAATTCATTCGTACGATCCATTCTATTTCATTCGTACGATCCATTCTAATTCATACGATCCATTCTATTTCATTCATACGATCCATTTTAATTCATTCGTACGATCCATTCTAATTCATTCATACGATCCATTCTAATTCATTCGTACGATCCATTCTAATTTCTTCGTATGATCTATTCTAATTCCTTCGTACGATCCATTCTAATTCCTTCGTACGATCCATTCAAATTCATTCGCACGAATCTATTCATTCTAATTCATTCGTACGATCCATTCTAATTCATTCGCACGATCCATTCTAATTCATTAATACGATCCAATCTAATTCATTCATACGATCTATTCTAATTCATTCGCACAAATATATCCTTTCTAATTCATTCGTACGATCCATTCTAATTCATTCGCACAATCTATTCTAATTCATTAGTACGATCCATTATAATTAGAATAGATTGTATGAATTAGAATGGATCGTATGAATGAATTAGAATAGATCGTACGAATGAATTAGAATGGATCGTATGAATGAATTAGATTGTGCGAATGAATTAGAATGGATATATTCGTGCGAATGAATTAGATTGGATCGTATGCATGAATTAGAATGGATCGTGCAAATGAATTAGAATAGATTGTGCGAATGAATTAGAATGGATCGTACGAATGAATTAGAATGGATCGTACGAATGAATTAGAATGGATACATTCGTGCGAAAGAGTTAGAATAGATCGTATGAATGAATTAGAATGGATCGTATGAATGAAATAGAATGGATCGTACGAATGAATTAGAATAGATCGTGCGAATGAATTAGAATGGATCGTACGAATGAATTAGAATGGATCGTACAAAGGAATTAGAATGGATCGTACGAACGAATTAGAATTAGAATGAATCGTACGAATGAATTAGAATGGATCGTACGAATGAATTAGAATGGATCGTACGAATGAATTAGAATGGATTGAATTAGATTGAATCATACGAATGAATTAGAATGAATCATACCGTACGAATGAATTAGAATGGATCATACGAAGGAATTAGAATGGATCGTACGAATGAATTAGAATGGATCGTACGAATGAATTAGAATGGATCGTACGAATGAATTAGAATGGATCGTATGAATGAATTAGAATGGATCGTGCGAATGAATTAGAATGGATCGTATGAATGAAATAGAATGGATTCGCACGAATGTATCCATTCTAATTCATTCGTACGATCCATTCTAATTCATTCGTACAATCCATTCTAATTCATTCGCACGATCCATTCGCATTCACTCAAACGACCCATTCTAATTCATAAGTACGATCCATTCTAATTCATTCAAACGATCCATTCTAATTCATTCGTACGATCCATTCTAATTCATTCGCACGAATGTATCCATTCTAATTCATTCGTACGATCCATTCTAATTCATTTGTACGAATGTATCCATTCTAATTCATTCGTACGATCCATTCTAATTGATTTGTACGAATGTATCCTTTCTAATTCATTCGTACGATCCATTCTAAATCATTCGCACAATCTATTCTAATTCATTAGTACGATCCATTCTAATTCATTCGTACGATCCATTCTAATTCATTCATACGATCCATTCTAATTCATTCGTACGATCCATTCTAATTCATTCGTACGATCCATTCTAATTAATTCGCACAATCTATTCTAATACATTCGTACGATCCATTCTAATTCATTCGCATGAACCATTCTTATTCATTCATACGATCCATTCTAATTCATTCGCACGAATGTATCCATTCTAATTCATTCGTACGATCTATTCTAATTCATTCGCACAATCTATTCTAATTCATTCATACGATCCATTCTAATTTATTCGCACGATCCATTCTAATTCATTCATACGATCCATTCTAATTCATTCATATGATCCATTCTAATTCATTCGCACGATCCATTCTTACTCATTCGTACGATCCATTCTAATTCATTCGCACGATCCATTCTAATTCATTAATACGATCCATTCTAATTCATTCGCACAATCCATTCTAATTCATTCACACTCATACGATCCATTCTAATTCATTCGCACGAATGTATCCTTTCTAATTCATTCGTACGATCCATTCTAATTCATTCGCACAATCTATTCTAATTCATTCTAATTCTAATGGATCGTTCGAATGAATTTGAAAGGATACATTCGTGCGAATGAATTAGAATGGATCGTATGAGTGTGAATGAATTAGAATGGATCGTGCGAATGAATTAGAATGGATCGTACGAATGAGTAAGAATGGATCGTGCGAATGAATTAGACTGGATCATATGAATGAATTAGAATGGATCGTATGAATGAATTAGAATGGATCGTGCGAATAAATTAGAATGGATCGTATAAATGAATTAGAATAGATTGTGCGAATGAATTAGAATGGATCGTACGAATGAATTAGAATGGATACATTCGTGCGAATGAGTTAGAATGGATCGTATGAATAAATTAGAATGGATCGTGCGAATGAATTAGAATGGATCGTACGAATGTATTAGAATAGATTGTGCGAATGAATTAGAATGGATCGTACGAATGAATTAGAATGGATCGTACGAATGAATTAGAATGGATCGTATGAATGAATTAGAATAGATCGTATGAATGAATTAGAATGGATCGTACTAATGAATTAGAATAGATTGTGCGAATTAATTAGAATGGATCGTACGAATGAATTAGAAAGGATACATTCGTACAAATGAATTAGAATGGATCGTACGAATGAATTAGAATGGATACATTCGTACAAATGAATTAGAATGGATCGTACGAATGAATTAGAATGGATACATTCGTGCGAATGAATTAGAATGGATCGTACGAATGAATTAGAATGGATCATTTGAATGAATTAGAATGGATCGTAATTATGAATTAGAATGGGTCGTTTGAGTGAATGCGAATGGATCGTGCGAATGAATTATAATGGATTGTACGAATGAATTAGAATGGATCGTATGAATGAATTAGAATGGATATATTCGTGCGAATCCATTCTATTTCATTCGTACGATCCATTCTAATTCATTCGCACGATCCATTCTAATTCATTCATACGATCCATTCTAATTCATTCGTACGATCCATTCTAATTCATTCGTACGATCCATTCTAATTCCTTCGTATGATCAATTCTAATTTATTCGTATGGTACGATCCATTCTAATTCATTCGTACGATCCATTCTAATTCATTCGTATGATTCATTCTAATTCTAATTCATTCGTACGATCCATTCTAATTCCTTCGTACGATCCATTCTAATTCATTCGTACGATCCATTCTAATTCATTCGCACGATCCATTCTAATTCATTCGTACGATCCATTCAAATTCATTCATACGATCCATTCTAATTCATTCATACGATCTATTCTAATTCTTTCGCACGAATGTATCCATTCTAATTCATTCGTACGATCCATTCTAATTCATTTGTACGATCCATTCTAATTCATTTGCACAATCTATTCTAATTCATTCGTACGATCCATTCTAATTCAATCGTACGATCTATTCTAATTCATTCGCACGATCCATTCTATTTCATTCGTATGATCTATTCTAATTCCTTCGTACGATCCATTCTAATTCCTTCGTACGATACAATCTAACTCCTTCGTACAATCCATTCTAATTCATTCATACAATCCATTCTAATTCTTTTGCATGAATGTATCCATTCTAATTCATTCGTACGATCCATTCTAATTCCTTCATACGATCCATTCTTATTCATTCCCATGAATGTATCCATTCTAATTTATACGTACGATCCATTCTAATTTATACGTACGATCCATTCTAATTTATTTATACGATCCAATCTAATTCATTCTTACAATCCATTCTAATTCATTCGCACGAATTTATCCATTCAAATTCATTCATACGATCCATTCTAATTCATTCGCACGATCCATTCTTACTCATTCATATGATCCATTCTAATTCATTCGTACGATCCATTCTAATTCATTCCTACGATCCATTCTAATTTATTCATACAATCTATTCTAATTCTTTTGCACGAATGTATCCATTCTAATTCATTCATACGATCCATTCTAATTCATTCGTACAATCCATTCTAATTCATTCGCACGTACGATCCATTCTAATTCCTTCACACGATCCATTCTAATTCATTCATATGATCCAATCTAATTCATTCATACGATCCATTCTAATTCATTCGCATGAATGTATCCATTCTAATTCATTCGTATGATCCATTCTTATTCATTCGCACAATCTATTCTAATTCATTCGTACAATCCATTCTAATTCATTCGCACGATCCATTCTAATTCATTCATACGATCCATACTAATTCATTCGCACGATCCATTCTAATTCATTCATACGATCCATTCTAATTCATTCGTACGATCCATTCTAATTCATTCGCACAATCTATTCTAATTCAGTCATACGATCCATTCTATTTCATTCGTACGATTCATTCTTACTCATTCGTATGATCCATTCTAATTCATTCACACGAATGTATCCATTCTAATTCATTCGTACGATCCATTCTAATTCCTTCATACAATCCATTCTAATTCATTCGTATGATCCATTCTAATTCATTCATACGATCCATTCTAATTCATTCATACGATCCATTCTAATTCATTCGTACGATCCATTCTAATTCCTTTGTATGATCCATTCTAATTCATTCGTACGATCCATTCTAATTCATACGTACGATCCATTCTAATTCATTCACACGATCCATTCTAATTCATTCATACGATCCAATCTAATTCCTTCGTACGATCCATTCTTACTCATTCGCACAATCTATTCTAATTCATTCGTACGATCCATTCTAATTCATTCGTACGATCCATTCTAATTCATTCGTACGATCCATTCAAATTCATTCGCACGAATGTAACCATTCTAATTCATTCATACGATCTATTCTAATTCATTCGCACGATCCATTCTAATTCATTCGCACGATCCATTCTAATTCATTCGCACGATCCATTCTAATTCATTCGTACGATCCATTCTAATTCATTCGCACGATCCATTCTAATTCCTTCGTACGATCCATTCTAATTCCTTCGTACGATCCATTCTAATTCATTCGTACGATCCATTCTAATTCATTCACGATCCATTCTAATTCCTTCGTACGATCCATTCTAATTCATTCGTACGATCTATTCTAATTCATTCGCACGATCCATTCTAATTCATTCGCACGATCCATTCTAATTCATTCCTACGATCCAATCGAATTCATTCGTTTGATCCATTCTAATTCTTTCGTACGATCTATTCTAATTCAATCGTATGATCCATTCTAATCCATTCTAATTCATTCATACAATCCATTCTAATTCATTCGCACTATCCATTCTAATTCATTCGTCTGATCCATTCTATTTCATTCGTACGATCCATTCTTACTCATTCGTACGATCCATTCTAATTCATTCGTACGATCCATTCTAATTCATTCGCATGAATGTATCCAATCTAATTCATTCATACGATCCATTCTAATTCATTCGTACAATCCATTCTAATTCATTCGCACGAATGTATCCATTCTAATTCATTCGTACGATCCATTCTAATTCATTCCCATGAATGTAACAATTCCAATTTATTTATACGATCCGATCTAATTCATTCATACGATCCAATTTAATTCATTCGTACGATCCATTCTAATTCATTAGTACGATCCATTCTAATTTTTTCGTACGATCCATTCTAATTCATTCATACGATCCATTCTAATTCAATCATACGATCCACTCTAATTCATTCATACGATCCATTCTAATTCATTCGCACGATCCATTTTAATTCATTCGTATGATCCATTCTATTTCATTCGCATGATCCATTCTAATTCTTTCGCACGAATATATCCATTCTAATTCATTCATACGATCCATTCTAATTCATTCATACAATCCATTCTAATTCTTTCACATGATCCATTCTAATTCATTCGTACGATCCATTCTAATTCATTCGTACAATCCATTCTATTTCATTCGTACGATCTATTCTAATTCATTCGAACGATCCATTCTAACTCATTCGTACGATCCATTCTAATTCATTCGCATGAATGTATCCATTCTAATTCATTCATACGATCCATTCTAATTCATTCATATGATCCATTCTAAGTCATTCGTACGATCCATTCTAATTCATTCGCACGATCCATTCTAATTCATTCGTACGATCCATTCTAATTCATTCGAACGAATGTAACCATTCTAATTCATTCGTACGATCTATTCCATTTCATTCGTACGATCCATTCTAATTCATACGATCCATTCTATTTCATTCATATGATCCATTCTAATTCATTCGTACGATCCATTCTAATTCATTCATACAATCCATTCTAATTCATTCGCACGATCAATTCTAATTCGTTCATACAATCCATTCTAATTCTTTCGTACGATCCATTCTTACTCATTCGTACGATCCATTCTAATTCATTCGCACGAATGTATCCATTCTAATTCATTCGTACGATCCATTCTAATTCCTTCGTACGATCCATTCTAACTCCTTTGTACGATCCATTCTAATTCCTTTGTACGACCCATTATATTTTATTCGTTTGATCCATTCTAATTCCTTCGTACGATCCATTCTTATTCATTCCCATGAATGTATCCATTCTAATTCATACGTACGATCCATTCTAATTCATTTATACGATCCAATCTAATTCATTCATACAATCCATTTTAATTCATTCGCACGAATTTATCTATGCTAATTCATTCGTACGATCCATTCTAATTCATTCATACGATCCATTCTAATTCATTCGTACGATCCATTCTAATTCATACAATCCATTCTATTTTATTCATACGATCCATTCTAATTCCTTTGTACGACCCATTATATTTCATACGTATGATCCATTCTAATTCCTTTGTATGATCCATTCTAATTCATTCGTACGATCAAGTCTTACTCATTCGTATGATCCATTCTAATTCATTCGCACGAATGTATACATTCTAATTCATTCGCATGATCCATTCTAATTCATTTGTACGATCCATTCTAATTCATTCGCACAATCTATTCTAATTCAATCATACAATCCATTCTAATTCTTTCACACGATCCACTCTAATTCATTCGTACGATCCATTCTAATTCATTCGTACGATCCATTCTAATTCATTCATACGATCCATTCTAATTCATTCGTACGATTCATTCTAATTCATTCGCACGATCCATTCTAATTCCTTCGTACGATCCATTCTTATTCATTCCCATGAATGTATCCATTCTAATTCAAACGTACGATCCATTCTAATTCATTTATACGATCCAATCTAATTCATTCATACAATCCATTCTAATTCATTCGCACGAATTTATCCATTCTAATTCATTCGTATGATCCATTCTAATTTATTCGCACGATCCATTCTAATTCATTCATACGATCCATTCTAATTCATTCGTACGATCCATTCTAATTCATTTGCACGATCCACTCTAATTCACTCATGCGAATGAATTAGAATGGATCATACGAATGACTTAGAATGGATCGTATGAATGAATTAGAATGGATCGTGCGAATGAAATAGAATGGATCGTACAAATGAATTAAAATGGATCGTGCGAAAGAATTAGAATGGATTGTACGAATGAATTTGAATAGATCGTACGAATGAATTAGAATGAATTAGAATGGATTGTACGAATGAATTAGAATAGATCGTACGAATGAATTAGAATGAATTAGAATGGATCGTACGAA
Source organism: Chamaelirium japonicum (assembly GCA_947650365.1). NCBI lineage: Eukaryota > Viridiplantae > Streptophyta > Magnoliopsida > Liliales > Melanthiaceae > Chamaelirium > Chamaelirium japonicum. Next base: position 941,904 of record OX393559.1, on the reverse strand, counting down.
TGAATTAGAATGAATTAGAATGGATCGTACGAAAGAATTAGAATAGATCGTACGAATGAATTAGAATGAATTAGAATGGATCGTGCGAATGAATTAGAATGGATCGCACGAATGAATTAGAATGGATCGTACGAATGAAATAGAATAGATCGTACGAATGAATTAGAATGGATCGTACGAATGAATTAGAATGGATACATTCGTGCGAATGAATTAGAATGGATAGTATGAATGAATTAGAATAGATCGTACGAATGAATTAGAATGGATCGTACGAATGAATTAGAATGGATACATTCGTGCGAAAGAATTAGAATGGATTGTACGAATGAATTAGAATAGATCGTACGAATGAATTAGAATGAATTAGAATGGATCGTGCGAATGAATTAGAATGGATCGTACGAATGAATTAGAATGGATCGTACGAATGAAATAGAATAGATCGTACGAATGAATTAGAATGGATCGTACGAATGAATTAGAATGGATACATTCGTGCGAATGAATTAGAATGGATCGTATGAATAAATTAGAATCGATCGTACGGATGAATTAGAATGGATCATGCGAATGAATTAGAATGGATCGTGCGAATGAATTAGAATGGATCCTACGAATGAAATAGAATGGATTGTACGAATGAATTAGAATGGATCATGCGAATGAATTAGAATGGATCGTATTAATGAATTAGAATGGATCGTGCGAATGAATTAGAATGGATCGTACGAATGAGTAAGAATGGATCGTGCGAATGAATTAGAATGGATCATATGAATGAATTAGAATAGATCGTATGAATGAATTAGAATGGATCGTGCGAATAAATTAGAATGGATCATATGAATGAATTAGAATAGATTGTGCGAATGAATTAGAATGGATCGTACGAATGAATTAGAATGGATACATTCGTGCGAATGAATTAGAATGGATCGTATGAATGAATTAGAATGGATCGTGCGAATGAATTAGAATGGATCGTACGAATGTATTAGAATAGATTGTGCGAATGAATTAGAATGGATCGTACGAATGAATTAGAATGGATCGTACGAATGAATTAGAATGGATCGTATGAATGAATTAGAATGGATCATACGAATGAATTAGAATGGATCGTACTAATGAATTAGAATAGATTGTGCGAATGAATTAGAATGGATCGTATGAATGAATTAGAAAGGATACATTCATACAAATGAATTAGAATGGATCGTATGAATGCATTAGAGTGGATACATTCGTACAAATGAATTAGAATGGATCGTACGAATGAATTAGAATGGATACATTCGTGCGAATGAATTAGAATGGATCATATGAATGAATTAGAATGGATCGTGCGAATGAATTAGAATGGATCGTACGAATGAAATAGAATGGATTGTACGAATGAATTAGAATGGATCATGCTAATGAATTAGAATAGATCGTACGAATGAATTAGAATATATTGTTCAAATGAATTAGAATGGATCGAACGAATGAATTGGAATGGATACATTCGTGCGAATGAATTAGAATGGATCGTATGAATGAATTAGAGTGGATACATTCATACAAATGAATTAGAATGGATCGTACGAATGAAATAGAATCGATCGAACGAATGAATTAGAGTGGATACATTCGTACAAATGAATTAGAATGGATCGTACGAATGAATTAGAATGGATACATTCGTGCGAATGAATTAGAATGGATCATATGAATGAATTAGAATGGATCGTTTGAGTGAATGCGAATGGATCGTGCGAATGAATTAGAATGGATTGTACGAATGAATTAGAATGGATCGTACGAACGAATTAGAATGGATACATTCGTGCGAATCCATTCTATTTCATTCGTACGATCCATTCTAATTCATTCGCACGATCCATTCTAATTCATTCATACGATCCATTCGCATTCACTCAAACGATCCATTCTAATTCATTCATATGATCCATTCTAATTCTTTTGCACGAATGTATCCATTCTAATTCATTCGTTCGATCCATTCTATTTCATTCGTACGATCCATTCTAATTCATTCGCACGATCCATTCTAATTCATGCATACGATGAGTAAGAATGGATCGTACGAATGAATTAGAATGGATTGAATTAGAATGAATCGTACGAATGAATTAGAATGGATCGTACGAATGAATTAGAATGGATCGTACGAATGAATTAGAATGGATTGAATTAGAATGAATTGTACGAATGAATTAGAATGAATCATACCGTACGAATGAATTAGAATGGATCATACGAAGGAATTAGAATGGATCGTACGAATGAATTAGAATGGATCGTACGAAGGAATTAGAATGGATCGTACGAAGGAATTAGAATGGATAGTACGAATGAATTAGAATAGATACCTTCGTGCAAATGAATTAGAATGGATCGTACGAATGAGTAAGAATGGATCGTACGAATGAAATAGAATGGATCGTATGAATGAATTAGAATGGATCGTGCGAATGAATTAGAATGGATCGTACGAATGAATTAGAATAGATTGTGCGAATGAATTAGAATGGATCGTACGAATGAATTAGAATGGATCGTACGAATGAATTAGAATGGATCGTATGAATGAATTAGAATGGATCGTACAAATGAAATAGAATGGATTCGCACGAATGTATCCATTCTAATTCATTCGTACGATCCATTCTAATTCATTCGTACAATCCATTCTAATTCATTCGCACAATCTATTCGCATTCACTCAAACGATCCATCCTAATTCATTCATATGATCCATTCTAATTCATTCGCACGAACGTATCCATTCTAATTCATTCGTACGATCCATTCTAATTCATTTGTACGAATGTATTGACTCTAATTCATTCATACGATCCATTATAATTCATTCGCACGAATGTATCCATTCCAATTCATTCGTACGATCCATTCTAATTTATTCGCACAATCTATTCTAATCCATTCGTACGATCAATTCTAATTCATTAGCATGATCCATTTTAATTCATTTGTACGATCTATTCTATTTCATTCGTACAATCCATTCTTAATCAATCGTATGATCCATTCTAATCCATTCGCACAATCTATTCTAATTCATTCGTACGATCCATTCTATTTCATTCGTACGATCCATTCTAATTCATACGATCCATTCTATTTCATTCATACGATCCATTTTAATTCATTCGCACGATCCATTCTAATTCATTCATATGATCCATTCTAATTTCTTCGTATGATCTATTCTAATTCCTTCGTACGATCCATTCTAATTCCTTCGTACGATCCATTCAAATTCATTCGCACGAATCTATCCATTCTAATTCATTCGTACGATCCATTCTAATTCATTCGCACGATCCATTCTAATTCATTAATACGATCCAATCTAATTCATTCATACGATCTATTCTAATTCATTCGCACGAATATATCCTTTCAAATTCATTCGTATGATCCATTCTAATTCATTCGCACAATCTATTCTAATTCATTAGTACGATCCATTATAATTAGAATAGATTGTATGAATTAGAATGGATCGTATGAATGAATTAGAATAGATCGTACGAATGAATTAGAATGGATCGTATGAATGAATTAGATTGTGCGAACGAATTAGAATGGATATATTCGTGCGAATGAATTAGATTGGATCGTATGCATGAATTAGAATGGATCGTGCGAATGAATTAGAATAGATTGTGCGAATGAATTAGAATGGATCGTACGAATGAATTAGAATGGATCATACGAATGAATTAGAATGGATACATTCGTGCGAAAGAGTTAGAATAGATCGTATGAATGAATTAGAATGGATCGTATGAATGAAATAGAATGGATCGTACGAATGAATTAGAATAGATCGTGCGAATGAATTAGAATGGATCGTACGAATGAATTAGAATGGATCGTACGAAGGAATTAGAATGGATCGTACGAACGAATTAGAATTAGAATGAATCGTACGAATGAATTAGAATGGATCGTACGAATGAATTAGATTGGATCGTACGAATGAATTAGAATGGATTGAATTAGAATGAATCGTACGAATGAATTAGAATGAATCATACCGTACGAATGAATTAGAATGGATCATACGAAGGAATTAGAATGGATCGTACGAATGAATTAGAATGGATCGTACGAATGAATTAGAATGGATCGTACGAATGAATTAGAATGGATCTTATGAATGAATTAGAATGGATCGTGCGAATGAATTAGAATGGATCGTACGAATGAAATAGAATGGATTCGCACGAATGTATCCATTCTAATTCATTCGTACGATCCATTCTAATTCATTCGTACAATCCATTCTAATTCATTCGCACGATCCATTCGCATTCACTCAAACGACCCATTCTAATTCATAAGTACGATCCATTCTAATTCATTCAAACGATCCATTCTAATTCATTCGTACGATCCATTCTACTTCATTCGCACGAATGTATCCATTCTAATTCATTCGTACGATCCATTCTAATTCATTTGTACGAATGTATCCATTCTAATTCATTCGTACGATCCATTCTAATTGATTTGTACGAATGTATCCTTTCTAATTCATTCGTACGATCCATTCTAAATCATTCGCACAATCTATTCTAATTCATTAGTACGATCCATTCTAATTCATTCGTACGATCCATTCTAATTCATTCATACGATCCATTCTAATTCATTCGTACGATCCATTCTAATTCATTCGTACGATCCATTCTAATTAATTCGCACAATCTATTCTAATATATTCGTACGATCCATTCTAATTCATTCGCATGATCCATTCTTATTCATTCATACGATCCATTCTAATTCATTCGCACGAATGTATCCATTCTAATTCATTCGTACGATCCATTCTAATTCATTCGCACAATCTATTCTAATTCATTCATACGATCCATTCTAATTTATTCGCACGATCCATTCTAATTCATTCATACGATCCATTCTAATTCATTCATATGATCCATTCTAATTCATTCGCACGATCCATTCTTACTCATTCGTACGATCCATTCTAATTCATTCGCACGATCCATTCTAATTCATTAATACGATCCATTCTAATTCATTCGCACAATCCATTCTAATTCATTCACACTCATACGATCCATTCTAATTCATTCGCACGAATGTATCCTTTCTAATTCATTCGTACGATCCATTTTAATTCATTCGCACAATCTATTCTAATTCATTCTAATTCTAATGGATCGTTCGAATGAATTAGAAAGGATACATTCGTGCGAATGAATTAGAATGGATCGTATGAGTGTGAATGAATTAGAATGGATCGTGCGAATGAATTAGAATGGATCGTATTAATGAATTAGAATGGATCGTGCGAATGAATTAGAATGGATCGTACGAATGAGTAAGAATGGATCGTGCGAATAAATTAGAATGGATCATATGAATGAATTAGAATGGATTGTATGAATGAATTAGAATGGATCGTGCGAATAAATTAGAATGGATCGTATAAATGAATTAGAATAGATTGTGCGAATGAATTAGAATGGATCGTACGAATGAATTAGAATGGATACATTCGTGCGAATGAGTTAGAATGGATCGTATGAATGAATTAGAATGGATCGTGCGAATGAATTAGAATGGATCGTACGAATGTATTAGAATAGATTGTGCGAATGAATTAGAATGGATCGTACGAATGAATTAGAATGGATCATACGAATGAATTAGAATGGATCGTATGAATGAATTAGAATGGATCGTACGAATGAATTAGAATGGATCGTACTAATGAATTAGAATAGATTGTGCGAATGAATTAGAATGGATCGTACGAATGAATTAGAAAGGATACATTCGTACAAATGAATTAGAATGGATCGTACGAATGAATTAGAATGGATACATTCGTACAAATGAATTAGAATGGATCGTACGAATGAATTAGAATGGATACATTCGTGCGAATGAATTAGAATGGATCGTACGAATGAATTAGAATGGATCATTTTAATGAATTAGAATGGATCCTAATTATGAATTAGAATGGGTCGTTTGAGTGAATGCGAATGGATCGTGCGAATGAATTAGAATGGATTGTACGAATGAATTAGAATGGATCGTACGAATGAATTAGAATGGATATATTCGTGCGAATCCATTCTATTTCATTCGTACGATCCATTCTAATTCATTCGCACGATCCATTCTAATTCATTCATACGATCCATTCTAATTCGATCGTACGATCCATTCTAATTCATTCATACGATCCATTCTAATTCCTTCGTATGATCCATTCTAATTCATTCGTACGGTATGATTCATTCTAATTCATTCATACGATTCATTCTAATTCAATCCATTCTAATTCATTCGTACGATCCATTCTAATTCATTCGTACGATCTATTCTAATTCATTCATACGATCCATTCTAATTCATTCGTACGATTCATTCTAATTCTAATTCATTCGTACGATCCATTCTAATTCCTTCGTACGATCCATTCTAATTCATTCGTACGATCCATTCTAATTCATTCGCACGATCCATTCTAATTCATTCGTACGATCCATTCTAATTCATTCATACGATCCATTCTAATTCATTCATACGATCTATTCTAATTCTTTCGCACGAATGTATCCATTCTAATTCATTCGTACGATCCATTCTAATTCATTCGTACGATCCATTCTAATTCATTCGTACGATCCATTCTAATTCATTCGCACAATCTATTCTAATTCATTCGCACGATCCATTCTAATTCATGCATACGATCCAATCTAATTCATTCGCACGAATGTATCCATTCTAATTCATTCATACGATCCATTTTAATTCATTCGTACGATCCATTCTATTTTATTCGCACGATCCATTCTAATTCATTCGTACGATCCATTCTATTTCATTCATACGATCCATTCTAATTCATTCGTACGATCCATTCTAATTCATTCGTACGATCTATTCTATTTCATTCGTACAATCCTTTCTAACTCAATCGTATGATCTATTCTAATCCATTCACACAATCTATTCTAATTCATTCGTACGATCCATTCTATTTCATTCGTACGATCCATTCTAAGATCCATTCTAATTTATTCGCACGATCCATTCTAATTCATTCGTATGATCCATTCTAATTCATTCGTACGATCCATTCTAATTCATTCGTACGATTCTTTCTAATTCAATCCATTCTAATTCATTCGTACGATCCATTCTAATTCATTCGTACGATCCATTCTAATTCATTCGTACGATTCATTCTAATTCAATCCATTCTAATTCATTCGTACGATCCATTCTTACTCATTCGTACGATCCATTCTAATTCATTCGCACGATCCAATCTAATTCATTCGTACGATCTATTCTAATTCATTCGTACGATCCATTCTAATTCCTTCGTACGATCCATGCTAATTCATTCGTAGGATCCATTCTAATTCATTCGCACGATCCATTCTAATTAGAATTGATCGTACGAATGAATTAGAATAGATTGTGCGAATGAATTAGAATGGATCGTACGAATGAATTGGAATGGATACATTCGTGCGAATGAATTAGAATAGATCGTACGAATGAAATATAATGGATCGTGCGAATGAATTAGAATGGATCGTACGAATGAATTAGAATGGATCGTACGAATGAATTAGAATGGATCGTACAAATGACTTAGAATGGATCGTTCGAATGAATTAGAATAGATTGTGCGAATGAATTAGAATGGATCGTACGAATGAATTAGAAAGGATACATTCGTGCGAATGAATTAGAATGGATCGTATGAGTGTGAATAAATTAGAATGGATTGTGCGAATGAATTAGAATGGATCGTATGAATGAATTAGAATGGATCGTACGAATGAATTAGAATGGATACATTCGTGCAAAAGAATTAGAATGGATTGTATGAATGAATTAGAATGGATCGTGCGAATGAATTAGAATGGATCGTGCGAATGAATTAGAATGGATCGTACGAATGAATTAGAATGGATCGTAGGAATGAATTAGAAAGGATACATTCGAATTCATTCGTACGATCCATTCTAATTCATTCGTCCGATCTATATTCTAATTCATTCGCACGATCCATTCTAATTCATTCATACGATCCATTCTAATTTATTCGCACGATCCATTCTAATTCATTCGTACGATCCATTCTAATTCATTTGCACAATCTATTCTAATTCACTCAAACGATCCATTCTAATTCATTCATATGATCTATTCTAATTCATTCGCACGAATGTATCCATTCTAATTCATTCGTACAATCCATTCTAATTCATTTGTACGAATGTATCCACTCTAATTCATTCATACGATCCATTCTAATTCATTCGCACGAATGTATCCATTCCAATTCATTCGTACGATCCATTCTAATTCATTCGCACAATCTATTCTAATTCATTCGTATGATCCATTCTAATTCATTCGTACGATTCATTCTAATTCAATCCATTCTAATTCATTCGTACGATCCATTCTTACTCATTCGTACAATCCATTCTAATTCATTCGCACGAATGAATTCATTCTAATTCATTCGTATGATCCATTCTAATTCATTCGCATGAATGTATCCATTCTAATTCATTCGTACGATCCATTCTATCTCATTCGTACAATCCATTCTAATTAGAATGGATCGTACGAATGAATTAGAATGGATACATTCATGCAAATGAATTAGAATGGATCATACGAATGAATTAGAATAGATTCATTCGTGCGAATGAATTAGAATGGATCGTATGAATGAGTAGGAATGGATCGTACGAATGAATTAGAATGGATTGAATTAGAATGAATCGTACGAATGAATTAGAATGGATCGTACGAATGAATTAGAATAGATTGTGCGAATGAATTAGAATGGATCGTACGAATGAATTGGAATGGATACATTCATGCGAATGAATTAGAATGGATCGTATGAATGAATTAGAGTGGATACATTCGTACAAATGAATTAGAATGGATCGTACGAATGAATTAGAATGGATACATTCGTGCGAATGAATTAGAATGGATCATATGAATGAATTAGAATGGATCGTTTGAGTGAATTAGAATAGATTGTGCGAATGAATTAGAATATATTCGTGCGAATGAATTAGAATAGATTCGTGTGAATGAATTAGAATGGATCGTATGAATGAATTAGAAAGGATCGTGCGAATGAATTAGAATATAGATCGTACGAATGAATTAGAATGGATCGTACGAATGAATTCGAATGTATCCTTTCTAATTCATTCGTACGATCCATTCTAATTCATTCGTACGATCCATTCTAATTCATTCGTACGATCCATTCTAATTCATTCGCACGATCCATTCTAATTCATTTGCACGATCCATTCTAATTCATTCATACAATCCATTCTAATTCTTTTGCACGAATGTATCCATTCTAATTCATTCGTACGATCCATTCTAATTCATTCGTACGATCCATTCTAATTCATTCGCACAATCCATTCTAATTCATTCACACTCATACGATCCATTCGAATTCATTCGCACGAATGTATCCTTTCTAATTCATTCGTACGATCCATTCTAATTCATTCGAACGATCCATTCTAAGTCATTCGTACGATCCATTCTAATTCATTCGTACGATCCATTCTAATTCATTCGCACGATCCATTCTATTTCATTCGTACGATCCATTCTAATTCATTCGCATGAATGTATCCATTCCAATTCATTCGTACGATCCATTCTAATTCATTCGCACAATCTATTCTAATTCATTCGTACGATCAATTCTAATTCATTCGCACGTATCTATTCTAATTCATTCATACGATCCATTCTATTTCATTCGTACGATCCATTCTTACCCATTCGTACGATCCATTTTAATTCATTCGTACGATCCATTCTAATTCATTCGTACAATCCATTCTAATTCATTCGCACGTATCCATTCTAATTCATTCATACGATCCATTCTATTTCATTCGTACGATCCATTCTTGCTCATTCGTACGATCCATTCTTACTCATTCGTACGATCCATTCTAATTCATTCGTACGACCCATTCTAATTCATTCGTACGATCCATTCTAATTCATTCGCACGATCCATTCTAATTCATTCGCACGATCCATTCTAATTCATTCATACGATCCATTCTAATTCATTCATATGATCCACTCTAATTCATTCCTACGATCCATTCTAATTCATTCGTACGATCCATTCTAATTCATTCGGATCGTGCGAATAAATTAGAATGGATCTTACAAATGAATTAGAATGGAATGTATAGATTGTGCGAATGAATTAGAATGGATCGTACGAATGAGTTAGAATGGATCGTACGAATGAGTAAGAATGGATCGTACGAATAAAATAGAATGGATCGTATGAATGAATTAGAATGGATACGTGCGAATGAATTAGAATTGATAGTACGAATGAATTAGAATAGATTGTGCGAATGAATTAGAATGGATCGTGCGAATGAATTAGAATGGATCATGCGAATGAATTAGAATGGATCGTGCGAATGAATTAGAAAGGATACATTCGTGCGAATGAATTAGAATGGATCGTATGAGTGTGAATGAATTAGAATGGATCGTGCGAATGAATTAGAATGGATCGTATTAATGAATTAGAATGGATCATACGAAGGAATTAGAATGGATCGTACGAATGAATTAGAATGGATCGTACGAAGGAATTAGAATGGATCGTACGAAGGAATTAGAATGGATAGTACGAATGAATTAGAATGGATACCTTTGTGCAAATAAATTAGAATGGATCGTACGAATGAGTAAGAATGGATCGTACGAATGAAATAGAATGGATCGTATGAACGAATTAGAATGGATCGTGCGAATGAATTAGAATGGATCGTACGAATGAATTAGAATAGATTGTGCGAATGAATTAGAATGGATCGTACGAATGAATTAGAATGGATCGTACGAATGAATTAGAATGGATCATGCGAATGAATTAGAATGGATCGTACGAATGAAATAGAATGGATTCGCACGAATGAATTAGAGTGGATCATATGAATTAGAATCGATCCATTCTAATTCATTCGTACGATCCATTCTAATTCATTCCTACGATCCATTCTAATTCTTTCGCACGAATGTATCCATTCTAATTCATTCGTATGATCCATTCTAATTCATTCATACGATCCATTCTAATTCATTCGTACGATCCATTCTAATTCATTCGTACGATCTATATTCTAATTCATTCGCACGATCCATTCTAATTCATTCGCACAATCTATTCTAATTCATTCGTACGATCCATTCTAATTCATTCGCACAATCCATTCTAATTCATTCATACGATCCATTCTATTTCATTCGTACGATCCATTCTTACTCATTCGTACGATCCATTCTAATTCATTTGCACGAAGGTATCTATTGTAATTCATTCATACTATCCATTCTAATTCCTTCGTACGATCCATTCTAATTCCTTCGTACGATCCATTCTAATTCATTCGTACGATCCATTCTAATTCATTCGTACGATCTATTCTAATTCCTTCGCACGATCCATTCTAATTCATTCATACGATCCATTCTAATTCATTCGTACGATCCATTCTAATTCATTCGTACGATCCATTCTTATTCATTCGCACAATCCATTCTAATTCATTCATACGATCCATTCTAACTCATTAGAACGATCCATTCTAAGTCATTCGACGATCCATTCTAATTCATTCGTACGATCCATTCTAATTCATTCGCACGATCCATTCTATTTCATTCGTACGATCCATTGTAATTCATTCGCACGAATGTATCCATTCCAATTCATTCGTACGATCCATTCTAATTCATTCGCACAATCTATTCTAATTCATTCGTACGATCAATTCTAATTCATTCGCACGTATCTATTCTAATTCATTCATACGATCCATTCTATTTCATTCGTACGATCCATTCTTACTCATTCGCACGATCCATTCTAATTCATGCATATGATGAGTAAGAATGGATCGTACGAATGAATTAGAATGGATTGAATTAGAATGGATCGTATGAATGAATTAGAATAGATTGTACGAATGAATTATAATGGATCGTACGAATGAATTAGAATGGATACATTCGTGCGAATGAATTAGAATGGATCGTATGAATGAATTAGAATCGATCGTACGAATGAATTAGAATGGATCATGCGAATGAATTAGAATGGATCGTGCGAATGAATTAGAATGGATCGTACGAATGAAATAGAATGGATTGTACGAATGAGATAGAATGGATCGTACGAATGAATTAAAATGGATACATTCATGCGAATGAATTAGAATGGATCATACGAATGAATTAGAATGGATTCATTCGTGCGAATGAATTAGAATGGATCGTACGAATGAGTAAGAATGGATCGTACGAATGAATTAGAATGGATTGAATTAGAATGAATCGTATGAATGAATTAGAATGGATCGTACGAATGAATTAGAATGGATCGTACGAATGAATTAGAATGGATTGATTTAGAATGAATCGTACGAATGAATTAGAATGAATCATACCGTACGAATGAATTAGAATGGATCATACGAAGGAATTAGAATGGATCGTACGAATGAATTAGAATGGATCGTACGAATGAATTAGAATGGATCGTACAAAGGAATTAGAATGGATCGTACGAAGGAATTAGAATGGATAGTACAAATGAATTAGAATGGATACCTTCGTGCAAATGAATTAGAATGGATCGTACGAATGAGTAAGAATGGATTGTGCGAATGAATTAGAATGGATCATATGAATGAATTAGAATGGATCGTATGAATGAATTAGAATGGATCGTGCGAATAAATTAGAATGGATCGTATGAATGAATTAGAATAGATTGTGCGAATGAATTAGAATGGATCGTACGAATGAATTAGAATGGATACATTCGTGCGAATGAATTAGAATGGATCGTATGAATGAATTAGAATGGATCGTGCGAATGAATTAGAATGGATCGTACGAATGTATTAGAATAGATTGTGCGAATGAATTAGAATGGATCATACGAATGAATTAGAATGGATCGTACGAATGAATTAGAATGGATCGTATGAATGAATTAGAATGGATCGTACGAATGAATTAGAATGGATCATACTAATGAATTAGAATAGATTGTGCGAATGAATTAGAATGGATCGTACGAATGAATTAGAAAGGATACATTCGTACAAAAGAATTAGAATGAATCGTACGAATGAATTAGAGTGGATACATTCGTACAAATGAATTAGAATGGATCGTACGAATGAATTAGAATGGATACATTCGTGCGAATGAATTAGAATGGATCATATGAATTAATTAGAATGGATCGTGCGAATGAATTAGAATGGATCGTACGAATGAGTAAGAATGGATCGTACGAATGAAATAGAATGGATCGTATGAATAAATTAGAATGGATCGTGCGAATGAATTAGAATGGATCGTACGAATGAATTAGAATAGATTGTGCGAATGAATTAGAATGGATCGTACGAATGAATTAGAATGGATCGTACGAATGAATTAGAATGGATCGTATGAATGAATTAGAATGGATCGTGCGAATGAATTAGAATGGATCGTACGAATGAAATAGAATGGATTCGCACAAATGTATCCATTCTAATTCATTCGTACGATCCATTCTAATTCATTCGTACAATCCATTCTAATTCATTCGCACGATCCATTCTTACTCATTCGTACGATCCATTCTAATTCATTCGCACGATCCATTCTAATTCATTAATACGATCCATTCTAATTCTTTCGCACGATCCATTCTAATTCATTCACACTCATACGATCCATTCTAATTCATTCGCACAATCTATTCTAATTCATTCGAACGATCCATTCTAAGTCATTCGTACGATCCATTCTAATTCATTCGTACGATCCATTCTAATTCATTCGCACGATCCATTCTAATTCATTAATACGATCCAATCTAATTCATTCATATGATCCATTCTAATTCATTCGTACGATCCATTCTAATTCATTCGCACGATCCATTCTAATTCATTTTTACGAATGTAGCCACTCTAATTCATTCATACGATCTATTCTAATTCATTCGCACGAATGTATCCATTCCAATTCATTCGTACGATCCATTCTATTTCATTCGTACGATCCATTCTAATTCATTCGATCCATTCTAATTCATTCGTACAATCCATTCTAATTCATTCGCACGATCCATTCGCATTCACTCAAACGATCCATTCTAATTCATTCATATGATCCATTCTAATTCATTCGCACGAATGTATCCATTCTAATTCATTCGTACGATCCATTCTAATTCATTCGCACAATCTATTCTAATTCATTCGTACGATCAATTCTAATTCATTAGCATGATCCATTCTAATTCCTTCGTACGATCCATTCTAATTCCTTCGTACGATCCATTCTAATTCATTCGTACGATCCATTCTACTTCATTCATTTGATCCATTCTAATTCATTCGTATTAATGAATTTGAATGGATCGTATGAATGAATTAGATTGGATCGTATGAATGAATTAGAATGGATCGTACGAATGAAATAGAATGGATTGTATGAATGAATTAGAATGGATCGTACGTATGAATTAGAATGGATCGTGCGAATGAATTAGAATAGATCGTATGAATGAATTAGAGTAGATACATTCGTACGAAGGAATTAGAATGGATCGTACGAATGAATTAGAATGGATCGTACGAATGAATTAGAATGGATCGTATGAATGAATTAGAATGGATCGTGCGAATGAATTAGAATGGATCGTACGAATGAATTAGAATGGATCGAACGAATGAATTAGAATAGAAACATTCGTGCAAAAGAATTAGAATGGATTGTATGAATGAATTAGAATGGATCGTGCGAATGAATTAGAATGGATCGTACGAATGAATTAGAATGGATACATTCGTGCGAATGAATTAGAATGGATCATACGAATGAATTAGAGTTGATACATTCGTGTGAATGAATTAAAATGGATAATACGAATGAGTAAGAATGGATCATAGAATTAGAATGGATCGTATGAATGAATTATAATGGATCGTACGAATGAATTAGAATGGATACATTCGTGCAAATGAATTAGAATGGATCGTACGAATGAGTAAGAATGGATCGTACGAATGAAATAGAATGGATCGTACGGATGAATTAGAATGGATCGTGCGAATGAATTAGAATGGATCGTACGAATGAGTAAGAATGGATCGTATGAATGAATTTGAATGGATCGTGCGAATGAATTAGAATGGATCGTACGAATGAGTAAGAATGGATCGTATGAATGAATTAGAATGGATCGTGCGAATAAATTAGAATGGATCGAACGAATGAATTAGAATGGATCATACGAATGAATTAGAATGGATCATATGAATGAATTAGAATGGATCGTGCGAATGAATTAGAATGGATTATATGAATGAAATAGAATGGATCATACGAATGAAATAGAATGGATCGTACGAAGGAATTAGAATGGATCGTATGAATGAATTAGAGTGGATACATTGAATGAATTAGAGTGGATACATTCGTACAAATGAATTAGAATGGATACATTCGTGTGAATGAATTAGAATGGATCATATGAATGAAATAGAATGGATTGTACGAATGAGATAGAATGGATCGTACGAATGAATTAGAATGGATACATTCATGCGAATGAATTAGAATTGATCATACGAATGAATTAGAATGGATTCATTCGTGCGAATTAATTAGAATGGATCGTATGAATGAGTAAGAATGGATCGTACGAATGAATTAGAATGGATTGAATTAGAATGAATCGTACGAATGAATTAGAATGGATCGTACGAATGAATTAGAATGGATCGTATTAATGAATTAGAATGGATCGTGCGAATGAATTAGAATGGATCGTACGAATGAGGAAGAATGGATCGTGCGAATGAATTAGAATGGATCATATGAAAGAATTAGAATGGATTGTATGAATGAATTAGAATGGATCGTGCAAATGAATTAGAATGGATACATTCGTGCGAATGAATTAGAATGGATCGTATGAATGAATTAGATTGGATCGTATGAATGAATTAGAATGGATCGTGCGAATGAATTAGAATAGATTGTACGAATGAATTAGAATGGATCGTACGAATGAATTAGAATGGATCGTACGAATGAATTAGAATGGATCATATGAATTAGAATGGATCGTACGAAGGAATTAGAATGGATCGTATGAATGAATTAGATTGGATCGTATTAATGAATTTGAATGGATCGTATGAATGAATTAGATTGGATCGTATGAATGAATTAGAATGGATCTTGCGAATGAATTAGAATGGATCGTACGAATGAAATAGAATGGATTGTATGAATGAATTAGAATAGATCGTGCGAATGAATTAGAATGGATCGTACGAATGAATTAGAATGGATCGTATGTATGAATTAGAATGGATCATGCAAATGAATTAGAATGGATCGTATGAATGAATTAGAGTAGATACATTCGTACGAAGGAATTAGAATGGATCGTACGAATGAATTAGAATGGATTATATGAATTAGAATGGATCGTACGAATGAATTAGAATGGATCATATGAATGAATTAGAATGGATCGTATGTATGAATTAGAATGGATCGTGCAAATGAATTAGAATGGATCGTATGAATGAATTAGAGTAGATACATTCGTACGAAGGAATTAGAATGGATCGTACGAATGAATTAGAATGGATTATATGAATGAATTAGAATTGATCGTACGAATGAATTAGAATGGATACATTCGTGCGAATGAATTAGAATGGATTGTACGAATAAATTAGAATGGATCGTACGAATGAATTAGAATAGATTGTACGAATGAATTAGAATGGATCGTACTTCTAATTCATTCGTACGATCCATTCTAATTCATTCATACAATCCATTCTACTTCTTTCGCACGAATGTATCCATTCTAATTCATTCGTACGATCCATTCTAATTCATTCGTACGACCCATTCTAATTCTTTCGCACGGTCCATTCTAATTCATTCGTACGATCTATTCTATTTCATTCGTACAATCCATTCTAATTCATTCATAAGATCCATTCTAATTCATTCATACGATCCATTCTAATTCATTCGTACGATCTATTCTGTTTCATTCATACGATCCATTCTAATTTGTTTGTACGATTCTTTCTAATTCCTTCGTACGATCCATTCTATTTCATTCGTATGACCCATTCTAATTCATAAGTACAATCCATTCTAATTCATTCAAACGATCCATTCTAATTCATTCGTACGATCCATTCTAATTCATTCGCACGATCCATTCTAATTCATTCATATGATCCAATCTAATTCATTCATACGATCCATTCTAATTCATTCGCACGAATGTATCCATTCTAATTCATTCGCATGATCCATTCTAATTCATTCATACGATCCATTCTATTTCATTCGTACGATCCATTCTTACTCATTCGTACGATCCATTCTAATTCATTTGCACAAAGGTATCCATTCTAATTCATTCGTACTATCCATTCTAATTCCTTCGTACGATCCATTCTAATTCCTTCGTACGATCCATTCTAATTCATTCATACGATCCATTCTAATTCATTCGTACGATCCATTATAATTCCTTCGTATGATCCATTATAATTCATTCGTACGGTATGATTCATTCTAATTCATTCGTACGATTTATTCTAATTCAATCCATTCTAATTCATTCGTACGATCCATTCTAATTCATTCGTACGATTCATTCTAATTCATTCATACGATCCATTCTAATTTATTCGCACGATCCATTCTAATTCCTTCGTATGATCCATTCTAATTCATTCGTATGGTATGATTCATTCTAATTCAATCCATTCTAATTCATTCGTACGATCCATTCTTACTCATTCGTACGATCCATTCTAATTCATTCGCACGAATGAATCCATTCTAATTCATTCGTATGATCCATTCTAATTCATTCGCATGAATGTATCCATTCTAATTCATTCGTACGATCCATTCTATCTCATTCGTACAATCCATTCTATTTCATTCGTACGATCCATTCTAATTCATTCGCACGATCCATTCTAATTCATTCGCATGATCCATTCTAATTAATTCGTACGATCGATTCTAATTCATTCATACGATCCATTCTAATTCATTCGCACGAATGTATCCATTCTAATTCATTCGTACGATCCATTCTAATTCATTCGTACGATCCATTCTTACTCATTCGTACAATCCATTCTAATTAATTCATACGATCCAATCTAATTCATTCATACGATCCATTCTAATTCATTCGCACAATCTATTCTAATTCATTCGTACGATCCATTCTAATTTATTCGCACGATCCATTCTAATTCATTCATACGATCCATTCTAATTCATTCATATGATCCATTCTAATTCATTCGCATGATCCATTCTTACTCATTCGTACGATCCATTCTAATTCATTCGTACTATCCATTCTAATTCATTCATACGATCCATTCTATTTCATTCGTACGATCCATTCTTACTCATTTGTACGATCCATTCTAATTCATTTGCACGAAGGTATCCATTCTAATTCATTCGTACTATTTATTCTAATTCATTCGCACGATCCATTCTAATTCACTCAAACGATCCATTCTATTTCATTCATATGATTCATTCTAATTCATTCGCACGAATGTATCCATTCTAATTCATTCGTACGATCCATTCTAATTCATTTGTACGAATGTATCCACTCTAATTCATTCATACGATCCATTCTAATTAATTCGCACGAATGTATCCATTCCAATTCATTCGTACGATCCATTCTAATTCATTCGCACAATCTATTCTAATTCATTCGTACGATCAATTCTAATTCATTAGCATGATCCATTCTAATTCATTCGTACGATCTATTCTATTTCATTCGTACAATCCATTCTTACTCAATCGTATGATCCATTCTAATCCATTCGCACAATCTATTCTAATTCATTCGTACGACCCATTCTATTTCATTCGTACGATCCATTCTAATTCATAAGATCCATTCTATTTCATTCATACGATCCATTTTAATTCATTCGCACGATCCATTCTAATTCATTCATACGATCCATTCTAATTCATTCGTACGATCCATTCTAATTTCTTCGTATGATCTATTCTAATTCCTTCGTACGATCCATTCTAATTCCTTCGTACAATCCATTCAAATTCATTCGCACGAATCTATCCATTCTAATTCATTCGTACGATCTATTCTAATTCATTCGCACGATCCATTCTAATTCATTAATACGATCCAATCTAATTCATTCATACGATCTATTCTAATTCATTCGCATGAATATATCCTTTCTAATTCATTCGTACGATCCATTCTAATTCATTTGCACAATCTATTCTAATTCATTAGTACGATCCATTCTAATTCATTCGTACGATCCATTCTAATTCATTAGCACGATCCAGATTCATTTATCCGTACGATCTATACTATTTCATTCTTACGATCCATTCTTATCGCACGATCCATTCTAATTCATTCGCACGATCCATTCTCCATTCTAACTCCTTCGTACGATCCATTCTAATTCCTTCGTATCCATTCTAATTCACTCATACGATCCATTCTAATTCATTCATACGATCTATTCTAATTCAGTCGCATGAATGTATCCATTCTAATTCATTCGTACGATCCATTCTAATTCATTCGCACAATCTATTCTAATTCATTCATACGATCCATCCTAATTCATTCGCACGAATGTATCCATTCTAATTCATTCATACAATCCATTCTATTTCATTCGTACGATCTATTCTTACTCATTCGTACAATCCATTCGTATCCATTATAATTCATTCGTACGATCTATTCTAATTCATTCGTACGATCCATTCTAATTCATTCGCACAATCCATTCTAATTCATTCACACTCATACGATCCATTCTAATTCATTCGCACGAATGTATCCTTTCTAATTCATTCGTACGATCCATTCTAATTCATTCACACAATCTATTCTAATTCATTCGAACGATCCATTCTAAGTCATTCGTACGATCCATTCTAATTCATTCGTACGATCCATTCTAATTCATTCGTACGATCCATTCTAATTCATTCGTACAATCCATTCTAATTCTTTTGCACGAATGTATCGTGCGAATGAATTAGAATGGATCGTACGAAGGAATTAGAATGGATAGTACGAATGAATTAGAACGGATACCTTCGTGCAAATGAATTAGAATGGATCATACGAATGAGTAAGAATGGATCGTACGAATGAAATAGAATGGATCGTATGAATAAATTAGAATGAATCGTGTGAAAGAATTAGAATGGATTGTACGGATGAATTTGAACGGATCGTATGAATGAATTTAAATGGATCGTACGAATGAATTAGAATGGATACATTCGTGCGAATGAATTAGAATGGATCGTATGAATGAATTAGATTGGATCGTATGCATGAATTAGAATGGATCGTGCGAATCAATTAGAATGGATCGTACGAATGAATTAGAATGGATCGAACAAATGAATTAGAATGGATACATTCGTGCAAAAGAATTAGAATGGATTGTATGAATGAATTATAATGGATCGTGCGAATGAATTAGAATGGATCGTACGAATGAATTAGAATGGATACATTCGTGCGAAAGAATTAGAATAGATCGTATGAATGAATTAGAATGGATCGTATGAATGAAATAGAATGGATCGTACGAATGAATTAGAATGGATCGTGCAAATGAATTAGAATGGATCGTACGAATGAATTAGAATGGATCGTACGAAGGAATTAGAATGGATCGTACGAATGAATTAGAATAGTTCGTATGAATGAATTAGAATGGATACGAATGGATCGTACGAATGAGTAAGAATGGATCGTACGAATGAAATAGAATGGATCGTATGAATGAATTAGAATGGATTGAATTAGAATGAATCGTACGAATGAATTAGAATGGATCGTACGAATGAATTAGAATGGATCGTACGAATGAATTAGAATGGATTGAATTAGAATGGATCGTACGATAAGAATGGATCGTACGAATGAAATAGAATAGATCGTACGGATAAATGAATTTGGATCGTACGAATGAATTAGAAAGGATATATTCGTGCGAATGAATTAGAATAGATCGTATGAATGAATTAGATTGGATCGTATTAATGAATTAGAATGGATCGTGCGAATGAATTAGAATGGATCGTACGAATGAATTAGAATGGATAGATTCGTGCGAATGAATTTGAATGGATCGTACGAAGGAATTAGAATGGATCGTACGAAGGAATTAGAATAGATCATACGAAGAAATTAGAATGGATCGTACGAATGAATTAGAATGGATCGTATGAATGTATTAGAATGGATCGTGCGAATGAATTAAAATGGATCGTATGAATGAAATAGAATGGATCGTATGAATTAGAATGGATCGTACGAATGAAATAGAATGGATCGTACGAATGAATTAGAATAGATTGTGCGAATGGATTAGAATGGATCATACGATTGAGTAAGAATGGATTGTACGAATGAAATAGAATAGATCGTATGAATGAATTAGAATGGATCATGCTAATTAATTAGAATAGATCGTACGAATGAATTAGAATAGATTGTGCGAATGAATTAGAATGGATCGTACGAATGAATTGGAATGGATACATTCATGCGAATGAATTAGAATGGATCGTATGAACGAATTAGAGTGGATACATTCGTACAAATGAATTAGAATGGATCTTACGAATGAATTAGAATGGATACATTCGTGCGAATGAATTAGAATGGATCATATGAATGAATTAGAATGGATCGTTTGAGTGAATGCGAATGGATCGTGCGAATGAATTAGAATGGATTGTACAAATGAATTAGAATGGATCGTACGAATGAATTAGAATGGATACATTCGTGCGAATCCATTCTATTTCATTCGTACGATCCATTCTAATTCATTCGCGCGATCCATTCTAATTCATTCATACGATCCATTCTAATTCATTCGTACGATCCATTCTAATTCCTTCGTACGATCCATATTCTAATTCATTCGCACGATCCATTCTAATTCATTCATACGATCCATTCTAATTTATTCCCACGATCCATTCTAATTCATTTGTACGATCCATTCTAATTCATTCGCACAATCTATTCTAATTCATTCGAACGATCCATTCTAATTCATTCGTACGATCCATTCTAATTCATTCGTACGATCCATTCTAATTCATTCGCACGATCCATTCTAATTCATTCGCACGATCCATTCTAATTCATTAGCACGATCCATTCTAATTCATTCGTACGATCCATTCTAATTCATTTATACGATCCAATCTAATTCATTCATACGATCCATTCTAATTCTTTCGCACGAATGTATCCATTCTAATTCATTCGCACAATCTATTCTAATTCATTCGTACGATCAATTCTAATTCATTAGCATGATCCATTCTAATTCATTCGTACGATCTATTCTATTTCATTCGTACAATCCATTCTAATTGATTCGTACGATCCATTCTAATTCATTCGCACGATCCATTCTAATTCATTCGCACGATCCATTCTAATTCTTTCGTACGATCCATTCTAATTCATTCGCACAATCTAGTCTAATTCATTCGTACGATCCATTCTAATTCATTCATACGATCCATTCTAACTCATTCGCACGATCCATTCTAATTCATTCGTACGATCCATTCTAATTCATTCATACGATCCATTCTAATTCATTCGTACGATCCATTCTAATTCATTCGTACGATCCATTCTAATTCATTTGTACGATCCATTCTAATTCATTCGCACAATCTTTTCTAATTCATTCGTAGGATCCATTCTAATTCATTACTACGATCCATTCTAATTCATTCATACGATCCATTCTAATTCATTCGTACGATCCATTCTAATTCATTCGCACGATCCATTCTAATTCATTCATACGATCCATTCTAATTCATTCGCATGAATGTATCCATTCTAATTCATTCGTACGATCTATTCTATCTCATTCGTACAATCCATTCTATTTCATTCGTACGATCCATTCTAATTCATTCGCACGATCCATTCTAATTCATTCGTATGATCCATTCTAATTCATTCGTACGATCCATTCTAATTAGAATAGATCGTATGAATGAATTAGATTGGATCGTATTAATGAATTTGAATGGATCATGCGAATGAATTAGAATGGATCGTACGAAGGAATTAGAATGGATCGTACGAAGGAATTAGAATGGATAGTACGAATGAATTAGAATGGATACCTTCGTGCAAATGAATTAGAATGGATCGTACGAATGTATAAGAATGGATCGTACGAATGAAATAGAATGGATCGTATGAATGAATTAGAATGGATCGTGCGAATGAATTAGAATGGATCGTACGAATGAATTAGAATAGATTGTGCGAATGAATTAGAATGGATCGTACGAATGAATTAGAATGGATCGTACGAATGAATTCGAATAGATCGTATGCATGAATTAGAATGGATCGTGCGAATGAATTAGAATGGATCGTACGAATGAATTAGAATGGATCGTACGAAGGAATTAGAATGGATCGTACGAATGAATTAGAAAGGATACATTCGAATTCATTCGTACGATCCATTCTAATTCCTTCGTACGATCCATATTCTAATTCATTCGCACGATCCATTCTAATTCATTCGCACGATCCAGTCTAATTCATTCATACGATCCATTCTAATTCATTCACACAATCCATTCTAATTCATTCTAATTTATTCGTACGTGAGTGGATCGTGTTTTTTCGTGCTAATGAATTAGAATGGATCGTACGAATGAATTAGAATGGATACATTCGTGCGAAAGAATTAGAATGGATCGTATGAATAAATTAGATTGGATACATTCGTGCAAATGAATTAGAATGGATACATTCATGGGAATGAATTAGACTGGATCGTACAAAGGAATTAGAATGGATCATACGAATGAAATATAATGGGTCGTACAAAGGAATTAGGATGGATCGTACGAATGAATTAGAATGGATCGTACGAATGAATTAGAATGGATTGAATTAGAATAAATCGTACGATTGAATTAGAATGAATCGTACGAATGAATTAGAATGGATCATACGAATGAATTAGAATGGATCGTATGAATGAATTAGAATGGATTGAATTAGAATGAATCGTACGAATGAATTAGAATGAATCATACCGTACGAATGAATTAAAATGGATCATAAAAAGGAATTAGAATGGATCGTGCGAATGAATTCGAA
This sequence comes from Chamaelirium japonicum, assembly GCA_947650365.1. NCBI lineage: Eukaryota > Viridiplantae > Streptophyta > Magnoliopsida > Liliales > Melanthiaceae > Chamaelirium > Chamaelirium japonicum. The sequence goes on along the minus strand of OX393559.1, from coordinate 917,486 downwards.
TGTATCCATTCTAATTCATTCGCACGATCCATTCTAATTCATTCATACAATCCATTCTAATTCTTTTGCACGAATGTATCCATTCTAATTCATTCGTACGATCCATTCTAATTCATTCGTACGATCCATTCTAATTCATTAAAACGATCTAATCTAATTCATTCATACGATCTATTCTAATTCATTCGCACGATCTAATCTATTTCATTCGTACAATCCTTTCTATTTCATTCGTACGATCCATTCTAATTCATTCGCACGATCCATTCGAATTCATCCATACGATCCATTCTAATTCATTCGTACGATCCATTCTAATTCTTTCGTACGATCCATTCTAATTCATTCGCACAATCTATTCTAATTCATTCGTACGATCCATTCTAATTCATTCGCACGATCCATTCTAATTCATTCATACGATCCATTCTATTTCATTCGTACGATCCATTCTTACTCATTCGTACGATCCATTCTAATTCATTTGCATGAAGGTATCCATTCTAATTCATTCGTACTATCCATTCTAATTCCTTCGTACGATCCATTCTAATTCCTTCGTACGATCCATTCTAATTCATTCGTACGATCCATTCTAATTCATTCGTACAATCCTTTCTAATTCATTCGCACGATCCATTCGTATTCACTCAAACGATCCTTTCTAATTCATTCATATGATCCATTCTAATTCATTCGCACGAATGTATCCATTCTAATTCATTCGTACGATCCATTCTAATTCATTTGTACGAATGTATCCACTCTAATTCATTCATACGATCCATTCTAATTCATTCGCACGAATGTATCCATTTCAATTCATTCATACGATCCATTCTAATTCATTCGCACAATCTATTCTAATTCATTCGTACGATCAATTCTAATTCATTAGCATGAATTGTACGAATGAATTAGAATGGATCGTATGAAGGAATTAGAATGGATCGTACGAATGAATTAGAAAGGATACATTCGAATTCATTCGTACGATCCATTCTAATTCCTTCGCACGATCCATATTCTAATTCATTCGCACGATCCATTCTTATTCATTCGCACGATCCATTCTAATTCATTCATACGATCCATTCTAATTCATTCACACAATCCATTCTAATTCATTCTAATTTATTCGTATGTGAGTGGATCGTGTTTTTTCGTGCTAATGAATTAGAATGGATCGTACGAATGAATTAGAATGGATACATTCGTGCGAAAGAATTAGAATGGATCGTATGAATGAATTAGATTGGATCGTATAAATGAATTAGAATTGATCGTGCGAATGAATTAGAATGGATCGTACGAATGAATTAGAATGGATCATATGAATGAATTAGAATGGATCGTACGTATGAATTAGAATGGATCGTGCGAATGAATTAGCATGGATCGTATGAATGAATTAGAGTAGATACATTCGTACGAAGGAATTAGAATGGATCTTACGAATGAATTAGAATGGATTATATGAATGAATTAGAATGGATCGTACGAATGAATTAGAATGGATACATTCGTGCGAATGAATTAGAATGGACTGTACGAATAAATTAGAATGGATCGTACGAATGAATTAGAATAGATTGTACGAATGAATTAGAATGGATCGTACGTCTAATTCATTCGTACGATCCATTCTAATTCATTCATACAATCCATTCTACTTCTTTTGCACGAATGTATCCATTCTAATTCATTCGTACGATCCATTCTAATTCCTTCGTACGATCCATTCTAATTCCTTCGTACGATCCATTCTAATTCATTCCCATGAATGTATCCATTCTAATTGATACGTACGATCCATTCTATTTCATTCGTATGATCCATTCTTACTCATTCGTACGATCCATTCTAATTCATTCTAATTCATTCGCACGATCCATTCTAATTCATTCGCACGATCCATTCGTGAGTGGATCGTGTTTTTTCGTGATAATGAATTAGAATGGATCGTACGAATGAATTAGAATGGATACATTCGTGCGAATGAATTAGAATGGATTGTATGAATGAATTAGAATAGATCGTACGAATGAATTAGAATGGATCGCGCGAATGAATTAGAATGGATCGTGCGAATGAATTAGAATGGATCATATGAATGAATTAGAATTAGAATGGATCGTACGAATAAGTAAGAATGGATCATACGAATGAAATAGAATGGATCGTACGTATCAATTAGAATGGATACATTCATGGGAATGAATTAGAATGGATCGTACGAAGGAATTAGAATGGATCGTACGAAGGAATTAGAATGGATCGTACGAATGAATTAGAATGGATACATTCGTGCAAAAGAAGTAGAATGGATTGTATGAATGAATTAGAATAGATCGTATGAATGAATTAGACGTACGATCCATTCTAATTCATTCGTACAATCTATTCTAATTCATTCGTACGATCCATTCTAATTTATTCGTACAATCCATTTTAATTCATTCGCACGAATGTATCCATTCTAATTCATTCGTACGATCCATTCTAATTCATTCATATAATCCATTCTAATTCATTCGTACGATCCATTCTAATTCCTTCGTACGAATGTATCTACTCTAATTCATTCATACGATCCATTCTAATTCATTCGCACGATCCATTCGAATTCATACGTACGATCCATTCTAATTCATTCATATGATCCATTCTAATTCATTCGTACGATCTATTCTAATTCATTCGCACGATCTATTCTAATTCATTCATACAATCCATTCTATTTCATTCGTACGATCCATTCTAATTCATTCGCAAGATCCCTTCTAATTCATTCATACGATCCAATCTAATTCATTCATACGATCGATTCAAGTTCATTAATACGATCCAATCTATTTCATTCATACGATCCATTCTAATTCCTTCGTACGATCCATTCTAATTCATACGATCCATTCTAATTCATTTGTACGATCCATTCTAATTCATTCGTACGATCCATTCTAATTCATTCGCACGATCCATTCTAATTCATTAGCATGATCCATTCTAATTCATTCGTACGATCTATTCTATTTCATTCATACAATCTATTCTTACTCAATCGTATGATCCATTCTAATCTATTCGCACAATCTATTCTAATTCATTTGTACGATCCATTCTATTTCATTCGTACGATCCAATCTAATTCATACGATCCATTCTATTTCATTCATACGATCCATTTTAATTCATTCGCACGATCCATTCTAATTCATTCATACGATCCATTCTAATTCATTCGTACGATCCATTCTAATTTCTTCGTATGATCTATTCTAATTCCTTCGTACGATCCATTCTAATTCCTTCGTACGATCCATTCAAATTCATTCGCACGAATCTATCCATTCTAATTCATTCGTACGATTCATTCTAATTCAATCCATTCTAATTCATTCGTACGATCCATTCTTACTCATTCGTACGATCCATTCTAATTCATTCGCACGAATGAATCCATTCTAATTCATTCGTATGATCCATTCTAATTCATTCGCATGAATGTATCCATTCTAATTCATTCGTACGATCCATTCTATCTCATTCGTACAATCCATTCTATTTCATTCGTACGATCCATTCTAATTCATTCGCATGATCCATTCTAATTCATTCGTACGATCGATTCTAATTCATTCATACGATCCATTCTAATTCATTCGCACGAATGTATCCATTCTAATTCATTCGTACGATCCATTCTAATTCATTCATACGAATGAATTAGAATGGATACATTCGTGTGAAAGAATTAGAATGGATCGTATGAATGAATTAGATTGGATCTTACGAATGAATTAGAATGGATCGTACGAATGAATTAGAATGGATCGTATGAATGAATTAGAATGGATCGTGCGAATGAATTAGAATGGATCGTGCGAATGAATTAGAATGGATCGTACAAATGAATTAGAATGGATCGTGCGAATGAATTAGAATGGATCATATAAATGAATTAGAATGGATAATATGAATGAATTAGAATGGATCGTGCGAATTTATTAGAATGGATCGTATGAATGAATTAGAATAGATTGTGCGAATGAATTAGAATGGATCGTACGAAGGAATTAGAATGGATTGTACGAAGGAATTAGAATGGATAGTACGAATGAATAGTACGAATGAATTAGAATGGATACCTTCGTGCAAATGAATTAGAATGGATCGTACGAATGAATTGGAATGGATTGTACGAATGAATTAGAATGGATCGTTTGAATGAATTAGAATGGATCGTACTTATGAATTAGAATGGGTCATACGAATGAAATAGAATGGATCATACGAAGGAATTAGAAAGGATCATACAAACGAATTAGAATGGATCGTATGAATGAAATATAATAGATCGTACGAATGAATTAGAATGGATCGTATGAATGAATTAGATTGGACCTTATGAATGAATTAGAATGGATTGTACGAATGAAATAGAATAGATCGTACGAATGAAATAGAATGGATCGTACGAATGAATTAGAATAGATTGTGCGAATGGATTAGAATGGATAATACGATTGAGTAAGAATGGATTGTACGAATGAAATAGAATAGATCGTACGAATGAATTAGAATGGATCGTATGAATGAATTAGAATGGATCGTGCGAATGAATTAGAATGGATCGTAGGAATGAATTAGAATGGATCGTATGAATGAATTAGAATGGATCGTAGTAATGAATTAGAATGGATCCTACGAATGAATTAGAATAGATTAAGCGAATGAATTAGAATGGATTGGATCGTGTATCCATTCTAATTCATTCGTACGACCCATTCTAATTTATTCGCACGATCCATTCTAATTCATTCGTACGATCTATTCTATTTCATTCGTACAATCCATTCTAATTCATTCATACGATCCAATCTAATTCGTTCATACGATCCATTCTAATTCATTCGTACGATCTATTCTATTTCATTCGTACGATCCATTCTAATTCGTTTGTACGATCCTTTCTAATTCGTTCGTACGATCCATTCTATTTCATTCGTATGACCCATTCTAATTCATAAGTACGATCCATTCTAATTCATTCAAACGATCCATTCTAATTCATTCGTACGATCCATTCTAATTCATTCGCACGATCCATTCTAATTCATTCATACGATCCAATCTAATTCATTCATACGATCCATTCTAATTCATTCGCACGAATGTATCCATTCTAATTCATTCTAATTCATTCGTGCGAATGAATTAGAATGGATCGTATGAATGAATTAGAGTGGATACATTCGTACAAATGAATTAGAATGGATCGTACGAATGAATTAGAATGGATACATTCGTGCGAATGAATTAGAATGGATCATATGAATGAATTAGAATGGATCGTTTGAGTGAATGCGAATGGATCGTGCGAATGAATTAGAATGGATTGTATGAATGAATTAGAATGGATCGTACGAATGAATTAGAATGGATACATTCGTGCGAATCCATTCTATTTCATTCGTACGATCCATTCTAATTCATTCGCACGATCCATTCTAATTCATTCATACGATCCATTCTAATTCATTCGTACGATCCATTCTAATTCATTCGTACGATCCATTCAAATTCATTCGCACAATCTATTCTAATTCATTCATACGATCCATTCTAATTCATTCGCACGATCCATTCTAATTCATTCAAATGATCCATTTTATTTCATTCGTACGATCCATTCTTACTCATTTGTACGACCCATTCTAATTCATTTGCACGAAGGTATCCATTCTAATTCATTCGTACTATCCATTCTAATTCCTTCGTACGATCCATTCTAATTCCTTCATACAATCCATTCTAATTCATTCGTACGATCCATTCTAATTCATTCGTACGATCCATTCTAATTCCTTCGTATGATCCATTCTAATTCATTCGTACGGTATGATTCATTCTAATTCATTCGTACGATTCATTCTAATTCAATCCATTCTAATTCATTCGTCCGATCCATTCTAATTCATTCGTACGATCCATTCTAATTCATTTGTACGATTCATTCTAATTCAATCCATTCTAATTCATTCGTACGATCCATTCTTACTCATTCGTACGATCCATTTTAATTTATTCGCACGAATGAATCCATTCTAATTCATTCGTATGATCCATTCTAATTCATTCGCATGAATGTATCCATTCTAATTCATTCGTACGATCCATTCTATCTCATTCGTACGATCCATTCTATTACATTCGTACAATCCATTCTATTTCATTCGCACGATCCATTCTAATTCATTCGCATGATCCATTCTAATTCATTCGTACGATCGATTCTAATTCATTCATACCATCCATACTAATTCATTCGCACGAATGTATCCATTCTAATTCATTCGTACGATCCATTCTAATTCATTCGCACAATCTATTCTAATTCATTCATACGATCCATTCTAATTTATTCGCACGATCCATTCTAATTCATTCATACGATCCATTCTAATTCATTCATATGATCCATTCTAATTCATTCGCACGATCCATTCTTACTCATTCATACGATCCATTCTAATTCATTCGCACGATCCATTCTAATTCATTAATACGATCCATTCTAATTCATTCGCACGATCCATTCTAATTCATTCACTCTCATACGATCCATTCTAATTCATTCGCACGAATGTATCCTTTCTAATTCATTCGTACGATCCATTCTAAGTCATTCGCACAATCTATTCTAATTCATTCGAACGAACCATTCTAATTCATTCGTACGATCTATTCTAATTCATTCGTACGATCCATTCTAATTCATTCGCACGATCCATTCTAATTCATTCGCACGATCCATTCTAATTCATTAGCACGAAAAAACACGATCCACTCACATACGAATAAATTAGAATGAATTAGAATGGATTGTGTGAATGAATTAGAATGGATCGTATGAATGAATTAGAATGGATCATGCGAATGAATTAGAATGGATCGTGCGAATGAATTAGAATATGGATCGTACGAAGGAATTAGAATGGATCGTACGAATGAATTCGAATGTATCCTTTCTAATTCATTCGTATGATCCATTCTAATTCCTTCGTACGATCCATTCTAATTCATTCATACGATCCATTCTAATTCATTTGCACGATCCATTCTATTTCATTCATACGATCCATTCTAATTCATTCATACGATCTATTCTAATTCTTTTGCACGAATGTATCCATTCTAATTCATTCGTACGATCCATTTTAATTCATTCGCACGATCCATTCTAATTCATTCATACAATCCATTCTAATTCTTTTGCACGAATGTATCCATTCTAATTCATTCGTTCGATCCATTCTAATTCATTCGTACGATCCATTCTAATTCATTCGCACGATCCATTCCAATTCATGCATACGATCCAATCTAATTCATTCATACGATCCATTCTAATTCATTCGCACGAATGTATCCATTCTAATTCATTCGTACATGTATGAATGAATTAGAGTTGATACATTCGTGCGAATGAATTAGAATGGATCGTACGAATGAATTAGATTGGATTGTATGAATGAATTATAATGGATCATGCGAATGAATTAGAATAGATCATACGAATGAATTAGAATGGATCGTACGAATGAATTAGAATGGATACATTCGTGCAAAAGAATTAGAATGGATTGTATGAATGAATTAGAATGGATCGTGCGAATGAATTAGAATGGATCGTACGAATGAATTAGAAAGGATATATTCGTGCGAATGAATTAGAATAGATCGTATGAATGAATTAGATTGGATCGTATTAATGAATTAGAATGGATCGTGCGAATGATTTAGAATGGATCGTACGAATGAATTAGAATGGATACATTCGTGCGAATGAATTAGAATGGATCATATGAATGAATTAGAATGGATCGTTTGAGTGAATGCGAATGGATCGTGCGAATGAATTAGAATGGATTGTACGAATGAATTAGAATGGATCGTACGAATGAATTAGAATGGATACATTCGTGCGAATCCATTCTATTTCATTCGTACGATCCATTCTAATTCATTCGCACGATCCATTCTAATTCATTCATACGATCCATTCTAATTCATTCGTACGATCCATTCTAATTCATTCGCACGATCCATTCTAATTCATGCATACGATCCAATCTAATTAATTCATACGATCCATTCTAATTCATTCGCACGAATGTATCCATTCTAATTCATTCGTACATGTATGAATGAATTAGAATGGATCGTACGAATGAATTAGAGTTGATACATTCGTGCGAATGAATTAGAATGGATTGTATGAATGAATTAGATTGGATCGTATGAATGAATTATAATGGATCATGCGAATGAATTAGAATAGATCATACGAATGAATTAGAATGGATCGTACGAATGAGTTAGAATGGATACATTCGTGCAAATGAATTAGAATGGATCATATGAATGAATTAGAATGGATCGTATGAATGAATTAGAATGGATCGTGCGAATGAATTAGAATGGATCGTGCGAATGAATTAGAATGGATCGTACGAATGAATTAGAATGGATCGTACGAATGAATTAGAATGGATCGTACGAAGGAATTAGAATGGATTGTATGAATGAATTAGAATAGATCGTATGAATGAATTAGAATGGATCTTACGAATGAATTAGAATGGAACGTACGAATGAATTAGAATCGATCGTACGAATGAATTAGAATGGATACATTCGTGCAAATGAATTAGAATGGATACATTCATGGGAATGAATTAGAATGGATCGTATGAATGAATTAGAATGGATCGTATGATCGAATTAGAATGGATCGTACGAATGAATTAGAATGGATACATTCATGCGAATGAATTAGAATGGATCGTACGAATGAGTAAGAATGGATCGTACGAATGAAATAGAATGGATCGTACGGATGAATTAGAATGGATCGTGCGAATGAATTAGAATGGATCGTGCGAATGAATTAGAATGGATCGTACGAATGAGTAAGAATGGATCGTATGAATGAATTAGAATGGATCGTACGAAGGAATTAGAATAGATCATACGAAGAAATTAGAATGGATCGTACGAATGAATTAGAATGGATCGTATGAATGAATTAGAATGGATCGTGCGAATGAATTAAAATGGATCGTATGAATGAAATAGAATGGATCGTATGAATTAGAATGGATCGTACGATTGAAATAGAATGGATCGTACGAATGAATTAGAATAGATTGTGCGAATGGATTAGAATGGATCATACGATTGAGTAAGAATGGATTGTACGAATGAAATACAATAGATCGTACGAATGAATTAGAATGGATCATGCTAATGAATTAGAATTGATCGTACGAATGAATTATAATAGATTGTGCGAATTAATTAAAATGGATCGTATAAATGAATTAGAATGGATCGTATGAATGAATTAGAATGGATCGTGCGAATGAATTAAAATGGATCGTATGAATCAAATAGAATGGATCGTATGAATTAGAATGGATCATACGAATGAAATAGAATGGATCGTACGAATGAATTAGAATAGATTGTGCGAATGGATTAGAATGGATCATACGATTGAGTAAGAACGGATTGTACGAATGAAATAGAATAGATCGTACGAATGAATTAGAATGGATCGTATGAATGAATTAGAATGGATCGTGTGAATGAATTAGAATGGATCGTACGAATGAATTAGAATGGATCGTATGATTGAATTAGAATGGATCGTAGTAATGAATTAGAATGGATCCTACGAATGAATTAGAATAGATTGTGCGAATGAATTTGAATGGATCTGGATCGTGTATCCATTCTAATTCATTCGTACGACCCATTCTAATTCATTCGCACGATCCATTCTAATTCATTCGTACGATCTATTCTATTTCATTCGTACAATCCATTCTAATTCATTCATACGATCCAATCTAATTCATTCATACGATCCATTCTAATTCATTCGTACGATCTATTCTATTTCATTCATACGATCCATTCTAATTCATACGAATGAATTAGATTGGACACATTCGTGCAAAAGAATTAGAATGGATTGTATGAATGAATTAGAATGGATCGTGCGAATGAATTAGAATGGATCGTACGAATGAATTAGAATGGATACATTCGTGCGAAAGAATTAGAATAGATCGTATGGATGAATTAGAATGGATGGTATGAATGAAATAGAATGGATCGTACGAATGAATTCGAATTGATCGTGTGAATGAATTAGAATGGATCGTACGAATGAATTAGAATGGATCGTACGAAGGAATTAGAATGGATCGTACGAATGAATTAGAAAGGATACATTCGAATTCATTCGTACGATCCATTCTAATTCCTTCGTACGATCCATATTCTAATTCATTCGCACGATCCATTCTAATTCATTCGCACGATCCATTCTAATTCATTCATACGATCCATTCTAATTCATTCACACAATCCATTCTAATTCATTCTAATTTATTCGTATGTGAGTGGATCGTGTTTTTTCGTGCTAATGAATTTGAATGGATCGTACGAATGAATTATAATGGATACATTCGTGCGAAAGAATTAGAATGGATCGTATGAATGAATTAGATTGGATCGTATAAATGAATTAGAATGGATCGTACGAATGAATTAGAATGGATCGTGCTAATGAATTAGAATGGATCGTGCGAATGAATTAGAATGGATCGTGCGAATGAATTAGAATGGATCGTACGAATGAATTAGAATGGATCGTACGAATGAATTAGAATGGATCGTTCGAATGAATTAGAATAGATTGTGCGAATGAATTAGAATGGATCGTACGAATGAATTAGAAAGGATACATTCGTGCGAATGAATTAGAATGGATCGTATGAGTGTGAATGAATTAGAATGGATCGTGCGAATGAATTAGAATGGATCGTATTAATGAATTAGAATGGATCGTGCGAATGAATTAGAATGGATCGTACGAATGAGTAAGAATGGATCGTGCGAATGAATTAGAATGGATCATATGAATGAATTAGAATGGATCGTATGAATGAAATAGAATGGATCGTGCGAATAAATTAGAATGGATCGTATGAATGAATTAGAATAGATTATGCGAATGAATTAGAATGGATCGTACGAATGAATTAGAATGGATACATTCGTGCGAATGAATTAGAATGGATCGTATGAATGAATTAGAATCGATCGTACGAATGAATTAGAATGGATCATGCGAATGAATTAGAATGGATCGTGCGAATGAATTAGAATGGATCGTACGAATGAAATAGAATGGATTGTACGAATGAGATAGAATGGATCGTACGAATGAATTAGAATGGATCGTACGAAGGAATTTGAATGGATAGTACGAATGAATTAGAATGGATACCTTCGTGCAAATGAATTAGAATGGATCGTACGAATGAGTAAGAATGGATCGTACGAATGAAATAGAATGGATCGTATGAATGAATTAGAATGGATCGTGCGAATGAATTAGAATGGATCGTACGAATGAATTAAAATAGATTGTGCGAATGAATTAGAATGGATCGTACGAATGAATTAGAATGGATCGTACGAATGAATTAGAATGGATCGTATGAATGAATTAGAATGGATCGTGCGAATGAATTAAAATGGATCGTATGAATTAGAATGGATCGTACGAATGAATTAGAATGGATCATATGAATGAATTAGAATGGATCGTTTGAGTGAATGCGAATGGATCGTGCGAATGAATTAGAATGGATTGTACGAATGAATTAGAATGGATCGTACGAATGAATTAGAATGGATACATTCGTGCGAATCCATTCTATTTCATTCGTACGATCAATTCTAATTCATTCGCACGATCCATTCTAATTCATTCATACGATCCATTCTAATTCATTCGTACGATCCATTCTAATTCATTCGTATGATCCATTCTAATTCATTCGCACAATCTATTCTAATTCATTCGTACGATCCATTCTAATTCATTCGCACGATCCATTCTAATTCATTCATACGATCTATTCTATTTCATTCTTACGATCCATTCTTACTCATTCGTACGATCCATTCTAATTCATTTGCACGAAGGTATCCATTCTAATTCATTCGTACTATCCATTCTAATTCCTTCGTACGATCCATTCTAATTCCATCGTACGATCCATTCTAATTCATTCGTACGATCCATTCTAATTTCTTCGTATGATCCATTCTAATTCATTCGTACGGTATGATTCATTCTAATTCATTCGTACGATTCATTCTAATTCAATCCATTCTAATTTATTCGTACGATCCATTCTAATTCATTCGTACGATCCATTCTAATTCCTTCGTACGATCCAATCTAATACGATACATTCGTGCGAATGAATTAGAATGGATCGTATGAATGAATTAGATTGGATCGTATGAATGAATTAGAATGGATCGTGCGAATGAATTAGAATGGATCGTACGAATGAATTAGAATGGATCGTACGAATGAATTAGAATGGATCATATGAATTAGAATGGATCGTACGAAGGAATTTGAATGGATCGTATGAATGAATTAGATTGGATCGTATTAATGAATTTGAATGGATCGTATGAATAAATTAGATTGGATCGTATGAATGAATTAGAATGGATCTTGCGAATGAATTAGAATGGATCGTACGAATGAAATAGAATGGATTGTATGAATGAATTAGAATAGATCGTGCGAATGAATTAGAATGGATCGTACGAATGAATTAGAATGGATCATATGAATGAATTACAATGGATCGTACGTATGAATTAGAATGGATTGTGCGAATGAATTAGAATGGATCGTGCGAATGAATTAGAATAGATTGTACGAATGAATTAGAATGAATCGTACGTCTAATTCATTCGTACGATCCATTCTAATTCATTCATACAATCCATTCTACTTCTTTTGCACGAATGTATCCATTCTAATTCATTCGTACGATCCATTCTAATTCCTTCGTACGATCCATTCTAATTCCTTCGTACGATCCATTCTAATTCATTACCATGAATGTATCCATTCTAATTGATACGTACGATCCATTCTATTTCATTCGTATGATCCATTCTTACTCATTCGTACGATCCAATCTAATTCATTCATACGATCCATTCTACGATCCATTCTAATTCATTCGTACGTTCCATTCAAATTCATTAGCACGATCAATGCTAATTCATTCGCACGAATCCATTCTAATTCATTCATACGATCCATTCTAATTCATTTGTATGATCCATTCTAATTCATTCGTAAAATCCATTCTATTTCATTCGTACGATCCATTCTTACTCATTCGTAAGATCCATTCTAATTCATTGGCACGAATATATCCATTCTAATTCATTCGTACGATCCACTCTAATTCATTCGTACGATCCATTCCAATTCATTCTAATTCTAATTCATTCGCACGAATGTATCCATTCTAATTCATTCGTACGATCCATTCTAATTCATTCGCACAATCTATTCTAATTCATTCGTACGATCGATTCTAATTCATTCATACGATCCATTCTAATTCATTCGCACGAATGTATCTATTCTAATTCATTCGTACGATCCATTCTAATTCATTCGCACGATCCATTCTATCTTATTCGTACAATCCATTCTATTTCATTCGTACGATCCATTCGAATTCATTCGTACGATTCATTCTAATTCAATCCATTCTAATTCATTCGTACGAATGAGTAAGAATGGATCGTACGCATGAATTAGAATGGATTGAATTAGAATGAATCGTACGAATGAATTAGAATGGATCGTACGAATGAATTAGAATGGATCGTACGAATGAATTAGAATGGATTGAATTAGAATGAATCATATGAATGAATTAGAATGAATCATACCGTACGAATGAATTAGAATGGGAATGGATCGTACGAATGAATTAGAATGGATCGTTCGAATGAATTAGAATAGATTGTGCGAATGAATTAGAATGGATCGTACGAATGAATTAGAAAGGATACATTCGTGCGAATGAATTAGAATGGATCGTATGAGTGTGAATGAATTAGAATGGATCATGCGAATGAATTAGAATGGATCGTATTAATGAATTAGAATGGATCGTACGAATGAGTAAGAATGGATCGTGCGAATGAATTAGAATGGATCATATGAATGAATTAGAATGGATCGTATGAATGAATTAGAATGGATCGTGCGAATAAATTAGAATGGATCGTATGAATGAATTAGAATAGATTGTGCGAATGAATTAGAATGGATCGTACGAATGAATTAGAATGGATATATTCGTGCGAATGAATTAGAATGGATTGTATGAATGAATTAGAATCGATCGTACGAATGGATTAGAATGGATCATGCGAATGAATTAGAATGGATCGTGCGAATGAATTATAATGGATCGTACGAATGAAATAGAATGGATTGTGCGAATAAGATAGAATGGATCGTACGAATAAATTAGAATGGATACATTCATGCGAATGAATTAGAATGGATCATACGAATGAATTAGAATGGATTTATTCGTGCGAATGAATTAGAATGGATCGTACGAATGAGTAAGAATGGATCGTACGAATGAATTAGAATGGATTGAATTAGAATGAATCGTACGAATGAATTAGAATGGATCGTACGAATGAATAAGAATGGATCGTACGAATGAATTAGAATGGATTGAATTAGAATGAATCGTACGAATGAATTAGAATGAATCATACCGTACGAATGAATTAGAATGGATCATACGAAGGAATTAGAATGGATCGTACGAATGAATTAGAATGGATCATACGAATGAATTAGAATGGATCGTACGAAGGAATTAGAATGGATCGTACGAAGGAATTAGAATGGATAGTACAAATGAATTAGAATGGATACCTTCGTGCAAATGAATTAGAATGGATCGTACGAATGAGTAAGAATGGATCGTACGAATGAAATAGAATGGATCGTATGAATGAATTAGAATGGATCATGCGAATGAATAAGAATGGATCGTACGAATGAATTAGAATAGATATGAATTAGAATGGATCGTATGAATGAATTAGAATGGATCGTGCGAATGAATTAGAATGGATCGTGCGAATGAATTAGAATGGATCATACGAATGAATTAGAATGGATCGTATTAATGAATTAGAATGGATCGTACGAATGAATTAGAATAGATCGTACGAATGAATTAGAATGGATACGAATGGATCGTACGAATGAGTAAGAATGGATCGTACGAATGAAATAGAATGGATTGTACGAATGAATTAGAATGGATACATACGTGCGAATGAATTAGGATGGATCGTATGAATTAATTAGAATAGATTATGCGAATGAATTAGAATGGATCGTACGAATGAATTAGAATGGATACATTCATGCGAATGAATTAGAATGGATCGTATAAATGAATTAGAATGGATCGTATGAGTGAATTAGAATGGATACGAAGGAATTAGAATGGATCGTACGAAGGAATTAGAATGGAGAATGGATCGTGCGAATGAATTAGAATGGATCGTGCGATAAGAATGGATCGTACGAATGAAATAGAATAGATCGTACGGATAAATGAATTTGGATCGTGCTAATGAATTAGAATGGATTGTACGAATGAATTAGAATGGATCGTACTAATGAATTAGAATAGATTGTGCGAATGAATTAGAATGGATCGTACAAATGAATTAGAAAGGATATATTCGTGCGAATGAATTAGAATAGATCGTATGAATGAATTAGATTGGATCATATTAATGAATTAGAATGGATCGTGCGAATGAATTAGAATGGATCGTACGAATGAATTAGAATGGATAGATTCGTGCGAAGGAATTTGAATGGATCGTACGAAGGAATTAGAATGGATCGTACGAAGGAATTAGAATAGATCATACGAAGAAATTAGAATGGATCGTACGAATGAATTAGAATGGATCGTATGAATGAATTAGAATGGATCGTGCGAATGAATTAAAATGGATCGTTTGAATGAAATAGAATGGATCGTATGAATTAGAATGGATCGTACGAATGAAATAGAATGGATCATACGAATGAATTAGAATAGATTGTGCGAATGGATTAGAATGGATCATACGATTGAGTAAGAATGGATTGTACGAATGAAATAGAATAGATCGTACGAAAGAATTAGAATGGATCATGCTAATGAATTAGAATTGATCGTACGAATGAATTAGAATAGATTGTGCGAATGAATTAGAATGGATCGTACAAATAAATTGGAATGATACATTCGTGCGAATGAATTAGAATGGGTCGTATGAATGAATTAGAGTGGATACATTCGTACAAATGAATTAGAACGGATCGTACGAATGAATTAGAATGGATACATTTGTGCGAATGAATTAGAATGTATCATATGAATGAATTAGAATGGATCGTTTGAGGGAATGCGAATGGATCGTGCGAATGGATTAGAAAGGATTGTACGAATGAATTAGAATGGATCGTACGAATGAATTAGAATGGATACATTCGTGCGAATCCATTCTATTTCATTCGTACGATCCATTCTAATTCATTCGCACGATCCATTCTAATTCATTCATACGATCCATTCTAATTCATTCGTACGATCCATTCTAATTCATTCGTATGATCTATTCTAATTCATTCGCACAATCTATTCTAATTCATTCGTACGATCCATTCTAATTCATTCGCACGATCCATTGTAATTCATTCATACGATCCATTCTATTTCATTCGTACGATCCATTCTTACTCATTTGTACGATCCATTCTAATTCATTTGCACGAAGGTATCCATTCTAATTCATTCGTACTATCCATTCTAATTCCTTCGTACGATCCATTCTAATTCCTTCGTACGATCCCTTCTAATTCATTCGTACGATCCATTCTAATTCATTCGTACGATCCATTCTAATTCCTTCGTATGATCCATTCTAATTCATTCGTACGGTTTGATTCATTCTAAGTCATTCGTACGATTCATTCTAATTCAATCCATTCTAATTCATTCGTACGATCCATTCTAATTCATTCGTACGATCCATTCTAATTCATTCGTACGATTCATTTTAATTCAATCCATTCTAATTCATTCGTACGATCCATTCTTACTCATTCGTACGATCCATTCTAATTCATTCGCACGAATGAGTAAGAATGGATTAGAATGGATCGTATGAGTGTGAATGAATTAGAATGGATCGTACGACTGAAATAGAATGGATCGTACGGATGAATTAGAATGGATCGTGCGAATGAATTAGAATGGATCGTACGGATGAGTAAGAATGGATCGTGCGAATGAATTAGAATGGATCATATGAATGAATTAGAATGGATCGTATGAATGAATTAGAATGGATCGTGCGAATAAATTAGAATGGATCGTATGAATGAATTAGAATAGATTGTGCGAATGAATTAGAATGGATCGTACGAATGAATTAGAATGGATACATTCGTGCGAATGAATTAGAATGGATCGTATGAATGAATTAGAATCGATCGTATGAATGAATTAGAATGGATCATGCGAATGAATTAGAATGGATCGTGCGAATGAATTAGAATGGATCGTACGAATGAAATAGAATGGATTGTACGAATGAGATAGAATGGATTGTACGAATGAATTAGAATGGATACATTCATGCGAATGAATTAGAATGGATCATACGAATGAATTAGAATGGATTCATTCGTGCGAATGAATTAGAATGGATCGTACGAATGAGTAAGAATGGATCGTACGAATGAATTAGAATGGATTGAATTAGAATGAATCGTACGAATGAATTAGAATGGATCGTACGAATGAATTAGAATGGATCGTACGAATGAATTAGAATGGATTGAATTAGAATGAATCATACGAATGAATTAGAATGAATCATACCGTACGAATGAATTAGAATGGATCATACGAAGGATTTATAATGGATCGTACGAATGAATTAGAATGGATCGTACGAATGAATTAGAATGGATCGTACGAAGGAATTAGAATGGATCGTACGAAGGAATTAGAATGGATAGTACGAATGAATTAGAATGGATACCTTCGTGCAAATGAATTAGAATGGATCGTACGAATGAGTAAGAATGGATCGTACGAATGAAATAGAATGGATCGTATGAATGAATTAGAATGGATCGTGCGAATGAATTAGAATGGATCGTACGAATGAATTAGGATAGATTGTGCGAATGAATTAGAATGGATCGTACGAATGAATTAGAATGGATCGTACGAATGAATTAGAATGGATCGTATGAATGAATTAGAATGGATCGTGCGAATGAATTAGAATGGATCGTACGAATGAAATAGAATGGATTCGCACGAATGTATCCATTCTAATTCATTCGTACGATCCATTCTAATTCATTCGTACAATCCATTCTAATTCATTCATACAATCCATTAGAATATGGATTGTATGAAGGAATTAGAATGGATCGTACGAATGAATTAGAATGGGTCGTTTGAGTGAATGCGAATGGATCATGCGAATGAATTAGAATGGATTGTATGAATGAATTAGAATGGATCGTTCGAATGAATTAGAATAGATTGTTCGAATGAATTAGAATGGATCGTACGAATGAATTAGAAAGGATACATTCGTGCGATTGAATTAGAATGGATCGTATGAGTGTGAATGAATTAGAATGGATCGTGCGAATGAATTAGAATGGATTGTATTAATGAATTAGAATGGATCGTGCGAATGAATTAGAATGGATCGTACGAATGAGTAAGAATGGATCGTGCGAATGAATTAGAATGGATCATATGAATGAATTAGAATGGATCGTATGAATGAATTAGAATGGATCGTGCGAATAAATTAGACTGGATCGTATGAATGAATTAGAATAGATTGTGCGAATGAATTAGAATCGATCGTACGAATGAATTAGAATGGATCATGCGAATGAATTAGAATGGATCGTGCGAATGAATTAGAATGGATCGTACGAATGAAATAGAATGGATTGTACGAATGAGATAGAATGGATCGTACGAATGAATTAGAATGCATACATTCGTGCGAATGAATTAGAATGGATCATACGAATGAATTAGAGTGGATACATTCGTACAAATGAATTAGAATGGATCGTACGAATGAATTAGAATGGATACATTCGTGCGAATGAATTAGAATGGATCGTATGAATGAATTAGAATGGATCGTATGAATGAATTAGAATGGATCGTGCGAATGAATTAGAATGGATCGTACGAATGAATTAGAATGGATCGTACGAATGAATTAGAGTGGATACATTCGTACAAATCAATTAGAATGGATCGTACGAATGAATTAGAATGGATACATTCGTGCGAATGAATTAGAATGGATCATATAAATGAATTAGAAAGGATCGTACGAATGAATTAGAATGGATCGTACGAATGAATTAGAATGGATCGTACGAATGAATTAGAATGGATCGTACGAATGAATTAGAATGGATCGTGCGAATGAATTAGAATGGATCGTACGAATGAAATAGAATTGATTCGCACGAATGTATCCATTCTAATTCATTCGTACGATCCACTCTAATTCATTCGCACGATCCAATCTAATTCATTCATACGATTCATTCTAATTCATTCGTACGATCCATTCTAATTCATTCGCCCGAATGTATCCATTCTAATTCATTCGTACGATCCATTCTAATTCATTTGTACGAATGTATCCACTCTAATTCATTCGTATGATCCATTCTAATTCATTCGCACGAATGTATCCATTCTAATTCATTCGTACGATCCATTCTAATTCATTCGTACGATCCATTCTAATTCATTCGTACGATCCATTCTAATTCCTTCGTATGATCCATTCTAATTCATTCGCACGAATGTATCCATTCTTATTCATTCGTACGATCCATTCTAATTCATTCATACAATCCATTCTAATTCCTTCGTATGATCCATTCTAATTCATTCGCACGAATGTATCCATTCTAATTCATTCGTACGATCCATTCTAATTCATTCGTACGATCCATTCTAAATCCTTCGTAGGATCTATTCTAATTCATTCGTACGATCAATTCTAATTCATACGATCCATTCTAATTCATTCGCACAATCTATTCTAATTCATTCGTACGATCCATTCTAATTCATTTGTACGATCCATTCTAATTCATTCGTACGATCCATTCTATTTCATTCATACGATCCATTTTAATTCATTCGCACGATCCATTCTAATTCATTCATACAATCCATTCTAATTCATTCGTACGATCCATTCTAATTTCTTCGTATGATCCATTCAAATTCATTCGCACGAATCTATCCATTCTAATTCATTTAGAATGGATTGTACGAATGAGATAGAATGGATCATACGAATGAATTAGAATGGATACATTCATGCGAATGAATTAGATTGGATCATACGAATGAATTAGAATGGATTCATTCGTGCGAATGAATTAGAATGGATCGTACGAATGAGTAAGAATGGATTGTACGAATGATATAGAATGGATTGAATTAGAATGAATCGTACGAATGAATTAGAATGGATCGTACGAATGAATTGGAATGGATACATTCATGCGAATGAATTAGAATGGGTCGTATGAATGAATTAGAGTGGATACATTCGTACAAATGAATTAGAATGGATCGTACGAATGAATTAGAATGGATACATTCGTGCGAATGAATTAGAATGGATCATATGAATAAATTAGAATGGATCGTTTGAGTGAATGCGAATGGATCGTGCGAATGAATTAGAATGGATTGTACGAATGAATTAGAATGGATCGTACGAATGAATTAGAATGGATACATTCGTGCAAATGAATTAGCATGGATCGTATGAATGAATTAGAATGAATCGTACGAATGAATTAGAATGGATCGTACGAATGAATTAGAATGGATTGAATTAGAATGAATCATATGAATGAATTAGAATGAATCATACCGTACGAATGAATTAGAATGGATCGTACGAATGAATTAGAATGGACCGTACGAATGAATTAGAACGGATTGTGCGAATGAATTAGAATGGATCGTATGAATGAATTAGAATGGATCGTATGAATGAATTAGAATGGATCGTGCGAATGAATTAGAATGGATCGTACGAATGAAATAGAATGGATTCGCACGAATGTTTCCATTCTAATTCATTCGTATGATCCATTCTAATTCATTCGTACAATCCATTCTAATTCATTCGCACGATCCATTCGCATTCATTCAGACGATCCATTCTAATTCATTCATATGATCCATTCTAATTAATTCGCACGAATGTATCCATTCTAATTCATTCGTACGATCCATTCTAATTCATTTGTACGAATGTATCCACTCTAATTCATTCATACGATCCATTCTAATTCATTCGCACGAATGTATCCATTCCAATTCATTCGTACGATCCATTCTAATTCATTCGCACAATCTATTCGTATTCATTCGTACGATCTATTCTAATTCATTAGCATGATCCATTCTAATTCATTCGTACGATCTATTCTATTTCATTCGTACAATCCATTCTTACTCAATCGTATGATCCATTCTAATCCATTCGCACAATCTATTTTAATTCATTCGTACGATCCATTCTATTTCATTCGTACGATCCATTCTAATTCATACGATCCATTCTATTTCATTCATACGATCCATTTTAATTCATTCGCACGATCCATTCTAATTCATTCATACGATCCATTCTAATTCATTCGTACGATCCATTCTAATTTCTTCGTATGATCTATTCTAATTCCTTCGTACAATCCATTCTAATTCCTTCGTACGATCCATTCAAATTCATTCGCACGAATCTATCCATTCTAATTCATTCGTACGATCCATTCTAATTCATTCGCACGATCCATTCTAATTCATTAATACGATCCAATCTAATTCATTCATACGATCTATTCTAATTCATTCGCACGAATATATCCTTTCTAATTCATTCGTACGATCCAAATTCATTTATCCGTACGATCTATTCTATTTCATTCGTACGATCCATTCTTATCGTACGATCCATTCTAATTCAATCCATTCTAATTCATTCGTACGATCCATTCTAATTCATTCGTACGATCCATTCTAATTCATTCGTACGATTCATTCTAATTCAATCCATTCTAATTCTTTCGTACGATCCATTCTATTTCATTCGTACGATCCATTCTTACTCATTCGTATGATCCATTCGTATCCATTCTAATTCATTCGTACGATCTATTATAATTCATTCGTACGATCCATTCTAATTCCTTCGTACGATCCATTCTAATTCATTCGTACGATCCGTTCTAATTCATTCGCACGATCCATTCTAATTCATTCGTACGATCCATTCTATTTCATTCATACGATCCATTCTAATTCATTCATACGATCTATTCTAATTCTTTCGCACGAATGTATCCATTCTAATTCATTCGTACGATCCATTCTAATTCATTCGCACGATCCATTCTAATTCATTCATACAATCCATTCTAATTCTTTTGCACGAATGTATCCATTCTAATTCATTCGTTCGATCCATTCTAATTCATTCGTACGATCCATTCTAATTCATTCGCACGATCCATTCTAATTCATGCATACGATCCAATCTAATTCATTCATACGATCCATTCTAACTCATTCGCACGAATGTATCCATTCTAATTCATTCGTACGATCCATTCTAATTCATTCGTATGATCCATTTAAATTCATTCATACGATCCGTTCTAATTCATTCGTACAGTCCATTCTAATTCTTTCACACGATTCATTCTAATTCATTCATACGATCCATTCTAATTCATACGAATGAATTAGAATGGATTCATTCGTGTGAATGAATTAGAATGGATCATACGAATGAGTAAGAATGGATCGTACGAATGAATTAGAATGGATTGAATTAGAATGAATCGTACGAATGAATTAGAATGGATCGTACGAATGAATTAGAATGGATCGTACGAATGAATTAGAATGGATCGTGCAAATGAATTAGAATATGGATCGTACGAATGAATTAGAATGGATCGTGCGAATGAATTAGAATGGATCGTACAAATGAATTAGAATAGATTGTGCGAATGAATTAGAATGGATCGTACGAATGAATTAGAATGGATCATATGAATGAATTAGAATGGATCGTTTGAGTGAATGCGAATGGATCGTGCGAATAAATAAGAATGGATTGTACGAATGAATTAGAATGGATCGTACGAATGAATTAGAATGGATACATTTGTGCGAATCCATTCTATTTCATTCGTACGATCCACTCTAATTCATTCGCACGATCCATTCAAATTCATTCAAACGATCCATTCTAATTCATTCGTACGATCCATTCTAATTCATTAGTAAGATCCATTCTAATTCATTCGCACAATCTATTTTAATTCATTCGTACGATCCATTCTAATTCATTCGCACGATCCAATCTAATTCATTCGCACAATCTATTCTAATTCATTCGTACGATCCATTCTAATTCATTCGCACGATCCATTCTAATTCATTCATACGATCCATTCTATTTCATTCGTACGATCCATTCTAATTCATTCGTACGATCCATTCTAATTCATTCGTACGATTCATTCTAATTCATTCGTACGATCCATTCTTACTCATTCGTACGATCCATTCTAATTCATTCGCACGAATGAATCCATTCTAATTCATTCGTATGATCCATTCTAATTCATTCGCATGAATGTATCCATTCTAATTCATTCGTACGATCCATTCTAATTCATTCATATGATCCATTCTAATTCATTCGTAAGATCCATTCTAATTCATTCGTACGATCCATTCTAATTCATTCGCACAATCTATTCTAATTCATTCATACGATCCATTCTAATTTATTCGCACGATCCATTCTAATTCATTCCTACGATCCATTCTAATTCGTAGAATGGATCGTACGAATGAATTAGAATGGATACATTCGTGCGAATGAATTAGAATGGATTGTACGAATAAATTAGAATGGATCGTACGAATGAATTAGAATATGGATCGTACGAAGGAATTAGAATGGATCGTACGAATGAATTAGAATGGATACATTCGTGCGAAAGAATTAGAATAAATCGTATGAATGAATTAGAATGGATCGTACGAAGGAATTAGAATAGATCATACGAAGAAATTAGAATGGATCGTACGAATGAATTAGAATGGATCGTATGAATGAATTAGAATGGATCGTGCGAATGAATTAGAATAGATCATACGAATGAATTAGAATGGATCGTACGAATGAATTAGAATGGATACATTCGTGCAAAAGAATTAGAATGGATTGTATGAATGAATTAGAATGGATCGTGCGAATGAATTAGAATAGATCATACGAATGAATTAGAATGGATCGTACGAATGAATTAGAATGGATACATTCGTGCAAAAGAATTAGAATGGATTGTATGAATGAATTAGAATGGATCGTTTGAGTGAATGTGAATGGATCGTGCGAATGAATTAGAATGGATTGTACGAATGAATTAGAATAGATTGTGCGAATGAATTAGAATGGATCGTACGAATGAAATAGAATGGATCGTACGGATGAATTAGAATGGATTGTGCGAATGGATTAGAATAGATCATAAGATTAAGTAGGAATGGATTGTATGAATGAAATAGAATGGATTGTACGAATGAATTAGAATGGATCGTACGAATTTCATTAGAATGGATACATTCATGCGAATCCATTCTATTTCATTCGTACGATCCATTCTAATTCATTCGCACGATCCATTCTAATTCATTCATACGATCCATTCTAATTCATTCGTACGATCCATTCTAATTCATTCGTACGATCCATTCTAATTCATTCATACGATCCATTCTAATTCATTCGCACAAATGTATTCATTCAAATTCATTCGTACGATCCATTCTAATTCATTCGCACGATCCATTCTAATTCATTCGTACGATCCATTCTAATTCATTTATACGATCCAATCTAATTCATTCATACAATCCATTCTAATTCATTTGCACGAATTTATCCATTCTAATTCATTCGTACGATCCATTCTAATTCATTCGCACAATCTATTTTAATTCATTCGCACAATCTATTCTAATTCATTCGTACGATCCATTCGAATTCATTCGTACGATCCATTCTAGTTCATTCGTACGATTCATTCTAATTCAATCCATTCTAATTCATTCGTACGATCCATTCTTACTCATTCGTACGATCCATTCTAATTCATTCGCATGATCCATTCTAATTCATTAATACGATCCATTCTAATTCATTCGCACGATCCATTCTAATTCATTCACACAATCCATTCTATTTCTTTCGTACGATCCATTCTAATTCATTCGCACGATCCATTCTAATTCATTCATACGATCCATTCTAATTCATTCATACGATCCATTCTAATTCATTCGCACAATCCATTCTAATTCATTCGCATGATCCTTTCTAATTCATTCGCATGATACATTCTAATTCATTCGTACGATCGATTCTAATTCATTCATACGATCCATTCTAATTCATTCGCACGAGTGTATCCATTCTAATTCATTCGTACGATCCATTCTAATTCATTCGCACAATCTATTCTAATTCATCCATACGATCCATTCTAATGGATCGTACGTAAGAATTAGAGTGGATTGTATGAATGAATTACAATGGATCGTGCGAATGAATTAGAATGGATCGTACGAATGAATTAGAATGGATACATTCGTGCGAAACAATTAGAATAGATCGTATGAATGAATTAGAATGGATCGTATGAATGAAATAGAATGGATCGTACGAATGAATTTGAATGGATCGTGCGAATGAATTAGAATGGATCGTACGAATGAATTAGAATGGATCGTACGAAGGAATTAGAATGGATACATTCGTGCGAATGAATTAGAATGGATCGTATGAATAAATTAGATTGGATCGTATAAATGAATTAGAATGGATCGTACGAATGAATTAGAATGGATCGTGCTAATGAATTAGAATGGATCGTACGAATGAATTAGAATGGATAAATTCGTGCAAATGAATTAGAATGGATTGTATGAATGAATTAGATTGGATCGTATAAATGAATTAGAATGGATCGTACGGATGAATTAGAATGGATCATGCGAATGAATTAGAATGGATCGTACGAATGAATTTGAATGGATACATTCGTGCGAATGAATTAGAATGGATCGTATGAATGAATTAGATTGTACGAAGGAATTAGAATGGATCATACGAATGAAATAAAATGGATCATAATCTTATTCATTCATACGATCCATTCTAATTCATTCGCACAATCTATTCTAATTCATTCGTACGATCCATTCTAATTCATTAGCACGATCTATTCTAATTCATTCGTATGATCCATTCTAATTCATTCGCACGAATGTATCCATTCTAATTCATTTATACAATCTATTCTAATTCATTCGTACGATCCATTCTAATTCATTCGTACAATCTATTCTAATTCATTCGCACGATCCATTCTAATTCGAACCACTCTAATTCATTCATATGATCCATTCTAATTCATTCGCACGAATGTATCCATTCCAATTCATTAGAATGGATCATACGAATGAGTAAGAATGGATCGTACGAATGAAATAGAATGGATTGTACGAATGAATTAGAATGGATCGTACGAATGAATTAGAATAGATTGTATGAATGAATTAGAATGGATACATTCGTGCGAATGAATTAGAATGGATCGTACGAATGAATTAGAATACATCGTGCGAATGAATTAGAATGGATCGTACGAATGAATTAGAATAGATTGTGCAAATGAATTAGAATGGATCGTATAAATGAATTAGATTATGATCCATTTTATTTCATTCGTATGATCCATTCTAATTCCTTCGTACAATCTAATTCATTCATACGATCCATTCTAATTCATTCGCACGAATGTATCCATTCAAATTCATTCGTACGATCCATTCTAATTCATTCGCACGATCCATTCTAATTCATTCGTACGATCCATTCTAATTCATTTATACGATCCAATCTAATTCATTCATACAATCCATTCTAATTCATTTGCACGAATTTATCCATTCTAATTCATTCGTACGATCCATTCTAATTCATTCGCACAATCTATTCTAATTCATTCGCACAATCTATTCTAATTCATTCGTACGATCCATTCGAATTCATTCGTACGATCCATTCTAATTCATTCGTACGATTCATTCTAATTCAATCCATTCTAATTCATTCGTACGATCCATTCTTACTCATTCGTACGATCCATTCTAATTCATTCGCACGAATGAATCCATTCTAATTCATTCGTATGATCCATTCTAATTCATTCGCATGAATGTATCCATTCTAATTCATTCGTACGATCCATTCTATCTCATTCGTACAATCCATTCTATTTCATTCGTACGATCCATTCTAATTCATTCGCACGATCCATTCTAATTCATTTGCATGATCCATTCTAATTCATTCGTACGATCGATTCTAATTCATTCATACGATCCATTCTAATTCATTCGCACGAATGTATCCATTCTAATTCATTCGTACGATCCATTCTAATTCATTTGCACAATCTATTCTAATTCATTCATACGATCCATTCTAATTTATTCGCACGATCCATTCTAATTCCTTCGTATGATCCATTCTAATTCATTCGTACGGTATGATTCATTCTAATTCATTCGTACGATTCATTCTAATTCAATCCATTCTAATTCATTCGTACGATCCATTCTAATTCATTCGTACGATCCATTCTAATTCATTCGTACGATTCATTCTAATTCAATCCATTCTAATTCATTCGTACGATCCATTCTTACTCATTCGTACGATCCATTCTAATTCATTCGCACGAATGAATCCATTCTAATTCATTCGTATGATCCATTCTAATTCATTCGCATGAATTATCCATTCTAATTCATTCGTACGATCCATTCTATCTCATTCGGACAATCCATTCTATTTCATTCGTACGATCCATTCTAATTCATTCGCACGATCCATTCTAATTCATTCGCATGATCCATTCTAATTCATTCGTACGATCGATTCTAATTCATTCATACGATCCATTCTAATTTATTCGCACGAATGTATCCATTCTAATTCATTCGTATGATCCATTCTAATTCATTCGCACAATCTGTTCTAATTCATTCATATTGTGCGAAAGGATTAGAATGGATCATACGATTGAGTAAGAATGGATTGTACGAATGAATTAGAATGGATCGTACTAATGAATTAGAATATATTATGCGAATGAATTAGAATGGATCGTACGAATGAATTAGAAAGGATATATTCGTGCGAATGAATTAGAATAGATAGTATGAATGAATTAGATTAGATCGTATGAATGAATTAGAATGGATTATATGAATGAATTAGAATGGATCGTGCGAATGAATTAGAATGGATCGTGCGAATGAATTAGAATGGATCGTACGAATGAATTAGAATGGATCGTATGAATGATTTAGATTGGATCCTACGAATGAATTAGAATGGATCGTACGAATGAATTAGAATGAATCGTACGAATGAATTAGAATGAATCATACCATACGAATGAATTAGAATGGATCGTACGAATGAATTAGAATGGATCGTGCGAATGAATTAGAATGGATCGTACGAATGAATTAGAATGGATCGTACGAATGAATTAGAATTGATCGTATGAATGAATTAGAATGGATCGTGCGAACGAATTAGAATGGACCGTACGAATGAAATAGAATGGATTCGCAAGAATGTATCCATTCTAATTCATTCGTACGATCCATTCTAATTCATTCGTACAATCCATTCTAATTCATTCGCACGATCCATTCTTACTCATTCGTACGATTCATTCTAATTCATTCGCACGATTCATTCTAATTCATTAATACGATCCATTCTAATTCATTTGCACGATCCATTCTAATTCATTCACACTCATACGATCCATTCTAATTCATTCGCACGAATGTATCCTTTCTAATTCATTCGTACGATCCATTCTAATTCATTCGCACAATCTATTCTAATTCATTCGAACGATCCATTCTAAGTCATTCGTACGATCCATTCTAATTCATTCGTACGATCCATTCTAATTCATTCGCACGATCCATTCTAATTCATTAATATGATCCAATCTAATTCATTCATACGATCCATTCTAATTCATTCGTACGATCCATTAGAATGGATCGTATGAATGAATTAGAATAGATCGTACGAATGAATTAGAATGGATACATTCGTGCGAATGAATTAGAATGGATCGTATGAATGAACTAGAATCGATCGTACGAATGAATTAGAATGGATCATGCAAATGAATTAGAATGGATCGTGCGAATGAAATAGAATGGATTGTACGAATGAAATAGAATGGATCGTACGAATGAATTAAAATGGATTATACGAATGAATTAGAATGGATTCATTCGTGCGAATGAATTAGAATGGATCGTACGAATGAGTAAGAATGGATCGTACGAATGAATTAGAATGGATTGAATTAGAATGAATCGTACGAATGAATTAGAATGGATCGTACAAAGGAATTAGAATGGATCGTACGAAAGAATTAGAATGGATAGTACGAATGAATTAGAATGGATACCTTCGTGCAAATGAATTAGAATGGATCGTACGAATGAGTAAGAATGGATCGTACGAATGAAATAGAATGGATCGTATGAATGAATTAGAATGGATCGTGCGAATGAATTAGAATGGATCGTACGAATGAATTAGAATAGATTGTGCGAATGAATTAGAATGGATCGTACGAATGCATTAGAATGGATCGTACGAATGAATTAGAATGGATCGTATGAATGATTTAGAATGGATCGTGCGAATGAATTAGAATGGATCGTACAAATGAAATAGAATGGATTCGCACGAATGTATCCATTCTAATTCATTCGTACAATCCATTCTAATTCATTCGTATAATCCATTCTAATTCATTCGCACGATCCATTCGCATTCACTCAAACGATCCATTCTAATTCATTCATATGATCCATTCTAATTCATTTGCACGAATGTATCCATTCTAATTCATTCGTACGATCCATTCTAATTCATTTGTACGAATGTATCCACTCTAATTCATTCATACGATCCATTCTATTTCATTCGCACGAATGTATCCATTCCAATTCATTCGTACGATCCATTCTAATTCATTCGCACAATCTATTCTAATTCATTCGTACGATCTATTCAAATTCATTAGCATGATCCATTCTAATTCATTCGTACGATCTATTCTATTTCATTCATACAATCCATTCTTACTTAATCGTATGATCCATTCTAATCCATTCGCACAATCTATTCTAATTCATTCGTACGATCCATTCTATTTCATGCGTACGATCCATTCTAATTCATACGATCCATTCTATTTCATTCATACGATCCATTTTAATTCATTCGCACGATGCATTCTAATTCATTCATACGATCCATTCTAATTAATTCGTACGATCCATTCTAATTTCTTCGTATGATCTATTCTAATTCCTTCGTACGATCCATTCTAATTCCTTCGTATGATCCATTCAAATTCATTCGCACGAATCTATCCATTCTAATTCATTCGTACGATCCATTCTAATTCATTCGCACGATCCATTCTAATTCATTAATACGATCCAATCTAATTCATTCATGCGATCTATTCTAATTTATTCGCACGAATATATCCTTTCTAATTCATTCGTACGATCCAAATTCATTTATCCGTACGATCTATTCTATTTCATTCGTACGATCCATTCTTATCGTACGATCCATTCTAATTCAATCCATTCTAATTCATTCGTACGATCCATTCTAATTCATTCGTACGATCCATTCTAATTCATTTGTACGATTCATTCTAATTCAATCCATTCTAATTCATTCGTACGATCCATTCTATTTCATTCGTACGATCTATTCTAATTCATTCGTACGATCTATTCTAATCCATTCGGATTCATTCGTACGATCTATTCTAATTCATTCGTACGATCCATTCTAATTCCTTCGTACGATCCATGCTAATTCATTCGTACGATCCATTCTAATTCATTCGCACGATCCATTCTAATTCATTCGTATGATCCATTCTATTTCATTCATACGATCCATTCTAATTCATTCATACGATCTATTCTAATTCTTTCGTACGTTTCATTCTAATTCTAATTCATTCGTACGATCCATTCAAATTCCTTCGTACGATCCATTCTTACTCATTTGTACGATCCATTCTAATTCATTCGCACGAATGAATCCATTCTAATTCATTCGTATGATCCATTCTAATTCATTCGCATGAATGTATCCATTCTAATTCATTCGTACGATCCATTCTATCTCATTCGTACAATCCATTCTATTTCATTCGTACGATCCATTCTAATTCATTCGCACGATCCATTCTAATTCATTCGCATGATCCATTCTAATTCATTCGTACGATCGATTCTAATTCATTCATACGATCCATTCTAATTCATTCGCACGAATGTATCCATTCTAATTCATTCGTACGATCCATTCTAATTCATTCGTACGATCCATTCTTACTCATTCGTACGATCCATTCTAATTCATTCATACGATCCAATCTAATTCATTCATACGATCCATTCTAATTCATTCGCACAATCTATTCTAATTCATTCATACGATCCCTTCTAATTTATTCGCACGATCCATTCTAATTCATTCATACGATCCATTCTAATTCATTCATATGATCCATTCTAATTCATTCGCACGATCCATTCTTACTCATTCGTACGATCCATTCTAATTCATTCGTACTATCCATTCTAATTCATTCATACGATCCATTCTATTTCATTCGTACGATCCATTCTTACTCATTCGTACGATCCATTCTAATTCATTTGCACGAAGGTATCCATTCTAATTCATTCGTACTATCCATTCTAATTCCTTCGTACGATCCATTCTAATTCCTTCGTACGATCCATTCTAATTCATTCGTACGATCCATTCTAATTCATTCGTACGATCCATTCTAATTCATTCGCACGATCCATTCTAATTCATTCGCACGATCCATTCTAATTCATTAGCACGATCCATTCTAATTCATTCGTACGATCCATTCTAATTCATTTATACGATCCAATCTAATTCATTCATACGATCCATTCTAATTCTTTCGCACGAATGTATCCATTCCAATTCATTCTAATTCAATCCATTCTAATTCATTCGTACGATCCATTCTAATTCATTTGTACAATCCATTCTAATTCATTCGCACAATCCATTCGCATTCACTCAAACGATCCATTCTAATTCATTCATATGATCCATTCTAATTTTTTCGCACGAATGTATCCATTCTAATTCAGTCGTACGATCCATTCTAATTCATTTGTACGAATGTATCCACTCAAATTCATTCATACCATCCATTCTAATTCATTCGCACGAATGTATCCATTCCAATTCATTCGTACGATCAATTCTAATTCATTCGCACCAATGTATCCATTCCAATTCATTCGTATGATCCATTCTAATTCATTCGCACAATCCATTCTAATTCATTCGTACGATCCAATCTAATTCATTCGTACGATCCATTCTAATTCATTCGTACGATCCATTCTATTTCATTCATACGATCCATTCTAATGAATTAGAATGGATTGAATTAGAATGAATCGTACGAATGAATTAGAAAGGATACATTCGTGCGAATGAATTAGAATGGATCGTATGAGTGTGAATGAATTAGAATGGATCATGCGAATGAATTAGAATGGATCGTATTAATGAATTAGAATGGATCGTGCGAATGAATTAGAATGGATCGTACGAATGAATTAGAATGGATAGATTCGTGCGAATGAATTTGAATGTATCGTACGAAGAAATTAGAATGGATCGTACGAAGGAATTAGAATAGATCATACGAAGAAATTAGAATGGATCGTACGAATGAATTAGAATGGATTGTATGAATGAATTAGAATGGATCGTGCGAATGAATTAAAATGGATCGTATGAATGAAATAGAATGGATCGTATGAATTAGAATGGATCGTACGAATGAAATAGAATGGATCGTACGAATGAATTAGAATAGATTGTGCGAATGGATTAGAATGGATCATACGATTGAGTAAGAATGGATTGTATGAATGAAATAGAATAGATCATACGAATGAATTAGAATGGATCATGCTAATGAATTAGGATTGATCGTACGAATGAATTAGAATAGATTGTGCGAATGAATTAGAATGGATCGTACGAATGAATTGGAATGGATACATTCGTGCGAATGAATTAGAATGGATTGTATGAATGAATTAGAGTGGATACATTCGTACAAATGAATTAGAATGGATCGTACGAATGAATTAGAATGGATACATTCGTGCGAATGAATTAGAATGGATCATATGAATGAATTAGAATGGATCGTTTGAGTGAATGCGAATGGATCGTGCGAATGAATTAGAATGGATTGTACGAATAAATTAGAATGGATCGTACGAATGAATTAGAATGGATACATTCGTGCGAATCCATTCTATTTCATTCGTACGATCCATTCTAATTCATTTGCACGATCCATTCTAATTCATTCGTACGATCCATTCTAATTCATTCGTACGATCCATTCTAATTCATTCGTACGATCCATTCTAATTCATTCGCACAATCTATTCTAATTCATTCGTACGATCCATTCTAATTCATTCGCACGATCCATTCTAATTTATTCATACGATCCATTCTATTTCATTCTTACGATCCATTCTTACTCATTCGTACGATCCATTCTAATTCATTTGCACGAAGGTATCTATTCTAATTCATTCGTACTATCCATTCTAATTAGAATGGATCGTACGAATGAAATATAATGGATCGTACGAATGAATTAGAATAGATTGTGCGAATGGATTAGAATGGATCATACGATTGAGTAAGAATGGATTGTACGAATGAAATAGAATAAATCGTACGAATGAATTAGAATGGATCATGCTAATGAATTAGAATTGATCGTACGAATGAATTAGAATAGATTGTGCGAATGAATTAGAATGGATCGTACGAATGAATTGGAATGGATACATTCGTGCGAATGAATTAGAATGGATCGTATGAATGAATTAGAGTGGATACATTCGTACAAATGAATTAGAATGGATCGTACGAATGAATTAGAATGGATACAGTCGTGCGAATGAATTAGATTGGATCGTATGAATGAATTAGAATGGATTGTACGAATGAAATAGAATAGATCGTACGAATGAATTAGAATGGATCGTGCGAATGAATTAGAATGGGTCGTACGAATGAATTAGAATGGATACACGATCCAGATCCATTCTAATTCATTCGCACAATCTATTCTAATTCATTCGTAGGATCCATTCTAATTCATTACTACGATCCATTCAAATTCATTCATACGATCCATTCTAATTCATTCGTACGATCCATTCTAATTCATTCGCACGATCCATTCTAATTCATTCATACGATCCATTCTAATTCATTCGTACGATCTATTCTATTTCATTCGAACAATCCATTCTTACTCAATCGTATGATCCATTCTAATCCATTCACACAATCTATTCTAATTCATTCGTACGATCCATTCTATTTCATTCGTACGATCTATTCTATTTCATTCGTACATTCCATTCTAATTCATTCATACGATCCAATCTAATTCATTCATACGATCCATTCTAATTCATTCGTACGATCTATTCTATTTCATTCATACGATCCATTCTAATTCGTTTGTACGATCCTTTCTAATTCCTTCGTACGATCCATTCTATTTCATTCGTATGACCCATTCTAATTCATAAGTACGATCCATTCTAATTCATTCAAATGATCCATTCTAATTCATTCGTACAATCCATTCTAATTCATTCATACGATCCATTCTAATTCATTCGTATGATCCATTCTAATTCATTCGTACGATCCATTCTAATTCATTCATACGATCCAATCTAATTCATTCATACGATCCATTCTAATTCATTCGCACGAATGTATCCATTCTAATTCATTCGCACGATCCATTCTAATTCATTCATACAATCCTTTCTAATTCTTTTGCACGAATGTATCCATTCTAATTCATTCGTACGATCCATTCTAATTCATTCGTATGATCTATTTTAATTCATTCGCATGATCCATTATAATTCATTCGTACGATCCAATCTAATTCATTCGTACGATCCATTCTAATTCATTCGCACGAATGTATCAACTCTAATTCATTCGTACGATCCATTCTAATTCATTCATACATGTACGAATGAATTAGAATGGATACATTCGTGCGAATGAATTAGAATGGATCGTATGAATGAATTAGATTGGATCGTATGCATGAATTAGAATGGATCGTGCGAATGAATTAGAATGGATCGTACGAATGAATTAGAATGGTTCGAACGAATTAATTAGAATGGATACATTCGTGCATAATAATTAGAATGGATTGTATGAATGAATTAGAATGGATCGTGCGAATGAATTAGAATGGATCGTACGAATGAATTAGAATGGATACATTCGTGCGAAAGAATTAGAATAGATCGTATGAATGAATTAGAATGGATCGTATGAATGAAATAGAATGGATCGTACGAATGAATTAGAATGGATCGTGCGAATGAATTAGAATGGACCGTACGAATGAATTAGAATGGATCGTACGAAGGAATTAGAATGGATCGTACGAATGAATTAGAAAGGATACATTCGACTTCATTCGTACTATCCATTCGAATTCCTTCGTACGATCCATATTCTAATTCATTCGCACGATCCATTCTAATTCATTCGCACGATCCATTCTAATTCATTCATACGATCCATTCTAATTCATTCACACAATCCATTCTAATTCATTCTAATTTATTCGTATATGAGTGGATCGTGTTTTTTCGTGCTAATGAATTTGAATGGATCGTACGAATGAATTAGAATGGATCATATGAATGAATTAGAATGGATCGTATGAATGAATTAGAATGGATCGTGCGAATAAATTAGAATGGATCCTGCGAATGAATTAGAATGGATCGTGCGAATGAATTAGAATGGATCGTACGAATGAAATAGAATGGATTGTACGAATGAGATAGAATGGATCGTACGAATGAATTAGAATGGATACATTCATGCGAATGAATTAGAATAGATCATACGAATGAATTAGAATGGATTCATTCGTGCGAATGAATTAGAATGGATCGTACGAATGAGTAAGAATGGATCGTACGAATGAATTAGAATGGATTGAATTAGAATGAATCGTACGAATGAATTAGAATGGATCGTACGAATGAATTAGAATGGATCGTACGAATGAATTAGAATGGATTGAATTGGAATGAATCGTACGAATGAATTAGAATGAATCATACCGTACGAATGAATTAGAATGGATCATACGAAGGAATTAGAATGGATCGTACGAATGAATTAGAATGGATCGTACGAATGAATTAGAATGGATCGTACGAAGGAATTAGAATGGATAGTACGAATGAATTAGAATGGATACCTTCGTGCAAATGAATTAGAATGGATCGTACGAATGAGTAAGAATGGATCGTACGAATGAAATAGAATGGATCGTATGAATGAATTAGAATGGATCGTGCGAGTGAATTAGAATGGATCGTACGAATGAATTAGAATAGATTGTGCGAATGAATTAGAATGGATCGTACGAATGAATTAGAATGGATCATATGAATGAATTAGAATGGATCGTGCGAATGAATTAGAATGGATCGTACGAATGAAAGAGAATGGATTCGCACGAATGTATCCATTCTAATTCATTCGTACGATCCATTCTAATTCATTCGTACAATCCATTCTAATTCATTCGCACGATCCATTCGCATTCACTCAAACGATCCATTCTAATTCATTCATATGATCCATTCTAATTCATTCGCACGAATGTATCCATTCTAATTCATTCGTACGATCCATTCTAATTCATTTGTACGAATGTATCCACTCTAATTCAGTCATACGATCCATTCTAATTCATTCGCACGAATGTATCCATTCCAATTCATTCGTACGATCCATTCTAATTCATTCGCACAATCTATTCTAATTCATTCGTACGATCAATTCTAATTCATTAGCATGATCCATTCTAATTCATTCGTACGATCTATTCTATTTCATTCGTACAATCCATTCTTACTCAATCGTATGATCCATTCTAATCCATTCGCACAATCTATTCTAATTCATTCGTACGATCCATTCTATTTCATTCGTACAATCCATTCTAATTCATACGATCCATTATATTTCATTCATACGATCCATTTTACATCATTCGCACGATCCATTCTAATTCATTCATACGATCCATTCTAATTCATTCGTACGATCCATTCTAATTTCTTCGTATGATCTATTCTTATTCCTTCGTACGATCCATTCTAATTCCTTCGTACGATCCATTCAAATTCATTCGCACGAATCTATCCATTCTAATTCATTCGTACGATCCATTCTAATTCATTCGCACGATCCATTCTAATTCATTAATACGATCCAATCTAATTCATTCATACGATCTATTCTAATTCATTCGCACGAATATATCCTTTCTAATTCATTCGTACGATCCATTCTAATTCATTCGCACAATCTATTCAAATTCATTAGTACGATCCATTCTAATTAGAATAGATTGTATGAATTAGAATTGATCGTATGAATGAATTAGAATAGATCGTACGAATGAATTAGAATGGATCATATGAATGAATTAGATTGTGCGAATGAATTAGAATTGATACATTCGTGCGAATGAATTAGATTGGATCGTATGCATGAATTAGAATGGATCGTGCGAATGAATTAGAATAGATTATGCGAATGAATTAGAATGGATCGTACGAATGAATTAGAATGGATCGTACGAATGAATTAGAATGGATACATTCGTGCGAAAGAATTAGAATAGATCGTATGAATGAATTAGAATGGATCGTATGAATGAAATAGAATGGATCATACGAATGAATTAGAATGGATCGTGCGAATGAATTAGAATGGATCGTACGAATGAATTAGAATGGATCGTACGAAGGCATTAGAATGGATCGTACGAATGAATTAGAATTAGAATGAATCGTACGAATGAATTAGAATGGATCGTACGAATGAATTAGAATGGATCGTACGAATGAATTAGAATGGATCGTACGAATGAAATAGAATGGATTGAACTAGAATGAATCGTACGAATGAATTAGAATGAATCATACCGTAAGATCGTGCGAATGAATTAGAATGGATCGTACAAATGAATTAGAATAGATTGTGCGAATGAATTAGAATGGATCGTACGAATGAATTAGAATGGATCGTACGAATGAATTAGAATGGATTGTATGAATGAATTAGAATAGATCGTATGAATGAATTAGAATGGATCTTATGAATGAATTAGAATGGAACGTACGAATAAATTAGAATGGATCGTACGAATGAATTAGAATGGATACATTCGTGCAAATGAATTAGAATGGATATATTCATGGGAATGAATTAGACTGGATCGTACAAAGGAATTAGAATGGATCATACGAATGAAATATAATGGGTCGTACAAAGGAATTAGAATGGATCGTACGCAAGAATTAGAATGGTTTGTACGAAGGAATTAGAATGGATCGTACGAATGAATTAGAATGGATACATTCGTGCGAATGAATTAGAATTGATCGTACGAATGAGTAAGAATGGATCGTACGAATGAAATAGAATGGATCGTACGGATGAATTAGAATGGATCGTGCGAATGAATTAGAATGGATCGTACGAATGAGTAAGAATGGATCGTACGAATGAAATAGAATGGATCGTACGGATGAATTAGAATGGATCGTGCGAATGAATTAGAATGGATCGTACGAATGAGTAAGAATGGATCGTATGAATGAATTAGAATGGATCGTGCGAATAAATTAGAATGGATCGAACGAATGAATTAGAATGGATCATACGAATGAATTAGAATGGATCGTATGAATGAATTAGAATGGATCGTGCAAATGAATTAGAATGGATTATATGAATGAAATAGAATGGATCATACGAATGAAATAGAATGGATCGTACGAAGGAATTAGAATAGATCGTATGAATGAATTAGAGTGGATACATTCGTGCGAATAAATTCGAATGGATTGTACGAATGAATTAGAATGGATCGTACGAATGAAATAGAATGGATCGTATGAATGAATTAGAATGGATACATTCGTGCAAAAGAAATAGAATGGATTGTATGAATGAATTAGAATGGATCGTGTGAATGAATTAGAATGGATCATATGAATGAATTAGAATGGATACATTCGTGCGAATGAATTAGAATGGATCGTGCGAATGAATTAGAATGGATCGTACAAATGAATTAGAATGGATCGTATGAATGAATTAGAATGGATCGTGCGAATGAATTAGAATGGATCGTACGAATGAATTAGAATGGATCGTATGAATGAATTAGATTGGATCGTATTAATGAATTAGAATGGATCGTACAAATGAATTAGAATAGATCGTACGAATGAATTAGAATGGATACAAATGGATCGTACGAATGAGTAAGAATGGATCGTACGAATGAAATAGAATGGATTGTACGAATGAATTAGAATGGATACATTCGTACGAATGAATTAGGATGGATCGTATGAATGAATTAGAATGGATCGTACGAATGAATTAGAATGGATACATTCGTGCGAATGAATTAGAATGGATCGTATGAATGAATTAGAATCGATCGTACGAATGAATTAGAATGGATCGTGTGAATGAATTAGAATGGATCGTACAAAGGAATTAGAATGGATCGTACGAAGGAATTAGAATGGATAGTACGAATGAATTAGAATGGATACCTTCGTGCAAATGAATTAGAATGGATCGTACGAATGAGTAAGAATAGATCGTACGAATGAAATAGAATGGATCGTATGAATGAATTAGAATGGATCGTGCGAATGAATTAGAATGGATCGTACGAATGAATTAGAATGGATCGTACGAAGGAATTAGAATGGATCGTACGAAGGTATTAGAATGGATAGAACGAATGAATTAGAATGGATAGTACGAATGAATTAGAATGGATACCTTCGTGCAAATGAATTAGAATGGATCGTACGATGGAGTAAGAATGGATCGTACGAATGAAATAGAATAGATTGTATGAATGAATTAGAATGGATCGTGCGAATGAATTAGAATGGATCGTACGAATGAATTAGAATGGATCGTAGTAATGAATTAGAATGGATCGTGCGAATGAATTAGAATATGGATCGTACGAAGGAATTAGAATGGATCGTATGAATGAATTCGAATGTATCCTTTCTAATTCATTCGTACGATCCATTCTAATTCCTTCGTACGATCCATTCTAATTAATTCGTACGATCCATTCTAATTCATTCGCACGATCCATTCTAATTCATTCGTACGATCCATTCTATTTCATTCATACGATCCATTCTAATTCATTCATACGATCTATTCTAATTCTTTCGCACGAATGTATCCATTCTAATTCATTCGTACGATCCATTCTAATTCATTCGCACGACCCATTCTAATTTATTCATACAATCGATTCTAATTCGTTTGCACGAATGTATCCATTCTAATTCATTCGTTCGATCCATTCTAATTCATTCGTACGATCCATTCTAATTCATTCGCACGATCCATTCTAATTCATGCATACGATGCAATCTAATTCATTCATACGATCCATTCTAATTCATTCGCATGAATGTATCCATTCTAATTCATTTGTACATGTATGAATGAATTAGAATGGATCGTACGAATGAATTAGAGTTGATACATTCCTGCGAATGAATTAGAATGGATCGTACGAATGAATTAGATTGGATCGTATGAATGAATTATAATGGATCATGCGAATGAATTAGAATAGATCATACGAATGAATTAGAATGGATCGTACGAATGAATTAGAATGGATACATTCGTGCAAAAGAATTAGAATGGATTGTATGAATGAATTAGAATGGATCGTGCGAATGAATTAGAATGGATACATTCCTGCGAATGAATTAGAATGGATCGTACGAATGAATTAGATTGGATCGTATGAATGAATTATAATGGATCATGCGAATGAATTAGAATAGATCATACGAATGAATTAGAATGGATCGTACGAATGAATTAGAATGGATACATTCGTGCAAAAGAATTAGAATGGATTGTATGAATGAATTAGAATGGATCGTGCGAATGAATTAGAATGGATACATTCGTGCGAATGAATTAGAATGGATCGTATGAATGAATTAGATTGGATCGTATGAATGAATTAGAAAGGATCGTGCGAATGAATTAGAATGGATCGTACGAATGAATTAGAATAGATCGTTTGAATGAATTAGAATGGATCATACTTATGAATTAGAATAGGTCATACGAATGAAATAGAATGGATCGTACGAAGGAATTAGAAAGGATCGTACAAACGAATTAGAATGGATTGTATGAATGAAATAGAATCGATGGTACGAATGAATTAGAATGGATCGTATGAATGAATTAGATTGGATCGTATGAATGAATTAGAATGGATTGTACGAAAGAAATAGATTAGATCGTACGAATGAATTAGAATGGATCGTGCGAATGAATTAGAATGGGTCGTACGAATGAATTAGAATGGATACACGATCCAGATCCATTCTAATTCATTCGCACAATCTATTCTAATTCATTCGTAGGATCCATTCTAATTCATTACTACGATCCATTCTAATTCATCCATACGATCCATTCTAATTCATTCGTACGATCCATTCTAATTCATTTGCACGATCTATTCTAATTCATTCATACGATCCATTCTAATTCATTCGTACGATCTATTCTATTTCATTCGTACAATCCATTCTTACTCAATCGTATGATCCATTCTAATCCATTCGCACAATCTATTCTAATTCATTCGTACGATCCATTCTATTTCATTCGTACGATCCATTCTAATTCATACGATCCATTCTATTTCATTCATACGATCAATTTTAATTCATTCGCACGATCCATTCTAATTCATTCATACGATCCATTCTTACTTATTCGTACGATCCATTCTAATTCATTCGCACGATCCATTCTAATTCATCCGTACGATCCATTCTATTTCATTCGTTCGATCCATTCTAATTCATTCGCACAATCTATTCTAATTCATTCATACGATCCATTCTAATTCATTCGCACGATCCATTCTAATTCATTCATACGATCCATTCTATTTCATTCGTACGATCCATTCTTACTCATT
This sequence comes from Chamaelirium japonicum, assembly GCA_947650365.1. NCBI lineage: Eukaryota > Viridiplantae > Streptophyta > Magnoliopsida > Liliales > Melanthiaceae > Chamaelirium > Chamaelirium japonicum. The sequence goes on along the minus strand of OX393559.1, from coordinate 874,963 downwards.
CGTACGATCCATTCTAATTCATTTGCACGAAGGTATCCATTCTAATTCATTCGTACTATTCATTCTAATTCCATCGTACGATCCATTCTAATTCATTCGTACGATCCATTCTAATTCATTCGTACGGTATGATTCATTCTAATTCATTCGTACGATTTATTCTAATTCAATCCATTCTAATTCATTCGTACGATCCATTCTAATTCATTCGTACGATCCATTCTAATTCATTCGTACGATTCATTCTAATTCAATCCATTCTAATTCATTCGTACGATCCATTCTTACTCATTCGTACGATCCATTCTAATTCATTCGCACGAATGAATCCATTCTAATTCATTCGTATGATCCATTCTAATTCATTCGCATGAATGTATCCATTCTAGTTCATTTGTACGATCCATTCTATCTCATTCGTACAATCCATTCTATTTCATTCGTACGATCTATTCTAATTCATTTGCACGATCCATTCTAATTCATTCGCATGATCAATTCTAATTCATTCGTACGATCGATTCTAATTCATTCATACGATCCATTCTAATTCATTCGCACGAATGTATCCATTTTAATTCATTCGTACGATCCATTCTAATTTATTCGCACAATCTATTCTAATTCATTCATACGATCCATTCTAATTTATTCGCACGATCCATTCTAATTCATTCATACGATCCATTCTAATTCATTCATATGATCCATTCTAATTCATTCGCACGATCCATTCTTACTCATTCGTACGATCCATTCTAATTCATTCGCACGATCCATTCTAATTCATTAATACGATCCAGTCTAATTCGTTCGCACGATCCATTCTAATTCATTCACACTCATACGATCCATTCTAATTCATTCGCACGAATGTATCCTTTCTAATTCATTCGTACGATCCATTCTAATTCATTCGCACAATCTATTCTAATTCATTCGAACGATCCATTCTAATTCATTCGTACGATCCATTCTAATTCATTTGTATGATCCATTCTAATTCATTCGCACAATCCATTCTAATTCATTCGCACGATCCATTCTAATTCATTAGCACGATCCATTCTAATTCATTCGTACGATCCATTCTAATTCATTTATACGATCCAATCTAATTTATTCATACGATCCATTCTAATTCTTTCGCACGAATGTATCCATTCTAATTCATTCGTACGATCCATTCTAATTCATTAGCACGAAAAAACACGATCTACTCACATACGAATAAATTAGAATGAATTAGAATGGATTGTGTGAATGAATTAGAATGGATCGTATGAATGAATTAGAAAGGATCGTGCGAATGAATTAGAATGGATCGTGCGAATGAATTAGAATATGGATCGTACGAAGGAATTAGAATGGATCGTACGAATGAATTCGAATGTATCCTTTCTAATTCATTCGTACGATCCATTCTAATTCCTACGTACGATCCATTCTAATTCATTCGTACGATCCATTCTAATTCATTCGCACGATCCATTCTAATTCATTCGTACGATTCATTCTAATTCAATCCATTCTAATTCATTTGTATGAATGTATCCACTCTAATTCATTCATACGATCCATTCTATTTCATTCGTACGATTCATTCTAATTCATTCGCACGATCCATTCTAATTCATTCGTACGATCCATTCTAATTCATTCGTCCGATCCATTCTAATTCATTCGTACGATCCATTCTAATTCATTCGTACAATCCATTCTAATTCATTCGCACGATCCATTTGCATTCACTCAAACGATCCATTCTAATTCATTCATATGATCCATTCTAATTCATTCGCACGAATGTATCCATTCTAATTCATTCGTACGATCCATTCTAATTAATTTGTACGAATGGATCGTACGAATGAATTAGAATGGATACATTTGTGCGAATCCATTCTATTTCATTCGTACGATCCATTCTAATTCATTCGCACGATCCATTCTAATTCATTCATACGATCCATTCTAATTCATTCGTACGATCCATTCTAATTCATTCGTACTATCCATTCTAATTCATTCGCACGATCCATTCTAATTCATTCGCACGATCCATTCTAATTCATTCATACGATCCATTCTAATTCATTCGTACGATCCATTCTAATTTTTTCGTATGATCTTTTCTAATTCCTTCGTACGATCCATTCTAATTCCTTCGTACGATCCATTAAAATTCATTCGCACGAATCTATCCAAGCTAATTCATTCGTACGATCCATTCTAATTCGTTTGCACGATCCATTCTAATTCATTAATACGATCCAATCTAATTCATTCATACGATCTATTCTAATTCATTCGCACGAATATATCCTTTCTAATTCATTCGTACGATCCATTCTAATTCATTCGCACAATCTATTCTAATTCATTAGTACGATCCATTCTAATTCATTCGTACGATCCATTCTAATTCATTAGCACGATCCAAATTCATTTATCCGTACGATCTATTCTATTTCATTCGTACGATCCATTCTTATCGCACGATCCATTCTAATTCATTCGCACGATCCATTCTCCATTCTAATTCCTTCGTACGATCCATTCTAATTCCTTCGTATCCATTCTAATTCACTCATACGATCCATTCTAATTCATTCATATGATCCATTCTAATTCATTTGCATGAATGTATCCATTCTAATTCATTCGTACGATCCATTCTAATTCATTCGCACAATCTATTCTAATTCATTCATACGATCCATCCTAATTCATTCGCACGAATGTATCCATTCTAATTCATTCGTACAATCCATTCTATTTCATTCGTACGATCCATTCTTACTCATTCATACGATCCATTCGTATCCATTCTAATTCATTCGTACGATCTATTCTAATTCATTCGTACGATCCATTCTAATTCATTAATACGATCCAATCTAATTCATTCATACGATCCATTCTAATTCATTCGTACGATCCATTCTAATTCATTCGCACGATCCATTCTAATTCATTCGCACGATCCATTCTAATTCATTCATACGATCCATTCTAATTCATTCGTACGATCCATTCTAATTCATTCGTACGATCCATTCTAATTCATTCGCACGATCCATTCTAATTCATTCGCACGAATGTATCCATTCTAATTCATTCGTATGATCCATTCTAATTCCTTCACACGATCCATTCTAATTCATTCATACAATCCATTCTATTTCTTTTGCACGAATGTATCCATTCTAATTCATTCGTACGATCCATTCTATTTCATTCGTACGATCCATTCTAATTCATTCGTACAATCAATTCTAATTCATTCGCACGATCTATTCGAATTCATTCGCACGAATGTATCCACTCTAATTCATTCATACGATCCATTCTAATTCCTTCGTACGATCCATTCTATTTCATTCGTATGATCCATTCTATTTCATTCATATAATCCATTCTAATTCATTCGCATGATCCATTCTAATTCATTCATACGTACAATTGAGTAAGAATGGATCGTACGAATGAATTAGAATGGATCGTACGAAGGAATTAGAATGGATCGTATGAATGAATTAGAATGGATCGTATGAATGAAATAGAATGGATCGTACGAATGAATTAGAATGGATCGTGCGAAAGAATTAGAATGGACCGTACGAATGAATTAGAATGGATCGTACGAAAGAATTAGAATGGATCGTACGAATGAATTAGAAAGGATACATTCGAATTCATTCGTACGATCCATTCTAATTCCTTCGTACGATCCATATTCTAATTCATTCGCACGATCCATTCTAATTCATTCGCACGATCCATTCTAATTCATTCATACGATCCATTCTAATTCATTCACACAATCCATTCTAATTCATTCTAATTTATTCGTATGTGAGTGGATCGTGTTTTTTCGTGCTAATGAATTAGAATGGATCGTACGAATGAATTAGAATGGATCATATGAATGAATTAGAATGGATCGTATGAATGAATTAGAATGGATCGTGCGAATAAATTAGAATGGATCATGCGAATGAATTAGAATGGATCGTGCGAATGAATTAGAATGGATCGTACGAATGAAATAGAATGGATTGTACGAATGTGATAGAATGGATCGTATGAATGAATTAGAATGGATACATTCATGCGAATGAATTAGAATGGATCATACGAATGAATTAGAATGGATTCATTCGTGCGAATGAATTAGAATGGATCGTACGAATGAGTAAGAATGGATCGTACGAATGAATTAGAATGGATTGAATTAGAATGAATCGTACGAATGAATTAGAATGGATCGTACGAACGAATTAGAATGGATTGAATTAGAATGAATCGTACGAATGAATTAGAATGGATCGTACGAATGAATTAGAATGGATACCTTCGTGCAAATGAATTAGAATGGATCGTACGAATGAGTAAGAATGGATCGTACGAATGAAATAGAATGGATCATATGAATGAATTAGAATGGATCGTGCGAATGAATTAGAATGGATCGTATGAATGAATTAGAATAGATTGTGCGAATGAATTAGAATGGATCGTACGAATGAATTAGAATGGATCATACGAATGAATTAGAATGGATCGTATGAATGAATTAGAATGGATCGTGCGAATGAATTAGAATGGACCGTACGAATGAAATAGAATGGATTCGCACGAATGTATCCATTCTAATTCATTCGTACGATCCATTCTAATTCATTCGTACAATCCATTCTAATTCACTCGCACGATCCATTCGCATTCACTTAAATGATCCATTCTAATTTATTCATATGATCCATTCCAATTCATTCGCACGAATGTATCCATTCTAATTCAATCGTACGATCCATTCTAATTCATTTGTATGAATGTATCCACTCTAATTCATTCATACGATCCATTCTAATTCATTCGCACGAATGTATCCATTCCAATTCATTCGTACGATCCATTCTAATTCATTCGCACAATCTATTCTAATTCATTCGTACGATCAATTCTAATTCATTAGCATGATCCATTCTAATTCATTCGTACGATCTATTCTATTTCATTCGTACAATCCATTCTTACTCAATCGTATGATCCATTCTAATCCATTCGCACAATCTATTCTAATTCATTCGTACGATCCATTCTATTTCATTCGTACGATCCATTCTAATTCATACGATCCATTTTATTTCATTCATACGATCCATTTTAATTCATTCGCACGATCCATTCTAATTCATTCATACGATCCATTCTAATTCGTTCGTACGATCCATTCTAATTTCTTCGTATGATCTATTCTAATTCCTTCGTACGATCCATTCTAATTCCTTCGTACGATCCATTCAAATTCATTCGCACGAATCTATCCATTCTAATTCATTCGTACGATCCATTCTAATTCATTCGCACGATCCATTCTAATTCATTAATACGATCCAATCTAATTCATTCATACGATCTATTCTAATTCATTCGCACGAATATATCCTTTCTAATTCATTCGTACGATCCATTCTAATTCATTCGCACAATCTATTCTAATTCATTAGTATGATCCATTCTAATTCATTCATACGATCCATTCTAATTCATTAGTACGATCCAAATTCATTTATCCGTACGATCTATTCTATTTCATTCGTACGATCCATTCTAATTCATTCGCACGATCCATTCTCCATTCTAATTCCTTCGTACGATCCATTCTAATTCCTTCGTATCCATTCTAATTCACACATACGATCCATTCTAATTCATTCATACGATCCATTCTAATTCATTCGTATGAATGTATCCATTCTAATTCATTCGTACGATCCATTCTAATTCATTCGTATGATCCATTCCAATTCATTCGTACGATCCATTCTAATTCATTCGTATGATCCATTCCAATTCATTCGTACGATCCATTCTAATTCATTCGTACGATCCATTCTAATTCATTCGTACGATCCATTCTAATTCATTCGCACAATCTATTCTAATTCATTCGTACGATCCATTCTAATTCCTTCGCACGATCCATTCTAATTCATTCATACGATCCATTCTATTTCATTCGTACGATCCATTCTTACTCATTCGTACGATCCATTCTAATTCATTTGCACGAAGGTATCCATTCTAATTCATTCATACTATCCATTCTAATTCCTTCGTACGATCCATTCTAATTCATTCATACGATCCATTCAAATTCATTCATACGATTCATTCAAATTCAAATTCATTCGTATGAATGAATTAGAATGGATACATTCATGCGAAAGAATTAGAATGGATCGTATGAATGAATTAGATTGGATCTTACGAATGAATTAGAATGGATCGTACGAATGAATTAGAATGGATCGTATGAATGAATTAGAATGGATCGTGCGAATGAATTAGAATGGATCGTGCGAATGAATTAGAATGGATCGTACGAATGAATTAGAATGGATACATTCGTGCGAAAGAATTAGAATGGATCGTTTGAATGAATTAGATTGGATCTTACGAATGAATTAGAATGGATCGTACGAATGAATTAGAATGGATCGTATGAATGAATTAGAATGGATCGTGCGAATGAATTAGAATGGATCGTGCGAATGAATTAGAATGGATCGTACGAATGAATTAGAATGGATCGTATGAATGAATTAGATTGGATCGTATTAATGAATTAGAATGGATCGTACGAATGAATTAGAATAGATCGTACGAATGAATTTGAATGGATACGAATGGATCGTACGAATGAGTAAGAATGGATCGTACGAATGAAATAGAATGGATTGTATGAATGAATTAGAATGGATACATTCGTGCGAATGAATTAGGATGGATCGTATGAATGAATTAGAATAGATTGTGTGAAAGAATTAGAATGGATCGTACGAATGCATTAGAATGGATACATTCATGCGAATGAATTAGAATGGATCGTATGAATGAATTAGAATGGATCGTATGAGTGAATTAGAATGGATACGAAGGAATTAGAATGGATCGTACGAAGGAATTAGAAAGGAGAATGGATCGTGCGAATGAATTAGAATGGATCGTGCGATAAGAATGGATCGTATGAATTAAATAGAATAGATCGTACGGATAAATGAATTTGGATCGTGCTAATGAATTAGAATGGATCGTACGAATGAATTAGAATGGATCGTACTAATGAAATAGAATAGATTGTGCGAATGAATTAGAATGGATCGTACGAATGAATTAGAAAGGATATATTCGTGCGAATGAATTAGAATAGATCGTATGAATGAATTAGATTGGATCGTATTAATGAATTAAATGGATCGTGCGAATGAATTAGAATGGATCGTACGAATGAATTAGAATGGATAGATTCGTGCGAATGAATTTGAATGGATCGTACGAAGGAATTAGAATGGATCATACGAAGAAATTAGAATGATCGTACGAATGAATTAGAATGGATCGTATGAATGAATTAGAATGGATCGTGCGAATGAATTAAAATGGATCGTATGAATGAAATAGAATGGATCATAGGAATTAGAATGGATCGTACGAATGAAATAGAATGGATCGTACGAATGAATTAGAATAGATTGTGCGAATGGATTAGAATGGATCATACGATTGAGTAAGAATGGATTGTACGAATGAAATAGAATAGATCGTACGAATGAATTAGAATGGATCATGATAATGAATTAGAATTGATCGTACGAATGAATTAGAATAGATTGTGCGAATGAATTAGAATGGATCGTACGAATGAATTGGAATGGATACATTCGTGCGAATGAATTAGAATGGATCGTATGAATGAATTAGAGTGGATACATTCGTACAAATGAATTAGAATGGATCGTACGAATGAATTAGAATGGATACATTCGTGCGAATGAATTAGAATGGATCGTATGAATGAATTAGAATGGATCGTTTGAGTGAATGTGAATGGATCGTGCGAATGAATTAGAATGGATACATTCGTGCGAATGAATTAGAATGGATCGTATGAATGAATTAGAATGGATCGTTTGAGTGAATGTGAATGGATCGTACGAATGAATTAGAATGGATCGTACGAATGAATTAGAATGGATACATTCGTGCGAATCCATTCTATTTCATTCGTACGATCGATTGTAATTCATTCGCACGATCCATTCTAATTCATTCATACGATCCATTCTAATTCATTCGTACGATCCATTCTAATTCATTCGTACGATCCAATCTAATTCATTCGCACAATCTATTCTAATTCATTCGTACGATCCATTCTAATTCATTCGCACGATCCATTCTAATTCATTCATATGATCCATTCTATTTCATTCATACGATCTATTCTTACTCATTCGTACGATCCATTCTAATTCATTTGCATGAAGGTATCCATTCTAATTCATTCGTACTATCCATTCTAATTCCTTCGTACGATCCATTCTAAATCCTACGTATGATCCATTCTAATTCATTCGTACGATCCATTCTAATTCATTCGTACGATCCATTCTAATTCCTTCGTATGATCCATTCTAATTCATTCGTACGGTATGATTCATTCTAATTCATTCGTACGATTCATTCTAATTCAATCCATTCTAATTCATTCGTACGATCCATTCTAATTCATTCATACGATCCATTCTAATTCATTCGTACGATTCATTCTTATTCAATCCATTCTAATTCATTCGTACGATCCATTCTTACTCATTCGTACGATCCATTCTAATTCATTCGTATGATCCATTCTAATTCATTTGTACGAATGTATCCACTCTAATTCATTCATACGATCCATTGTAATTCATTCGCAAGAATGTATCCATTCCAATTCATTCGTACGATCCATTCTAATTCATTCACACAATCTATTCTAATTCATTCGTACGATCAATTCTAATTCATTAGCATGATCCATTCTAATTCATTCATACTTATGAATGGATCGTACGAATAAATTAGAATGGATACATTCGTGCAAAAGAAATAGAATGGATTGTATGAATGAATTAGAATGGATCGTGTGAATGAATTAGAATGGATCATACGAATGAATTAGAATGGATACATTCGTGCGAATGAATTAGAATGGATCGTGCGAATGAATTAGAATGGATTGTACGAATGAATTAGAATGGATCGTACGAATGAAATAGAATGGATCGTACCAATGAATTAGAATAGATTGTGCGAATGGATTAGAATGGATCATACGATTGAGTAAGAATGGATTGTACGAATGAAATAGAATAGATCGTACGAATGAATTAGAATGGATCATGCTAATGAATTAGAATTGATCGTACGAATGAATTAGAATAGATTGTGCGAGTGAATTAGAATGGATCGTACGAATGAATTGGAATGGATACATTCGTGCGAATGAATTAGAATGGATCGTATGAATGAATTAGAGTGGATACATTCGTACAAATGAATTAGAATGGATCGTACGAATGAATTAGAATGGATACATTCGTGCGAATGAATTAGAATGGATCATATGAATGAATTAGAATGGATCGTTTGAGTGAATGCGAATGGATCGTGCGAATGAATTAGAATGGATTGTACGAATGAATTAGAATGGATCGTACGAATGAATTAGAATGGATACATTCGTGCGAATCCATTCTATTTCATTCGTACGATCCATTCTAATTCATTCGTACGATCCATTCTAATTCATTCGTACGATCCATTCTAATTCATTCGTACGATCCATTCTAATTCATTCGCACAATCTATTCTAATTCATTCGTACGATCCATTCTAATTCCTTCGCACGATCCATTCTAATTCATTCATACGATCCATTCTATTTCATTCGTACGATCCATTCTTACTCATTCGTACGATCCATTCTAATTCATTTGCACGAAGGTATCCATTCTAATTCATTCATACTATCCATTCTAATTCCTTCGTACGATCCATTCTAATTCATTCATACGATCCATTCAAATTCATTCGTACGATTCATTCTAATTCAATCCATTCTAATTCATTAATACGATCCATTCTAATTCATTCGCACGATCCATTCTAATTCATTCACACTCATACGATCCATTCTAATTCATTCGCACGAATGTATCCTTTCTAATTCATTCGTACGATCCATTCTAATTCATTCGCACAATCTATTCTAATTCATTCGAACGATCCATTCTAATTCATTAGCATGATCCATTCTAATTCATTCGTACGATCTATTCTATTTCATTCGTACAATCCATTCTTACTCAATCGTATGATCCATTCTAATCCATTCGCACAATCTATTCTAATTTATTCGTACGATCCATTCTATTTCATTCGTATGATCCATTCTAATTCATACGATCCATTCTATTTCATTCATACGATCCATTTTAATTCATTCGCACGATCCATTCTAATTCATTCATACGATCCATTCTAATTCATTCGCACGAATGAATCCATTCTAATTCATTCGTATGATCCATTCTAATTCATTCGCATGAATGTATCCATTCTAATTCATTCGTACGATCCATTCTATCTCATTCGTCGTGCGAATGAATTAGAATGGATTATATGAATGAAATAGAATGGATCATACGAATGAAATAGAATGGATCGTACGAAGGAATTAGAATGGATCGTATGAATGAATTAGAGTGGATATATTCGTGCGAATGAATTCGAATAGATCGTGCGAATGAATTAGAATGGATTGTACGAATGAATTAGAATGGATCGTACGAATGAAATAGAATGGATCGTACGAATGAATTAGAATGGATACATTCGTGCAAAAGAAGTAGAATGGATTGTATGAATGAATTAGAATGGATCGTGTGAATGAATTAGAATGGATCATACGAATGTATTAGAATGGATACATTCGTGCGAATGAATTAGAATGGATCGTGCGAATGAATTAGAATGGATCGTACGAATGAATTAGAATGGATCGTATGAATGAATTAGAATGAATCGTGCGAATGAATTAGAATGGATCGTGCGAATGAATTAGAATGGATCGTACGAATGAATTAGAATGAATCGTATGAATGAATTAGATTGGATCGTATTAATGAATTGGAATGAATCATACCGTACGAATGAATTAGAATGGATCATACGAAGGAATTAGAATGGATCGTACGAATGAATTAGAATGGATACATTCGTGCGAATCCATTCTATTTCATTCGTACGATCTATTCTAATTCATTCGCACGATCCATTCTAATTCATTCATACGATCCATTCTAATTAATTCGTACGATCCATTCTAATTCATTCGTACGATCCATTCTAATTCATTCGCACAATCTATTCTAATTCATTCGTACGATCCATTCTAATTCATTCGCACGAAGGTATCCATTCTAATTCATTCGTACTATCCATTCTAATTCCTTCATACGATCCATTCTAATTCCTTCGTACGATCCATTCTAATTCATTCGCACGATCCATTCTAATTCATTAGCACAAATGTATCCATTCTAATTCATTCGTATGATCCATTCTAATTCATTCACACGATCCATTCTAATTCATTCATACGATCCATTCTAATTCATTCGTACGATCCATTCTAATTCATTCGTATGATCCATTCTAATTCATTCGCACAATCTATTCTAATTCATTCGTACGATCCATTCTAATTCATTCGTACGATCCATTCTTACTCATTCGTACGAATGAATTAGAATGGATCATGCTAATGAATTAGAATTGATCGTACGAATGAATTAGAATAGATTGTGCGAATGAATTAGAATGGATCGTACGAATGAATTGGAATGGATACATTCGTGCGAATGAATTAGAATGGATCGTATGAATGAATTAGAATGGATACCTTGGTGCAAATGAATTAGAATGGATCGTATGAATGAGTAAGAATGGATCGTACGAATGAAATAGAATGGATCGTATGAATGAATTAGAATGGATCGTGCGAATGAATTAGAATGGATCGTACGAATGAATTAGAATAGATTGTGCGAATGAATTAGAATGGATCGTACGAATGAAATAGAATGGATCGTACGAATGAATTAGAATGGGTACATTCGTGCAAAAGAAATAGAATGGATTGTATGAATGAATTAGAATGGATCGTGTGAATGAATTAGAATGGATCATACGAATGAATTAGAATGGATACATTCGTGCGAATGAATTATAATGGATCGTGTGAATGAATTAGAATGGATCGTACGAATGAATTAGAATGGATCGTTTGAATGAATTAGAATCGATCGTGTGAATGAATTAGAATGGATCGTGTGAATGAATTAGAATGGATCGTACAAATGAATTAGAATGGATCGTATGAATGAATTAGATTGGATCGTATTAATGAATTAGAATGGATCGTATGAATGAATTAGAATAGATCGTACGAATGAATTAGAATGGATACGAATGGATCGTACGAATGAGTAAGAATGGATCGTACGAATAAAATAGAATGGATTGTACGAATGAATTAGAATGGATACATTCGTGCGAATGAATTAGGATGGATCGTATGAATGAATTAGAATAGATTGTGCGAATGAATTAGAATGGATCGTACGAATGAATTCGAATGGATACATTCATGCGAATGAATTAGAATGGATCGTATGAATGAATTAGAATGGATCGTATGAGTGAATTAGAATGGATACGAAGGAATTAGAATGGATCGTACGAAGGAATTAGAATGGAGAATGGATCGTGCGAATGAATTAGAATGGATCGTGCGCTAAGAATGGATCGTACGAATGAAATAGAATAGATCGTACGGATAAATGAATTTGGATCGTGCTAATGAATTAGAATTGATCGTACGAATGAATTAGAATGGATCGTACTAATGAAGTAGAATAGATTGTGTGAATGAATTAGAATGGATCGTACGAATGAATTAGAAAGGATATATTTGTGCGAATGAATTAGAATAGATCGTATGAATGAATTAGATTGGATCGTATTAATGAATTAGATTGGATCGTGCGAATGAATTAGAATGGATCGTACGAATGAATTAGAATGGATAGATTCGTGCGAATGAATTTGAATGGATCGTACGAAGGAATTGAAATGGATCGTACGAAGGAATTAGAATAGATCATACGAAGAAATTAGAATGGATCGTACGAATGAATTAGAATGGATCGTACGAATGAATTAGAATGGATACATTCGTGCAAAAGAAATAGAATGGATTGTATGAATGAATTAGAATGGATCGTGTGAATGAATTAGAATGGATCATACGAATGAATTAGAATGGATACATTCGTGCGAATGAATTAGAATGGATCGTGCGAATGAATTAGAATGGATCGTACTAATGATTTAGAATGGATTGTATGAATGAATTAGAATGGATTGTGCGAATGAATTAGAATGGATCATGCGAATGAATTAGAATGGATCGTACGAATGAATTAGAATGGATCGTATTAATGAATTAGATTGGATCGTATTAATGAATTAGAATGGATCGTACGAATGAATTAGAATAGATCGTACGAATGAATTAGAATGGATACGAATGGATCGTACGAATGAGTAAGAATGGATTGTACGAATGAATTAGAATGGATACATTCGTGCGAATGAATTAGGATGGATCGTATGAATGAATTAGAATAGATTGTGCGAATGAATTAGAATGGATCGTACGAATGAATTAGAATGGATACATTCATGCGAATGAATTAGAATGGATCGTATGAATGAATTAGAATGGATCGTATGAGTGAATTAGAATGGATACGAAGGAATTAGAATGGATCGTACGAAGGAATTAGAATGGAGAATGGATTGTGCGAATGAATTAGAATGGATAGTGCGATAAGAATGGATCGTACGAATGAAATAGTATAGATCGTACGGATAAATGAATTTGGATCGTGCTAATGAATTAGAATGGATTGTACGAATGAATTAGAATGGATCGTACTAATGAATTAGAATAGATTGTGCGAATGAATTAGAATGGATCGTACGAATGAATTAGAAAGGATATATTCGTGCGAATGAATTAGAATAGGTCGTATGAATGAATTAGATTGGATCGTATTAATGAATTAGAATGGATCGTGCGAATGAATTAGAATGGATCGTACGAATGAATTAGAATGGATAGATTCGTGCGAATGAATTTGAATGGATCGTACGAATGAATTAGAATGGATCGTACGAAGGAATTAGAATAGATGATACGAAGAAATTAGAATGGATCGTACGAATGAATTAGAATGGATCGTATGAATGAATTAGAATGGATCGTGCGAATGAATTAAAATGGATCATATGAATGAAATAGAATGGATCGTAAGAATGAATTAGAATAGATTGTGCGAATGGATTAGAATGGATCATACGATTGAGTAAGAATGGATTGTACGAATGAAATAGAATAGATCGTACGAATGAATTAGAATGGATCATGCTAATGAATTAGAACTGATCGTACGAATGAATTAGAATAGATTGTGCGAATGAATTAGAATGGATCGTATGAATGAATTGGAATGGATACATTCGTGCGAATGAATTAGAATGGATCGTATGAATGAATTAGAGTGGATACATTCGTACAAATAAATTAGAATGGATCGTACGAATGAATTAGAATGGATACATTCGTGCGAATGAATTAGAATGGATCATATGAATGAATTAGAATGGATCGTTTGAGTGAATGCGAATGGATCGTGCGAATGAATTAGAATGGATTGTACGAATGAATTAGAATGGATCGTACGAATGAATTAGAATGGATACATTCGTGCGAATCCATTCTATTTCATTCGTACGATCCATTCTAATTCATTTGCACGATCCATTCTAATTCATTCATACGATCCATTCTAATTCATTCGTACGATCCATTCTAATTCATTCGTACGATCCATTCTAATTCATTCGCACAATCTATTCTAATTCATTCGTACGATCCATTCTAATTCATTCGCACGATCCATTCTAATTCATTCATACGATCCATTCTATTTTATTCATACGATCCATTCTTACTCATTCATACGATCCATTCCAATTTATTTGCACGAAGGTATCCATTCTAATTCATTCGTACTATCCATTCTAATTCCTTCGTACGATCCATTCTAATTCCTTCGTACGATCCATTCTAATTCATTCGTACGATCCATTCTAATTCATTCGTACGGTCCATTCTAATTCCTTCGTATAATCCATTCTAATTCATTCGTACGGTATGATTCATTCTAATTCATTCGTATGATTCATTCTAATTCAATCCATTCTAATTCATTCGTACGATCCATTCTAATTCATTAGTACGATCCATTCTAATTCATTCGTACGATTCATTCTAATTCAATCCATTCTAATTCATTCGTACGATCTATTCTTACTCATTCGTACGATCCATTCTAATTCATTCGCACGAATGAAGCCATTCTAATTCATTCGTATGATCCATTCTAATTCATTCGTATGAATGTATACATTCTAATTCATTCGTACGATCCATTCTATCTCATTCGTACAATCCATTCTATTTCATTCGTACGATCCATTCTAATTCATTCGCACGATCCATTCTAATTCATTCGCATGATCCATTCTAATTCATTCGTATGATCGATTCTAATTCATTCATACGATCCATTCTAATTCATTCGCACGAATGTATCCATTCTAATTCATTCGTACGATCCATTCTAATTCATTCGCACAATCTATTCAAATTCATTCATACGATCCATTCTAATTTATTCGCACGATCCATTCTAATTCATTCATACGATCCATTCTAATTCATTCATATGATCGATTCTAATTCATTCGCACGATCCATTCGTACTCATTCGTACGATCCATTCTAATTCATTCGCACGATCCATTCTAATTTATTAGTACGATCCATTCTAATTCATTCGCACGATCCATTCTAATTCATTCACACTCATACGATCCATTCTAATTCATTCGCACGAATGTATCCTTTCTAATTCATTCGTACGATCCATTCTAATTCATTCGCACAATCTATTCTAATTCATTCGAACGATCCATTTCTAATTCATCCGTACGATCCATTCTAATTCATTCGCATGATCCATTCTAATTTATTCGTACGATCCATTCTAATTCATTCGTACGATCCATTCTAATTCATTCGCACAATCTATTCTAATTCATTCGTACGATCCATTCTAATTCATTCGCACGATCCATTCTAATTCATTCATACGATCCATTATATTTCATTCGTACGATCCATTCTTACTCATTCGTACGATCCATTCTAATTCATTTATACGATCCATTTTAATTCATTCCTACGATCTATTCTAATTCATTCATACGATCCATTCTAATTCATTCATACGATCTATTCTATTTCATTCGTACAATCCATTCTTACTCAATCGTATGATCCATTCTAATCCATTCGCACAATCTATTCTAATTCATTCGTACGATCCATTCTATTTCATTCGTACAATCCATTCTAATTCATACGATCCATTCTATTTCATTCATACGATCCATTTTAATTCATTCGCACGATCCATTCTAATTCATTCATACGATCCATTCTAATTCATTAATATGATCCATTCTAATTCATTCGTACGACGCATTATCCATTCTAATTCATTCGTACAATCCATTCTAATTCATACGATCCATTCTATTTCATTCATACGATCCATTCTAATTCATTCGCACGATCCATTCTAATTCATTCATACGATCTATTCTAATTCATTCATACAATCCATTCTAATTCCTTCGTACGATCCATTCTAACTCATTCGCACAATCTATTCTAATTCATTCATTCGATCCATCCTAATTCATTCGCACGAATGTATCCATTCTAATTCATTCGTACAATCCATTCTATTTCATTCGTACGATCCATTCTTACTCATTCGTACGATCCATTCGTATCCATTCTAATTCATTCGTACGATCTATTCTAATTCATTCGTACGATCCATTCTAATTCATTAATACGATCCAATCTAATTCATTCATACGATCCATTCTAATTCATTCGTACGATCCATTCTAATTCATTCGCACGATCCATTCTAATTCATTCGCACGATCCATTCTAATTCATGCATACGATCCAATCTAATTCATTCATACGATCCATTCTAATTCATTCGCACGAATGTATCAACTCTAATTCATTGATACGATCCATTCTAATTCATTCGTACATGTACGAATGAATTAGAATGGATACATTCGTGCGAATGAATTAGAATGGATCGTATGAATGAATTAGATTGGATCGTATACATGAATTAGAATGGATCGTGCGAATGAATTAGAATGGATCGTACGAATGAATTAGAATTGATCGAACGAATGAATTAGAATGGATACATTCGTGCAAAAGAATTAGAATGGATTGTATGAATGAATTAGAATGGATCATACGAAGGAATTAGAATGGATCGTACGAATGAATTAGAATGGATCGTACGAATGAATTAGAATGGATCGTACGAAGGAATTAGAATGGATCGTACGAAGGAATTAGAATGGATAGTACGAATGAATTAGAATGGATACCTTCGTGCAAATGAATTAGAATGGATCGTACGAATGAGTAAGAATGGATCGTACGAATGAAATAGAATGGATCGTATGAATGAATTAGAATGGATCGTGCGAATGAATAAGAATGGATCGTACGAATGAATTAGAATAGATTGTGCGAATGAATTAGAATGGATCGTACAAACGAATTAGAATGGATCGTGCGAATGAATTAGAATATGGATCGTACGAAGGAATTAGAATGGATCGTACGAATGAATTCGAATGTATCCATTCTAATTCATTCGTACGATCCATTCTAATTCATTCGCACGATCCATTCTAATTCATTCATACAATCCATTCTAATTCTTTTGCACGAATGTATCCATTCTAATTCATTCGTTCGATCCATTCTAATTCATTCGTACGATCCATTCTAATTCATTCGCACGATCCATTCTAATTCATGCATACGATCCAATCTAAATCATTCGTACGATCCATTCTAATTCATTCGCACGATCCATTCTAATTCATTCGCACGAATGTATCCATTCTAATTCATTCGTATGATCCATTCTAATTCATTCTAATTCATTCATGGATCGTACGAATGAATTAGAATGGATCGTATGAATGAATTAGAATGGATCGTGCGAATGAATTAAAATGGATTGTATGAATGAAATAGAATGGATCGTATGAATTAGAATGGATCGTACGAATGAAATAGA
Organism: Chamaelirium japonicum; assembly: GCA_947650365.1. Lineage (NCBI taxonomy): Eukaryota > Viridiplantae > Streptophyta > Magnoliopsida > Liliales > Melanthiaceae > Chamaelirium > Chamaelirium japonicum. The sequence continues at coordinate 856,733 of OX393559.1, read as the reverse complement.
ATGGATCGTACGAATGAATTAGAATAGATTGTGCGAATGGATTAGAATGGATCATACGATTGAGTAAGAATGGATTGTACGAATGAAATAGAATAGATCGTACGAATGAATAAAAATAGATCATGCTAATGAATTAGAATTGATCGTACGAATGAATTAGAATAGATTGTGCGAATGAATTAGAATGGATCGTACGAATGAATTGGAATGGATACATTCGTGCGAATGAATTAGAATGGATCGTATGAATGAATTAGAGTGGATACATTTGTACAAATGAATTAGAATGGATCGTACGAATGAATTAGAATGGATCGAACGAATGAATTAGAATGGATCGTGCAAATGAATTAGAATGGATTGAATTAGAATGAATCGTACGAATGAATTAGAATGGTTCGTACGAATGAATTAGAATGGATCGTGCGAATGAATTAGAATGGATCGTGCGAATGAATTAGAATGGATCGTACGAATGAATTAGAATGGATCGTATGAATGAATTAGATTGGATCGTGCGAATGAATTAGAATGGATCGTACAAATGAATTAGAATGGATCGTATGAATGAATTAGAATGGATCGTGCGAATGAATTAGAATGGATCGTGCGAATGAATTAGAATGGATCGTACGAATGAATTAGAATGGATCGTATGAATGAATTAGATTGGATCGTATTAATGAATTAGAATGGATCGTACGAATGAATTAGAATAGATCGTACGAATGAATTAGAATGGATACGAATGGATCGTACGAATGAGTAAGAATGGATCGTACGAATGAAATAGAATGGATTGTACGAATGAATTAGAATGGATACATTCGTGCGAATGAATTAGGATGGATCTTATGAATGAATTAGAATAGATTGTGCGAATGAATTAAAATGGATCGTACGAATGAATTAGAATGGATACATTCATGCAAATGAATTAGAATGGATCGTATGAATGAATTAGAATGGATCGTATGAGTGTATTAGAATGGATACGAAGGAATTAGAATGGATCGTACGAAGGAATTAGAATGGAGAATGGATCGTGCGAATGAATTAGAATGGATCGTGCGATAAGAATGGATTGTACGAATGAAATAGAATAGATCATACGGATAAATGAATTTGGATCGTGCCAATGAATTAGAATGGATCGTACGAATGAATTAGAATGGATCGTACTAATGAATTAGAATAGATTGTGCGAATGAATTAAAATGGATCGTACGAATGAATTAGAAAGGATATATTCGTGCGAATGAATTAGAATAGATCGTATGAATGAATTAGATTGGATCGTATTAATGAATTAGAATGGATCGTGCGAATGAATTAGAATGGATCGTACGAATGAATTAGAATGGATAGATTCGTGCGAATGAATTTGAATGGATCGTACGAAGGAATTAGAATGGATCGTACGAAGGAATTAGAATAGATCATACGAAGAAATTAGAATGGATCATACGAATGAATTAGAATGGATCGTATGAATGAATTAGAATGGATCGTGCGAATGAATTAAAATGGATCGTATGAATGAAATAGAATGGATCGTATGAATTAGAATAGATCGTACGAATGAAATAGAATGGATCGTACGAATGAATTAGAATAGATTGTGCGATTGGATTAGAATGGATCATACGATTGAGTAAGAATGGATTGTACGAATGAAATAGAATAGATCGTACGAATGAATTAGAATGGATCATGCTAATGAATTAGAATTGATCGTACGAATGAATTAGAATAGATTGTGCGAATGAATTAGAATGGATCGTACGAATGAATTGGAATGGATACATTCGTGCGAATGAATTAGAATGGATCTTATGAATGAATTAGAGTGGATACATTCGTACAAATGAATTAGAATGGGTCGTACGGATGAATTAGAATGGATACATTCATGCGAATGAATTAGAATGGATCATATGAATGAATTAGAATGGATCGTTTGAGTGAATGCGAATGGATCGGGCGAATGAATTAGAATGGATTGTACGAATGAATTAGAATGGATCGTACGAATGAATTAGAATGGATACATTCGTGCGAATCCATTCTATTTCATTCGTACGATCCATTCTAATTCATTCGCACGATCCATTCTAATTCATTCGTACGATCCATTCTAATTCATTCGTACGATCCATTCTAATTCATTCGTACGATCCATTCTAATTCATTCGTACGATCCATTCTAATTCATTCGCACGATCCATTCTAATTCATTCATACGATCCATTCTAATTCATTCGTACGATCCATTCTTACTCATTTGTACGATCCATTCTAATTCATTTGCACGAAGGTATCCATTCTAATTCATTCGTACTATTCATTCTAATTCCTTCGTACGATCCATTCTAATTCCTTCGTACGATCCATTCTAATTCATTCGTACGATCCATTCTAATTCATTCGTACGATCCATTCTAATTCCTTCGTATGATCCATTCTAATCCATTCGTACGGTATGATTCATTCTAATTCATTCGTACGATTCATTCTAATTCAATCCATTCTAATTCATTCGTACGATCCATTCTAATTCATTCGTACGATCCATTCTAATTCATTCGTATGATTCATTCTAATTCAATCCATTCTAATTCATTCGTACGATCCATTCTTACTCATTCGTACGATCCATTCTAATTCATTCGCACGAATGAATCCATTCTAATTCATTCGTATGATCCATTCTAATTCATTCGCATGAATGTATCCATTCTAATTCATTCGTACGATCCATTCTATCTCATTCGTACAATCCATTCAATTTCATTCGTACGATCCATTCTAATTCGTTCGCACGATCCATTCTAATTCATTCGCACGATCCATTCTAATTCATTCACACTCATACGATCCATTCTTATTCATTCGCACGAATGTATCCTTTCTAATTCATTCGTACGATCCATTCTAATTCATTCGCACAATCTATTCTAATTCATTCGAACGATCCATTCTAATTCATTAGCATGATCCATTCTAATTCATTCGTACGATCTATTCTATTTCATTCGAACAATCCATTCTTACTCAATCGTATGATCCATTCTAATCCATTCACACAATCTATTCTAATTCATTCGTACGATCCATTCTATTTCATTCGTACGATCCATTCTAATTCATAAGATCCATTCTATTTCATTCATACGATCCATTTTAATTCATTCGCACGATCCATTCCAATTCATTCATACGATCCATTGTAATTCATTCGCACGATCCATTCTCCATTCTAATTCCTTCGGACGATCCATTCTATTTCATTCATACCATCCATTCTAATTCATTCATACGATCTATTCTAATTCTTTCGCACGAATGTATCCATTCTAATTCATTCGTACGATCCATTCTAATTCATTCGCACGATCCATTCTAATTCATTCATACAATCCATTCTAATTCTTTTGCACGAATGTATCCATTCTAATTCATTCATTCGATCCATTCTAATTCATTCGTACGATCCATTCTAATTCATTCCCACGATCCATTCTAATTCATGCATACGATCCAATCTAATTCATTCATACGATCCATTCTAATTCATTCGCACGAATGTATGCATTCTAATTCATTCGTACATGTATGAATGAATTAGAATGGATCGTACGAATGAATTAGAGTTGATACATTCGTGCGAATGAATTAGAATGGATCGTACGAATGAATTAGATTGGATCGTATGAATGAATTATAATGGATCATGCGAATGAATTAGAATAGATCATACGAATGAATTAGAATGGATCGTACAAATGAATTAGAATGGATACATTCGTGCAAAAGAATTAGAATGGATTGTGCGAATGAATTAGAATGGATCGTACGAATGAGTAAGAATGGATCGTGCGAATGAATTAGAATGGATCATATGAATGAATTAGAATGGATCGTGCGAATAAATTAGAATGGATCGTATGAATGAATTAGAATGGATCGTGCGAATGAATTAGAATGGATCGTATTAATGAATTAGAATGGATCGTGCGAATGAATTAGAATTGATCGTACGAATGAATTAGAATGGATACATTCGTGCGAAAGAATTTGAATAGATCGTATGAATGAATTAGAATGGGTCGTATGAATGAAATAGAATGGATCGTACGAAGGAATTAGAATGGAGAATGGATCGTGCGAATGAATTAGAATGGATCGTATGAATGAATTAGAATGGATCATGCGAATGAAATAGAATGGATCGTATGAATTAGAATCGATCGTACGAATGAAATAGAATGGATCGTACGAATGAATTAGAATAGATTGTGCGAATGGATTAGAATGGATCAAACGATTGAGTAAGAATGGATTGTACGAATGAAATAGAATAGATCGTACGAATGAATTAGAATAGATCATGCTAATGAATTAGAATGGATCGTTCGAATGAATTAGAATAGATTGTGCGAATGAATTAGAATGGATTATACGAATGAATTAGAAAGGATACATTCGTGCGAATGAATTAGAATGGATCGTATGAGTGTGAATGAATTAGAATGGATCGTGCGAATGAATTAGAATGGATACATTTATGGGAATGAATGAGAATGGATCGTACGAAGGAATTAGAATGGATCGTACGAAGGAATTAGAATGGATCGTACGAATGAATTAGAATGGATACATTCGTACGAATGAAATAGAATGGATTGTACGAATGAGATTGAATGGATCGTACGAATGAATTAGAATGGATACATTCATGCGAATGAATTAGAATGGATCATACGAATGAATTAGAATGGATTCATTCGTGCGAATGAATTAGAATGGATCGTATGAATGAGTAAGAATGGATCGTACGAATGAATTAGAATGGATTGAATTAGAATGAATCGTACGAATGAATTAGAATGGATCGTACGAATGAATTAGAATGGATCGTACGAATGAATTAGAATGGATTGAATTAGAATGGATCATACGATAAGAATGGATCGTACGAATGAAATAGAATAGATCGTACGGATAAATTAATTTGGATCGTGCTAATGAATTAGAATGGATCGTATGAATGAATTAGAATGGATCGTACTAATGAATTAGAATAGATTGTGCGAATGAATTAGAATGGATCGTACGAATGAATTAGAAAGGATATATTCGTCCGAATGAATTAGAATAGATCGTACGAATGAGATAGAATGGATCGTACGAATGAATTAGAATGGATACATTCATGCGAATGAATTAGAATGGATCATACGAATGAATTAGAATGGATCGTACGAATGAAATAGAATGGATTGTACGAATGAGATAGAATGGATCGTACGAATGAATTAGAATGGATACATTCATGCGAATGAATTAGAATGGATCATGCGAATGAATTAGAATGGAACGTGCGAATGAATTAGAATGGATCGTACGAATGAAATAGAATGGATTGTACGAATGAGATAGAATGGATCGTACGAATGAATTAGAATGGATACATTCATGCGAATGAATTAGAATGGATCATACGAATGAATTAGAATGGATTCATTCGTGCGAATGAATTAGAATGGATTGTACGAATGAGTAAGAATGGATCGTACGAATGAATTAGAATGGATTGAATTAGAATGAATCGTACGAATGAATTAGAATGGATTGTACGAATGAATTAGAATGGATCGTACGAATGAATTAGAATGGATTGAATTAGAATGAATCGTACGAATGAATTAGAATGAATCATACCGTACGAATGAATTAGAATGGATCATACGAAGGAATTAGAATGGATCGTGCGAATAAATTAGAATGGATCGTATGAATGAATTAGAATAGATTGTGCGAATGAATTAAAATGGATCGTACGAATGAATTAGAATGGATACATTCGTACGAATGAATTAGAATGGATCGTATGAATGAATTAGAATTGATCGTACGAATGAATTAGAATGGATCAAGCGAATGAATTAGAATGGATCGTGCGAATGAATTAGAATGGATCGTACGAATGAAATAGAATGGATTGTACGAATAAGATAGAATGGATCGTACGAATGAATTAGAATGGATACATTCATGCGAATGAATTAGAATGGATCATACGAATGAATTTGAATGGATTCATTCGTGCGAATGAATTAGAATGGATCGTACGAATGAGTAAGAATGGATCGTACGAATGAATTAGAATGGATTGAATTAGAATGAATCGTACGAATGAATTAGAATAGATCGTACGAATGAATTAGAATGGATCGTACGAATAAATTAGAATGGATTGAATTAGAATGAATCGTACGAATGAATTAGAATGAATCATACCGTATGAATGAATTAGAATGGATCATACGAAGTAATTAGAATGGATCGTACGAATGAATTAGAATAGATCGTAAGAATGAATTAGAATGGATCGTACGAAGGAATTAGAATGGATCGTACGAAGGAATTAGAATGGATAGTACAAATGAATTAGAATGGATACCTTCGTGCAAATGAATTAGAATGGATCGTACGAATGAGTAAGAATGGATCATACGAATGAAATAGAATGGATCGTGTGAATGAATTAGAATGGATCGTGCGAATGAATTAGAATGGATCGTACGAATGAATTAGAATAGATTGTGCGAATGAATTAGAATGGATCGTACGAATGAATTAGATTGGATCGTACGAATGAATTAGAATGGATCATGCGAATGAATTAGAATGGATCGTACGAATGAATTAGAATGGATCGTACGAAGGAATTAGAATGGATTGTACGAATGAATTAGAAAGGATACATTCGAATTCATTCGTACGATCCATATTCTAATTCATTCGCACGATCCATTCTAATTCATTCATACGATCCATTCTAATTTATTCGCACGATCCATTCTAATTCATTCGTACGATCCATTCTAATTCATTCGCACAATCTATTCTAATTCATTCGAACGATCCATTCTAATTCATTCGTATGATCCTTTCTAATTCATTCGTAGGATCCATTCTAATTCATTCGCACGATCCATTCTAATTCATTAGCATGATCCATTCTAATTCATTCGTACGATCCATTCTAATTCATTTATACGATCCAATCTAATTCATTCATACGATCCATTCTAATTCTTTCGCACGAATGTATCCATTCTAATTCATTCGTACAATCCATTCTAATTCATTAGCACGAAAAAACACGATCCACTCACATACGAATAAATTAGAATGAATTAGAATGGATCGTGCGAATGAATTAGAATGGATAGTACGAATGAATTATAATGGATACCTTCGTGCAAATGAATTAGAATGGATCGTACGAATGAATTAGAATGGATCGTACGAATGAATTAGAATGGATCTTCTGAATGAATGCGAATGGATCGTGCGAATGAATTAGAATGGATTGTACGAATGAATTAGAATGGATCGTACGAATGAATTAGAATGGATACATTCGTGCGAATCCATTCTATTTCATTCGTACGATCCATTCTAATTCATTCGCACGATCCATTCTAATTCATTCATACGATCCATTCTAATTCGTTTGCACAATCTATTCTAATTCATTCGTACGATCCATTCTAATTCATTCGCACGATCCATTCTAATTCATTCATACGATCCATTCTATTTCATTCGTACGATCCATTCTTACTCATTCGTACGATCCATTCTAATTCATTTGCACGAAGGTATCCATTCTAATTCATTCGTACTATCCATTCTAATTCCTTCGTACGATCCATTCTAATTCCTTCGTATGATCCATTCTAATTCAATCGTATGATCCATTCTAATTCACTCAAACGATCCATTCTAATTCATTCATACGAAGAAATTAGAATGAATCGTACGAATGAATTAGAATGAATCATACCGTACGAATGAATTAGAATGGATCATACGAAGGAATTAGAATGGATCGTATAAATGAATTAGAATGGATCGTACGAAGGAATTAGAATGGATCGTACGAAGGAATTAGAATGGATAGTACGAATGAATTAGAATGGATCATGCTAATGAATTAGAATTGATCGTACGAATGAATTAGAATAGATTGTGCGAATGAATTAGAATGGATCGTACGAATGAATTGGAATGGATACATTCGTGCGAATGAATTAGATTGGATCGTATGAATGGATTAGAGTGGATACATTCGTACAAATGAATTTGAATGGATCGTACGAATGAATTAGAATGGATACATTCGTGCGAATGAATTAGAATGGATCATATAAATGAATTAGAAAGGATCGTTTGAGTTAATGCGAATGGATCGTGCGAATGAATTAGAATGGATTGTACGAATGAATTAGAATGGATCGTACGAATGAATTAGAATGGATACATTCGTGCGAATGAATTAGAATAGATCCTATGAATGAATTAGAATGGATTGTACGAATAAATTAGAATGGATCGTATGAATGAATTAGAATAGATTGTACGAATGAATTAGAATGGATCGTACGAATGAATTAGAATGGATCGTACGAATGAATTAGAATGGATCGTACGAATGAATTAGAATGGATACATTCGTGCGAATGAATTAGAATGGATCATACGAATGAATTAGAGTTAATACATTCGTGTGAATGAATTAAAATGGATAACACGAATGAGTAAGAATGGATCGTAGAATTAGAATGGATCGTATGAATGAATTAGAATGGATACATACGAATGAATTAGAATGGATCGTATGAATGAATTAGAATGGATCGTGCGAATGAATTAGAATGGACCGTACGAATAAATTAGAATGGATCGTATGAATGAATTAGAATGGATCATAGTAATGAATTAGAATGGATCCTACGAATGAATTAGAATAGATTGTGCGAATGAATTAGAATGGATCTGGATCGTGTATCCATTCTAATTCATTCGTACGACCCATTCTAATTCATTCGCACGATCCATTCTAATTCATTCGTACGATCCATTCTAATTCATTCGTACGATTCATTCTAATTCAATCCATTCTAATTCATTCGTACGATCCATTCTTACTCATTCGTACGATCCATTCTAATTCATTCGCACGAATGAATCCATTCTAATTCATTCGTATGATCCATTCTAATTCATTCGCATGAATGTATCCATTCTAATTCATTCGTACGATCCATTCTATCTCATTCATACAATCCATTCTATTTCATTCGTACGATCCATTCTAATTCATTCGCACGATCCATTCTAATTCATTCGCATGATCCATTCTAATTCATTCGTACGATCGATTCTAATTCATTCATACGATCCATTCTAATTCATTCGCACGAATGTATCAATTCTAATTCCTTCGTACGATCCATTCTAATTCATTTGTACGAATGTATCCACTCTAATTCATTCATACGATCCATTCTAATTCATTCGCACGAATGTATCCATTCCAATTCATTCGTACGATCCATTCTAATTCATTCGTACAATCTATTCTAATTAATTCGTACGATCAATTCTAATTCATTAGCATGATCCATTCTAATTCATTCGTACGATCTATTCTATTTCATTCGTACAATCCATTCTTACTCAATCGTATGATCCATTCTAATCCATTCGCACAATCTATTCTAATTCATTCGTACGATCCATTCTATTTCATTCGTACGATCCATTCTAATTCATACGATCCATTCTATTTCATTCATACGATCCATTTTAATTCATTCGCACGATCCATTCAAATTCATTTATACGATCCATTCTATTTCATTCGTACGATCCATTCTTACTCATTCGTATGATCCATTCTAATTCATTCGCACGAATGTATCCATTCTAATTCATTCGTACGATCCATTCTAATTCATTCGTACGATCCGTTCTAATTCATTCGTCCGATCCATTCTAATTCATTCATACGATCTATTCTAATTCATTCACACAATCCATTCTAATTCTTTCACACGATCCATTCTAATTCATTCGTACGATCCATTCTAATTCATTCGTACGATCCATTCTAATTCATTCGCACGAATGAATCCATTCCAATTCATTCGTACAATCCATTCTATTTCATTCGTACGATCCATTCTTACTTATTCGTAAGATCCATTCTAATTCATTGGCACGAATGTATCCATTCTAATTCATACGTACGATCCACTCTAATTCATTCGTACGATCCATTCCAATTCATTCTAATTCTAATTCATTCGTACGATCGATTCTAATTCATTCGTACGATCCATTCTTACTCATTCGTACGATCCATTTTAATTCATTCGCATGAATGTATCCATTCTAATTCATTCGTACGATCCATTCTAATTCATTCGCATAATCTATTCTAATTCATTCATACGATCCATCCTAATTTATTCGCACGAATGTATCCATTCTAATTCATTCGTACAATCCATTCTATTTCATTCGTACGATCCATTCTTACTCATTCGTACGATCCATTCGTATCCATTCTAATTCATTCGTACGATCTATTCTAATTCATTTATACGATCTAATCTAATTCATTCATACAATCCATTCTAATTCATTCTTAGGATCATACGAATGAAATAGAATGGATTGTACGAATGAATTAGAATAGATTGTGCGAATGGATTAGAATGGATCGTATGAATGAATTAGAATAGATCGTGCGAATGAATTAGAATGGATCGTGCGAATGAATTAGAATGGATCGTACGAATGAATTAGAATGGATCGTATGAATGAATTAGATTGGATCATATTAATGAATTAGAATGGATCGTACGAATGAATTAGAATAGATCGTACGAATGAATTAGAATGGATACGAATGGATCGTACGAATTAGTAAGAATGGATCGTACGAATGAAATAGATTGGATTGTACGAATGAATTAGAATGGATACATTCGTGCGAATGAATTAGGATGGACCGTATGAATGAATTAGAATAGATTGTGCGAATGAATTAGAATGGATCGTACGAATGAATTAGAATGGATACATTCATGCGAATGAATTAGAATGGATCGTATGAATGAATTAGAATGGATCATATGAGTGAATTAGAATGGATACGAAGGAATTAGAATGGATCGTACGATAGAATTAGAATGGAGAATGGATCGTGCGAATGAATTAGAATGGATCGTGCGATAAGAATGGATCGTACGAATGAAATAGAATAGATCGTACGGATAAATGAATTTGGATCGTGCTAATGAATTAGAATGGATCGTACGAATGAATTAGAATGGATCGTACTAATGAATTAGAATAGATTGTGCGAATGAATTAGAATGGATCGTACGAATGAATTAGAAAGGATATATTCGTGCGAATGAATTAGAATAGATCGTATGAATGAATTAGATTGGATCGTATTAATGAATTAGAATGGATCGTGCGAATGAATTAGAATGGATCGTACAAATGAATTAGAAAGGATAGATTCATGCGAATGAATTTGAATGGATCGTACGAAGGAATTAGAATGGATCGTACGAAGGAATTAGAATAGATCATACGAAGAAATTAGAATGGATCGTACGAATGAATTAGAATGGATCGTATGAATGAATTAGAATGGATCGTGCGAATGAATTAAAATGGATCGTATGAATGAAATAGAATGGATCGTATGAATTAGAATGGATCGTACGAATGAAATAGAATGGATCGTACGAATGAATTAGAATAGATTGTGCGAATGGATTAGAATGGATCATACGATTGAGTAAGAATGGATTGTACGAATGAAATAGAATAGATCGTACAAATGAATTAGAATGGATCATGCTAATGAATTAGAATTGATCGTATGAATGAATTAGAATAGATTGTGCGAATGAATTAGAATGGATCGTACGAATGAATTGGAATGGATACATTCGTGCGAATGAATTAGAATGAATCGTATGAATGAGTTAGAGTGGATACATTCGTACAAATGAATTAGAATAGATCATACGAATGAATTAGAATGGATACATTCGTGCGAATGAATTAGAATGGATCATATGAAGGAATTAGAATGGATCGTTTGAGTGAATGCGAATGGATCGTGCGAATGAATTAGAATGGATTGTACGAATGAATTAGAATGGATCGTACGAATGAATTAGAATGGATACATTCGTGCGAATCCATTCTATTTCATTCGTACGTTCCATTCCAATTCATTCGCACGATCCATTCTAATTCATTCGTACGATCCATTCTAATTCATTCGTACGATCTATTCTAATTCATTCGTACGATCCATTCTAATTCATTCGTACGATCCATTCTAATTCATTCGCACAATCTATTCTAATTCATTCGCACGATCCATTCTAATTCATTCATACGATCCATTCTATTTCATTCGTACGATCCATTCTTACTCATTCGTACGATCCATTCTAATTCATTTGCACGAAGGTATCCATTCTAATTCATTCCTACTATCCATTCTAATTCCTTCGTACGATCCATTCTAATTTCTTCGTACGATCCATTCTAATTCATTCGTACGATCTATTCTAATTCATTCGTACGATATTCATTCGTACGATCCATTCTAATTCATTCGCACGATCCATTCTAATTCATTCGTACGATCCATTCTATTTCATTCATACGATCCATTCTAATTCATTCATACGATCTATTCTAATTCTTTCGCACGAATGTATCCATTCTAATTTATTCGTACGATCCATTCTAATTCATTTGTACGAATGTATCCACTCTAATTCATTCATACGATCCATTCTAATTCATTCGCACGAATGTATCCATTCCAATTCATTCGTACGATCCATTCTAATTCATTCGCACAATCTATTCTAATTCATTCGTACGATCAATTCTAATTCATTTGCATAATCCATTCTAATTCATTCGTACGATCTATTCTATTTCATTCGTACAATCCATTCTTACTCAATCGTATGATCCATTCTAATCCATTCGCACAATCTATTCTAATTCATTCGTACGATCCATTCTATTTCATTCGTACGATCCATTCTAATTCATATGATCCATTCTATTTCATTCATACGATCCATTTTAATTCATTCGCACGATCCATTCTAATTCATTCATACGATCCATTCTAATTCATTCGTACAATCCATTCTAATTTCTTCGTATGATCCATTCTAATTCATTCGTACGATCCATTCTAATTCATTCGTACGATCCATTCTAATTCCTTCATATGATCCATTCTAATTCATTCGTACGGTATGATTCATTCTAATTCATTCGTACGATTCATTCTAATTTATTCGTACGATCCATTCTAATTCATTCGTACGATCCATTCTAATTCATTCGTACAATCCATTCTAATTCATTCGCACGATCCATTCGCATTCACTCAAACGATCCATTCTAATTCCTTCATATGATCCATTCTAATTCATTCGCACGAATGTATCCATAATAATTCATTCGTACGAATGTATCCACTCTAATTCATTCATACGATCCATTCTAATTCATTCGTATGATCCATTCTAATTCATTCGCACGATCCATTCTAATTCATTCGCACGATCCATTCTAATTCATTCATACGATCCATTCTAATCCATTCGCACAATCTATTCTAATTCATCCGTACGATCCATTCTATTTCATTCGTACGATCGTATGAATGAATTAGAATGGATTGTATGAATGAATTAGATTAGATCGTATAAATGAATTTGAATGGATCGTACGAATTAATTAGAATGGATAGATTCGTGCGAATGATTTAGAATGGATCGTACGAATGAAGTAGAATAGATTGTGCGAATGAATTAGAATGGATCGTATGAATTAGAATTGATCGTACGAATGAATTAGAATGGATCATACGAAGGATTTAGAATGGATCGTACGAATGAATTAGAATGGATACATTCGTGCGAATGAATTAGAATGGATCATACGAAAGAATTAGAATGGATCGTACGAATGAATTAGAATGGATCGTACGAATGAATTAGAATGGATACATTCGTGCAAATGAATTAGAATGGATCATACGAAGGAATTAGAATGGATCGTACGAATGAATTAGAATGGATCGTACGAATGAATTAGAATGGATCGTACGAATGAATTAGAATGGATACATTCATGCGAATAAATTAGAATGGATCATAAGAATGAATTAGAGTGGATACATTCGTACAAATTAATTAGAATGGATCGTACGAATGAATTAGATTGGATACATTCGTGCGAATGAATTAGAATGGATCGTACGAATGAATTAGAATGGATCGTATGAATGAATTAGAATGGATCGTGCGAATGAATTAGAATGGATTGTACGAATGAATTAGAATGGATCGTACGAATGAATTAGAATGGATACATTCGTGCGAATCCATTCTATTTCATTCGTACGATCCATTCTAATTCATTCGCACGATCCATTCTAATTCATTCATACGACCCATTCTAATTCATTCGTACGATCCATTCTAATTCATTCGTACGATCCATTCTAATTCATTCACACAATCTATTCTAATTCATTCGTACGATCCATTCTAATTCATTCGCACGATCCATTCTAATTCATTCATACGATCCATTCTATTTCATTCGTACGATCCATTTTTACTCATTCGTACGATCCATTCTAATTCATTTGCACGAAGGTATCCATTCTAATTCATTCGTACTATCCATTCTAATTCCTTCGTACGATCCATTCTAATTCCTTCGTACGATCCATTCTAATCCATTCGTACGATCCATTCTAGTTCATTCGTACGATCCATTCTAATTCCTTCGTATGATCCATTCTAATTCATTCGTACGGTATGATTCATTCTAATTGATTCGTACGATTCATTCAAATTCAATCCATTCTAATTCATTCGTACGATCCATTCTAATTCATTCGTACGATCCATTCTAATTCATTCGTACGATTCATTCTAATTCAATCCATTCTAATTCATTTGTACGATCCATTCTTACTCATTCGTACGATCCATTCTAATGGATCATACGAATGAATTAGAATGGTTTGAATTAGAATGAATCGTACGAATGAATTAGAATGGATCGTATGAATGAATTAGAATGGATTGAATTAGAATGAATCGTACGAATGAATTAGAATGAATCATACCGTACGAATGAATTAGAATGGATCATACGAAGGAATTAGAATGGATCGTACGAATGAATTAGAATGGATCGTACAAATGAATTAGAATGGATCGTACGAAGGAATTATAATGGATCGTACGAAGGAATTAGAATGGATAGTACGAATGAATTAGAATGGATACCTTCGTGCAAATGAATTAGAATGGATCGTACGAATGAGTAAGAATGGATCGTACGAATGAAATAGAATGGATCGTATGAATGAATTAGAATGGATCGTGTGAACGAATTAGAATGGATCGTACGAATGAATTAGAATAGATTGTGCGAATGAATTAGAATGGATCGTACGAATGAATTAGAATGGATCGTACGAATGAATTAGAATGGATCGTATGAATGAATTAGAATGGATCGTGCGAATGAATTAGAATGGATCGTACGAATGAAATAGAATGGATTCGCACGAATGTATCTATTCTAATTCATTCGTACGATCCATTCTAATTCATTCATACAATCCATTCTAATTCATTCGCACGATCCATTCTAATTCATTCATACGATCCATTCTAATTCATTCGTACAATCCATTCTAATTCTTTCGCACGAATGTATCCATTCTAATTCATTCGTACGATCCATTCTAATTCATTTGTATGAATGTATCCACTCTAATTCATTCGTATGATCCATTCTAATTCATTCGCACGAATGTATCCATTCTAATTCATTCGTACGATCCATTCTAATTCATTCGTACGATCCATTCTAATTCCTTCGTATGATCCATTCTAATTCCTTCGCACGAGTTTATCCATTCTAATTCATTCGTACGATCAATTCTAATTCATTCGTACGATCCATTCTAATTCCTTCGTATGATCTATTCTAATTCATTCGCACGAATGTATCCATTCTAATTCATTCGTACGATCAATTCTAATTCATACGATCCATTCTAATTCATTCGCACAATCTATTCTAATTCATTCGTACGATCCATTCTAATTCATTCGCACAATCCATTCTAATTCATTCGCACAATCTATTCTAATTCATTTGTACGATCCATTCTAATTCATTCGGACGATCCATTCTAATTCATTCATACGATCCATTCTATTTCATTCGTACGATCCATTCTTACTTATTCGTACGATCCATTCTAATTCATTTGCACGAAGGTATCTATTCTAATTCATTCGTACTATCCATTATAATTCCTTCGTACGATCCATTCTAATTCCTTCGTACGATCCATTCTAATTCATTCATACGATCCATTCTAATTCATTCGTACGATCCATTCTAATTCCTTCGTATGATCCATTCTAATTCATTCGTACGGTATGATTCATTCTATTTCATTCGTACGATTCATTCTAATTCAATCCATTCTAATTCATTCGTACGATCCATTCTAATTCATTCGTACGATCCATTCTAATTCATTCGTACGATTCATTCTAATTCAATCCATTCTAATTCATTCGTACGATCCATTCTTACTCATTCGTACGATCCATTCTAATTCATTCGCACGAAAGAATCCATTCTAATTCATTCGTATGATCCATTCTAATTCATTAGCATGAATGTATCAATTCTAATTCATTCGTACGATCCATTCTATCTCATTCGTACAATCCATTCTATTCCATTCGCACAATCTATTCTAATTCATTCATACGATCCATTCTAATTTATTCGCACGATCCATTCTAATTCATTTATACGATCCATTCTAATTCATTCATACGATCCATTCTAATTCATTCGTATGATCCATTCTAATTCATTCATACGATCCATTCTAATTCATTCGTACTATCCATTCTAATTCATTCATACGATCCATTCTAATTCCTTCGTACGATCCATATTCTAATTCATTCGTATGATCCATTCTAATTCATTCGCACGATCCATTCTAATTCATTCATACGATCAATTCTAATTCATTCGTACGATCCATTCTAAATAATTCGTACGATCCATTCTAATTCATTCGCACAATCTATTCTAATTAATTCGTACGATCCATTCTAATTCATTCGCACGATCCATTCTAATTCATTCATACGATCCATTTTATTTCATTCGTACGATCCATTCTTACTCATTCGTTCGATCCATTCTAATTCATTTGCACGAAGGTATCCATTCTAATTCATTCGTACTATCCATTCTAATTCCTTCGTACGATCCATTCTAATTCCTTCGTACGATCCATTCTAATTCATTCGTATGATCCATTCTAATTCATTCGTACGATCCATTCTAATTCCTTCGTATGATCCATTCTAATTCATTCGTACGGTATGATTCATTCTAATTCATTCGTACGATTCATTCTAATTCAATCCATTCTAATTCATTCGTACGATCCATTCTAATCAATTCGCACAATCTATTCTAATTCATTCGTACGATCCATTCTAATTCATTCGCACGATCCATTCTAATTCATTCATACGATCCATTCTATTTCATTCGTACGATCCATTCTTACTCATTCGTACGATCCATTCTAATTCATTTGCACGAAGGTATCCATTCTAATTCATTCGTACTATCCATTCTAATTCCTTCGTACGATCCATTCTAATTCCTTCGTACGATCCATTCTAATTCATTCGTACGATCCATTCTAATTCATTCGTACGATCCATTCTAATTCCTTCGTATGATCCATTCTAATTCATTCGTACGGTATGATTCATTCTAATTCATTCGTACGATTTATTCTAATTCAATCCATTCTAATTCATTCATACGATCTATTCTAATTCATTCGTACGATCTATTCTAATTCATTCGTACGATTCATTCTAATTCAATCCATTCTAATTCATTCGTACGATCTATTCTTGCTCATTCGTACGATCCATTCTATTTCATTTGCACGAATAAATCCATTCTAATTCATTCGTATGATCCATTCTAATTCATTCGCATGAATGTATCCATTCTAATTCATTCATACGATCCATTCTATCTCATTTGTACAATCCATTCTATTTCATTCGTACGATCCATTCTAATTCATTCGTATGATCCATTCTAATTCATTCATACGATCCATTCTAATTCATTTATACGATCCAATCTAATTCATTCATACGATCCATTCTAATTCATTCGCACGAATGTATCCATTCTAATTCATTCGCATGATCCATTCTAATTCATTCATACAATCCATTCTAATTCTTTTGCACGAATGTATCCATTCTAATTCATTCGTACGATCCATTCTAATTCATTCGTATGATCTATTCTAATTCATTCGCATGATCCATTATAATTCATTCATACGATCCAATCTAATTCATTCGTACGATCCATTCTAATTCATTCGCACGAATGTATCAACTCTAATTCATTCGTACGATCCATTCTAATTCATTCATACATGTACGAATGAATTAGAATGGATACATTCGTGCGAATGAATTAGAATGGATCGTATGAATGAATTAGATTGGATCGTATGCATGAATTAGAATGGATCGTGCGAATGAATTAGAATGGATCGTACGAATGAATTAGAATGGATCGAACGAATGAATTAGAATGTATACATTCGTGCAAAAGAATTAGAATGGATTATATGAATGAATAAGAATGGATCGTGCGAATGAATTAGAATGGATCGTACGAATGAATTAGAATGGATACATTCGTGCGAAAGAATTAGAATAGATCGTATGAATGAATTAGAATGGATCGTATGAATGAAATAGAATGGATCGTACGAATGAATTAGAATGGATCGTGCGAATGAATTAGAATGGATCGTACGAATGAATTAGAATGGATCGTACGAAGGAATTAGAATGGATCGTACGAATGAATTAGAAAGGATACGAATGGATCGTACGAATAAGTAAGAATGGATCGTACGAATGAAATAGAATGGATCGTACGAATGAATTAGAATGGATTGAATTAGAATGAATCGTATGAATGAATTAGAATGGATCGTACGAATGAATTAGAATGGATCGTACGAATGAATTAGAATGGATTGAATTAAAATGGATCGTACGATTAGAATGGATCGAACGAATGAAATAGAATAGATCGTATGGATAAATGAATTTGGATCGTACGAATGAATTAGAAAGGATATATTCGTGCGAATGAATTAGAATAGATCGTATGAATGAATTAGATTGGATCGTATTAATGAATTAGAATGGATCGTGTGAATGAATTAGAATGGATCGTACGAATGAATTAGAATGGATAGATTCGTGCGAATGAATTTGAATGGATCGTACGAAGGAATTAGAATGGATCGTACGAAGGAATTAGAATAGATCATACGAAGAAATTAGAATGGATCGTACGAATGAATTAGAATGGATCGTATGAATGAATTAGAATGGATCGTGCGAATGAATTAAAATGGATCGTATGAATGAAATAGAATGGATCGTATGAATTAGAATGGATCGTACGAATGAAATAGATTGGATCGTACGAATGAATTAGAATAGATTGTGCGAATGGATTAGAATGGATCATACGATTGAGTAAGAATGGATTGTACGAATGAAATAGAATAGATCGTACGAATGAATTAGAATGGATCATGCTAATGAATTAGAATAGATCGTACGAATGAATTAGAATAGATTGTGCGAATGAATTAGAATGGATCGTACGAATGAATTGGAATGGATACATTCGTGCGAATGAATTAGAATGGATCGTATGAATGAATTAGAGTGGATACATTCGTACAAATGAATTAGAATGGATCGTACGAATGAATTAGAATGGATACATTCGTTCGAATGAATTAGAATGGATCATATGAATGAATTACAATGGATCGTTTGAGTGAATGCGAATGGATCGTGCGAATGAATTAGAATAGATTGTACGAATGAATTAGAATGGATCGTATGAATGAATTAGAATGGATACATTCGTGCGAATCCATTCTATTTCATTCGTACAATCCATTCTAATTCATTCGCACGATCCATTCTAATTCATTCGTATGATCCATTCTAATTCATTCGTACGATCCATTCTAATTCATTCGTACGATCCATTCTAATTCATTCGCACAATCTATTCTAATTCATTCGTACGATCCATTCTAATTCATTCGCACGATCCATTCTAATTCATTTATACGATCCATTCTATTTCATTCGTACGATCCATTCTAATTCATTTGCACGAAGGTATCCATTCTAATTCATTCGTACTATCCATTCTAATTCCTTCGTACGATCCATTCTAATTCCTTCGTACGATCCATTCTAATTCATTCGCACGATCCATTCTAATTCATTCGCACGAATGTATCCATTCTAATTCATTCGTATGATCCATTCTAATTCATTCATACGATCCATTCTAATTCATTCGTACGATCCATTCTAATTCATTCGCACGATCCATTCTAATTCATTCGCATGATCCATTCTAATTCATTCGTACGATCTATTCTATTTCATTCGTACAATCCATTCTAATTCATTCATACGATCCATTCTAATTCATTCATACGATCCATTTTAATTCATTCATATGAATGATCGTGCTAATGAATTAGAATAGATCGTGCGAATGACTTAGAAGGGATCGTGCGAATGAATTAGAATGGATCGTACGAATGAAATAGAATGGATTGTACGAATGAGATAGAATGGATCGTACGAATGAATTAGAATGGATACATTCATGCGAATGAATTAGAATGGATCATACGAATGAATTAGAATGGATTCATTCGTGTGAATGAAATAGAATGGATCGTACGAATGAGTAAGAATGGATCGTACGAATGAATTAGAATGGATTGAATTAGAATGAATCGTACGAATGAATTAGAATGGATCGTACGAATGAATTAGAATGGATTGAATTAGAATGAATCGTACGAATGAATTAGAATGAATCATACCGTACGAATGAATTAGAATGGATCATACGAAGGAATTAGAATGGATCGTACGAATGAATTAGAATGGATCGTACGAATGAATTAGATTGGATCGTACGAAGGAATTAAAATGGATCGTACGAAGGAATTAGAATGGATAGTACAAATGAATTAGAATGGATACCTTCGTGCAAATGAGTTAGAATGGATCGTACGAATGAGTAAGAATGGATCGTACGAATAAAATAGAATGGATCGTATGAATGAATTAGAATGGATCGTGCGAATGAATTAGAATGGATTGTACGAATGAATTAGAATAGATTGTGCGAATGAATTAGAATGGATCGTACGAATGAATTAGAATGGATCGTACGAATAAATTAGAATGGATCGTATGAATGAATTAGAATGGATCGTGCGAATGAATTAGAATGGATCGTACGAATGAAATAGAATGGATTCGCACGAATGTATCAATTCTGATTCATTCGTACGATCCATTCTAATTCATTCGTACAATCCATTCTAATTCATTCGCACGATCCATTCGCATTCACTCAAACGATCCATTTTAATTCATTCATATGATCCGTTCTAATTCATTCGCACGAATGTATCCATTTAATTCATTCGTACGATCCATTCTAATTCATTTGTACGAATGTATCCACTCTAATTCATTCATACGATCCATTCTAATTCATTCGCACGAATGTATCCATTCCAATTCATTCGTACGATCCATTCTAATTTATTCGCACAATCTATTCTAATTCATTCGTACGGTCAATTCTAATTCATTAGCATGATCCATTCTAATTCATTCGTACGATCTATCCTATTTCATTCGTACAATCCATTCTTACTCAATCGTACGATCCATTCTAATTCATACTATCCATTCTAATTCATTCGCACGAATGTATCCATTCCAATTCATTCGTACGATCCATTCTAATTCATTCGCACAATCTATTCTAATTCATTCATACGATCAATTCTAATTCATTAGCATGATCCATTCTAATTCATTCGTACGATCTATTCTATTTCATTCGTACAATCCATTCTTACTCAATCGTATGATCCATTCTAATCCATTCGCATAATCTATTCTAATTCATTCGTACGATCCATTCTATTTCATTCGTACGATCCATTCTAATTCATACGATCCATTCTATTTCATTCATACGATCCATTTTAATTCATTCGCACGATCCATTCTAATTCATTCATACGATCCATTCTAATTCATTCATACGATCCATTCTAATTTCTTCGTATGATCTATTCTAATTCCTTCGTACGATCCATTCTAATTCCTTCGTACGATCCATTTAAATTCATTCGCATGAATCTATCCATTCTAATTCATTCGTACGATCCATTCTAATTCATTCGCACGATCCATTCTAATTCATTCATACGATCCATTCTAATTCATTCGTACGATCCATTCCAATTCATTCGTACGATCCATTCTAATTCATTCGCACAATCTATTCTAATTCATTCGTACGATCCATTCTAATTCGTTCGCACGATCCATTCTAATTCATTCATACGATCCATTCTATTTCATTCGTACGATCCATTCTTACTCATTCGTACGATCCATTCTAATTCATTTGCACGAAGGTATCCATTCTAATTCAT
The DNA here is from genome assembly GCA_947650365.1 of Chamaelirium japonicum. NCBI lineage: Eukaryota > Viridiplantae > Streptophyta > Magnoliopsida > Liliales > Melanthiaceae > Chamaelirium > Chamaelirium japonicum. Next base: position 834,112 of record OX393559.1, on the reverse strand, counting down.
TCGTACTATCCATTCTAATTCCTTCGTACGATCCATTCTAATTCCTTCGTACGATCCATTCTAATTCATTCGTACGATCCATTCTAATTCATTCGTACGATCCATTCTAATTCCTTCGTATGATCCATTCTAATTCATTTGTACGGTATGATTCATTCTAATTCATTCGTACGATTCATTCTAATTCAATCCATTCTAATTCATTTGCACGAAGGTATCCATTCTAATTCCTTCGTACGATCCATTCTATTTCATTCGTACAATCCATTCTAATTCATTCGCACGATCCATTCTATTTCATTCGTACGATCCATTCTAATTCATTCGTACAATCCATTCTAATTCATTCGTACAATCCATTCTAATTCATTTGCACGATCCATTCGCATTCACTCAAACGACCCATTCTAATTCATAAGTACGATCCATTCTAATTCATTCAAACGATCCATTCTAATTCATTCGTACGATCCATTCTAATTCATTCGCATGATCCGTTCTAATTCATTCATACGATCCAATCCAATTCATTCGTACGATCCATTCTAATTCATTCGCACGATCCATTCTAATTCAATCCATTCTAATTCATTCGTACTATCCATTCTAATTCATTCTAATTTATTCGTATGTGAGTGGATCGTGTTTTTTCATGCTAATGAATTAGAATGAATCGTGCGAATGAATTAGAATGGATCATATGAATGAAATAGAATGGATCGTATGAATGAATTAGAATGGATCGTGCGAATGAATTAGAATGGATCGCACGAATGAATTAGAATAGATTATGCGAATGAATTAGAATGGATCGTACGAATGAATTAGAATGGATCGTACGAATTAATTAGAATGGATCGTATGAATGAATTAGAATGGATCGTGCGAATGAATTAGAATGGATCGTACGAATGAAATAGAATGGATTCGCACGATTGTATCCATTCTAATTCATTCGTACGATCCATTCTAATTCATTCGTACAATCCATTCTAATTCATTCACACGATCCATTCGCATTCATTCAAACGATCCATTGTAATTCATTCATATGATCCATTCTAATTCATTCGCACGAATGTATCCATTCTAATTCATTCGTACGATCCATTCTAATTCATTTGTACGAATGTATCCACTCTAATTCATTCATACGATCCATTCTAATTCATTAGCACGAATGTATCCATTCCAATTCATTCGTACGATCCATTCTAATTCATTCGTACGATCCATTCTAATTCATTTGCACAATCTATTCTAATTCATTCGTACGATCCATTCTAATTCATTTGCATGATCCATTCTAATTCACTCATACGATCCATTCTATTTCATTCGTACGATCCATTCTTACTCATTCGTACGATCCATTCTAATTCATTTGCACGAAGGTATCCATTCTAATTCATTCGTACTATCCATTCTAATTCCTTCGTACGATCCATTCTAATTCCTTCGTACGATCCATTCTAATTCATTCGTACGAAATGGATACGAAGGAATTAGAATGGATTGTACGAAGGAATTAGAATGGAGAATGGATCGTGCGAATGAATTAGAATGGATCGTGCGATAAGAATGGATCGTACGAATGAAATTGAATAGATCGTACGGATAAATGAATTTGGATCATGCTAATGAATTAGAATGGATCGTACGAATGAATTAGAATGGATCGTACTAATTATTTAGAATAGATTGTGCGAATGAATTAGAATGGATCGTACGAATGAATTAGAAAGGATATATTCGTGCGAATGAATTAGAATAGATCGTATGAATGAATTAGGTTGGATCGTATTAATGAATTAGAATGGATCGTGCGAATGAATTAGAATGGATCGTACGAATGAATTAGAATGGATAGATTCGTGCGAATGAATTTGAATGGATCGTACGAAGGAATTAGAATGGATCGTACGAAGGAATTAGAATAGATCATACGAAGAAATTAGAATGGATCGTATGAATGAATTAGAATGGATCGTATGAATGAATTAGAATGGATCGTGCGAATGAATTAAAATGGATCGTATGAATGAAATAGAATGGATCATATGAATTAGAATGGATCGTACGAATGAAATAGAATGGATCGTACGAATGAATTAGAATGGATCGTGCGAATGAATTAAAATGGATCGTATGAATGAAATAGAATGGATCGTATGAATTAGAATGGATCGTACGAATGAAATAGAATGGATCGTACGAATGAATTAGAATAGATTGTGCGAATGGATTCGAATGGATCATACGATTGAGTAAGAATGGATTGTACGAATGAAATAGAATAGATCGTACGAATGAATTAGAATGGATCATGCTAATGAATTAGAATTGATCGTACGAATGAATTAGAATAGATTGTGCGAATGAATTAGAATGGATCGTACGAATGAATTGGAATGGATACATTCGTGCGAATGAATTAGAATGGATCGTATGAATGAATTAGAGTGGATACATTCGTACAAATGAATTAGAATGGATCGTACGAATGAATTAGAATGGATACATTCGTGCGAATGAATTAGAATGGATCATATGAATGAATTAGAATGGATCGTTTGAGTGAATACGAATGGATCGTGCGAATGAATTAGAATGGATCGTACTAATGAATTAGAATGTTTCGAATGAATGAATTAGAATGGATATATTCGTGCAAAAGAATTAGAATTGATTGTATGAATGAATTAGAATGGATCGTGCGAATGAATTAGAATGGATCGTACGAATGAATTAGAATGGATACATTCGTGCGAAAGAATTAGAATAGATCGTATGAATGAATTAGAATGGATCGTATGAATGAAATAGAATGGATCGTACGAATGAATTAGAATGGATCGTGCGATTGAATTAGAATGGATCGTACGAATGAATTAGAATGGATCTTACGAAGGAATTAGAATGGATCGTACGAATGAATTAGAAAGGATACATTCGAATTCATTCGTACGATCCATTCTAATTCCTTCGTACGATCCATATTCTAATTCATTCGTACGAGCCATTCTAATTCATTCTTACGATCCATTCTAATTCATTCGTACGATCCATTCTAATTCATTCGTACGATCCATTCTAATTCATTCGCACAATCTATTCTAATTCATTCGTACGATCCATTCTAATTCATTCGCACGATCCATTCTAATTCATTCATACGATCCATTCTATTTCATTCGTACGATCCATTCTTACTCATTCGTATGATCCATTCTAATTCATTTGCACGAAGGTATCCATTCTAATTTATTCGTACTATCCATTGTAATTCCTTCGTACGATCCATTCTAATTCCTTCGTACGATCCATTCTAATTCATTTGTACGATCCATTCTAATTCATTCATACGATCCATTCTAATTCCTTCGTATGATCCATTCTAATTCATTCGTACGGTATGATTCATTCTAATTCATTCGTACGATTCATTCTAATTCAATCCATTCTTATTCATTCGTACGATCCATTCTCATTCATTCGTACGATCCATTCTAATTCATTCCATTCTAATTCATTTGTACGATCCATTTTTACTCATTCGTACGATCCATTCTAATTCATTCGCATGAATGAATCCATTCTAATTCATTCGTATGATCCATTCTAATTCATTCGCATGAATGTATCCATTCTAATTCATTAGTACGATCCATTCTATCTCATTCGTACAATCCATTCTATTTCATTCGTACGATCCATTCTAATTCATTCGCACGATCCATTCTAATTCATTCGCATGATCCATTCTAATTCATTCGTACGATCGATTCTAATTCATTCGTACGATCCATTCTAATTCATTCGCACGATCCATTCTAATTCATTCATACGATCCATTCTAATTCATTCGCACGATCCATTCTAATTCATTAATATGATCCAATCTAATTCATTCATACGATCTATTCTAATTCATTCGCACGAATATATCCTTTCTAATTCATTCGTACGATCCATTCTAATTCATTCGCACAATCTATTCTAATTCATTAGTACGATCCATTCTAATTCTTTCGTACGATCCATTCTAATTCATTAGCACGATCCAAATTCATTTATCCGTACGATCTATTCTATTTCATTCGTACGATCCATTCTTATTGCACGATCCATTCTAATTCATTCGCACGATCCATTCTCCATTCTAATTCCTTCGTACGATCCATTCTAATTCCTTCGTATCCATTCTAATTCACTCATACGATCCATTCTAATTCATTTATACGATCCATTCTAATTCATTCGCATGAATGTATCCATTCTAATTCATTCGTACGATCCATTCTAATTCATTCGCACAATCTATTCTAATTCATTCATACGATCCATCCTAATTCATTCGCACGAATGTATCCATTCTAATTCATTCGTACAATCCATTCTATTTCATTCGTACGATCCATTCTTACTCATTCGTACGATCCATTCGTATCCATTCTAATTCATTCGTACGATCTATTCTAATTCATTCGTACGATCCATTCTAATTCATTAATACGATCCAATCTAATTCATTCATACGATCCATTCTAATTCATTCGTACGATCCATTCTAATTCATTCGCACGATCCATTCTAATTCATTCGCACGATCCATTCTAATTCATTCATACGATCCATTCTAATTCATTCGTACGATCCATTCTAATTCATTCTAATTCAATCCATTCTTACTCATTCGTACGATCCATTCAAATTTATTCGCACGAATCTATCCATTCTAATTCATTTGTACGATCCATTCTAATTCATTCGCACAATCTATTCTAATTCATTCATACGATCCATCCTAATTCATTCGCACGAATGTATCCATTCTAATTCATTCGTACAATCCATTCTATTTCATTCGTACGATCCATTCTTACTCATTCGTACGATCCATTCGTATCCATTCTAATTCATTCGTACGGTCTATTCTAATTCATTCGTACGATCCATTCTTATTCATTTATACGATCCAATCTAATTCATTCATACAATCCATTCTAATTCATTTGCACGAATTTATCCATTCTAATTCATTCGTACGATCCATTCTAATTCATTCCCACAATCTATTCTAATTCATTCGTACGATCCATTCTAATTCATTCGTACGATCCATTCTAATTCATAAGTACGATCCATTCTATTTCATTCGTACGATCCATTCTAATTCATTCGTACGATCCTTTCTAATTCCTTCGTACGAATGAATTAGAATGGATTGCATGAATGAATTAGAATAGATCGTACGAATGAATTAGAATGGATCGTACGAAATGTATCCATTCTAATTCATTCGTACGATCTATTCTAATTCATTCGTATGATCCATTCTTACTCATTCGTACGATCCAATCTAATTCATTCATACGATCCATTCTACGATCCATTCTAATTCATTCGTACGTTCCATTCTAATTCATTCGCACGAATGTATCCATTCTAATTCATTCGTGCGATCCATTTTATTTCATTCGTACGATCCATTCTAATTCATTCGCACGATCCATTCTAATTCATGCATACGATGAGTAAGAATGGATCGTACGAATGAATTAGAATGGATTGAATTAGAATGAATCATACGAATGAATTAGAATGGATCGTACGAATGAATTAGAATGGATTGTACGAATGAATTAGAATGGATTGAATTAGAATGAATCGTACGAATGAATTAGAATGAATCATACCGTACGAATGAATTAGAATGGATCATACGAATGAATTAGAATGGATCGTACGAATGAATTAGAATGGATCGTACGAAGGAATTAGAATGGATAGTACGAATGAATTAGAATGGATACCTTCGTGCAAATGAATAAGAATGGATCGAACGAATGAGTAAGAATGGATCGTACGAATGAAATAGAATGGATCGTATGAATGAATTAGAATGGATCGTGCGAATGAATTAGAATGGATCGTACGAATGAATTAGAATAGATTGTGCGAATGAATTAGAATGGATCGTACGAATGAATTAGAATGGATCGTACGAATGAATTAGAATGGATCGTATGAATGAATTAGAATGGATCGTGCGAATGAATTAGAATGGATCGTACGAATGAAATAGAATGGATTCGCACGAATGTATCCATTCTAATTCATTCGTACGATCCATTCTAATTCATTTGTACAATCGATTCTAATTCATTCGCACGATCCATTCGCATTCACTCAAACGATCCATTCTAATTCATTCATATGATCCATTCTAATTCATTCGCACGAATGTATCCATTCTAATTCATTCGTACGATCCATTCTAATTCATTTGTACGAATGTATCCACTCTAATTCATTCATACGATCCATTCTAATTCATTCGCACGAATGTATCCATTCCAATTCATTCGTACGATCCATTCTAATTCATTCGCACAATCTATTCTAATTCATTCGTACGATCAATTCTAATTCATTAGCATGATCCATTCTAATTCATTCGTACGATCTATTCTATTTCATTCGTACAATCCATTCTTACTCAATCGTATGATCCATTCTAATCCATTCGCACAATCTATTCTAATTCATTCGTACGATCCATTCTATTTCATTCGTACGATCCATTCTAATTCATACGATCCATTCTATTTCATTCATACGATCCATTTTAATTCATTCGAACGATCCATTCTAATTCATTCATACGATCCATTCTAATTCATTCGTACGATCCATTCTAATTTCTTCGTATGATATATTCTAATTCCTTCGTACGATCCATTCTAATTCCTTCGTACGATCCATTCAAATTCATTCGCACGAATCTATCCATTCTAATTCATTCGTAAGATACATTCTAATTCATTCGCACAATCCATTCTAATTCTTTAATACGATCCAATCTAATTCATTCATACGATCTACTCTAATTCATTCGCACGAATATATCCTTTCTAATTCATTCGTACGATCCATTCTAATTCATTCGCACAATCTATTCTAATTCATTAGTACGATCCATTTTAATTAGAATAGATTGTATGAATTAGAATGGATCGTATGAATGAATTAGAATAGATCGTACGAATGAATTAGAATGGATCGTACGAATGAATTTGAATGGATACATTCGTGCGAAAGAATTAGAATAGATCGTATGAATGAATTAGAATGGATCGTATGAATGAAATAGAATGGATTGTACGAATGAATTAGAATGGATCGTGCGAATGAATTAGAATGGATCGTACGAATGAATTAGAATGGATCGTACGAAGGAATTAGAATGGATCGTACAAATGAATTAGAAAGGATGCATTCAAATTCATTCGTACGATCCATTCTAATTCCTTCGTACGATCCATATTCTAATTCATTCGCACGATCCATTCTAATTCATTACTACGATCCATTCTAATTCATTCGTACGATCCATTCTAATTCATTCGCACGATCCATTCTAATTCATTCATACGATCCATTCTATTTCATTCGTACGATCCATTCTTACTCATTCGTACGATCCATTCTAATTCATTTGCACGAAGGTATCCATTCTAATTCATTCGTACTATCCATTCTAATTCATTCGTACTATCCATTCTAATTCCTTTGTACGATCCATTCTAATTCCATCGTACGATCCATTCTAATTCATTCGTACGATCCATTCTAATTCATTCTCACGATCCATTCTAATTCATTCATACGATCCATTCTATTTCATTCGTACGATCCATTCTTACTCATTCGTACGATCCATTCGTGCGAATGAATCGTACGAAGTAATTAGAAAGGATCGTACAAACGAATTAGAATGGATCGTACGAATGAATTAGAATATGGATCGTATGAGTGTGAATGAATTAGAATGGATCGTGCGAATAAATTAGAATGGATCGTATTAATGAATTAGAATGGATCGTGCGAATGAATTAGAATGGATCGTACGAATGAGTAAGAATGGATCGTGCGAATGAATTAGAATGGATCATATGAATGAATTAGAATGGATCATATGAATGAATTAGAATGGATCGTGCGAATAAATTAGAATGGATCGTATGAATGAATTAGAATAGATTGTGCGAATGAATTAGAATGGATCGTACGAATGAATTAGAATGGATACATTCGTGCGAATGAATTAGAATGGATCGTATGAATGAATTAGAATGGATCGTGCAAATGAATTAGAATGGATCGTACGAATGTATTAGAATAGATTGTGCGAATAAATTAGAATGGATCGTACGAATGAATTAGAATTGATCGTACAAATGAATTAGAATGGATCGTACGAATGAATTAGAATGGATCGTACTGATAAATTAGAATAGATTGTGCGAATAAATTAGAATGGATCGTACGAATGAATTAGAAAGGATACATTCGTACAAATGAATTAGAATGGATCGTACGAATGAATTAGAATGGATACATTCGTACAAATGAATTAGAATGGATCGTACGAATGAATTAGAATGGATACATTCGTCCGAATGAATTAGAATGGATCGTACGAATGAATTAGAATGGATCGTTTGAATGAATTAGAATGGATCGTACTTATGAATTAGAATGGGTCGTTTGAGTGAATGCGAATGGATCGTGCGAATGAATTAGAATGGATTGTACGAATGAATTAGAATGGATCGTATGAATGAATTAGAATGGATACATTCGTGCGAATCCATTCTATTTCATTCGTACGATCCATTCTAATTCATTCGCACGATCCATTCTAATTCATTCGTATGATCCATTCTAATTCATTCGTACGATCCATTCTAATTCATTCGTACGGTATGATTCATTCTAATTCATTCGTACGATTCATTCTAATTCGAATGGATCGTGCGAATGAATTGAATTACGTACGAATGAATTAGAATGGATTCATTCGTGCGAATGAATTAGAATGGATCGTACGAATGAATTAGAATGGATTCATTCGTGCGAATGAATTAGAATGGATCGTACGAATGAGTCAGAATGGATCGTACGAATGAATTAGAATGGATTGAATTAGAATGAATCGTACTAATGAATTAGAATGGATCATACAAAGGAATTAGATTGGATCGTATTAATGAATTAGAATGGATCGTGCGAATGAATTAGAATGGATCGTACGAATGAATTAGAATGGATAGATTCGTGCGAATGAATTTGAATGGATCGTACGAAGGAATTAGAATGGATCATACGAATGAATTAGAAAGGATATATTCGAATTCATTCGTACGATCCATTCTAATTCCTTCGTACGATCCATTCTAATTCATTCGTACGATCCATTCTATTTCATTCATACGATCCATTCTAAATCATTCATACAATCTATTCTAATTCTTTCGCACGAATGTATCCATTCTAATTCATTCGTACGATCCATTCTAATTCATTCGCACGATCCATTCTAATTCATTCATACAATCCATTCTAATTCTTTTGCACGAATGCATCCATTCTAATTCATTCGTTTGATCCATTCTAATTCATTCGTACAATCCTTTCTAATTCATTCGCACGATCCATTCTAATTCATGCATACGATGAGTAAGAATGGATCGTACGAATGAATTAGAATGGATCGTTCGAATGAATTAGAATGGATCGTGCGAATGAATTAGAATATGGATCGTACGAAGGAACTAGAATGGATCGTACGAATGAATTCGAATGTATCCTTTCTAATTCGTTCGTACGATCCATTCTAATTCATTCATACGATCCATTCTAATTCATTCGTACGGTATGATTCATTCTAATTCATTCGTACGATTCATTCTAATTCAATCCATTCTAATTCATTCGTACGATCCATCTAATTGATTCGTACGATCCATTCTAATTCATTCGTACGATTCATTCTAATTCATTCATACGATCCATTCTAATTCATTCGCACGAATGTATCCATTCTAATTCATTCGTATGGTCCATTCTAATTCATTCGTACAATCCATTCTAATTCATTCGCACGATCCATTTGCATTCACTCAAACGATCCATTCTAATTCATTCATATGATCCATTCTCATTCTTTCGCACGAATGTATCCATTCTAATTCATTCGTACGATCTATTCTAATTCATTTGTAGGAATGTATCCACTCTAATTCATTCATACGATCCATTCTAATTCATTCGCACGAATGTATCCATTCCAATTCATTCGTACGATCCATTCTAATTCATTCGTACGATTCATTCTAATTCAATCCATTCTAATTCATTCGTACGATCCATTCTTACTCATTCGTACGATCCATTCTAATTCATTCGCACGAATGAATCCATTCTAATTCATTCGTATGATCCATTCTAATTCATTCGCATGAATGTATCCATTCTAATTCATTCGTACGATCCATTCTATCTCATTCGTACAATACATTCTAAATGAATTAGAATGGATAGATTCGTGCGAATGAATTTGAATGGATCGTACGAAGGAATTAGAATGGATCGTACGAAGGAATTAGAATAGATCTTACGATGAAATTAGAATGGATCGTACGAATGAATTAGAATGGATCGTATGAATGAATTAGAATGGATCGTGAGAATGAATTAAAATAGATCGTATGAATGAAATAGAATGGATCGTACGAATGAATTAGAATGGATCGTACGAATGAATTAGAATGGATCGTACGAATGAATTAGAATAGATTGTGCGAATGAATTAGAATGGATCGTATGAATTAGAATTGATCGTACGAATGAATTAGAATGGATCATACGAAGGATTTAGAATGGATCGTATGAATGAATTAGAATGGATCGTACGAATGAATTAGAATGGATACATTCGTGCGAATGAATTAGAATGGATCATACGAAGGAATTAGAATGGATCGTACGAATGAATTAGAATGGATCGTACGAATGAATTAGAATGGATACATTCGTGCGAATGAATTAGAATGGATCATACGAAGGAATTAGAATGGATAGTACGAATGAATTAGAATGGATTGTACGAATGAATTAGAATGGATCGTACGAATGAATTAGAATGGATACATTCGTGCGAATGAATTAGAATGGATCATACGAATGAATTAGAGTGGATATATTCGTACAAATGAATTAGAATGGATCGTACGAATGAATTAGAATGGATACATTCGTGTGAATGAATTAGAATGGATCGTACGAATGAATTAGAATAGATCGTGCGAATGAATTAGAATGGATCGTACGAATGAATTAGAATAGATTGTGCGAATGAATTAGAATGGATCGTACGAATGAATTAGAATGGATCGTACGAATGAATTAGAATGGATCGTATGAATGAATTAGAATGGATCGTGAAAATTGATTAGAATGGATCGTACGAATGAATTAGAATATGGATCGTACGAATGAATTAGAATGGATCGTACGAATGAATTAGAATGGATCGTACGAATGAATTAGAATGGATCGTATGAATGAATTAGAATGGATCGTACGAATGAATTAGAATGGATCGTATGAATGAATTAGAATGGATCGTGCGAATAAATTAGAATGGATCGTATGAATGAATTAGAATAGATTGTGCGAATGAAATAGAATGGATTGTACGAATGAGATAGAATGGATCGTACGAATGAATTAGAATGGATAAATTCATGCTAATGAATTAGAATGGATCATACGAATGAATTAGAATGGATTCATTCGTGCGAATGAATTAGAATGGATCGTACGAATGAGTAAGAATGGATCGTACGAATGAATTAGAATGGATTGAATTAGAATGAATCGTACGAATGAATTAGAATGGATCGTACGAATGAATTAGAATGGATTGTACGAATGAATTAGAATGGTTCGAATTAGAATTGATCGTGCGAATGAATTAGAATATGGATCGTACGAATGAATTAGAATGGATCGTGCGAATGAATTAGAATGGATCGTACAAATGAATAAGAATAGATTGTGCGAATGAATTAGAATGGATCGTACGAATGAATTAGAATGGATCGTACGAATGAATTAGAATGGATCATATGAATAAATTAGAATGGATCGTTTGAGTGAATGCGAATGGATCGTGCGAATGAATTAGAATGGATTGTACGAATGAATTAGAATGGATCGTACGAATGAATTAGAATGGATACATTCGTGCGAATCCATTCTATTTCATTCGTACGATCCATTCTAATTCATTAGCACGATCCATTCTAATTCATTCATACGATCCATTCTAATTCATTCGTACGATCCATTCTAATTCATTCGTACGATCCATTCTAATTCATTCGTACAATCTATTCTAATTCATTCGTACGATCCATTCTAATTCATTCGCACGATCCATTCTAATTCATTCGCACAATCTATTCTAATTCATTCGTACGATCCATTCTAATTCATTCGCACGATCCATTCTAATTCATTCATACGGTCCATTCTATTTCATTCGTATGATCCATTCTAATTCATTCGTACGATCCATTCTAATTCATTCGTACGATTCATTCTAATTCAATCCATTCTAATTCATTCGTACGATCCATTCTTACTCATTCGTACGATCCATTCTAATTCATTCGCACGAATGAATCCATTCAAATTCATTCGTATGATACATTCTAATTCATTCGCATGAATGTATCCATTCTAATTCATTCGTACGATCCATTCTAATTCATTCATATGATCCATTCTAATTCATTCGTATGATCCATTCTAATTCATTCGCACGAATGTATCCATTCTAATTCATTCGTACGATCCATTCTAATTCATTCGCACAATCTATTCTAATTCATTCATACGATCCATTCTAATTTATACGCACGATCCATTCTAATTCATTCATACGATCCATTCTAATTCGTAGAATGGATCGTACGAATGAATTAGAATGGATACATTCGTGCGAATGAATTAGAATGGATTGTACGAATAAATTAGAATGGATCGTACGAATGAATTAGAATATGGATCGTACGAAGGAATTAGAATGGATCGTACGAATGAATTAGAATGGATACATTCGTGCGAAAGAATTAGAATAGATCGTATGAATGAATTAGAATGGATCGTACGAAGGAATTAGAATAGATCATACGGAGAAATTAGAATGGATCGTACGAATGAATTAGAATGGATCGTATGAATGAATTAGAATGGATCGTGCGAATGAATTAAAATAGATCGTACGAAGGAATTAGAATGGATCATGCGAATGAATTAGAATAGATCATACGAATGAATTAGAATGGATCGTACGAATGAATTAGAATGGATACATTCGTGCAAAATATTAGAATGGATTGTATGAATGAATTAGAATGGATCATTTGAGTGAATGCGAATGGATCGTGCGAATGAATTAGAATGGATTGTACGAATGAATTAGAATGGATCGTACGAATGAATTAGAATGGATACATTCGTGCGAATCCATTCTATTTCATTCGTACGATCCATTCTAATTCATTCGCACGATCCATTCTAATTCATTCATACGATCCATTCTAATTCATTCATACGATCCATTCTAATTCATTCGTACGATCCATTCTAATTCATTCGCACAATCTATTCTTATTCATTCGAACGAACCATTCAAATTCATTCGTACGATCTATTCTATTTCATTCGTACAATCCATTCTTACTCAATCGTATGATCCATTCTAATCCATTCGCACAATCTACTCTAATTCATTCGTACGATCCATTCTATTTCATTTGCACGAAGGTATCCATTCTAATTCATACAATCCATTCTAATTCATTCATACGATCCAATCTAATTCATTCATACGATCCATTCTAATTCATTCGCACGAATGTATCCATTCTAATTCATACGTACGATCGATTCTAATTCATTCGTACGATCCATTCTAATTCATTTGCACAATCTATTCTAATTCATTCGTACGATCCATTCTAATTCGTGCGAATGAATTAGAATGGATCGTACGAATGAATTAGAATGGACCGTATGAATGAAATAGAATGGATCGTACGAATGAATTAGAATGGATCGTGCGAATGAATTAGAATGGATCGTACGAAGGAATTAGAATGGATCGTACGAATGAATTAGAAATGATACATTCGAATTCATTCGTACGATCCATTCTAATTCCTTCGTACGATCCATATTCTAATTCATTCGTACGATCCATTCTAATTCATTCGCACGATCCATTCTAATTCATTCATACGATCCATTCTAATTCATTCGTACGATCCATTCTAATTCATTCGTACGATCCATTCTAATTCATTCGCACAATCTATTCTAATTCATTCGTACTATGATTCATTCTAATTCATTCGTACGATTCATTCTAATTCAATCCATTCTAATTCATTCGTACGATCCATTCTAATTCATTCGTACGATCCATTCTAATTCATTCGTACGATTCATTCTAATTCAATCCATTCTAATTCATTCGTACGATCCATTCTTATTCATTCGTACCATCCATTCTAATTCATTCGCACGAATGAATCCATTCTAATTCATTTGTATGATTCATTCTAATTTATTCGCATGAATGTATCCATTCTAATTCATTCGTACGATCCATTCTATCTCATTCGTACAATCCATTCTATTTCATTTGTATGATCCATTCTAATTCATTCGCACGATCCATTCTAAGTCATTCGCACGATCTATTCTAATTCATTAGCACGATCATTCATACGAATGAATTAGAATGGATCGTATGAATGAATTAGAATGGATCGTATGAATGAATTAGAATGGATTGTACGAATGAAATAGAATAGATCTTATGAATGAATTAGAATGGATCGTGCAAATGAATTAGAATGGATCGTGCGAATGAATTAGAATGGATCGTGCGAATGAATTAGAATGGATCGTATGAATGAATTAGAATGGATCATACGAATGAATTAGAATGGATCGTGAGAATAAATTAGAATGGATCGTACGAATGAATTAGAATGGATCGTACGAATGAGTAAGAATGGATCATACGAATGAAATAGAATGGATCGTATGAATGAATTAGAATGGATCGTGCGAATGAATTAGAATGGATCGTACGAATGAATTAGAATGGATCGTACGAATGAATTAGAATAGATTGTGCGAATGAATTAGAATGGATCATACGAATGAATTAGAATGGATCGTACGAATGAATTAGAATGGATCGTATGAATGAATTAGAATGGATCGTGCGAATGAATTAGAATGGATCGTACGAATGAAATAGAATGGTTTCGCACGAATGTATCCATTCTAATTCATTCGTACGATCCATTCTAATTCATTCGTACAATCCATTCTAATTCATTCGCAGGATCCATTCTAATTCATTCATAAGATCCATTCTAATTCATTCGTACGATCCATTCTAATTCATTCGTACGATCCATTCTAATTCATTTGTACGAATGTATCCACTCTAATTCATTCGTATGATCCATTCTAATTCATTCGCACGAATGTATCCATTCTAATTCATTCGTACGATCCATTCTAATTCATTCGTACGATCCATTCTAATTCCTTCGTATGATCCATTCTAATTCATTCGCACGAATGTATCCATTCTAATTCATTCGTACGATCCATTCTAATTCATTCGTACGATCCATTCTAATTCCTTCGTATGATCTATTCTAATTCATTCGCACGAATGTATCCATTCTAATTCATTCGTACGATCCATTCTAATTCATTCGTACGATCCATTCTAAATCCTTCGTATGATCCATTCTAATTCATTCGTACGATCAATTCTAATTCATACGATCCATTCTAATTCATTCGCACAATCTATTCTAATTCATTCGTACGATCCATTCTAATTCATTCGTACGATCCATTCTAATTCATTCGCACAATCTATTCTAATTCATTCGTACGATCCATTCTAATTCATTCGCACGA
The DNA here is from genome assembly GCA_947650365.1 of Chamaelirium japonicum. Taxonomy (NCBI): domain Eukaryota; kingdom Viridiplantae; phylum Streptophyta; class Magnoliopsida; order Liliales; family Melanthiaceae; genus Chamaelirium; species Chamaelirium japonicum. Next base: position 818,242 of record OX393559.1, on the reverse strand, counting down.
TCCATTCTAATTCATTGATACGATCCATTCTATTTCATTCGTACGATCTATTCTTACTCATTCGTACGATCCATTCTAATTCATTTGCACGAAGGTATCTATTCTAATTCATTCGTACTATCCATTCTAATTCCTTCGTACGATCCATTCTAATTCCTTCGTACGATCCATTCTAATTCATTCGTACGATCCATTCTAATTCCTTCGTATGATCCATTCTAATTCATTCGTACGGTATGATTCATTCTAATTCATTCGTACGATTCTTTCTAATTCAATCCATTCTAATTCATTCGTACGATCCATTCTAATTCATTCGTACGATCCATTCTAATTCATTCGTACGATTCATTCTAATTCAATCCATTCTAATTCATTCGTACGATCCATTCTTACTCATTCGTACGATCCATTCTAATTCATTCGCACGAAAGAATCCATTCTAATTCATTCGTATGATCCATTCTAATTCATTAGCATGAATGTATCCATTCTAATTCATTCGTACGATCCATTCTATCTTATTCGTACAATCCATTCTATTCCATTCGCACAATCTATTCTAATTCATTCATACGATCCATTCTAATTTATTCGCACGATCCATTCTAATTCATTTATACGATCCATTCTAATTCATTCGTACGATCCATTCTAATTCATTCACACGATCCATTCTAATTCATTCGTACGATCCATTCTAATTCATTCATACGATCCATTCTAATTCCTTCGTATGATCCATATTCTAATTCATTCGTATGATCCATTCTAATTCATTCGCTCGATCCATTCTAATTCATTCATACGATCCATTCTAATTCATTCGTACGATCCATTCTAATTCATTCGTACGATCCATTCTAATTGATTCGCACAATCTATTGTAATTAATTCGTACGATCCATTCTAATTCATTCGCACGATCCATTCTAATTCATTCATACGATCCATTCTATTTCATTCGTACGATCCATTCTTACTCATTCGTACGATCCATTCTAATTCATGTACACGAAGGTATCCATTCTAATTCATTCGTACTATCCATTCTAATTCCTTCGTACGATCCATTCTAATTCCTTCGTACGATCCATTCTAATTCATTCGTACGATCCATTCTAATTCATTCGTACGATCCATTCTAATTCCTTCGTATGATCCATTCTAATTCATTCGTACGGTATGATTCATTCTAATTCATTCGTATGATTCATTCTAATTCAATCCATTCTAATTCATTCGTACGATCCATTCTAATTCATTCGCACAATCTATTCTAATTCATTCATACGATCCATTCTAATTCATTCGCACGATCCATTCTAATTCATTCATACGATCCATTCTATTTCATTCGTACGATCCATTCTTACTCATTCGTACGATCCATTCTAATTCATTTGCACGAAGGTATCCATTCTAATTCATTCGTACTATCCATTCTAATTCCTTCGTACGATCCATTCTAATTCCTTCGTACGATCCATTCTAATTCATTCGTACGATCCATTCTAATTCATTCGTACGATCCATTCTAATTCCTTCGTATGATCCATTCTAATTCATTCATACGGTATGATTCATTCTAATTCATTCGTACGATTCATTCTAATTCTATCCATTCTAATTCATTCGTAGGATCCATTCTAATTCATTCATACGATCCATTCTAATTCATTCGTACGATTCATTCTAATTCAATCCATTCTAATTCATTCGTACGATCCATTCTTACTCATTCGTTCGATCCATTCTAATTCATTCGCACGAATGAATCTATTCTAATTCATTCGTATGATCCATTCTCATTCATTCGCATGAATGTATTCATTCTAATTCATTCGTACGATCCATTCTATCTCATTCGTACAATCCATTCTATTTCATTCGTACGATCCATTCAAATTCATTCGTACGATCCATTCAAATTCATTCGTATGATCCATTCTAATTCATTCATACGATCCATTCTAATTCATTCATACGATCCACTCTAATTCATTCATACGATCCATTCTAATTCATTCGCACGAATGTATCCATTCTAATTCATTCGCACGATCCATTCTAATTCATTCATACAATCCATTCTAATTCTTTTGCACGAATGTATCCATTCTAATTCATTCGTACGATCCATTCTAATTCATTCGTATGATCTATTCTAATTCATTCGCATGATCCATTATAATTCATTCATACGATCCAATCTAATTCATTCGTACGATCCATTCTAATTCATTCGCACGAATGTATCAACTCTAATTCATTCGTACGATCCATTCTAATTCATTCATACATGTACAAATGAATTAGAATGGATACATTCATGCGAATGAATTAGAATGGATCGTATGAATGAATTAGATTGGATCGTATGCATGAATTAGAATGGATCGTGCGAATGAATTAGAATGGATCGTACGAAGGAATTAGAATGGATAGAACGAATGAATTAGAATGGATACATTCGTGCAAAAGAATTAGAATGGATTGTATGAATGAATTAGAATGGATCGTGCGAATGAATAAGAATGGATCGTACGAATGAATTAGAATGGATACATTCGTGCGAAAGAATTAGAATAGATCGTATTAATGAATTAGAATGGATCGTATGAATGAAATAAAATGGATCGTACGAATGAATTAGAATGGATCGTGCGAATGAATTAGAATGGATCGTACGAATGAATTAGAATGGATCGTACGAAGGAATTAGAATGGATCGTACGAATGAATTAGAAAGGATACGAATAGATCGTACGAATGAGTAAGAATGGATCGTACGAATGAATTAGAATGGATTGAATTAGAATGAATCGTATGAATGAATTAGAATGGATCGTACGAATGAATTAGAATGGATCGTACGAATGAATTAGAATGGATTGAATTAGAATGGATCGTACGATAAGAATGGATCGTACGAATGAAATAGAATAGATCGTATGGATAAATGAATTTGGATCGTACGAATGAATTAGAAAGGATATATTCGTGCGAATGAATTAGAATAGATCGTATGAATGAATTAGATTGGATCGTATTAATGAATTAGAATGGATCGTGTGAATGAATTAGAATGGATCGTACGAATGAATTAGAATAGATAGATTCGTGCGAATGAATTTGAATGGATCGTACGAAGGAATTAGAATGGATCGTACGAAGGAATTAGAATAGATCATACGAAGAAATTAGAATGGATCGTACGAATGAATTAGAATGGATCGTATGAATGAATTAGAATGGATCGTGCGAATGAATTAAAATGGATCGTATGAATGAAATAGAATGGATCGTACGAATGAAATAGAATGGATCGTACGAATGAATTAGAATAGATTGTGCGAATGGATTAGAATGGATCATACGATTGAGTAAGAATGGATTGTACGAATGAAATAGAATAGATCGTCCGAATGAATTAGAATGGATCATGCTAATGACTTAGAATAGATCGTACGAATGAATTAGAATAGATTGTGCGAATGAATTAGAATGGATCGTACGAATGAATTGGAATGGATACATTCGTGCGAATGAATTAGAATGGATCATACGAATGAATTAGAATGGATCGTACGAATGAATTAGAATGGATACATTCGTGCGAATGAATTAGAATGGATCATATGAATGAATTAGAATGGATCGTTTGAGTGAATGCGAATGGATCGTGCGAATGAATTAGAATGGATTGTACGAATGAATTAGAATGGATCGTATGAATGAATTAGAATGGATACATTCGTGCGAATCCATTCTATTTCATTCGTACGATCCATTCTAATTCATTCGCACGATCCATTCTAATTCATTCATACGATCCATTCTAATTCATTCGTACGATCCATTCTAATTCATTCGTACGATCCATTCTAATTCATTCGCACAATCTATTCTAATTCATTCGTACGATCCATTCTAATTCATTCGCACAATCCATTCTAATTCATTCATACGATCCATCCTATTTCATTCGTACGATCCATTCTTACTCATTCGTACGATCCATTCTAATTCATTGGCACGAAGGTATCCATTCTAATTCATTCGTACTATCCATTCTAATTCCTTCGTACGATCCATTCTAATTCCTTCGTACGATCCATTCTAATTCATTCGCACGATCCATTCTAATTCATTCGCACGAATGTATCTATTCATTCGTACGGTATGATTCATTCTAATTCATTCGTACGATTCATTCTAATTCAATCCATTTTAATTCATTCGTACGAACCATTCTAATTCATTCGTACGATCCATTCTAATTCATTCGTACGATACATTCTAATTCATTCATACGATCCATTCTAATTCATTCGCACGATCCATTCGCATTCACTCAAACGATCCATTCTAATTCATTCATATGATCCATTCTAATTCATTTGCACGAATGTATCCATTCTAATTCATTCGTACGATCTATTCTAATTCATTTGTAGGAATGTATCCACTCTAATTCATTCATACGATCCATTCTAATTCATTCGCACGAATGTATCCATTCCAATTCATTCGTACGATCCATTCTAATTCATTCGTACGATTCATTCTAATTCAATCCATTCTAATTCATTCGTACGATCCATTCTTACTCATTCATACGATCCATTCTAATTCATTCGCATGAATGAATCCATTCTAATTCATTCGTATGATCCATTCTAATTCATTCGCATGAATGTATCCATTCTAATTCATTCGTACGACCCATTCTATCTCATTCGTACAATCCATTCTAAATGAATTAGAATGGATAGATTCGTGCGAATGAATTTGAATGGATCGTACGAAGGAATTAGAATGGATCGTACGAAGGAATTAGAATAGATCATAGGAAGAAATTAGAATGGATCGTACGAATGAATTAGAATGGATCGTATGAATGAATTAGAATGGATCGTGCGAATGAATTAAAATGGATCGTATGAATGAAAAAGAATGGATCGTACGAATGAATTAGAATGGATCGTACGAATGAATTAGAATGGATCGTACGAATGAATTAGAATAGATTGTGCGAATGAATTAGAATGGATCGTATGAATTAGAATTGATCGTACGAATGAATTAGAATGGATCATACGAAGGATTTAGAATGGATCGTACGAATGAATTAGAATGGATCGTACGATTGAATTAGAATGGATACATTCGTGCGAATGAATTAGAATGGATCATACGAAGGAATTAGAATGGATCGTACGAATGAATTAGAATGGATCGTACAAATGAATTAGAATGGATACATTCGTGCGATGAATTAGAATGGATCATAAGAAGGAATTAGAATGGATCGTACGAATGAATTAGAATGGATCGTACGAATGAATTAAAATGGATACATTCGTGCGAATGAATTAGAATGGATCATACGAATGAATTAGAGTGGATACATTCGTACAAATGAATTAGAATGGATCATTCGAATGAATTAGAATGGATACATTCGTGTGAATGAATTAGAATGGATCGTACGAATGAATTAGAATAGATCGTGCGAATGAATTAGAATGGATCGTACGAATGAATTAGAATAGATTGTGCGAATGAATTAGAATGGATCGTACGAATGAATTAGAATGGATCGTACGAATGAATTAGAATGGATCGTATGAATGAATTAGAATGGATCGTGCGAATTAATTAGAATGGATCGTACGAATGAATTAGAATATGGATCGTACGAAGGAATTAGAATGGATCGTACGAATGAATTAGAATGGATCGTATGAATGAATTAGAATTGATCGTACGAATGAATTAGAATGGATCGTACGAATGAATTAGAATGGATCGTATGAATGAATTAGAATGGATTGTATGAATGAATTGGAATGGATCGTGCGAATAAATTAGAATGGATGGTATAAATGAATTAGAATAGATTGTGCGAATGAAATAGAATGGATTGTACGAATGAGATAGAATGGATCGTACGAATGAATTAGAATGGATACATTCATGCTAATGAATTAGAATGGATCATATGAATGAATTAGAATGGATTCATTCGTGCGAATGAATTAGAATGGATCGTACGAATGAGTAAGAATGGATCGTACGAATGAATTAGAATGGATTGAATTAGAATGAATCGTACGAATGAATTAGAATGGATCGTACGAATGAATTAGAATGGATCGTACGAATGAATTAGAATGGTTCGAATTAGAATGGATCGTGCGAATGAATTAGAATATGGATCGTACGAATGAATTAGAATGGATCGTGCGAATGAATTAGAATGGATCGTACGAATGAATTAGAATAGATTGTGCGAATGAATTAGAATGGATCGTACGAATGAATTAGAATGGATCGTACGAATGAATTAGAATGGATCATATGAATAAATTAGAATGGATCATTTGAGTGAATGCGAATGGATCGTGCGACTGAATTAGAATGGATTGTACGAATGAATTAGAATGGATCGTACGAATGAATTAGAATGGTTACATTCGTGCGAATCCATTCTATTTCATTCGTACGATCCATTCTAATTCATTCGCATGATCCATTCTAATTCATTCATACGATCCATTCTAATTCATTCGTACGATCCATTCTAATTCATTCTTACGATCCATTCTAATTAATTCGCACAATCTATTCTAATTCATTCGTACGATCCATTCTAATTCATTCGCACGATCCATTCTAATTCATTCGCACAATCTATTCTAATTCATTCGTACGATCCATTCTAATTCATTCGCACGATCCATTCTAATTCATTCATACGATCCATTCTATTTCATTCGAACGATCCATTCTAATTCATTCGTACGATCCATTCTAATTCATTCGTACGATTCATTCTAATTCAATCCATTCTAATTCATTCGTACGATCCATTCTTACTCATTCGTACGATCCATTCTAATTCATTCGCACGAATGAATCCATTCTAATTCATTCGTATGATACATTCTAATTCATTCGCATGAATGTATCCATTCTAATTCATTCGTACGATCCATTCTAATTCATTCATATGATCCATTCTAATTCATTCGTATGATCCATTCTAATTCATTCGCACGAATGTATCCATTCTAATTCATTCGTACGATCCATTCTAATTCATTCGCACAATCTATTCTAATTCATTCATACGATCCATTCTAATTTATACGCACGATCCATTCTAATTCATTCATACGATCCATTCTAATTCGTAGAATGGATCGTACGAATGAATTAGAATGGATACATTCGTGCGAATGAATTAGAATGGATTGTACGAATAAATTAGAATGGATCGTACGAATGAATTAGAATATGGATCGTACGAAGGAATTAGAATGGATCGTACGAATGAATTAGAATGGATACATTCGTGCGAAAGAATTAGAATAGATCGTATGAATGAATTAGAATGGATCGTACGAAGGAATTAGAATAGATCATACGAAGAAATTAGAATGGATCGTACGAATGAATTAGAATGGATCGTATGAATGAATTAGAATGGATCGTGCGAATGAATTAAAATAGATCGTACGAAGGAATTAGAATGGATCATGCGAATGAATTAGAATAGATCATACGAATGAATTAGAATGGATCGTACGAATGAATTAGAATGGATACATTCGTGCAAAAGAATTAGAATGGATTGTATGAATGAATTAGAATGGATCGTTTGAGTGAATGCGAATGGATCGTGCGAATGAATTAGAATGGATTGTACGAATGAATTAGAATGGATCGTACGAATGAATTAGAATAGATACATTCGTGCGAATCCATTCTATTTCATTCGTACGATCCATTCTAATTCATTCATACGATCCATTCTAATTCATTCATACGATCCATTATAATTCATTCGTACGATCCATTCTAATTCATTCGTACGATCCATTCTAATTCATTCGTACAATCTATTCTAATTCATTCGAACGATCCATTCAAATTCATTCGTACGATCCATTCTAATTCATTCGTACGATCTATTTTATTTCATTCGTACAATCCATTCTTACTCAATGGTATGATCCATTCTAATCCATTCGCACAATCTACTCTAATTCATTCGTACGATCCATTCTATTTCATTTGCACGAAGGTATCCATTCTAATTCATACAATCCATTCTAATTCATTCATACGATCCAATCTAATTCATTCATACGATCCATTCTAATTCATTCGCACGAATGTATCCATTCTAATTCATACGTACGATCCATTCTAATTCATTCGTACGATCCATTCTAATTCATTCGCACAATCTATTCTAATTCATTCGTACGATCCATTCTAATTCGTGCGAATGAATTAGAAAGGATCGTACGAATGAATTAGAATGGATCGTATAAATGAAATAGAATGGATCGTACGAATGAATTAGAATGGATCGTGCGAATGAATTAGAATGGATCGTACGAAGGAATTAGAATGAATCGTACGAATGAATTAGAAAGGATACATTCGAATTCATTCGTACGATCCATTCTAATTCCTTCGTACGATCCATATTCTAATTCATTCATACGATCCATTCTAATTCATTCGCATGATCCATTCTAATTCATTCATACGATCCATTCTAATTCATTCGTACGATCCATTCTAATTCATTCGTACGATCCATTCTAATTCATTCGCACAATCTATTCTAATTCATTCGTACTATGATTCATTCTAATTCATTCGTACGATTCATTCTAATTCAATCCATTCTAATTCATTCGAACGATCCATTCTTACTCATTCGTACGATCCATTCTAATTCATTCGCACGAATGAATCCATTCTAATTCATTTGTACGATCCATTCTATCTCATTCGTACAATCCATTCTATTTCATTCGTATGATCCATTCTAATTCATTCGCACGATCCATTCAAAGTCATTCGCACGATCTATTCTAATTCATTAGCACGATCATTCATACGAATGAATTAGAATGGATCGTATGAATGAATTAGAATGGATCGTATGAATGAATTAGAATGGATTGTACGAATGAATTAGAATGGATCGTACGAATGAATTAGAATGGATCGTGCGAATGAATTAGAATGGATCGTGCGAATGAATTAGAATGGATCGTGCGAATGAATTAGAATGGATCGTATGAATGAATTAGAATGGATCATACGAATGAATTACAATGGATCGTGAGAATAAATTAGAATGGATCGTACGAATGAATTAGAATGGATCGTACGAATGAGTAAGAATGGATCGTACGAATGAAATAGAATGGATCGTATGAATGAATTAGAATGGATCGTGCGAATGAATTAGAATGGATCGTACGAATGAATTAGAATGGATCGTACGAATGAATTAGAATGGATCGTACGAATGAATTAGAATGGATCGTACGAATGAAATAGAATGGATTCGCACGAATGTATCCATTCTAATTCATTCGTACGATCCATTCTAATTCATTCGTACAATCCATTCTAATTCATTCGCACGATCTATTCTAATTCATTCATACGATCCATTCTAATTCATTCGTACGATCCATTCTAATTCATTCGCACGAATGTATCCATTCTAATTCATTCGTACGATCCATTCTAATTCATTTGTACAAATGTATCCACTCTAATTCATTCGTATGATCCATTCTAATAAATTCGCACGAATGTATCGATTCTAATTCATTCGTACGATCCATTCTAATTCATTCGTACGATCCATTCTAATTCATTCGTACGATCCATTCTAATTCCTTCGTATGATCCATTCTAATTCATTCGCACGAATGTATCCATTCTAATTCATTCGTACGATCCATTCTAATTCATTCGTACGATCCATTCTAATTCCTTCGTATGATCCATTCTAATTCATTCGCACGAATGTATCCATTCTAATTCATTCGTACGATCCATTCTAATTTATTCGTACGATCCATTCTAAATCCTTCGTATGATCCATTCTAATTCATTAGTACGATCAATTCTAATTCATACGATCCATTCTAATTCATTCGCACAATCTATTCTAATTCATTCGTACGACCCATTCTAATTCATTCGTACGATCCATTCTAATTCGTTCGCACGATCCATTCTAATTCATTCATACGATCCATTCTAATTCATTCATACGATCTATTCTATTTCTTTCGTACAATCCATTCTTACTCAATCGTCTGATCCATTCTAATCCATTCGCACAATCTATTCTAATTCATTCGTACGATCCATTCTATTTCATTCGTACGATCCATTCTATTTCATTCGTACGATCCATTCTAATTCATTCGTACGATCCATTCTAATTCATTCATACGATCCATTCTATTTCATTCGTACGATCCATTCTTACTCATTCGTACGATCCCTCCTAATTCATTTGCACGAAGGTATCTATTCTAATTCATTCGCACGAATGTATCCTTTCTAATTCATTCGTACGATCCATTCTAATTCATTCGCACAAGCTATTCTAATTCATTCGAACGATCCATTCTAAGTCATTCGTACGATCCATTCTAATTCATTCGTACGATCCATTCTAATTCCTTCGTATGAACCCTTCTAATTCATTCGCACGGTATGATTCATTCTAATTCATTCGTACGATTCATTCTAATTCAATCAGTTCTAATTCATTCGTACGATCTATTCTAATTCATTCGTACGATCCATTCTAATTCATTCGTACGATTCATTCTAATTCAAACCATTCTAATTCGTTCGTACGATCCATTCTTACTCATTCGTACGATCCATTCTAATTCATTCGCACGAATGAATCCATTCTAATTCATTCGTATGATCCATTCTAATTCATTAGCATGAATGTATCCATTCTAATTCATTCGTACGATCCATTCTATCTCATTTGTACAATCCATTCTATTTCATTCGCACAATCTATTCTAATTCATTGATACGATCCATTCTAATTTATTCGCACGATCTATTCTAATTCATTCATACGATCCATTCTAATTCATTCATACGATCCATTCTAATTCATTCGTACGATCCATTCTAATTCATTCATACGATCCATTCTAATTCATTCGTACGATCCATTCTAATTCATTCGTACGATCCATTCTAATTCCTTCGTATGATCCATATTCTAATTCATTCGTACGATCCATTCTAATTCATCCGCACGATCCATTCTAATTCATTCATACGATCCATTCTAATTCATTCGTACGATCCATTCTAATTCATTCGTACGATCCATTCTAATTCATTCGCACAATCTATTCTAATTCATTCGTACAATCCATTCTAATTCATTCGCACGATCCATTCTAATTCATTCCTACGATGCATTCTATTTCATTCGTACGATCCATTCTTACTCATTCGTACGATCCATTCTAATTCATTTGCATGAAGGTATCCATTCTAATTCATTCGTACTATCCATTCTAATTCCTTCGTATGATCCATTCTAATTCCTTCGTACGATCCATTCTAATTCATTCGTACGATCCATTCTAATTCATTCGTACGATCCATTCTAATTCCTTCGTATGATCCATTCTAATTCATTCGTACGGTATGATTCATTCTAATTCATTCGTACGATTCATTCTAATTCATTCGTACGATCCATTCTAATTCATTCGTACGATCCATTCTAATTCATTCGTACGATTCATTCTAATTCAATCCATTCTAATTCATTCGTACGATCCATTCTTACTCATTCGTACGATCCATTCTAATTCATTCGCACGAATGAATCCATTCTAATTCATTTGTATGATCCATTCTAATTCATTAGCATGAATGTATCCATTCTAATTCATTTGTACGATCCATTCTATCTCATTCGTACAATCCATTCTATTTTATTCGCACAATCTATTCTAATTCATTCATACGATCCATTCTAATTTATTCGCACGATCCATTCTAATTCATTCATACGATCCATTCTAATTCATTCATACGATACATTCTAATTCATTCGTACGATCCATTCTAATTCATTCATACGATCCATTCTAATTCATTCGTACGATCCATTCTAATTCATTCGTACGATCCATTCTAATTCCTTCGTACGATCCATATTCTAATTCATTCGTACGATCCATTCTAATTCATTCGCACGATCCATTCTAATTCATTCATACGATCCATTCTAATTCATTCGTACGATCCATTCTAATTCATTCGTACGATCTATTCTAATTCATTCGTACGATCCATTCTAATTCATTCGTACGATCCATTCTAATTCATTCATACGATCCATTCTATTTCATTCGTACGATCCATTCATACTCATTCGTACGATCCATTCTAATTCATTTGCACGAAGGTATCCATTCTAATTCATTCGTACAATCCATTCTAATTCCTTCGTACGATTCATTCGAATTCCTTCGTACGATCCATTCTAATTCATTCGTACGATCCATTCTAATTCATTCGTATGATCCATTCTAATTCATTCGTACGGTATGATTCATTCTAATTCATTCGCACAATCAATTCTAATTCATTCGTACGATCCATTCTAATTCATTCGTACGATCCATTCTAATTCATTCGTACGATCCATTCTAATTCATTCGCACAATCTATTCTAATTCATTCGTACGATCCATTCTAATTCATTCGCACGATCCATTCTAATTCATTCATACGATCCATTCTATTTCATTCGTACGATCCATTCTTACTCATTCGTACGATCCATTCTAATTCATTTGAACGAAGGTATCCATTCTAATTCATTCGTACTATCCATTCTAATTCCTTCGTACGATCCATTCTAATTCCTTCGTACGATCCATTCTAATTCATTCGTACGATCCATTCTAATTCATTCATACGATCCATTCTAATTCATTCGTATGATCCATTCTAATTCTTTTGTACGGTATGATTCATTCTAATTCATTCGTACGATTCATTCTAATTCAATCCATTCTAATTCATTCGTACGATCCATTCTAATTCATTCGTACGATCCATTATAATTCATTCGTACGATCCATTCTAATTCATTCGTACGATTCATTCTAATTCAATCCATTCTAATTCATTCGTACGATCCATTCTAATTCATTCGTATGATCCATTCTAATTCATTCGCATGAATGTATCCATTCTAATTCATTCGTACGATCCATTCTATCTCATTCGTACAATCCATTCTATTTTATGCGTACGATCCATTCTAATTCATTCATATGATCCATTCTAATTCATTCATACGATCCATTCTAATTCATTCATACGATCCAATCTAATTCATTCACACGATCCATTCTAATTCATTCGCACGAATGTATGCATTCTAATTCATTCGCACGATCCATTCTAATTCATTCATACAATCCATTCTAATTCTTTTGCACGAATGTATGCATTCTAATTCATTCGTACGATCCATTCTAATTCATTCGTATGATCTATTCTAATTCATTCGCATGATCCATTATAATTCATTCGTACTATCCATTCTAATTCATTCATATAATCCATTCTAATTCATTCGTACGATCCATTCTAATTCCTTCGTACGAATGTATCTACTCTAATTCATTCATACGATCCATTCTAATTCATTCGCACGATCCATTCTAATTCATACGTACGATCCATTCTAATTCCTTCGTACGATCCATATTCTAATTCATTCGTACGATCCATTCTAATTTATTCGTACAATCCATTCTAATTCATTCGCACGAATGTATCCATTCTAATTCATTCGTACGATCCATTCTACGAATTATAATGGATCGTATGAATGAATTCGAATGGATCGTGCGAATAAATTAGAATGGATCGTATGAATGAATTAGAATAGATTGTGCGAATGAATTAGAATGGATCGTACGAATGAATTAGAATGGATACATTCGTGCGAATGAATTAGAATGGATCATACGGATGAATTAGAATGGATCATATGAATGAATTAGAATGGATCGTACGAATGAATTAGAATGGATACATTCATGCGAATAAATTAGAATGGATCATACGAATGAATTAGAATGGATTCATTCGTGCGAATGAATTAGAATGGATCGTACGAATGAGTAAGAATGGATCGTACGAATGAATTAGAATGGATTGAATTAGAATAAATCGTAGGAATGAATTAGAATGGATCGTACGAATGAATTAGAATGGATCGTACGAATGAAATAGAATGGATCGTATGAATGAATTAGAATGGATCGTACGAATGAATTAGAATGGATCGTACGAATGAATTAGAATAGATTGTGCGAATGAATTAGAATGGATCGTATGATTGAATTAGAATGAATCGTACGAATGAATTAGAGTGGATCGTACGAATGAATTAGAATGGATCGTACGAATGAATTAGAATGGATTGAATTAGAATGAATCGTACGAATGAATTAGAATGAATCATACCGTACGAATGAATTAGAATGGATCATACGAAGGAATTAGAATGGATCGTACAAATGAATTAGAATGGATCGTACGAATGAATTAGAATGGATCGTACGAAGGAATTAGAATGGATCGTACGAAGGAATTAGAATGGATAGTACGAATGAATTAGAATGGATACCTTCGTGCAAATGAATTAGAATGGATCGTACGAATGAGTAAGAATGGATCGTACGAATGAAATAGAATGGATCGTATGAATGAATTAGAATGGATCGTGCGAATGAATTAGAATGGATCGTACGAATGAACTAGAATAGATTATGCGAATGAATTAGAATGGATCGTACGAATGAAATAGAATGGATCATACGGATGAATTAGAATGGATCGTGCGAATGAATTAGAATGGATCGTACGAATGAGTAAGAATGGATCGTATGAATGAATTAGAATGGATCGTGCGAATAAATTAAAATGGATCGTATGAATGAAATAGAATGGATCGTATGAATTAGAATGGATCGTACGAATGAAATAGAATTGATCGTACGAATGAATTAGAATAGATTGTGCGAATGGATTAGAATGGATCATACGATTGAGTAAAAATGGATTGTACGAATGAAATAGAATAGATCGTACGAATGAATTAGAATGGATCGTATGAATGAATTAGAATGGATCGTGCGAATGAATTAGAATGGATCGTACGAATGAATTAGAATGGATCATATGAATGAATTAGAATGGATCGTAGTAATGAATTAGAATGGATCCTACGAATGAATTAGAATAGATTGTGCGAATGAATTAGAATGGATCTGGATCATGTATCCATTGTAATTCATTCGTACGACCCATTCTAATTCATTCGCACGATCCATTCTAATTCATTCGTACGATCTAATCTATTTCATTCGTACAATCCATTCTAATTCATTCATACGATCCACCTAATTCATTCATACGATCCATTCTAATTCATTCGTACGATCTATTCTATTTCATTCATACGATCCATTCTAATTCGTTTGTACGATCCTTTCTAATTCCTTCGTACGATCCATTCTATTTCATTCGTATGACCCATTCTAATTCATAAGTACGATCCATTCTAATTCATTCAAACGATCCATTCTTATTCATTCGTACGATCCATTCTAATTCATTCGCACGATCCATTCTATTTCATTCATACGATCCAATCTAATTCATTCATACGATCCATTCTAATTCATTCGCACGAATGTATCCATTCTAATTCATTCGCACGATCCATTCTAATTCATTCATACAATCCATTCTAATTCTTTTGCACGAATGTATCCATTCTAATTCATTCGTACGATCCATTCTAATTCATTCGTATGATCTATTCTTTTTCATTCGCATGATCCATTATAATTCATTCATACGATCCAATCTAATTTATTCGTACGATCCATTCTAATTCATTCGCACGAATGTATCAACTCTAATTCATTCGTACGATCCATTCTAATTCATTCATACATGTACGAATGAATTAGAATGGATACATTCGTGCGAATGAATTAGAATGGATCGTATGAATGAATTAGATTGGATCGTATTCATGAATTAGAATGGATCGTGCGAATGAATTAGAATGGATCGTACGAATGAATTAGAATGGATCGAACGAATGAATTAGAATGGATACATTCGTGCAAAAGAATTTGAATGGATTGTAAGAACGAATTGGAATGGATCGTGCGAATGAATTAGAATGGATCGTACGAATGAATTAGAATGGATACATTCGTGCGAAAGAATTAGAATAGATCGTATGAATGAATTAGAATGGATCGTATGAATGAAATAGAATGGATCGTACGAATGAATTAGAACGGATCGTGCGAATGAATTAGAATGGATCGTACGAATGAATTAGAATGGATCGTACGAAGGAATTAGAATGGATCGTACGAATGAATTAGAAAGGATACATTCGAATTCATTCGTACGATCCATTCTAATTCCTTCGTACGATCCAAATTCTAATTCATTCGCACGATCCATTCTAATTCATTCGCACGATCCATTCTAATTCATTCGTACGATCCATTCTAATTCATTCACACAATCCATTCTAATTCATTCTAATTTATTCGTATGTGAGTGGATCGTACGAATGAATTAGAATGGATTGTGTGAATAAATTAGAATGGATTGAATTAGAATGAATTAGAATGGATCGTACGAATGAGTTAGAATGGATCGTACGAATGAGTAAGAATGGATCGTCCGAATGAATTAGAATGGATTGTAAAGGATCGTATGAATGAATTAGAATGAATACTTGCGAATGAATTAGAATTGATCGTACGAATGAATTAGAATAGATTGTGCGAATGAATTAGAATGGATCGTACGAATGAATTAAAATGGATACATTCGTGCGAATGAATTAGAATGGATCGTACGAATGAAATAGAATGGATCGTGCGAATGAATTAGAATGGATCGTACGAATGAATTAGAATGGATCGTACGAATGACTTAGAATGGATCGTTCGAATGAATTAGAATAGATTGTGCGAATGAATTAGAATGGATCGTACGAATGAATTAGAATGGATTCATTCGTGCGAATGAATTAGAATGGATCGTACGAATGAGTAAGAATGGATCATACGAATGAATTAGAATGGATTGAATTAGAATGAATCGTACGAATGAATTAGAATAGATTGTACGAATGAATTAGAATAGATCGTACGAATGAATTAGAATGGATCGTACGAATGAATTAAATGGATCGTTTGAGTGAATGCGAATGGATCGTGCGAATGAATTAGAATGGATTGTACGAATGAATTAGAATGGATCGAATGAATTAGAATGGATCGTACGAATGAAATAGAATGGATCGTACGAATGAATTGGAATGGATACATTCGTGCGAATAAATTAGAATGGATCGTATGAATGAATTAGAGTGGCTACATTCGTACAAATGAATTAGAATGGATCGTGCGAATGAATTAGAATGGATCGTGGGAATGAATTAGAATGGATCGTACGAATGAATTAGAATGGATCGTATGAATGAATTAGATTGGATCGTAATAATGAATTAGAATGGATCGTGCGAATGAATTAGAAAGGATCGTATGAATGAATTAGAATGGATCGTACGAATGAAATAGAATGGATCCATTCTTACTCATTCGTACGATTCATTCTAATTCAATCCATTCTAATTCATTCGCATGATCCATTCTATTTCATTCGAACGATCCATTCTAAGTCATTCGTACGATCCATTCTAATTCATTCGTATGATCCATTCTAATTCATTCGCACGATCAATTCTAATTCATTAATACGATCCAATCTAATTTATTCAAACGATCCATTCTAATTCATTCGTACGATCCATTCTAATTCATTCGTATGATCCATTCTAATTCATTCGTACGGTATGATTCATTCTAATTCATTCGCACAATCAATTCTAATTCATTCGTACGATCCATTCTAATTCATTCGTACGATCCATTCTAATTCATTCGTACGATCCATTCTAATTCATTCGCACAATCTATTCTAATTCATTCGTACGATCCATTCTAATTCATTCGCACGATCCATTCTAATTCAT
Organism: Chamaelirium japonicum; assembly: GCA_947650365.1. Lineage (NCBI taxonomy): Eukaryota > Viridiplantae > Streptophyta > Magnoliopsida > Liliales > Melanthiaceae > Chamaelirium > Chamaelirium japonicum. Next base: position 800,256 of record OX393559.1, on the reverse strand, counting down.
TCATACGATCCATTCTATTTCATTCGTACGATCCATTCTTACTCATTCGTACGATCCATTCTAATTCATTTGAACGAAGGTATCCATTCTAATTCATTCGTACTATCCATTCTAATTCCTTCGTACGATCCATTCTAATTCCTTCGTACGATCCATTCTAATTCATTCGTACGATCCATTCTAATTCATTCATACGATCCATTCTAATTCATTCGTATGATCCATTCTAATTCTTTTGTACGGTATGATTCATTCTAATTCATTCGTACGATTCATTCTAATTCAATCCATTCTAATTCATTCGTACGATCCATTCTAATTCATTCGTACGATCCATTATAATTCATTCGTACGATCCATTCTAATTCATTCGTACGATTCATTCTAATTCAATCCATTCTAATTCATTCGTACGATCCATTCTAATTCATTCGTATGATCCATTCTAATTCATTCGCATGAATGTATCCATTCTAATTCATTCGTACGATCCATTCTATCTCATTCGTACAATCCATTCTATTTTATGCGTACGATCCATTCTAATTCATTCATATGATCCATTCTAATTCATTCATACGATCCATTCTAATTCATTCATACGATCCAATCTAATTCATTCACACGATCCATTCTAATTCATTCGCACGAATGTATGCATTCTAATTCATTCGCACGATCCATTCTAATTCATTCATACAATCCATTCTAATTCTTTTGCACGAATGTATGCATTCTAATTCATTCGTACGATCCATTCTAATTCATTCGTATGATCTATTCTAATTCATTCGCATGATCCATTATAATTCATTCGTACTATCCATTCTAATTCATTCATATAATCCATTCTAATTCATTCGTACGATCCATTCTAATTCCTTCGTACGAATGTATCTACTCTAATTCATTCATACGATCCATTCTAATTCATTCGCACGATCCATTCTAATTCATACGTACGATCCATTCTAATTCCTTCGTACGATCCATATTCTAATTCATTCGTACGATCCATTCTAATTTATTCGTACAATCCATTCTAATTCATTCGCACGAATGTATCCATTCTAATTCATTCGTACGATCCATTCTACGAATTATAATGGATCGTATGAATGAATTCGAATGGATCGTGCGAATAAATTAGAATGGATCGTATGAATGAATTAGAATAGATTGTGCGAATGAATTAGAATGGATCGTACGAATGAATTAGAATGGATACATTCGTGCGAATGAATTAGAATGGATCATACGGATGAATTAGAATGGATCATATGAATGAATTAGAATGGATCGTACGAATGAATTAGAATGGATACATTCATGCGAATAAATTAGAATGGATCATACGAATGAATTAGAATGGATTCATTCGTGCGAATGAATTAGAATGGATCGTACGAATGAGTAAGAATGGATCGTACGAATGAATTAGAATGGATTGAATTAGAATAAATCGTAGGAATGAATTAGAATGGATCGTACGAATGAATTAGAATGGATCGTACGAATGAAATAGAATGGATCGTATGAATGAATTAGAATGGATCGTACGAATGAATTAGAATGGATCGTACGAATGAATTAGAATAGATTGTGCGAATGAATTAGAATGGATCGTATGATTGAATTAGAATGAATCGTACGAATGAATTAGAGTGGATCGTACGAATGAATTAGAATGGATCGTACGAATGAATTAGAATGGATTGAATTAGAATGAATCGTACGAATGAATTAGAATGAATCATACCGTACGAATGAATTAGAATGGATCATACGAAGGAATTAGAATGGATCGTACAAATGAATTAGAATGGATCGTACGAATGAATTAGAATGGATCGTACGAAGGAATTAGAATGGATCGTACGAAGGAATTAGAATGGATAGTACGAATGAATTAGAATGGATACCTTCGTGCAAATGAATTAGAATGGATCGTACGAATGAGTAAGAATGGATCGTACGAATGAAATAGAATGGATCGTATGAATGAATTAGAATGGATCGTGCGAATGAATTAGAATGGATCGTACGAATGAACTAGAATAGATTATGCGAATGAATTAGAATGGATCGTACGAATGAAATAGAATGGATCATACGGATGAATTAGAATGGATCGTGCGAATGAATTAGAATGGATCGTACGAATGAGTAAGAATGGATCGTATGAATGAATTAGAATGGATCGTGCGAATAAATTAAAATGGATCGTATGAATGAAATAGAATGGATCGTATGAATTAGAATGGATCGTACGAATGAAATAGAATTGATCGTACGAATGAATTAGAATAGATTGTGCGAATGGATTAGAATGGATCATACGATTGAGTAAAAATGGATTGTACGAATGAAATAGAATAGATCGTACGAATGAATTAGAATGGATCGTATGAATGAATTAGAATGGATCGTGCGAATGAATTAGAATGGATCGTACGAATGAATTAGAATGGATCATATGAATGAATTAGAATGGATCGTAGTAATGAATTAGAATGGATCCTACGAATGAATTAGAATAGATTGTGCGAATGAATTAGAATGGATCTGGATCATGTATCCATTGTAATTCATTCGTACGACCCATTCTAATTCATTCGCACGATCCATTCTAATTCATTCGTACGATCTAATCTATTTCATTCGTACAATCCATTCTAATTCATTCATACGATCCACCTAATTCATTCATACGATCCATTCTAATTCATTCGTACGATCTATTCTATTTCATTCATACGATCCATTCTAATTCGTTTGTACGATCCTTTCTAATTCCTTCGTACGATCCATTCTATTTCATTCGTATGACCCATTCTAATTCATAAGTACGATCCATTCTAATTCATTCAAACGATCCATTCTTATTCATTCGTACGATCCATTCTAATTCATTCGCACGATCCATTCTATTTCATTCATACGATCCAATCTAATTCATTCATACGATCCATTCTAATTCATTCGCACGAATGTATCCATTCTAATTCATTCGCACGATCCATTCTAATTCATTCATACAATCCATTCTAATTCTTTTGCACGAATGTATCCATTCTAATTCATTCGTACGATCCATTCTAATTCATTCGTATGATCTATTCTTTTTCATTCGCATGATCCATTATAATTCATTCATACGATCCAATCTAATTTATTCGTACGATCCATTCTAATTCATTCGCACGAATGTATCAACTCTAATTCATTCGTACGATCCATTCTAATTCATTCATACATGTACGAATGAATTAGAATGGATACATTCGTGCGAATGAATTAGAATGGATCGTATGAATGAATTAGATTGGATCGTATTCATGAATTAGAATGGATCGTGCGAATGAATTAGAATGGATCGTACGAATGAATTAGAATGGATCGAACGAATGAATTAGAATGGATACATTCGTGCAAAAGAATTTGAATGGATTGTAAGAACGAATTGGAATGGATCGTGCGAATGAATTAGAATGGATCGTACGAATGAATTAGAATGGATACATTCGTGCGAAAGAATTAGAATAGATCGTATGAATGAATTAGAATGGATCGTATGAATGAAATAGAATGGATCGTACGAATGAATTAGAACGGATCGTGCGAATGAATTAGAATGGATCGTACGAATGAATTAGAATGGATCGTACGAAGGAATTAGAATGGATCGTACGAATGAATTAGAAAGGATACATTCGAATTCATTCGTACGATCCATTCTAATTCCTTCGTACGATCCAAATTCTAATTCATTCGCACGATCCATTCTAATTCATTCGCACGATCCATTCTAATTCATTCGTACGATCCATTCTAATTCATTCACACAATCCATTCTAATTCATTCTAATTTATTCGTATGTGAGTGGATCGTACGAATGAATTAGAATGGATTGTGTGAATAAATTAGAATGGATTGAATTAGAATGAATTAGAATGGATCGTACGAATGAGTTAGAATGGATCGTACGAATGAGTAAGAATGGATCGTCCGAATGAATTAGAATGGATTGTAAAGGATCGTATGAATGAATTAGAATGAATACTTGCGAATGAATTAGAATTGATCGTACGAATGAATTAGAATAGATTGTGCGAATGAATTAGAATGGATCGTACGAATGAATTAAAATGGATACATTCGTGCGAATGAATTAGAATGGATCGTACGAATGAAATAGAATGGATCGTGCGAATGAATTAGAATGGATCGTACGAATGAATTAGAATGGATCGTACGAATGACTTAGAATGGATCGTTCGAATGAATTAGAATAGATTGTGCGAATGAATTAGAATGGATCGTACGAATGAATTAGAATGGATTCATTCGTGCGAATGAATTAGAATGGATCGTACGAATGAGTAAGAATGGATCATACGAATGAATTAGAATGGATTGAATTAGAATGAATCGTACGAATGAATTAGAATAGATTGTACGAATGAATTAGAATAGATCGTACGAATGAATTAGAATGGATCGTACGAATGAATTAAATGGATCGTTTGAGTGAATGCGAATGGATCGTGCGAATGAATTAGAATGGATTGTACGAATGAATTAGAATGGATCGAATGAATTAGAATGGATCGTACGAATGAAATAGAATGGATCGTACGAATGAATTGGAATGGATACATTCGTGCGAATAAATTAGAATGGATCGTATGAATGAATTAGAGTGGCTACATTCGTACAAATGAATTAGAATGGATCGTGCGAATGAATTAGAATGGATCGTGGGAATGAATTAGAATGGATCGTACGAATGAATTAGAATGGATCGTATGAATGAATTAGATTGGATCGTAATAATGAATTAGAATGGATCGTGCGAATGAATTAGAAAGGATCGTATGAATGAATTAGAATGGATCGTACGAATGAAATAGAATGGATCCATTCTTACTCATTCGTACGATTCATTCTAATTCAATCCATTCTAATTCATTCGCATGATCCATTCTATTTCATTCGAACGATCCATTCTAAGTCATTCGTACGATCCATTCTAATTCATTCGTATGATCCATTCTAATTCATTCGCACGATCAATTCTAATTCATTAATACGATCCAATCTAATTTATTCAAACGATCCATTCTAATTCATTCGTATGATCCATTCTAATTCATTCGCACGATCCATTCTAATTCATTCGCACGATCCATTCTAATTCATTTGTACGAATGTAGCCACTCTAATTCATTCATACAATCCGTTCTAATTCATTCGTACGAATGTATCCATTCCAATTCATTCGTACGATCCATTCTATTTCATTCGTACGATCCATTCTAATTCATTCGTACAATCCATTCTAATTCATTCGCACGATCCATTCGCATTCACTCAAACAATCCATTCTAATTCATTCATATGATCCATTCTAATTCATTCGCACGAATGTATTCATTCTAATTCATTCGTACGATCCATTCTAATTCATTCGTACGATCCATTCTAATTCATTCGCACAATCTATTCTAATTCATTCGTACGATCAATTCTAATTCATTAGCATGATCCATTCTAATTCCTTCGTACGATCCATTCTAATTCCTTCGTACGATCCATTCTAATTCATTCGTACGATCCATTCTACTTCACTCATACGATCCATTCTAATTCATTCGTACGATTCATTCTAATTCATTCGTACGATCCATTCTAATTCATTCGCACAATCTATTCTAATTCATTCGTACGATCCATTCTAATTCATTCGCATGATCCATTCTAATTCATTCATACGATCCATTCTATTTCACTCAAACGATCCATTCTAATTCATTCATATAATCCATTCTAATTCTTTTGCACGAATGTATCCATTCTAATTCATTCGTACGATTCAGTCTAATTCAATCCATTCTAATTCATTCGTACGATCCATTCTTACTCATCGTATGCATGAATTATAATGGATCGTGCGAATGAATTAGAATGGATCGTACGAATGAAATAGAATGGATCGAACGAATGAATTAGAATGGATACATTCGTGCAAAAGAATTAGAATGGATCATATGAATGAATTAGAATGGATCGTTTGAGTGAAATAGAATGGATCGTATGAATGATTTAGAATGGATCTTGCGAATGAATTAGAATGGATCGTACGAATGAATTAGAATAGATTGTGCGAATGAATTAGAATGGATCGTACGAATGAATTAGAATGGATCGTACGAATGAATTAGAATGGATCGTACGATTGAATTAGAATGGATCGTGCGAATGAATTAGAATGGATCGTACGAATGAAATAGAATGGATTCGCACGAATGTATCCATTCTAATTCATTCGTACGATCCATTCTAATTCATTCGTACAATCCATTCTAATTCATTCGCACGATCCATTCGCATTCACTCAAACGATCCATTCTAACTCATTCATATGATCCATTCTAATTCATTCGCACGAATGTATCCATTCTAATTAATTCGTACGATCAATTCTAATTCATTTGTACAAATGTATCGACTCTAATTCATTCATACGATCCATTCTAATTCATTCGCACGAATGTATCCATTCCAATTCATTCGTACGATCCATTCTAATTCATTCGCACAATCTATTCTAATTCATTCGTACGATCAATTCTAATTCATTAGCATGATCCATTCTAATTCATTCGTACGATCTATTTTATTTCATTCGTACAATCCATTCTTACTCAATCGTATGATCCATTCTAATCCATTCGCACAATCTATTCTAATTCATTCATACGTTCCATTCTAATTTATTCGCACGATCCATTCTAATTCCTTCGTATGATCCATTCTAATTCATTCGTACGGTATGATTCATTCTAATTCATTCGTACGATTTATTCTAATTCAATCCATTCTAATTCATTCGTACGATCCATTCTAATTCATTCGTACAATCCATTCTAATTCATTCGTACGATTCATTCTAATTCAATCCATTCTAATTCATTCGTACGATCCATTCTTACTCATTCGTACGATCCATTCTAGTTCATTCGCACGAATGAATCCATTCTAATTCATTCATATGATCCATTCTAATTCATTCGCATGAATTATCCATTCTAATTCATTCGTACGATCCATTCTATCTCATTCGTACAATCCATTCTATTTCATTCGTACGAACCATTCTTACTCATTCGTACGATCCATTCAGATCCATTCTAATTCATTCGTACGATCTATTCTAATTCATTCGTACGATCCATTCTAATTCATTAATACGATCCAATTTAATTCATTCATACGATCCATTCTAATTCATTTGTACGATCCATTCTAATTCGTTCGCATGATCCATTCTAATTCATTCGTACGATCGATTCTAATTCATTCATACGATCCATTCTAATTCATTCGCACGAATGTATCCATTCTAATTCATTCGTACGATCCATTCTAATTCCTTCGTATCCATTCTAATTCACTCATATGATCCATTCTAATTCATTCATACGATTCATTCTAATTCATTCGCATGAATGTATCCATTCTAATTCATTCGTACGATCCATTCTAATTCATTCGCACAATCTATTCTAATTCATTCATACGATCCATCCTAATTCATTCGCACGAATGTATCCATTCTAATTCATTCGTACAATCCATTCTATTCCATTCGTACGATCCATTCTTACTCATTCGTACGATCCATTCGTATCCATTCTAATTCATTCGCACGATCCATTCTAATTCATTCATACGATCCATTCTAATTCATTCGTACGATCCATTCTAATTCTTTCGCACGAATGTATCCATTCTAATTCATTCGTACGATCCATTCTAATTCATTCGCACGATCCATTCTAATTCATGCATACGATCCAATCTAATTCATTCATACGATCCATTCTAATTCATTCGCACGAATGTATCCATTAGAATGGATCGTACGAATGAATTAGAATGGATCGTATGAAAGAATTAGAATGGATCGTGCGAATGAATTAGAATGGATCGTGCGAATGAATTAGAATGGATCGTCCGAATGAATTAGAATGGATCGTATGAATGAATTAAATTGGATCGTATTAATGAATTAGAATGGATCGTACGAATGAATTAGAATAGATCGTACGAATGAATTAGAATGGATACGAATGGATCGTACGAATGAGTAAGAATGTATCGTACGAATGAAATAGAATGGATTGTACGAATGAATTAGAATGGATACATTCGTGCGAAAGAATTAGGATGGATCGTATGAATGAATTAGAATAGATTGTGCGAATGAATTAGAATGGATCGTACGAATGAATTAGAATGGATACATTCATGCGAATGAATTAGAATGGATTGTATGAATGAATTAGAATGGATCGTATGAGTGAATTAGAATGGATACGAAGGAATTAGAATGGATCGTACGAAGGAATTAGAATGGAGAATGGATCATGCGAATGAATTAGAATGGATCGTGCGATAAGAATGGATCGTACGAATGAAATAGAATAGATCGTACGGATAAATGAATTTGGATCGTGCTAATGAATTAGAATGGATCGTACGAATGAATTAGAATGGATCGTACTAATGAATTAGAATAGATTGTGCGAATGAATTAGAATGGATCGTACGAATGAATTAGAATAGATTGTGCGAATGAATTAGAATGGATCGTACGAATGAATTGGAATGGATACATTCATGCGAATGAATTAGAATGGATCATACGAATGAATTAGAATGGATTCATTCGTGCGAATGAATTAGAATGGATCGTACGAATGAGTAAGAATGGATCGTACGAATGAATTAGAATGGATTGAATTAGAATGAATCGTATGAATGAATTAGAATGGATCGTACGAATGAATTAGAATAGATCGTACGAATGTATTAGAATGGATTGAATTAGAATGAATCGTACGAATGAATGAGAATGAATCATACCGTACGAATGAATTAGAATGGATCATACGAAGGAATTAGAATGGATCGTACGAATGAATTAGAATGGATCGTACGAATGAATTAGAATGGATCGTACGAAGGAATTAGAATGGATCGTACGAAGGAATTAGAATGGATAGTACGAAGGAATTAGAATGGATACCTTCGTGCAAATGAATTAGGATGGATCGTACGAATGAGTAAGAATGGATCGTACGAATGAAATAGAATGGATCGTATGAATGAATTAGAATGGATCGTGCGAATGAATTAGAATAGATCGTACGAATGAATTAGAATGGATACATTCGTGCGAATGAATTAGAATGGATCGTATAAATGAATTAGAATCGATCCTACGAATGAATTAGAATGGATCATGCGAATAAATTAGAATGGATCGTGCGAATGAATTAGAATGGATCGTACGAATGAAATAGAATGGATTGTACGAATGAGATAGAATGGATCGTACGAATGAATTAGAATGGATACATTCATGCGAATGAATTAGAATAGATCATACGAAGGAATTAGAATAGATTCATTCGCACGAATGAATTAGAATAGATTGTGCAAATGAATTTGAATGGATCATACGAATGAATTAGAATGGATATATTCATGCGAATGAATTAGAATGGATCGTATGAATGAATTACAATGGATCGTATGAGTGAATTAGAATGGATACGAAGGAATTAGAATGGATCGTACGAAGGAATTAGAATGGATAGTACGAATGAATTAGAATGGATCATGCTAATGAATTAGAATTGATCGTACAAATGAATTAGAATAGATTGTGCGAATGAATTAGAATGGATCGTACGAATGAATTGGAATGGATACATTCGTGCGAATGAATTAGAATGGATCGTACGAATGAATTAGAATGGATACATTCGTGCGAATGAATTAGAATGGATCATATGAATGAATTAGAATGGATCGTTTGAGTGAATGCGAATGGATCGTGCGAATGAATTAGAATGGATTGTACGAATGAATTAGAATGGATCGTACGAAGGAATTAGAATGGATACCTTCGTGCAAATGAATTAGAATAGATCGTACGAATGAGTAAGAATGGATCGTACGAATGAAATAGAATGGATCCTATGAATGAATTAGAATGGATAGTACGAATGAATTAGAATGGATCGTACGAATGAGTAAGAATGGATGGTGCGAACGAATTAGAATGGATCATATGAATGAATTAGAATGGATCGTATGAATGAATTAGAATGGATCGTGCGAATAAATTAGAATGGATCGTATGAATGAATTAGAATAGATTGTGCGAATGAATTAGAATGGATCGTATGAATGAATTAGATTGGATCGTATGAATGAATTAGAATGGATCATACGAATGAGTAAGAATGGATCGTACGAATGAATTAGAATGGATCGTACGAATGAATTAGAATGGATACATTCGTGCGAATGAATTAGAATGGATCGTATGAATGAATTAGAATGGATCGTACGAATGAATTAGAATGGATACATTCATGCGAATGAATTAGAATAGATCATACGAATGAATTAGAATGGATTCATTCGTGCGAATGAATTAGAATGGATCGTACGAATGAGTAAGAATGGATCGTACGAATGAATTAGAATGGATTGAATTAGAATGAATAGTACGGATGAATTAGAATGGATCGTACGAATGAATTCGAATGGATCGTACGAATGAATTAGAATAGATTGTGCGAATGAATTAGAATAGATTGTGCGAATGAATTAGAATGGATCGTACGAATGAATTAGAATGGATAAATTCGTGCAAATGAATTAAAATGGATTGTATGAATGAATTAGATTGGATCGTATAAATGAATTAGAATGGATCGTACGAATGAATTAGAATGGATCGTGCGAATGAATTAGAATGGATTGTACGAGTGAATTTGAATGGATACATTCGTGCGAATGAATTAGAATGGATCGTATGAATGAATTAGATTGTACGAAGGAATTAGAATGGATCATACGAATGAAATAAAATGGATCATAATCTAATTCATTCATACGATCCATTCTAATTCATTCGCACAATCTATTCTAATTCATTCGTACGATCCATTCTAATTCATTCGCACGATCTATTCTAATTCATTCGTACGATCCATTCTAATTCATTCGCACGAATGTATCCATTCTAATTCATTCATACAATCTATTCTAATTCATTCGTACGATCCATTCTAATTCATTCGTACAATCCATTCTATTTCATTCGTACGATCCATTCTTACTCATTCGTATGATCCATTCTAATTCATTCGCACGAATGAATTAGAATGGATCGTACGAATGAATTAGAATGGATCGTATGAATGAATTTGAATGGATCATGCGAATGAATTAGAATGGATCGTACGAATGAAATAGAATGGATTCGCACGAATGTATCCATTCTAATTCATTCGTACGATCCATTCTAATTCATTCGTACAATCCATTCTAATTCATTCGCACGATCCATTCGCATTCACTCAAACGATCCATTCTAATTCATACATACGATCCATTCAAATTCATTCATACGATCCATTCTAATTCATTCATACGATCCATTCTAATTCATTCATATGATCCATTCTAATTCATTCGCACGATCCATTCTTACTCATTCGTACGATCCATTCTAATTCATTCGCACGATCCATTCTAATTCATTAATACAATCCATTCTCGAATAGATCGTGCGAATGAATTAGAATTGATCGTACGAATGAATTGGAATGGATACATTCGTGCGAATGAATTAGAATGGATCGTATGAATGAATTAGAGTGGATACATTCGTACAAATGAATTAGAATGGATCGTACGAATGAATTAGAATGGATACATTCGTGCGAATGAATTAGAATGGATCATATGAATGAATTAGAATGGATCGTTTGAGTGAATGCGAATGGATCGTGCGAATGAATTAGAATGGATTGTACGAATGAATTAGAATGGATCGTACGAATGAATTAGAATGGATCGTATGAATGAATTAGAATGGATCGTACGAATGAAATAGAATGGATCGTATGAATGAATTAGAATAGATTGAATTAGAATGAATCGTACGAATGAATTAGAATGAATCATACCGTACGAATGAATTAGAATGGATCATATGAATGAATTATAATGGATCGTATGAATGATTTAGAACGGATCGTACGAATAAATTAGAATGGATCGTATGAATGAATTAGAATGGATCGTGTGAATGAATTAGAATGGATCGTGCGAATGAATTAGAATGGATCGTACGAATGAATTAGAATGGATCGTATGAATGAATTAGATTGGATCGTATTAATGAATTAGAATGGATCGTACGAATGAATTAGAATGGATCGTACGAATGAATTAAAATGGATACATTCATGCGAATGAATTAGAATGGATCGTATGAATGAATTAGAATGGATCGTATGAGTGAATTAGAATGGATACGAAGGAATTAGAATGGATCGTATGAAGGAATTAGAATGGAGAATGGATCATGCGAATGAATTAGAATGGATCGTGCGATAAGAATGGATCGTATGAATGAAATAGAATAGATCGTACGGATAAATGAATTTGGATCGTGCTAATGAATTAGAATGGATCGTACGAATGAATTAGAATGGATCGTACTAATGAATTAGAATAGATTGTGCGAATGAATTAGAATGGATCGTACGAATGAATTAGAATAGATTGTGCGAATGAATTAGAATGGATCGTACGAATGAATTGGAATGGATACATTCATGCGAATGAATTAGAATGGATCATACGAATGAATTAGAATGGATTCATTCGTGCGAATGAATTAGAATGGATCGTACGAATGAGTAAGAATGGATCGTACGAATGAATTAGAATGGATTGAATTAGAATGAATCGTATGAATGAATTAGAATGGATCGTACGAATGAATTAGAATGGATCGTACGAATGTATTAGAATGGATTGAATTAGAATGAATCGTACGAATGAATTAGAATGAATCATACCGTACGAATGAATTAGAATGGATCATACGAAGGAATTAGAATGGATCGTACGAATGAATTAGAATGGATCGTACGAAGGAATTAGAATGGATCGTACGAAGGAATTAGAATGGATAGTACGAAGGAATTAGAATGGATACCTTCGTGCAAATGAATTAGGATGGATCGTACGAATGAGTAAGAATGGATCGTACGAATGAAATAGAATGGATCGTATGAATGAATTAGAATGGATCGTGCGAATGAATTAGAATAGATCGTACGAATGAATTAGAATGGATACATTCGTGCGAATGAATTAGAATGGATCGTATAAATGAATTAGAATCGATCGTACGAATGAATTAGAATGGATCATGCGAATGAATTAGAATGGATCGTACGAATGAAATAGAATGGATTGTACGAATGAGATAGAATGGATCGTACGAATGAATTAGAATGGATACATTCATGCGAATGAATTAGAATGGATCATACGAAGGAATTAGAATGGATTCATTCGCACGAATGAATTAGAATAGATTGTGCAAATGAATTTGAATGGATCATACGAATGAATTAGAATGGATACATTCATGCGAATGAATTAGAATGGATCGTATGAATGAATTAGAATGGATCGTATGAGTGAATTAGAATGGATACGAAGGAATTAGAATGGATCGTACGAAGGAATTAGAATGGATAGTACGAACGAATTAGAATGGATCATGCTAATGAATTAGAATTGATCGTACAAATGAATTAGAAAAGATTATGCGAATGAATTAGAATGGATCGTACGAATGAATTGGAATGGATACATTCATGCGAATGAATTAGAATGGATTGTATGAATGAATTAGAGTGGATACATTCGTACAAATGAATTAGAATGGATCGTACGAATGAATTAGAATGGATACATTCGTGCGAATGAATTAGAATGGATCATATGAATGAATTAGAATGGATCGTTTGAGTGAATGCGAATGGATCGTGCGAATGAATTAAAATGGATTGTACGAATGAATTAGAATGGATCGTACGAATGAATTAGAATGGATTGAATTAGAATGAATTAGAATGAATTAGAATGGATACATTCGTGCGAAAGAATTTGAATGGATCATATGAATGAATTAGATTGGATCGTATAAATGAATTAGAATGGATCGTACGAATGAATTAGAATGGATCGTGCTAATGAATTAGAATGGATCGTGCGAATGAATTAGAATGGATCGTGCGAATGAATTAGAATGGATCGTGCGAATGAATTAGAATGGATCGTGCGAATGAATTAGAATGGATCGTATGAAGGAATTAGAATGGATCGTACGAAGGAATTAGAATGGATAGTACGAATGAATTAGAATGGATACCTTCGTGCAAATGAATTAGAATGGATCGTACGAATGAGTAAGAATGGATCGTACGAATGAAATAGAATGGATCGTATGAATGAATTAGAATGGATAGTACGAATGAATTAGAATGGATCGTACGAATGAGTAAGAATGGATCGTGCGAACGAATTAGAATGGATCATATGAATGAATTAGAATGGATCATATGAATGAATTAGAATGGATCATGCGAATAAATTAGAATGGATCGTATGAATGAATTAGAATAGATTGTGCGAATGAATTAGAATAGATCGTATGAATGAATTAGATTGAATCGTATGAATGAATTAGAATGGATCATACGAATGAGTAAGAATGGATCGTACGAATGAATTAGAATGGATCGTACGAATGAATTAGAATGGATACATTCGTGCGAATGAATTAGAATGGATCGTATGAATGAATTAGAATGGATCGTACGAATGAATTAGAATGGATACATTCATGCGAATGAATAAGAATGGATCATACGAATGAATTAGAATGGATTCATTCGTGCGAATGAATTAGAATGGATCGTACGAATGAGTAAGAATGGATCGTACGAATGAATTAGAATGGATTGAATTAGAATGAATCGTACGAATGAATTAGAATGGATCGTGCGAATGAATTCGAATGGATCGTACGAATGAATTAGAATAGATTGTGCGAATGAATTAGAATAGATTGTGCGAATGAATTAGAATGGAACGTGCGAATGAATTAGAATGGATAAATTCGTGCAAATGAATTAAAATGGATTGTATGAATGAATTAGATTGGATCGTATAAATGAATTAGAATGGATCGTACGAATGAATTAGAATGGATAGTGCGAATGAATTAGAATGGATTGTACGAATGAATTTGAATGGATACATTCGTGCGAATGAATTAGAATGGATCGTATGAATGAATTAGATTGTACGAAGGAATTAGAATGGATCATACGAATGAAATAAAATGGATCATATTCTAATTCATTCATACGATCCATTCTAATTCATTCGCACAATCTATTCTAATTCATTTGTACGATCCATTCTAATTCATTCGCACGATCTATTCAAATTCATTCGTACGATCCATTGTAATTCATTCGCACAAATGTATCCATTCTAATTCATTCATACAATCTATTCTAATTCATTCGTACGATCTATTCTAATTCATTCGTACAATCCATTCTATTTCATTCGTACGATCCATTCTTACTCATTCGTATGATCCATTCTAATTCATTCGCACGAATGAATTAGAATGGATCGTACGAATGAATTAGAATGGATCGTATGAATGAATTTGAATGGATCGTGAGAATGAATTAGAACGGATCGTACAAATGAAATAGAATGGATTCGCACGAATGTATCCATTCTAATTCATTCGTACGATCAATTCTAATTCATTCGTACAATCCATTCTAATTCATTCGCACGATCCATTCGCATTCACTCAAACGATCCATTCTAATTCATACGTACGATCCATTCGAATTCATTCGTACGATCCATTCTAATTCATTCATACGATCCATTCTAATTCATTCATATGATCCATTCTAATTCATTCGCACGATCCATTCTTACTCATTCGTACGATCCATTCTAATTCATTCGCACGATCCATTCTAATTCATTAATACGATCCATTCTCGAATAGATCGTGCGAATGAATTAGAATTGATCGTACGAATGAATTGGAATGGATACATTCGTGGGAATGAATTAGAATGGATCGTATGAATGAATTAGAGTGGATACATTCGTACAAATGAATTAGAATGGATCGTACGAATGAATTAGAATGGATACATTCGTACGAATGAATTAGAATGGATCATATGAATGAATTAGAATGGATCGTTTGAGTGAATGCGAATGGATCGTGCGAATGAATTAGAATGGATTGTACGAATGAATTAGAATGGATCGTACGAATGAATTAGAATGGATCGTATTAATGAATTAGAATGGATCGTACGAATAAAATAGAATGGATCGTATGAATGAATTAGAATAGATTGAATTAGAATGAATCGTACGAATGAATTAGAATGAATCATACCGTACGAATGAATTAGAATGGATCATATGAATGAATTATAATGGATCGTAGGAATGATTTAGAATGGATCGTACGAATGAATTAGAATGGATCGTATGAATGAATTAGAATGGATCGTGTGAATGAATTAGAATGGATCGTGCGAATGAATTAGAATGGATCGTACGAATGAATTAGAATGGATCGTATGAATGAATTAGATTGGATCGTATTAATGAATTAGAATGGATCGTATGAATGAATTAGAATAGATCGTACGAATGAATTAGAATGGATACGAATGGATCGTACGAATGAGTAAGAATGGATCGTACGAATGAAATAGAATGGATTGTACGAATGAATTAGAATGGATACATTCGTGCGAATGAATTAGGATAGATCGTATGAATGAATTAGAATGGATCGTACGAATGAATTAGAATGGATACATTCGTGTGAATGAATTAGAATGGATCGTATGAATGAATTAGAATCGATCGTACGAATGAATTAGAATGGATCATGCGAATGAATTAGAATGGATCGTGCGAATGAATTAGAATGGATCGTATGAATGAATTAGAATGGATCGTATGAATGAAATAGAATGGATCGTACGAATGAATTAGAATGGATCGTGCGAATGAATTAGAATGGATCGTACGAATGAATTAGAATGGATCGTACGAAGGAATTAGAATGGATTGAATTAGAATGAATCGTACGAATGAATTAGAATGAATCATAGTACGAATGAATTAGAATAGATTGTGCGAATGAATTAGAATGGATCGTACGAATGAATTAGAATGGATCGTATGAATGAATTAGAATGGATCGTGCGAATGAATTAGAATGGATCGTACGAATGAATTAGAATATGGATCGTACGAAGGAATTAGAATGGATCGTACGAATAAATTCATTCGTACGAATGAATTAGAATAGATTATGCAAATGAATTAGAATGGATCGTACGAATGAATTAGAATGGATCGTACGAATGAATTAGAATCGATCGTACGAATGAATTAGAATGGATCATGCGAATAAATTAGAATGGATCGTGCGAATGAATTTGAATGGATCGTACGAATGAAATAGAATGGATTGTACGAATGAGATAGAATGGATCGTACGAATGAATTAGAATGGATATATTCATGCGAATGAATTAGAATGGATCATACGAATGAATTAGAATGGATTCATTCGTGCGAATGAATTAGAATGGATCGTACGAATGAGTAAGAATGGATCGTACGAATGAATTAGAATGGATTGAATTAGAATGAATCGTACGAATGAATTAGAATGGATCGTATGAATGAATTAGAATGGATCGTACGAATGAATTAGAATGGATTGAATTAGAATGAATCGTATGAATGAATTAGAATGAATCATACCGTACGAATGAATTAGAATGGATCATACGAAGGAATTAGAATAGATCGTACGAATGAATTAGAATGGATCGTACGAATGAATTAGAATGGATCGTATGAAGGAATTAGAATAGATCGTACAAATGAATTAGAATGGATAGTACGAATGAATTAGAATGGATACCTTCGTGCAAATGAATTAGAATGGATCGTACGAATGAAATAGAATGGATTGTATGAATGAATTAGAATGGATCGTACGAATGAAATAGAATGGATTGTATGAATGAATTAGAATGGATCGTACGAATGAATTAGAATGGATCGTACTAATGAGATAGAATGGATCGTACGAATGAATTTGAATGGATACATTCATGCGAATGAATTAGAATGGATCATACGAATGAATTAGAATAGATTTATTCGTGCGAATGAATTAGAATGGATCGTACGAATGAGTAAGAATGGATCGTACGAATGAATTAGAATGGATTGAATTAGAATGAATCGTACGAATGAATTAGAATGGATTGAATTAGAATGAATCGTACGAATGAATTAGAATGAATCATACCGTACGAATGAATTAGAATGGATCATACGAAGGAATTAGAATGGATCGTACGAATGAATTAGAATGGATCGTACGAATGAACTAGAATGGATCGTACGAAGGAATTAGAATGGATCGTACGAAGGAATTAGAATGGATAGTACGAATGAATTAGAATGGATACCTTCGTGCAAATGAATTAGAATGGATCGTACGAATGAGTGAGAATGGATCGTACGAATGAAATCGAATGGATCGTATGAATGAATTAGAATGGATCGTGCGAATGAATTAGAATGGATCGTACGAATGAATTAGAATAGATTGTGCGAATGAATTAGAATGGATCGTACGAATGAATTAGAATGGATCGTACGAATGAATTAGAATGGATCGTATGAATGAATTAGAATAGATCGTGCGAATGAATTAGAATGGATCGTACGAATGAAATAGAATGGATTCGCACGAATGTATCCATTCTAATTCATTCGTACGATCCATTCTAATTCATTCGTACAATCCATTCTAATTCATTCGCATGATCCATTCGCATTCACTCAAACGATCCATTCTAATTCATTCATATGATCCATTCTAATTCATTCGCTCGAATGTATCCGTTATATTTCATTCGTACGATCCATTCTAATTCATTCGCACGATCCATTCTAATTCATTCATACTGTAACAACCCAAAATAAAATAATAGTTTAAAAAGTCGTTATACGAAAATTTTATACAAAATTTAAAATAAAAAACGGACTACGCCATTGCGTCCGTCTCGTCGAAACGATTAAAAACCATATATAAACTTTTTCGTTTTGAACTCATTTAAAGTATTAAAAAAAATTAAAAGAAAAAGACTATATACATATGTAAACATAAATAACCAATAGAAGGATTCGAACTCAAGACCTTTTATTAAATTCTTAAAACCATTTCCTCTAACCAAAAATCCCTTACGATTTTTCTGTTAAAATATAGTACAAATAATTGTTATTCTATAACTAGGAATACCAAGCGTCATCTGACCGTTCGATCACAATCGAATGGCCAGAATACGAAACGATACATGGAATACCAATCGTCATCTGCGACCGTTCGTTTCCAAATCGGACGGCCAGAATACGAAACAGCAGATTTGCAATAAAGCCCCCGGGACTCTTCGTATTCCCGGGGGGCCTATATAAACCCCCCCCTCCCACAAACATCTGCACAACAGTCCTCGCGACCAAGCGGGCCCCACCACCCGCCGCCACCTGCCGGCCGCCGCCTGCAGCCGGTCACCGCCGCCGGTCGCCGCCGGCTACCCCCGCTGCCGGCCACCGCCGCCGGTCACCACTGCCGGCCGCCGCCGCCGCCGGCCGCCACCCAACGCCGCCGGTCGCCGCCGCCCGCCGCCACCACCGACCACCACTTCCACCAACCCGGGTTGTTGGGTCGGGTATGTGATTTGAACCCATTAACCCATTTAGTTCGGGTTTTTAAATCCATTTATAAAATAGTGATGCAAAAAGCCTAGATTAGATTTAGAACCCCCAACCTTTTCTTAACCTATTCTAAAGCCCTTTAGGCTAACCAATAAATCCATTTACATTTTATGTTTATAAATCACCTATAATTAAATATATAGATTATCTATGTAAACTATATTGACCTTATTTTACCCATACGGACTCGGAATTGAGTTTCGTCAGTGGCGTTGGATTCGTAATGACAAAATACATCTACTTAGATTATAAAATACCACAACCAACAATTAAAAAGTAAAATTACCATTTTACCCCTAGGGTAAAATGGTCATAACCTTTTCATTCTAAATCGGAATTGAGTTCCGTCTGTGGCCACGAGTTTCTAATAAAAAGCTCTACAAAATGAATATAAATTTAAAATATTTTAGAATTGACCAAAATGCCCCTAAAGAAGAAAACCTATTAGTTCACATCGAAAAATATTAGAAAAATCCTGGAAAAATTAGGATAAAAACTAACCAATTATTAGTAACATATTTTCAGGTTTTGAGCGTACTAAAGCTTCCTTATCAGGAGTAAGAGTTTGCAACGGTTCAGGTAGGGGATTTAAACTCAGTTTATTCATGCTAAGTATATGCTATAGAATGTCGGTAATTTGATATGGAATGGTAAATTTTGAAATACGTAATCACTTGTTGGGGTGTGGGGCTAGCCCTGGCTGAGGCCAAAAAGTACCTGGGTGTGGAGCTAGCCCTGGCTGAGACCAAAAAGTACCTGGGTGTGGGGCTAGCCTTGGCTGAGACCAAAAAGTACCTGGGTGTGGGGCTATCCCTGGCTGAGACCAAAAAGTACTCGGGTAAGGATTGAGATTCCTACCCTGGCCGGAAGGGCCAAAAAGGGAATCGGGTGATTAATGTTTTAATTATTTATTTTTCATAGTCATGTTTACTGCTTTCCATACATATTATTTAGCATGATCAAAACTGAGTCATTGGTGAGTCAGTGGATAGAACTCACCCCCCTACAGATGATGTGCACCCTACAGAGACCAACCCTGAAGTAACTGTGGGGGAAAATCTTCATGCCGACCCGAAGACTCTCACAGCACCAGTCAATTGGAGTTGAAGTTGACGTCGAAGATCGTTGGTCGATCTGTTGATTGGAGTTGAAGTTACCTCTTTCGATATGTAACAGAGAGGCAATCAGAGAAGAGAGTTTGACACAGGAGATGTGATCTCGGAGTTCAGCCGAAGCCTACGTCTCCGTGCTATAGGGAGCAACCCGAATTCACTAACACTTATGTTGAAGTGATCTCGACAGGCCGAGTATCACTGAAAACTCTAATCTCTTCGAGAGAAAAAGAAGATCAAAGAGAGGTGGAAGATGGGAAGTCGGAAATCCCAGAGCTCTGGTTTTTTAGAACTGAGAATTCAATCTCAGATTCGATCCTTTTACATTCGAATGCTCTGCTATTTATAGGCTTCTCTGGAAGGAATTCCGGGGTAAATGGCGGTTTCTGCTGTCGTATCTGGGGATCCTCCAGGTAAAGCTGGTGGGCTCTGCTGCCGTCTTAGGGGCCCACCAGGCAGGGCCAGTGGGTCCCGCTGTTGTCTTCGGGGGCCCACCAGGCAGGGCCGGTGGGTCCCGCTGTGGTACTCGGGGGCCCACCAGGCAGGGCCAGTGGGTCCCGCTGTTGTCTTCGGGGGCCCACCAGGCAGGGCCGGTGGGTCCCGCTGTGGTACTCGGGGGCCCACCAGGCAGGGCCAGTGGGTCCCGCTGTGGTACTCGGGGGCCCACCAGGCAGGGCCAGTGGGTCCCGCTGTTGTCTTCGGGGGCCCACCAGGCAGGGCCGGCGGGTCCCGCTGTTTGCAAACTTCTTGCCAAAATTTGCACCCACAGTAACCGGAGAAGATGAGGAGCGATCGGGATGCGACCTAGAAGGAGTTGAAGACCCACTCTACACTCCTTTCTATGATGACGACGGAGCTGGAATATGATGTGTCTTAGCATACGCTTTCATGTTCAATAAATTGTATCAAACAATGATGTTTTAATATAATGGCTCAATATTTTCCATATTTGATGGAATTTATTTATATCAAGTTTTCTTCCTAACACCCCTGTATTATACGGGTTGAATTAATCTGTAAAATATCGGGGCGTTACACATACGATCCATTCTAATTCATTCGTACGATCCATTCTAATTCATTCGTACGATCCATTCTAATTCATTCGCACAATCTATTCTAATTCAATCGTACGATCCATTCTATCTCATTCGTACAATCCATTCTATTTCATTCGTACGATCCATTCTAATTCATTCGCACGATCCATTCTAATTCATTCGCACGATCCATTCTAATTCATTCATACGATCCATTCTATTTCATTCGTACGACCCATTCTTACTCATTCGTACGATCCATTCTAATTCATTTGCACGAAGGTATCCATTCTAATTCATTCGTACTATCCATTCTAATTCCTTCGTACGATCCATTCTAATTCCTTCGTACGATCCATTCTAATTCATTCGTACGATCCATTCTAATTCATTCGTTCGATCTATTCTAATTCCTTCGTATGATCCATTATAATTCATTCGTACGGTATGATTCATTCTAATTCATTCGTACGATTCATTCTAATTCAATCCATTCTAATTCATTCGTACGATCCATTCTAATTCATTCACACGATCCATCCTAATTCATTCGCACGAATGTATCCATTCTAATTCATTCGTACAATCCATTCTATTTCATTCGTACGATCCATTCTTACTCATTCGTTCGATCCATTCGTATCCATTCTAATTCATTCGTACGATCTATTCTAATTCATTCGTACGATCCATTCTAATTCATTAATACGATCCAATCTAATTCATTCATACGATCCATTCTAATTCATTCGTACGATCCATTCTAATTCATTCGCACGATCCATTCTAATTCATTCGCACGATCCATTCTAATTCATTCATACGATCCATTCTAATTCATTCGTACGATCCATTCTAATTCATTCGCACGATCCATTCTAATTCATTCGCACGAATGTATCCATTCTAATTCATTCGTATGATCCATTCTAATTCATTCACACGATCCATTCTAATTCATTCATATAATCCATTCTATTTCTTTTGCACGAATGTATCCATTCTAATTCATTCGTACGATCCATTCTATTTCATTCGTACGATTCATTCTAATTCATTCGTACAATCCATTCTAATTCATTCGCACGATCTATTCGAATACATTCGCACGAATGTATCCACTCTAATTCATTCATACGATCCATTCTAATTCCTTCGTACGATCCATTCTATTTCATTCGTATGATCCATTCTATTTCATTCATACGAATGAATTAGAATGGATCGTATGAATGAATTAGATTGGATCGTATGCATGAATTAGAATGGATCGTGCAAATGAATTAGAATGGATCGTACGAATAAATTAGAATGGATCGAACGAATGAATTAGAATGGATCGTGCGAATGAATTAGAATGGATCATACGAATGAATTAGAATAGATTGTGCGAATGAATTAGAATGGATCGTACGAATGAATTAGAATGGATCTACGAATGGATCGTACGAATGAGTAAGAATGGATCGTACGAATGAAATAAAATGGATTGTACGAATGAATTAGAATGGATACATTCGTGCGAATGAAGTAGGATGGATTGTATGAATGAATTAGAATAGATTGTGCGAATGAATTAGAATGGATCGTACGAATGAATTAGAATGGATACATTCATGCGAATGAATTAGAATGGATCGTATGAATGAATTAGAATGGATCGTACGAATGAATTAGAATGGATACATTCGTGCGAATGATTTAGAATAGATCGTACGAATGAATTAGAATAGATTGTGCGAATGAATTAGAATGGATCGTATGAGTTAGAATTGATCGTACGAATGAATTAGAATGGATCATACGAAGGATTTAGAATGGATCGTACGAATGAATTAGAATGGATCGTACGAATGAATTAGAATGGATACATTCTTGCGAATGAATTAGAATGGATCATACGAAGGAATTAGAATGGATCGTACGAATGAATTAGAATGGATCGTACGAATGAATTAGAATGGATACATTCGTGCGAATGAATTAGAATGGATCATACGAAGGAATTAGAATGGATCGTACGAATGAATTAGAATGGATCGTACGAATGAATTAGAATGGATCGTACGAATGAATTAGAATGGATACATTCGTGCGAATGAATTAGAATGGATCATACGAATGAATTAGAGTTGATACATTCGTGTGAATGAATTAAAATGGATAATACGAATGAGTAAGAATGGATCGTAGAATTAGAATGGATCGTATGAATGAATTAGAATGGATACATACGAATGAATTAGAATGAATCGTATGAATGAATTAGAATGGATCGTGCGAATGAATTAGAATGGATCGTACGAATGAATTAGAATGGATCGTATGAATGAATTAGAATGGATCGTAGTAATGAATTAGAATGGATCCTACGAATGAATTAGAATAGATTGTGCGAATGAATTAGAATGGATCTGGATCGTGTATCCATTCTAATTCATTCGTACGACCCATTCTAATTCATTCGCACGATCCATTCTAATTCATTCGTACGATCTATTCTATTTCGTTCGTACAATCCATTCTAATTCATTCATACGATCCAATCTAAATCATTCATACGATCCATTCTAATTCATTCGTACGATCTATTCTATTTCATTCATACGATCCTTTCTAATTCCTTCGTACGATCTATTCTATTTCATTCGTATGACCCATTCTACTTCATAAGTACGATCCATTCTAATTCATTCAAACGATCCATTCTAATTCATTCGTACGATCATTCTAATTCAATCCATTCTAATTCATTCGTATGATCCATTCTTACTCATTCGTACGATCCATTCTAATTCATTCGCACGAATGAATCCATTCTAATTCATTCGTATGATCCATTCTAATTCATTCGCATGAATGTATCCATTCTAATTCATTCGTACGATCCATTTTATCTCATTCGTACAATCCATTCTATTTCATTCGTACGATCCATTCTAATTCATTCGCATGATCCATTCTAATTCATTCGCATGATCCATTCTAATTCATTCGTACGATCCATTCTAATTCATTTGTACGAATGTATCCACTCTAATTCATTCATACGATCCATTCTAATTCATTCGCACGAATGTATCCATTCCAATTCATTCGTACGATCCATTCTAATTCATTCGCACAATCTATTCTAATTCATTCGTACGATCAATTCTAATTCATTAGCATGATCCATTCTAATTCATTCGTACGATCTATTCTATTTCATTCGTACGAATGAATTAGAATGGATCATGCTAATGAATTAGAATTGATCGTACGAATGAATTAGAATAGATTGTGCGAATGAATTAGAATGGATCGTACGAATGAATTAGAATGGATC
Source organism: Chamaelirium japonicum (assembly GCA_947650365.1). Lineage (NCBI taxonomy): Eukaryota > Viridiplantae > Streptophyta > Magnoliopsida > Liliales > Melanthiaceae > Chamaelirium > Chamaelirium japonicum. The sequence goes on along the minus strand of OX393559.1, from coordinate 774,954 downwards.
GTACGAAGGAATTAGAATGGATCGTATGAATGAATTAGAGTGGATACATTCGTGCGAATGAATTCGAATAGATCGTGCGAATGAATTAGAATGGATTGTACGAATGAATTAGAATGGATCGTACTAATGAAATAGAATGGATCGTACGAATGAATTAGAATGGATACATTCGTGCGAATGAATTAGAATGGATCGTACGAATGAGTAAGAATGGATCGTACGAATGAGTAAGAATGGATCATACGAATGAGTAAGAATGGATCGTACGAATGAAATAGAATGGATCGTACGGATGAATTAGAATGGATCGTGCGAATGAATTAGAATGGATCGTACGAATGAGTAAGAATGGATCGTATGAATGAATTAGAATGGATCATACGAAGGAATTAGAATAGATCATACGAAGAAATTAGAATGGATCGTACGAATGAATTAGAATGGATCGTATGAATGAATTAGAATGGAACGTGCGAATGAATTAAAATGGATCGTATGAATGAAATAGAATGGATCGTATGAATTAGAATTGATCGTACGAATGAAATAGAATGGATCGTACGAATGAATTAGAATAGATTGTGTGAATGGATTAGAATGGATCATACGATTGAGTAAGAATCGATTGTACGAATGAAATAGAATAGATCGTACGAATGAATTAGAATGGATCATGCTAATGAATTAGAATAGATCGTACGAATGAATTAGAATAGATTGTGCGAATGAATTAGAATGGATCGTGCGAATGAATTGGAATGGATACATTCGTGCGAATAAATTAGAATGGATCGTATGAATGAATTAGAGTGGATACATTCGTACAAATGAATTAGAATGGATCGTACGAATGAATTAGAATGGATACATTCGTGCGAATGAATTAGAATGGATCATATGAATGAATTAGAATGGATCGTTTGAGTGAATGCGAATGGATCGTGCGAATGAATTAGAATGGATTGTACGAATGAATTAGAATGGATCGTATGAATGAATTAGAATGGATACATTCGTGCGAATCCATTCTATTTCATTCGTACGATCCATTCCAATTCATTCGCACGATCCATTCTAATTCATTCATACAATCCATTCTAATTCATTCGTACGATCCATTCTAATTCATTCGTACGATCCATTCTAATTCATTCGCACAATCTATTCTAATTCATTCGTACGATCCATTCTAATTCATTCGCACGATCCATTCTAATTCATTCATACGATCCATTCTATTTCATTCGTACGATCCATTCTTACTCATTCGTATGATCCATTCTAGTTCATTTGCACGAAGGTATCCATTCTAATTCATTCGTACTATCCATTCTAATTCCTTCGTACGATCCATTCTAATTCCTTCGTACGATCCATTCTAATTCATTCGCACGATCCATTCTAATTCATTCGCATGAATGTATCCATTCTAATTCATTCGTATGATCCATTCTAATTCATTCATACGATCCATTCTAATTCATTCGCACGATCCATTCTAATTCATTCGTACGATCCATTCTAATTCATTCGTACGATCCATTCTAATTCATTCATACGTTCTATTCTATTTCATTCGTACAATCCATTCTAATTCATTCATACGATCCATTCTAATTCATTCATACGATCCATTCTAATTCATTCGTATGAATGATCGTGCTAATGAATTAGAATAGATCGTGCGAATGACTTAGAATGGATCGTGCGAATGAATTAGAATGGATCGTACGAATGAAATAGAATGGATTGTACGAATGAGATAGAATGGATCGTACGAATGAATTAGAATGGATACATTCATGCGAATGAATTAGAATGGATCATACGAATGAATTAGAATGGATTGTGCGAATGAATTAGAATGGATCGTACGAATGAATTAGAATGGATCGTACGAATGAAATAGAATGGATCGTATGAATGAATTAGAATGGATCGTGCGAATGAATTAGAATGGATCGTACGAAGGAATTAAAATGGATCATACGAAGGAATTAGAATGGATAGTACGAATGAATTAGAATGGATACCTTCGTGCAAATGAAATAGAATGGATCGTACGAATGAGTAAGAATGGATCGTACGAATGAAATAGAATGGATCGTATGAATGAATTAGAATGGATCGTGCGAATGAATTAGAATGGATCGTACGAATGAATTAGAATAGATTGTCCGTATGAATTAGAATGGATCGTATGAATGAATTAGAATGGATCGTACGAATGAATTAGAATGGATCGTATGAATGAATTAGAATGGATCGTGCGAATGAATTAGAATGGATCGTACGAATGAAATAGAATGGATTCGCACGAATGTATCCATTCTAATTCATTCGTACGATCCATTCTAATTCATTCGTACAATCCATTCTAATTCATTCGCACGATCCATTCTTACTCATTCGTACGATCCATTCTAATTCATTCGCACGATCCATTCTAATTCATTCGTACGATCCATTCTAATTCCTTCGTACGATCCATTCTAATTCATTCGTACGATCCATTCTAGTTTATTCGCACGATCCATTCTAATTCATTCGCATGAATGTATCCATTCTAATTCATTCGTACGATCCATTCTAATTCCTTCGTACGATCCATTCTAATTCATTCGTACGATCGATTCTAATTCATTCATACGATCCATTCTAATTCATTCGCACGAATATATCCATTCTAATTCATTCGTACGATCCATTCTAATTCATTCGCACAATCTATTCTAATTCATTCATACGATCCATTCTAATTTATTCGCACGATCCATTCTAATTCATTCATACGATCCATTCTAATTCATTCATATTATCCATTCTAATTCATTCGCACGATCCATTCTTACTCATTCGTACGATCCATTCTAATTCATTCGCATGATCCATTCTAATTCAATAATACGATCCATTCTAATTCATTCGCACGATCCATTCTAATTCATTCACACTCATACGATCCGTTCTAATTCATTCGCACGAATGTATCCTTTCTAATTCATTCGTACGATCCATTCTAATTCATTCGCACAATCTATTCTAATTCATTCGAACGATCCATTCTAATTCATTCGTACGATCCATTCTAATTCATTCGCACAATCAACTCTAATTCATTTGTACGATCCATTCTAATTCATTCGCACGATCCATTCTAATTCATTCATACGATCCATTCTAATTCATTCATACGATCCATTCTATTTCATTCATACGATCCATTTTAATTCATTCGCACGATCATTCTAATTCATTCGTACGATCCATTCTAATTCATTCGTACGATCCATTCTAATTCCTTTGTATGATCCATCCTAATTCATTCGTACGGTATGATTCATTCTAATTCATTCGTACGATTCATTCTAATTCAATCCATTCTAATTCATTCGTACGATCCATTCTAATTCATTCGTACGATCCATTCTAATTCATTCGTACGATTCATTGTAATTCAATCCATTCTAATTCATTCGTACGATCCATTCTTACTCATTCGTACGATCTATTCTAATTCATTCGCACGAATGAGTCCATTCTAATTCATTCGTATGATCCATTCTAATTCATTTGCATGAATGTATCCATTCTAATTCATTCGTACGATCTATTCTAATTCATTCGTACGATTCATTCTAGTTCAATCCATTCTAATTCATTCGTACGATCCATTCTAATTCATTCGTACGATCCATTCTAATTCATTCGTACGATTCATTCTAATTCAATCCATTCTAATTCATTCGTACGATCCATTCTTACTCATTCGTACGATCCATTCTAATTCATTCGCACGAATGAATCCATTCTAATTCATTCGTATGATCCATTCTAATTCATTCGCATGAATGTATCCATTCTAATTCATTCGTACGATCCATTCTATCTCATTCGTACAATCCATTCTATTTCATTCGTACGATCCATTCTTACTCATTCGTAAGATCCATTCTAATTCATTGGCACGAATGTATCCATTCTAATTCATTCGTACGATCCACTCTAATTCATTCGTACGATCCATTCCAATTCATTCTAATTCTAATTCATTCACACGAATGTATCCATTCTAATTCATTCGTACGATCCATTCTAATTCATTCGTACGATCCATTCTAATTCATTCGCACGATCCATTCTAATTCATTTGCACGATCCATTCTAATTCATTCATACAATCCATTCTAATTCTTTTGCACGAATGTATCCATTCTAATTCATTACGAATGAGTAAGAATGGATTGTACGAATGAATTAGAATGGATACATTCGTGCAAATGAATTAGAATGGATCATACGAATGAGTAAGAATGGATCGTACGAATGAAATAGAATGGATTGTACGAATGAATTAGAATGGATCGTATGAATGAATTAGCATTGATCGTGCTAATGAATTAGAATGGAACGTACGAATGAATTAGAATGGATCGTAGAATGGATCGTATGAATGAATTAGATTGGATCGTACGAATGAGTAAGAATGGATCATACGAATGCAATAGAATGGATCGTACGTATCAATTAGAATGGATACATTCATGGGAATGAATTAGAATGGATCGTACGAAGGAATTAGAATAGATTGTGCGAATGAATTAGAATGGATCGTACGAATGAATTAGAAAGGATACATTCGTGCGAATGAATTAGAATGGATACCTTCGTGCAAATGAATTAGAATGGATCATACGAATGAGTAAGAATGGATCGTAGGAATGAAATAGAATGGATCGCATGAATGAATTAGAATGGATCGTGCGAATGAATTAGAATGGATCGTACGAATGAATTACAATAGATTGTGCGAATGAATTAGAATGGATCGTACGAATGAATTGGAATGGATCGTACGAATGAATTAGAGTGGATACATTCGTACAAATGAATTAGAATGGACCGTACGAATGAATTAGAATGGATACATTCGTACAAATGAATTAGAATGGATCGTACGAATGAATTAGAATGGATACATTCGTGCGAATGAATTAGAATGGATCGTACGAATGAATTAGAATGGATCGTTTGAATGAATTAGAATGGATCGTACTTTTGAAGTAGAATGGGTCGATTGAGTGAATGCGAATGGATCGTGCGAATGAATTAGAATGGATTGTACGAATGAATTAGAATGGATCGTACGAATGAATTAGAATGGATACATTCGTGCAAATCCAATCTATTTCATTCGTACGATCCATTCTAATTCATTCGCACGATCCATTCTAATTCATTCATACGATCCATTCTATTTCATTCGTACGATCCATTCTTACTCATTCGTACGATCCATTCTAATTCATTTGCACGAAGGTATCCATTCTAATTCATTCGTACGATCGATTCTAATTCATTCATACGATCCATTCTAATTCATTCGTATGAATGTATCAACTCTAATTCATTCGTATGATCCATTCTAATTCATTCATACATGTACGAATGAATTAGAATGGATACATTCGTGCGAATGAATTAGAGTTGATACATTCATACGAATGAATTAGAATGGATCGTATGAATGAATTAGAATCGATCGTACGAATGAATTAGAATGGATACCTTCGTGCAAATGAATTAGAATGGATCGAATGAATGAATTAGAATGGATATATTCGTGCAAACGAATTAGAATGGATTGTATGAATGAATTAGAATGGATCGTGTGAATGAATTAGAATGGATCGTACGAATGAATTAGAATGGATACATTCGTGCGAAAGAATTAGAATAGATCGTATGAATGAATTAGAATGGATCGTATGAATGAAATAGAATGGATCGTACGAATGAATTAGAATGGATCGTACGAATGAATTAGAATGGATCGTACTAATGAATTAGAATGGATCGTACGAAGGAATTAGAATGGATCGTACAAATGAATTAGAATAGATCGTACGAATGAATTAGAATGGATACGAATGGATCGTACGAATGAGTAAGAATGGATCGTACGAATGAAGTAGAATGGATCGTAGGAATGAATTAGAATGGATTGAATTAGAATGAATCGTACGAATGAATTAGAATGGATCGTACGAATGAATTAGAATGGATCGTACGAATGAATTAGAATGGATTGAATTAGAATGGATCGTACGATAAGAATGGATCGTACGAATGAAATAGAATAGATCGTACGGATAAATGAATTTGGATCGTACGAATGAATTAGAAAGGATATATTCGTGCGAATGAATTAGAATAGATCGTATGAATGAATTAGAATGGATCGTACGAATGAATTAGAATGGATCGTATGAATGAATTAGAATGGATCGTGCGAATGAATTAAAATGGATCGTATGAATGAAATAGAATGGATCGTATGAATTAGAATGGATCGTACGAATGAAATAGAATGGATCGTACGAATGAATATAGATTGTGCAAATGGATTAGAATAGATCATACGATTGAGTAAGAATGGATTCTACGAATGAAATAGAATAGATCGTACGAATGAATTAGAATGGATCATGCTAATTAATTAGAATTGATCGTACGAATGAATTAGAATAGATTGTGCGAATGAATTAGAATGGATCGTACGAATGAATTGGAATGGATACATTCGTGCGAATGAATTAGAATGGATCGTATGAATGAATTAGAGTGGATACATTCGTACAAATGAATTAGAATGGATCGTACGAATGAATTAGAATGGATACATTCGTTCGAATGAATTAGAATGGATCATATGAATGAATTAGAATGGATCGTTTGAGTGAATGCGAATGGATCGTGCGAATGAATTAGAATGGATTGTACGAATGAATTAGAATGGATCGTACGAATGAATTAGAATGGATACATTCGTGCGAATCCATTCTATTTCATTCGCACGATCCATTCGCATTCACTCAAACGATCCATTCTAATTCATTCATATGATCCATTCTAATTCATTCACACGAATGTATCCATTCTAATTCATTCGTACGATCCATTCTAAATCATTTGTACGAATGTATCCACTCTAATTCATTCATACAATCCATTCTAATTCATTCGCACGAATGTATCCATTCCAATTCATTCGTACGATCCATTCTAATTCATTCGCACAATCTATTCTAATTCATTCGTACGATCAATTCTAATTCATTAGCATGATCCATTCTAATTCATTCCTATGATCTATTCTATTTCATTCGTACAATCCATTCTTACTCAATCGTATGAATGAATTGGAATGGATCGTACGAAGGAATTAGAATGGATCGTACGAAGGAATTAGAATGGATAGTACAAATGAATTAGAATGGATACCTTCGTGTAAATGAATTAGAATGGATTGTACGAATGAGTAAGAATGGATCGTAAGAATGAAATAGAATGGATCGTATGAATGAATTAGAATGGATCGTGCGAATGAATTAGAATGGATCTTACGAATGAATTAGAATAGATTGTGCGAATGAATTAGAATGGATCGTACGAATGAATTAGAATGGATCGTACGAATGAATTAGAATGGATCGTACGAATGAATTAGAATGGATCGTGCGAATGAATTAGAATGGATCGTACGAATGAAATAGAATGGATTCGCACGAATGTATCCATTCTAATTCATTCGTACGATCCATTCTAATTCATTCGTACATTCCATTCTAATTCATTCGCACGATCCATTCGCATTCACTCAAACGATCCATTCTAATTCATTCATATGATCCATTCTAATTCATTCGCACGAATGTATCCATTCTATTTCATTCGTACGATCCATTCTAATTCATTCGCACGATCCATTCTAATTCATTCATACGATCCATTCTAATTAGAATGGATTGTACGAATGAATTAGAATAGATTGTGCGAATGAATTAGAATGGATCGTGCGAATGAATTAGAATGGATCGTACGAATGAATTAGAATAGATTGTGCGAATGAATTAGAATGGATCGTACGAATGAATTAGAATGGATCGTACGAATGAATTAGAATGGGTAGTATGAATGAATTAGAATGGATCGTACGAAGGAATTAGAATGGATAGTACGAATGAATTAGAATGGATACCTTCGTGGAAATGAATTAGAATAGATCGTACGAATGAGTAAGAATGGATCGTACGAATGAAATAGAATGGATCGTATGAATGAATTAGAATGGATCGTGCGAATGAATTAGAATGGATCGTACGAATGAATTAGAATAGATTGTGCGAATGAATTAGAATGGATCGTACGAATGAAATAGAATGGATTGTACGAATGAGATAGAATGGATCGTACGAATGAATTAGAATGGATACATTCATGCGAATGAATTAGAATGGATCATACGAATGAATTAGAATGGATTCATTCGTGCGAATGAATTAGAATGGATCGTACGAATGAGTAAGAATGGATCGTACGAATGAATTAGAATGGATTGAATTAGAATGAATCGTACGAATGAATTAGAATGGATCGTACGAATGAATTAGAATGGATCGTACGAATGAATTAGAATGGATTGAATTAGAATGAATCGTACGAATGAATTAGAATGAATCATACCGTACGAATGAATTAGAATGGATCATACGAAGGAATTAGAATGGATCGTACGAATGAATTAGAATGGATCGTACGAATGAATTAGAATGGATCGTGCTAATGAATTAGAATGGATCATGCGAATGAATTAGAATGGATCGTGCGAATGAATTAGAATGGATCGTACGAATAAGTTAGAATGGATTGTATGAATGAATTAGAATGGATTGTATGAATTAGAATGGATACCTTCGTGCAAATGAAATAGAATGGATCGTACGAATGAATTAGAGTAGATTGTGCGAATGGATTAGAATGGATCATACGATTGAGTAAGAATGGATTGTACGAATGAAATAGAATAGATCGTACGAATGAATTAGAATGGATCGTACGAATGAATTAGAATGGATCGTTCGAATGAATTAGAATAGATTGTGCGAATGAATTAGAAAGGATCGTACGAATGAATTAGAATGGATCGTACGAATGAATTAGAATGGATCGTACGAATGAATTAGAATGGATCGTATGAATGAATTAGAATGGATCGTGCGAATGAATTAGAATGGATCGTACGAATGAAATAGAATGGATTCGCATGAATGTATCCATTCTAATTCATTCGTATGATCCATTTTAATTCATTCGTACAATCCATTCTAATTCATTCGCACGATCCATTCGCATTCACTCAAACGATCCATTCTAATTCATTCATACAATCCATTCTAATTCTTTTGCACGAATGTATCCATTCTAATTCATTCGTACGATCCATTCTAATTCATTCGTATGATCTATTCTAATTCATTCGCATGATCCATTCTAATTCCTTCGTACGATCCATTTTAATTCATTCGCACGATCCATTCTAATTCATTCATACGTTCCATTCTAATTCATTCGTACGATCCATTCTAATTTCTTCGTATGATCTATTCTAATTCCTTCGTACGATCCATTCTAATTCATTCATACGATCTATTCTAATTCTTTCGCACGAATGTATCCATTCTAATTCATTCGTACGATCCATTCTAATTCCTTCGTACGATCCATATTCTAATTCATTCGTACGATCCATTCTAATTTATTCGTACAATCCATTCTAATTCATTCGCACGAATGTATCCATTCTAATTCATTCGTACGATCCATTCTACGAATTAGAATGGATCGTAGGAATGAATTAGAATGGATCGTGCGAATAAATTAGAATGGATCGTATGAATGAATTAGAATATATTGTGCGAATGAATTAGAATGGATTGTACAAATTAATTAGAGTGGATACATTCGTGCGAATGAATTAGAATGGATCATACGAATGAATTAGAATGGATCATATGAATGAATTAGAATGGATCGTACGAATGAATTAGAATGGATACATTCATGCGAATGAATTAGAATGGATCATACTAATGAATTAGAATGGATTCATTCGTGCGAAAGAATTAGAATGGATCGTACGAATGAGTAAGAATGGATCGTACGAATGAATTAGAATGGATTGAATTAGAATGAATCGTACGAATGAATTAGAATGGATCGTACGAATGAATTAGAATGGATCATATAAATGAATTAGAATGGATCGTATGAATGAATTAGAATGGATCGTACGAATGAATTAGAATGGATCGTACGAAGGAATTAGAATGGATCGTGAATTAGAATGGATCGTACGAATGAATTAGAATAGATACATTCGTGCGAATGAATTAGAATGGATCATATGAATGAATTAGAATGGATCGTTTGAGTGAATGCGAATCGATCGTGCGAATGAATTAGAATGGATTGTACGAATGAATTAGAATGGATCGTACGAATGAATTAGAATGGATACATTCGTGCGAATCCATTATATTTCATTCGTACGATCCATTCTAATTCATTCGCACGATCCATTCTAATTCATTCGTACGATCCATTCTAATTCATTCGTACGATCCATTCTAATTCATTCACACAATCTATTCTAATTCATTCGTACGATCCATTCTAATTCGTTCGCACGATCCATTCTAATTCATTCATACGATCCATTCTATTTCATTCGTACGATCCATTCTTACTCATTCGTACGATCCATTCTAATTCATTTGCACGAAGGTATCCATTCTAATTCATTCGTACTATCCATTCTAATTCCTTCGTACGATCCATTCTAATTCCTTCGTACGATCCATTCTAATTCATTCGTACGATCCATTCTAATTCCTTCGTACGATCCATTCTAATTCATTCGTACGAAGGAATTAGAATGGATCGTGCGAATGAATTAAAATGGATCGTATGAATGAAATAGAATGGATCGTATGAATTTGAATGGATCATACGAATGAAATAGAATGGATCGTGCGAATGAATTAGAATAGATTGTCCGAATGGATTAGAATGGATCATACGATTGAGTAAGAATGGATTGTACGAATGAAATAGAATAGATCATACGAATGAATTAGAATGGATCATGCTAATGAATTAGAATTGATCGTACGAATGAATTAGAATAGATTGTGCGAATGAATTAGAATGGATCGTGCGAATGAATTAGAATGGATCGTACGAATGAATTAGAATAGATTGTGCGAATGAATTAGAATGGATCGTATGAATGAATTAGAATGGATCGTACGAATGAATTAGAATGGATCGTATGAATGAATTAGAATGGATCGTGCGAATGAATTAGAATGGATCATACGAATGAATTAGAATAGATTGTGCGAATGAATTAGAATGGATCGTACGAATGAATTAGAATGGATACATTCGTGTGAATCCATTCTATTTCATTCGTACGATCCATTCTAATTCATTCGCACGATCCATTCTAATTCATTCATACGATCCATTCTAATTCATTCGTACGATCCATTCTAATTCATTCATACGATCCATTCTAATTCATTCGTACGATCCATTCTAATTCATTCGTACGATCTATTCCAATTCATTTGCACAATCTATTCTAATTCATTCGCACGAATGTATCCATTCTAATTCATTCGTACGATCCATTCTAATTCATTCGCACAATCTATTCTAATTCATTCGTACGATCCATTCTAATTCATTCGCACGATCCATTCTAATTCATTCGTACGATCCATTCTAATTTATTCATACGATCCATTCTAATTCATTCGTACGATCCATTCTAATTCATTCACACAATCTATTCTAATTCATTCGTACGATCCATTCTAATTCATTCGGACGATCCATTCTAATTCATTCATACAATCCATTCTATTTCATTCGTACGATCCATTCTTACTCATTCGTACGATCGATTCTAATTCATTTGCACGAAGGTATCCATTCTAATTCATTCGTACTATCCATTCTAATTCCTTCGTACGATCCATTCTAATTCCTTCGTACGATCCATTCTAATTCATTCGTACGATCCATTCTAATTCCTTCGTACGATCCATTCTAATTCATTCGTACGGTATGATGAATTAGAATGGATCATACGAAGGAATTAGAATGGATCGTACGAATGAATTAGAATGGATCGTACGAATGAATTAGAATGGATCGTACAAAGGAATTAGAATGGATCGTACGAAGGAATTAGAATGGATAGTACGAATGAATTAGAATGGATACCTTCGTGCAAATCAATTATAATGGATCGTACGAATGAGTAAGAATGGATCGTACGAATGAAATAGAATGGATCGTATGAATGAATTAGAATGGATCGTGCGAATGAATTAGAATGGATCGTACGAATGAATTAGAATAGATTGTGCGAATGAATTAGAATGGATCGTACGAATGAATTAGAATGGATCGTACGAATGAATTAGAATGGATCGTATTAATGAATTAGAATGGATCGTGCGAATGAATTAGAATGGATCGTACGAATGACTAAGAATGGATCGTGCGAATGAATTAGAATGGATCATGTGAATGAATTAGAATGGATCGTATGAATGAATTAGAATGGATCGTGCGAATAAAGTAGAATGGATCGTATGAATGAATTAGAATAGATTGTGCGAATGAATTAGAATGGATCGTACGAATGAATTAGAATGGATACATTCGTGCGAATGAATTAGAATGGATCGTATGATTGAATTAGAATCGATCGTACGAATGAATTAGAATGGATCATGCGAATGAATTAGAATGGATCGTGCGAATGAATTAGAATGGATCGTACGAATGAAATAGAATGGATTGTACGAATGAGATAGAATGGATCGTACGAATGAATTAGAATGGATACATTCATGCGAATGAATTAGAATGGATCATACGAATGAATTAGAATGGATTCATTCGTGCGAATGAATTAGAATGGATCGTACGAATGAGTAAGAATGGATCGTACGAATGAATTAGAATGGATTGAATTAGAATGAATCGTACGAATGAATTAGAATGGATCGTACTAATGAATTAGAATGGATCGTACGAATGAATTAGAATGGATTGAATTAGAATGAATCGTACGAATGAATTAGAATGAATCATACCGTACGAATGAATTAGAATGGATCATACGAAGGAATTAGAATGGATCGTACGAATGAATTAGAATGGATCGTACGAATGAATTAGAATGGATCGTACGAAGGAATTAGAATGGATCGTACGAAGGAATTAGAATGGATAGTACGAATGAATTAGAATGGATACCTTCGTGCAAATGAATTAGAATGGATCGTACGAATGAGTAAGAATGGATCGTATGAATGAAATAGAATGGATCGTATGAATGAATTAGAATGGATCGTGCGAATGAATTAGAATGGATCGTACGAATGAATTAGAATAGATTGTGCGAATGAATTAGAATGGATCGTACGAATGAATTAGAATGGATCGTACGAATGAATTAGAATGGATCGTATGAATGAATTAGAATGGATCGTGCGAATGAATTAGAATGGATCGTACGAATGAAATAGAATGGATTCGCACGAATGTATCCATTCTAATTCATTCGTACGATCCATTCTAATTCATTCGTACAATCCATTCTTATTCATTCGCACGATCCATTCGCATTCACTCAAACGATCCATTCTAATTCATTCATATGATCTATTCTAATTCATTCGCACGAATGTATCTATTCTAATTCATTCGTACGATCTATTCTAATTCATTTGTACGAATGTATCCACTCTAATTCATTCATATGATCCATTCTAATTCATTCGCACGAATGTATCCATTCCAATTCATTCGTACGATCCATTCTAATTCATTCGCACAATCTATTCTAATTCATTCGTGTGAATGAATTAAAATGGATAATACGAATGAGTAAGAATGGATTGTAGAATTAGAATGGATCGTATGAATGAATTAGAATGAATACATACGAATGAATTAGAATGGATCGTATGAATGAATTGGAATGGATCGTGCGAATGAATTAGAATGGATCGTACGAATGAATTAGAATGGATCGTATGAATGAATTAGAATGGATCGTGCGAATGAATTAGAATGGATCGTACGAATGAATTAGAATGGATTGTATGAATGAATTAGAATGGATCGTAGTAATGAATTAGAATGGATCCTACGAATGAATTAGAATAGATTGTGCGAATGAATTAGAATGGATCTGGATCGTGTATCCATTCTAATTCATTCGTACGACCCATTCTAATTCATTCGCACGATCCATTCTAATTCATTCGTACGATCTATTCTATTTCATTCGTACAATCCATTCAAATTCTTTCATACGATCCAATCTAATTCATTCATACGATCCATTCTAATTCATTCGTATGATCTATTCTATTTCATTCATACGATCCATTCTAATTCGTTTGTACGATCCTTTCTAATTCCTTCGTACGATCCATTCTATTTCATTCGTACGATCAATTCTAATTCATTAGCATGATCCATTCTAATTCATTCGTACGATCTATTCTATTTCATTCGTACAATCCATTCTAATTCATTCGTATGATCCATTCTAATTCATTCGCACGAATGTATCCATTCTAATTCATTCGTACGATCCATTCTAATTCATTTGTACGAATGTATCCACTCTAATTCATTCATACGATCCATTCTAATTCATTCGCACGAATGTATCCATTCCAATTCATTCGTACGATCCATTCTAATTCATTCGCACAATCTATTCTAATTCATTCGTACGATCAATTCTAATTCATTAGCATGATCCATTCTAATTCATTCGTACGATCTATTCTATTTCATTCGTACAATCCATTCTTACTCAATCGTATGATCCATTCTAATCCATTCGCACAATCTATTCTAATTCATTCGTACGATCCATTCTTATTCATTCGTACAATCCATTCTAATTCATTCGCACGATCCATTCGCATTCACTCAAACGATCCATTCTAATTCATTCATATGATCCATTCTAATTCATTCGCACGAATGTATCCATTCTAATTCATTCGTACGATCCATTCTAATTCATTTGTACGAATATATCCACTCTAATTCATTCATACGATCCATTCTAATTCATTCGCACGAATATATCCATTCCAATTCATTCGTACGATCCATTCTAATTCATTCGCACAATCTATTCTAATTCATTCGTACGATCAATTCTAATTCATTAGCATGATCCATTCTAATTCATTCGTACGATCTATTCTATTTCATTCGTACAATCCATTCTTACTCAATCGTATGATCCATTCTAATCCATTCGCACAATCTATTCTAATTCATTCGTACGATCCATTCTATTTCATTCGTACGATCCATTCTAATTCATACGATCCATTCTATTTCGTTCATACGATCCATTTTAATTCATTCGCACGATCCATTCTAATTCATTCACACGATCCATTCTAATTCATTCGTACGATCCATTCTAATTTCTTCGTATGATCTGTTCTAATTCCTTCGTACGATCCATTCTAATCCCTTCGTACGATCCATTCAAATTCATTCACACGAATCTATCCATTCTAATTCATTCGTACGATCTATTCTAATTCATTCGCACGATCCATTCTAATTCATTAATACGATCCAATCTAATTCATTCATACGATCTATTCTAATTCATTCGCACGAATATATCCTTTCTAATTCATTCGTACGATCCATTCTAATTCATTCGCACAATCTATTCTAATTCATTAGTACGATCCATTCTAATTCATTCGTATGATCCATTCTAATTCATTAGCACGATCCAAATTCATTTATCCGTACGATCTATTCTATTTCATTCGTACGATCCATTCTTATCGCACGATCCATTCTAATTCATTCGCACGATCCATTCTCCATTCTAATTCCTTCGTACGATCCATTCTAATTCCTTCGTATCCATTCTAATTCACTCATACGATCCATTCTAATTCATTCATACGATCCATTCTAATTCATTCGCATGAATGTATCCATTCTAATTCATTAGTACGATCCATTCTAATTCATTCGTATGATCCATTCTAATTCATTAGCACGATCCAAATTCATTTATCCGTACGATCTATTCTATTTCATTCGTACGATCCATTCTTATCGCACGATCCATTCTAATTCATTCGCACGATCCATTCTCCATTCTAATTCCTTCGTACGATCCATTCTAATTCCTTCGTATCTATTCTAATTCATTCATACGATCCATCCTAATTCATTCGCACGAATGTATCCATTCTAATTCATTCGTACAATCCATTTTATTTCATTCGTACGATCCATTTTTACTCATTCGTACGATCCATTCGTATCCATTCTAATTCATTCGTACGATCTATTCTAATTCATTCGTACGATCCATTCTAATTCATTAATACGATCCAATCTAATTCATTCATACGATCCATTCTAATTCATTCGTACGATCCATTCTAATTCATTTGCACGATCCATTCTAATTCATTCGCACGATCCATTCTAATTCATTCATACGATCCATTCTAATTCATTCATACAATCCATTCTAATTCTTTTGCACGAATGTATCCATTCTAATTCATTCGTACGATCCATTCTAATTCATTCGTATGATCTTTTCTAATTCATTCGCATGATCCATTATAATTCATTCATACGATCCAATCTAATTTATTCGTACGATCCATTCTAATTCATTCGCACGAATGTATCAACTCTAATTCATTCGTACGATCCATTCTAATTCATTCATACATGTACGAATGAATTAGAATGGATACATTCGTGCGAATGAATTAGAATGGATCGTATGAATGAATTAGATTGGATCGTATGCATGAATTAGAATGGATCGTGCGAATGAATTAGAATGGATCGTACGAATGAATTAGAATGGATCGAACGAATGAATTAGAAGGGATACATTCGTGCAAAAGAATTAGAATGGATTGTATGAATGAATTAGAATGGATCGTGCGAATGAATTAGAATGGATCGTACGAATGAATTAGAATGGATACATTCGTGCGAAAGAATTAGAATAGATCGTATGAATGAATTAGAATGGATCGTATGAATGAAATAGAATGGATCGTACGAATGAATTAGAATGGATCGTGCGAATGAATTAGAATGGATCGTACGAATGAATTAGAATGGATCGTACGAAGGAATTAGAATGGATCGTACGAATGAATTAGAAAGGATACATTCGAATTCATTCGTACGATCCATTCTAATTCCTTCGTACGATCCATATTCTAATTCATTCGCACGATCCATTCTAATTCATTCACACGATCCATTCTAATTCATTCATACGATCCATTCTAATTCATTCACACAATCCATTCTAATTCATTCTAATTTAGTCGTATGTAAGTGGATCGTGTTTTTTCGTGCTAATGAATTAGAATGGATCGTACAAATGAATTAGAATGGATACATTCGTGCGAATGAATTAGAATGGATTGTATGAATGAATTAGATTGGATCGTATAAATGAATTAGAATAGATCGTACGAATGAATTAGAATGGATCGTGCTAATGAATTAGAATGGATCGTGCGAATGAATTAGAATGGATCGTGCGAATGAATTAGAATGGATCGTACGAATGAATTAGAATGGATCGTACGAATGAATTAGAATGGATCGTTCGAATGAATTAGAATAGATTGTGCGAATGAATTAGAATGGATCGTACGAATGAATTAGAAAGGATACATTCGTGCGAATGAATTAGAATGGATCGTATGAGTGTGAATGAATTAGAATGGATCGTGCGAATAAATTAGAATGGATCGTATTAATGAATTAGAATGGATCGTGCGAATGAATTAGAATGGATCGTACGAATGAGTAAGAATGGATCGTGCGAATGAATTAGAATGGATCATATGAATGAATTAGAATGGATCGTATGAATGAATTAGAATAGATCGTGCGAATAAATTAGAATGGATCGTATGAATGAATTAGAATAGATTGTGCGAATGAATTAGAATGGATCGTACGAATGAATTAGATTGGATACATTCGTGCGAATGAATTAGAATGGATCGTATGAATGAATTAGAATCGATCGTACGAATCAATTAGAATGGATCGTGCGAATGAATTAGAATGGATCGTACGAATGAAATAGAATGGATTGTACGAATGAGATAGAATGGATCGTACGAATGAATTAGAATGGATACATTCATGCGAATGAATTAGAATGGATCATACGAATGAATTAGAATGGATTCATTCGTGCGAATGAATTAGAATGGATCGTACGAATGAGTAAGAATGGATCGTACGAATGAATTAGAATGAATCGTACGAATGAATTAGAATGGATTGTACGAATGAATTAGAATGGATCGTACGAATGAATTAGAATGGATTGAATTAGAATGAATCGTACGAATGAATTAGAATGAATCATACCGTACGAATGAATTAGAATGGATCATACGAAGGGATTAGAATGGATCGTACGAATGAATTATAATGGATCGTACGAATGAATTAGAATGGATCGTACGAAGGAATTAGAATGGATCGTACGAAGGAATTAGAATGGATAGTACAAATGAATTTGAATGGATACCTTCGTGCAAATAAATTAGAATGGATCATACGAATGAGTAAGAATGGATCGTACGAATGAAATAGAATGGATCGTATGAATGAATTAGAATGGATCATGCGAATGAATTAGAATGGATCGTACGAATGAATTAGAATAGATTGTGCGAATGAATTAGAATGGATCGTACGAATGAATTAGAATGGATCGTACGAATGAATTAGAATGGATCGTATGAATGAATTAGAATGGATCGTGCGAATGAATTAGAATGGATCGTACGAATGAAATAGAATGGATTCGCACGAATGTATCCATTCTAATTCATTCGTACGATCCATTCTAATTCATTCGTACAATCCATTCTAATTCATTCGCACGATCCATTCGCATTCACTCAAACGATCCATTCTAATTCATTCATATGATCCATGCTAATTCATTAGCACGAATGTATCCATTCTAATTCATTCGTACGATTCATTCTAATTCATTTGTACGAATGTATCCACTCTAATTCATTCATACGATCCATTCTAATTCATTCGCACGAATGTATCCATTCCAATTCATTTGTATGATCCATTCTAATTCATTCGCACAATCTATTCTAATTCATTCGTACGATCAATTCTAATTCATTAGCATGTTCCATTCTAATTCATTCGTACGATCTATTCTATTTCATTCGTACAATCCATTCTTACTCAATCGTATGATTCATTCTAATCCATTCGCACAATCTATTTTAATTCATTCGTACGATCCATTCTATTTCATTCGTACGATCCATTCTAATTCATACGATCCATTCTATTTCATTCATACGATCCATTTTAATTCATTCGCACGATCCATTCTAATTCATTCATACGATCCATTCTAATTCATTCGTACGATCCATTCTAATTTCTTCGTATGATCTATTCTAATTCCTTCGTACGATCCATTCTAATTCCTTCGTACGATCCATTCAAATTCATTCGCATGAATTTATCTATTCTAATTCATTCGTACGATCCATTCTAATTCATTCGCACGATCCATTCTAATTCATTAATACGATCCAATCTAATTCATTCATACGATCTATTCTAATTCATTCGCACGAATATATCCTTTCTAATTCATTCGTACGATCCATTCTAATTCATTCGCACAATCTATTCTAATTCATTAGTACGATCCATTCTAATTCATTCGTACGATCCATTCTAATTCATTAGCACGATCCAAATTCATTTATCCGTACGATCTATTCTATTTCATTCGTACGATCCATTCTTATCGCACGATCCATTCCATTCTTATCGCATGAATGTATCCATTCTAATTCATTCGTACGATCCATTCTAATTCATTCGCACAATCTATTCTATTTCATTCATACGATCCATCCTAATTCATTCGCACGAATGTGTCCATTCTAATTCATTCGTACAATTCATTCTATTTCATTCGTACTATCCATTCTTACTCATTCGTACGATCCATTCGTATCCATTCTAATTCATTCGTACGATCTATTCTAATTTATTCGTACGATCCATTCTAATTCATTAATACGATCCATTCTAATTCATTCGTACGATCCATTCTAATTCATTCGTACGATCCATTCTAATTCATTCGCACGACCCATTCTAATTCATTCGCACGATCCATTCTAATTCATTTGTACGATCCATTCTAATTCATTCGTACGATCCATTCTAATTCATTCGCACGATCCATTCTAATTCATTCGTACGATCCATTCTAATTCATTCGTACGATCTTGTACGATCCATTCTAATTCATTCGCACGATCCATTCTAATTCATTAGCAGGATCCATTCTAATTCATTAGCACGATCCATTCTAATTCATTCGTACGATCCATTCTAATTCATTTATACGATCCAATCTAATTCATTCATACGATCCATTCTAATTCTTTCGCACGAATGTATCCATTCTAATTCATTCGTACGATCCATTCTAATTCATTAGCACGAAAAAACACGATCCACTCACATACGAATAAATTAGAATGAATTAGAATGGATTGTGTGAATGAATTAGAATGGATCGTATGAATGAATTAGAATGGATCGTGCGAATGAATTAGAATGGATCGTGCGAATGAATTAGAATATGGATCGTACGAAGGAATTAGAATGGATCGTACGAATGAATTCGAATGTATCCTTTCTAATTCATTCGTACGATCCATTCTAATTCCTTCGTACGATCCATTCTAATTCATTCGTACGATCCATTCTAATTCATTCGCACGATCCATTCTAATTCAATCGTACGATTCATTCTAATTCAATCCATTCTAATTCATTTGTACGAATGTATCCACGCTAATTCATTCATATGATCCATTCTATTTCATTCGTACGATTCATTCTAATTCATTCGCACGATCCATTCTAATTCATTCGTACGATCCATTCTAATTCATTCGTACGATCCATTCTAATTCATTCCTACGATCCATTCTAATTCATTCGTACGATCCATTCGCATCACTCAAACGATCCATTCTAATTCATTCATATGATCCATTCTAATTCATTCGCACGAATGTATCCATTCTAATTCATTCGTACGATCCATTCTAACTAATTTGTACGAATGGATCGTACGAATGAATTAGAATGGATACATTCGTGCGAATCCATTCTATTTCATTCGTACGATCCATTCTAATTCATTCGCACAATCCATTCTAATTCATTCATACGATCCATTCTAATTCATTCGTATGATCCATTCTAATTCATTCGTACGATCCATTCTAATTCATTCGCACGATCCATTCTAATTCATTCGCACGATCCATTCTAATTCATTCGTACGGTAGATTCATTCTAATTCATTCGTACGGTATGATTCATTCTAATTCATTCGTACGATTCATTCTAATTCAATCCATTCTAATTCATTCGTACGATCCATTCTAATTCATTCGTACGATCCATTCTAATTCATTCGTACGATTCATTCTAATTCATTCGCACGATCCATTATAATTCATTCATACGATCCATTCTAATTCATTCGTACGATCCATTCTAATTCATTCGCACGAATGTATCCATTCTAATTCATTTGTACGATCCATTCTAATTCATTTGTACGAATGTATCCACTCTAATTCATTCGTATGATCCATTCTAATTCATTCGCACGAATGTATCCATTCTAATTCATTCGTACGATCCATTCTAATTCATTCGTACTATCCATTCTAATTCCTTCGTATGATCCATTCTAATTCATTCGCACGAATGTATCCATTCTAATTCATTCCTACGATCCATTCTAATTCATTCATACGATCCATATTCTAATTCATTCGCACGATCCATTCTAATTCATTCGTACGATCCATTCTAATTCATTCGTACGATCCATTCTAATTCATTCGCACGATCCATTCTAATTCATTCGCACGATCCATTCTAATTCATTAGCACAATCCATTCTAATTCATTCGTACGATCTATTCTAATTCATTTATACGATCCAATCTAATTCATTCATACGATCAATTCTAATTCTTTCGCACGAATCTATCCATTCTAATTCATTCGTACGATCCATTCTAATTCATTAGCACGAAAAAACACGATCCACTCACATACGAATAAATTAGAATGAATTAGAATGGATTGTGTGAATGAATTAGAATGGATCGTATGAATGAATTAGAATGGATCGTGCGAATGAATTAGAATGGATCGTGCGAATGAATTAGAATATGGATCGTACGAAGGAATTAGAATGGATCGTACGAATGAATTCGAATGTATCCTTTCTAATTCATTCGTACGATCCATTCTAATTCCTTCGTATGATCCATTCTAATTCATTCACACGATCCATTCTAATTCATTCACACGATCCATTCTAATTCATTCGTACGATTCATTCTAATTCAATCCATTCTAATTCATTTGTACGAATGTATCCACTCTAATTCATTCATACGATCCATTCTATTTCATTCGTACGATTGATTCTAATTCATTCGCACGATCCATTCTAATTCATTCATACGATCCATTCTAATTCATTCGTACGATCCATTCTAATTCATTCGTACGATCCATTCTAATTCATTCGTACAATCCATTTTAATTCATTCGCACGATCCATTCGCATTCACTCAAACGATCCATTCTAATTCATTCATATGATCCATTCTAATTCATTCGCACGAATGTATCCATTCTAATTCATTCGTACGATCCATTCTAATTCATTTGTACGAATGTATCCGCTCTAATTCATTCATACGATCCATTCTAATTCATTCGCACGAATGTATCCATTCTAATTCATTCGTATGATCCATTCTAATTCATTCGCATAATCTATTCTAATTCATTCGTACGATCAATTCTAATCCATTAGCATGATCCATTCTAATTCATTCGTACGATCTATTCTATTTCATTCGTACAATCCATTCGTGTGAATGGATCGTACGAATGAATTAGAATATTGATCGTACGAAGGAATTAGAATGGAATAGAATGGATCGTATGAATGAATTAGAATGGATCGTGCGAATGAATTAGAATGGATCGTGCGAATGAATTAGAATAGATTGTGCGAATGAATTAGAATGGATCGTACGAATGAATTAGACTGGATCGTACGAATGAATTAGAATGGATCGTATGAATGAATTAGAATGGATCGTGCGAATGAATTAGAATGGATCGTACGAATGAATTAGAATGGATAGATTCGTGCGAATGAATTAGAATGGATCGTACGAAGGAATTAGAATGGATCGTACGAAGGAATTAGAATAGATCATACAAAGAAATTAGAATGGATCGTACGAATGAATTAGAATTGATCGTATGAATGAATTAGAATGGATCGTATGAATGAATTAGAATGGATCGTGCGAATGAATTAGAATGGATCGTACGAATGAAATAGAATGGATTCGCACGAATGTATCCATTCTAATTCATTCGTACGATCCATTCTAATTCATTCGCACGATCCATTCTAATTCATTCGCACGAATGTATCGATTCTAATTCATTCGTATGAACCATTCTAATTCATTCATACGATCCATTCTAATTCATTCGTACGATCCATTGTAATTCTTTCGAACGATCCATTCTAATTCATTCGCACGATCCATTCTATCTCATTCGTACAATCCATTCTATTTCATTCGTACGATCCATTCTAATTCATTCGCACGATCCATTCTAATTTATTCGCATGATCCATTCTAATTCATTCGTACGATCGATTCTAATTCATTCATACGATCCATTCTAATTCATTCGCACGAATGTATCCATTCTAATTCATTCGTACGATCCATTCTAATTCATTCGCACAATCTATTCTAATTCATTCATACGATCCATTCTAATTTATTCGCACGATCCATTCTAATTCATTCATACGATCCATTCTAATTCATTCATATGATCCATTCTAATTCATTCGCACGATCCATTCTTACTCATTCGTACGATCCATTCTAATTCATTCGCACGATCCATTCTAATTCATTAATACGATCCATTCTAATTCATTCGCACGAATGTATCCTTTCTAATTCATTCGTACGATCCATTCTAATTCATTCGCACAATCTATTCTAATTCATTCGAACGATCCATTCTAATTCATTCGTACGATCCATTCGTATCCATTCTAATTCATTCGTACGATCTATTCTAATTCATTCGTACGATCCATTCTAATTCATTAATACGATCCAATCTAATTCATTCATACGATCCATTCTAATTCATTCGTACGATCCATTCTAATTCATTCGCACGATCCATTCTAATTCATTCGCACGATCCATTCTAATTCATTCGTACGATCCATTCTAATTCATTCGCACAATCTATTCTAATTCATTCATACGATCCATTCTAATTTATTCGCACGATCCATTCTAATTCATTCATACGATCCATTCTAATTCATTCATATGATCCATTCTAATTCATTCGCACGATCCATTCTTACTCATTCGTACGATCCATTCTAATTCATTCGCACGATCCATTCTAATTCATTAATACGATCCATTCTAATTCATTCGCACGAATGTATCCTTTCTAATTCATTCGTACGATCCATTCTAATTCATTCGCACAATCTATTCTAATTCATTCGAACGATCCATTCTAATTCATTCGTACGATCCATTCGTATCCATTCTAATTCATTCGTACGATCTATTCTAATTCATTCGTACGATCCATTCTAATTCATTAATACGATCCAATCTAATTCATTCATACGATCCATTCTAATTTATTCGTACGATCCATTCTAATTCATTCGCACGATCCATTCTAATTCATTCGCACGATCCATTCTAATTCATTCGTACGATCCATTCTAATTCATTCGCACAATCTATTCTAATTCATTCATACGATCCATTCTAATTCATTCGCACAATCCATTCTAATTCATTCATACGATCCATTCTAATTCATTCGTACGATCCATTCTAATTCATTCGCACAATCTATTCTAATTCATTCATACGATCCATTCTAATTTATTCGCACGATCCATTCTAATTCATTCATACGATCCATTCTAATTCATTCATATGATCCATTCTAATTCATTCGCACGATCCATTCTTACTCATTCGTACGATCCATTCTAATTCATTCGCACGATCCATTCTAATTCATTAATACGATCCATTCTAATTCATTCGCACGAATGTATCCTTTCTAATTCATTCGTACGATCCATTCTAATTCATTCGCACAATCTATTCTAATTCATTCGAACGATCCATTCTAATTCATTCGTACGATCCATTCGTATCCATTCTAATTCATTCGTACGATCTATTCTAATTCATTCGTACGATCCATTCTAATTCATTAATACGATCCAATCTAATTCATTCATACGATCCATTCTAATTCATTCGTACGATCCATTCTAATTCATTCGCACGATCCATTCTAATTCATTCGCACGATCCATTCTAATTCATTCGTACAATCCATTCTAATTCATTCGCACGATCCATTCTAATTCATTCGCACGATCCATTCTTACTCATTCGTACGATCCATTCTAATGAATTCGCACGAATGTATCCATTCCAATTCATTCGTACGATCCATTCTAATTCATTCGGACAATCTATTCTAATTCATTCGTACGATCGATTCTAATTCATGCATACGATCCATTCTAATCCATTCTAATTCATTCATACGATCCATTCTATTTCATT
The DNA here is from genome assembly GCA_947650365.1 of Chamaelirium japonicum. Classification (NCBI taxonomy): domain Eukaryota; kingdom Viridiplantae; phylum Streptophyta; class Magnoliopsida; order Liliales; family Melanthiaceae; genus Chamaelirium; species Chamaelirium japonicum. The sequence continues at coordinate 749,188 of OX393559.1, read as the reverse complement.
CGTACGATCCATTCTTACTCATTCGTACGATCCATTCTAATTCATTTGCACGAAGGTATCCATTCTAATTCATTCGTACTATCCATTCTAATTCCTTCGTACGATCCATTCTAATTCCTTCGTACGATCCATTCTAATTCATTCATACGATCCATTCTATTTCATTCGTATGATCCATTCTAATTCATTCGTACGATCCATTCTAATTTATTCGCACAATCTATTCTAATTCATTCGTACGATCAATTCTAATTCATTAGCATGATCCATTCTAATTCATTAGTACGATCTATTCTAATTCATTCGTACAATCCATTCTAATTCATTCGCACGATCTATTCCAATTCATTCGCACGAATGTATCCACTCTAATTTATTCATACGATCCATTCTAATTCCTTCGTACGATCCATTCTAATTCTAATTCATTCGTACGATCCATTCTAATTTATTAGCACGATCCAAATTCATTTATCCGTACGATCTATTCTATTTCATTCGTACGATCCATTCTTATCGCACGATCCATTTTAATTCATTCGTACGATCCATTCTAATTTATTCGTATGATCTATTCTAATTCCTTCATACGATCCATTCTAATTCCTTCGTACGATCCATTCAAATTCATTCGCACGAATCTATCCATTCTACTTCATTCGTACGATCTATTCTAATTCATTCGCACGATCCATTCTAATTCATTAATACGATCCAATCTAATTCATTCATACGATCTATTCTAATTCATTCGCACGAATATATCCTTTCTAATTCATTCGTACGATCCATTCTAATTCATTCGCACAATCTATTGTAATTCATTAGTACGATCCATTCTAATTCATTCGTACGATCCATTCTAATTCATTAGCACGATCCAAATTCATTTATCCGTACGATCTATTCTATTTCATTCGTACGATCCTTTCTTATCGCACGATCCATTCTAATTCATTCGCACGATCCATTCTCCATTCTAATTCCTTCGTACGATCCATTCTAATTTCTTCGTATCCATTCTAATTCACTCATACGATCCATTCTAATTCATTCATACGATCCATTCTAATTCATTCGTATGAATGTATCCATTCTAATTCATTCGTACGATCCATTCTATTTCATTCGTACGATCCATTCTAATTCATTTGCACGAATGTATCCATTCTAATTCATTCGTACGATCCATTCTAATTCATTTGTACGAATGTATCCACTCTAATTCATTCGTTCGATCCATTCTATTTCATTCGTACGATCCATTCTAATTCATTTGTACGAATTTATCCACTCTAATGCATTCATACGATCCATTCTAATTCATTCATACGATCCATTCTAATTCATTCGTACGATCTATTTTATTTCATTCATACGATCCATTCTAATTCGTTTGTACGATCTATTCTAATTCATTCATACGATCCATTCTATTTCATTCGTACGATCCATTCTTACTCATTCGTACGATCTATTCTAATTCATTTGCACGAAGGTATCCATTCTAATTCATTTGTACTATCCATTCTAATTAGAATGGATCGTACGAATGAAATAGAATGGATCGTACGAATGAATTAGAATAGATTGTGCGAATGGATTAGAATGGATCATACGATTGAGTAAGAATGGATTGTACGAATGAAATAGAATAGATTGTACGAATGAATTAGAATGGATCATGCTAATGAATTAGAATTGATCGTACGAATGAATTAGAATAGATTGTGCGAATGAAGTAGAATGGATCGTACGAATGAATTGGAATGGATACATTCGTGCGAATGAATTAGAATGGATCGTATGAATGAATTAGAGTGGATACATTCGTACAAATAAATTAGAATGAATCGTACGAATGAATTAGAATGGATACATTCGTGCGAATGAATTAGAATGGATCATATGAATGAATTAGAATGGATTGTTTGAGTGAATGCGAGTGGATCGTGCGAATGAATTAGAATGGATTGTACGAATGAATTAGAATGGATCGTACGAATGAATTAGAATGGATACATTCGTGCGAATCCATTCTATTTCATTCGTACGATCCATTCTAATTCATTCGCACGATCCATTCTAATTCATTCATACGATCCATTCTAATTCATTCGTACGATCCATTCTAATTCATTCATACGATCCATTCTAATTCATTCGCACAATCTATTCTAATTTATTCGTACGATCCATTCTAATTCATTCGCACGATCCATTCTAATTAATTCATACGATCCATTCTATTTCATTCTTACGATCCATTCTTACTCATTCGTACGATCCATTCTAATTCATTTGCACGAAGGTATCCATTCTAATTCATTCGTACTATCCATTGTAATTCCTTCGTACGATCCATTCTAATTCCTTCGTACGAATGAGTAAGAATGGATAGTACGAATGAATTAGAATGGATCGTACGAATGAATTAGAATGAATCGTACGAAGGAATTAGAATGGATTGTATGAATGAATTAGAATAGATCGTATGAATGAATTAGAACTGATCTTACGAATGAATTAGAATGGATATATTCGTGCAAATGAATTAGAATGGATCGTGCGAATGAATTAGAATGGATCGTACGAATGAATTAGAATGGATACATTCGTGCGAATTTATTCTATTTCATTCGTACGATCCATTCAAATTCATTCGCACGATCCATTCTAATTCATTCATACGATCCATTCTAATTCATTCGTACGATCCATTCTAATTCATTCGTACGATCCATTCTAATTCATTCACACAATCTATTCTAATTCATTCGTACGATTCATTCTAATTCATTCGCACGATCCATTCTAATTCATTCATACGATCCATTCTATTTCATTCGTACGATCCATTCTTACTCATTCGTACGATCCATTCTAATTCATTTGCACGAAGGTATCCATTCTAATTCATTCGTACTATCCAATCTAATTCATTCGCACGAATGTATCCATTCTAATTCATTCGTACGATCCATTCTAATTCATTCGTACGATCTATTCTATTTCATTTGTACGATCCATTCTAATTCATTCGTACGATCCATTCTAATTCATTCGTACGATCCATTCTAATTCCTTCGTATGATCCATTCTAATTCATTCATACGGTATGATTCATTCTAATTCATTCGTACGATTCATTCTAATTCAATCCATTCTAATTCATTCCTACGATCCATTCTAATTCATTCGTACGATTCATTCTAATTCATTCGTACGATTCATTCTTATTCAATATATTCTAATTCATTCGTACGATCCATTCTTACTCATTCGTACGATCCATTCTAATTCATTCGCACGAATGAATCCATTCTAATTCATTCGTATGATCCATTCTAATTCATTCGCACGATCCATTCTAATTCATTCATATGATCTATTCTAATTAGAATGGATCGTACGAATGAATTAGAATGGATACATTCGTGCGAAAGAATTAGAATAGATCGTATGAATGAATTAGAATGGATCGTATGAATGAAATTGAATGGATCGTACAAATGAATTAGAATGGATCGTGCGAATGAATTAGAATGGATCGTACGAATGAATTAGAATGGATCATACGAAGGAATTAGAATGGATCGTATGAATGAATTAGAAAGGATACATTCGAATTCATTCGTACGATCCATTCGAATTCCTTCGTACGATCCATTCTAATTCATTCGTACGATCCATTCTATTTCATTCGTACGATCCATTCTAATTCATTCATAAGATCTATTCTAATTCTTTCGCACGAATGTATCCATTCTAATTCATTCGTACGATCCATTCTAATTCATTCGCACGATCCATTCTAATTCATTCATACAATCCATTCTAATTCTTTTGCACGAATGTATCCATTCTAATTCATTCGTTCGATCCATTCTAATTCATTCGTACGATCCATTCTAATTCATTCGCACGATCCATTCTAATTCATGCATACGATGAGTAAGAATGGATCGTACGAATGAATTAGAATGGATTGTGCGAATGAAATAGAATGGATCGTGCGAATGAATTAGAATATGGATCGTACGAAGGAATTAGAATGGATCGTACGAATGAATTCGAATGTATCCTTTCTAATTCATTCGTACGATCCATTCTAATTCATTCGTCCGATCCATTCTAATTCATTCGTACGATCCATTCTAATTCATTCGCACGATCCATTCTAATTCATGCATACGATCCATTCTAATTCATTCGTACGATCCATTCTAATTCATTCGTACGATCCTTTCTAATTCATTCGCACAATCTATTCTAATTCATTCGTACGATCCATTCTAATTCATTCGCACAATCCATTCTAATTCATTCGTACGATCCATTCTAATTCATTCGCACAATCCATTCTAATTCATTCATACAAATTAGAATGAATTAGAATGGATTGTGTGAATGAATTAGAAAGGATCGTATGAATGAATTAGAATGGATCGTGCGAATGAATTAGAATGGATCGTGCGAATGAATTAGAATATGGATTGTACGAAGGAATTAGAATGGATCGTACGAATGAATTCGAATGTATCCTTTCTAATTCATTCGTACGATCCATTCTAATTTCTTTTGTACGATCCATTCTAATTCATTCGTACGATCCACTCTAATTCATTCGCACAATCCATTCTAATTCATGCATACGATCCATTCTAATTCATTCGCACGATCCATTCTAATTCATTCGTACGATCCATTCTAATTCATTCGCACAATTGATTCTAATTCATTCGTACGATCCATTCTAATTCATTCGCACGATCCATTCTAATTCATTCATACGATCCATTCTATTTCATTCGTACGATCCATTCATACGATCCATTCTAATTCATTAATACGATCCATTCTAATTCATTCGTACGATCCTTTCTAATTCATTCACACTCATACAATCCATTCTAATTCATTCGTACGAATGAATTAGAGTGGATACATTCGTACAAATAAATTAGAATGGATCGTATGAATGAATTAGAGTGGATACATTTGTACAAATAAATTAGAATGGATCGTACGAATGAATTAGAATGGATACATTCGTGCGAATGAATTAGAATGGATCATATGAATGAATTAGAATGGATCGTTTGAGTGAATGCGAATGGATCGTGCGAATGAATTAGAATGGATTGTACGAATGAATTAGAATGGATCGTACGAATGAATTAGAATGGATACATTCGTGCGAATCCATTCTATTTCATTCGTACGATCCATTCTAATTCATTCGCACGATCCATTCTAATTCATTCATACGATCCATTCTAATTCCTTCGTACGATCCATTCTAATTCATTCGTACGATCCATTCTAATTCATTCGCACGATCCATTCTAATTCATGCATACGATCCATTCTAATTCATTCGTACGATCCATTCTAATTCATTCGTACGATCCATTCTAATTCATTCGCACAATCTATTCTAATTCATTCGTACGATCCATTCTAATTCATTCGCACGATCCATTCTAATTCATTCATACGATCCATTCTATTTCATTCGTACGATCCATTCTTGCTCATTCGTACGATCCATTCTAATTCATTTGCACGAAGGTATCCATTCTAATTCATTCGTACTATCCATTCTAATTCCTTCGTACGATCCATTCTAATTCTTTCGTACGATCCATTCGGATACATACGTGCGAATCCATTCTAGTTCATTCGTACGATCCATTCTAATTCATTCGCACGATCCATTCTTATTCATTCATACGATCCATTCTAATTCATTCGTACGATCCATTCTAATTCATTCGTACGATCCATTCTAATTCATTCGCACAATCTATTCTAATTCATTCGTACGATCCATTCTAGTTCATTCGCACGACCATTCTAATTCATTCATACGATCCATTCTATTTCATTCGTACGATCCATTCTTAGTCATTCGTGCGATCCATTCTAATTCATTTGCACGAAGGTATCCATTCTAATACATTCGTACTATCCATTCTAATTCCTTTGTACGATCCATTCTAATTCCTTCGTACGATCCATTCTAATTCATTCGTACGATCCATTCTAATTCATTCGTACGATCCATTCTAATTCCTTCGTATGATCTATTCTAATTCATTCATACGGTATGATTCATTCTAATTCATTCGTACGATTCATTCTAATTCAATCCATTCTAATTCATTTGTACGATCCATTCTAATTCATTCGCACGATCCATTCTAATTCATTTATACGATCCATTCTATTTCATTCGCACGATCCATTCTTACTCATTCGTACGATCCATTCTAATTCATTCGCACGATCCATTCTAATTCATTAATACGATCCATTCTAATTCATTCGCACGATCCATTCTAATTCATTCGCACGATCCATTCTAATTCATTCGTACGATCCATTCTAATTCATTCTAATTCATTCGCACGATCCATTCGCATTCACTCAAACGATCCATTCTAATTCATTCATATGATCCATTCTAATTCATTCGCACGAATGTATCCATTCTATTTCATTCGTACGATCCATTCTAATACATTCGCACGATCCATCCTAATTCATTCATACGATCCATTCTAATTCATTCGTACGATCCATTCTAATTCATTCGTACAATCCATTCTAATTCATTCGCACAATCTATTCTAATTCATTCGTACGATCCATTCTAATTTATTCGCACGATACATTCTAATTCATTCATACGATCCATTCTATTTCATTCGTACGATCCATTCTTACTCATTCGTACGATCCATTATAATTCATTTGCACGAAGGTATCCATTCTAATTCATTCGTACTATCCATTCTAATTCCTTCGTACGATCCATTCTAATTCATTCGTACGATCCATTCTAATTCATTCGTACGATCCATTCTAATTCCTTCGTATGGTCCATTCTAATTCATTCGTACGGTATGATTCATTCTAATTCATTCATACGATTCATTCTAATTCAATCCATTCTAATTCATTCGTACGATCCATTCTAATTCATTCATACGATCCATTCTAATTCATTCGTACGATTCATTCTAATTCAATTGTATGATTCATTCTAATTCAATCCATTCTAATTCATTCGCACGATCCATTCTAATTCATTCGTACGATCCATTCTAATTCATTCGTACAATCCATTCTAATTCATTCGCACGATCCATTCTAATTCATTCGCACCATCCATTCTTACTCATTCGTACGATCCATTCTAATGAATTCGCACGAATGTATCCATTCCAATTCATTCGTACGATCTATTCTAATTCATTCGGACAATCTATTCTAATTCATTCGTACGATCGATTCTAATTCATGCATACGATCCATTCTAATCCATTCTAATTCATTCATACGATCCATTCTATTTCATTCGTACGATCCATTCTTACTCATTCGTACGATCCATTCTAATTCATTTGCACGAAGGTATCCATTCTAATTCATTCGTACTATCCATTCTAATTCCTTCGTACGATCCATTCTAATTCCTTCGTACGATCCATTCTAATTCATTCATACGATCCATTCTATTTCATTCGTATGATTCATTCTAATTCATTCGTACGATCCATTCTAATTCATTCGCACAATCTATTCTAATTCATTCGTACGATCAATTCTAATTCATTAGCATGATCCATTCTAATTCATTAGTACGATCTATTCTAATTCATTCGTACAATCCATTCTAATTCATTCGCACGATCTATTCGAATTCATTCGCACGAATGTATCCACTCTAATTTATTCATACGATCCATTCTAATTCCTTCGTACGATCCATTCTAATTCTAATTCATTCGTACGATCCATTCTAATTTATTAGCACGATCCAAATTCATTTATCCGTACGATCTATTCTATTTCATTCGTACGATCCATTCTTATCGCACGATCCATTCTAATTCATTCGTACGATCCATTCTAATTTCTTCGTATGATCTATTCTAATTCCTTCGTACGATCCATTCTAATTCCTTCGTACGATCCATTCAAATTCATTCGCACGAATCTATCCATTCTACTTCATTCGTACGATCTATTCTAATTCATTCGCACGATCCATTCTAATTCATTAATACGATCCAATCTAATTCATTCATACGATCTATTCTAATTCATTCGCACGAATATATCCTTTCTAATTCATTCGTACGATCCATTCTAATTCATTCGCACAATCTATTGTAATTCATTAGTACGATCCATTCTAATTCATTCGTACGATCCATTCTAATTCATTAGCACGATCCAAATTCATTTATCCGTACGATCTATTCTATTTCATTCATACGATCCTTTCTTATCGCACGATCCATTCTAATTCATTCGCACGATCCATTCTCCATTCTAATTCCTTCGTACGATCCATTCTAATTTCTTCGTATCCATTCTAATTCACTCATATGATCCATTCTAATTCATTCATACGATCCATTCTAATTCATTCGTATGAATGTATCCATTCTAATTCATTCGTACGATCCATTCTATTTCATTCGTACGATCCATTCTAATTCATTTGCACGAATGTATCCATTCTAATTCATTCGTACGATCCATTCTAATTCATTTGTACGAATGTATCCACTCTAATTCATTAGTTCGATCCATTCTATTTCATTCGTACGATCCATTCTAATTCATTCATACGATCCATTCTAATTCATTCGTACGATCTATTTTATTTCATTCATACGATCCATTCTAATTCGTTTGTACGATCCATTCGAATTCATTCATACGATCCATTCTATTTCATTCGTACGATCCATTCTTACTCATTCGTACGATCCATTCTAATTCATTTGCACGAAGGTATCCATTCTAATTCATTCGTACTATCCATTCTAATTAGAATGGATCGTACGAATGAAATAGAATGGATCGTACGAATGAATTAGAATAGATTGTGCGAATGGATTAGAATGGATCATACGATTGAGTAAGAATGGATTGTACGAATGAAATAGAATAGATTGTACGAATGAATTAGAATGGATCATGCTAATGAATTAGAATTGATCGTACGAATGAATTAGAATAGATTGTGCGAATAAAGTAGAATGGATCATACGAATGAATTGGAATGGATACATTCATGCGAATGAATTAGAATGGATCGTATGAATGAATTAGAGTGGATACATTCGTACAAATAAATTAGAATGAATCGTACGAATGAATTAGAATGGATACATTCGTGCGAATGAATTAGAATGGATCATATGAATGAATTAGAATGGATTGTTTGAGTGAATGCGAGTGGATCGTGCGAATGAATTAGAATGGATTGTACGAATGAATTAGAATGGATCGTACGAATGAATTAGAATGGATACATTCGTGCGAATCCATTCTATTTCATTCGTACGATCCATTCTAATTCATTCGCACGATCCATTCTAATTCATTCATACGATCCATTCTAATTCATTCGTACGATCCATTCTAATTCATTCGTACGATCCATTCTAATTCATTCGCACAATCTATTCTAATTCATTCGTACGATCCATTCTAATTCATTCGCACGATCCATTCTAATTCATTCATACGATCCATTCTATTTCATTCGTACGATCCATTCTTACTCATTCGTACGATCCATTCAAATTCATTTGCACGAAGGTATCCATTCTAATTCATTCGTACTATCCATTCTAATTCCTTCGTACGATCCATTCTAATTCCTTCGTACGAATGAGTAAGAATGGATAGTACGAATGAATTAGAATGGATCGTACGAAGGAATTAGAATGGATTGTATGAATGAATTAGAATAGATCGTATGAATGAATTAGAATTGATCTTACGAATGAATTAGAATGGATACATTCGTGCAAATGAATTAGAATGGATCGTGCGAATGAATTAGAATAGATCGTACGAATGAATTAGAATGGATACATTCGTGTGAATCCATTCTATTTCATTCGTACGATCCATTCAAATTCATTCGCACGATCCATTCTAATTCATTCATACGATCCATTCTAATTCATTCGTACGATCCATTCTAATTCATTCGTACGATCCATTCTAATTCATTCGCACAATCTATTCTAATTCATTCGTACGATTCATTCTAATTCATTCGCACGATCCATTCTAATTCATTCATACGATCCATTCGATTTCATTCGTACGATCCATTCTTACTCATTCGTACGATCCATTCTAATTCATTTGCACGAAGGTATCCATTCTAATTCATTCGTACTATCCATTCTAATTCATTCGCACGAATGTATCCATTCTAATTCATTCGTACGATCCATTCTAATTCATTCGTACGATCTATTCTATTTCATTTGTACGATCCATTCTAATTCATTCGTACGATCCATTCTAATTCATTCGTACGATCCATTCTAATTCCTTCGTATGATCCATTCTAATTCATTCATACGGTATGATTCATTCTAATTCATTCGTACGATTCATTCTAATTCAATCCATTCTAATTCATTCCTACGATCCATTCTAATTCATTCGTACGATCCATTCTAATTCATTCGTACGATTCATTCTTATTCAATATATTCTAATTCATTCGTACGATCCATTCTTACTCATTCGTACGATCCATTCTAATTCATTCGCACGAATGAATCCATTCTAATTCATTCGTATGATCCATTCTAATTCATTCGCACGATCCATTCTAATTCATTCATATGATCTATTCTAATTAGAATGGATCGTACGAATGAATTAGAATGGATACATTCGTGCGAAAGAATTAGAATAGATCGTATGAATGAATTAGAATGGATCGTATGAATGAAATTGAATGGATTATACAAATGAATTAGAATGGATCGTGCGAATGAATTAGAATGGATCGTACGAATGAATTAGAATGGATCATACGAAGGAATTAGAATGGATCGTATGAATGAATTAGAAAGGATACATTCGAATTCATTCGTACGATCCATTCGAATTCCTTCGTACGATCCATTCTAATTCATTCGTACGATCCATTCTATTTCATTCATACGATCCATTCTAATTCAATCATAAGATCTATTCTAATTCTTTCGCACGAATGTATCCATTCTAATTCATTCGTACGATCCATTCTAATTCATTCGCACGATCCATTCTAATTCATACATACAATCCATTCTAATTCTTTTGCACGAATGTATCCATTCTAATTCATTCGTTCGATCCATTCTAATTCATTCGTACGATCCATTCTAATTCATTCGCACGATCCATTCTAATTCATGCATACGATGAGTAAGAATGGATCGTACGAATGAATTAGAATGGATCGTGCGAATGAAATAGAATGGATCGTGCGAATGAATTAGAATATGGATCGTACGAAGGAATTAGAATGGATCGTACGAATGAATTCGAATGTATCCTGTCTAATTCATTCGTACGATCCATTCTAATTCATTCGTCCGATCCATTCTAATTCATTCGTACGATCCATTCTAATTCATTCGCACGATCCATTCTAATTCATGCATACGATCCATTCTAATTCATTCGTACGATCCATTCTAATTCAATTGTACGATCCTTTCTAATTCATTCGCACAATCTATTCTAATTCATTCGTACGATCCATTCTAATTCATTCGCACAATCCATTCTAATTCATTCATACAAATTAGAATGAATTAGAATGGATTGTGTGAATGAATTAGAATGGATCGTATGAATGAATTAGAATGGATCGTGCGAATGAATTAGAATGGATCGTGCGAATGAATTAGAATATGGATCGTACGAAGGAATTAGAATGGATCGTACGAATGAATTCGAATGTATCCTTTCTAATTCATTCGTACGATCCATTCTAATTCTTTCGTACGATCCATTCTAATTCATTCGTACGATCCACTCTAATTCATTCGCACAATCCATTCTAATTCATGCATACGATCCATTCTAATTCATTCGTATGATCCATTCTAATTCATTCGTACGATCCATTCTAATTCATTCGCACAATTGATTCTAATTCTTTCGTATGATCCATTCTAATTCAGTCGCACGATCCATTCTAATTCATTCATACGATCCATTCTATTTCATTCGTACGATCCATTCATACGATCCATTCTAATTCATTAATACGATCCATTCTAATTCATTCGCACGATCCTTTCTAATTCATTCACACTCATACAATCATTCTAATTCATTCGTACGAATGAATTAGAGTTGATACATTCGTACAAATAAATTAGAATGGATCGTATGAATGAATTAGAGTGGATACATTTGTACAAATAAATTAGAATGGATCGTACGAATGAATTAGAATGGATACATTCGTTCGAATGAATTAGAATGGATCATATGAATGAATTAGAATGGATCGTTTGAGTGAATGCGAATGGATCGTGCGAATGAATTAGAATGGATTGTACGAATGAATTAGAATGGATCGTACGAATGAATTAGAATGGATACATTCGTGCGAATCCATTCTATTTCATTCGTACGATCCATTCTAATTCATTCGCACGATCCATTCTAATTCATTCATACGATCCATTCTAATTCCTTCGTACGATCTATTCTAATTCATTCGTACGATACATTCTAATTCATTCGCACGATCCAATCTAATTCATGCATACGATCCATTCTAATTCATTCGTACGATCCATTCTAATTCATTCGTACGATCCATTCTAATTCATTCGCACAATCTATTCTAATTCATTCGTACGATCCATTCTAATTCATTCGCACGATCCATTCTAATTCATTCATACGATCCATTCTATTTCATTCGTACGATCCATTCTTGCTCATTCGTACGATCCATTCTAATTCATTTGCACGAAGGTATCCATTCGAATTCATTCGTACTATCCATTCTAATTCCTTCGTACGATCCATTCTAATTCCTTCGTACGATCCATTCGGATACATACGTGCGAATCCATTCTATTTCATTCGTACGATCCATTCTAATTCATTCGCACGATCCATTCTTATTCATTCATACGATCCATTCTAATTCATTCGTACGATCCATTCTAATTCATTCGTACGATCCATTCTAATTCATTCGCACAATCTATTCTAATTCATTCGTACGATCCATTCTAGTTCATTCGCACGACCATTCTAATTCATTCATACGATCCATTCTATTTCATTCGTACGATCCATTCTTAGTCATTCGTACGATCCATTCTAATTCATTTGCACGAAGGTATCCATTCTAATACATTCGTACTATCCATTCTAATTCCTTCGTACGATCCATTCTAATTCCTTCGTACGATCCATTCTAATTCATTCATACGATCCATTCTAATTCCTTCGTATGATCCCTTCTAATTCATTCATACGGTATGATTCATTCTAATTGATTCGTACGATTCATTCTAATTCAATCCATTCTAATTCATTCGTACGATCCATTCTAATTCTTTCGCACGATCCATTCTAATTCATTTATACGATCCATTCTATTTCATTCGCACGATCCATTCTTACTCATTCGTACGATCCATTCTAATTCATTCGCACGATCCATTCTAATTCATTAATACGATCCATTCAAATTCATTCGCACGATCCATTCTAATTCATTCGCACGATCCATTCTAATTCATTCGTACGATCCATTCTAATTCATTCTAATTTATTCGCACGATCCATTCGCATTCACTCAAACGATCCATTCTAATTCATTCATATGATCCATTCTAATTCATTCGCACGAATGTATCCATTCTATTTCATTCGTACGATCCATTCTAATACATTCGCACGATCCATTCTAATTCATTCATACGATCCATTCTAATTCATTCGTACGATCCATTCTAATTCATTCGTACAATCCATTCTAATTCATTCGCACAATCTATTCTAATTCATTCGTACGATCCATTCTAATTTATTAGCACGATCCATTCTAATTCATTCATACGATCCATTCTATTTCATTCATACGATCCATTCTTACTCATTCGTACGATCCATTCTAATTCATTTGCACGAAGGTATCCATTCTAATTCATTCGTACTATCCATTCTAATTCCTTCGTACGATCCATTCTAATTCATTCGTATGATCCATTCTAATTCATTCGTACGATCCATTCTAATTCCTTCGTATGATCCATTCTAATTCATTCGTACGGTATGATTCATTCTAATTCATTCATACGATTCATTCTAATTCAATCCATTCTAATTCATACGTACGATCCATTCTAATTCATTCGTATGATCCATTCTAATTCATTCGTACGATTCATTCTAATTCAATTGTACGATTCATTCTAATTCAATCCATTCTAATTCATTCGTACGACCCATTCTAATTCATTCGTACGATCCATCCTAATTCCTTTGTACGACCCATTATATTTCATTCGTATGATCCATTCTAATTCCTTTGTACGATCCAGTCTAATTCATTCCCATGAATGTATCCATTCTAATTCATTTGCACGAATGTATCCAATCTAATTCATTCATATGATCCATTCTAATTCTTTCGCACGAATGTATCCATTCTAATTCATTCGTACGATCCATTCTAATTCATTAGCACGAAAAAACACGATCCACTCACATACGAATAAATTAGAATGGATCGTGTGAATGAATTAGAATGGATCGTACGAATGAATTAGAATGGATACCTTCGTGCAAATGAATTAGGATGGATCGTACGAATGAGTAAGAATGGATCGTACGAATGAAATAGAATGGATCATATGAATGAATTAGAATGGATCGTGCGAATGAATTAGAATGGATCGGACGAATGAATTAGAATGGATACATTCGTGCGAATGAATTAGAATGGATCGTATGAATGAATTAGAATCGATCGTACTAATGAATTAGATTGGATCCATTTTAATTCATTCATACGATCTATTCTAATTCTTTCGCACGAATGTATCCATTCTAATTCATTCGTACGATCCATTCTAATTCATTCATACAATCCATTCTAATTCTTTTGCACGAATGTATCCATTCTAATTCATTCGTTCGATCCATTCTAATTCATTCGTACGATCCATTCTAATTCATTCGCACGATCCAATCTAATGCATTCGCACGATCCATTCTAATTCATTAATACGATCCATTCTAATTCATTCGTACGATCCATTCTAATTCCATCGTATGATCCATTATAATTCATTCGTACGATCCATTCTAATTCATTCGCACGATCCATTCTAATTCATTCATACAATCCATTCTAATTCTTTTGCACGAATGTATCCATTCTAATTCATTCGTTCGATCCATTCTAATTCATTCGTACGATCCATTCTAATTCATTTGCACGATCCAATCTAATGCATTCGCACGATCCATTCTAATTCATTAATACGATCCATTCTAATTCGTTCGTACGATCCATTCTAATTCCATCGTATGATCCATTCTAATTCATTCGTACGATTCATTCTAATTCAATCCATTCTAATTCATTCGTACGATCCATTCTTACTCATTCGTACGATCCATTCTAATTCATTCGCACGAATGAATCCATTCTAATTCATTCGCACGAATGTATCCATTCTAATTCATTCGTACGATCCATTCTAATTCATTCATACGATACATTCTATTTCATTCGTACGATCCATTCTTACTCATTCGTGCGATCCATTCTAATTCATTTGCACGAAGGTATCCATTCTAATTCATTCGTACTATCCATTCTAATTCCTTCGTACGATCCATTCTAATTCCTTCGTACGATCCATTCTAATTCATTCGTACGATCCATTCTAATTCCTTCGTATGATCCATTCTAATTCATTCGTACGGTATGATTCATTCTAATTCATTCGTACGATTCATTCTAATTCAATCCATTCTAATTCATTCATACGATCCATTCTAATTCATTCGCACGATCCATTCTAATTCATTCATACGATCCATTCTATTTCATTTGCACGATCCATTCTTACTAATTCGTACGATCCATTCTAATTCATTCGCACGATCCATTCTAATTCATTAATACGATCCATTCTAATTCATTCGCACGATCCATTCTAATTCATTTGCACGATCCCTTCTAATTCATTCGTACGATCCATTCTAATTCATTCGCACGATCCATTCGCATTCACTCAAACGATCCATTTTAATTCATTCATATGATCCATTCTAATTCATTCGCACGAATGTATCCATTCTATTTCATTAGTACGATCCATTCTAATTCATTCGCACGATCCATTCTAATTCATTCGTACGATCCATTCTATTTCATTCATACGATCCATTCTAATTCATTCGCACGAAGGTATCCATTCAAATTCATTCGTACGAAGGAATTAGAATAGATCGTACGAAGGAATTAGAATGGATCGTACGAATGAATTAGAATGGATACATTCGTGCGAATGAATTAGAATGGATCGTACGAATGAATTAGAATGGATTGTGCGAATGAATAAGAATGGATCATACGAATGAATTAGAATGGATCGTACGAATGAAATAGAATGGATCGTACGAATGAATTAGAATGGATCGTATGAATGAATTAAAATAGATTGAATTAGAATGAATCGTACGAATGAATTAGCATTGATCGTGCTAATGAATTAGAATGGAACGTACGAATGAATTAGAATGGATCGTAGAATGGATCGTATGAATGAATTAGAATGGATCGTATGAATGAATTAGAATGGATCGTGCGAATGAATTAGAATAGATCGTACGAATGAATTAGAATAGATTGTGCGAATGAATTAGAATGGATCGTACGAATGAATTAGAATGGATCGTACGAATGAATTAGAATGGATCGTACGAATGAATTAGAATGGATCGTATGCATGAATTAGAATGGATCGTGCGAATGAATTAGAATGGATCGTACGAAGGAATTAGAATGGATCGTATGAATGAATTAGAATGGATCGTGCGAATGAATTAGAATGGATCTTACGAATGAAATAGAATGGATTCGCACGAATGTATCCATTCTAATTCATTCGTACGATCCATTCTAATTCATTCGTACAATCCATTCTAATTCATTCGTACAATCCATTCTAATTCATTCGCACGATCCATTCTAATTCATACGATCCATTCTAATTCATTCGTACGATCCATTCTAATTCAATCCATTCTAATTCATTCGTACGATCCATTCTTACTCGCACAATCTATTCTAATTCATTCATAAGATCCATCCTAATTCATTCGCACGAATGTATCCATTCTAATTCCTTCGTACGATCCATTCAAATTCATTCGCACGAATCTATCCATTCTAATTCATTCGTACGCTCCATTCTAATTCGATCGCACGATCCATTCTAATTCATTAATACGATCTAATCTAATTCATTCATACGATCTATTCTAATTCATTCGCACGAATATATCCTTTCTAATTCATTCGTACGATCCATTCTAATTCATTCGCACAATCTATTCTAATTCATTCGAACCGAATGATCCATTCTTTTTTATTCGTACGATCCATTCTAATTCATTCGCACGAATGAATCCATTCTAATTCATTCGCACGATCCATTCTAATTCCTTCGTAAGATCCATTCTAATTCCTTCGTACGATCCATTCTAATTCATTCCCATTAATGTATCCATTCTAATTGATACGTACGATCCATTCTATTTCATTCGTATGATCCATTCTTACTCATTCGTACGATCCATTCTAATTCATTCGCACGAATGAATCCATTCTAATTCATTCGTATGATCCATTCTAATTCATTCGTACAATCCATTCTATTTCATTCGTACGATCCATTCTTACTCATTCATACGATCCATTCGTATCCATTCTAATTCATTCGTACGATCTATTCTAATTCATTCGTACGAATGAATTAGAATGGATCGTATGAATGAATTAGAATGGATCGTGCGAATGAATTAGAATGGATCGTGCGAATGAATTAGAATAGATCGTGCGAATGAATTAGAATGGATCATATGAATGAATTAGAATGGATCGTATGAATGAATTAGAATGGATCGTGCGAATAAATTAGAATGGATCGTAAGAATGAATTAGAATGGATCGTACGAATGAAATAGAATGGATCGTACGAATGAAATAGAATGGATTGTACGAATGAGATAGAATGGATCGTACGAATGAATTAGAATGGATACATTCGTGCGAATCCATTCTATTTCATTCGTACGATCCATTCTAATTCATTCGCACGATCCATTCTAATTCATTCATACGATCCATTCTAATTCATTCGTACGATTCATTCTAATTCATTCGCACAATCTATTCTAATTTATTCGTACGATCCATTCTAATTCATTCGCACGATCCATTCTAATTCATTCATACGATCCATTCTATTTCATTCGTACGATCCATTCTTACTCATTCGTACGATCCATTTTAATTCATTTGCACGAAGGAATCCATTCTAATTCATTCGTACTATCCATTCTAATTCCTTCGTACGATCCATTCTAATTCATTCATACGATCCATTCTATTTCATTCGTACGATCTATTCTTACTCATTCGTACGATCCATTCTAATTCATTTGCACGAAGGGATCCATTCTAATTCATTCGTACTATCCATTCTAATTCATTCGCACAATCTATTCTAATTCATTCGAATGATCCATTTTAAGTCATTCGTACGATCCATTCTAATTCATTCGTACGATCCATTCTAATTCATTCGCACGATCCATTCTAATTCATTAATACGATCCAATCTAATTCATTCGTACGATCCATTCTAATTCATTCGCACGATCCATTCTAATTCATTCGCACGATCCATTCTAGATCATTAATACGATCCAATCTATTTCATTCATACGATCCATTCTAATTCATTCGTACGATTCATTCTAATTCATTCGTACGATTCATTCTAATTCAATCATTCTAGTTCATTCGTACGATCCATTCTAATTCATTCGTACGATCCATTCTAATTCATTCGTACGATTCATTCTAATTCAATCCATTCTAATTCATTCGTACGATCCATTCTTACTCATTCGTACGATCCATTCTAATTCATTTGTACGAATGAATCCATTCTAATTCATTCGTATGATCCATTCTAATTCATTCGCATGAATGTATCCATTCTAATTCATTCGTACGATCCATTCTATCTCATTCGTATAATCCATTCTATTTCATTCGTACGATCCATTCTAATTCATTCGCACGATCCATTCTAATTCATTCGCATGATCCATTCTAATTCATTCGTACGATCGATTCTAATTCATTCATACGATCCATTCTAATTCATTCGCACAATCTATTCTAATTCATTCGTACGATCCATTCTAATTCATTCGCACGACCATTCTAATTCATTCATACGATCCATTCTATTTCATTCATACGATCCATTCTTAGTCATTCGTACGATCCATTCTAATTCATTTGCACGAAGGTATCCATTCTAATTCATTCGTACTATCCATTCTAATTCCTTCGTACGATCCATTCTAATTCCTTCATACGATCCATTCTAATTCATTCGTACGATCCGTTCTAATTCATTCGTACGATCCATTCTAATTCCTTCGTATGATCCATTCTAATTCATTCATACGGTATGATTCATTCTAATTCATTCATACGATTCATTCTAATTCAATCCATTCTAATTCATTCGTACGATCCATTCTAATTCATTCGCACGATCCATTCTAATTCATTCATACGATCCATTCTATTTCATTCGCACGATCCATTCTTACTCATTCGTACGATCCATTCTATTTCATTCGCACGATCCATTCTAATTCATTCGCACGATCCATTCTAATTCATTCGTACGATCCATTCTAATTCATTCTAATTCATTCGCACGATCCATTCGCATTCACTCAAACGATCCATTCTAATTCATTCATATGATCCATTCTAATTCATTCGCATGAATGTATCCATTCTATTTCATTCGTACGATCCATTCTAATTCATTCGCACGATCCATTCTAATTCATTCGTACGATCCATTCGAATTCATTCGTACGATCCATTCTAATTCATTCGTACGATCCATTCTAATTCATTCGCACAATCTATTCTAATTCATTCGTACGATCCATTCTAATTCATTCGCACGATCCATTCTAATTCATTCATACGATCCATTCTATTTCATTCGTACGATCCATTCTTACTCATTCGTACGATCCATTCTAATTCATTTGCACGAAGGTATCCATTCTAATTCATTCGTACTATCCATTCTAATTCCTTCGTACGATCCCTTCTAATTCATTCGTACGATCCATTCTAATTCATTCGTACGATCCATTCTAATTCCTTCGTATGATCCATTCTAATTCATTCGTACGGTATGATTCATTCTAATTCATTCGTACGATTCATTCTAATTCAATCCATTCTAATTCATTCGTACGATCCATTCTAATTTATTCGTACGATCCATTCTAATTCATTCGTACGATTCATTCTAATTCAATCGTACGATTCATTCTAATTCAATCCATTCTAATTCATTCGTACGATCCATTCTAATTCATTCGTACGATCCATCCTAATTCCTTTGTAAGACCCATTATATTTCATTCGTATGATCCATTCTAATTCCTTTGTACGATCCAGTCTAATTCATTCCCATGAATGTATCCATTCTAATTCATTTGCACGAATGTATCCAATCTAATTCATTCATATGATCCATTCTAATTCTTTCGCACGAATGTATCCATTCTAATTCATTCGTACGATCCATTCTAATTCATTAGCACGAAAAAACACGATCCACTCACATACGAATAAATTAGAATGGATCGTGCGAATGAATTAGAATGGATCGTACGAATGAATTAGAATGGATACCTTCGTGCAAATGAATTAGGATGGATCGTACGAATGAGTAAGAATGGATCGTACGAATGAAATAGAATGGATCGTATGAATGAATTAGAATGGATCGTGCGAATGAATTAGAATGGATCGTACGAATGAATTAGAATGGATACATTCGTGCGAATGAATTAGAATGGATCGTATGAATGAATTAGAATCGATCGTACTAATGAATTAGATTGGATCCATTCTAATTCATTCATACGATCTATTCTAATTCTTTGGCACGAATGTATCCATTCTAATTCATTCGTACGATCCATTCTAATTCATTCATACAATCCATTCTAATTCTTTTGCACGAATGTATCCATTCTAATTCATTTGTTCGGTCCATTCTAATTCATTCGTACGATCCATTCTAATTCATTCGCACGATCCAATCTAATGCATTCGCACGATCCATTCTAATTCATTAATACGATCCATTCTAATTCATTCGTACGATCCATTCTAATTCAGTCGTATGATCCATTCTAATTCATTCGTACGATCCATTCTAATTCATTCGCACGATCCATTCTAATTCATTCATACAATCCATTCTAATTCTTTTGCACGAATGTATCCATTCTAATTCATTCGTTCTATCCATTCTAATTCATTCGTACGATCCATTCTAATTCATTCGCACGATCCAATCTAATGCATTGGCACGATCCATTCTAATTCATTAATACGATCCATTCTAATTCATTCGTACGATCCATTCTAATTCCGTCGTATGATCCATTCTAATTCATTCGTACGATTCATTCTAATTCAATCCATTCTAATTCATTCGTACGATCCATTCTTACTCATTCGTACGATCCATTCTAATTCATTCGCACGAATGAATCCATTCTAATTCATTCGTATGATCCATTCTAATTCATTCGCACGAATGTATCCATTCTAATTCATTCGTACGATCCATTCTAATTCATTCATACGATCCATTCTATTTCATTCGTACGATCCATTCTTACTCATTCGTGCGATCCATTCTAATTCATTTGCACGAAGGTATCCATTCTAATTCATTCGTACTATCCATTCTAATTCCTTCGTACGATCCATTCTAATTCCTTCGTACGATCCATTCTAATTCATTCGTACGATCCATTCTAATTCATTCGTATGATCCATTCTAATTCCTTCGTATGATCCATTCTAATTCATTCGTACGGTATGATTCATTCTAATTCATTCGTACGATTCATTCTAATTCATTCGTATGATCCATTCTAATTCATTCGCACGATCCATTCTAATTCATTCATACGATCCATTCTATTTCATTCGCACGATCCATTCTTACTAATTCGTACGATCCATTCTAATTCATTCGCACGATCCATTCTAATTCATTAATATGATCCATTCTAATTCATTCGCACGATCCATTCTAATTCATTCGCACGATCCATTCTAATTCATTCGTACGATCCATTCTAATTCATTCGCACGATCCATTCGCATTCACTCAAATGATCCATTTTAATTCATTCATATGATCCATTCTAATTCATTCGCACGAATGTATCCATTCTATTTCATTCGTACGATCCATTCTAATTCATTCGCACGATCCATTCTAATTCATTCGTACGATCCATTCTATTTCATTCATACGATCCATTCTAATTCATTCGCACGAAGGTATCCATTCAAATTCATTCGTACGAAGGAATTAGAATGGATCGTACGAAGGAATTAGAATGGATCGTACGAATGAATTAGAATGGATACATTCGTGCGAATGAATTAGAATGGATCGTACGAATGAATTAGAATGGATTGTGCGAATGAATAAGAATGGATCGTACGAATGAATTAGAATGGATCGTACGAATGAATTAGAATGGATCGTACGAATGAATTAGAATGGATCGTATGAATGAATTAGAATGGATTGAATTAGAATGAATCGTACGAATGAATTAGCATTGATCGTGCTAATGAATTAGAATGGAACGTACGAATGAATTAGAATGGATCGTAGAATGGATCGTATGAATGAATTAGAATGGATCGTATGAATGAATTAGAATGGATCGTGCGAATAAATTAGAATGGATCGTACGAATGAATTAGAATAGATTGTGCGAATGAATTAGAATGGATCGTACGAATGAATTAGAATGGATCGTACGAATGAATTAGAATGGATCGTATGCATGAATTAGAATGGATCGTGCGAATGAATTAGAATGGATCGTACGAAGGAATTAGAATGGATCGTATGAATGAATTAGAATGGATCGTGCGAATGAATTAGAATGGATCTTACGAATGAAATAGAATGGATTCGCACGAATGTATCCATTCTAATTCATTCGTACGATCCATTCTAATTCATTCGTACAATCCATTCTAATTCATTCGTACAATCCATTCTAATTCATTCGCACGATCCATTCTAATTCATACGATCCATTCTAATTCATTCGTACGATCCATTCTAATTCAATCCATTCTAATTCATTCGTACGATCCATTCTTACTCGTACAATCTATTCTAATTCATTCATACGATCCATCCTAATTCATTCGCACGAATGTATCCATTCTAATTCCTTCGTACGATCCATTCAAATTCATTCGCACGAATCTATCCATTCTAATTCATTCGTACGATCCATTCTAATTCGATCGCACGATCCATTCTAATTCATTAATATGATCCAATCTAATTCATTCATACGATCTATTCTAATTCATTCGCACGAATATATCCTTTCTAATTCATTTGTACGATCCATTCTAATTCATTCGCACAATCTATTCAAATTCATTCGAACCGAATGATCCATTCTTTTTTATTCGTACGATCCATTCTTACTCATTCGTACGATCCATTCTAATTCATTTGCACGAAGGTATCCATTCTAATTCATTCGTACTATCCATTCTAATTCCTTCGTACAATCCATTCTAATTCCTTCGTACGATCCATTCTAATTCATTCGTACGATCCATTCTAATTCATTCGTACGATCCATTCTAATTACTTCGTATGATCCATTCTAATTCATTCGTACGGTATGATTCATTCTAATTCATTCGTACGATTCATTCTAATTCAATCTATTCTAATTAATTCGTACGATCCATTCTAATTCATTCGTACGATCCATTCTAATTCATTCGTACGATTCATTCTAATTCAATCCATTCTAATTCATTCGTACGATCCATTCTTACTCATTCGTATGATCCATTCTAATTCATTCGCACGAATGAATCCATTCTAATTCATTCGCACGATCCATTCTAATTCCTTCGTAAGATCCATTCTAATTCCTTCGTACGATCCATTCTAATTCATTCCCATTAATGTATCCATTCTAATTGATACGTATGATCCATTCTATTTCATTCGTATGATCCATTCTTACTCATTCGTACGATCCATTCTAATTCATTCGCACGAATGAATCCATTCTAATTCATTTGTATGATCCATTCTAATTCATTCGTACAATCCATTCTATTTCATTCGTACGATCCATTCTTACTCATTCATACGATCCATTCGTATCCATTCTAATTCATTCGTACGATCTATTCTAATTCATTCGTACGAATGAATTAGAATGGATCGTATGAATGAATTAGAATGGATGGTGCGAATGAATTAGAATGGATCATATGAATGAATTAGAATGGATCGTATGAATGAAATAGAATGGATCGTGCGAATAAATTAGAATGGATCGTATGAATGAATTAGAATGGATCGTACGAATGAAATAGAATGGATTGTACGAATGAGATAGAATGGATCGTACGAATGAATTAGAATTGATACATTCGTGCGAATCCATTCTATTTCATTCGTACGATCCATTCTAATTCATTCGCACGATCCATTCTAATTCATTCATACGATCCATTCTAATTCATTCGTACGATCCATTCTAATTCTTTCGCACAATCTATTCTAATTCATTCGTACGATCCATTCTAATTCATTCGCACGATCCATTCTAATTCATTCATACGATCCATTCTATTTCATTCGTACGATCCATTCTTACTCATTCGTACGATCCATTCTAATTCATTTGCACGAAGGTATCCATTCTAATTCATTCGTACTATCCATTCTAATTCCTTCGTACGATCCATTCTAATTCATTCATACGATCCATTCTATTTCATTCGTACGATCCATTCTTACTCATTCGTACGATCCATTCTAATTCATTTGCACGAAGGGATCCATTCTAATTCATTCATACTATCCATTCTAATTCATTCGCACAATCTATTCTAATTCATTCGAACGATCCATTCTAAGTCATTCGTACGATCAATTCTAATTCATTCGTACGATCCATTCTAATTCATTCGCACGATCCATTCTAATTCATTAATACGATCCAATCTAATTCATTCGTACGATCAATTCTAATTCATTCGCACGATCCATTCTAATTCATTCGCACGATCCATTCTAATTCATTAATACGATCCAATCTAATTCATTCATATGATCCATTCTAATTCATTCGTACGATTCATTCTAATTCATTCGTACGATTCATTCTAATTCAATCCATTCTAATTCATTCGTACGATCCATTCTAATTCATTCGTACGATTCATTCTAATTCAATCCATTCTAATTCATTCGTACGATCCATTCTTACTCATTCGTACGATCCATTCTAATTCATTCGTACGAATGAATCCATTCTAATTCATTCGTATGATCCATTCTAATTCATTCGCATGAATGTATCCATTCTAATTCATTCGTACGATCCATTCTATCTCATTCGTACAATCCATTCTATTTCATTCGTACGATCCATTCTAATTCATTCGCACGATCCATTCTAATTCATTCGCATGATCCATTCTAATTCATTCGTACGATCGATTCTAATTCATTCATACGATCCATTCTAATTCATTCGCACGAATGTATCCATTCTAATTCATTCGTACGATCCATTCTAATTCATTCGCACAATCCATTCTAATTCATTAATACGATCCAATCTAATTCATTGATACGATCTATTCTAATACATTCGCACGAATATATCCTTTCTAATTCATTCGTACGATCCATTCTAATTCATTCGCACAATCTATTCTAATTCATTCGAACGATCCATTCTAATTCATTCGTGCGAATCCATTCTATTTCATTCGTACGATCCATTCTAATTCATTCATACGGTCCATTCTATTTCATTCGTACGAACCATTCTAATTCATTCATACGATCCATTCTAATTCATTCGCACGATCCATTCTAATTCATTCACACTCATACGATCCATTCTAATTCATTCGCACGAATGTATCCTTTCTAATTCATTCGTACGATCCATTCTAATTCATTTGCACAATCCATTCTAATTCATTCATACAATCCATTCTAATTCATTCATACGATCCATTCTAATTCATTCGTACGATCCATTCTAATTCATTCGAATGAATTAGAATGGATCGTGCGAATGAATTAGAATGGATCGTACGAATGTAATAAAATGGATTCGCACGAATGTATCCATTCTAATTCAATGGATCGTGCGAATGAATTAGAATGGATCGTACGAATGAATTAGAATGGATCGTACGAAGGAATTAGAATGGATCGTACGAATGAATTAGAATGGATCGTACGAATGAATTAGAATGGATTGAATTAGAATGAATCGTACGAATGAATTAGAATGAATCATACCGTACGAATGAATTAGAATGGATCATACGAATGAAATAGAATGGATCGTATGAATGAATTAGAATGGATCGTGCGAATGAATTAGAATGGGTCGTACGAATGAATTAGAATGGATCTAATGCATTCGCACGATCCATTCTAATTCATTAATATGATCCATTCTAATTCATTCGTACGATCCATTCTAATTCCGTCGTATGATCCATTCTAATTCATTCGTACGATCCATTCTAATTCATTCGCACGATCCATTCTAATTCTTTCATACAATCCATTCTAATTCTTTTGCACGAATGTATCCATTCTAATTCATTCGTTCGATCCATTCTAATTCATTCGTACGATCCATTCTAATTCATTCGCACGATCCAATCTAATGCATTCGCACGATCCATTCTAATTCATTAATACGATCCATTCTAATTCATTCGTACGATCCATTCTAATTCCGTCGTATGATCCATTCTAATTCATTCGTATGATTCATTCTAATTCAATCCATTATAATTCATTCATACGATCCATTCTTACTCATTCGTACGATCCATTCTAATTCATTCGCATGAATGAATCCATTCTAATTCATTCGTATGATCCATTCTAATTCATTCGCACGAATGTATCCATTCTAATTCATTCGTACGATCCATTCTAATTCATTCATACGATCTATTCTATTTCATTCGTACGATCCATTCTTACTCATTCGTGCGATCCATTCTAATTCATTTGCACGAAGGTATCCATTCTAATTCATTCGTACTATCCATTCTAATTCCTTCGTATGATCCATTCTAATTCCTTCGTACGATCCATTCTAATTCATTCGTACGATCCATTCCAATTCTTTCACACGATCCATTCTAATTCATTCGCACGATCCATTCTAATTCATTCATACGATCCATTCTATTTCATTCGTACGATCCATTCTAATTCATTCGCACGATCCATTCTAATTCATTCATACGATCCATTCTAATTCATTCGTACGATCCATTCTAATTCATTCGTACGATCCATTCTAATTCATTCGCACAATCTATTCTAATTCATTCGTACGAATGTATCCACTCTAATTCATTCATACGATCCATCCTAATTCATTTGTACGAATGTATCCACTCTAATTCATTCATACGATCCATTCTAATTCATTCGCATGAATGTATCCATTCCAATTCATTCGTACGATCCATTCTAATTCATTCGCACAATCTATTCTAATTCATTCGTACGATCAATTCTAATTCATTACCATGATCCATTCTAATTCATTCGTACGATCTATTCTAATTCATTCGTACGATCCATTCTAATATATTCGCACGATCCATTCTAATTCATTCATACGATCCATTCTATTTCATTCGTATGATCCATTCTAATTCATTCGTACGGTATGATTCATTCTAATTCATTTGTACGATTTATTCTAATTCAATCCATTCTAATTCATTCGTACGATCCATTCTAATTCATTCGTACGATCCATTCTAATTCCTTTGTACGATCCATTCTAATTCATTCGTACGATCCATTCTAATTCATTAGCATGATCCATTCTAATTCATTCGTACGATCTATTCTAATTCATTCGTACGATCCATTAGAATGGATAGTACGAATGAATTAGAATGGATCGTATGAATGAATTAGAATGGATCGTACGAATGAGTAAAAATGGATCATACGAATGAATTAGAATGGATTGAATTAGAATGAATCGTACGAATGAATTAGAATGGATCGTACGAATGAATTAGAATGGATCGTATGAATGAATTAAAATGGATCGTATGAATGAATTAGAATGGATCGTGCGAATGAATTAGAATGGATCGTACGAAGGAATTAGAATGGATCGTACGAAGGAATTAGAATGGATAGTACGAATGAATTAGAATGGATAGTACGAATGAATTAGAATGGATCGTGCGAATGAAGTAAAATGGATCGTATGAATGAAATAGAATGGATCGTATGAATTAGAATGGATCGTACGAATGAAATAGAATGGATCGTACGAATGAATTAGAATAGATTGTGCGAATGGATTAGAATGGATCATACGATTGAGTAAGAATAGATTGTACGAATGAAATAGAATAGATCGTACGAATGAATTAGAATGGATCATGCTAATGAATTAGAATTGATCGTACGAATGAATTAGAATAGATTGTGCGAATGAATTAGAATGGATCGTACTAATGAATTGGAATGGATACATTCGTGCGAATGAATTAGAATGGATCGTATAAATTAGAATGGATCGTACGATTGAGTAAGAATGGATTGTACGAATAAAATAGAATAGATCGTACGAATGAATTAGAAAGGATCATGCTAATGAATTAGAATTGATCGTACGAATGAGTAAGAATGGATCGTACGAATGAAATAGAATGGATCGTATGAATGAATTAGAATGGATCGTACGAATGAATTAGAATGGGTCGTACGAATGGATCGTATGAATGATTTAGAATGGATCGTGCGAATGAATTAGAATGGATTGTACGAATGAAATAGAATGGATCGTACGAATGAATGAGAATGGATCGTATGAATGAATTAGAATGGATTGAATTAGAATGGATCGTACGATAAGAATGGATCGTACGAATGAAATAGAATAGATCGTACGGATAAATGAATTTGGATCGTACGAATGAATTAGAAAGGATATATTCGTGCGAATGAATTAGAATAGATCGTATGAATGAATTAGAATGGATCGTATTAATGAATTAGAATGGATCGTGCGAATGAATTAGAATGGATCGTACGAATGAATTAGAATGGATCTGGATCGTGTATCCATTCTAATTCATTCGTACGACCCATTCTAATTCATTCGTACGATCCATTCTAATTCATTCGCATTCTAATTCATTCCTACGATCCATTCTAATTCATTCATACAATCCATTCTAATTCTTTTGCACGAATGTATCCTTTCTAATTCATTTGTACGATCCAAATTCATTTATCCGTACGATCTATTCTATTTCATTCGTACGATCCATTCTTATCGTACGATCCATTCTAATTCAATCCATTCTAATTCATTCGTACGATCCATTCTAATTCATTCGTACGATCCATTCTATTTCATTCGTACGATCCATTCTAATTCTTTTGCATGAATGTATCCATTCTAATTCATTCTAATTCAATCCATTCTTACTCATTCGTACGATCCATTCTAATTCATTCGTACGATCCAATCTAATTCATTCGTACGATCTATTCTAATTCATTCGCACAATCTATTCTAATTCATTCGTATGATCCATTCTAATTCATTCGCACGATCCATTCGCATTCACTCAAACGATCCATTCTAATTCATTCATATGATCCATTGTAATTCATTCGCACGAATGTATCCATTCTAATTCATTCGTACGATCCATTCTAATTCATTCGTACAATCCATTCTAATTCATTCGCACGATCCATTCTAATTCATTCATACGATCCATTCTATTTCATTCGTACGATCCATTCTTACTCATTCGTATGATCCATTCTTACTCATTCGTACGATCCATTCTAATTCATTCGTACGACCCGTTCTAATTCGTTCGTACGATCCATTCTAATTCATTCGTACGATCCATTCTAATTCATTCGCACGATCCATTCTAATTCATTCGCACGATCCATTCTAATTCATTCTTACGATCCATTCTAATTCATTCGTACGATCCATTCTAATTCATTCGTACTATCCATTCTAATTCATTCATACGATCCATTCTAATTCCTTCGTACGATCCATTCTAATTCATTCGTACGATCCATTCTAATTCATTCGCACGATCCATTCTAATTCATGCATACGATCCATTCTATTTCATTCGTACGATCCATTCTTACTCATTCGTACGATCCATTCTAATTCATTTGCACGAAGGTATCCATTCTAATTCATTCGTACTATCCATTCTAATTCCTTCGTACGATCCATTCTAATTCCTTCGTACGATCCATTCAATTTCATTCATACGATCGTATGAATGAATTAGAATGGATCGTATGAATGAAATAGAATGGATCATACGAATGAATTAGAATGGATCGTGCGAATGAATTAGAATGGATTGTACGAATGAATTAGAATGGATCGTACGAAGGAATTAGAATGGATCGTACGAAGGAATTAGAATGGATAGTACGAATGAATTAGAATGGATACCTTCGTACGAATGATTAGAATGGATTGTGCGATTGAATTAGAATGAATTAGAATGGATCGTACGAATGAATTAGAATGGATTGAATTAGAATGAATCGTACAAATGAATTAGAATGGATCGTGCGAATGAATTAGAATATGGATCGTACGAAGGAATTCGAATGGATCGTACGAATGAATTCGAATGTATCCTTTCTAATTCATTCGTACGATCCATTCTAATTCATTCGTATGATCCATTCTAATTCATTCGTACGATCCATTCTAACTCTTTCGCACGATCCATTCTAATTCATACGCACGATCCTACGAATGAATTAGAATAGATTGTACGAATGAATTAGAAAGGATCTGGATCGTA
Organism: Chamaelirium japonicum; assembly: GCA_947650365.1. NCBI lineage: Eukaryota > Viridiplantae > Streptophyta > Magnoliopsida > Liliales > Melanthiaceae > Chamaelirium > Chamaelirium japonicum. The sequence goes on along the minus strand of OX393559.1, from coordinate 718,053 downwards.
CGAATGAGTTAGAATGGATACACGATCCAGATCCATTCTAATTCATTCGCACAATCTATTCTAATTCATTCGTAGGATCGTGCGAATTAATTAGAATGGATCGTGCGAATGAGTTAGAATAGATCGTACGAATGAATTAGAATGGATCGTACGAATGAATTAGAAAGGATACATTCGTACAAATGAATTACAATGGATCGTATGAATGAATTAGAGTGGATACATTCGTACAAATGAATTAGAATGGATCGTACGAATGAATTAGAACGGATACATTCGTGCGAATGAATTAGAATGGATCATATGAATGAATTAGAATGGATCGTGCGAATGAATTAGAATGGATCGTACGAATGAGTAAGAATGGATCGTACGACTGAAATAGAATGTCGCACGAATGTATCCGTTCTAATTCATTCATACGATCCATTCTAATTCATTCATACGATCCATTCTATTTCATTCGTACGATCCATTCTTACTCATTCGTACGATCCATTCTAATTCATTTGCACGAAGGTATCCATTCTAATTCATTCGTACTATCCATTCTAATTCCTTCGTACGATCCATTCAAATTCATTCATACGATCCATTCTAATTCATTCGCATGAATGTATCCATTCTAAGGATACATTCTAATTCATTCGTACGAATGAATTAGAATAGTACGAATGAATTAGAAAGGATTAGAATGAATTAGAATGGATCGTATGAATGAATTAGAATGGATCGAACGAATGAATTAGAATGGATACATTCGTGCAAAAGAATTAGAATGGATTGTATGAATGAATTAGAATGGATCGTATGAATGAATTAGAATGGATCGTGCGAATGAATTAGAATGGATCGTGCGAATGAATTAGAATGGATCGTACGAATGAATTAGAATGGATCGTATGAATGAATTAGAATGGATCGTATGAATTAATTAGAATGGATTGTGCGAATGAATTAGAATGGATCGTACAAATGAATTAGAATGGATCGTATGAATGAATTAGAATGGATCGTAGTAATGAATTAGAATGGATCCTACGAATGAATTAGAATAGATTGTGCGAATGAATTAGAATGGATCTGGATCGTGTATCCATTCTAATTCATTCGTACGACCCATTCTAATTCATTCGTACGATCCATTCTAATTCATTCGCACGATCCATTCTAATTCATTCATACGATCCATTCTAATTCATTCATACAATCAATTCTAATTCTTTTGCACAAATGTATCCATTCTAATTCATTCGTTCGATCCATTCTAATTCATTCATACGATCCATTCTAATTCATTCTAATCCATTCTAATTCATTCGTACTTTTCTAATTCATTCGTACGAATGAATTAGAATGGATCGTACGAATGAATTAGAATGGATCGTATGAATGAATTAGAATGGATCGTACGAATGAATTAGAATGGATCGTACGAATGAATTAGAATGGATTGAATTAGAATGAATCGTACGAATGAATTAGAGTTGATACATTCGTGTGAATGAATTAAAATGGATAATACGAATGAATTAGAATGGATACATTCGTGCGAATGAATTAGAATGGATCGTATGAATGAATTAGAATGGATCGTACGAAGGAATTAGAATGGATAGTATGAATGAATTAGAATGGATTGTACGAATGAAATAGAATAGATCGTACGAATGAATTAGAATGGATCATGCTAATGAATTAGAATTAATCGTACGAATGAATTAGAATAGATTGTGCGAATGAATTAGAATGGATCGTACGAATGAATTGGAATGGATACATTCGTGCGAATGAATTAGAATGGATCGTATGAATGAATTAGAGTGGATACATTCGTACAAATGAATTAGAATGGATCGTGCGAATGAATTAGAATGGATCGTACGAATGAATTAGAATGGATCGTACGAAGGAATTAGAATGGATCGTACGAATGAATTAGAAAGGATACATTTGAATTCATTCGTACGATCCATTCTAATTCCTTCGTACGATCCATATTCTAATTCATTCGCACGATCCATTCTAATTCATTCATACGATCCCTTCTAATTTATTCGCACGATCCATTCTAATTCATTCGTACGATCCATTCTAATTCATTCGCACAATCTATTCTAATTCATTCGAACGATCCATTCTAATTCATTCGCACGATCCATTCTAATTCATTCATACGATCCATTCTATTTCATTCATACGAAGGAATTAGAAAGGATCGTACGAATGAATTAGAATGGATCGTACGAATAAATTAGAAAGGATACATTCGAATTCATTCGTACGATCCATTCTAATTCATTCGTACGATCTATATTCTAATTCATTCGCACGATCCATTCTAACTCATTCGTACGATCCTTTCTAATTCCTTCGTACGAATGAAATAGAATGGATCGTATGAATGAATTAGAATGGATCGTGCGAATGATCTAGAATGGATCGTTCGAATGAATTAGAATAGATTGTGCGAATGAATTAGAATGGATCGTACGAATGAATTAGAATGGATCGTGCGAATAAATTAGAATGGATCTTATGAATGAATTAGAATGGATCGTGCGAATGAATTAGAATATGGATCGTACGAAGGAATTAGAATGGATCGTACGAATGAATTCGAATGTATCCTTTCTAATTCATTCATACGATCCATTCTAATTCCTTCGTACGATCGATTCTAATTCATTCGTACGATCCATTCTAATTCATTCGCACGATCCATTCTAATTCATTCGTACGATCCAATCTAATTCAATCGTACTATCCATTCTAATTCCTTCGTACAATCCATTCTAATTCCTTCGTATGATCCATTCTTATTCATTCGTACGATCCATTCTAATTCATTCGTACGAATCATTAGAATGGATCGTACGAATGAATTAGAATGGATCGTATGAATGAATTAGAATGGATACATTCGTGCGAATCCATTCTATTTCATTCGTACGATCCATTCTAATTCATTCGCACGATCCATTCTTACTCATTCGTATGATCCATTCTAATTCATTTGCACGAAGGTATCCATTCTAATTCATTCGTACTATCCATTCTACTTCATTCGTACGATCCATTCTATTTCATACGTACGATCCATTCTATTTCATTCGTACGATCCATTCTAATTCATTCGTACAATCTATTCTAATTCATTCGTATGATCCATTCTAATTCATTCATACGATCCATTCTATTTCATTCGTACGATCCATTCTTACTCATTCGTACGATCCATTCTAATTCATTCTAATTCGTGCGAATGTATCCATTCTAATTCATTCGTACGATCCAGTCTAATTCATTCGTACAATCCATTCTAATTCATTCGCACGATCCATTCGCATTCATTCGCACGAATGTATCCATTCTAATTCATTCGTACGATCCATTCTAATTCATTCGTACAATCCATTCTAATTCATTCGCACGATCCATTCTAATTCATTCATACAATCCATTCTATTTCATTCGTACGATCCATTCTTACTCATTCGTGCGATCCATTCGTACGATCCATCATTCGTACGATCCATCATTCGTACGACCCATCATTCGTACGACCCATTCTAATTCATTCGTACGATCCATTCTAATTCATTCGCACGATCCATTCTAATTCATTCGCACGAATGTATCCATTCCAATTCATTCGTACGATCCATTCTAATTCATTCGCACGATCCATTAGAATGGATTGTATGAATGAATTAGAATGGATCGTATGAATGAATTAGAATGGATCGTGCAAATGAATTAGAATGGATCGTACGAATGAATTAGAATGGGTCGTACGAATGAATTAGAATGGATACACGATCTAGATCCATTCTAATTCATTCGCACAATCTATTCTAATTCATTCGTAGGATCCAATCTAATTCATTCATACGATCCATTCTAATCCATTCGTATTCATTCGCATGGATTGAATTAAAATGGATCGTACGAATGAATTAGAATAGATCGTACGAATGAATTAGAATGGATCGTACAAATGAGTAAGAATGGATCGTGCGAATGAATTAGAATGGATCGTACGAATGAAATAGAATGGATTCGCACGAATGTATCCATTCTAATTCATTCATACGATCCTTTCTAATTCATTCGTACGATCCATTCTAATTTCTTCCTATGATCTATTCTTATTCATTCGCACAATCTATTCTAATTCATTCGTACGATCCATTCTAATTCATTCGTACGATCCATTCTAATTCATTCGTACGATCCATTCTAATTCATTCGTACGGTATGATTCATTCTAATTCATTCGTACGATTCATTCTAATTCAATCCATTCTAATTCATTCATACGATCCATTCTATTTCATTCATACAATCCATTCTAATTCATTCGCACGATCCATTCGCATTCACTCAAACGATCCATTCTAATTCATTCATACGATCCATTCTATTTCATTCGTACAATCCATTCTAATTCATTCGTACGATCCATTCTAATTCATTCGTACGATCTAATCGCATTCACTCAAACGATCCATTCTAATTCATTCATACAATCCATTCTAATTCTTTTGCACGAATGTATCCATTCTAATTGATTCGTACGATCCATTCTAATTCATTCGTATGATCTATTCTAATTCATTCGCATGATCCATTCTAATTCCTTCGTACGATCCATTTTAATTCATTCGCACGATCCATTCTAATTCATTCATACGATCCATTCTAATTCATTCGTACGATCCATTCTAATTTCTTCGTATGATCTATTCTAATTTCTTCGTACGATCCATTCTAATTCATTCGCACGATCCATTCTAATTCATTCATACGATCCATTCTAATTCATTCGTACGATCCATTCTAATTCATTCGTACGATCCATTTTAATTCATTCGCACAATCTATTCTAATTCATTCATACGATCCATTCTAATTCATTCGTACGATCCATTCTAATTCATTGGATTGTATGAATGAATTAGAATGGATCGTGCGAATGAATTAGAATGCGAATGAATTAGAATGGATCGTACGAATGAATTAGAATGGGTCGTACGAATGAATTAGAATGGATACACGATCCAGATCCATTCTAATTCATTCACACAATCTATTCTAATTCATTCGTACGATCCATTCTAATTCATTCGCATTCTAATTCATTCGCACGATCCATTCTAATTCATTCATACAATCCATTCTAATTCTTTTGTACGAATGAATGGATCGCACGAATAGTACGAATGAATTAGAATGGATACATACGATCCATTCTATTTCATTCATACGATCCATTTTACTTCATTCGTACGAAGGAATTAGAATGGATCGTACGAAGGAATTAGAATGGATAGTACGAATGAATTAGAATGGATACCTTCGTGCAAATGAATTAGAATGGATCGTACGAATGAGTAAGAATGGATCGTACGAATGAATTAGAATGGATCGTGCGAATGAATTAGAATGGATCGTGCGAATGAATTAGAATGGATCGTACGAATGAATTAGAATGGATCGTACGAATGAATTAGAATAGATTGTGCGAATGAATTAGAATGGATCGTATGAATGAATTAGAATGGATCGTACGAATGAATTAGAATGGATCGTACGAATGAAATAGAATGGATCGTATGAATGAATTAGAATGGATCGTGCGAATGAATTAGAATGGATCGTACGAATGAATTAGAATAGATTGTGCGATTGAATTAGAATGGATCGTGCGAATGAATTAGAATGGATCGTACGAATGAATTAGAATAGATTGTGCGAATGAATTAGAATGGATCGTATGAATGAATTAGAATGGATCGTACGAATGAATTAGAATGGATCGTATGAATGAATTAGAATGGATCGTGAGAATGAATTAGAATGGATCGTACGAAGGAATTAGAATAGATCATACGAAGAAATTAGAATGGATCGTACGAATGAATTAGAATTGATTGTATGAATGAATTAGAATGGATCGTGCGAATGAATTAAAATGGATCGTACGAAGGAATTAGAATGGATCATGCGAATGAATTAGAATAGATCATACGAATGAAGTAGAATGGATCGTACGAATGAATTAGAATGGATACATTCTAATTCATTCGTACGATCCATTCTAATTCATTCATACGATCCATTCTAATTCATTCATATGATCCATTCTAATTCATTCGTACGGTATGATTCATTCTAATTCATTCGTACGATTCATTCTAATTCAATCCATTCTAATTCATTTGTACGATCCATTCTAATACATTCATACGATCCATTCTAATTCATTCATACGATCCATTCGTATCCATTCTAATTCATTCGTACGATTGATTCTAATTCTTTCGTACGATCCATTCTAATTCATTAATACGATCCAATCTAATTCATTCATACGATCCATTCTATTTCATTCGTACAATTCATTCTTACTCATTCGCACGATCCATTCTAATTCATTCGCACGATCCATTCTAATTCATTCGTACGATCCATTCTATTTCATTCATACGATCCATTCTAATTCATTCGTACGATCCATTCTATTTCATTCATACGATCCATTCTAATTCATTCATACGATCCATTCTAATTCATACGATCCATTCTAATTCATTCATACGATCCATTCTAATCTATTCGCACGAATGTATCCATTTTAATTCATTCGCACAATCTATTCTAATTCATTCGTACGATCAATTCTAATTCATTAGCATGATCCATTCTAATTCATTCGTACGATCTATTCTATTTCATTCGTACAATCCATTCGTACTCAACCGTATGATCTATTCTAATTCATTCGCACGAATAGTACGACTGAATTAGAATGAATACCTTCGTGCAAATGAATTAGAATGGATCATACGAATGAGTAAGAATGGATCGAACGAATGAATGGATCATATGAATGAATTAGAATGGATCGTTTGAGTGAATGCGAATGGATCGTGCGAATGAATTAGAAAGGATTGTACGAATGAATTAGAATGGATCGTACGAATGAATTAGAATGGATCGTATGAATGAATTAGAATGGATCGTACGAATGAATTAGAATGGATTGAATTAGAATGAATCGTACGAATGAATTAGAGTTGATACATTCGTGTGAATGAATTAAAATGGATAATACGAATGAGTAAGAATGGATCGTAGAATTAGAATGGATCGTATGAATGAATTAGAATGGATTGTACGAATGAATTAGAATGGATACATTCGTGCGAATGAATTAGAATGGATCGTATTAATGAATTAGAATGGATCGTACGAAGGAATTAGAATGGATAGTACGAATGAATTAGAATGGATACCTTCGTGCAAATGAATTAGAATGGATCGTACGAATGAGTAAGAATGGATCGTACGAATGAAATAGAATAGATCGTATGAATGAATTAGAATGGATCGTATGAATGAATTAGAATGGATACATTCATGCGAATCCATTCTATTTCATTCGTACAATCCATTCTAATTCATTCGCACGATCCATTCTAATTCATTCATACGATCCATTCTAATTCCTTCGTACGATCCATTCTAATTCATTCATACGATCCATTCTAATTCATTCGCACGATCCATTCTAATTCATGCATATGATCCATTCTATTTCATTTGTACGATCCATTCTTACTCATTCGTACGATCCATTCTACTTCATTTGCACGAAGGTATCCATTCTAATTCATTCGTACTATCCATTCTAATTCCTTCGTACGATCCATTCTAATTTCTTCGTACGATCCATTCTAATTCATTCGTACGATCCATTCTAATTCATTCGCACGATCCATTCTAATTCATTCGTACGATCCATTCTATTTCATTCATACGATCCATTCTAATTCATTCATACGATCGTATGAATGAAATAGAATGGATCGTACGAAGGAATTAGAATGGATCGTACGAAGGAATTAGAATGGATAGTACGAATGAATTAGAATGGATACCTTCGTGCAAATGAATTAGAATGGATCGTACGAATAAGTAAGAATGGATCGTACGAATGAAATAGAATGGATCGTATGCATGAATTAGAATGGATCGTGCGAATGAATTAGAATGGATCGTACGAATGAATTAGAATGGATCGTACGAAGGAATTAGAATGGATCGTATTAATGAATTAGAATGGATAGTACGAATGAATTAGAATGGATCATACGAATGAATTAGAATGGATCGTATCAATGAATTAGAATGGATCGTGCGAATGAATTAGAATGGATCGTGCGAATGAATTAGAATGGATCGTACGAATGAATTAGAATGGGTCGTACGAATGAATTAGAATGGATCGTACGAATGAGTAAGAATGGATCGTACGAATGAGTAAGAATGGATCGTACGAATGAAATAGAATGGATCGTATGAATGAATTAGAATGGATCGTGCGAATGAATTAGAATGGATTGTACGAATGAATTAGAATGGATCGTACGAATGAATTAGAATGGATACATTCGTGCGAATCAATTAGAATGGATCATATGAATGAACTAGAATGGATCGTTTGAGTGAATGCGAATGGATCGTGCGAATGAATTAGAATAGATCGTACGAATGAATTAGAATAGATTGTGCGAATGAATTAGAATGGATCGTACGAATGAATTAGATTGGATCGTACGACTGAATTAGAATGGATCGTACGAATGAGTAAGAATGGATTGAATTAGAATGAATTAGAATAGACACATTCATGCAAAAGAATTAGAATGGATCGTACGAATGAAATAGAATGGATCGTACGAATGAATTAGAATGGATCGTACGAATGAATTAGAATGGGTTGAATTAGAATGGATCGTACGATAAGAATGGATCGTATGAATGAAATAGAATAGATCGTACGGATAAATGAATTTGGATCGTACGAATGAATTAGAAAGGATACATTCGTGCAAAAGAATTAGAATGGATTGTATGCATGAATTAGAATAGATCCTGCGAATGAATTAGAATGCGAATGAATTAGAATGGATCGTACGAATGAATTAGAATGGGTCGTACGAATGAATTAGAATGGATACACGTTCCAGATCCATTCTAATTCATTCGTACGATCCATTCTAATTCATTCGCACGATCCATTCTAATTCATTAATACGATCCAATCTAATTCATTCATACGATCTATTCTAATTCATTAGCACGAATATATCCTTTCTAATTCATTCGTATGATCCAAATTCATTTATCCGTACGATCTATTCTATTTCATTCGTACGATCCATTCTAATTCAATCCATTCTAATTCATTCGTACGATCCATTCTAATTCATTCGTACGATCCATTCTATTTCATTCGTACGATCCATTCTAATTCATTCGCACGATCCATTCTAATTCATTCATACGATCCATTCGTACGACCCATTCTAATTCATTCGTACGATCCATTCTAATTCATTCATACGATCCATTCTATTTCATTCGTACGATCCATTCTTACTCATTCGTACGATCAATTCTAATTCATTAGCATGATCCATTCTAATTCATTCGTACGATCTATTCTATTTCATTCGTACAATCCATTCTTACTCAATCGTACGATCCATTCTAATTCATACGATCCATTCTAATTCATTCGCACGAATGTATCCATTCCAATTCATTCGTACGATCCATTCTAATTCATTCGCACAATCTATTCTAATTCATTCGTACGATCAATTCTAATTTATTAGCATGATCCATTCTAATTCATTCGTACGATCTATTCTATTTCATTCGTACAATCCATTCTTACTCAATCGTATGATCCATTCTAATCCATTCGCACAATCTATTCTAATTCATTCGTACGATCCATTCTATTTCATTCGTACGATCCATTCTAATTCATACGATCCATTCTATTTCATTCATACGATCCATTTTACTTCATTCGCACGATCCATTCTAATTCATTCGTACTATCCATTCTAATTCATTCGTACTATCCATTCTAATTCCTTCGTACGATCCATTCGAATTCCTTCGTACGATCCATTCTAATTCATTCGCACAATCCATTCTAATTCATTCGTACGATCCATTCTAATTCATTCATACGATCCATTCTAATTCATTCGTACGATCCATTCTAATTCATTCTTACGATTCATACTAATTCAATCCAATCTAATTCATTCGTACGATCCATTCTTACTCATTCGTACGATCCATTCTAATTCATTCATATGATCCATTCTAATTCATTCGTACTATCCATTCTAATGGATCGTACGAATGAATTAGAATAGATCGTACGAATGAATTAGAATGGATCATGCTAATGAATTAGAATGGATCGTACGAATGAATTAGAATGGATCGTACGAAGGAATTAGAATGGATCGTACGAATGAATTAGAATGGATCGTACGAATGAATTAGAATGGATTGAATTAGAATGAATCGTACGAATGAATTAGAATAAATCATACCGTACGAATGAATTAGAATGGATCGTACGAATGAAATAGAATGGATCGTACGAATGAATTAGAATGGATCGTACGAATGAATTAGAATGGGTTGAATTAGAATGGATCGTACGATAAGAATGGATCGTATGAATGAAATAGAATAGATCGTACGGATAAATGAATTTGGATCGTACGAATGAATTAGAAAGGATACATTCGTGCAAAAGAATTAGAATGGATTGTATGCATGAATTATAATAGATCCTGCGAATGAATTAGAATGCGAATGAATTAGAATGGATCGTACGAATGAATTAGAATGGGTCGTACGAATGAATTAGAATGGATACACGTTCCAGATCCATTCTAATTCATTCGTACGATCCATTCTAATTCATTCGCACGATCCATTCTAATTCATTAATACGATCCAATCTAATTCATTCATACGATCTATTCTAATTCATTAGCACGAATATATCCTTTCTAATTCATTCGTATGATCCAAATTCATTTATCCGTACGATCTATTCTATTTCATTCGTACGATCCATTCTAATTCAATCCATTCTAATTCATTCGTACGATCCATTCTAATTCATTCGTACGATCCATTCTATTTCATTCGTACGATCCATTCTAATTCATTCGCACGATCCATTCTAATTCATTCATACGATCCATTCGTACGACCCATTCTAATTCATTCGTACGATCCATTCTAATTCATTCATACGATCCATTCTATTTCATTCGTACGATCCATTCTTACTCATTCGTACGATCAATTCTAATTCATTAGCATGATCCATTCTAATTCATTCGTACGATCTATTCTATTTCATTCGTACAATCCATTCTTACTCAATCGTACGATCCATTCTAATTCATACGATCCATTCTAATTCATTCGCACGAATGTATCCATTCCAATTCATTCGTACGATCCATTCTAATTCATTCGCACAATCTATTCTAATTCATTCGTACGATCAATTCTAATTTATTAGCATGATCCATTCTAATTCATTCGTACGATCTATTCTATTTCATTCGTACAATCCATTCTTACTCAATCGTATGATCCATTCTAATCCATTCGCACAATCTATTCTAATTCATTCGTACGATCCATTCTATTTCATTCGTACGATCCATTCTAATTCATACGATCCATTCTATTTCATTCATACGATCCATTTTACTTCATTCGCACGATCCATTCTAATTCATTCGTACTATCCATTCTAATTCATTCGTACTATCCATTCTAATTCCTTCGTACGATCCATTCGAATTCCTTCGTACGATCCATTCTAATTCATTCGCACGATCCATTCTAATTCATTCGTACGATCCATTCTAATTCATTCATACGATCCATTCTAATTCATTCATACGATCCATTCTAATTCATTCGTACGATCCATTCTAATTCATTCTTACGATTCATACTAATTCAATCCAATCTAATTCATTCGTACGATCCATTCTTACTCATTCGTACGATCCATTCTAATTCATTCATATGATCCATTCTAATTCATTCGTACTATCCATTCTAATGGATCGTACGAATGAATTAGAATAGATCGTACGAATGAATTAGAATGGATCATGCTAATGAATTAGAATGGATCGTACGAATGAATTAGAATGGATCGTACGAAGGAATTAGAATGGATCGTACGAATGAATTAGAATGGATCGTACGAATGAATTAGAATGGATTGAATTAGAATGAATCGTACGAATGAATTAGAATAAATCATACCGTACGAATGAATTAGAATGGATCATACGAATGAAATAGAATGGATCGTATGAATGAATTAGAATGGATCGTGCGAATGAATTAGAATGGATTGTACGAATGAATTAGAATAGATCGTACGAATGAATTAGAATAGATCATGCTAATGAATTAGAATTGATCGTACGAATGAATTAGAATAGATTGTGCGAATGAATTAGAATGGATCGTACGAATGAATTGGAATGGATACATTCGTGCGAATGAATTAGAATGGATCGTATGAATGAATTAGAGTGGATACATTCGTACAAATGAATTAGGATGGATCGTATGAATGAATTAGAGTGGATACATTCGTACGAATGAATTAGAATAGATTGTGCGAATGAATTAGAATGGATCGTACGAATGAATTAGAATGGATCGTACGAATGAATTAGAATGGATCGTATGAATGAATTAGAATGGATCGTGCGAATGAATTAGAATGGATCATACGAATGAAATAGAATGGATCGTATGAATGAATTAGAATGGATCGTGCAAATGAATTAGAATGGATCGTACGAATGAATTAGAATAGATCGTACGAATGAATTAGAATGGATCATGCAAATGAATTAGAATTGATCGTACGAATGAATTAGAATAGATTGTGCGAATGAATTAGAATGGATCGTACGAATGAATTGGAATGGATACATTCGTGCGAATGAATTAGAATGGATCGTATGAATGAATTAGAGTGGATACATTCGTACAAATGAATTAGGATGGATCGTATGAATGAATTAGAGTGGATACATTCGTACGAATGAATTAGAATAGATTGTGCGAATGAATTAGAATGGATCGTACGAATGAATTAGAATGGATCGTACGAATGAATTAGAATGGATCGTATTAATGAATTAGAATGGATCGGGCGAATGAATTAGAATGGATCGTACGAATGAAATAGAATGGATCGTATGAATGAATTAGAATGGATCGTGCGAATGAATTAGAATGGATCGTACGAATGAATTAGAATAGATCGTACGAATGAATTAGAATGGATCATGATAATGAATTAGAATTGATCGTACGAATGAATTAGAATAGATTGTGCGAATGAATTAGAATGGATCGTACGAATGAATTGGAATGGATACATTCGTGCGAATGAATTAGAATGGTTCGTATGAATGAATTAGAGTGGATACATTCGTACAAATGAATTAGGATGGATCGTATGAATGAATTAGAGTGGATACATTCGTACGAATGAATTAGAATAGATTGTGCGAATGAATTAGAATGGATCGTACGAATGAATTAGAATGTATCGTACAAATGAATTAGAATGGATCGTATGAATGAATTAGAATGGATTGTATGAATGAATTAGAATGGATCGTGCGAATGAATTAGAATGTATCCATTCTAATTCATGCATACGATCAATTCTATTTCATTCGTACGATCCATTCTTACACATTCGTACGATCCATTCTAATTCATTCGTACGATCCATTCTAATTCATTCGTACGATCCATTCTAATTCATTTGTACGAATGTATCCACTCTAATTCATTCATACGATCCATTCTAATTCATTCGCACGAATGTATCCATTCCAGTTCATTCGTACAATCCATTCTAATTCATTCGCACAATCTATTCTAATTCATTCGTACGATCAATTCTAATTCCTTCGTACGATCCATTCTAATTCATTCGTACGATCCATTCTAATTCATTCGTACGATCCATTCTAATTCATTCGCACAATCTATTCTAATTCATTCGTACGATCCATTCTAATTCATTCGCATGATCCATTCTAATTCATTCATACGATCCATTCTATTTCATTCGTACGATCCATTCTTACTCATTCGTACGATCCATTCTAATTCATTTGCACGAAGGTTTCCATTCTAATTCATTCGTACTATCCATTCTAATTCCTTCGTACTATCCATTCTAATTCCTTCGTACGATCCATTCGGATACATTCGTGCGAATCCATTCTATTTCATTCGTACGATCCATTCTAATTCATTCGCACGATCCATTCTAATTCATTCATACGATCCATTCTAATTCATTCGTACGATCCATTCTAATTCATTCGTACGATCCATTCTAATTCATTCGCACAATCTATTCTAATTCATTCGTACGATCCATTCTAATTCATTCGTACGATCCATTCTAATTCATTCGCACAATCTATTCTAATTCATTCGTACGATCCATTCTAATTCATTCATACGATCCATTCTAATTCATTCGTACGATCCATTCTAATTCATTCGCACAATCTATTCTAATTCATTCGTACGATCCATTCTAATTCATTCGCACGATCCATTCTAATTCATTCATACGATCCATTCTAATTCATTCGTACGATCCATTCTAATTCATTCGTACGATCCATTCTAATTCATTCGCACAATCTATTCTAATTCATTCGTACGATCCATTCTAATTCATTCGCACGATCCATTCTAATTCATTCGCACCATCTATTCTAATTCATTCGTACGATCCATTCTAATTCATTCGTACGATCCATTCTAATTCATTCGTACGATTCATTCTAATTCAATCCATTCTAATTCATTCGTACGATCCATTCTTACTCATTCGTACGATCCAATCTAATTCATTCATACGATCCATTCTACGATCCATTCTAATTCATTCGTACGTTCCATTCTAATTCATTCGCACGAATGTATCCATTCTAATTCATTCGTACGATCCATTCAAATTCATTCGTGCGAATCCATTCTTTTTTATTCGTACGATCCATTCTAATTCATTCGCACGATCCATTCTAATTCATTCATACGATCCATTCTAATTCATTCGTACGATCCATTCTAATTCATTCGCACGATCCATTCTAATTCATGCATAAGATCCATTCTAATTCATTACTACGATCCATTCTAATTCATTCGTACGATCCATTCTAATTCCTTCGTATGATCCATTCAAACTTATTCGCACGATCCATTCTAATTCATTTGTACGATCCATTCTATTTCATTCGTACCATCCATGCTAATTCATTCGCACGAATGTATCCATTCTAATTCATTCGTACGATCCATTCTAATTCATTTGTACGAATGTATCCACTCTAATTCATTCATACGATCCATTCTAATTCATTCGTACGATCCATTCTAATTTATTCGCACGATCCATTTTAATTCATTCGTACGATCCATTCTATTTCATTCATACGATCCATTCTAATTCATTCATACGATCTATTCTAATTCTTTCGCACGAATGTATCCATTCTAATTCATTCGTACGATCCATTCTAATTCATTCGCTCGATCCATTCTAATTCATTCATACAATCCATTCTAATTCTTTTGCACGAATGTATCCATTCTAATTCATTCATTCGATCCATTCTAATTCATTCGTACGATCCATTCCAATTCATTCGCACGATCCATTCTTACTCATTCATACGATCCATTCTAATTCATTCGTACGATCTATTCTAATTCATTCATACGATCCATTCTAATTTATTCGCACGATCCATTCTAATTCCTTCGTATGATCCATTCTAATTCATTAGTACGGTATGATTCATTCTAATTCATTCGTACGATTCATTCTAATTCAATCCATTCTAATTCATTCGTACGATCCATTCTAATTCATTCGTACGATCCATTCTAATTCATTCGTACGATTCATTCTAATTCAATCCATTCTAATTCATTCATACGATCCATTCTAATTCATTCGTACGATCTATTCTATTTCATTCGTACAATCCATTCTTACTCAATCGTATGATCCATTCTAATCCATTCGCACAATCTAGTCTAATTCATTCGTACAATCCATTCTAATTCATTCGTACGATCCATTCTAATTTATTCGCACAATCTATTCTAATTCATTCGTACGATCCAATCTAATTCATTCGCACGATCCATTCTAATTCATTCATACGATCCATTCCAATTCATTCGTACGAATGAGTAAGAATGTATCGTACGAATGAAATAGAATGGATTGTACGAATGAATTAAAATGGATACATTCGTGCGAATGAATTATGATGGATCGTATGAATGAATTAGAATGGATCGTTCGAAGGAATTAGAATGGATCGTACGAATGAATTAGAATGGATCGTATGAATGAATTAGAATGGGTCGTGCGAATGAATTAGAATGGATCGTGCGAATGAATTAGAATAGATTGTGCGAATGAATTAGAATGGATTGTACGAATGAATTAGAATGGATCGTACGAATGAATTAGAATGGATCGTACGAAGGAATTAGAATTGATCGTACGAATGAATTAGAATAGATTGTGCGAATGAATTAGAATGGATCGTACGAATGAATTGGAATGGATACATTCGTGCGAATGAATTAGAATGGATCGTATGAATGAATTAGAGTGGATACATTCGTACAAATGAATTAGAATGGATCGTATGAATGAATTAGAATGGATCGTACGAATGAATTAGAATGGATCGTACGAATGAGTAAGAATGGATCGTACGAATGAAATAGAATGGATCGTATGAATGAATTAGAATGGATACGTGCGAATGAATTAGAATTGTGAATTAGAATGGATCATACGAAGGAATTAGAATGGATCGTGCTAATGAATTAGAATGGATTGTGCGAATGAATTAGAATGGATCGTACGAATGACTTAGAATGGATCGTTCGAATGAATTAGATTAGATTGTGCGAATGAATTAGAATGGATCGTACGAATGAATTAGAAAGGATACATTCGTGCGAATGAATTAGAATGGATTGTTTGAGTGTGAATGAATTAGAATGGATCGTGCGAATGAATTAGAATGGATCGTATTAATGAATTAGAATGGATCGTGCGAATGAATTAGAATGGATCGTACGAATGAGTAAGAATGGATCGTGCGAATGAATTAGAATGGATTGTACGAATGAATTAGAATGGATCGTACGAATGAATTAGAATGGATGCATTCGTGCGAATCCATTCTATTTCATTCGTACGATCCATTCTAATTCATTCGCATGATCCATTCTAATTCATTCATACGATCCATTCTAATTCATTCGTACGATCCATTCTAATTCATTCGTACAATCCATTTTAATTCATTCGTACGATCCATTCTAATTCATTCATACGATCCATTCTAATTCATTAGCACAATCTATTCTAATTCATTCGTACGATCCATTCTAATTCATTCGCACGATCCATTCTAATTCATTCGCACGAATGTATCCATTCTAATTCATTTGTACGAATGTATCCACTCTAATTCATTCGTACGATCCATTCTAATTCATTAGCACGATCCATTCTAATTCATTCGTACGATCCATTCTAATTCATTCATACGATCCATTCTAATTCATTCGTACGATCCATTCTAATTCATTCGTACGATCCTTTCTAATTCGTGCGAATGTATCCATTCTAATTCAGTCGTACGATCCATTCTGATTCATCCGTAGGAATGTATCCATTCTAATTCATTTGTACGAATGTACCCACTCTAATTCATTCGTACAATCCATTCTAATTCATTAGCACGATCCATTCTAATTCATTCGTATGATCCATTCTAATTCATTTATACGATCCAATCTAATTCATTTGCACGATCCATTTGCATTCACTCAAACGATCCATTCTAATTCATTCATATGATCCATTCTAATTCATTCGCACGAATGTATCCATTCTAATTCATTCGTACGATCCATTCTAATTCATTCGTGCGAATGAATTAGAATGGAACGTATGAATGAATTAGAATGGAACGTACGAATGAATTAGAATGGATACATTCGTGCAAAAGAAGTAGAATGGATTGTATGAATGAATTAGAATGGATCGTGCGAATGAATTAGAATGGATCGTGCGAATGAATTAGAATGGATACATTCATGCGAATGAATTAGAATGGATCATATGAATGAATTAGAATGGATCGTACGAATGAAATAGAATGGTTCGCATGAATGAATTAGAATGGATCGTGCGAATGAATTAGAATGGATTGTGCGAATGTATTAGAATGGATACCTTCGTGCGAATGAATAAGAATGGATTGTGCGAATGAATTAGAATAGATTGTGCGCATGAATTAGAATGGATCATACGAAGGAATTAGAATGGATCGTACGGATGAATTAGAATGGATCGTGCGAATGAATTAGAATTGGTCGTACGAATGAATTAGAATGGATACACGATCCAGATCCATTCTAATTCATTCGCACAATCTAATCTAATTCATTCGTAGGATCCATTCTAATTCATTACTACGATCCATTCTAATTCATTCGCACGATCCATTCTAATTCATTCGTACGATCCATTCTAATTCATTCGCACGATCCATTCTAATTCATTCATACGATCCATTCTAATTCATTCATACATGTATCCATTCTAATTCATAAGTAAGATCCATTCTAATCCATTCTATTTCGATCGTACGTATGAATTAGAATGGATACCTTCGTGCAAATGAATTAGGATGGATCGTACGAATGAGTAAGAATGGATCGTACGAATGAAATAGAATGGATCGTATGAATGAATTAGAATGGATCGTACGAATGAATTAGAATGGATTGTACGAAGGAATTAGAATGGATCGTACGAATAAAATAGAATGGATCGTACGAATGAAATAGAATGGATCGTACGAATGAATTAGAATAGATTGTGCGAATGGATTAGAATGGATCATACGATTGAGTAAGAATGGATTGTACGAATGAAATAGAATAGATCGTACGAACGAATTAGAATGGATCGTATGAATGAATTAGAATGGATCGTACGAAGGAATTAGAATGGATCATACGAATGAATTAGAATGGATCGTACGAATGAATTAGAATGGATACGAATGGATTGTATGAATGAATTAGAATGGATCGTACGAATGAAATAGAATGGATCGTACGAAGGAATTAGAATGGATCATATGAATGAATTAGAATGGATCGTATGAATGAATTAGAATGGATCATGCGAATAAATTAGAATGGATCGTATGAAAGAATTAGAATGGATCGTACGAATGAATTAGAATGGATCGTGCGAATGAATTAGAATGGATCGTACGAATGAAATAGAATGGATTCGCACGAATGTATCCATTCTAATTCAATGGATCGTGCGAATGAATTAGAATGGATCGTACGAATGAATTAGAATAGATTGTACGAATGAATTAGAATAGATCATACGAATGAATTAGAATGGATACGAATGGATCGTACGAATGAGTACGAATGGATCGTACGAATGAAATAGAATGGATCGTACGAATGAATTAGAATGGATACATTCGTGCGAATGAATTAGAATGGATCATATGAATGAAATAGAATGGATCGTTTGAGTGAATGCGAATGGATCGTACGAATGAACTAGAATGGGTCGTACGAATGAATTAGAATGGATCGTACGAATGAGTAAGAATGGATCGTACGAATGAGTAAGAATGGATCGTACGAATGAATTAGAATGGATCGTACGAATGAATTAGAATGGATACATTCGTGCGAATGAATTAGAATGGATCGTATGAATGAATTAGAATGGATCGTTTGAGTGAATGCGAATGGATCGTGCGAATGAATTAGATTGGATCGTATAAATGAATTAGAATGGATCGTACGAATGAATTAGAATGGATCATGCTAATGAATTAGAATGGATCGTACGAATGAATTAGAGTGGATACATTCGTACAAATGAATTAGAATGGATACATTCGTACGAATGAATTAGAATGGATCGTACGAATGAATTAGAATGGATACATTCGCACGAATTAGAATGGATCGTACGAATGAATTAGAATGGATCGTACGAATGAATTAGAATGGATCGTATGAATGAATTAGATTGGATCGTATAAATGAATTAGAATGGATCGTACGAATGAATTAGAATGGATCGTGCTAATGAATTAGAATGGATCGTACGAATGAATTAGAGTGGATACATTCGTACAAATGAATTAGAATGGATACATTCGTGCGAATGAATTAGAATGGATCGTGCGAATGAATTAGAATGGATCGTACGAATGAATTAGAATAGATTGTGCTAATGAATTAGAATGGATCGTATTAATGAATTAGAATGGATCGTACGAATGAATTAGAATGGATTGTACGAATGAATTAGAATGGATCGTACGAATGAATTAGAATGGATCGTATGAATGAATTAGAATGGATCGTGCGAATGAATTAGAATGGATCGTACGAATGAAATAGAATGGATTCGCACGAATGTATCCATTCTAATTCATTCGTATGATCCATTCTAATTCATTCGTACAATCCATTCTAATTCATTCGCACGATCCATTCTTACTCATTCGTACGATCCATTCTAATTCATTCGCACGATCCATTCTAATTCATTAATACGATCCATTCTAATTCATTCGCACGATCCATTCTAATTCATTCACACTCATACGATCCATTCTAATTCATTCGCACGAATGTATCCTTTCTAATTCATTCGTACGATCCATTCTAATTCATTCGCACAATCTGTTCTAATTCATTCGAACGATCCATTCTAAGTCATTCGTACGATCCAATCTAATTCATTCGCACAATCCATTCTAATTCATTAGCACGATCCATTCTAATTCCTTCGTATGATCCATTCTAATTCACAATTCTAATTCATTCGCACGTATCCATTCTAATTCATTCATACGATCCATTCTATTTCATTCGTACGATCCATTCTTACTCATTCGTACGATCCATTCTAATTCATTCGTACGATCCATTCTAATTCATTCGTACGATCCATTCTAATTCATTTGTACGAATGTACCCACTCTAATTCATTCATACGATCCATTCTAATTCATTCGCACGAATGTATCCATTCCAATTCATTCGTACGATCCATTCTAATTCATTCGCACAATCTATTCTAATTCATTCGTACGATCAATTCTAATTCCTTCGTACGATCCATTCTAATACATTCGTACGATCCATTCTAATTCATTCGTACGATTCATTCTAATTCATTCGCACAATCTATTCTAATTCATTCGCACGACCCATTCTAATTCATTCATACGATCCATTCTAATTCATTCGTATGATCCTTTCTAATTCATTCGTACGATCCATTCTAATTCCTTCGTACGATCCATTCTAATTCATTCATACGATCCATCCTAATTCATTCGCACGAATGTATCCATGCTAATTCATTCATACAATCCATTCTATTTCATTCGTACGATCCATTCTTACTCATTCGTACGAATGAATTAGAATGGATCTTATGAATGAATTAGAATGGATCGTGCGAATGAATTAGAATGGATCGTACGAATGAATTAGAATAGATTGTGCGAATGAATTAGAATGGATCGTCCGAATGAATTAGAATGGATCGTACGAATGAATTAGACTAGATTGTGCGAATGGATTAGAATGGATCATACGATTGAGTAAGAATGGATTGTACGAATGAAATAGAATAGATCGTACGAATGAATTAGAATGGATCGTATGAATGAATTAGAATGGATTGAATTAGAATGAATCGTACGAATGAATTAGAATGGATCGTACGAATGAATTAGAATGGATCGTACGAATGAATTAGAATGGATTGAATTAGAATGAATCGTACGAATGAATTAGAATGAATCATACCGTACGAATGAATTAGAATGGATCATACGAAGGAATTAGAATGGATCGTGCGAATAAATTAGAATGGATCGTATGAATAATTAGAATAGATCGTACGAATGAATTATAATGGATCGTACGAATGAGTAAGAATGGATCGTGCGAATGAATTAGAATGGATCATACGAATGAATTAGAATGGATCGAACATATGAATTAGAATGGATACATTCGTGCAAAAGAATTAGAATGGATGTATGAATGAATTAGAATGGATCGTGCGAATGAATTAGAATGGATCGTACGAATGAATTAGAATAGATACATTCGTGCGAAAGAATTAGAATAGATCGTATGAATGAATTAGAATGGATCGTATGAATGAAATAGAAAGGATCGTACGAATGAATTAAAATGGATCGTGCGAATGAATTAGAATGGATCGTACGAATGAATTTGAATGGATCGTATGAATGAATTAGAGTTGATACATTCGTACAAATGAATTAGAATGGATCGTACGAATGAATTAGAATGGATACATTCGTGCGAATGAATTAGCATGGATCGTACGAATGAAATAGAATGGATCGTACGAATGAATTAGAATGGATCGTGCGAATAAATTAGAATGGATCATACGAAGGAATTAGAATGGATCGTACGAATGAATTAGAATGGATCGTAGTAATGAATTAGAATGGATCGTATGCATGAATTAGAACGGATCGTGCGAATGAATTAGAATGGATCGTACGAATGAATTAGAATGGATCGTATGAATGAATTAGAATGGATCGTGCGAATGAATTAGAATGGATCGTACGAATGAAATAGAATGGATTCGCATAAATGAATTAGAATGGATCGTACGAATGAATTAGAATGGATACATTCGTGTGAATGAATTAGAATGGAACGTACGAATGAATTAGAATGGATCGTAGAATGGATCGTATGAATGAATTAGAATGGATTGTACGAATAAGTAAGAATGGATCGTACGAATGAATTAGAATGGATTGAATTAGAATGAATCGTACGAATGAATTAGAATGGATCGTACGAATGAATTAGAATGGATCGTACAAATGAATTAGAATAGATTGTGTGAATGAATTAGAATGGATCGTGCGAATGAATTAGAGTGGATCATACGAATGAATTAAAATAGATTGTGCGAATGAATTAGAATGGATCGTACGAATGAATTAGAATGGATCGTACGAATGAATTAGAATGGATCGTATGAATGAATTAGAATGGATCGTGCGAATGAATTAGAATGGATCGTACGAATGAATTAGAATAGATTGTGCGAATGAATTAGAATGGATCGTACGAATGAAGTAGAATGGATCGTACGAATGAATTAGAATGGATCGTATAAATGAATTAGAATGGATCGTACGAATGAATTAGAATAGATTGCGCGAATGAATTAGAATGGATCGTACGAATGAATTAGAATGGATCGTACGAATGAATTAGAATGGATTGTGCGGATGAATTAGAATGGATCGTACGAATGAATTAGAATGAATTAGAATAGATCGTGCAGATGAATTAGAATGGATCGTACGAATGAATTAGAATGGATCGTACGAGTGAATTAGAATGGATCATATGAATGAATTAGAATGGATCGTGCGAATGAATTAGAATGGATCGTACGAATGAAATAGAATGGATTCGCACGAATGTATCCGAATGGATCGTACGAAGGAATTAGAATGGATCGTACGAAGGAATTAGAATGGATAGTACGAATGAATTAGAATGGATACCTTCGTGCAAATGAATTAGAATGGATCGTACGAATGAGTAAGAATGGATCGTTCAAATGAAATAGAATGGATCGTATGAATGAATTAGAATGGATCGTGCGAATGAATTAGAATGGATCGTACGAATGAATTAGAATAGATTGTGCGAATGAGTAAGAATGGATCGTACGAATGAATTAGAATGGATTGAATTAGAATGAATCGTACGAATGAATTAGAATGGATCGTACGAATGATTTAGAATGGATCGTACGAATGAAATAGAATGGATCGTATGAATGAATTAGAATGGATCGTGCGAATGAATTAGAATGCATCGTACGAATGAATTAGAATAGATTGTGCGAATGAATTAGAATGGATCGTGCGAATGAATTAGAATGGATCATACGAATGAATTAGAATAGATTGTGCGAATGAATTAGAATGGATCGTACGAATGAATTAGAATGGATCGTACGAATGAAAGAATGGATCGTGCGAATGAATTAGAATGAATTAGAATGGATCGTACGAATGAATTAGAATGGATCGTACGAATGAATTAGAATGGATCATACGAATGAATTAGAATGGATTTATTCGTGCTAATGAATTAGAATGGATCGTACGAATGAGTAAGAATGGATCGTACGAATGAATTAGAATGGATTGAATTAGAAAGAATCGTACGAATGAATTAGAATGGATCGTACGAATGAATTAGAATGGATCGTACGAATGAAATTGAATGGATCGTATGAATTAGAATGGATCGTGCGAATGAATTAGAATGGATCGTATGAATGAATTAGAATAGATTGTGCGAATGAATTAGAATGGATCGTACGAATGAATTAGAATGGATCATACGAATGAATTAGAATGGATCGTATGAATGAATTAGAATGGATCGTGCGAATGAATTAGAATGGATCGTACGAATGAATTAGAATAGATTGTGCGATTGAATAAGAATAGATCATACGAAGAAATTAGAATGGATCGTACGAATGAATTAGAATGGATCGTATGAATGAATTAGAATGGATACATTCGTGCGAATCCATTCTATTTCATTCGTACGATCCATTCTAATTCATTCGCACGATCACATTCTTACTCATTCGTACGATCCATTCTAATTCATTCGTACGATCCATTCTAATTCATTCGTACGATCCATTCTAATTCAATCCATGCGAATGAATACGAATGGATTAGAATGGATCGTACGAATGAATTAGATTGGATCATACGAATGAAATAGAATGGATCGTATGAATGAATTAGAATGGATCGTGCGAATGAAATAGAATGGATTCGCACGAATGTATCCATTCTAATTCAATGGATCGTGCAAATGAATTAGAATGGATCGTACGAATGAATTAGAATGGATCGTACGAATGAATTAGAATGGATCGTACGAATGAATTAGAAAGGATACATTCGTACAAATGAATTAGAATGGATCGTACGAATGAATTAGAGTGGATATGTTCGTGCAAAAGAATTAGAATGGATTGTATGAATGAATTAGAATGGTTCGTACGAAGGAATTAGAATGGATAGTACGAATGAATTAGAATGGATACTATGAATGAATTAGAATGGATCGTACGAATGAATTAGAGTGGATCATATGAATGAATTAGAATGGATCGTATGAATGAATTAGAATGGATCGTGCGAATGAATTAGAATGGATCGTGCGAATGAATTAGAATGGATCGTAAGAATGAATTAGAATGGGTCGTACGAATGAATTAGAATGGATACACGATCCAGATCCATTCTAATTCATTCGCACAATCTATTCTAATTCATTCGTATGATCCAATCTAATTCATTCATACGATCCATTCTAATTCTACGATCCATTCTTACTCATTCGTATTATCCATTTTAATTCATTCACACGAATGTATCCATTCTAATTCATTCGCACGAATGTATCCATTCGCACGAATCCATTCTAACTCATTCGTATTATCCATTTGAATTAGAATGGATTCGCACGAATGTATCCATTCTAATTCATTCGCACGATCCATTCTAATTCATTCGTACGATCCATTCGTACGATCAATTCTATTTCATTCGTACGATCCATTCTAATTCATTTGCACGATCCATTCTAGTTCATTCATACGATCCATTCTAATTCATTCGTACGATCTATATTCTAATTCATTCGCACGATCCATTCTAATTCATTCATACGATCCATTCTAATTTATTCGCACGATCCATTCTAATTCATTCGTACGATCTATTCTATTTCATTCGTACAATCCATTCTTACTCAATCGTATGATCCATTCTAATCCATTCGCACAATATATTCTAATTCATTCATACGATCCATTCTAATTTATTCGCACGATCCATTCTAATTCCTTCGTATGATCCATTCTAATTCGGATCGTGCGAATGAATTAGAATGGATCGTATGAATGAATTAGAATGGATACATTCGTGCAAATGAATTAGAATGGATCGTACGAATGAGTAAGAATGGATCGTGCGAATGAATTAGAATGGATTGTATGAATGAAATAGATTAAATCGTACGAATGAATTAGAATGGATCGTATGAATGAATTAGCATGGATCGTGTGAATGAATTAGAATGGATCGTATGAATGAATTAGAATGGATTCATACGAATGAATTAGAATGGATCGTATGAATGAATTAGAATGGATCGTGCGAATAAATTAGAATGGATCGTACGAATGAATTAGAATGGATCGTATGAATGAATTAGAATGGATCGTAGTAATGAATTAGAATGAATCGTATGAATGAATTACAATGGATACATGATCCAGATCCATTCTAATTCATTCGCATAATCTATTCTAATTCATTCGTAGGATCATGCGAATGAATTAGAATAGATACATTCGTGTGAATGAATTAAAATGGATAATACGAATGAGTAAGAATGGATCGTAGAATTAGAATGGATTGTCTGAATGAATTAGAATAGATTGTGCGAATGAATTAGAATGGATATGGATCGTGTATCCATTCTAATTCATTCGTACGACCCATTCTAATTCATTCGTACGATCCATTCTAATTCATTCGCACGATCCATTCTAATTCATTCGCACGATCCATTCTAATTCATTCATACGATCCATTCTAATTCATTCATATGATCCACTCTAATTCATTCGTACGATCCATTCTAATTCATTCATAGTATCCATTCTAATTCATTCGTACTATCCATTCTAATTCCTTCGTACGATCCATTCTAATTCATTCATACAATCCATTCTAATTCTTTTGCACGAACGTATCCACTCTAATTCATTCGTACGATCCATTCTAATTCATTTGTACGAATGTATCCTTTCTAATTCATTCGTACGATCCATTCTAATTCATTCGTACGATCCATTCTAATTCATTCGTACGATCCATTCAAATTCATTCGTACGATCCATTCTAATTCATTCGCACGATCCATTGAATTAGAATGGATACATTCGTGCGAATCCATTCTATTTCATTCGTACGATCCATTCTAATTCATTCGCACGATCCATTCTAATTCATTCATACGATCCATTCTATTTCATTCGTACGATCCAATCTAATTCATTCGTACAATCCATTCTAATTCATTCGTACGATCCATTCTAATTCATTCGTACGATCCATTATAATTCATTCGCACGATCCATTGAATTAGAATGGATACATTCGTGCGAATCCATTCTATTTCATTCGTACGATCCATTCTAATTCATTCTCACGATCCATTCTTACTCATTCGTACGATCCATTCTTATTCATTCGTACGATCCATTCTAATTCAATCCATGCGAATAAATACGAATGAATTAGAATGGATCGTACGAATGAATTAGATTGGATCGTACGAATGAAATAGAATGGATCGTATGAATGAATTAGAATGGATCGTGCGAATGAATTAGAATGGATCGTACGAATGAAATAGAATGGATTCGCACGAATGTATCCATTCTAATTCAATGGATCGTGCGAATGAATTAGAATGGATCGTACTAATGAATTATAATGGATCGTACGAATGAATTAGAATGGATCGTACGAATGAATTAGAAAGGATACACTCGTACAAATGAATTAGAATGGATCGTACGAATAAGTTAGAGTGGATACGTTCGTGCAAAAGAATTAGAATGGATTGTATGAATGAATTAGAATGGATCGTACGAAGGAATTAGAATGGATAGTACGAATGAAATAGAATGGATACTACGAATGAATTAGAATGGATCGTATGAATGAATTAGAGTGGATCATATGAATGAATTATAATGGATCGTATGAATAAATTAGAATGGATCGTGCGAATGAATTAGAATGGATCGTGCGAATGAATTAGAATGGATCGTACGAATGAATTAGAATGGGTCGTACGAATGAATTAGAATGGATACACGATCCAGGTCCATTCTAATTCATTCGCACAATCTATTCTAATTCATTCATACGATCCATTCTAATTCTACGATCCATTCTAACTCATTCGTATTATCCATTTTAATTCATTCACACGAATGTATCCATTCTAATTCATTCGCACGATCCTACGAATGAATTAGAATAGATTGTGCGAATGAATTAGAATGGATCTGGATCGTGTATCTATTCTAATTCATTCATACGATCCATTCTAATTCATTACTACGATCCATTCTAATTCATTCATACGATCCATTCTAATTCATTCGTACGATCCATTCTAATTCTTTCGCACGATCCATTCTAATTTATTCATACGATCCATTCTAATTCATTCGTATGAATCCATTCTAATTCATTCATACGATCCATTCTAATTCATTCGCACGATCCATTCTAATTCATTCATACGATCCATTCTAATTCATTCGTACGATCTATTCTATTTCATTCGTACAATCCATTCTAATTCATTCGCACGATCCATTCTTACTCATTCGTACGATCCATTCTAATTCATTTGTACGAATGTATCCATTCTAATTCATTCATACGATCCATTCTAATTCATTCGTACGATCCGAATTAGAATGGATCATACGAAGAATTAGAATGGATCGTGCGAATAAATTAGAATAGATCGTATAAATGAATTAGAATAGATTATGCGAAAGGATTAGAATGGATCATACGATTGAGTAAGAATGGATTGTACGAATGAAATAGAATAGATC
This sequence comes from Chamaelirium japonicum, assembly GCA_947650365.1. NCBI lineage: Eukaryota > Viridiplantae > Streptophyta > Magnoliopsida > Liliales > Melanthiaceae > Chamaelirium > Chamaelirium japonicum. The sequence goes on along the minus strand of OX393559.1, from coordinate 689,207 downwards.
GTACGAATGAATTAGAATGGATCATGCGAAAAAAAAAGGGATCGTATGAATGAATTAGAATGGATCGTGCGAATGAATTAGAATATAGATCGTACGAATGAATTAGAATGGATCGTATGAATGAACTAGAATGGATCGTGCGAATGACTTAGAATGGATCGTACGAATGAAATAGAATTGATCGTACGAATGGATCATACGAATGAATTAGAATGGATCGTACGAATGAATTAGAATGGATACATTCGTGCGAATCTATTCTAATTCAATCCATTCTAATTCATTCGCACGATCCATTCGCATTCACTCAAATGATCCATTCTAATTCATTCATACGATCCATTCTAATTCATTCGTACGATCTATTCTAATTCAATCGTACGATCTATTCTATTTCATTCGTACAATCCATTCTTACTCAATCGTATGATCCATTCTAATTCATTCGCACGAATGAATCCATTCTAATTCATTCGTATGATCCATTCTAATTCATTCGCATGAATGTATCCATTCTAATTCATTCGTACGATCCATTCTATCTCATTCGTACAATCCATTCTATTTCATTCGTACGATCCATTCTAATTCATTCGCATGATCCATTCTACTCATTCGTACGATCCATTCTAATTCATTCGCACGAATGAATCCATTCTAATTCATTCGTATGATCCATTCTAATTCATTCGTACAATTCATTCTATTTCATTCGTACGATCCATTCTTACTCATTCGTACGATCCATTCGTATCCATTCTAATTCATTCGTACGATCTATTCTAATTCATTCGTACGATCCTACGAATGAATTAGAATAGATTGTGCGAATGAATTAGAATGGATCTGGATCGTGTATCCATTCTAATTCATTCGTACGACCCATTCTAATTCATTCGTACGATCCATTCTAATTCATTCGCACGATCCATTCTAATTCATTCGCACGATCCATTCTAATTCATTACTACGATCCATTCTAATTCATTCATACGATCCATTCTAATTCATTCGAATGATCCATTCTAATTCATTCGTACGATCCATTCGTACGATCAATTCTATTTCATTCGTACGATCCATTCTAATTCATTCGCACGATCCATTCTAATTCATTACTACGATCCATTCTAATTCATTCATACGATCCATTCTAATTCATTCGAACGATCCATTCTAATTCATTCGTACGATCCATTCGTACGATCAATTCGTACAAATGAATTAGAATGGATCGTGCGAATGAATTAGAATGGATCGTGCGAATGAATTAGAATGGATCGTACGAATGAATTAGAATGGGTCGTACGAATGAATTAGAATGGATACACAATCCAGATCCATTCTAATTCATTCGCACAATCTATTCTAATTCATTCGTACGATCCATTCTAATTCATTCGCACGATCCATTCTATCTCATTCGTACAATCCATTCTAATTCAATCCATTCTAATTCATTCGTACGATCCATTCTAATTCATTCGTACGATCCATTCTAATTCATTCGTACGATTCATTCTAATTCCTCCGTACGATCCATATTCTAATTCATTCGCACGATCCATTCTAATTCATTCATACGATCCATTCTAATTTATTCGCACAATCTATTCTAATTCATTAGTACGATCCATTCTAATTCAATCATACAATCCATTAGAATGAATTCTAATTCATTCGCACGATCCATTGAATTAGAATGGATACATTCGTGCGAATGAATTAGAATGGATCGTATGAATGAATTAGAATCGATCGTACGAGTGAATTAGAATGGATCATGCGAATGAATTAGAATGGATCGTGCGAATGAATTAGAATGGATCGTATGAATGAACTAGAATAGATCGTACGAATGAATTAGAATGGATCGTACGAATGAAATAGAATGGATCGTACGAATGAATTAGAATAGATTGTGCGAATGGATTAGAATGGATCATACGATTGAGTAAGAATGGATTGTACGAATGAAATAGAATAGATCATATGAATGAATTAGAATGGATCGTATGAATGAATTAGAATGGATCGTGCAAATGAATTAGAATGGATCGTACGAATGAATTAGAATGGATCGTACGAAGGAATTAGAATGGATCGTACGAATGAATTAGAATGGATCGTACGAATGAATTAGAATGGATACGTATGGATCGTATGAATGAATTAGAATGGATCGTATGAATGAATTAGAATGGATCGTGCGAATGAATTAGAATGGATCGTACGAATGAAATAGAATGGATTCGCACGAATGTATCCATTCTAATTCAATGGATCGTGCGAATGAATTAGAATGGATCGTACGAATGAATTAGAATGGATCGTACGAATGGATTAGAATGGATTGAATTAGAATGAACCATACGAATGAAATAGAATGGATCATGCGAATGAATTAGAATGGATCGTACGAATGAATTAGAATGGATCGTACGAATGACTTAGAATGGATCGTTCGAATGAATTAGAATAGATTGTGCGAATGAATTAGAATGGATCGTTTGAATGAATTAGAATGGATACATTCGTGCGAATCTATTCTATTTCATTCGTAAGATCCATTCTAATTCATTCGTACGATCTATTCTAATTCATTCATACGATCCATTCTAATTCATTCGTACGATCCATTCTAATTCATTCATACGATCCATTCGTACGATCAATTCTATTTCATTCGTACGATCCATTCTAATTCATTCGCACGATCCATTCTAGTTCATTCATACGATCCATTCTAATTCATTCGTACGATCTATATTCAAATTCATTCGCACGATCCATTCTAATTCATTCATACGATCCATTCTAATTTATTCGCACGATCCATTCTAATTCATTCGTACGATCTATTCTATTTCATTCGTAAATGAATTTGGATCGTGGTAATGAATTAGAATGGATCGTGCTAATGAATTAGAATGGATACATTCGTGCGAATGAATTGGAATGGATCATATGAATGAATTAGAATGGATCGTTTGAGTGAATGCGAATGGATCGTGCGAATGAATTAGATTGGATCGTATAAATGAATTAGAATGGATCATATGAATGAATTAGAATGGATCCTGCTAATGAATTAGAATGGATCGTACGAATGAATTAGAGTGGATACATTCGTACAAATGAATTAGAATGGGTACATTCGTATGAATGAATTAGAATGGATCGTACAAATGAATTAGAATGGATACATTCGCACGAATTAGAATGGATCGTACGAATGAATTAGAATGGATCGTACGAATGAATTAGAATGGATCGTATGAATGAATTAGATTGGATCGTTTAAATGAATTAGAATGGATCGTACGAATGAATTAGAATGGATCGTGCTAATCAATTAGAATGGATCGTACGAATGAATTATAGTGGATACATTCGTACAAATGAATTAGAATGGATACATTAGTTCGATCCATTCTAATTCATTCGCACGATCCATTCTAATTCATTCGTACGATCCATTCTAATTCATTCGTACGATCCATTCTAATTCATTCGCACAATCTATACGTTCCATTCTAATTCATTCGAAAGATCCATTCTAATTCATTCGTACGATCCATTCTAATTCATTTGTACGATCCATTCTTACTCATTCGTACGATCCATTCTAATTCATTTGCACGAAGCTATCCATTCTACTTCATTCGTACTATCCATTCTAATTCCTTCTTACGATTCATTCTAATTCCTTCGTACGATCCATTCTAATTCATTCGTACGATCTATTCTAATTCATTCGTACGATCCATTCTAATTCATTCGTACGATACATTCTAATTCATTCGCACAATCCATTCTAATTCATTCGTACGATCCATTCTAATTCATTAGCACGATCTAAATTCATTTATCTGTACGATTGAATTAGAATGGATCGTATGAATGAATTAGAATGGATCGTATGAATGAATTAGAATGGATCGTGCGAATGAATTAGAATGGATCGTGTGAATGAATTAGAATGGATCGTATGATCCATTCGCATGAATGTATCCATTCTAATTCATTCGTACTATCCATTCTAATTCATTCGTACGATCCATTCTAATTCATTCGTACGATAAGAATGGATCGTACGAATGAAATAGAATAGATCGTACGGATAATTAGAATGGATAGTACGAATGAATTAGAATGGATACCTTCGTGCAAAAGAATTAGAATGGATTGTATGAATGAATTAGAATGGATCGTGCAAATGAATTAGAATGGATTGTGCGAATGAATTAGAATGGATCGTACGAATGAATTAGAATGGATCGTGCTAATGAATTAGAATGGATCGTACGAATGAATTAGAGTGGATACATTCGTACAAATGAATTAGAATGGATACATTCGTGCGAATGAATTAGAATGAATCGTGCAAATGAATTAGAATGGATCGTACGAATGAATTAGAATAGATTGTGCTAATGAATTAGAATGGATCGTATGAATGAATTAGAATGGATCGTACGAATGAATTAGAATGGATTGTACGAATGAATTAGAATGGATCGTACGAATGAATTAGAATGGATCGTATGAATGAATTAGAATGGATCGTGCGAATGAATTAGAATGGATCGTACGAATGAAATAGAATGGATTCGCACGAATGTATCCATTCTAATTCATTCGTATGATCCATTCTAATTCATTCGTACAATCCATTCTAATTCATTCGCACGATCCATTCTTACTCATTCGTACGATCCATTCTAATTCATTCGCACGATCCATTCTAATTCATTAATACGATCCATTCTAATTCATTCGCACGATCCATTCTAATTCATTCACACTCATACGATCCATTCTAATTCATTCGCACAAATGTATCCTTTCAAATTCATTCGTACGATCCATTCTAATTCATTCGCACAATCTATTCTAATTCATTCGAACGATCCATTCTAAGTCATTCGTACGATCCATTCTAATTCATTCGCACAATCCATTCTAATTCATTAGCACGATCCATTCTAATTCCTTCGTATGATCCATTCTAATTCACAATTCTAATTCATTCGCACGTATCCATTCTAATTCATTCGCACGAATGGATCGTATGAATGAATTAGAATGGATACATTCGTGCAAAAGAATTAGAATGGATTGTATGAATGAATTAGAATATATCGTTTGAGTGAATGCAAATGGATCGTGCGAATGAATTAGAATGGAATGAATTAGAATGGATTGAATTAGAATGAATCGTACGAATGAATTAGAATGGATCGTACAAATGAATTAGAATGGATCGTACGAATGAATTAGAATAGATTGTGCGAATGAATTAGAATGGAACGTACGAATGAATTAGAATGGATCGTACGAATGAATTAGAATGGATCGTATGAATGAATTAGAATGGATCGTGCGAATGAATTAGAAAGGATCGTACGAATGAAATAGAATGGATTCGCACGAATGTATCCATTCTAATTCAATGGATCGTGCGAATGAATTAGAATGGATCGTACGAATGAGTAAGAATGGATTCATACGAATGAATTAGAATGGATCGTATGAATGAATTAGAATGGATCATGCGAATGAATTAGAATGGATCGTGCGAATGAATTAGAATGGATCGTATGAATGAATTAGAATGGAACGTACGAATGAATTAGAATGGATCGTAAAATGGATCGTACGAATGAATTAGAATAGATTGTATGAATGAATTAGAATGGATCGTATGAATGAATTAGAATGGATACATTCGTGCAAATGAATTAGAATGGATCGTACGAATGAATTAGAATGGATACATTCATGCGAATGAATTAGAATGGATCATACGAATGAATTAGAATGGATTCATTCGTGCGAATGAATTAGAATGGATCGTACGAAGGAGTAAGAATGGATCGTACGAATGAATTAGAATGGATCGTATGAATGAATTAGAATGGATACATTCGTGCGAATCCATTCTATTTCATTCGTACGATCCATTCTAATTCATTCGCACGATCCATTCTTACTCATTCATATGATCCATTCTAATTCATTCGTACGATCCATTCTAATTCATTCGTACGATCCATTCTAATTCAATCCATGCGAATGAATACGAATGGATTAGAATGGATCGTACGAATGAATTAGATTGGATCGTATTAATGAATTAGAATGGATCGTACGAATGAACTAGAATGGATACATTCATGCGAATGAATTAGAATGGATCATACGAATGAATTAGAATGGATTCATTCGTGCGAATGAATTAGAATGGATCGTACGAATGAGTAAGAATGGATCGTACGAATGAATTAGAATGGATCGTACGAATGAAATAGAATGGATCGTATGAATGAATTAGAATGGATCGTGCGAATGAATTAGAATGGATCGTACGAATGAATTAGAATAGATTGTGCGAATGAATTAGAATGGATCGTGCGAATGAATTATAATGGATCGTACAAATGAATTAGAATAGATTGTGCGAATGAATTAGAATGGATCGTACGAATGAATTAGAATGGATCGTACGAATGAATTAGAATGGATCGTATGAATGAATTAGAATGGATCATGCGAATGAATTAGAATGGATCGTATGAATGAATTAGAATAGATTGTGCGAATGAATAAGAGTAGATCATACGAAGAAATTAGAATGGATCGTACGAATGAATTAGAATGGATCGTATGAATGAATTAGAATGGATACATTCGTGCGAATCCATTCTATTTCATCCGTACGATCCATTCTAATTCATTCGCACGATCCATTCTTACTCATTCGTACGATCCATTCTAATTTGTACGTACGATTCATTCTAATTCCTTCGTACGATCCAAATTCTAATTCATTCGCACGATCCATTCTAATTCATTCATACGATCCATTCCAATTTATTCGCACGATCCATTCTAATTCATTCGTACGATCCATTCCATTTCCTTCGTACGATCCATTCTAATTCATTCGTATGATCCATTCTAAGTCCTTCGTACGATCCATTCTAATTCATTCGTACGATCCATTCTAATTCACTCGCACGATCCATTGAATTAGAATGGATACATTCGTGCGAATCCATTCTATTTCATTCGTACGATCCATTCTAATTCATTCGCACGATCCATTCTAATTCATTCATACGATCCATTCTATTTCATTCGTACGATCCATTCTAATTCATTCGTACGATCCATTCTAATTCATTCTAATTCATTCGTACGATCCATTCTAATTCATTCGTACGATCCATTCTAATTCATTCGCACAATCTGTTCTAATTTATTAGTACGATCCATTCTAATTCATTCGTACGATCCATTCTAATTCATTCGTACGATCCATTCTAATTCATTCGTACGATCCATTCTAATTCATTCGCACGATCCATTCTAATTCATTCATACGATCCATTCTAATTCCTTCGTACGATCCATTCTAATTCATTCGTACGATCCATTCTAATTCATTCGCACGATCCATTCTAATTCATGCATACGATCCATTCTAATTCATTCGTACGATCCGTTCTAATTCATTCGTACGATCCATTCTAATTCATTCGCACGATCCATTCTATTTCATTCGTACGATCCATTCTATTGCATTCGTATGATCCATTCTAATTCATTCGCACAATCTATTCTAATTCATTCATACGATCCATTCTAATTCATTCGTACGATCCATTGTAATTCATTCGCACAATCTGTTCTAATTCATTAGTACGATCCATTCTAATTCATTCGTACGATCCATTCTAATTCCTTCGTACGATCCATTTTAATTCATTCGCACGATCCTGTCTAATTCATTCATACGATCCATTCTAATTCATTCGTACGATCCATTCTAATTCCTTCGTACGATCCATTCTAATTCATTCGTACGATCCATTCTTACTCATTCGTACGATCCATACTAATTCATTCATACAATCCATTCTAATTCTTTTGCACGAATGTATCCATTAGAATGAATTAGAATGGATCGTACGAATGAATTAGAATGGATCGTGCGAATGAATTAGAATGGATCATATGAATGAATTAGAATGGATCGTATGAATGAATTAGAATGGATCGTGCGAATAAATTAGAATGGATCGTATGAATGAATTAGAATAGATTGTGCGAATGAATTAGAATGGATCATATGAATGAAATAGAATGGATCGTGCGAGTGAATTAGAATGGATCGTACGAATGAATTAGAATGGATCGTATGCATGAATTAGAATGGATCATGCGAATGAATTAGAATGGATCGTACGAAGGAATTAGAATGGATCGTATGAATGAATTAGAATGGATCGTGCGAATGAATTAGAATGGATCATACGAATGAATTAGAATGGATTGTACGAATGAATTAGAATGGATCGTACGAATGAATTAGAATGGATCGTACTAATGAATTAGAATATATTGTGCGAATGAATTAGAATGGATCGTACGAATGAATTAGAATGGATCGTACGAATGAATTAGATTGGATCGTACGAATTAATTAGAAAGGATCGTACGAATTAATTAGAAAGGATCATACGAAGGAATTAGAATGGATCGTACGAATGAATTAGAATGGATCGTACGAATGAATTAGAATGGATCATATGAATGAATTAGAATGGATCGTATGAATGAATTAGAATGGATCGTACGAATGAATTAGAATGGATCGTACGAATGAATTAGAATAGATTGTGCGAATGAATTAGAATGGATCGTGCGAATGAATTAGAATGGATCGTACGAATGAATTAGAATGGATCATGCTAATGAATGAATTAGAATGGATCGTGCGAATGAATTAGAATGGATCGTACGAATGAGTAAGAATGGATCTTGCGAATGAATTAGAATGGATCGTACGAATCAAATAGAATGGATTGTACGAATGAGATAGAATGGATCGTACGAATGAATTAGAATGGATACATTCATGTGAATGAATTAGAATGGATCATACGAATGAATTAGAATGGATTCATTCGTGCGAATGAATTAGAATGGATTGTACGAATGAGTAAGAATGGATCGTACGAATGAATTAGAATGGATTGAATTAGAATGAATCGTATGAATGAATTAGAATGGATCGTACGAATGAATTAGAATGGATCGTACGAATGAATTAGAATGGATTGAATTAGAATGAATCGTACGAATGAATTAGAATAAATCATACCGTACGAATGAATTATAATGGATCATACGAAGGAATTAGAATGGATCGTACGAATGAATTAGAATGGATCGTACGAATGAATTAGAATGGATCGTACGAAGGAATTAGAATGGATCATACGAAGGAATTAGAATGGATAGTACGAATGAATTAGAATGGATACCTTCGTGCAAATAAATTAGAATGGATCGTACGAATTAGTAAGAATGAATTGTACGAATGAAATAGAATGGATCGTATGAATGAATTAGAATGGATCGTACGAATGAATTAGAATGGATCGTATGAATGAATTAGATTGGATCGTACGAATGAATTAGAATAGATCGTACGAATGAATTAGAATGGATCGTACGAATGAATTAGAATGGATCGTATGAATGAATTAGAATAAATCATACGAAGGAATTAGAACGGATCGTACGAATGACTTAGAATGGATCGTTCGAATGAATTAGAATAGATTGTGCGAATGAATTAGAATGGATCGTACGAATGAATTAGAATGGATACATTCGTGCGAATCCATTCTATTTCATTCGTACGATCCATTCTAATTCATTCGTACGATCTATTCTAATTCATTCATACGATCCATTCTAATTCATTCGTTCGATCCATTCTAATTCATTCGTACGATCCATTCGTACAATCAATTCTATTTCATTCGTACGATCCATTCTAATTCATTCGCACGATCCATTCTAGTTCATTCATACGATCCATTCTAATTCATTCGTACGATCTATATTCTAATTCATTCGCACGATCCATTCTAATTCATTCATACGATCTATTCTAATTTATTCGCACGATCCATTCTATATCATTCGTACGATCTATTCTATTTCATTCGTAAATGAATTTGGATCGTGCTAATGAATTAGAATGGATCGTGCTAATGAATTAGAATGGATACATTCGTGCGAATGAATTAGAATGGATCATATGAATGAATTAGAATGGATCGTTTGAGTGAATGCGAATGGATCGTGCGAAAGAATTAGATTGGATTGTATAAATGAATTAGAATGGATCGTACGAATGAATTAGAATGGATCGTACTAATGAATTAGAATGGATCGTACGAATGAATTAGAGTGGATACATTCGTACAAATGAATTAGAATGGATACATTCGTATGAATGAATTAGAATGGATCGTACGAATGAATTAGAATGGATACATTCGCACGAATCGTATGAATGAATTAGAATGGATCGTACGAATGAATTAGAATGGATCGTATGAATGAATTAGATTGGATCGTATAAATGAAGTAGAATGGATCGTACGAATGAATTAGAATGGATCGTGCTAATGAATTAGAATGGATCGTACGAATGAATTAGAGTGGATACATTCGTACAAATGAATTAGAATGGATACATTCGTGCGAATGAATTAGAATGGATCGTATGAATGACTTAGAATGGATCGTTCGAATGAATTAGAATAGATTGTGCGAATGAATTAGAATAGATCGTACGAATGAATTAGAAAGGATACATTCGTGCGAATGAATTAGAATGGATCGTTTGAGTGTGAATAAATTAGACTGGATCGTGTGAATGAATTAGAATGGATCGTATTAATGAATTAGAATGGATCGTGCGAATGAATTAGAATGGATCGTACGAATGAGAAAGAATGGATACATTCGTGCGAATCCATTCTATTTCATTCGTACGATCCATTCTAATTCATTCGCACGATCCATTCTAATTCATTCATACGATCCATTCTAATTCATTCGTACGATCCATTCTAATTCATTCGTACAATCCATTCTAATTCATTCGTACGATCCATTCTAATTCATTCATATGATCCATTCTAATTCATTAGCACAATCTATTCTAATTCATTCGTACGATCCATTCTAATTCATTCGCACGATCCATTCTAATTCATTCGCACGAATGTATCCATTCTAATTCATTTGTACGAATGTATCCACTCTAATTCATTCATACGATCTATTCTAATTCATTAGCACGATCCATTCTAATTCATTCGAACGATCCATTCTAATTCATTTATACGATCCAATCTAATTCATTCATACGATCCATTCTAATTCATTCGTACGATCCATTCTAATTCATTCGTACGATCCATTCTAATTCGTGCGAATGTATCCATTCTAATTCATTCGTACGATCCATTCTAATTCATTTATACGATCCAATCTAATTCATTCGCACGATCCATTCGCATTCACTCAAACGATCCATTCTAATTCATTCGCATTCACTCAAACGAATTAGAATGGATCTTATGAATGAATTAGAATGGATCATACGAATGAATTAGAATGGATTAGAATGGATCGTACGAATGAATTAGAATAGATCGTACGAATGAAATAGAATGGATCGTATGAATGAATTAGAATGGATCGTGCGAATGAATTAGAATGGATCGTACGAATGAAATAGAATGGATTCGCACGAATGTATCCATTCTAATTCAATGGATCGTGCGAATGAATTAGAATGGATCGTACGAATGAGTAAGAATGGATCGTACGAATGAATTAGAATTGATTGAATTAGAATGAATCGTACGAATGAATTAGAATGGATCGTACGAATGAATTAGAATGGATCGTACGAATGAAATAGAATGGATCGTATGAATGAATTAGAATGGATCGTGCGAATGAATTAGAATGGATCGTACGAATGAATTAGAATAGATTGTGCGAATGAATTAGAATGGATCGTGCGAATGAATTAGAATGGATCGTACGAATGAATTAGAATTGATTCTGCGAATGAATTAGAATGGATCGTACGAATGAATTAGAATGGATCGTACGAATGAATTAGAATGGATCGTACGAAGGAATTAGAATGGATTCATTCATATGATCCATTCTAATTCATTCGCACGATCCATTCTTAATCATTCGTACAATCCATTCTAATTCATTCGTACGATCCATTCTAATTCATTCGCACGATCCATTGAATTAGAATGGATACATTCGTGCGAATCCATTCTATTTCATTCGTACGATCCATTCTAATTCATTCGCACGATCCATTCTAATTCATTCATACGATCCATTCTATTTCATTCATACGATCCATTCTAATTCATTCGTTCGATCCATTCTAATTCATTCTAATTCATTCGTACGATCCATTCTAATTCATTCGTACGATCCATTCTAATTCCTTCGTACGATCCATTATGAATGAATTAGAATGGATTGTGCGAATGAATTAGAATGGATCATATGAATTAGAATGGATCGTACGAATGAATTAGAGTGGATACATTCGTACAAATGAATTAGAATGGATACATTCGTGCGAATGAATTAGAATGGATCGTGCGAATGAATTAGAATGGATCGTACGAATGAATTAGAATAGATTGTGCTAATGAATTAGAATGGATCGTATGAATGAATTAGAATGGATCGTACGAATGAATTAGAATGGATACATTCGCACGATGGTGCGAACGAATGAATTAGAATGGATACATTCATACGAATGAATTAGAACGATCCAATCTATTTCATTCGTACGATCCATTCTAATTCATTCGTAAGAATGGATCGTACGATCCATTCGCATTCACTCAAACGATCCATTCTAATTCATTCATACAATCCATTCTAATTCATTCATACGATCCATTCTAATTCATTCGTACGACCCATTCTAATTCATTCTAATTCATTGGGACAATCTATTCTAATTCATTCGCACAAATAGTACGAATGAATTAGAATGGATCGTACAGAATGGATCATACGAAGGAATTAGAATGGATCGTGCGAATGAATTAGAATGGATCGTACGAATGAATTAGAATGGATCGTACGAATGAATTAGAATGGATCGTATGAATGAATTAGATTGGATCGTATTAATGAATTAGAATGGATCGTACGAATGAATTAGAAAGGATTATACGAAGGAATTAGAATGGATCGTACGAATGAATTAGAATGGATCGTACGAATGAATTAGAATGGATCGTACGAAGGAATTAGAATGGATCGAACGAATGAATTAGAATGGATAGTGCGAATGAGTAAGAATGGATCGTACGAATGAATTAGAATGGATCATACGAATGAATTAGAATGGATCGTACGAATGAATTCGAATGTATCCATTCTAATTCATTCATACGATCCATTCTATCTCATTCGTACAATCCATTCTAATTCATTCGTACGATCCATTCTAATTCATTCGCACGATCCATTCTATCTCATTCGTACAATCCATTCTAATTCAATCCATTCTAATTCATTCGTACGATCCATTCTAATTCATTCGTACGATCCATTCTAAATCATTCGTACGATTCATTCTAATTCCTTCGTACGATCCATATTCTAATTCATTCGCACGATCCATTCTAATTCATTCATACGATCCATTCTAATTTATTCGCACGATCCATTCTAATTCATTCGTACGATCCTTTCTAATTCCTTCGTACGATTCATTCTAATTCATTCTCACAATCCATTCTAATTCATTCATACAATCCATTCTAATTCATTCGCACGAATGTATCCATTCTAATTCATTCGTACGATCCATTCTATTTCATTCGTACGATCCATTCTTACTCATTCGTACGATCCATTCTAATTCATTTGCACGAAGGTATCCATCCATTCTATTTCATTCGTACGATCCATTCTTACTCATTCGTACGATCCATTCTAATTCATTTGCACGAAGGTATCCATTCTAATTCATTCGTACTATCCATTCTAATTCCTTCGTACAATCCATTCTAATTCCTTCGTACGCATGAATTCATTCGCACGATCCATTCTAATTCATTCATATGATCCATTCTAATTCATTCGCACGAATATATCCATTCTAATTCATTCGTACGATCCATTCTAATTCATTTGTACGAATGTATCCACTCTAATTCATTCGTATGATCCATTCTAATTCATTTGTACGAATGTATCCTTTCTAATTCATTCGTACGATCCATTCTAATTCATTCGTACGATCTATTCTAATTCATTCATACGATCCATTCTATTTCATTCGTACGATCCATTCTAATTCATTTATATGATCCATTCTAATTCATTCGTACGATCCATTCTATCTCATTCGTACTATCCATTCTAATTCCTTCGTACGATCCATTCTAATTCATTCGCACAATCTATTCTAATTCATTCATACGATCCATTCTAATTCATTCGTACGAATGTATCAACTCTAATTCATTCGTACGATCGATTCTAATTCATTCGTACGATCCATTCTAATTCATTCGCACGATCCATTCTAATTCATTCGCACATATCCATTCTAATTCATTCGTACGATCCATTCTTACTCATTCGTATGATCCATTCTAATTCATTCGTACGATTCATTCTAATTCATTCGTACGATCCATTCTAATTCATTCGTACGATCCATTCTAATTCATTCATACGATCCATTCTAATTCATTCACACAATCTATTCTAATTCATTCGTACGATCCATTCTAATTCATTCGCACGATCCATTCTATTTCATTCGTACGATCCATTCTTACTTATTCATACGATCCATTCTAATTCATTAATAGATTGTGCGAATAAATTAGAATGGATCGTATGAATGAATTAGAATGGATCGTGCGAATGAATTAGAATATGGATCGTACGAAGGAATTAGAATGAATCGTACGAATGAATTAGAATGGATCGTACGAATGAATTAGAATGGATCGTACGAATGAATTAGAATGGATTGAATTAGAATGGATTGTACGAATGAGATAGAATGGATCGTGCGAATGAATTAGAATGGATCGTACGAATGAATTAGAATGGATTGTACGAATGAATTAGAATTGATCGTACGAATGAATTAGAATGGATCGTATGAATGAATTAGATTGGATCGTATAAATGAATTAGAATGGATCGTACGAATGAATTAGAATGGATCGTGCTAATGAATTAGAATGGATCGTACGAATGAATTAGAGTGGATTCATTCGTACAAATGAATTAGAATGGATACATTCGTGCGAATGAATTAGAATGGATCGTGCGAATGAATTAGAATGGATCGTACGAATGAATTAGAATAGATACATTCGTTCGATCCAATCTAATTTATTTATACGATCCAATCTAATTCATTCATACGATCCATTCTAATTCATTCGTACGATCCATTCTAATTCATTCGTACGATCCATTCTAATTCGTGCGAATGTATCCATTCTAATTCATTCATACGATCCATTCTAATTCATTCGTACGAATGTATCCATTCTAATTCATTTGTACGAATGTATCCACTCTAATTCATTCGTACGATCCATTCTAATTTATTAGCACGATCCATTCTAATTCATTCGTACGATCCATTCTAATTCATTTATACGATCCAATCTAATTCATTCGCACGATCCATTCGCATTCACTCAAACGATCCATTCTAATTCATTCATATGATCCATTCTAATTCATTCGCACGAATGTATCCATTCTAATTCATTAGCACGATCAATTCTAATTCATTAGCACGATCCAAATTCATTTACGAATGAAATAGAATAGATCGTACGAATGAATTAGAAAGGATCGTGCGAATAAATTAGAATGGATCGTATGAATGAATTAGAATGGATCGTGCGAATGAATTAGAATATAGATCGTACGAATGAATTAGAATGGATCGTATGAATGAACTAGAATGGATCGTGCGAATGAATTAGAATGGATCGTATGAATGAAATAGAATTGATCGTACGAATGGATCGTACGAATGAATTAGAATGGATCGTACGAATGAATTAGAATGGATCGTATGAATGAATTAGAATAGATCGTACGAATGAATTAGAATGGATCGTACGAATGAAATAGAATGGATTCGCACGAATGTATCCATTCAAATTCATTCGTACGATCCATTCTAATTCATTCGCACAATCTATTCTAATTCATTCGAACGATCCATTCTAAGTCATTCGTACGATCCATTCTAATTCATTCGTACGATCCATTCTAATTTATTCGCACGATCCATTCTGTTTCATTCGTACGGTTCATTCTAATTCAATCCATTCTAATTCATTCGTACGATCCATTCTAATTCATTCGTACGATCCATTCCAATTCATTCACACGATCCATTGAATTAGAATGGATACATTCGTGCGAATCCATTCTATTTCATTCGTACGATCCATTCTAATTCATTCGCACGATCCATTCTAATTCATTCATACGATCCATTATAATGCATTCATACGATCCATTCGTATCCATTCTAATTCATTCGCACGATCCATTCTAATTCATTCATACGATCCATTCTAATTCATTCGTACGATCTATTCTATTTCATTCGTACAATCCATTCTTACTCAATCGTATGATCCATTCTAATCCATTCGCACAATCTATTTTAATTCATTCGTACGATCCATTCTATTTCATTCGTACGATCCATTCTAATTCATTCGCACGATCCATTCTAATTCATTCATACGATCCATTCTAATTCATTCGTACGATCCATTCTAATTCATTCGTACGATCCATTCTAATTCATTCGCACGATCCATTCTAATTCATTCATACGATCCATTCTATTTCATTCGTACGATCCATTCTAATTCATTCGTACGATCCATTCTATTTCATTTGTACGATTCATTCTAATTCAATCCATTCTAATTCATTCATACGATCCATTCTAATTCATTCGTACGATCTATTCTAATTCCTTCGTACGATCCATTGTAATTCATTCGTACGATCCATTCTAATTCATTCACACGATCCATTGAATTAGAATGGATACATTCGTGCGAATGGATTAGAACGATCCAATCTATTTCATTCATACGATCCATTCTAATTCATTCGTAAGAATGGATCGTACGAATGAAATAGAATGGATTAGAATGGATCGTACGAATTAGAATTCATTCATACGATCCATTATTACTCATTCGTACGATTCATTCTAATTCATTCATACGATCCATTCTAATTCATTCATACGATCCATTCGTATCCATTCTAATTCATTCGTACGATCCATTCTAATTCATTCGTACGATCCATTCTAATTCCTTCGTACGATCCATTCTAATTCATTCGTACGATCCATTCTAATTCATTCGCACGATCCATTCTAATTCATTCATACGATCCATTATAATTCATTCGTACGATCTATTCTATTTCATTCGTACAATCCATTCTTACTCAATCGTATGATCCATTCTAATCCATTCGCACAATCTATTCTAATTCATTCGTACGATCCATTCTATTTCATTCATACGATCCATTCTAATTCATTCGCACGATCCATTCTAATTCATTCATACGATCCATTTTAATTCCTTCGTACGAGCCATTCTAATTCATTCGCACGATCCATTGAATTAGAATGGATACATTCGTGCGAATCCATTCTATTTCATTCGTACGATCCATTCTAATTCATTCGCACGATCCATTCTAATTCATTCATACGATCCATTCTATTTCATTCGTACGATCCATTCTAATTCATTCGTACGATCCATTCTAATTCATTCTAATTCATTCGGACGATCCATTCTAATTCATTCGTACGATCCATTCTAATTCCTTCGTATGATCCATTATGAATGAATTAGAATGGATCGTGCGAATGAATTAGAATGGATCGTGCGAATTAGAATGGATCGTATGAATGAATTAGAATGGATTCATTCGTGCGAATGAATTAGAATAGATCGTACGAATGAATTAGAATGGATCGTACGAATGAATTAGAATGGATCGTAAGAATGAATTAGAATAGATTGTGCGAATGAATTAGAATGGGTCGTACGAATGAAATAGAATGGATCGTACAAATGAATTAGAATGGATCGTATGAATGAATTAGAATGGATCGTGCGAATGAATTAGAATGGATACCTTCGTGCAAATGAATTAGGATGGATCGTACGAATAAGTAAGAATGGATCGTACGAATGAAATAGAATGGATCGTATGAATGAATTAGAATGGATCGTACGAATGAATTAGAATGGATTGTACGAATGAATTAGATTGGATCATATGAATCCGTATTAATGAATTAGAATGGATCGTACGACTGAATTAGAATAGATCGTATGAATGAATTAGAATGGATACGAATGGATCGTACGAATGAGTAAGAATGGATCGTACGAATGAAATAGAATGGATTGTACGAATGAATTAGAATGGATACATTCGTGCGAATGAATTAGGATGGATCGTATGAATGAATTAGAATGGATGGTACGAATGAATTAGAATGGATTCATACGAATGAATTAGAATGGATCGTATGAATGAATTAGAATGGATCGTGCGAATAAATTAGAATGGAATGTACGAATGAATTAGAATAGATCGTACGAATGAATTAGAATGGATCGTACGAATGAGTAAGAATCGATCGTACGAATGAAATAGAATGGATCGTACGAATGAATTAGAATGGATCGTATGAATGAATTAGAATGGATTGAATTAGAATGAATCGTACGAATGAATTAGAATGAATCATACCGTACGAATGAATTAGAATGGATCATACGAAGGAATTAGAATGGATCGTGCGAATAAATTAGAATGGATCGTATGAATGAATTAGAATAGATCGTACGAATGAATTAGAATGGATCGTACGAATGAATTAGAATGGATACATTCTTGCGAATGAATTAGAATGGATCGTACGAATGAATTAGAATGGATCGTACGAATGAATTAGAATGGATCGTACGAATGAATTAGAATGGATCGTGCGAATGAATTAGAATGGATCATTCGCACAATCTATTCTAATTTATTCGTACGAATGTATCCATTCTATTTCATTCGTACGATCCATTCTAATTCATTCGTACGATCTATTCTAATTCATTCATACGATCCATTCTAATTTATTTGCACGATCCATTCTAATTCCTTCGTATGATCCATTCTAATTCATTCGTACGGTATGATTCATTCTAATTCATTCGTACGATTCATTCTAATTCAATCCATTCTAATTCATTCGTACGATCCATTCTAATTCATTCGTACGATCCATTCTAATTCATTCGTACGATCCATTCTAATTCCTTCGTATGATCCATTATAATTCATTCGTACGGTATGATTCATTCTAATTCATTCATACGATTCATTCTAATTCAATCCATTCTAATTCATTCGTACGATCCATTCTAATTCATTCGTACGATCCATTCTAATTCATTCGTACGATTCATTCTAATTCAATCCATTCTAATTCATTCGTACGATCCATTCTTACTCATTCGTACGATCCATTCTAATTCATTCGCACGAATGAATCCATTCTAATTCATTCGTATGATCCATTCTAATTCATTCGCATGAATGTATCCATTCTAATTCATTCGTACGATCCATTCTATCTCATTCGTACAATCCATTCTATTTCATTCGTACGATCCAATCTAATTCATTCGCACGATCCATTCTTACTCATTCGTACGATCCATTCTAATTCATTCACACGATCCATTCTAATTCATTCATTAGCATGATCCATTCTAATTCATTCGTACGATCCATTCGTACGATCCATTCTAATTCATTCATACGATCCATTCGATTTCATTCGTACGATCCATTCTTACTCATTCGTACGATCCATCCTAATCCACTCTAATTCGTGCGAATAAATTAGAATGAATTAGAATGGATCGTACGAATGAATTAGATTGGATCGTATTAATGAATTAGAATGGATCGTACGAATGAATTAGAATAGATCGTACGAATGAATAAGAATAGATTGTGCGAATGAATTAGAATGGATCGTGCGAATGAATTAGAATGGATTGTATAAATGAATTAGAATGGATCGTGCGAATGAATTAGAATGGATCGTACGAATGAATTAGAATGGATCGTGCGAATGAATTAGAATAGATCGTATGAATGAATTAGATTGGATCGTATTAATGAATTAGAATGGATCGTACGAATGAATTAGAATGGATCGTACGAATGAGTAAAAATGGATCGTGCGAATGAATTAGAATGGATTGTACGAATGAATTAGAATGGATCGTACGAATGAATTAGAATGGATACATTCGTGCGAATCCATTCTATTTCATTCGTACGATCCATTCTAATTCATTCGCACGATCCATTCTAATTCATTCATACGATCCATTCTAATTCATTCGTACGATCCATTCTAATTCATTCGTACAATCCATTCTAATTCATTCGTACGATCCATTCTAATTCATTCGTACGATCTATTCTAATTCATTCGTACGATCCATTCTAATTCATTAATACGATCCAATCTAATTCATTCATACGATCTATTCTAATTCATTCGCACGATCCATTCTAATTCATTTGTACGATCCATTCTAATTCATTCGCACGATCCATTCTACTTCATTCATACAATCCATTCTAATTCATTATCACGATCCATTCTAATTCATTCGCACAATCTATTCTAATTCATTCGTACGATCTATTCTAATTCATTCGTACGATCAATTCTAATTTATTAATACGATCCAATCTAATTCATTCATACGATCCATTCTAATTCATTCTAATAGCGTGCGAATGAATTAGAATGGATCGTACGAATGAATTAGAATGGATCGTACGAATGAATTAGAATAGATTGTGCGAATGAATTAGAATAGATTGTGCGCATGAATTAGAATGGATCGTACGAATGAATTAGCATGGATCGTACGAATGAATTAGAATGGATCGTACGAATGAATTAGAATAGATCCATTCTTACTCATTCGTACGATCCATTCGTATCCATTCTAATTCATTCATACGATCTATTCTAATTCATTCGTACGATCCATTCTAATTCATTAATACGATGCAATCTAATTCATTCATACGATTCATTCTTATTCATTCGTACGATCCATTCTAATTCCTTCATACGATCCATTCTAATTCATTCGTACGATCCATTCTAATTCCTTCGTACGATCCATTCTAATTCATTCGCACAATCGATTCTAATTCATTAGTACGATCCATTCTATCTCATTTGTACAATCCATTCTATTTCATTCGTACGATCCATTCTAATTCATTCGCACGATCCATTCTAATTCATTCGCACGATCCATTCTAATTCATTCACTCGAATGAATTAGAATGGATACCTTCGTGCAAATGAATTAGAATGGATTGTGCGAATGAATTAGAATGGATCGTACGAATGAGTAAGAATGGATCGTA
This sequence comes from Chamaelirium japonicum, assembly GCA_947650365.1. NCBI lineage: Eukaryota > Viridiplantae > Streptophyta > Magnoliopsida > Liliales > Melanthiaceae > Chamaelirium > Chamaelirium japonicum. The sequence goes on along the minus strand of OX393559.1, from coordinate 667,757 downwards.
CGAATGAATTAGAATGGATTGAATTAGAATGGATTGTGCGAATGAATTAGAATGGATCGTACGAAGGAGTAAGAATGGATCGTACGAATGAATTAGAATGGATTGAATTAGAATGAATCGTGCGAATGAATTAGAATGGATCGTACGAATGAATTAGAATGGATACGAATGGATTAGAATGGATCGTACGAATGAATAAGATTGGATAGTACGAATGAATTAGAATGGATACCTTCGTGCAAATGAATTAGAATGGATCGTACGAATGAGTAAGAATGGATCGTACGAATGAAATAGAATGGATCGTATGAATGAATTAGAATGGATCGTGCGAATGAATTAGAATGGATCGTACGAATGAATTAGAATAGATTGTGCGATTGAATTAGAATGGATCGTACGAATGAATTAGAATGGATCGTACGAATGAAATAGAATGGATCGTATGAATGAATTAGAATGGATCGTGCGAATAAATTAGAATGGATTGTGCGAATGAATTAGAATGGATCATATGAATGAATTAGAATGGATCGTTTGAGTGAATGCGAATGGATCGTGCGAATGAATTAGATTGGATCGTATAAATGAATTAGAATGGATCGTACGAATGAATTAGAATGGATCGTGCTAATGAATTAGAATGGATCGTACGAATGAATTAGAGTGGATACATTCGTACAAATGAATTAGAATGGATACATTCGTACGAATGAATTAGAATGGATCGTACGAATGAATTAGAATGGATACATTCGCACGAATTAGAATGGATCGTACGAATGAATTAGAATGGATCGTACGAATGAATTAGAATGGATCGTATGAATGAATTAGATTGGATCGTGCGAATGAATTAGAATGGATCGTATGAATGAAATAGAATGGATTTGCACGAATGTATCCATTCTAATTCATTCATACGATCCATTCTAATTCATTCATATGATCCATTCAATTTCATTCGTACGAGCCATTCTTACTCATTCGTACGATCCATTCTAATTCATTTGCACGAAGGTATCCATTCTAATTCATTCGTACTATCCATTCTAATTCCTCCGTACGATCCATTCTAATTCATTCGTACGATCCATTCTAATTCATTCATACGATCCATTCTAATTCCTTCGTATGATCCATTATAATTCATTCGTACGGTATGATTCATTCTAATTCATTCGTACGATTCATTCTAATTCAATCCATTCTAATTTATTCGTACGATCCATTCTAATTCATTCGTATGATCCATTCTAATTCATTCGTACGATTCATTCTAATTCAATCCATTCTAATTCATTCGTACGATCCATTCTTACTCATTCGTACGATCCATTCTAATTCATTCGCACGAATGAATCCATTCTAATTCATTCGTATGATCCATTCTAATTCATTCGCATGAATGTATCCATTCTAATTCATTCGTACGATCCATTCTATCTCATTCGTACAATCCATTCTATTTCATTCGTACGATCCATTCTAATTCATTCGCACGATCCATTCTTACTCATTCGTACGATCCATTCTAATTCATTCGCACGATCCATTCTAATTCATTCATTAGCATGATCCATTCTAATTCATTCGTACGATCCATTCTAATTCATTTACACGATCCATTCTAATTCATTCGCACAATCTATTCTAATTCATTCGTACGATCCATTCTAATTCATTCGTACGATCCATTCTAATTCATTCATACGATCCATTCTAATTCATTCATATGATCCATTCTAATTCATTCGTACGATCTATTCTAATTCATTCGTACGATCCATTCTAATTCCTTCGTATGATCCTTTCTAATTCATTCGTATGATCCATTCTAATTCATTAATACTATCCAATCTAATTCATTCGTACGATCCATTCTAATTCATTCGTACGATCCATTCTAATTCATTCGCACAATCTATTCTAATTCATTAGTACGATCCATTCTAATTCATTCGTACGATCCATTCTATTTCATTCGTACGATCCATTCTAATTCATTTGTACGATCCATTCTAATTCATTCGCACGATCCATTCTAATTCATTCATACGATCCATTCTAATTCCTTCGTACGATCCATTATAATTCATTCGTACGATCCATTCAAATTTATTCGCACGATCCATTCTAATTCATGCATACGATCCATTCTAATTCATTCGTACGATCCATTCTAATTCATTCGCACGATCCATTCTATTTCATTCGTATGATCCATTCTAATTCATTCGCACAATCTATTCTAATTCATTCATACGATCCATTTTAATTTATTCGCACGATCCATTCTAATTCATTCATACGATCCATTCTAATTCATTCATATGATCCATTCTAATTCATTCGCACGATCCATTCTAATTCATTCGTACGATCCATTCTAATTCATTCTAATGGATACATTCGTGCAAAAGAATTAGAACGGATTGTATGAATGAATTAGAATGGATCGTACGAATGAGTAAGAATGGATCGTACGAATGAATTAGAATGGATCAAACGAAGGAATTAGAATGGATCGTACGAATGAATTAGAATGGATCGTATGAATGAATTAAAATGGATCGTACGAAGGAATTAGAATGGATCGTACGAATGAATTAGATTGGATCGTGCGAATGAATTAGAATCGATCGTACGAATGAATTAGAGTTGATACATTCGTACGAATGAATTAGAATGGATCGTATGAATGAATTAGAATAGATTGTGCGAATGAATTAGAATGGATCATACGAATGAAATAGAATGGATCGTGCGAATGAATTAGAATCGATCGTACGAATGAATTAGAATGGATCGTATGCATGAATTAGAATGGATCGTGCGAATGAATTAGAATGGATCGTACGATTGAATTAGAATGGATCGTACGAAGGAATTAGAATGGATCGTATGAATGAATTAGAATGGATCATGCGAATGAATTAGAATGGATCGTAAGAATGAATTAGAATGGATCGTACGAATGAATTAGAATGGATCGTACGAATGAATTAGAATTGATCGTACTAATGAATTAGAATAGATTGTGCGAATGAATTAGAATGGATCGTACGAATGAATTAGAATGGATCGTACGAATGAATTAGAATGAATTAGAATGGATCGTACGAATGAATTAGAATGGATCGTACGAATGAAATAGAATGGATCGTATGAATGAATTAGAATGGATCGTGCGAATGAATTAGAATGGATCATACGAATGAAATAGAAGGGATTCGCACGAATGTATCCATTCTAATTCAATGGATCGTGCGAGTGAATTAGAATGGATCGTACGAATGAATTAGAATGGATCGTACGAAGGAATTAGAATGGATCGTACGAAGGAATTAGAATGGATCGTACGAATGAATTAGAATGGATCGTACGAAGGAATTAGAATGGATCGTACGAATGAATTAGAATGGATCGTGCGAATTAATTAGAATGGATCGTATGAATGAATTAGAATGGATCGTGCGAATGAATTAGAATATGGATCGTACGAAGGAATTAGAATGAATCGTACGAATGAATTAGAATGGATCGTACGAATGAATTAGAATGGATCGTACGAATGAATTAGAATAGATTGAATTAGAATGGATTGTACGAATGAGATAGAATGGATCGTGCGAATGAATTAGACTGGATCGTACGAATGAATTAGAATGGATTATACGAATGAGATAGAATGGATCGTATGAATGAATTAGAATGGATACATTCGAATTCATTCGTACGATCCATTCTAATTCAATCGTACGATCCATTCTAATTCATTCGTACGATCCATTCTTACTCATTCGTACGATCCAATCTAATTCATTCGTTCGATCCATTCTAATTCATTCGTATGATCCATTCTAATTCATTCGCACGATCCATTCTAATTCATGCATACGGTCCAATCTAATTCATTCATACGATCCATTCTAATTCATTCGCACGAATGTATCCATTCTAATTCATTCGTACGATCCATTCTAATTCATTCGCACGATCCATTCTAATTCATTCATACAATCCATTCTAATTCTTTTGCACGAATGTATCCATTCTAATTCATTCTTTCGATCCATTCTAATTCATTCGTACGATCCATTCTAATTCATTCGCACGATCCATTCTAATTCATGCATACGATCCAATCTAATTCATTCATACGATCCATTCTAATTCATTCGCACGAATGTATCTATTCTAATTCATTCGTACGATCCATTCTAATTCATTCGTACGATCTATTATAATTCATTCATACGATCCATTCTAATTTATTCGCACGATCCATTCTAATTCCTTCGTATGATCCATTCTAATTCATTCGTACGGTATGATTCATTCTAATTCATTCGTACGATTCATTCTAATTCAATCCATTCTAATTCATTCGTACGATCCATTCTAATTCCTTCGTACGATCCATTCTAATTCATTCGTACGATTCATTCTAATTCAATCCATTCTAATTCATTCGTACGATCCATTCTTACTCATTCGTACGATCCATTCTTACTCATTCGTACGATCCATTCTAATTCATTCGCACGAATGAATCCATTCTAATTCATTCGTATGATCCATTCTAATTCATTCGCACGATCCATTCTAATTCATTCGCATGATCCATTCTAATTCATTCGTACGATCGATTCTAATTCATTCATACGATCCATTCTAATTTATTCGCACGATCCATTCTAATTCATTCATACGATCCATTCTAATTCATTCATTTGATCTATTCTAATTCATTCGCACGATCCATTCTTACTCATTCGTACGATCCATTCTAATTCATTTAGAATGGATACATTCGTGCGAATGAATTAGAATGGATCGTATGAATGAATTAGAATGGATCGTGCGAATGAATTAGAATGGATCGTACGAATGAATTAGAATGGATCGTGGGAATGAATTAGAATGGATTGTAGTAATGAATTAGAATGGATCCTACGAATGAATTAGAATAGATTGTGCGAATGAATTAGAATGGATCTGGATAGTGTATCCATTCTAATTCATTCGTACGACCCATTCTAATTCATTCGCACGATCCATTCTAATTCATTCGTACGATCCATTCCAATACATTCGTACGATCCATTCTATTTCATTCGTACGATCCATTCTAACTCATGCATACAATCCATTCTAATTCATTCGTATTATCCATTTTAATTCATTCAAACGAATGTATCAACTCTAATTCATTCGCACAATCCATTCTAATTCATTCATACAATCCATTCTAATTCATTCGTACTATCCATTTTAATTCATTCACACGAATGTATCAACTCTAATTCATTCGTACGATCCATTCTAATTCCTTCGTACGATCCATGCTAATTCATTCGTACGATCCATTCTAATTCATTCGTACGATGCATTCTAATTCCTTCGTACGATCCATTCTAATTCATTCGTACGATCCATTCTAATTCATTCGCACGATCCATTGAATTAGAATGGATATATTCGTGCGAATCCATTCTATTTCATTCGTACGATCCATTCTAATTCATTCGCACGATCCATTCTAATTCATTTATACGATCCATTCTATTTCATTCGTACGATCCATTCTAATTCATTCGTACGATCCATTCTAATTCATTCTAATTCATTCGTACGATCCATTCTAATTCATTCGTACGATCCATTCTAATTCATTCGCACAATCTATTCTAATTCATTAGTACGATCCATTCTAATTCATTCGTACGATCCATTCTATTTCCTTCGTACGAGCCATTCTAATTCATTCGTACGATCCATTCTAATTCATTCGCACGATCCATTGAATTAGAATGGATACATTCGTGCGAATCCATTCTATTTCATTCGTATGATCGATTCTAATTCATTCATACGATCCATTCTAATTCATTCTAATCCATTCTATTTCATTCATACGATCCATTCTAATTCATTCGTATGATCCATTCTAATTCATTCATACAATCCATTCTAATTCTTTTGCACGAACGTATCCACTCTAATTCATTCGTACGATCCATTCTAATTCATTTGTACGAATGTATCCTTTCTAATTCATTCGTACGATCCATTCTAATTCATTCGTACGATCCATTCTAATTCATTCATACGATCCATTCTAATTCATTCGTACGATCCATTCTAATTCATTCGTACGATCCATTCTAATTCATTCGCACAATCTATTCTAATTCATTCGTACGATCCATCTAATTCATTTGTACGATCCATTCAAATTCATTCGTACGATTCATTCTAATTCAATCCATTCTAATTCATTCCATTCTAATTCATTCGCACGATCCATTCGCATTCACTCAAACGATCCATTCTAATTCATTCATACAATCCATTCTAATCCTTTTGCACGAATGTATCCATTCTAATTCATTCATACGATCCATTCGTGCGAATCCATTCTATTTCATTCGTACGATCCATTCTAATTCATTCGCACGATCCATTCAAATTCATTCGTACGATTCATTCTAATTCCTTCGTACGATCCATATTCTAATTCATTCGCACGATCCATTCTAATTCATTCATACGATCCATTCTAATTTATTCGCATGATCCATTCTAATTCATTCGTACGATCCATTCTAATTCCTTCGTACGATCCATTCTAATTCATTCGTACAATCCATTCTAATTCATTCGCACGATCCATTCTAACTCATTCGTACGATCCATTCTAATTCATTCATACGATCCATTCTAATTTATTCGTACGATCCATTCTAATTCAATCCATTCTAATTCATTCCATTCTAATTCATTCGCACGATCCATTCGCATTCACTCAAACGAATGAATTAGAATGGATACATTCGTGCGAATGAATTGGAATGGATCGTGCGAATGAATTAGAATGGATCGTACGAATGAATTAGAATGGATACATTCGTGCGAATCCATTCTAATTCATTCGTACGATCCATTCTAATTCATTCGCACGATCCATTCTAATTCATTCATACGATCCATTCTATTTCATTCGTACGATCCATTCTAATTCATTCGTACGGTATGATTCATTCTAATTCATTCGTACGATTCATTCTAATTCAATCCATTCTAATTCATTCGTACGATCCATTCTAATTCCTTCGTACGATCCATTCTAATTCATTCGTACGAATCCATTCTATTTCATTCGTACGATCCATTCTAATTCATTCGCACGATCCATTCTAATTCATTCGTACGATCCATTCTAATTCGATCGTACGAATGTATCCATTCTAATTAGAATGGATCGTACGAATGAATTAGAATGGATCGTACGAATGAATTAGAATAGATTGTGCGAATGAATTAGAATAGATTGTGCGCATGAATTAGAATGGATCGTACGAATGAATTAGAATGGATCGTATGAATGAATTAGAATGCATCGTACGAATGAATTAGAATGGATCGTGCGAATGAATTAGAATGGATCGTGCGAATGAATTAGAATGGATCGTACGAATGAATTAGAATGGATTGTACGAATGAGATAGAATGGATCGTGCGAATGAATTAGAATATAGATCGTACGAATGAATTAGAATGGATCATATGAATGAACTATAATGGATCGTGCGAATGAATTAGAATGGATCGTACGAATGAAATAGAATTGATCGTACGAATGGATCGTACGAATGAATTAGAATGGATCGTGCGAATGAATTAGAATGGATCGTACGAATGAATTAGAATGGATCGTACGAATGAAATAGAATGGATTGTACGAATGAGATAGAATGGATCGTACGAATGAATTAGAATCGATTGTGTGAATGAATTAGAATGGATCGTACGAATGAATTAGAATGGGTCCTACGAATGAATTAAAATGGATACACGATCCAGATCCATTCTAATTCATTCGCACAATCTATTCTAATTCATTCGTAGGATCGTACGAATGAATTAGAATAGATCATATGAATGAATTAGAATGGATACGAATAGATCGTACGAATGAGTAAGAATGGATCGTACGAATGAAATAGAATGGATTGTACGAATAAATTAGAATGGATCATACGAATGAATTAGAATGGATTCATTCGTGCGAATGAATTAGAATGGATGGTACGAATGAGTAGAATGGATCGTGCGAATGAATTAGAATGGATCGTACGAATGAAATAGAATGGATTTTACGAATGAGATAGAATAGATCGTACGAATGAATTAGAATGGATACATTCGTATGAATGAATTAGAATCGATCGTACGAATGAATTAGAATGGATCATGCGAATGAATTAGAATGGATCATACGATTGAGTAAGAATGGATTGTACGAATGAAATAGAATAGATCGTACGAATGAATTAGAATGGATCGTATGAATGAATTAGAATGGATCGTACGAATGAATTAGAATGGATACATTCGTGCGAAAGAATTAGAATAGATCGTATGAATGAATTAGAATGGATCGTGCGAATGAATTAGAATGGATCGTACGAATGAAATAGAATGGATTGTACGAATGAGATAGAATGGATCGTACGAATGAATTAGAATGGATACATTCGTGCAAATGAATTAGAATGGATCGTATGAATGAATTAGAGTGGATACATTCGTACAAATGAATTAGGATGGATCGTATGAATGAATTAGAGTGGATACATTCGTACGAATGAATTAGAATAGATTGTGCGAATGAATTAGAATGGATCGTACGAATGATATAGAATGGATTGTACGAATGAATTAGAATGGATCGTATGAATGAATTAGAATGGATCGTGCGAATGAATTAGAATGGATCGTACGAATGAAATAGAATGGATTCGCACGAATGTATCCATTCTAATTCATTCGTACGATCCATTCTAATTCATTCGCACGATCCATTCTAAGTCATTCACACGAATGTATCCATTCTAAATCATTCGTATGATCCATTCTAATTCATTCATACGAATGAATTTGAATGGATACATTCGTGCGAATGAATTAGAATGGATCGTGCGAATGAATTAGAACGATCCATTCTAATTCATTCGCACGATCCATTCTAATTCATTCATACGATCCATTCTATTTCATTCGTATGATCCATTCTAATTCCTTCGTACGATCCATTCTAATTCATTCGTATGATCCATTCTAATTAGAATCTATTCAATTAAAATAGATTGTGCAAAGGAATTAGAATGGATCTTACGAATGAATTAGAATGGAACGTATAGATTGTGCGAATGAATTAGAATGGATCGTACGAATGAATTAGAATGGATCGTCCGAATGAATTAGAATGGATCGTGCGAATGAATTCGAATGGATCGTATGAATGAATTAGAATGGATCGTGCGAATGAATTAGAATGGATCGTATGAATGAAGTAGAATTGATCGTGCGAATGAATTAGAATGGATCGTACGAATGAATTAGAATGGATCGTATGAATGACTTAGAATGGTTCGTTCGAATGAATTAGAATAGATTATGCGAATGAATTAGAATGGATCGTACGAATGAATTAGAATGGATTGTACGAATGAATTAGAATGGATCGTACGAATGAAATAGAATGGATCGTACGAATGAATTAGAATGGATAGTACGAATGAATTAGAATGGATACCTTCGTGCAAATGAATTAGAATGGATCGTACGAATGAGTAAGAATGGATCGTGCGAATGAATTAGAATGGATCGTACGAATTAAATAGAATAGATTCGCAGGAATGTATCCTTTCTAATTCATTCATACGATCCATTCTAATTCATTCATACGATCCATTCTAATGATTCGTACGAATGAATTAGAATGGATCGTACGAATGAATTAGAATGGATCGTACGAAGGAATTAGAATGGATTGTACAAAGGAATTAGAATGGATAGTACGAATGAATTAGATTGGATCGTACGAATGAATTAGAATGGATCGTGCGAATGAATTAGAATGGATCCATTCTAATTCATTCTACGATCCATTCTAATTCATTCGTACGTTCCATTCTAATTCATTCGCACAATCTATTCTAATTCATTCGTACGATCCATTCTAATTCATTTGTACGATCCATTCTAATTCATTCGTACGATTCATTCTAATTCAATCCATTCTAATTCATTCCATTCTAATTCATTCGCACGATCCATTCGCATTCACTCAAACGATCCATTCTAATTCATTCATACAATCCATTCTAATTCTTTTGCACGAATGTATCCATTCTAATTCATTCATACGATACATTCGTGCGAATCCATTCTATTTCATTCGTACGATCCATTCTAATTCATTCGCACGATCCATTCTAATTCATTCGTACGATTCATTCTAATTCCTTCGTACGATCCATATTCTATTTCATTCACACGATCCATTGTAATTCATTCATACGATCCATTCTAATTTATTCGCACGAAACATTCTAATTCATTCGTACGATCCATTCTAATTCCTTCGGACGATCCATTCTAATTCATTCGTATGATCTATTCTAATTCATTCGTACAATCCATTCTAATTCATTCGCACGATCCATTCTTACTCATTCGTACGATCCATTCTAATTCATTCATACGATCCATTCTAATTTATTCGTACGATCCATTCTAATTCAATCCATTGTAATTCATTCCATTCAAATTCATTCGCACGATCCATTCGCATTCACTCAAACGAATGAATTAGAATGGATACATTCGTGCGAATGAATTAGAACGGATCGTGCGAATGAATTAGAATGGATCGCACGAATGAATTAGAATGGATACATTCGTGCGAATCCATCCTAATTCATTCATACGATCCATTCTAATTCATTCGCACGATCCATTCTAATTCATTCATACGATCCATTCTATTTCATTCGTATGATCCATTCTAATTCATTCGTACGGTATGATTCATTCTAATTCATTCGTACGATTCATTCTAATTCAATCCATTCTAATTCATTCGTACGATCCATTCTAATTCATTCGTACGATCCATTCTAATTCCTTCGTACGATCCATTCTAATTCATTCGTACGAATCCATTCTATTTCATTCGTACGATCCATTCTAATTCATTCGCAAGATCCATTCGAATTCATTCATACGATCTATTCTAATTCATTCGCACAATCCATTCTAATTCATTCATACGATCCATTCTATTTCATTCGTATGATCCATTCTAATTCATTCGTACGGTATGATTCATTCTAATTCATTCGTACGATTCATTCTAATTCAATCCATTCTAATTCAATCGTACGATCCATTCTAATTCATTCGTACGATCCATTCTAATTCATTCATACGATCAATTCTATTTCATTCGTACGATCCATTCTAATTCATTCGCACAATCTATTCTAATTAGAATGAATCGTACGAATGAAATAGAATGGATCGTATGATTGAAATAGAATAGATCGTACGAATGAATTATAATGGATCGTATGAATGAATTAGAATGGATCGTGCGAATGAATTAGAATGGATCGTACGAATGAAATAGAATGGATTCGTACGAATGAATTAGAATGGATCGTACGAAGGAATTAGAATGGATCGTACGAATGAATTAGAATGGATCGTACGAATGAATTAAAATGGATTGAATTTGAATGAATCGTACGAATGAATTAGAATGAATCATACCGTACGAATGAATTAGAATGGATCATACAAATGAAATAGAATAGATCGTATGAATGAATTAGAATGGATCGTGCGAATGAATTAGAATGGATCGTATGAATGAATTAGAATGGATTCGCACGAATGTATCCATTCTAATTCATTCGTACGATCCATTCTAATTCATTCGCACTATCCATTCTAATTCATTCGCACGAATGTATCCATTCTAATTCAATGGATCGTGCTAATGAATTAGAATGGATCGTACGAATGAATTAGAATGGATCGTATGAATGAATTAGAATGGATTGAATTAGAATGAACCGTACGAATGAAATAGAATGGATTGTGCAAATTAATTAGAATGGATCGTACGAATGAATTAGAATAGATCGTACGAATGACTTAGAATGGATCGTTCGAATGAATTAGAATAGATTGTGCGAATGAATTAGAATGGATCGTACGAATGAATTAGAATGGATACATTCGTGCGAATCCATTCTATTTTATTCGTACGATCCATTCTAATTCATTCGTACGATTTATTCTAATTCATTCATACGATCCATTCTAATTCATTCGTACGATCCATTCTAATTCATTCGTACGATCCATTCGTACGATCAATTCTATTTCATTCGTACGATCCATTCTAATTCATTCGCACGATCCATTCTAGTTCATTCATAAGATCCATTCTAATTCATTCGTACGATCTATATTCTAATTCATTCGCACGATCCATTCAAATTCATTCATACGATCCATTCTAATTTATTCGCACGATCCATTCTAATTCATTCGTACGATCTATTCTATTTCATTCGTAAATGAATTTGGATCGTGCTAATGAATTAGAATGGATCGTGCTAATGAATTAGAATGGATACATTCGTGCGAATGAATTAGAGTGGATCATATGAATGAATTAGAATGGATCGTTTGAGTGAATGCGAATGGATCGTGCGAATGAATTAGATTGGATCGTATAAATGAATTAGAATGGATCGTACGAATGAATTAGAATGGATCGTGCTAATGAATTAGAATGGATCGTACGAATGAATTTGAGTGGATACATTCGTACAAATGAATTAGAATGGATACATTCGTACGAATGAATTAGAATGGATCGTACGAATGAATTAGAATGGATCGTACGAATGAATTAGAATGGATCGTATGAATGAATTAGAATGGATCGTATGAATGAATTAGATTGGATTGTATAAATGAATTAGAATGGATCGTATGAATGAATTAGAATGGATCGTGCTAATGAATTAGAATGGATCGTACGAATGTATTAGAGTGGATACATTCGTACAAATGAATTAGAATGGATACATTCGTTCGATCCATTCTAATTCATTCGCACGATCCATTCTAATTTATTCGTACGATCCATTCTAATTCATTCGTACGATCCATTCTAATTCATTCGCATAATCTATACGTTCCATTCTAATTCATTCGTAAGATCCATTCTAATTCATTCGTACGATCCATTCTAATTCATTCGTACGATCCATTCTTACTCATTCGTACGATCCATTCTAATTCATTTGCACGAAGGTATCCATTCTACTTCATTCGTACTATCCATTCTAATTCCTTCGTACGATCCATTCTAATTCCTTCGTACGATCCATTCTAATTCATTCGTACGATCTATTCTAATTCATTCGTACGATCCATTCTAATTCATTCGTACGATCCATTCTAATTCATTCGCACAATCCATTCTAATTCATTCGTACGATCCATTCTAATTCATTAGCACGATCCAAATTCATTTATCCGTACGAATGAATTAGAATGGATCGTATGAATGAATTAGAATGGATCGTGCGAATGAATTAGAATGGATCGTGCGAATGAATTAGAATGGATCGTATGATCCATTCGCATGAATGTGTCCATTCTAATTCATTCGTACTATCCATTCTAATTCATTCGTACGATAAGAATGGATCGTACGAATGAAATAGAATAGATCGTACGGATAATTAGAATGGATAGTACGACTGAATTAGAATGGATACCTTCGTGCAAAAGAATTAGAATGGATTGTATGAATGAATTAGAATGGATCGTGCAAATGAATTAGAATAGATTGTGCGAATGAATTAGAATAGATCGTACGAATGAATTAGAATAGATCGTATGTATGAATTAGAATGGATACATTCGTGCGAATGAATTAGAATGGACCGTGCGAATGAATTAGAATGGATCGTACGAATGAATTAGAATGGATCGTACGAAGGAATTAGAATGGATAAACGATCCAGATCCATTCTAATTCATTCGTACGATCCATTCATAGAATGAATCATTCGTACGATCCAGATCCAGTCTAATTCATTCGTCCGATCCATTCTAATTCATTCGCACAATCTATTCTAATTCATTCGAACGATCCATTCTAAGTCATTCGTACGATCCATTCTAATTCATTCGTACGATCCATTCTAATTCATTCGCACGATCCATTCTATTTCATTCGTACGATCCATTCTAATTCATTCGCACGAATGTATCCATTCTAATTCATACGTACGAATGAATTAGAATGGATCGTACGAATGAATTAGAATGGATCGTGTGAATGAATTTGAATGGATCGTACGAATGAAATAGAATGGATTCGCACGAATGTATCCGAATGGATCGTACGAAGGAATTAGAATGGATTGTACGAAGGAATTAGAATGGATAGTACGAATGAATTAGAATGGATACCTTCGTGCAAATGAATTAGAATGGATCGTACGAATGAGTAAGAATGGATCGTACAAATGAAATAGAATGGATCGTATGAATGAATTAGAATGGATCGTGCGAATGAATTAGAATGGATCGTACGAATGAATAAGAATAGATTGTGCGAATGAGTAAGAATGGATCGTACGAATGAATTAGAATGGATTGAATTAGAATGAATCGTACGAATGAATTAGAATGGATCGTACGAATGAATTAGAATGGATCGTACGAATGAAATAGAATGGATTGTATGAATGAATTAGAATGGATCGTGCGAATGAATTAGAATGGATCGTGCGAATGAATTAGAATGGATCGTATGAATGAATTAGAATGGATCGTACGAATGAATTAGAATGGGTCGTACGAATGAATTAGAATGGATCGTACGAATGAATTAGGATAGATTGTGTGAATGAATTAGAATGGATCGTACGAATGAATTAGAATGGATCGTACGAATGAAAGAATGGATCGTGCGAATGAATTAGAATGAATTAGAATGGATCGTACGAATGAATTAGAATGGATCGTACGAATGAATTAGAATGGATCATACGAATGAATTAGAATGGATTCATTTTAATGGATCGTACGAATGAATTAGAATGAATACATTCGCACGAATTAGAAGGGATCGTACGAATGAAATAGAATGGATCGTACGAATGAATTAGAATGGATCGTATGAATGAATTAGATTGGATCGTATAAATGAATTAGAATAGTTCGTACGAATGAATTAGAATGGATCATGCTAATGAATTAGAATGGATCATACGAATGAATTAGAGTAGATACATTCGTACAAATGAATTAGAATGGATACATTCGTGCGAATGAATTAGAATGGATCGTGCGAATGAATTAGAATGGATCGTACGAATGAATTAGAATAGATTGTGCTAATGAATTAGAATGGATCGTATGAATGAATTAGAATGGATCGTACGAATGAATTAGAATGGATTGTACGAATGAATTAGAATGGATCATACGAATGAATTAGAATGGATCGTATGAATGAATTAGAATGGATCATGCGAATGAATTAGAATGGATCGTACGAATGAAATAGAATGGATTCGCACGAATGTATCCATTCTAATTCATTCGTACGATCCATTCTAATTCATTCGTACAATCCATTCAAATTCATTCGCACGATCCATTCTTACTCATTCGTACGATCCATTCTAATTCATTCGCACGATCCATTCTAATTCATTAATACGATCCATTCTAATTCATTCGCACGATCCATTCTAATTCATTCACACTCATATGATCCATTCTAATTCATTCGCACGAATGTATCCTTTCTAATTCATTCGTACGATCCATTCTAATTCATTCGCACAATCTATTCTAATTCATTCGAACGATCCATTCTAAGTCATTCGTACGATCCATTCTAATTCATTCGCACAATCCATTCTAATTCATTAGCACGATCCATTCTAATTCCTTCGTATGATCCATTCTAATTCACAATTCTAATTCATTCGCACGTATCCATTCTTATTCAATCGTACGAATGGATCGTATGAATGAATTAGAATGGATACATTCGTGCAAAAGAATTAGAATGGATTGTATGAATGAATTAGAATGGATCGTTTGAGTGAATGCGAATGGATCGTGCGAAAGAATTAGAATAGAATGAATTAGAATGGATTGAATTAGAATGAATCGTACGAATGAATTAGAATGGATCGTACAAATGAATTAGAATGGATCGTACGAATGAATTAGAATAGATTGTGCGAATGAATTAGAATGGATCGTACGAATGAATTAGAATGGATCGTATGAATGAATTAGAATGGATCGTATGAATGAATTAGAACGGATCGTGCGAATGAATTAGAATGGATCGTACGAAGGAAATAGAATAGATTCGCACGAATGTATCCATTTTAATTCAATAGATCGTGCGAATGAATTAGAATGGATCATACGAATGAGTAAGAATGGATTCATACGAATGAATTAGAATGGATCGTATGAATGAATTAGAATGGATCATGCGAATGAATTAGAATGGATCGTGCGAATGAATTAGAATAGATCGTATGAATGAATTAGAATGAAACGTACGAATGAATTAGAATGGATCGTAGAATGGATCGTACGAATGAATTAGAATAGATTGTATGAATGAATTAGAATGGATCGTATGAATGAATTAGAATGGATACATTCGTGCAAATGAATTAGAATGGATCGTACGAATGAATTAGAATGGATACATTCATGCGAATGAATTAGAATGGATCATACGAATGAATTAGAATGGCTTCATTCGTGCGAATGAATTAGAATGGATCGTACGAATGAGTAAGAATGGATCGTACGAATGAATTAGAATGGATCGTATGAATGAATTAGAATGGATACATTCGTGCGAATCCATTCTAATTCATTCGAATGAATTAGAATGGATCGTATGAATGAATTAGAATGGATACATTCGAATTCATTCGTACGATCCATTCTAATTCATTCGTATGATCCATTCTAATTCATTCGTACGATCCATTCTTACTCATTCGCACTATCCATTCTAATTCATTCGTTCGATCCATTCTAATTCCTTCGTACGATCCATTCTAATTCATTCGTACAATCCATTCTAATTCATTCGTACGATCCATTCTAATTCCTTCGTATGATCCTTTCTAATTCATTCGTACGATCCATTCTAATTCATTAATACGATCCAATCTAATTCATTCATACGATCCATTCTAATTCATTCGTACGATCCATTCTAATTCATTCGTACGATCTATTCTAATTCATTCGCACGATCCATTCTAATTCCTTCGTATGATCCATTCTAATTCATTCGTATGATCCATTCTAATTTATTCATATGATCCATTCTAATTCATTCGTACGATTCATTCTAATTCAATCCATTCTAATTCATTCGTACGATCCATTCTTACTCATTCGTACGATCCATTCTAATTCATTCGCACGAATGAATCCATTCTAATTCATTCGTATGATCCATTCTAATTCATTCGCATGAATTATCCATTCTAAGTCATTCGTACGATCCATTCTATCTCATTCGTACAATCCATTCTATTTCATTCGTACGATCCATTCTAATTCATTCGCACGATCCATTCTAATTCATTCGCATGATCCATTCTAATTCATTCGTACGATCGATTCTAATTCATTCATACGATCCATTCTAATTTATTCGCATGATCCATTCTAATTCATTCATACGATCCATTCTAATTCATTCATATGATCCATTCTAATTCATTCGCACGATCCATTCTTACTCATTCGTACGATCCATTCTAATTCATTTAGAATGGATACATTCGTGCGAATAAATTAGAATGGATCGTATGAATGAATTAGAATGGATCGTGCGAATGAATTAGAATGGATCGTACAAATGAATTAGAATGGATCGTGCGAATGAATTAGAATGGATCGTAGTAATGAATTAGAATGGATCCTACGAAGGAATTAGAATAGATTGTGCGAATGAATTAGAATGGATCTGGATCGTGTATCCATTCTAATTCATTCGTACGACCCATTCTAATTCATTCGCACGATCCATTCTAATTCATTCATACGATCCATTCTAATTCCTTCGTACGATCCATTCTATTTCATTCGTACGATCCATTCTAATTCATGTATACAATCCATTCTAATTCATTCGTATTATCCATTTTAATTCATTCACACGAATGTATCAACTCTAATTCATTCGCACGATCCATTCTAATTCATTCATACAATCCATTCTAATTCATTCGTATTATCCATTTTAATTCATTCACACGAATGTATCAACTCTAATTCATTCGTACGATCCATTCTAATTCCTTCGTACGATCCATGCTAATTCATTCGTACGATCCATTCTTATTCATTCGTACGATCCATTCTAATTCCTTCGTACGATCTATTCTAATTCATTTGTACGATCCATTCTAATTCATTCGCACGATCCATTGAATTAGAATGGATACATTCGTGCGAATCCATTCTATTTCATTCGTACGATCCATTCTAATTCATTCGCACGATCCATTCTAATTCATTCATACGATCCATTCTATTTCATTCGTACGATCAATTCTAATTCATTCGTACGATCCATTCTAATTCATTCTAATTCATTCGTACGATCCATTCTAATTCATTCGTACGATCCATTCTAATTCATTCGCACAATCTATTCTAATTCATTAGTACGATCCATTCTAATTCATTCGTACGATCCATTCTAATTCATTCGTACGATCCATTCTAATTCCTTCGTATGAGCCATTCTAATTCATTCGTACGATCCATTCTAATTCATTCGCACGATCCATTGAATTAGAATGGATACATTCGTGCGAATCCATTCTATTTCATTCGTATGATCCATTCTAATTCATTCATACGATCCATTCTAATTCATTCTAATCCATTCTATTTCATTCGTACGATCCATTCTAATTCATTCGCATGATCCATTCTAATTCATTCATACGATCCATTCTAATTCATTCGTACGATCCATTCTAATTCATTCGTACGATCCATTCTATTTCATTCGCACAATCTATTCTAATTCATTCGTACGATCCATTCTAATTCATTCGCACGATCCATTCTAATTCATTCATACGATCCATTCTAATTCATTCGCACGAATGTATCCATTCCAATTCATTCGTATGATCTATTCTAATTCATTCGCACAATCTATTCTAATTCATTCGTACGATCAATTCTAATTCATTCGCACGTATCCATTCTAATTCATTCATACGATCCATTCTATTTCATTCGTACGATCCATTCTTACTCATTCGTACGATCCATTCTAATTTATTCGTACGATCCATTCTAATTCATTCGTACGATCCATTCTAATTCATTCATACGATCCATTCTAATTCATTCATACGATCCATTCTAATTCCTTCGTACGAATGAATTAGAATGGATCGTACGAATGAATTAGAATGGATACATTCGTGCAAAAGAATTAGAATGGATTGTATGAATGAATTAGAATGGATCGTGCGAATGAATTAGAATGGATCGTAGGAATGAATTAGAATGGATCGTGCGAATGAATTAGAATGGATCGTACGAATGAATTAGAATGGATCGTACGAATGAATTAGAATGGATCGTACGAATGAAATAGAATGGATCGTATGAATGAATTAGAATGGATACGTGCGAATGAATTAGAATTGATCGTACGAATGAATTAGAATAGATTGTGTGAATGAATTAGAATGGATCGTACGAATGAATTGGAATGGATACATTCGTGCGAATGAATTAGAATGGATCGTATGAATGAATTAGAATGGATCGTGCGAATGAATTAGAATGGATCGTACGAATGAATTAGAATGGATCGTGCGAAGGAATTAGAATGGATCGTACGAATGAATTAGAATGGATCGTACGAATGAATTAGAATGGATCATACGAATGAATTAGAATGGATCGTGCGAATGAATTAGAATGGTTCATACGAATGAAATAGAATGGATTCGCACGAATGTATCCATTCTAATTCATTCGTACGATCCATTCTAATTCATTCGTACAATCCATTCTAATTCATTCGCACGATCCATTCGCATTCACTCAAACGATCCATTCTAATTCATTCATATGATCCATTCTAATTCATTCGCACGAATGTATCCATTCTAATTCATTCGTACGATCCATTCTAATTCATTCGTATGATCCATTCTTACTCATTCGTACGATCCATTGTAATTCATTCGTTCGATCCATTCTAATTCATTCGTACGATCCATTTTAATTTATTCGCACGATCCATTCTAATTCATGCATACGATCCAATCTAATTCATTCATCCGATCCATTCTAATTCATTCGCACGAATGTATCCATTCTAATTCATTCGCACGATCCATTCTAATTCATTCATACAATCCATTCAAATTCATTCGTATTATCCATTTTAATTCATTCACACGAATGTATCAACTCTAATTCATTCGTACGATTCATTCTAATTCAATCCATTCTAATTCATTCGTACGATCCAGTCTAATTCAGTACGATCCATTCTAATTCATTCTAATGGATACATTCGTGCAAAAGAATTAGAATGGATTGTATGAATGAATTAGAATGGATCGTGCGAATGAATTAGAATGGATACATTCGTGCGAATGAATTAGAATGGATCGTATGAATGAATTAGATTGGATCGTATGAATGAATTAGAATGGATCGTACGAATGAATTAGAATGGATACCTTCGTGCAAATGAATTAGGATGGATCGTACGAATGAGTAAGAATGGATCGTACGAATGAAATAGAATGGATCGTATGAATGAATTAGAATGGATCGTACGAATGAATTAGAATGGATTGTACGAATGAATTAGAATGGATCGTACGAATGAAATAGAATGGATCGTACGAATGAAATAGAATGGATCGTACGAATGAATTAGAATAGATTGTGCGAATGGATTAGAATGGATCATACGATTGAGTATGAATGGATTGTACGAATGAAATAGAATAGATCGTACGAATGAATTAGAATGGATCGTATGAATGAATTAGAATGGATCGTGCGAATGAATTAGAATGGATCGTACGAATGAATTAGAATGGATCGTACGAAGGAATTAGAATGGATCGTACGAATGAATTAGAATGGATCGTACGAATGAATTAGAATGGATACAATAGATCGTATGATTGAATTAGAATGGATCGTACGAATGAAATAGAATGGATCGTACAAAGGAATTAGAATGGATCATATGAATGAATTAGAATGGATCGTATGAATGAATTAGAATGGATCGTGCGAATAAATTAGAATGGATCGTATGAATGAATTAGAATGGATCGTACGAATGAATTAGAATGGATCGTAGAAATTAATTAGAATGGATCGTACGAATGAATTAGAATGGATCGTATGAATGAATTAGAATGGATCGTGCGAATGAATTGGAATGGATCGTACGAAGGAATTAGAATGGATCGTACGAAGGAATTAGAATGGTTACCTTCGTGCAAATGAATTAGAATAGATCGTACGAATGAGTAAGAATGGATCGTACGAATGAAATAGAATGGATCGTATGAATGAATTAGAATGGATCGTGCGAATGAATTAGAATGGATCGTACGAATGAATTAGAATGGATCGTATGAATGAATTAGAATGGATTGAATTAGAATGAATCGTACGAATGAATTAGAATGGATCGTACGAATGAATTATAATGGATCGTGCGAATGAATTAGAATGGGTCGTACGAATGAATTAGAATGGATACACAATCCAGATCCATTCTAATTCATTCGCACAATCTATTCTAATTCATTCGGAGGATCCATTCTAATTCATTACTACGATCCATTCTAATTCATTCATACGATCCATTCTAATTCATTCGTACGATCCATTCTAATTCATTCGCACGATCCATTCTAATTCATTCCTACGATCCATTCTACTTCATTCGTATGAATCCATTCTAATTCATTCATACGATCCATTCTAATTCTACGATCCATTCTAATTCATTCGTACGATCTATTCTATTTCATTCGTACAATCCATTCTAATTCATTCGTATGATCCATTCTAATTCATTCGTACGATCCATTCTAATTCCTTTGTATGATCCATTCTAATTCATTCGTACGGTATGATTCATTCTAATTCATTCGTACGATTCATTCTAATTCAATCCATACTAATTCATTCGTACGATCCATTCTGATTCATTCATACGATCCATTCTAATTCATTTGCACGATCCATTCTAATTCATTCATACGATCCATTCTATTTCATTCGTATGATCCATTCTAATTCATTCGTACGGTATGATTCATTCTAATTCATTCGTACGATTCATTCTAATTCAATCCATTCGTATGATTGTACGAATGAAATAGAATGGATCGTACGAATGAATTAGAATGGATCGTATGAATGAATTAGAATGGATCGTGCGAATGAATTAGAATGGATCGTACGAATGAAATAGAATGGATTCGCACGAATGTATCCATTCTAATTCATTCGTACGATCCATTCTATCTCATTCATACAATCCATTCTATTTCATTCGTACGATCCATTCTAATTCATTCATACGATCCATTCTAATTTATTCGCACGATCCATTCTAATTCATTCATACGATCCATTCTAATTCATTCATATGATCCATTCTAATTCATTCGCATGATCCATTCTAATTCATTCGTACGATCCATTCTAATTAATGCATACGATCCATTCTAATTCATTCGTACGATCTATTCTAATTCATTCGTACGATCCATTCTTACTCATTCATACGATCCATTCTAATTCAATCCATGCTAATTCATTCGTACGATCCATTCTAATTCATTAATACGATCCAATCTAATTCATTCATACGATCCATTCTAATTCATTCGTACGTTCCATTCTAATTCATTCGTACGATCCATTCTAATTCATTCGCACGATCCATTCTAATTCATGCATACGATCCATTCTAATTCATTCGTACGATCCATTCTAATTCTTTCGTACGATCCATTCTAATTCATTCGCACAATCTATTCTAATTCATTCGTACGATCCATTCTAATTCATTCTACGATCCATTCTAATTCATTCGTACGTTCCATTCTAATTCATTAGCACGATCAATGCTAATTCATTCGTACGATCCATTCTAATTCATTCGTACAATCCATTCTATTTCATTCGTACGATCCATTCTTACTCATTCGTATGATCCATTGTAATTCATTCGCACAAATGTATCCATTCTAATTCATTCGTACAATCCATTCTTACTCATTCGTAATGAATTAGAATGGATACATTCGTGCAAAAGAATTAGAATGGATTGTATGAATGAATTAGAATGGATCGTGCAAATGAATTAGAATGGATCGTGCGAATGAAATAGAATGGATCGTACGAATGAATTAGCATTTATCGTGCTAATGAATTAGAATGGAACGTACGAATGAATTAGAATGGATCGTAGAATGGATTAGAATGGATCGTACGAATGAATTAGAATAGATTGTGCGAATGAATTAGAATGGATCATACCGTACGAATGAATTAGAAAGGATCATACGAAGGAATTAGAATGGATCGTACGAATGAATTAGAAAGGATCGTACGAATGAATTAGCATTGATTGTGCGAATGGATTAGAATGGATCATACGATTGAGTAAGAAAGGATTGTACGAATGAAATAGAATAGATCGTGCGAATGAAGTAGAATGGATCGTATGAATGAATTAGAATGGATCGTTCGAATGAATTAGAATAGATTGTGCGAATGAATTAGAATGGATCGTACGAATGAATTAGAATGGATCGTGCGAATAAATTAGAATGGATCGTATGAATGAATTAGAATGGATCGTGCGAATGAATTAGAATATGGATCGTACGAAGGAATTAGAATGGATCGTACGAATGAATTCGAATGTATCCTTTCTAATTCATTCGTACGATCCATTCTAATTCATTCGTACGATCCATTCTAATTCATTCGTATGATCCATTCTAATTCATTCGCACGATCCATTCAAATTCATTCGCACGATCCATTCTAATTCATTCATACAATCCATTCTAATTCTTTTGCACGAATGTAACCATTCTAATTCATTCGTACGATCCATTCTAATTCATTCGTACGATCCATTCTAATTCCTTCGCACAATCCATTCTAATTCATTCACACTCATACGATCCATTCTAATTCATTCGCACGAATGTATCCTTTCTAATTCATTCGTACGATCCATTCTAATTCATTCTCACAATCTATTCTAATTCATTCGAACGATCCATTCTAAGTCATTCGTACGATCCATTCTAATTCATTCGTACGATCCATTCTAATTCATTCGCACGATCCATTCTATTTCATTCATACGATCCATTCTAATTCATTGGCACGAAGGTATCCATAATAATTCATTCGTACTATCTATTCTAATTCCTTCGTACGATCCATTCTAATTCATTCGCACGATCCATTCTAATTCATTAATACGATCCATTCTAATTCATTCGCACGATCCATTCTATCTCATTCGTACAATCCATTCTATTTCATTCGTACAATCCATTCTAATTCATTCGTATGATCCATTCTAATTCATTCGCACGATCCATTCTAATTCCTTCGTACGATCCATTCTAATTCATTCGCATGAATGTATCCATTCTAATTCATTTGTACGGTCCATTCTATCTCATTCATACAATCCATTCTATTTCATTCGTACGATCCATTCTAATTCATTCGTATGATCCATTCTAATTCATTCGCATGAATGTATCCATTCTAATTCATTCGTACGATCCATTCTATCTCATTCGTACGATCTATTCTAATTCATTCGCACGAATATATCCTTTCTAATTCATTCGTACGATCCATTCTAATTCATTCGCACAATCTATTCTAATTCATTAGTACGATCCATTCTAATTCATTCGTACGATCCATTCTAATTCATTAGCACGATCCAAATTCATTTATCCGTACGATCTATTCTATTTCATTCGTACGATCCATTCGCATTCACTCAAACGATCCATTCTAATTCATTCATATGATCCATTCTAATTCATTCGCACGAATGTATCCATTCTAATTCATTCGTACGATCCATTCTAATTCACGATCCATTCTAATTCCTTCGTACGATCCATTCTAATTCATTCGTACGATCCATTCTAATTCATTTATACAATCCATTCTAATTCATTCATATGATCCATTCTGATTTATTCGCACGATCCATTCTAATTCATTCATACGATCCATTCTAATTCATTCATATGATCCATTCTAATTCATTTGTACGATCCATTCTATCTCATTCGTACAATCCATTCTTACTCAACCGTATGATCCATTCTAATTCATTCGCACGAATGAATCCATTCTAATTCATTCTAATTCAGTCGTACAATCCTTTCTTACTCAATCGTATGATCCATTCTAATCCATTCGCACAATCTATTCTACTTCATTCGTACTATCCATTCTAATTCCTTCGTACGATCCATTCTAATTCATTCGCACAATCTATTCTAATTCATTCGTACGAATGAATTAGAATTAGAATGGATACATTCATGCTAATGAATTAGAATGGATCATACGAATAAATTAGAATGGATTCATTCGTGCGAATGATCTAGAATGGATCGTGCGAATGAATTAGAATGGATTGTACGAATGAATTAGAATGGATCGTACGAATGAATTAGAATGGATACATTCGTGCGAATCCATTCTATTTCATTCGTACGATCCATTCTAATTCATTCGCACGATCCATTCTAATTCATTCATACGATCCATTCTAATTCATTCGTCTGATCCATTCTAATTCATTCGTACGATCCATTCTAATTCATTCGCACAATCTATTCTAATTCATTCATACGATCCATTCTATTTCATTCGCACGATCCATTCTAATTCATTCATACGATCCATTCTATTTCATTCGTACGATCCATTCTTACTCATTCGTACGATCCATTCTAATTCATTTGCACGAAGGTATCCATTCTAATTCATTCGTACTATCCATTCAAATTCCTTCGTACGATCCATTCTAATTCCTTCGTACGATCCATTCTAATTCATTCGTACGATCCATTCTAATTCCTTCGTATGATCCATTCTAATTCATTCGTACGGTATGATTCATTCTAATTCATTCGTATGATTCATTCTAATTCAATCCATTCTAATTCATTTATACGATCCATTCTATTTCATTCGTACAATCCATTCTAATTCATTCGCACGATCCATTCGCATTCACTCAAACGATCCATTCTAATTCATTCGTACGACCCATTCTATTTCATTTGCACGAAGGTATCCATTCTAATTCATTCGTCTTATCCATTCTAATTCTTTCGTACGATCCATTCTAATTCATTCGTACGATCCATTCTAATTCATTCGCACGATCCATTCTAATTCATTCGTACGATCCATTCTATTTCATTCATACGATCCATTCTAATTCATTCATACGATCCATTCTAATTCATTCGCACGATCCATTCTAATTCATTCGCATGATCCATTCTAATTCATTCGTACGATCAATTCTTATTCATTCATACGATCCATTCTAATTCATTCGCACGAATGTATCCATTCTAATTCATTCGTACGATCCATTCTAATTCATTCATACGATCCATCCTAATTCATTCGCACGAATGTTTCTATTCTAATTCATTCGTACAATCCATTCTATTTTATTCGTACGATCCATTCTTACTCATTCGTACGATCCATTCGTATCCATTCTAATTCATTCGTACGATCTATTCTAATTCATTCGTACGATCCATTCTAATTCATTAATACGATCCAATCTAATTCATTCACAAGATCCATTCTAATTCATTCATACGATCCATTATAATTCATTCGCACGATCCATTCTAATTCATTCGCACGATCCATTCTAATTCATTCATACGATCCATTCTAATACATTCGTACGATTCATTCTAATTCAATCCATTCTAATTCATTTGTACGATCCATTCTAATTCATTCGTACGATCCATTCTAATTCATTCATACGATCCATTCTAATTCATTCGTACGATCCATTCTAATTCATTCGTACAATCCATTCTAATTCATTCGCACGATCCATTCGCATTCACTCAAACGATCCATTCTAATTCATTCATATGATCCATTCTAATTCATTCGCACGAATGTATCCATTCTAATTCATTTGTACGATCCATTCTAATTCATTTGTACGAATGTATCCACTCTAATTCATTCATACGATCCATTCTAATTCATTCGCACGAATGTATCCATTCTAATTCATTCGTACGATCCATTCTAATTCATTCGCACGATCCATTCTAATTCATTCGCACGATCCATTCTTACTCATTCGTACGATCCATTCTAATTCATTCGCACGATCCATTCTAATTCATTAATACGATCCATTCTCGAATAGATCGTGCGAATGAATTAGAATTGATCGTACTAATGAATTGGAATGGATACATTCGTGCGAATGAATTAGAATGGATCGTATGAATGAATTAGAGTGGATACATTCGTACAAATGAATTAGAATGGATCGTACGAATGAATTCGAATGGATACATTCGTGCGAATGAATTAGAATGGATCATATGAATGAATTAGAATGGATCGTTTGAGTGAATGCGAATGGATCGTGCGAATGAATTAGAATGGATTGTACGAATGAATTAGAATGGATCGTACGAATGAATTAGAATGGATACATTCGTGCGAATCCATTCTATTTCATTCGTACGATCCATTCTAATTCATTCTCACGATCCATTCTAATTCATTCATACGATCCATTCTAATTCATTCATACGATCCATTCTAATTCATTCGTACGATCCATTCTATTTCATTCGCACAATCTATTCTAATTCATTCGTACGATCCATTCTAATTCATTCGCACGATCCATTCTAATTCATTCATATGATCCATTCTAATTCATTCGCACGATCCTTTCTAATTCATTCGCATGATCCATTCTAATTCATTCGTACGATCGATTCTAATTCATTCATACGATCCATTCTAATTCATTCGCACGAATGTATCCATTCTAATTCATTCGTACGATCCATTCTAATTCATTCATACGATCCATCCTAATTCATTCGCACGAATGTATCCATTCTAATTCATTCGTACAATCCATTCTATTTCATTCGTACGATCCATTCATACTCATTCGTACGATCCATTCGTATCCATTCTAATTCATTCGTACGATCTATTCTAATTCATTCGTACGATCCATTCTAATTCATTAATACGATCCAATCTAATTCATTCATACGATCCATTCTAATTCATTCGTACGATCCATTCTAATTCATTTGTGCGAACCATTCTATTTCATTTGCACGAAGGTATCCATTCTAATTCATTCGTACTTTCCATTCTAATTCCTTCGTACAATCCATTCTAATTCATTCGTACGATCCATTCTAATTCATTCGCATGATCCATTCTAATTCATTCGTACGATCCATTCTATTTCATTCATACGATCCATTCTAATTCCTTTGTATCCATTCTAATTCACTCATACGATCCATTCTAATTCATTTATACGAATCATTTTAATTCATTCGCACAATCTATTCTAATTCATTCGTACGATCAATTCTAATTCATTCGCACGATCCATTCTAATTCATTCGTACGATCTATTCTAATTCATTCGTACGAATGTATCCATTCTAATTCAATCCATTCTAATTTATTCGTACGATCCATTCTAATTCATTCGTACGATCCATTCTAATTCATTCTGTCACGCCCCGGATCTAACTACAAGGGTAAACAAGTCAAACCCGGGGGTGATGGGGTTTTAAGGGTAAGTCAATGTTATAAGGTTGCGAGGTTGATTTTTATTATTTAGTTATTTATTACTAATTTATCATTAACTACTTACTAGCTGATGAGGGACGGCTTTGAGGAGAAGCCTACCAATAACTTGGCCTTGAGAAAAGGCCTACCAGGCATGAAGTTTTGAGGAGAAGCTTACCAAAGAAATATTATTGATTCTGGCATTATTCAGAGCATCTAGAACATGGTTCTGCAGTTATTACATAATCAACTGAAAATAATAAAACTAGTTAACACCTCTAATATCCTCCCTCGATAGCTAATCAAGCTCCTCTAGGAAGCGCCTGAGGAGGATCTATGGTACCTGAAAAGAGTGTGCAACAACGGGGTGAGTTTACTAGGTAAACTCAGTGAACCGTTAACCCTAAACCAGCTAGGGTAAACCATAGACATACCTTGCCCTTCTAGAAGGCTACGAGGGCGACAACATATACATACATATATTGCAAATAAGATAGTTCAGCTAACTAATATGACAGTTCTATTGTGGTACAACTACAACTAATAAATGTAAGACAAATAATCATCCAGATTAAAAATATGCAACAAATCACCGAATGTTAGTTCTACCTACTCCTAAAGTGAACCGGCAATTTTCTAACTGGGTCTGCCAACAGAACCTGGGTCCAAGTGTACTTGGAGAGCCAGAAATACCCATATGGCCATAAGGGGGCTTGGTATTTCACCACGGGGCACTCCCGCCCACCTTGCTTTTAGGGGTCATTACCCAGGGGTGGACTACTAGGCCACTAGGGGCTTTACCGCCTGCCCAACCCTGTGACACTACCTACTTGATTCGGATTATGCACAGGCGGTGGTTCACCTCCCATCCTGTGCACTCGGGTCCCCTACCCATGCCCGTGAGTAGTAAGTCTTCCCTCTGGGAAGAGAACCTCAACTGAGGAAGTACAATCACCAGTCTCTCCATTGAGACCACCGGTCTCTTCACCGAGACCACCAGTCTTCGTTGCTCAATAGCAACTAGACTGCACCATGCGACCCATGGTCACCAAACACAGTCATTCAACAGAATATTAATAAATAATCAGTACAAGCATCTACTTGTTTGCATGCATCCTAGTGTGAATCTAGGTTGAGTCAATCACTGTTACAGCTATCAAAGTGTTACATCATGTATGATTGTTCAGAGGCAAGGGATAGTATGCCCACCTCCCACATACAGTACCGGTTTCCCGCCTGCATGCATTGGACATACTATGCCACATACGGTTTTATTTATTATTTTACAGATACAACTACAATCTACTCTAACTAGAATAGAATTAATCATGTTCACCTGGAGAATAGCTCGGTAGTCCACGTTCCT
The DNA here is from genome assembly GCA_947650365.1 of Chamaelirium japonicum. NCBI lineage: Eukaryota > Viridiplantae > Streptophyta > Magnoliopsida > Liliales > Melanthiaceae > Chamaelirium > Chamaelirium japonicum. Next base: position 637,528 of record OX393559.1, on the reverse strand, counting down.
CACGCCTATCGGTCCGGTGTACCGTCGAAGGAGAAACTGACCATCATGGTTTGAAATGTATAAGTTGTTACATTCATAAATTACTCAAACTAGGGTTCTAAAAAGGTTGGTTTAGGGATGAGGGACCCATGGGATCCGGTCTCGCTCGAATCCGACTTCGGTCGGAGGTTTTAGGGTCGAACCGGTAAAAACCGGTCTATGATCGGTTCAATAGGGTAAATGGGTCTCTAGGGTCCCAAACTAAGTTCAATACATCGGCATCGATGATCTAAGTACGATGCCACTGGTTTCGTCCAATTCCGAGATCGGACGGAGACTTAGCGGTCAAACCACAGTGCACCAACTAGATCGGGCTCATAGCTAAAAAGGGATCCTAGATAGTAAAATTACTGTACCAATTCTAATTCAACAAGTGGATCTCTTCCGATCCGGTCGAAATGCCGCTGGTTTCATTCGATTCCGAGATCGGACGAAGAAATGGCGGCTGAACCAATTCTAGACGGTTTACCGGTCTGGTTCAAGTGAACCAGACCGGTTCACTGTTGGGCCGGGTCTGCGGGTCTGCTGTGCACTTAAGCGGGTCGGGTTGCTGTACAGTCGGGTCGGGTTGCAGTGCAGTCGGGTCGGGTTGCAGTTCGGGTCGGGTCTGCAGTATTAATATGTTCTAAATGACCTGGGAAAGATATATAATTACGGATGGGTCCCTGCTCTGTTTCTTCTCAACGAAAACCAGAGCTCTGGTTTTAGCGCAGCACCGGCGACGGGGTGACCAGGTTTGGGTGCGCCGACGGTGCCCGGTCGGTCTCCCCCGCATCACCCTCGCAGGGGAGGTGCGGGAGGAGGTGGCCGGTGTGCCGTCGAAGTTCGGAAAGACCTTGGCCGGAGGAGGGTCCGCGGGTTTGGGCCGGCGTTGGAGGTGCTCGGTTGCACCGACGGCTTCCGGAGAGGGGCTCTGGTGCGGCGCCAGCCGCCGGTGACTGCGCAGGTCGGCGGCAAAGGAGGAGAGGGTGAGGTCGGGTTCGCGGGTAAGGGAGGAGGAGGAGGGTGTGGTCGGGTTGGAGGTCCGGTTCGGGTGGAGGAGGAGAGAAGAGAAAGAGGAGGGGGAGACCAACCTAATGGGTTCGGGGTTTAGTTTCTGAGTGGCTAACTTGTGCTCAGATTGCCGGCTGCTGCAGATCCTTCCTCCCACTATCTCTTCTCCTTCTCTCTTGTGCCGCTTTCTCTCTCTCTACTCCGCTCCGTTCTCTCTCTCTCTCTCTCTCTCTTCAGTCCACGATAAACAGGGAAGGGGCGCTGCGGTTATGGTAAGTGAGCTGGGGAATCGGGTTGGTTAAGGACTTCCTAACAAAGAGGGGTGGTTATAGCAGAAAGATCCGGTTGTTATCATCCCGAAGCCCGCCATATCATCCCCATCCGAAATTCAAATTTTAAATATCGGGGAGGACGATCGAGGGGGTCTAAACCCAGCCAAAAGGTTGAAAGAAAGGTCCTATGGCTGGTCGGGCTTGGTCTCGAGCCCTGAACTGTGCTCGGTTGGAACCCTGGTGCAAACCGTCGCCTTATCTGGCTGAAAAGAACAATCAACCATAAGTTACAAATCGGAGGTCAGAAATGGGCACGGAAGGATCTGTTGGAAAGGTCTTATCGATGCGAACACAAAGGTGCTTGGTACATATTTTTCTGACTTGCAGATCTCCCACAATAAAGGAAATACTCTAAATTTTAAAATAGTAATAACTCATTGTCAGGGTGTCGGATCGACCCCCGCTCAGGCTTGTTGGAAATCTCTTTCAGAGCCTCACCCAACGTATCCAGCCTTGCTATGATCCGATCACCCGATCTCCTGTAGTAAACCAAACAATACCGATAGTGACCTGATCATCGAAATTCTAGGGTTTTAACTACCGGGTTGCCGAAACAGGCTGCGCATACACCCGATCCTTGCACGGGACGCACCAATACGACGTGCTCGAAAATATAGAAAAAGTGAACGTAAAACATCTCATGGGTTTACGACCCATTATTCTGGAAAAAGCTCAGCGAAAAAGTCTGACGGTAAAAGGATGAAAAGAGCCCTGGGAGGATTTTTTATTATTCTCAAATTTAACACCTCAGGTGTTACACATTCGCACGATCCATTCTAATTCATTCATACGATCCATTCTAATTCATTCATACGATCCATTCTATTTCATTCGTACGATCCATTCTAATTCATTCGTACGATCCATTCTAATTCATTAGTACGATCCATTCTATTTCATTCATACGATCCATTCTAATGAATTAGAATGGATTGTACGAATAAATTAGAATGGATCGTACGAATGAATTAGAATATGGATCGTACGAAGGAATTAGAATGGATCGTACGAATGAATTAGAATGGATACATTCGTGCGAAAGAATTAGAATAGATCGTATGAATGAATTAGAATGGATCGTACGAAGGAATTAGAATAGATCATACGAAGAAATAAGAATGGATCGTACGAATGAATTAGAATGGATCGTATGAATGAATTAGAATGGATCGTGCAAATGAATTAAAATGGATCGTACGAAGGAATTAGAATGGATCATGCGAATGAATTAGAATAGATCATACAAATGAATTAGAATGGATCGTACGAATGAATTAGAATGGATACATTCGTGCAAAAGAATTAGAATGGATTGTATGAATGAATTAGAATGGATCGTTTGAGTGAATGCGAATGGATCGTGCGAATGAATTAGAATGGATTGTACGAATGAATTAGAATGGATCGTACGAATGAATTAGAATGGATACATTCGTGCGAATCCATTCTATTTCATTCGTACGATCCATTCTAATTCATTCGCACGATCCATTCTAATTCATTCGTACGATCCATTCTAATTCATTCGTACGATCCATTCTAATTCATTCGTACGATCCATTCTAATTCATTTGTACGATCCATTCTAATTCATTCGAACGATCCATTCTAATTCATTCGTACGATCCATTCTAATTCATTCGTAAGATCTATTCTATTTCATTCGTACAATCCATTCTTACTCATTCGCACGATCCATTCTAATTCATTCACACTCATACGATCCATTCTAATTCATTCGCACGTATAGATTGTGCGAATGGATTAGAATGGATCATACGATTGAGTAAGAATGGATTGTACGAATGAAATAGAATAGATCGTACGAATGAATTAGAATGGATCGTGCGAAAAAATTAGAATGGATCGTATGAATGAATTAGAATCGATCGTACGAATGAATTAGAATGGATCATGCGAATGAATTAGAATGGATTGAATTAGAATGAATCGTACGAATGAGTAAGAATGGATCCATTCTATTTCATTCGTACGATCCATTCTAATTCATTCATACGATCCTTTCTAATTCCTTCGTATGAATGAATTAGACTGGATTGCATGAATGAATTAGAATAGATCGTACGAATGAATTAGAATGGATCGTACGAAATGTATCCATTCTAATTCATTCGTATGATCCATTCTAATTCATTCGTATGATCCATTCTTACTCATTTGTATGATCCAATCTAATTCATTCATACGATCCATTCTAATTCATTCGTACGTTCCATTCTAATTTATTCGTACGATCCATTCAAATTCATTAATACGATCCATTCTAATTCAATCGCACGATCCATTCTAATTCATTCATACGATCCATTCTAATTCATTCGTACGATCCATTCTAATTCATTCGTATGATCCATTCTAATTCATTCGCACGAATGAATCCTTTCTAATTCATTCGTATGATCCATTCTAATTCATTCGCATGAATGTATCCATTCTAATTCATTCGCACGATCCATTCTAATTCATTCGCACGATCCATTCTAATTCATTCATACAATCCATTCTACTTCTTTTGCACGAATGTATCCATTCTAATTCATTCGTACGATCCATTCTATTTCATTCGTACGATCCATTCAAATTCATTCGCACAATCCATTCTAATTCATTCACACTCATACGATCCATTCTAATTCATTCGCACGAATGTATCCGTTCTAATTCATTCGTACGATCCATTCTAATTCATTCGCACAATCTATTCTATTTCATTCGAACGATCCATTCTAAGTCATTCGTACGATCCATTCTAATTCATTCGCACAATCCATTCTAATTCATTCACACTCATACGATCCATTCTAATTCATTCGCACGAATATATCCGTTCTAATTCATTCGTACGATCCATTCTAATTCATTCGTACGAATGAATTAGAATGGATACATTAGTGCGAAAGAATTAGAATGGATCGTATGAATGAATTAGATTGGATCGTATAAATGAATTAGAATGGATCGTACGAATGAATTAGAATGGATCGTGCTAATGAATTAGAATGGATCGTGCGAATGAATTAGAATGGATCGTGCGAATGAATTAGAATGGATCGTACGAATGAATTAGAATGGATCGTACGAATGAATTAGAATGTATCGTTCGAATGAAGTAGAATAGATTGTGTGAATGAATTAGAATGGATCGTACGAATGAATTAGAAAGGATACATTCGTGCGAATGAATTAGAATGGATCGTATGAGTGTGAATGAATTAGAATGGATCGTGCGAATGAATTAGAATGGATCGTATTAATGAATTAGAATGGATCGTGCGAATGAATTAGAATGGATCGTACGAATGAGTTAGAATAGATTGTACGAATGAATAAGAATGGATCGTACGAATGAATTAGAATGGATACATTCGTGCGAATCCATTCTATTTCATTCGTACGATCCATTCTAATTCATTCGCACGATCCATTCTAATTCATTCATACGATCCATTCTAATTCATTCGTACGATCCATTCTATTTCATTCGTAGGATCCATTCTAATTCATTCGTACAATCCATTCTAATTCATTCGCACGATCCATTCGCATTCACTCAAACGATCCATTCTAATTCATTCGTATGATCCATTCTAATTCATTCGTACGATCCATTCTAATTCATTTGTACGAATGTATCCACTCTATTTCATTCATACGATCCATTTTAATTCATTCGCACGAATGTATCCATTCTAATTCATTCGCACGATCCATTCTAATTTATTCATACAATCCATTCTAATTCTACGATCCATTCTTACTCATTCGTACGATCCATTCTAATTCATTCGCACAATCTATTCTAATTCATTCGAACGATCCATTCTAATTCATTCGTACGATCCATTCTAATTCATTCGTAAGATCCATTCTAATTCATTCATTCTAATTCATTCATTCTAATTCATTCATACAATCCATTCTAATTCATTCGTACGATTCATTCTAATTCAATCCATTCTAATTCATTCGTACGATCCATTCTAATTCATTCGCACGAATGAATCCATTCTAATTCATTCGTATGATCCATTCTAATTCATTCGCATGAATGTATCCATTCTAATTCATTCGTACGATCCATTCTATCTTATTCGTACAATCCATTTTTACTCATTCGCACGATCCATTCTAATTCATTCACACTCATACGATCCATTCTAATTCATTCGCATGTATAGATTGTGCGAATGGATTAGAATGGATCATACGATTGAGTAAGAATGGATTGTACGAATGAAATAGAATAGATCGTACGAATGAATTAGAATGGATCGTGCAAATAAATTAGAATGGATCGTATGAATGAATTAGAATCGATCGTACAAATGAATTAGAATGGATCATGCGAATGAATTAGAATGGATTGAATTAGAATGAATGGTACGAATGAGTAAGAATGGATCCATTCTATTTCATTCGTACGATCCATTCTAATTCATTCATACGATCCTTTCTAATTCCTTCGTACGAATGAATTAGACTGGATTGCATGAATGAATTAGAATAGATCGTACGAATGAATTAGAATGGATCGTACGAAATGTATCCATTCTAATTCATTCGTACGATCCATTCTAATTCATTCGTATGATCCATTCTTACTCATTCGTACGATCCAATCTAATTCATTCATACGATCCATTCTACGATCCATTCTAATTCATTCGTACGTTCCTTTCTAATTCATTCGTACGATCCATTCAAATTCATTAGTACGATCCATTCTAATTCATTCGCACGATCCATTCTAATTCATTCATACGATCCATTCTAATTCATTCGTACGATCCATTCTAATTCATTCGTACGATCCATTCTAATTCATTCGCACGAATAAATCCATTCTAATTCATCGTGCGAATGAAATAGAATGGATCGTACGAATGAATTAGAATGGATCGTATGAATGAATTAGAATGGATCGTGCGAATGAATTAGAATTGATCGTACGAATGAATTAGAATGGATCGTACGAATGAATTAGAATGGATTGAATTAGAATGGATACATTCGTACGAATGAATTAGAATGGATCTTACGAATGAATTAGAATGGATCGTGCGAATGAATTAGAATTGATCGTACGAATGAATTAGAATAGATTGTGCGAATGAATTAAAATGATTCGTATAAATGAATTAGAATGGATCGTATGAGTGAATTAGAATGGATACGAAGGAATTAGAATGGATCGTACGAATGAATTAGAATGGATCGTATGAATGAAATAGAATGGATCGTACGAATGAATTAGAATGGATCGTGCGAATGAATTAGAATTGATCGTACGAATGAATTAGAATGGATCGTACGAAGGAATTAGAGTGGATAGTAGGAATGAATTAAAATGGATACCTTCGTGCAATTGAAATAGAATGGTTCGCACGAATGAATTAGAATGGATCTTACGAATGAATTAGAATGGATTGTATGAATGAATTAGATTGGATCGTATTAATGAATTAGAATGGATCGTACGAATGAATTAGAATAGATCATACGAATGAATTAGAATGGATACGAATGGATCGTACGAATGAGTAATAATGGATCGTACGAATGAAATAGAATGGATTGTACGAATGAATTAGAATGGATATATTCGTGCGAATGAATTAGGATGGATCGTATGAATGAATTAGAATGGATCGTACGAATGAATTAGAATGGATACATTCGTGCGAATGAATTAGAATGGATCGTATGAATGAATTAGAATCGATCGTACGAATGAATTAGAATTGTTCATGCGAATGAATTAGAATGGATCGTGCGAATGAATTAGAATGGATCGTATGAATGAATTAGAATGGATCGTGCGAATGAATTAGAATGGATCGTACGAATGAATTAGAATAGATTGTGCGAATGAATTAGAATGGATCGTACGAATGAATTAGAATGGATCGTACGAATGAATTAGAATGGATCGTATGAATGAATTAGAATGGATCGTGCGAATGAATTAGAATTGATCGTACGAATGAAATAGAATGGATTCGCACGAATGTATCCATTCTAATTCATTCGTACGATCCATTCTAATTCTTTCGTACAATCCATTCTAATTAATTCGCACGATCCATTCGCATTCACTCAAACGATCCATTCTAATTCATTCATATGATCCATTCTAATTCATTCGCACGAATATATCCATTCTAATTCATTCGTACGATCCATTCTAATTCATTTGTATGAATGTATCCACTCTAATTCATTCATACGATCCATTCTAATTCATTCGCACGAATGTATCCATTCCAATTCATTCGTACGATCAATTCTAATTCATTCGCACGATCTATTCGAGAATGGATCGTATTAATGAATTAGAATGGATCGTGCGAATGAATTAGAATGGATCGTACGAATGAGTAAGAATGGATCGTGTGAATGAATTAGAATGGATCGTGCGAATGAATTAGAATGGATTGTACGAATGAATTAGAATGGATACATTCGTGCGAATGAATTAGAATGGATCGTATGAATGAATTAGAGTGGATACATTCGTACAAATGAATTAGAATGGATCGTACGAATGAATTAGAATGGATACATTCGTGCGAATGAATTAGAATGGATCATATGAATGAATTAGAATGGATCGTTTGAGTGAATGCGAATGGATTGTGCGAATGAATTAGAATGGATTGTACGAATGAATTAGAATGGATCGTACGAATGAATTAGAATGGATCGTATGAATGAATTAGAATGGATCGTACGAATGAATTAGAATGGATCGTATGAATGAATTAGAATGGATTGAATTAGAATGAATCGTACGAATGTATTAGAATGGATCGTATGAATGAATTAGAATGGATCGTACGAATGAATTAGAATGGATCGTACGAATGAATTAGAATGGATCATATAAATGAATTAGATTGGATCGTATTAATGAATTAGAATGGATCGTACGAATGAATTAGAATAGATCGTACGAATGAATTAGAATGGATACGAATGGATCGTACGAATGAGTAAGAATGGATCGTACGAATGAAATAGAATGGATTGTACGAATGAATTAGAATGGATACATTCGTGCGAATGAATTAGGATGGATCGTATGAATGAATTAGAATGGATCGTACGAATAAATTAGAATGGATACATTCGTGCGAATGAATTAGAATGGATCGTATGAATGAATTAGAATCGATCGTACGAATGAATTAGAATGGATCATGCGAATGAATTAGAATGGATCGTGCGAATGAATTAGAATGGATCGTATGAATGAATTAGAATGGATCGTATGAATGAAATAGAATGGATCGTACGAATGAATTAGAATGGATCGTGCGAATGAACTAGAATGGATCGTATGAATGAAATAGAATGGATCGTACGATCCTCATTCTAATTCATTTATACGATTCATTCTAATTCAATCCATTCTAATTCATTCGTACGATCTATTCTAATTCATTCGTACGATCCATTCTAATTCATTCGTACGACTCATTCTAATTCAATCCATTCTAATTCATTCGTACGATCCATTCTAATTCATTCGTACGATCCATTCTAATTCATTCGTACAATCCATTCTAATTCATTCGCACGATACATTCTAATTCATTCGTACGATTCATTCTAATTCAATCCATTCTAAATCATTCGTACGATCCATTGATACATTCGTGCGAATGAATTAGAATGGATCGTATGAATGAATTAGAATGGATCGTGCGAATGAATTAGAGTGGATCGTATGAATGAATTAGAATGGATCGTGCGAATGAATTAGAATGGATCGTACGAATGAAATAGAATGGATTTGCACGAATGTATCCATTCTAATTCATTTGTACGATCCATTCTAATTCATTCGTATGATCTATTCTAATTCATTCGCATGATCCATTATAATTCATTCATACGATCCAATCTAATTCATTTGTACGATCCATTCTAATTCATTCGCACGAATGTATCAACTCTAATTCATTCGTACGATCCATTCTAATTCATTCATACATGTACGAATGAATTAGAATGGATACATTCGTGCGAATGAATTAGAATGGATCGTACGAATGAATTAGAATGGATCGTACGAAGGAATTAGAATGGATCGTATGAATGAATTAGAATGGATCGTGCGAATGAATTAGAATGGATCGTACGAATGAGTAAGAATGGATCGTACGAATGAATTAGAATGGATCGTGCGAATGAATTAGAATGGATCGTATGAATGAATTAGAATAGATTGTGCGAATGAATTAGAATGGATCGTACGAATGAATTAGAATGTATCCTTTCTAATTCATTCGTACGATCCATTCTAATACATTCGCACGATCCATTCTAATTCATTTGTACGATCCATTCTAATTCATTCGTACAATCCATTCTAATTCATTCGCACGATCCATTCTAATTCATTCGTACGATTCATTCTAATTCAATCCATTCAAATTCATTCGTACGATCCATTGATACATTCGTGCGAATGAATTAGAATGGATCGTATGAATGAATTAGAATGGATCGTGCGAATGAATTAGAATGGATCGTATGAATGGATTAGAATGGATAGTGCGTATGATTTAGAATGGACATTACGAATGAATTAGAAAGGATACATTCTAATTCATTCGTACGATCCATTCTAATTCATTCGCACAATCTATTCTAATTCATTCGTACGATCCATTCTAATTCATTCGCACGATCCATTCTAATTCATTCGCATGATCCATTCTAATTCATTCGTACGATCGATTCTAATTCATTCATACGATCCATTCTAATTCATTTGCACGAATGTATCCATTCTAATTCATTCGTACGATCCATTCTAATTCATTCATACGATCCATCCTAATTCATTCGCACGAATGTATCCATTCTAATTCATTCGTACAATCCATTCTATTTCATTCGTACGATCCATTCTTACTCATTCGTACGATCCATTCGTATCCATTCTAATTCATTCGTACGATCTATTCTAATTCATTCGTACGATCCATTCTAATTCATTAATACGATCCATTCTAATTCATTCATACGATCCATTCTAATTCATTCGTACGATCCATTCTTACTCATTCGCACGATCCATTCTAATTCATTTAGAATGGATACATTCGTGCGAATGAATTAGAATGGATCGTATGAATGAGTAAGAATAGAATGGATCGTACGAATGAGATAGAATGGATCGTACGAATGAATTAGAATGGATCGTACGAATGAGTAAGAATGGATCGTACGAATGAATTAGAATGGATCGTACGAATGAATTAGAATGGATACGATCGTACGAATGAATTAGAATGGATCGTACGATTGAGATAGAATGGATCGTACGAATGAATTAGAATAGATTGTGCGAATGAATTAGAATGGATCGTACGAATGAATTAGAATGGATCGTATGAATGAATTAGAATGGATCGTGCGAATGAATTAGAATGGATCGTACGAATGAAATAGAATGGATACATTCATGCGAATGAATTAGAATGGATCATATGAATGAATTAGAATGGATCGTTTGAGTGAATGCGAATGGATCGTGCGAATGAATTAGAATGGATTGTACGAATGAATTAGAATGGATCGTACGAATGAATTAGAATGGATACATTCGCACGAATTAGAATGGATCGTACGAATGAATTAGAATGGATCGTACGAATGAATTAGAATGGATCGTATGAATGAATTAGATTGGATCGTATAAATGAATTAGAATGGATCGTACGAATGAATTAGAATGGATCGTGCTAATGAATTAGAATGGATCGTACGAATGAATTAGAGTGGATACATTCGTACAAATGAATTAGAATGGATACATTCGTACGAATGAATTAGAATGGATCGTACGAACGAATTAGAATGGATACATTCGCACGAATTAGAATGGATCGTACGAATGAATTAGAATGGATCGTATGAATAAATTAGAATGGATCGTATGAATGAATTAGATTGGATCGTATAAATGAATTAGAATGGATCGTACGAATGAATTAGAATGGATCGTGCTAATGAATTAGAATGGATCGTACGAATGAATTAGAGTGGATACATTCGTACAAATGAATTAGAATGGATACATTCGTGCGAATGAATTAGAATGGATCGTGCGAATGAATTATAATGGATCGTACGAATGAATTAGAATCGATTGTGCTAATAAATTCGAATAGATCGTATGAATGAATTAGAATGGATCGTACGAATGAATTAGAATAGATTGTACGAATGAATTAGAATGGATCGTACGAATGAATTAGAATGGATCGTATGAATGAATTAGAATGGATCGTGCGAATGAATTAGAATGGATCGTATGAATGAAATAGAATGGATTCGCACAAATGTATCCATTCTAATTCATTCGTACGATCCATTCTAATTCATTTGTACAATCCATTCTAATTCATTCGCACGATCCGTTCTTACTCATTCGTATGATCCATTCTAATTCATTCGCACGATCCATTCTAATTCATTAATACGATCCATTCTAATTCATTCGCACGATCCATTCTAATTCATTCACACTCATACGATCCATTCTAATTCATTCGCACGAATGTATCCTTTCTAATTCATTCGTACGATCCATTCTAATTCATTCGCACAATCTATTCTAATTCATTCGAACGATCCATTCTAAGTCATTCGTACGATCCATTCTAATTCATTCGCACAATCCATTCTAATTCATTAGCACGATCCATTCTAATTCCTTCATATGATCCATTCTAATTCACAATTCTAATTCATTCGCACGTATCCATTCTAATTCATTCATACGATCCATTCTATTTCATTCGTACGATCCATTCTTACTCATTCGTACGATCCATTCTAATTTATTCGTACGATCCATTCTAATTCATTCGTACGATCCATTCTAATTCATTTGTACGAATGTATCCACTCTAATTCATTCATACGATCCATTCTAATTCATTCGCACGAATGTATCCATTCCAATTCATTCCTACGATCCATTCTAATTCATTCGCACAATCTATTCTAATTCATTCATACGATCAATTCTAATTCCTTCGTACGATCCATTCTAATTCATTCGTACGATCCATTCTAATTCATTCGTACGATCCATTCTAATTCAATCGCACAATCTATTCTAATTCATTCGTACGATCCATTCTAATTCATTCGCACGATCCATTCTAATTCTTTCATACGATCCATTCTATTTCATTCGTACGATCCATTTTTACTCATTCGTTCGATCCATTCTAATTCATTTGCACGAAGGTATCCATTCTAATTCATTCGTACTATCCATTCAAATTCCTTCGTACGATCCATTCTAATTCCTTCGTACGATCCATTCGGATACATTCGTGCGAATCCATTCTATTTCATTCATACGATCCATTCTAATTCATTCGCACGATCCATTCTAATTCATTCATACGATACGTTCTAATTCATTCGTACGATCCATTCTAATTCATTCGTACGATCCATTCTAATTCATTCGTACGATCCATTCTAATTCATTCATACGATCCATTCTAATTCATTCGTACGATCCATTCTAATTCATTCGTACGATCCATTCTAATTCATTCGCACAATCTATTCTAATTCATTCGTACGATCCATTCTAATACATTCGCACGATCCATTCTAATTCATTCATACGATCCATTCTAATTCTTTCGTACGATCCATTCTAATTCATTCGTACGATCCATTCTAATTCATTCGCACAAGCTATTCTAATTCATTCGTACGATCCATTCTAATTCATTCGCACGATCCATTCTAATTCATTCGCACAATCTATTCTAATTCATTCGTACGATCCATTCTAATTCATTCGTACGATCCATTCTAATTCATTCGTACGATTCATTCTAATTCAATCCATTCTAATTCATTCGTACGATCCATTCTTACTCATTCAAACGATCCATTCTAATTCATTCATACGATCCATTCTAATTCATTCGTACGTTCCATTCTAATTCATTCGCATGAATGTATCCATTCTAATTCATTCGTACGATCCATTCTAATTCATTCGTGCGAATCCATTCTATTTCATTCGTACGATCCATTCTAATTCATTCGCACGATCTATTCTAATTCATTCATACGATCCATTCTAATTCATTCGTACGATCCATTCTAATTCATTCGCACGATCCATTCTAATTCATGCATACGATCCATTCTAATTCATTACTACGATCCATTCTAATTCATTCGTACGATCCATTCTAATTCCTTCGTATGATCCATTCTAATTTATTCGCACGATCCATTCTAATTCATTCGTACGATCCATTCTATTTCATTCGTACGATCCATTCTAATTCATTCGCACGAATGTATCCATTCTAATTCATTCGTACGATCCATTCTAATTCATTTGTACGAATGTATCCACTCTAATTCATTCATACGATCCATTCTAATTCATTCGCACGAATGTATCCATTCCAATTCATTCGTACGATCCATTCTAATTCATTCGCACAATGAATTAGAACGGATCATACGAATGAGTAAGAATGGATCGTACGAATGAAATAGAATGGATCATATGAATGAATTAGAATGGATCGTGCGAATGAATTAGAATGGATCGTACGAATGAATTAGAATAGATTGTGCGAATGAATTAGAATGGATCGTACGAATGAATTAGATTGGATCGTGCGAATGAAATAGAATGGATCATATGAATGAATTAGAATGGATCGTATGAATGAATTAGAATGGATCGTGCGAATAAATTAGAATGTATTAGAATGGATTATACGAATGAAATAGAATGGATCGTATGAATGAATTAGAATGGATTGAATTAGAATGAATCGTACAAATGAATTAGAATGAATCATACCGTACGAATGAATTAGAATGGATCATACAAAGGAATTAAAATGATTCGTACGAATGAATTAGAATGGATCGTACGAAGGAATTAGAATGGATCGTACGAAGGAATTAGAATGGATAGTACGAATAAATTAGAATGGATACCTTCGTGCAAATGAATTAGAATGGATCGTACGAATGAGTAAGAATGGATCGTACGAATGAAATAGAATGGATCATATGAATGAATTAGAATGGATCATGCGAATGAATTAGAATGGATCGTACAAATGAATTAGAATAGATTGTGCGAATGAATTAGAATGGATCGTACGAATGAATTAGAATGGATCGTACGAATGAATTAGAATGGATCGTATGAATCAATTAGAATGGATCGTGCGAATGAATTAGAATGGATCGTACGAATGAAATAGAATGGATTCATACGAATGTATACATTCTAATTCATTCGTACGATCCATTCTAATTCATTCGTACAATCCATTCTAATTCATTTGCACGATCCATTCTAATTCATTTGCACGAATGAATCCATTCTAATTCATTCGTATGATCCATTCTAATTCATTAGCATGAATGTATCCATTCTAATTCATTCTAATTCATTCGTATGATCCATTCTAATTCATTCGCACAATCCATTCTAATTCATTCGTACGATCCATTCTAATTCATTCATACGATCCATTCTAATTTATTCGCACGATCCATTCTAATTTATTCATACGATTCATTCTAATTCATTCATAAGATCCATTCTAATTCATTCGCACGATCCATTCTTACTCATTCGTACGATCCATTCTAATTCATTCGCACGATCCATTCTAATTCATTAATACGATCCATTCTAATTCTTTCGCACGATCCATTCTAATTCATTCACACTCATACGATCCATTCTAATTCATTCACACGAATGTATCGTTTCTAATTCATTCGTACGATCCATTCTAATTCATTCGCACAATCTATTCTAATTCATTCGTAGGATCCATTCTAATTCATTACTTCGATCTATTCTAATTCATTCATACGATCCATTCTAATTCATTCATACGATCCATTCTAATTTATTCGCACGATCCATTCTAATTCCTTCGTATGATCCATTCTAATTCATTCATATGATCCATTCTAATTCATTCGCATCCATTCTAATTCATTCGTATGATCCATTCTAATTCATTCGTACGATCCATTCTAATTCATTCGCACGATCCATTCTATTTCATTCGTACGATCCATTCTAATTCATTCGCACGAATGTATCCATTCCAATTCATTCGTACGATCCATTCGAATTCATTCGCACAATCTATTCTAATTCATTCGTACGATCCATTCTAATTCATTCGCACAATCTATTCTAATTCATTCGTGCGAAAGAATTAGAATAGATCGTATGAATGAATTAGAATGGATCGTACGAAGGAATTAGAATAGATCATACGAAGAAATTAGAATGGATCGTACGAATGAATTAGAATGGATCGTATGAATGAATTAGAATGGATCGTGCGAATGAATTAGAATGGATCGTACGAATGAATTAGAATAGATTATGCGAATGAATTAGAATGGATCGTACGAATGAAATAGAATGGATCGTACGGATGAATTAGAATGGATCGTGCGAATGAATTAGAATGGATCGTACGAATGAGTAAGAATGGATCGTTTGAATGAATTAGAATGGATCGTTCGAATGAATTAAAATGGATCGTATGAATGAAATAGAATGGATCGTATGAATTAGAATGGATCGTACGAATGAAATAGAATGGATCGTACGAATGAATTAGAATAGATTGTGCGAATGGATTAGAATGGATCATACGATTGAGTAAGAATGGATTGTACGAATGAAATAGAATAGATCGTACGAATGAATTAGAATGGATCGTATGAATGAATTAGAATGGATCGTACGAATGAATTAGAATGGATCGTATGCATGAATTAGAATGGATCGTGCGAATGAATTAGAATGGATCGTACGAATGAATTAGAATGGATCGAACGAATGAATTAGAATGGATCGTACGAATGAGTAAGAATGGATCGTATGAATGAATTAGAATGGATACATACGAATGAATTAGAATGTATCGTATGAATGAATTAGAATGGATTGAATTAGAATGAATCGTACGAATGAATTAGAATGAATCATACCGTACGAATGAATTAGAATGGATCATACGAAGGAATTAGAATGGATCGTACGAATGAAATAGAATGGATCGTACGAATGAATTAGAATGGATCGTACGAATGAATTAGAATGGATCATACGAAGGAATTAGAATGGATCGTACGAATGAATTAGAATGAATTAGAATAGATTGTGCGAATGAATTAGAATGGATCGTACGAATGAATTAGAATGGATCGTACGAATGAATTAGAATGGATCGCATGAATGAATTATAATGGATCGTAGTAATGAATTAGAATGGATCGTATGAATGAATTAGAATGGATACATTCGTACGATCCATTCTTACTCATTCGTACGATCGATTCTAATTCATTCATATGATCCATTATAATTCATTCGTACGATCTTTTCTATTTCATTCGTACATTCCATTCTTACTCAATCGTATGATCCATTCTAATCCATTCGCACAATCTAGTCTAATTTATTCGTACGATCCATTCTAATTCATTCGTACGATCCATTCTAATTCATTCGTACGATCCATTCTAATTCATTTGTACGATCCATTCTAATTCATTCGTACGATTCATTCTAATTCAATCCATTCTAATTCATTCCATTCTAATTCATTCGCACGATCCATTCGCATTCACTCAAACGATCCATTCTAACTCATTCGTACGATCTATTCTAATTCCTTCGTACGATCCATTCGCATTCACTCAAACGATCCATTCTAATTCATTCATACAATCCATTCTAATTCTTTTGCACGAATGTATCCATTCTAATTCATTCGTACGATCCATTCTAATTCATTCGTACGATCTATTCTAATTCATTCGCACGATCCATTCTAATTCATTAATACGATCCATTCTAATTCATTCGCACGATCCATTCTAATTCATTCACACTCATACGATCCTTTCTAATTCATTCGCACGAATGTATCCTTTGTAAATCATTCGTACGATCCATTCTAATTCATTCGCACAATACATTCTAATTCATTCGCACAATCTATTCTAATTCATTCGTACGATCCATTCTAATTCATTCGTATGATCCATTCTAATTCATTCGTACGATTCATTCTAATTCAATCCATTCTAATTCATTCGTATGATCCATTCTATTTCATTCGCATGAGTAAGAATGGATCGTGCGAATGAATTAGAATGGATCGTACGAATGTATCCATTCTAATTCATTCGCACGAATGTATCCATTCTAATTCATTCGTACGATCCATTCTAATCTATTTGTACGAATGTATCCACTCTAATTCATTCATACGATCCATTCTAATTCATTCCACGAATCCATTCTAATTCATTCGTACGATCCATTCTAATTCATTCGCACAATCTATTCTAATTCATTCGAACGATCCATTCTAATTCATTCGTACGATCCATTCTAATTCATTCGTACGATCTATTCTATTTCATTCATACAATCCATTCTAATTCATTCGCATGATCCATTCGCATTCACTCAAACGATCCATTCTAATTCATTCGTACGATCTATTCTAATTCCTTCGTACGATCTATTCTAATTCATTCGTACGATCCATTCTAATTCATTCATAGGATCCATTCTAATTCATTCGCACGAATGTATCCATTCTAATTCATTCATACGATCCATTCTAATTCATTCGCATAATCTATTCCAATTCATTCATACGATCCATTCTAATTTATTCGCACGATCCATTCTAATTCATTCATACGATCCATTCTAATTCATTCATATGATCCATTCTAATTCATTCGCACGATCCATTCTTACTCATTCGTATGATCCATTCTAATTCATTCGCACGAATGTATCCATTCTAATTCATTCGTACGATCCATTCTAATTCATTCGTACGATCCATTCTAATTCCTTCGTATGATCCATTCTAATTCATTCGCACGAATGTATCCATTCTAATTCATTCGTACGATCCATTCTAATTCATTCGCACGATCCATTCTAATTCATTCATACGATCCATTCTAATTCCTTTGTACGATCCATTCTAATTCATTCGTACGATCCATTCTAATTCATTCGCACGATCCATTCTAATTCATTCGTACGATCCATTCTATTTCACTCATACGATCCATTCTAATTCATTCATACGATCCATTCTAATTCATTCGCACGATCCATTCTAATTCATGCATACGATTCATTCTAATTCGTTTGTACGATCCTTTCTAATTCCTTCGTACGATCCATTCTATTTCATTCGTATGACCCATTCTAATTAATAAGTACGATCCATTCTAATTCCTTCGTACGATCCATTCTAATTCCTTCGTACGATCCATTCTAATTCATTCGTACGATCCATTCTAATTCATTCGTACGATCCATTCTAATTCCTTCGTACGAATGAATTAGAATGGATCATACGAAAGAATTAGAATGGATCGTACGAATGAATTAGAATGGATCGTTTGAATGAATTAGAATGGATCGTACTTATGAATTAGAATGGGTCGTTTGAGTGAATGCGAATGGATCGTGCGAATGAATTAGAATGGATCTTGCGAATGAATTAGAATGGATCGTACGAATGAGTAAGAATGGATCGTACGAATGAAATAGAATGGATCGTACGAATGAATTAGAATGGATCGTACGAATGACTTAGAATGGATCGTTCGAATGAATTAGAATGGATCGTACGAAGGAATTAGAATGGATCGTACGAATGAATTAGAATGGATCGTACGAATGAATTAGAATGGATCGTACGAATGAAATAGAATGGATCGTATGAATGAATTAGATTGGATCGTGCGAATGAATTAGAATGGATCGTACGAATGAAATAGAATGGATTCGCACGAATGTATCCATTCTAATTCAATGGATCGTGCGAATGAATTAGAATGGATCGTACGAATGAATTAGAATGGATCGTACGAAGGAATTAGAATGGATCGTACGAATGAATAAGAATGGATCGTACGAATGAATTATAATGGATTGAATTAGAATGAATCGTACGAATGAATTAGAATGAATCATACCGTACGAATGAATTAGAATGGATCATACGAATGAAATAGAATGGATCGTATGAATGAATTAGAATGGATCGTGCGAATGAATTAGAATGGATCGTACGAATGAAATAGAATGGATTCGCACAAATGTATCCATTCTAATTCATTCATACGATCCATTCTAATTCATTCGCACGATCCATTCTAATTCATTCGCACGAATGTATCCATTCTAATTCATTCGTATGAATGAATTAGAATGGATCATACGAATGAATTAGAATGGATACATTCGTGCGAATGACTTAGAATGGATCGTGCGAATGAATTAGAATGGATCGTACGAATGAATTAGAATGGATACATTCGTGCGAATCCATTCTATTTTATTCGTACGATCCATTCTAATTCATTCGCACGATCCATTCTTATTCATTCATACGATCCATTCTAATTCATTCGTATGATCCATTCTAATTCATTCGTATGATCCATTCTAATCCATTCGCACAATCTATTCTAATTCATTCGTACGAATGTATCCACTCTAATTCATTCATACGATCCATCCTAATTCATTTGTACGAATGTATCCACTCTAATTCATTCATACGATCCATTCTAATTCATTCGCACGAATGTATCCATTCCAATTCATTCGTACGATCCATTCTAATTCATTCGCACAATCTATTCTAATTCATTCGTACGATCAATTCTAATTCATTAGCATGATCCATTCTAATTCATTCGCACGATCCATTCTAATTCATTCGTACGGTATGATTCATTCTAATTCATTCGTACGATTCATTCTAATTCAATCCATTCTAATTCCTTCGTACGATCCATTCTATTTCATTCGTACGATCCATTCTAATTCATTCGCACGATCCATTCTAATTCGTTCGTACGATCCATTCTATTTCATTCATACGATCCATTCTAATTCATTCATACGATGTATTCTAATTCTTTTGCACGAATGTATCCATTCTAATTCATTCGTACGATCCATTCTAATTCATTCGCACGATCCATTCTAATTCATTCGTACGATCCATTCTATTTCATTCATACGATCCATTCTAATTCATTCATACGATCTATTCTAATTCTTTCGCACGAATGAATTAGAATGAATCGTGCGAATGAATTAGAATGGTTCGTACGAATGAGTAAGAATGGATCGTACGAATGAAATAGAATGGATCGTATGAATGAATGAATTAGAATAGAACGTTACGAATGAGATAGAATGGGTCGTACGAATGAATTAGAATGGATACATTCATGCGAATGAATTAGAATGGATCATACGAATGAATTAGAATGGATCGTACGAATGAAATAGAATGGATTGTATGAATGAATTAGAATGGATCGTGCGAATTAATTAGAATAGATCGTACGAATGAATTAGAATGGAAACATTCGTGCGAAAGAATTAGAATAGATCGTATGAATGAATTAGAATGGATCGTGCGAATGAATTAGAATGGATCGTACGAATGAATTAGAATGGATTGTACGAATGAGATAGAATAGATCGTACGAATGAATTAGAATGGATACATTCGTGCGAATGAATTAGAATGGATCGTATGAATGAATTAGAGTGGATACATTCGTACAAATGAATTAGGATGGATCGTATGAATGAATTAGAGTGGATACATTCGTACGAATGAATTAGAATAGATTGTGCGAATGAATTAGAATGGATCGTACGAATGAATTAGAAGGGATCGTACGAATGAATTAGAATGGATCGTATGAATGAATTAGAATGGATCGTGCGAATGAATTAGAATGGATCGTACGAATGAAATAGAATGGATTCGCACGAATGTATCCATTCTAATTCATTCGTACGATCCATTCTAATTCATTCGCACGATCCATTCTAAGTCATTCGCACGAATGTATCCATTCTAATTCATTCGTATGATCCATTCTAATTCATTCATACGAATGAATTAGAATGGATACATTCGTGCGAATGAATTAGAATGGATCGTGCGAATGAATTAGAATGGATCGTACGAATGAATTAGAATGGATACATTCGTGCGAATCCATTCTATTTCATTCGTACGATCCATTATAATTCATTCGCACGATCCATTCTAATTCATTCATACGATCCATTCTATATCATTCGTATGATCCATTCTAATTCATTCGTACGGTATGATTCATTCTAATTCATTCGTACGATTCATTCTAATTCAATCCATTCTAATTCATTCGTACGATCCATTCTAATTCATTCGTACGATCCATTCTAATTCCTTTCGTACGATCCATTCTAATTCATTCGTAAGATCCATTCTAATTCATTTGCACGATCCATTGAATTAGAATGGATACATTCGTGCGAATCCATTCTATTTCATTCGTTCGATCAATTCTAATTCATTCGCACGATCCATTCTAATTCATTCATACGATCCATTCTATTTCATTCGTACGATCCATTCTAATTCATTCGTACGATCCATTCTAATTCATTCTAATTCATTCGTACGATCCATTCTAATTCATTCGTACGATCCATTCTAATTCCTTCGTACGATCCATTCTAATTCATTCGAACGATCCATTCTAAGTCATTCGTACGATCCATTCTAATTCATTCGTACGATCCATTCTATTTCATTCGTACGATCCATTCTTACTTATTCGTACGATCCATTCTAATTCATTCGCAAGATCCATTCTAATTCATTCGCACGATCCATTCGCATTCACTCAAACGACCCATTCTAATTCATAAGTACGATCCATTCTAATTCATTCAAACGATCTATTCTAATTCATTCGTACGATCCATTCTAATTCCTTCGTATGATCCATTCTAATTCATTCGTACGAAGGAATTAGAATGGATCGTACGAATGAATTAGAATGGATCGTACGAAGGAATTAGAATGGATCGTACGAAGGAATTAGAATGGATCGTACTTATGAATTAGAATGGGTCATACGAATGAAATAGAATGGATCGTACGAAGGAATTAGAAAGGATCGTACAAATGAATTAGAATGGATCGTATGCATGAATTAGAATGGATCGTGCGAATGAATTAGAATGGATCGTACGAATGAATTAGAATGGATCGAACGAATGAATTAGAATGGATACATTCGTGCAAAAGAATTAGAATGGATTGTATGAATGAATTAGAATGGATCGTGCGAATGAATTAGAATGGATCGTACGAATGAATTAGAATGGATACATTCGTGCGAAAGAATTAGAATAGATCGTATGAATGAATTAGAATGGATCGTATGAATGAAATAGAATGGATCGTACGAATGAATTAGAATGGATCGTGCGAATGAATTAGAATTGATCGTACGAATGAATTAGAATGGATCGTACGAAGGAATTAGAATGGATCGTACGAATGAATTAGAATAGATCGTACGAATGAATTAGAAAGGATACGAATGGATTGTACGAATGAGTAAGAATGGATCGTACGAATGAAATAGAATGGATCGTACGAATGAATTAGACTGGATTGAATTAGAATGAATCGTATGAATGAATTAGAATGGATCGTACGAATGAATTAGAATGGATCGTACGAATGAATTAGAATGGATCGTACGATAAGAATGGATCGTACGAATGAAATAGAATAGATCGTACGGATAAGTGAATTTGGATCGTACGAATGAATTAGAAAGGATATATTCGTGCGAATGAATTAGAATAGATCGTATGAATGAGTTAGATTGGATCATATTAATGAATTAGAATGGATCGTGCGAATGAATTAGAATGGATCGTACGAATGAATTAGAATGGATCGTACGAATTCATTCGTATGATCGTACGAATGAATTAGAATGGATACATTCGTGCGAATGAATTAGAATGGATCATACGAATGAATTAGAGTTGATACATTCATGTGAATGAATAAAAATGGATAATACGAATGAGTAAGAATGGATCGTAGAATTAGAATGGATCGTATGAATGAATTAGAATGGATACATACGAATGAATTAGAATGATCGTACGAATGAGTAAGAATGGATCGTACGAATGAATTAGAATGGATTGAATTAGAATGGATTGTACGAATGAATTAGAATGGATCGTACGAATGAAAAAGAATGGATCGTATGAATGAATTAGAATGGATCGTGCGAATGAATTAGAATGGATCGTACGAATGAAATAGAATGGATTCGCACGAATGAATTAGAATGGATCGTTCGAATGAATTAGAATAGGTTGTGCAAATGAATTAGAATGGATCGTACGAATGAATTAGAAAGGATATATTCGTGCGAATGAATTAGAATAGATCGTATGAATGAATTAGATTGGATCGTATTAATGAATTAGAATGGATTGTGCGAATGAATTAGAATAGATCGTACGAATGAATTAGAATGGATACATTCGTGCGAATGAATTAGAATGGATCGTATGAATGAATTAGAATCGATCGTACAAATGAATTAGAATGGATCATGCGAATGAATTAGAATGGATCATGCGAATGAATTAGAATGGATCGTACGAATGAAATAGAATGGATTGTACGAATGAGATATAATGGATCGTACGAATGAATTAGAATGGATACATTCATGCGAATGAATTAGAATGGATCATACGAATGAATTAGAATGGATTCATTCGTGCGAATGAATTAGAATGGATCGTACGAATGAGTAAGAATGGATCGTACGAATGAATTAGAATGGATTGAATTAGAATGAATCGTACGAATGAATTAGAATGGATAGTACGAATGAATTAGAATGGATCGTACGATTGAATTAGAATGGATTGAATTAGAATGAATCGTACGAATGAATTAGAATGAATCATACCGTACGAATGAATTAGAATGGATCATCCGAAGGAATTAGAATGGATCGTACGAATGAATTAGAATGGATCGTACGAATGAGTAAGAATGGATCGTACGAATGACATAGAATGGATCGTTCGAATGAATTAGAATGGATCGTGCGAATGAATTAGAATGGATCGTACGAATGAAATAGAATGGATCGTATGAATGAATTAGATGGGATCGTATTAATGAATTAGAATGGAATGTGCGTATGAATTAGAATGGATCGTACGAATGAATTAGAATGGATCGTACGAATGACTTAGAATGGATCGTTTGAATGAATTAGAATGGATCGTACGAAGGAATTAGAATGGATCGTACAAAGGAATTAGAATTGATCGTACGAATGAATTAGAATGAATTAGAATGGATCGTACGAATGAATTAGAATGGATCGTACGAATGAAATAGAATGGATCGTATGAATGAATTAGAATGGATCGTGCGAATGAATTAGAATGGATCGTACAAATGAAATAGAATGAATTCGCACGAATGTATCCATTCTAATTCAATGGATCGTGCGAATGAATTAGAATGGATCGTACGAATGAATTAGAATGGATCGTACGAAGGAATTAGAATGGATCGTACGAATGAATTAGAATGGATCGTACGAATGAATTAGAATGGATTGAATTAGAATGAATCGTACGAATGAATTAGAATGAATCATACCGTACGAATGAATTAGAATGGATCATACGAATGAAATAGAATGGATCGTATGAATGAATTAGAATGGATCGTGCGAATGAATTAGAATGGATCGTACGAATGAAATAGAATGGATTCGCACGAATGTATGCATTCTAATTCATTCGTACGATCCATTCTAATTCATTCGCACGATCCATTCTAATTCATTCGCACGAATGTATCCATTCTAATTCATTCGTATGAATGAATTTGAATGGATCATACGAATGAATTAGAATGGATACATTCGTACGATCCATTCTAATTCATTCGCACGATCCACTCTTACTCATTCGTACGATCCATTCTAATTCATTTGCACGAAGGTATCCATTCTAATTCATTCGTACTATCCATTCTAATTCCTTCGTACAATCCATTCTAATTCCTTCGTACGATCTATTCTAATTCATTCGTACGATCCATTCTAATTCATTCGTACGATCCATTCTAATTCCTTCGTATGATCCATTCTAATTCATTCGTACGGTATGATTCATTCTAATTCATTCGTACGATTCATTCTAATTCAATCCATTCTAATTCATTCGTACGATCCATTCTAATTCATTCGTATGATCCATTCTAATTCATTCGTACGATCTATTCTATTTCATTCATACAATCCATTCTTACTCAATCGTATGATCCATTCTAATCCATTCGCACAATCGAGTCTAATTCATTCGTACGATCCATTCAAATTCATTTGCACAATCTATTCTAATTCATTCATACGATCCATTCTAATTCATTCGCACGATCCATTCTAATTCATTCGTATGATCCATTCAAATTCATTCGCACGAATCTATGCATTCTAATTCATTCGTACGATCCATTCTAATTCATTCGCACGATCCATTTTAATTCATTAATACGATCCATTCTAATTCATTCGTACGATCCATTCTAATTCATTCGTACGAATGAATTATAATGGATCGTACGAATGTATTAGAATGGATCTTACGAATGAATTATAATGGATCGTACGAATGAATTAGAATGGGTCGTACGAATGAATTAGAATGGATCGTACGAATGAGTAAGAATGGATCGTACGAATGAAATAGAATGGATCATATGAATGAATTAGAATGGATCGTGCGAATGAATTAGAATGGATTGTACGAATGAATTAGAATGGATCGTATGAATGAATTAGAATGGATACATTCGTGCGAATGAATTAGAATGGATCATATGAATGAATTAGAATGGATCGTTTGAGTGAATGCGAATGGATCGTGCGAATGAATTAGAATGGATCGTACGAATGAATTAGAATAGATTGTGCGAATGAATTAGAATGGATCGTACGAATGCATTAGATTGGATCGTACGAATGAATTAGAATGGATCATACGAATGAGTATGAATGGATTGAATTAGAATGAATTAGAATGGATACATTCGTGCAAAAGAATTAGAATGGATCGTACGAATGAAATAGAATGGATCGTACGAATGAATTCGAATGTATCGTACGAATGAATTAGAATGGATTGAATTAGAATGGATCGTACGATAAGAATGGATCGTACGAATGAAATAGAATAGATCGTACGGATAAATGAATTTGGATCGTACGAATGAATTAGAAAGGATACATTCGTGCAAAAGAATTAGAATGGATTGTATGAATGAATTAGAATGGATCGTGCGAATGAATTAGAATGCGAATGTATTAGAATGGATCGTACGAATGAATTAGAATGGGTCGTACGAATGAATTAGAATGGATACACGATCCAGATCCATTCTAATTCATTCGTACGATCCATTCTAATTCATTCGCACGATCCATTCAAATTCATTAATACGATCCAATCTAATTCATTCATACGATCTATTCTAATTCATTCGCACGAATATATCCTTTCTAATTCATTCATACGATCCAAATTCATTTATCCGTACGATCTATTCTATTTCATTCGTACGATCCATTCTTATCGTACGATCCATTCTAATTCATTCGTACGATCCATTCTAATTCATTCGTACGATCTATTCTATTTCATTCATACGATCCATTCTAATTCATTCTCACGATCCATTCTAATTCATTCATGCGATCCATTCTAATTCATTCGTACGATCCATTCTAATTCATTCGTACGATCCATTCTAATTCATTCGCACAATCTATTCTAATTCATTCGTACGATCCATTCTAATTCATTCGCACGATCCATTCTAATTCATTCATACGATCCATTCTATTTCATTCGTACGATCCATTCTTACTCATTCGTACGATCCATTCTAATTCATTTGCACGAAGGTATCCATTCTAATTCATTCGTACTATCCAATGGATCGTACGAATGAAATAGAATGGATTCGCATGAATGTATCCATTCTAATTCGTGCGAATGTTTCCAATCTAATTCATTCGTACGATCCATTCTAATTCATTCGTACAATCTATTCTAATTCATTCATACGATCCATTCTAATTCATTCGTACGATCCATTCTAATTCATTCGCACGATCCATTCTAATTCATTCATACGATCCATTCTAATTCATTCGTACGATCTATTCTATTTCATTCGTACAATCCATTCTTACTCAATCGTATGATCCATTCTAATCCATTCGCACAATCTACTCTAATTCATTCGTACGATCCATTCTATTTCATTTGCACGAAGGTATCCATTCTAATTCATACAATCCATTCTAATTCATTCATACGATCCAATCTAATTCATTCATACGATCCATTCTAATTCATTCGCACGTTCCATTCGCATTCACTCAAACGATCCATGTAATTCATTCATATGATCCATTCTAATTCATTCGCACGAATGTATCCATTCTAATTCATTCGCACGATCCATTCTAATTCATTCGTACGATCCATTCTTACTCATTCGTACGATCCATTCTTACTCATTCGTACGATCCATTCTAATTCATTCGTACGACCCATTCTAATTCATTCGTACGATCCATTCTAATACGAATGAATTAGAATGGATCATGCTAATGAATTAGAATTGATCGTACGAATGAATTAGAACAGATTGTGCGAATGAATTAGAATGGATCGTACGAATGAATTGGAATGGATACATTCGTGCGAATGAATTAGAATGGATCGTATGAATGAATTAGAGTGGATACATTCGTACAAATGAATTAGAATGGATCGTACGAATGAATTAGAATGGATCGTATGAATGAATTAGATTGGATCGTATGCATGAATTAGAATGGATCGTGCGAATGAATTAGAATGGATC
Organism: Chamaelirium japonicum; assembly: GCA_947650365.1. Taxonomy (NCBI): domain Eukaryota; kingdom Viridiplantae; phylum Streptophyta; class Magnoliopsida; order Liliales; family Melanthiaceae; genus Chamaelirium; species Chamaelirium japonicum. Next base: position 609,231 of record OX393559.1, on the reverse strand, counting down.
GTACGAATGAATTAGAATGGATCGAACGAATGAATTAGAATGGATACATTCGTGCAAAAGAATTAGAATGGATTGTATGAATGAATTAGAATGGATCGTGCGAATGAATTAGAATGGATCGTACGAATGAATTAGAATGGATGCATTCGTACGAAAGAATTAGAATAGATCGTATGAATGAATTAGAATGGATCGTATGAATGAAATAGAATGGATCATACGAATGAATTAGAATGGATCGTGCGAATGAATTAGAATGGATCGTATGAATGAATTAGAATGGATCGTGCGAATAAATTAGAATGGATCGTATGAATGAATTAGAATGGATCGTATGAAGGAATTAGAATGGATCATATGAATGAATTAGAATGGATCGTACGAATAAATTAGAATGGATCGTATGAATGAATTAGAATGGATCGTACGAATGAATTAGAATGGATCGTGCGAATGAATTAGAATGGATCGTGCGAATGAATTAGAATGGATCGTACGAATGAATTAGAATGGATCGTACGAAGGAATTAGAATGGATCGTACGAATGAATTAGAATGGATCGTACAAATGAATTAGAATGATTACGAATGGATCGTATGAATGAATTAGAATGGATCGTACGAATGAAATAGAATGGATCGTACGAAGGAATTAGAATGGATCATATGAATGAATTAGAATGGATCATATGAATGAATTAGAATGGATCGTGCGAATAAATTAGAATGGATCGTATGAATGAATTAGAATGGATCGTACTAATGAATTAGAATAGATTGTGCGAATGGATTAGAATGGATCATACGATTGAGTAAGAATGGATTGTACGAATGAAATAGAATAGATCGTACGAATGAATTAGAATGGATCGTATGAATGAATTAGAATGGATCGTGCGAATGAATTAGAATGGATCGTATGAATGAATTAGAATGGATCGTATGAATGAATTAGAATGGATCGTAGTAATGAATTAGAATGGATCGTACGAATGAAATAGACTGGATTGTACGAATGAGATAGAATGGATCATACGAATGAATTAGAATGGATACATTCATGCGAATGAATTAGAATGGATCATACGAATGAATTAGAATGGATTCATTCGTGCGAATGAATTAGAATGGATCGTACGAATGAGTAAGAATGGATCATATGAATGAATTAGAATGGATTGAATTAGAATGAATCGTACGAATGAATTAGAATGGATCGTACGAATGAATTAGAATGGATGGAATTAGAATGAATCGTACGAATGAATTAGAATGAATCATACCGTACGAATGAATTAGAATGGATCATACGAAGGAATTAGAATGGATCGTACGAATGAATTAGAATGGATCGTACGAAGGAATTAGAATGGATAGTACGAATGAATTAGAATGGATAGTACGAATGAGTAAGAATAGATCGTACGAATGAGTAAGAATGGATTCATTCTAATCCATTCTAATTCATTCGCACGATCCATTCTAATTCATTCATACAATCCATTCTAATTCTTTTACACGAATGTATCTATTCTAATTCATTCGCACGATCCATTCTAATTCTTTCGCACGATCCATTCTAATTCATTCATACGATCCATTCTATTTCATTCGTACGATCCATTCTTACTCAATCGTACGATCCATTCTAATTCATTTGCACGAAGGTATCCATTCTAATTCATTCGTACTATCCATTCTAATTCCTTCGTACGATCCATTCTAATTCCTTCGTACGATCCATTCTAATTCATTAGTACGATCCATTCTAATTCATTTGTACGATCCATTCTAATTCCTTCGTATGATCCATTCAAATTCATTCGCACGAATCTATCCATTCTAATTCATTCGTATGATCCATTCTAATTCATTCGCACGATCCATTCTAATTCATTAATACGATCCAATCTAATTCATTCATACGATCCATTCTAATTCATTCGCACGAATGTATCCATTCCAATTCATTCGTACGATCCATTCTAATTCATTCGTACGATCCATTCTAATTCATTCGTACGATCCATTCTCATTCATTCGCACAATCTATTCTAATTCATTCGTACGATCCATTCTAATTCATTCGCACGATCCATTTTAATTCATTCGTACGATCCATATTCTAATTCATTCGCACGATCCATTCTAATTCGAACCATTCTAATTCATTCGTACGATCCATTCTAATTCATTCGTACGATCCATTCTAATTCATTCATACAATCCATGCTAATTCTTTTGCACGAATGTATCCATTCTAATTCATTCGTTCGATCCATTCTAATTCATTCGTACGATCCATTCTCATTCATTCGCACGATCCATTCTAATTCATGCATACGATCCAATCTAATTCATTCATACGATCCATTCTAATTCATTCGCACGAATGTATCCATTCTAATTCATTCGTACATGTATGAATGAATTAGAATGGATCGTACGAATGAATTAGATTGGATCGTGCGAATGAATTAGAATGGATCGTACGAATGAATTAGAATGGACGTGCGAATGAATTAGAATGGATTGTACGAATGAATTAGAATGGATCGTATTAATGAATTAGAATGGATCGTATGAATGAATTAGAATAGATTGTGCGAATGAATTAGAATGGATCGTACGAATGAATTAGAATGGATCGTACGAATGAATTAGAATGGATCGTTTGAGTGAATGCGAATGGATCGTGCGAATGAATTAGAATGGATTGTACGAATGAATTAGAATGGATCGTACGAATGAATAAGAATGGATACATTCGTGCGAATCCATTCTATTTCATTCGCATGATCCATTCTAATTCATTCGCACGATCCATTCTAATTCATTCGTACGATCCATTCTAATTCATTCGTACGATCCATTCTAATTCATTCGCACAATCTATTCTAATTCATTCGTACGATCCATTCTAATTTATTCGCCCGATCCATTCTAATTCCTTCGTATGATCCATTCTAATTCATTCGTACGGTATGATTCATTCTAATTCATTCGTACGATTCATTCTAATTCAATCCATTCTAATTCATTCGTACGATCCATTCTAATTCATTCGTACGATCCATTCTAATTCATTCGTACGATTCATTCTAATTCAATCCATTCACATTCATTCGTACGATCCATTCTTACTCATTCGTACGATCCATTCTAATTCATTCGCACGAATGAATCCATTCTAATTCATTCGTACGATCCATTCTAATTCATTCGTACGATCCATTCTAATTCATTCGTACGAATGAAATAGAATGGATCGTACGAAGGAATTAGAAAGGATCGTACAAACGAATTAGAATGGATTGTATGAATGAATTAGTATGGATCGTATGGATCAATTAGAATAGATTGTGCGAATGAATTAGAATGGATCGTACGAATGAATTAGAATGGATACATTCGTGCGAATGAATTAGAATGGATCATATGAATGAATTAGAATCGATCGTACGAATGAATTAGAATGAATCATGCGAATGAATTAGAATGGATCGTGCGAATGAATTAGAATGGATTGTGCGAATGAATTAGAATGGATCGTATGAACGAATTAGAATGGATCGTATGAATGAATTAGAATGGATCGTGCGAATGAATTAGAATGGATCGTACGAATGAAATAGAATTGATTGTGTGAATGAATTAGAATGGATCGTGCGAATGAATTAGAATGGATTGTATTAATGAATTAGAATGGATCGTGCGAATGAATTAGAATGGATCGTACGAATGAGTAAGAATGGATCGTACGAATGAATTAGAATGGATTGAATTAGAATGAATCGTACGAATGAATTAGAATGGATCGTGCGAATGAAATAGAATGGATCGTACGAATGAATTAGAATGGATCGTACGAATGAATTAGAATGGATCGTACGAATGAATTATAAAGGATACATTCGAATTCATTCGTACGATCCAATCTAATTCATTCGTACGATCTATATTCTAATTCATTCGCCCGATCCATTCTAATTCATTCATACGATCCATTCTAATTCATTCGTACGATCCATTCTAATTCATTCGCACAATCTATTCTAATTCACTCAAACGATCCATTCTAATTCATTCATATGATCCATTCTAATTCATTCGCACGAATGTATCCATTCTAATTCATTCGTACGATCCATTCTAATTAATTCGCACAATCTATTCTAATTCATTCATACGATCCATTCTAATTTATTCGCACGATCCATTCTAATTCATTCATACGATCCATTCTAATTCATTCATATGATCCATTCTAATTCATTCGCACGATCCATTCTTACTCATTCGTACGATCCATTCTAATTCATTCGCACGATCCATTCTAATTCATTAATACGATCCATTCTAATTCATTCGCACGATCCATTCTAATTCATTCACACTCATACGATCCATTCTAATTTATTCGCACGATCCATTCTAATTCATTCGTACGATCCATTCTAATTCATTCGTACGATCCATTCTATTTCATTCATACGATCCATTCTAATGAATTAGAATGAATCGTACGAATGAATTAGAAAGGATACATTCGTGCGAATGAATTAGAATGGATCGTATGAGTGTGAATGAATTAGAATGGATCGTGCGAATGAATTAGAATGGATCGTATTAATGAATTAGAATGGATCGTGCGAATGAATTAGAATGGATCGTACGAATGAGTAAGAATGGATCGTGCGAATGAATTAGAATGGATCATATGAATGAATTAGAATGGATCGTGCGAATAAATTAGAATGGATCGTATGAATGAATTAGAATAGATTGTGCGAATGAATTAGAATGGATCGTACGAATGAATTAGAATGGATACATTCGTGCGAATGAATTAGAATGGATCGTATGAATGAATTAGAATCGATCGTACGAATGAATTAGAATGGATCGTGCGAATGAATTAGAATGGAAACATTCGTACGAATGAATTAGAATGGATCGTATGAATGAATTAGAGTGGATACATTCGTACAAATGGATTAGAATGGATCGTACGAATGAATTAGAACGGATACATTCGTGCGAATGAATTAGAATGGATCGTATGAATGAATTAGATTGGATCGTATGAATAAATTAGAATGGATTGTATGAATTAGAATGGATAACTTCGTGCAAATGAATTAGAATGGATCGTACGAATGAGTAAGAATGGATCGTACGAATGAAAAAGAATGGATCGTACGAAGGAATTAGAATGGATCGTACGAAGTAATTATAATGGATAGTATGAATGAATTAGAATGGATACCTTCGTGCAAATGAATTAGAATGGATCGTACGAATGAGTAAGAATGGATCGTACGAATGAAATAGAATGGATCGTATGAATGAATTGGAATGGATCGTGTGAATGAATTAGAATGGATCGTACGAATGAATTAGAATAGATTGTGCGAATGAATTAGAATGGATCGTACGAATGAATTAGAATGGATCGTATGAATGAATTAGAATGGATCGTGCCAATGAATTAGAATGTATCGTGCGAATAAATTAGAATGGATCGTATGAGTGTGAATGAATTAGAATGGATCGTGCGAATGAATTAGAATGGATCGTAATAATCAATTAGAATGGATCGTGCGAATGAATTAGAATGGATCGTACGAATGAATTAGAATGGATCGTACGAATGAATTAGAAAGGATACATTCGAATTCATTCGTACGATCCATTCTAATTCATTCATACGATCTATATTCTAATTCATTCGCACCATCCAATCTAATTCATTCATACGATCCATTCTAATTCATTCGTACGATCCATTCTAATTCATTCGTACGATCCATTCTAATTCCTTCGTATGATCCATTCTAATTCATTCGTACGGTATGATTCATTCTAATTCATTCGTACGATTCATTCTAAATCAATCCATCCTAATTCATTCGTATGATCCATTCTAATTCATTCATACGATCCATCCTAATTCATTCGCACGAATGTATCCATTCTAATTCATTCGTACAATCCATTCTATTTCATTCGTACGATCCATTCTTACTCATTCGTACGAATGAATTAGAATGGATCGTATGAATGAATTAGAATGGATCGTGCGAATGAATTAGAATAGATCGTACGAATGAATTAGAATAGATTGTGCGAATGAATTAGAATGGATCGTACGAATGAATTAGAATGGATTGTACGAATGAATTAGACTAGATTGTGCGAATGGATTAGAATGGATCGTACGAATGAAATAGAATGGATCGTATGAATGAATTAGAATGGATTGAATTAGAATGAATCGTACGATCCATACGGACGAATGAATTAGAATGGATCGTACGAATGAATTAGAATGGATCGTGCGAATGAATTAGAATGGGTCGTACGAATGAATTAGAATGGATACACGATCCAGATCCATTCTAATTCATTCGCACAATCTATTCTAATTCATTCGTAGGATCCATTCTAATTCATTCGCACGATCCATTCTAATTCATTCGCACGATCCATTCTAATTCATTCGTACGATCCATTTTAATTCATTCGTACGATCCATTCTAATTCATTCGCACGATCCATTCTAATTCATTCATACGATCCATTCTATTTCATTCGTACGATCCATTCTTACTGATTCGTACGATCCATTCTAATTCATTTGCACGAAGGTATCCATTCTAATTCATTCGTACTATCCATTCTAATTCCTTCGTACGATCCATTCTAATTCCTTCGTACGATCCATTCTAAGTCATTGGTACTCATTCGTACTATCCATTCTAATTCATTCGCACGAATGAATCCATTCTAATTCATTCGTATGATCCATTCTAATTCATTCACACGAATGTATCGCACGATCCATTCTAATTCATTAGCACGATCCATTCTAATTCATTCGTACGATCCATTCTAATTCATTTATACGATCCAATCTAATTCATTCATACGATCCATTCTAATCGTGCGAAAAAATTAGAATGGATCGTATGAATGAATTAGAATCGATCGTACGAATGAATTAGAATGGATCATGCGAATGAATTAGAATGGATCGTGCGAATGAATTAGAATGGATCGTACGAATGAAATAGAATGGATTGTACGAATGAGATAGAATGGATCGTACGAATGAATTAGAATGGATACATTCATGCGAATGAATTAGAATGGATCATACGAATGAATTAGAATGGATTCATTCGTGCGAATGAATTAGAATGGATCGTATGAATGAGTAAGAATGGATTGTACGAATGAATTAGAATGGATTGAATTAGAATGAATCGTACGAATGAATTAGAATGGATCGTACGAATGAATTAGAATGGATCGTACAAAGGAATTAGAAAGGATCGTACGAAGGAATTAGAATGGATAGTAGGAATGAATTAGAATGGATAGTACGAATGAATTAGAATAGATCGTGCGAATGAAGTAAAATGGATCGTATGAATGAAATAGAATGGATCGTATGAATTAGAATGGATCGTACGAATGAAATAGAATGGATCGTACGAATGAATTAGAATAGATTGTGCGAATGGATTAGAATAGATCATACGATTGAGTAAGAATGGATTGTACGAATGAAATAGAATAGATCGTACGAATGAATTAGAATGGATCATGCTAATGAATTAGAATTGATCGTACGAATGAATTAGAATAGATTGTGCGAATGAATTAGAATGGATCGTACAAATGAATTGGAATGTCTAGATTCATGCGAATGAATTAGAATGGATCGTATGAATTAGAATGGATCGTACGATTGAGTAAGAATGGATTGTACGAATAAAATAGAATAGATCGTACGAATGAATTAGAATGGATCATGCTTATGAATTAGAATTGATCGTACGAATGAGTAAGAGTGGATCGTACGAATGAAATAGAATGGATCGTATGAATGAATTAGAATGGATCGTACGAATGAATTAGAATGGGTCGTACGAATGAATTAGAATGGATACATGATCCAGATCCATTCTAATTCCTTCGCACAATCTATTCTAATTCATTCGTAGGATCGTGCGAATGATTTAGAATGGATCATGCGAATGAGTTAGAATGGATCGTACGAATGAATTAGAATGGATCGTACGAATGAATTAGAAAGGATACATTCGAATTCATTCGTACGATCCATTCTAATTCCTTCGTACGATCCAAATTCTAATTCATTCGCACGATCCATTCTATTTCCTTCGTACGATCGTATGAATGAATTAGAATGGATCGTATGAATGAAATAGAATGGATCCTACGAATGAATTAGAATGGATCTGGATCGTGTATCCATTCTAATTCATTCGTATGACCCATTCTAATTCATTCGCACGATCCATTCTAATTCATTCGTACGATCCATTCTAATTCATTCGTACGATTCATTCCAATTCAATCCATTCTAATTCATTCGTACGATTCATTCCAATTCAATCCATTCTAATTCATTCGTATGATCCATTCTTACTCATTCGCACGATCCATTCTAATTCATTCGTACGATCCATTCTAATTCATTCGTACTATCCATTCTAATTCCTTCGTACAATCCATTCTAATTCATTCGTACGATCCATTCTAATTCATTCGTACAATCCATTCTAATTCATTCGCACGATCCATTCGCATTCACTCAAACGATCCATTCTAATTCATTCATATGATCCATTCTAATTCATTCGCACGAATGTATCCATTCTAATTCATTCGTACGATCCATTCTAATTCATTCGTACGATCCATTCTTACTCATTCGTACGATCCATTCTAATTCATTCGTTCGATCCATTCTAATTCATTCGTACGATCCATTCTAATTCATTCGTTCGATACATTCGTGCAAAAGAATTAGAATTGATCGTACGAATGAAATAGAATGGATCGTATGAATGAATTAGAATGGATCGTGCGAATGAATTAGAATGGATCGTACGAATGAATTATAATAGATTGTGCGAATGAATTAGAATGGATCGTACGAATGAATTAGAATGGATCGTACGAATGAATTAGAATGGATCGTACGAATGAGTAAGAATGGATCGTACGAATGAATTAGAATGGATTGAATTAGAATGAATCGTACGAATGAATTAGACTGGATCGTACGAAAGAATTAGAATGGATCGTACGAATGAATTAGAATGGATTGAATTAGAATGAATCGTACGAATGAATTAGAATGAATCATACCGTACGAATGAATTAGAATGGATCATACGAAGGAATTGGAATGGATCATACGAATGAATTAGCATACGAATGAATTAGAATGGATCATACGAAGGAATTAGAATGGATCGTACGAAGGAATTAGAATGGATCGTACGAAGGAATTAGAATGGATAGTACGAATGAATTAAAATGGATACCTTCGTGCAAATGAATTAGAATGGATCGTACGAATGAGTAAGATTGGATCGTATGAATGAATTAGAATGGATCGTGCGAATGAATTAGAATGGATCGTGCGAATGAATTAGAATGAATCGTACGAATGAATTAGAATGGATCGTATGAATGAATTAGATTGGATCGTATTAATGAATTAGAATGGATCGTACGAATGAATTAGAATAGATCGTACAAATGAATTAGAATGGATACGAATGGATCGTACGAATGAGTAAGAATGGATCGTACGAATGAAATAGAATGGATTGTACGAATGAATTAGAATGGATACATTCGTGCGAATGAATTAGGATGGATCGTATGAATGAATTAGAATGGATCGTACGAATGAATTAGCATGGATTGAATTAGAATGAATCGTACGAATGAATTAGAATGAATCATACTGTACGAATGAATTAGAATGGATCATAGGAGGAATTAGAATAGATCGTACGAATGAATTAGAATGGATCGTACGAATGAATTAGAATGGATCGTACGAAGGAATTAGAATGGATTATGTGAAGAAATTAGAATGGATAGTACGAATGAATTAGAATGGATACCTTCGTGCAAATGAATTAGAATGGATCGTACGAATGAGTAAGAATGGATCGTACGAATGAAATAGAATGGATCGTATGAATGAATTAGAATGGATCGTGCGAATGAATTAGAATGGATCGTGCGAATGAATTAGAATGGATCGTACGAATAAAATAGAATGGATAGTATGAATGAATTAGAATGGATAGTACGAATGAATTAGAATGGATACCTTCGTGCAAATGAATTCATTCGTACGATCCATTCTAATTCATTCGCACGATCCATTATAATTCATTCGCACAATCTATTCTAATTCATTCGTACGATCCATTCTAATTCATTCGCACGATCCATTCTAATTCATTTATACGATCCATTCTATTTCATTCGTACGATCCATTCTTACTCAATCGTACGATCCATTCTAATTCATTTGCACGAAGGTATCCATTCTAATTCATTTGTACTATCCATTCTAATTCCTTCGTACGATACATTCTAATTCCTTCGTACGATCAATTCTAATTCATTCGTACGATCCATTCTAATTCATTCGTACGATCCATTCTAATTCCTTCGTATGATCCATTCTAATTCATTACTACGATCCATTCTAATTCATTCGTACGATCCATTCTAATTCATTCATACGATCCATTCTAATTCATTCGTACGATTCATTCTAATTCAATCCATTCTAATTCATTCGTACGATCCATTCTAATTCATTCGTATGATCCATTCTAATCCATTCGCACAATCTATTCTAATTCATTCGTACGATCCATTCTATTTCATTCGTACGATTGATTCTAATTCATACGATCCATTCTATTTCATTCATACGATCCATTTTAATTCATTCGCACGATCCATTCTAATTCATTAGCACGATCCATTCTAATTCATTCGTACGATCCATTCTAATACATTCATACGATCCATTCTAATTCATTCGTACGATTCATTCTAATTCAATCCATTCTAATTCATTCGTATGATCCATTCTATTTCATTCGCATGAGTAAGAATGGATCGTGCGAATGAATTAGAATGGATCGTACGAATGAATTAGAATGGATCGTACAAATGACTTAGAATGGATCGTTCGAATGAATTAGAATGGATCGTACGAAGGAATTAGAATGGATAGTACGAATGAATTAGAATGGATACCTTCGTGCAAATGAATTAGAATGGATCGTACGAATGAGTAAGAATGGATCGTACGAATGAAATAGAATGGATCGTATTAATGAATTAGAATGGATCGTGCGAATGAATTAGAATGAATCGTGCGAATGAATTAGAATGGATCGTGCGAATGAGTTAGAATGGATCGTACGAATGAATTAGAAAGGATCGTACGAATGAATTAGAATGGATCGTGCGAATGAATTAGAATGGATCTGGATCGTGTATCCATTCTAATTCCTTCGTACGATCCATTCTAATTCATTCGTACGATCCATTTAAATTCATTCGCACGATCCATTCTAATTCATTCGCACGAGTGTATCCATTCTAATTCATACGTACGATCTATTCTAATTCATTTGTACGATCCATTCTAATTCATTCGCACAAATCATTCTAATTCATTTGCACGATCCATTCTAATTCATTCATACAATCCATTTTTATTCTTTTGCATGAATGTATCCATTCTAATTTATTACGAATGAGTAAGAATGGATTGTACGAATGAATTAGAATGGATACATTCGTGCGAATGAATTAGAATGGATCGTACGAATGAATTAGAATGGATCGTACGAATGAATTAGAATGGATCGTGCGAATAATTTTGAATGGATCATACGAAGGAATTAGAATGGATCGTACGAATGAATTAGAATGGATCGTAGTAATGAATTAGAATGGATCGTATGCATGAATTAGAATGGATCGTGCGAATGAAATAGAATGGATCGTACGAATGAATTAGAATGGATCGTACGAAGGAATTAGAATGGATCGTATGAATGAATTAGAATGGATCATGCAAATGAATTAGAATGGATCGTACGAATGAGTAAGAATGGATCGTACGAATGAAATAGAATGGATCGTATGAATGAATTAGAATGGATCGTATGAATGAATTAGAATGGATAAATTCGTGCGAATCCATTCTATTTCATTCGTACGAACCATTCTAATTCATTCGGACGATCCATTCTAATTCATTCATACGATCCATTCTAATTCCTTCGTACGATCCATTCTAATTCATTCGTACGATCCATTCTAATTCATTCGCACGATCCATTCTAATTCATGCATACGATCCATTCTAATTCATTCATACGATCCATTCTAATTCATTCGTACGATCCATTCTAATTCATTCGCACAATCGATTCTAATTCATTCATACGATCCATTCTAATTCATTCGCACGATCCATTCTAATTCATTCGTACGATCCATTCTAATTCATTAGCACAATCTATTCTAATTCATTCGTATGATCCATTCTAATTCATTCGTACGATCCATTCTAATTCATTCGCACAATCTATTCTAATTTATTCTTACGATCCATTCTAATTCATTCATACGATCCATTCTAATTTATTCGCACGATCCATTCTAATTCATTTGTACGATCCATTCTAATTCATTCGCACAATTTATTCTAATTCATTCGAACGATCCATTCTAATTCATTCGCACGATCCATTCTAATTCATTCATGCGATCCATTCTATTTCATTCGTACGATCCATTCTAATTCATTCGTACGATCCATTCTAATTCCTTCGTATGATCCATTCTAATTCATTCGTACGGAATGATTCATTCTAATTCATTCGTACGATTCATTCTAATTCAATCCATGCTAATTCATTCGTACGATCCATTCAAATTCATTAATACGATCCAATCTAATTCATTCATACGATCCATTCTAATTCATTCGTACGATCCATTCTAATTCATTCGTACGATCCATTCTAATTCATTCGCACGATCCATTCTAATTCATGCATACGATCCATTCTAATTCATTCGTATGATCCATTCTAATTCATTCGTACGATCCATTCTAATTCATTCGCACAATCTATTCTAATTCATTCGTACGATCCATTCTAATTCATTCGCACGATCCATTCTAATTCATTCATACGATCCATTCTATTTCATTCGTACGATCCATTCTTACTCATTCGTACGATCCATTCTAATTCATTTGCATGAAGGTATCCATTCTAATTCATTCGTACTATCCATTCTAATTCCTTCTTACGATCCATTCTAATTCCTTCGTACGATCCATTCTAATTCATTCGTACGATCCATTCTAATTCCTTCGTATGATCCATTCTAATTCATTCGTACGGTATGATTCATTCTAATTCATTCGTACGATTCATTCTAATTCCATCCATTCTAATTCATTCGTACGATCCATTCTAATTCATTCGTACGATCCATTCTAATTCATTCGTACGATTCATTCTAATTCAATCTATTCTAATTCATTCGTACGATCCATTCTTACTCATTCGTACGATCCATTCTAATTCATTCGCATGAATGAATCCATTCTAATTCATTCGTATGATCCATTCTAATTCATTCGCATGAATGTATCCATTCTAATTCATTCGTACGATCCATTCTATCTCATTCGTACAATCCAGTCTATTTTATTCGTACGATCCATTCTAATTCATTACTACGATCCATTCTAATTCATTCAAATGATCCATTCTAATTCATTCGTACGATCCATTCTAATTCATTCGCACGATCCATTCTAATTCATTCATACGATCCATTCTAATTCATTCGTACGATCTATTCTATTTCATTCGTACAATCCATTCTTACTCAATCGTATGATCCATTCTAATCCATTCGCACAATCTATTCTAATTCATTCGTACGATCCATTCTAATTCATTCATACGATCCATTCTAATTTATTCGCACGATCCATTCTAATTCATTCGTACGATCCATTCTAATTCATTCATATGATCCATTCCAATTCCTTCGTACGATCCATTCTATTTCATTCGTACGATCCATTCTAATTCATTCATACGATCCATTCGTATCCATTCTAATTCATTCGTTCGATCCATTCTAATTCATTCGTACGATCCATTCTAATTCATTCGTACGATCCATTCTAATTCATTCGCACGATCCATTCTAATTCATTCGCACGATCCATTCTAATTCATTCATACGATCAATTCTAATTTAATCGCACGATCCATTCTAATTCATTCATACGATCCATTCTAATTCATTCATATGATCCATTCTAATTCCTTCGTACGATCCATTCTATTTCATTCGTACGATCCATTCTAATTCATTCATACGATCCATTCGTATCCATTCTAATTCATTCGTACGATCCATTCTAATTCATTCGTACGATCCATTCTAATTCATTCGTACGATCCATTCTAATTCATTCGCACGATCCATTCTAATTCATTCATACGATCCATCCTAATTCATTCGTAGGATCGTGCGAATGAATTAGAATGGATCGTGCGAATGAGTTAGAATGGATCATATGAATGAATTAGAATGGATCGTGCGAATGAATTAGAATGGATCGTACGAATGAATTTGAATAGATTGTGCGAATGAATAAGAATAGATCATACTAATTCATTCGTACTAATCCATTCTATTTCATTCTTACGATCCATTCTAATTCATTCGCACTATCCATTCTTACTCATTCGTACGATCCATTCTAATTCATTCGCACGATCCATTCTAATTCATTCATACGATCCATTCTAATTGGATCGTATGAATGAATTAGAATGGATCGTGCGAATGAATTAGAATGGATCGTACAAATGAAATAGAATGGATTCGCACGAATGTATCCATTCTAATTCATTCATACGATCCATTCTATTTCATTCATACGATCCATTCTATTTCATTCGTACGATCCATTCTAATTCATTCGTACGATCCATTCTAATTCATTCGTACGATTCATTCTAATTCAATCCATTCTAATTCATTCCATTCTAATTCAATTGCACGATCCATTCGCATTCACTCAAATGATCCATTCTAATTCATTCATACAATCCATTCTAATTCTTTTGCACGAATGTATCCATTCTAATTCATTCGTACGATCCATTCTAATTCATTCGTACGATCCATTCTAATTCATTCGCACAATCCATTCTAATTCATTCACACTCATACGATCCATTCTAATTCATTCGCACGAATGTATCCTTTCTAATTCATTCGTACGATCCATTCTAATTCATTCGCACAATCTATTCTAATTCATTCGAACGATCCATTCTAAGTCATTCGTACGATCCATTCTAATTCATTCGTACGATCCATTCTAATTCATTCACACGATCCATTCTATTTCATTCGTACGATCCATTCTAATTCATTCACACGAATGTATCCATTCCAATTCATTTGTACGATCCATTCTAATTCATTCGCACAATCTATTCTAATTCATTCGTACGATCAATTCTAATTCATTCGCACGTATCCATTCTAATTCATTCATACGATCCATTCTATTTCATTCGTACGATCCATTCTTACTCATACGTACGATCCATTCTAATTCATTCGTACGATCCATTCTAATTCATTCGTACGATCCATTCTAATTCATTCGCACAATCTATACGTTCCATTCTCATTCATTCGTAAGATCCATTCTAATTCATTTGCACGATCCATTCTAATTCATTAATACGATCCAATCTAATTCATTCGTACGATCCATTCTAATTCATTCGTACGATCCATTCATACGTGCAAAAGAATTAGATGTGATTGTATGATTGAATTAGAATGGATCGTGCAAATGAAATAGAATGGATCGTATGAATGAATTAGAATGGATCGTGCGAATGAATTAGAATGGATCGTACGAATGAATTAGAATGGATCGTACGAATGAATTAGAATGGATCGTATGAATGAATTAGAATGGATCGTGCGAATGAATTAGAATGGATCGTAAGAATGAATTAGAATGGATCGTACGAATGAGTAAGAATGGATCATACGAATGAATTAGAATGGATTGAATTAGAATGAATCGTACGAATGAATTAGAATGGATCGTACGAATGAATTAGAATGGATCGTACGAATGAAATAGAATGGATCGTATGAATGAATTAGAATGGATAGTGCGAATGAATTAGAATGGATCGTACAAATGAATTAGAATAGATTGTGCGAATGAATTAGAATGGATCGTGCGAATGAATTAGAATGGATCGTACGAATGAATTAGAATAGATTGTGCGAATTAATTAGAATGGATCGTACGAATGAATTAGAATGGATCATACGAATGAATTAGAATGGATCGTATGAATGAATTAGAATGGATCGTGCGAATGAATTAGAATGGATCGTACGAATGAATTAGAATAGATTGTGCGAATGAATAAGAATAGATCAAACAAAGAAATTAGAATGGATCGTACGAATGAATTATAATGGATCGTATGAATGAATTAGAATGGATACATTCGTGCGAATCCATTCTATTTCATTCGTACGATCCATTCTAATTCATTCGCACGATCCATTCTTACTCATTCGTACGATCCATTCTAATTCATTCGTACGATCCATTCTAATTCATTCGTACGATCCATTCTAATTCAATCCATGCGAATGAATACGAATGGATTAGAATGGATCTTACGAATGAATTAGATTGGATCGTATTAATGAATTAGAATAGATCGTGCGAATGAATTAGAATGGATCTTACGAATGAATTAGAATGGAACGTATAGATTGTGCGAATGAATTAGAATGGATCGTACGAATGAATTAGAATGGATCGTACGAATGAATTAGAATGGATCGTATGAATGAGTAAGAATGGATCGTACGAATGAAATAGAATGGATCGTATGAATGAATTAGAATGGATACGTGCGAATGAATTAGAATTGATCGTACGAATGAATTAGAATAGATTGTGCGAATGAATTAGAATGGATCGTACGAATGAATCGGAATTGATACATTCGTGCGAATGAATTAGAATGGATCGTACGAATGAAATAGAATAGATCGTGCGAATGAATTAGAATGGATCGTACGAATGAATTAGAATGGATCGTACGAATGACTTAGAATGGATCGTTCGAATGAATTAGAATAGATTATGCGAATGAATTAGAATGGATCGTAGGAATGAATTAGAAAGGATACATTCGTGCGAATGAATTAGAACGGATACATACGTGCAAAAGAATTAGAATGGATTGTATGAATGAATTAGAATGGATCGTGCAAATGAATTAGAATGGATTGTACGAACCAATTAGAATGAATACATTCGTGCGAATGAATTAGAATGGATCGTATGAATGAATTAGATTGGATCGTATGCATGAATTAGAATGGATCGTGTGAATGAATTAGAATGGATCGTACGAATGAATTAGAAAGGATATATTCGTGCGAATGAATTAGAACAGATCGTATGAATGAATTAGATTGGATCGTATTAATGAATTAGAATGGATTGTGCGAATGAATTAGAATGGATCGTACGAATGAATTAGAATGGATACATTCGTGCGAATAAATTAGAATAGATCGTATGAATGAATTAGAATCGATCGTACGAATGAATTAGAATGGATCATGCGAATGAATTAGAATGGATCGAGCGAATGAATTAGAATGGATCGTACGAATGAAATAGAATGGATTGTACGAATGAGATAGAATGGATCGTACAAATGAATTAGAATGGATACATTCATGCGAATGAATTAGAATGGATCAAACGAATGAATTAGAATAGATTCATTCGTGCGAATGAATTAAAATGGATCGTACGAATGAGCAAGAATGGATCGTACGAATGAATTAGAATGGATTGAATTAGAATAAATCGTACGAATGAATTAGAATGGATCGTACGAATGAATTAGAATGGATCGTACGAATGAATTAGAATGGATTGAATTAGAATGAATCGTACGAATGAATTAGAATGAATCATACTGTACGAATGAATTATAATGGATTATACGAAGGAATTAGAATGGATCGTACGAATGAATTAGAATGGATCGTACGAATGAGTAAGAATGGATCGTACGAATGACATAGAATGGATCGTTCGAATGAATTAGAATGGATCGTGCGAATGAATTAGAATGGATCGTACGAATGAATTAGAATGGATCGTATGAATGAATTAGATTGGATCGTATTAATGAATTAGAATGGATCGTGCGAATGAATTAGAATGGATCGTACGAATGAATTATAATGGATCGTACGAATGACTTAGAATGGATCGTTCGAATGAATTAGAATGGATCGTACGAAGGAATTAAAATGGATCGTACGAATGAATTAGAATGGATCGTATGAATGAATTAGAATGAATTAGAATGGATCGTACGAATGAATTAGAATGGATCGTACGAATGAAATAGAATGGATCGTATGAATGAATTAGAATGGATCGTGCTAATGAATTAGAATGGATCGTACGAATGAAATAGAATGGATTCGCACGAATGTATCCATTCTAATTCAATGGATCGTGCGAATGAATTAGAATGGATCGTACGAATGAATTAGAATGGATCGTACGAATGAATTAGAATGGATTGAATTAGAATGAATCGTACGAATGAATTAGAATGAATCATACCGTACGAATGAATTAGAATGGATCATACGAATGAAATAGAATGGATCGTATGAATGAATTAGAATGGATCGTGCGAATGAATTAGAATGGATCGTACGAATGAAATAGAATGGATTCGCACGAATGTATCCATTCTAATTCATTCGCACGATCCATTCTTACTCATTCGTACGATCCATTCTAATTCATTCGTACGATCCATTCTAATTCATTCGTACGATCCATTCTAATTCAATCCATGCGAATGAATACGAATGGATTAGAATGGATCGTACGAATGAATTAGATTGGATCGTATTAATGAATTAGAATGGATCGTACGAATGAATTAGAATGGATACATTCATGCGAATGAATTAGAATGGATCATACGAATGAATTAGAATGGATTCATTCGTGCGAATGAATTAGAATGGATCGTACGAATGAGTAAGAATGGATCGTACGAATGAATTAGAATGGATCGTATGAATGAATTAGAATGGATACATTCGTGCGATCCATTCTAATTCATTTGCAGGATCCATTCTAATTCATTCGTACGATCCATTCTAATTCATTCGTACGATCCATTCTAATTCATTCGCACAATCTATACGTTCCATTCTAATTCATTCGTAAGATCCATTCTAATTCATTCGTATGATCCATTCTAATTCATTCGTACGATCCATTCTTACTCATTCGTACGATCCATTCTAATTCATTTGCACGAAGGTATCCATTCTACTGCATTCGTACTATCCATTCTAATTCCTTCGTACGATCCATTCTAATTCCTTCGTACGATCCATTCTAATTCATTCGTACGATCTATTCTAATTCATTCGTACGATCCATTCTAATTCATTCGTACGATCTATTCTAATTCATTCGCACGATCCATTCTAATTCATTCGAACAATCCATTCTTACTCATTCATACGAATGAATTAGAATGAATGGATCGTTTGAGTGAATGCGAATGGATCGTGCGAATGAATTAGAATGGAATGAATTAGAATGGATTGAATTAGAATGAATCGTACGAATGAATTAGAATGGATACATTCGTGCGAATGAATTAGAATGGATCATATGAATGAATTAGAATGGATCGTACGAATGAAATAGAATGGATCGTATGAATGAATTAGAATGGATCGTGCGAATGAATTAGAATGGATCGTGCGAATGAATTAGAATGGATTGTGCGAATGAATTAGAATGGATCGTACGAATGAATTGGAATGGATACATTCATGCGAATGAATTAGAATGGATCGTATGAATGAATTAGAGTGGATACATTCGTACAAATGGATTAGAATGGATCGTACGAATGAATTAGAATGGATACATTCGTGCGAATGAATTAGAATGGATCGTATGAATGAATTAGATTGGATCGTATGAATGAATTAGAATGGATTGTATGAATTAGAATGGATACCTTCGTGCGAATGAATTAGAATGGATCGTACGAATGAAATAGAATGGATTATATGAATGAATTAGAATGGATCGTGCGAATGAATTATAATGGATCGTATTAATGAATTAGAATGGATCGTGCGAATGAATTAGAATGGATCGTACGAATGAGTAAGAATGGATCGTACGAATGAATTAGAATGGATTGAATTAGACTGAATCGTACGAATGAATTAGAATGGATCGTAGAATGGATCGTATGAATGAATTAGATTGGATCGTACGAATGAGTAAGAATGGATCATACGAATGAATTATAATGGATCGTACGAATGAATTAGAATGGATCGTACGAATGAATTAGAATAGATTGTATGAATGAATTAGAATGGATCCTGCGAATGAATTAGAATGGTTCGTACGAATGAATTAGAATGCACTACAAGAAATAGGGTCTTTACCGACGGACCTTATTATTACCGTCGGTAATAATACACTTTTTACCGACGGTTACAATAATATCCGTCGGTATTATAACTTCAATTTTTTTTATTTTCTTTGCATATTTATACCGACGGTATACATATTTACCGTCGGTAATATAATTATTACCGACGGTTACATATAAACCGTCGGCAAAATGTCATCGTCGTGATATTTTACCGACGGTAATTGTATGTCTGTCGGTATAACCAATTTTACCAACAGCCATAATATCTCCGTCGGCAATTTTCCGACGGTAATAAAATTTCCGTCGGTAAAAGTGTCCCGACGAAACTCAGTGTAAAAACCGAGCCTCTGGAAAAAAATAGGAGGTTGAGTTTCGTCGTGCTATTTACCGACGGGCGTTAAATTTCCGTCGGTATAACTAATTATACCGACGGTATTTATATGTCCGTCGGCACAATACCGACGGTAATTTAGTTTCCGTCGGTAAAATGTCCCGACGAAACTCAGGGTGCCAAACCGAGCCTCTGGAAAAAATTGAACTTGTGCTTTCGTCGGGATTATACCGACGGACTTTATATATCCGTCGGTACAATACCGACGGTAATTAAATTTCCGTCGGTAAAATGTCCCGACGAAACTCAGGGTGCCAAACCGAGCCTCTGGAAAAAATTGAAGTTGAATTTTAGTCGTGGAGTTTTACCGACGGATTGTTATTTACCGTCGGTAAAAAAATTAGTTTTACCGACGGATTGTTATTTACCGTCGGTAAAAATCCTCACATAAATTAATTTCAGCGATCCCCTCCTAGCTTTCTCTGTTCTATTTTCGATCTGAACCTCTCCCCCGGCCCTTTCTCTCTCTCTAAGTCTCCCCCCCTCCCCGGCCTCCCTCCCCCCCTCCCCGGCCCCGTCGCGTCCCTCCGGCCGACCAATCGACCGGCGGTTGGTGATCGAGATCCGGCATCCGTCGTCCCTCCTCCTCCTCGTGGGCATCCGTCGTCCCTCCTCGTCCTCGTGGGCTCCGGCCGGTGAGATCCTCCTCCTCCTCCTCCCCCCGGTGAGCTCCTCCTCCTCCTCCTCCTCCTCCTCGTGGGTGATCATTGATGTGTGGTAGTTGTTTAATAGTTGGGACCTATAGTTGTGGTTTTTTTTTTTTGTATTTAGAGGGAAATGATTGAAAATAATTGTAATGAGGTGATGCTAATGCGGTTTAGATCTACTAATGGACTGTTTTTTTTGTATTTAGAGGGAAATGATTGAAAATAATTATAATCTTGTCACATCCGACTGAAAGTCTGAAATTCTTTTACCTAATAAATTCCTTCAAAAATTTAAAAAATAAAACAAAGAAATCCTAAATCAGTCTCCTCTCCCTATGGCTTCTCGTCTCTGTTGGGGCGGTGGCAACGAGCAGCTGCAAATTGTCACCTCTAAGTGTATTCTCTTTATGAAAAAAAAAAAAAAAGCTATTTCAGGCAGAAGGAAGTAGCATATAACGTCCAGAAGGAACTGAGCCTCTTGGCTTGATAGTATGCACTTAGAACGTAGACCCAACCCGACCTGACCCGACCGGACCGGACCGAGCCACTTGGTTGAATAAAAGTGCCTAGCACGTGCGGTCAACTAGCTCGAGATGTGCGCGTGCCATGCACCCGAACTGTACGTGCCTTTGTAGAACCAAACAAACGATCCAAAATCAAGACCAGGAAGCCCGTACCACCGGTCACAATGAGGGGCGCACCTGAGTCTGAATCAGGGTTGAGTCAAGCATCAGACTCTGGCTGAATATTTGGCTCACCAAGGCCAAGTAGGTCCACTTGGACGGCCAAACATCTGACGCCCTCGTACAAGAGCCAATTTGTTGGTGGACTCAGACCTATCACCTCTAGAATGCACGACAAACCAACCGCAATGGAAGGTTTACTTTTCACCCCCAACCTCTAACCTGAATACCTAACCAGAATGGCGTGTCATCCAATCACAGCCTGCCAATTGGGGTTTTGTGCAACGGACGGCTGTGATCGGGACGCATCATTATGGTTAAAAGAAATTAAAATGTTTTTTTTTTTCCCAAGAAAGGACAAGAGCATTTTTACTTCCCGACTGGTACACTGTACTTGCTTATGGCTCAATCGGGACGGTCCATGTGGATCATTTAAACGTGAATAACAGGTGCAGCAAGTGTGCAGCCAATGTTGTTTCCGTTTAATTTTGAACCCAAAAGGATGCTATCAAGGGCTGTTGGTTAAGCCAAGCAACTCTGGATATGTCCCAAACGCATATGGCTAACTGGGTTTGTACGTAAGTGGTCTTAATTAAGCTATAGACGACTCATGAGCATAGTTAAGCAGCTCGACAGTAAGGTCATGGTCACAGGGAATGCCTAGCTAGATGTTAGATAACTATCTTACCCAAAACCTTAAGATGGCCACGTGATATCAGAGTTTTGGTTTCTGCGAGGTCCTAGGTTCAAATTATGTTGCCTCCATTTGTTAATTTCAGTATTACCCCATCTATTTAAATCTCCACCTACCCGAGAACCGAAACCGAAATTGTGCGGAGTCTTATAACATTGTTTGAAATTATATGTCAGGTGTTGTATAGCCAGATAGACGAAGATGTCTTCGATCGATAAGAGTTGGATGCGTAATTCGAATCGCATGAGCCAAGAGTACAGAGAAGGAGTCAGGAAATTTTTGGATTTTGCATTTGAGCGTCTTGCACCGCTTGATGGAAAAATTGTGTGTCCCTGTATAGACTGCGGAAGGGTGATTAGGAAGGTTCGAGAGGAATGTGAGGTTGATCTGGTAATGTGTGGCATTGACGTTACCTATACCCGTTGGTTCTCGCACGGTGAGGAGCTAGATGCAGTCCCCATGGCAGCTCACGGTGAAACTTCAAACACAGTGATCGCTGATGATAATATTAATACAGACGATGACGATGACATGCAGGGTATGATACATGATTTGCAAGGTGGAATAGGCACGGAAACACCGTCAGGTGATCAGCCCAATATCGAAGCGGACAAGTTCTACAGATTGCTTAAAGATGCCGAACAACCTCTATACCCGGGGTGTGAGAAGTTTTCAAAACTCTCTTTCACTGTAAAGCTTCTTCATTTGAAGTGCCTCAATGGTTGGAGTAATAAGTCATTTAATATGTTGGTAGAGTTGCTGAAAGAGGCTTTTCCTATGGGTGAGACAGTACCGAAATCATTCTACGAGGCGAAGAAGACAATTAAAGATCTCGGTCTGGGTTATGAGAAAATTGATGCATGCGTGAACGATTGTATGTTGTACCGGAAAGAGTACGAACATGCGCGGTCATGCCACATATGCGGAGCAACGAGATATAAAGAGACGGATGCCGAGTCTAGTACCAGTCGAAGGAAGAAAAATGTATCTGCAAAGGTTCTCCTATACTTCCCGCTCAGGGACAGGCTTCAGAGGTTGTTTATGTCATCGAAGACTGCTGAGCACATGAGGTGGCATGCACGAGAACGTACAGATGACGGGATTATGAGACATCCGGCCGACTCTCTGACGTGGAAAGATTTTGATCATACATATCCTGAATTCGCATGTGAAGTTCGCAACGTCAGGTTAGGGCTTGCTAGCGATGGCTTCAATCCCTTTGGGAATATGAGTGTGTCGTACAGCATTTGGCCAGTTGTCCTAGTTCCATACAATTTGCCTCCCTGGATGTACTTAAAAAAGCCATACACAATGCTCTCCTTGCTCATTCCCGGACCCAGGTCGCCTGGTAATGATATTGACGTTTACTTGCAGCCGTTGATTGAGGAGTTGAACGAGTTATGGGAAGTTGGGGCCGATACGTATGATGCCTCGTTGCGCCAGAATTTTCGGATGCATGCGGCACTTCTATGGACCATCAACGATTTTCCTGCATATGCCAACTTATCCGGGTGGAGTACTAAAGGAAAATTGGCGTGCCCTACATGCAATAAGGAGACAGATTCATTACGATTGAAGAACGGAGGCAAGTTCTGTTATATGGGCCATCGAAGATTCCTTGTTGACGGCCATAAGTGGAGGCAGAACAAAAGAGCTTTCAACGGCAAGAAGGAACTTGCAAAGGCCCCGGAGCAGCTTTCGGGGGTAGAAGTCTTATGCGAATTGGATCAGCTTGATGCCGTGGCACTTGGAAAAGGTAAAAAGAAGAGAACGCATGAAGATTCTACGCGTGAGCATAACTGGAAGAAGAAGAGTATTTTCTTTAAACTACCGTACTGGAGCAGCCTACTCTTGCGGCATAACTTGGATGTCATGCATATTGAGAAAAATGTGTGTGACAACATTATAGGAACACTGCTGAATCTCGACGGTAAGACGAAGGATAATCTTAAATCTCGTCTCGATCTTAAGGAGTTGGGCATCCGAAAATCACTTCATCCCCAAGAGATTGGGGATAAGTATGTGTTGCCAGTTGCATGCTACACCATGAGCTCACAGCAAAAGGCAGCCTTATGTGCATTCCTACGGTCTGTGAAAACGCCAGACGGTTATTCTTCGAATATCGCACGATGCGTGCAAGAGAACGGCCGGAAGTTGTCTGGATTAAAGAGCCACGATTGTCATGTTCTT
Source organism: Chamaelirium japonicum (assembly GCA_947650365.1). NCBI lineage: Eukaryota > Viridiplantae > Streptophyta > Magnoliopsida > Liliales > Melanthiaceae > Chamaelirium > Chamaelirium japonicum. The sequence continues at coordinate 584,137 of OX393559.1, read as the reverse complement.
ATGCAGCGATTGTTATCTCTTGCTATACGTGGGAATTTAACCGAAGAGGTGTCCGGTCCGTTAATTGAGCTCAGCACTTTTTTCAGACAGTTGTGCTCGAAGGTACTTAGAGTGGACCAACTTGAACAGATGGAGAGGGATATTGCGCTCATATTGTGCAAGTTAGAGATGATATTTCCACCTTCATTCTTTGATGTCATGGTGCATTTGACCGTTCACTTGGCAAATGAGGCCAAACTCGGCGGCCCAGTTCATTACCGGTGGATGTATTTTATCGAGAGGTAATCGTCTCGTCTCATTCGCACAATGTATTTGATCGTTCTTGATATATTCATACAAATATTTTTTTCTCAAATTAGGTACTTGCGAACATTGAAATCATATGTTCGTAATAAAAGTCATCCGGAGGGATCAATTGCTGAAGGATACCTAGCAGAAGAATGTCTAACATTCTGCTCAAGATACCTACATGGTATAGACACGCGATTCAATCAACTTGAGCGGAACTATGACGGTGGTCCAATAGACTTCGATGGGGGTCTGTCTATATTTGCCGAAATGGGTAGACCTGTAGGAGGAGGCAAAACCCGTCGATTGTCTGTAGATGAGATTCAACAGGCACATATGTATGTGTTGCGCCAATGTGATGAAGTGTGGCCATTCATTGAGTAAGCATTTTACGATCATTTACTCATTCTTTCAGTCCATTCATTAAGTATATGTGCTAATTATAATCTAATTCATAACCGGTAAAACAGGAAGCATAAAGCCATCATTAATAATCGGGGTATTCGAAATGCTCCCCAAATTCATGATCGTGAATTCCCATCTTGGTTCGAGAAACACGTAAGTATTCACATCATTACTGAATTTCATTGACATCCATTACCGAACAATAATTATGTGTTCATATCATGAATGTCGTGTGGTTATTATAGGCACAGGAGCTGCACGACACCCACGATCCGCTGATGAATGAGGATCTCTGGCACTTATCTTGTAGTCCTTTGCAAGACGCAATATCGTACGATGGTTATATCGTGAACGGTTATAGATTTCGGACGAAAGATAGTGAAAAATCACGAAGAACCCAAAATAGTGGGGTTGTCGTCAACGGTGAGCAAGAAGAATTAGAAAATATCGACTTCTACGGCGTCCTCAACGAGATTCTCGAGATTAAATTCCTTGGCCAAAATCGGATCGTATTATTCAAATGCGATTGGTATGATGTTAATAATCACGGGACTGGTTATAATGTCGACAAATACGGTTTTATCAGCATCAACACTGCCAAGAGATTGAATACCCAATATGAAGATCCATTCATTCTTGCCTCTCAAGCGCAACAGATATTTTATGCACCGGATAATACCTCTCCAGGTTGGCAAATTGTAGTCAGGTCACCACCCAGAGATTTTTACGACATGGGAGACAAGGATGCGGGGGTCGTCGATGATGATTTGGATGCATACCAGAATGATGAGATAATCATTGTCGACGCAGTGCACGACGAAAATGAAGATGTCGACAATATAAACTGGACAGCGAATGCAGATCAAATAATAGAAGAGGGAAGCGATGAGAGTGACAGAGATGAGACAGAAAATGACTAGACCGTATGTAAATCAAATTGTTTCATATTTAAATCATACTGTTTCACCGATTCATATGTAAATCATACCGTTTCATATGTAAATCATACCGTTTCACCGATTTACGATCCGACCGATTCACCGATTTAGAGTCTAAGAGTTGGAAAATCATAAGTTAGCGTGTTTCGGATATGAAATAGGTTTCGATTCGATCGGATCGTCATCGGATCGGCATCCGATAATTCAAACTTGGAATTATTCCGTATTTCGGACTTGCGAGCGGGTTCTAATTGGATATTTGACCAATTTACGCTCCGATTCACCGATTTAGAGTCTAAGTGTTGGAAAATCATAAGTTAGCGTGTTTCGGATATAAAATAGGTTTGGATTCGATCGGATCGTCATCGGCTCGGCATCCGATAATTCAAACTTGGAATTATTCCGTATTTCGGACTTGCGAGCGGGTTCTAATTGGATATTTGACCAATTTACGCTCCGATTCACCGATTTAGAGTCTAAGTGTTGGAAAATCATAAGTTAGCGTGTTTCGGATATAAAATAGGTTTGGATTCGATCGGATCGTCATCGGCTCGGCATCCGATAATTCGAACTTAGAATTATTCCGTATTTCGGACTTGCGAGCGGGTTCTAATTGGATATTTGACCAATTTACGCTCCGATTCACCGATTTAGAGTCTAAGTGTTGGAAAATCATAAGTTAGCGTGTTTCGAATGTGAAATAGGTTTGGATTCGATCCGATCGTCATCGGATCGGCATCCGGTAATTCGAAGTTGGATTTATTCCGTATTTCGGACTTGCGAGCGGGTTCTAATTGGATATTTGACCAATTTACGCTCCGATTCACCGGTTTAGAGTCTAAGTGTTGGAAAATCATAAGTTAGCGTGTTTCGGATATGAAATAGGTTTGGATTCGATCCGATCGTCATCGGATCGGCATCCGGTAATTCGAAGTTGGAATTATTCCGTATTTCGGACTTGCGAGCGGGTTCTAATTGGATATTTGACCAATTTACGCTCCGATTCACCGGTTTAGAGTCTAAGTGTTGGAAAATCATAAGTTAGCGTGTTTCGGATATGAAATAGGTTTGGATTCGATCCGATCGTCATCGGATCGGCATCCGGTAATTCGATGTTGGAATTATTCCGTATTTCGGACTTGCGAGCGGTTTCTAATTGGATATTTGACCAATTTACGCTCCGATTCACCGATTTAGAGTCTAAGTGTTGGAAAATCATAAGTTAGTGTGTTTCGGATATAAAATAGGTTTGGATTCGATCCGATCGTCATCGGATCGGCATCCGATAATTCGAACTTGGAATTATATTCCGTATTTCGGACTTCCGAGCGGGTTCTAATTGGATATTTGACCACTTTACGATCCGATTAACCGATTTAGAGTCTAACTGTTTCATATTGTTTCATATTGTTTCATATTGCGAGCGGGTTCATATTGTTTTATATTGTTTCATATGTAAATCATACTGTTTCATATATAAATCAAACTGTTTCATATTGTTTCATATGTAAATCTTAAATCTTACTGTTTCATATGTAAATTAAATTGTTTCAGATGGCATCACGGTCATATGTTCGTAGAGGCAGAGGCAGAGGCAGGGGTGGGGTAGCTCAGAGCGCTCCGGCTGCCACCCCAGGGTCCGAGGCTGAGCCGTCCGGATCTGGTAGTGCTGTTCCTCTCTCCACACCAGCTCCTGCTGTGGTCACAGCCTCCGGAGCTTCGAGCAGTGCTCAGCACTCGGCTGCAGCGTCTACGCCCACAGGTAATGTTTAGATCTAAAGTTTTATACATGTTGTAAATACTTCTTCAGTACTGATGTATATTTTATTTGCAGGGTCGACCAGGTACGTAGGCGACCGGGGCGTGACGACGGCCCGGCGCTTGTCGGCCTTACGCGAGCCGCTGTCCCTACAGTGGAGCGGCCATACCTTTGTGGGCGAGCACGCTTCTGACGCCGCCACGTGGGTCGGCATGATAGTACGGGAGGAGAGGAATGCCCCGATTGTGGGGTTAAGGGGGTGGAAGAACATTGATGCATCCTATAAGGAGAGGATGTATCAGCAGTTTTTGGTACGTTAGTTTCATTAAAGCATTTTAGAATAATATCGTACTTCTTTATAATTTGATTTGATAAAATGACTTGTTTCTAAATTGATTTTACAGGAGAAATTTAAATGGGAGAACATGGAAACCGACACCCATCGGGAGGACTTGTGGAAGACGATGGGTGAGCGGTACAGGGATTACCGTCACGAGCTCTACGGTTACTTGGTCGGCCAGCCGGCTGAGGAGGTACAGGCTGCGGCCGGGACGAGAGACGCGCCACCGCTACACATTCTACAGTTTTTGGTCGCTCACTGGGCCACCCCTAGCTTTCAGGTATAATTTTAATTTTGTTGATTCGTACTTATTTTAATGTTATACTAAAAATTTGTATTGATGTTTCAAAATTTAATCGATTGACACAGGTGAAATCTGCTGTAGGCAAGCAGAATAGAAGTGCCTCGACGACACCTGCTCCAGTGAAGGGGAGGACCTCCATGCCCCAGCTTGCCCAGCAGCTGGTAAATGATACAAACATTGTTATTATTTAAAGCTCTATACATGTTATATTAACTCGTCTATTTATTTTATATGTCCAACAGACACAGTCCTTGGGCCACGAGCCTAATAGGATTGACCTTTTTGAGGCCTCTAGGAGGCGGCGTATCGATGGGGCATTTCTGGACGACAGGGTTGCCTCGCAAGTGGTAAGTAATTAAATTACTGTTAATATATTCTTATACATATGCCATAAAATATCATTGAATATCATTGGTTGTTTTTATATAGGAGAGGATGCGACTTATGGTGACCCCATCGGGCGAGGCCGGCTCCTCCTCCAGCTCAGTATCTGTCGACTCAGCGATAGATACTGTGCTGAGACCTGCCACGCACGGCCGTGTCCTCTGTACGGGCCTTGGAGTCACGCCCTCCTCCTACTTTGGACGAGAGGGTATGCGCTCGAGGGCACGGGACACCCAGACCGGTGCTATCACTCAGCTGCAGTCTGCGCTAGACGCGGAGCGAGAGCAGAGGCAGGCCCTCGAGCAGAGGATGGAGGCGGAGCGAGAGCAGAGGCAGGCCCTCGAGCAGAGGGTTGAGGCGGAGAAGAAGGCCCTCGATGAGGAAAGAGAAGCTCGCAGGGAACTGGAGCATAAATTTAATGAATTCATAAGCCGGTCTAGCGGTGGCTCATCCTCATGATCAAGTACTTACTAATCTTTATAATATTAGCAAAAAATATGAATCTTACTAATTTGAGTTTTGATCATATTATCACACTTATGATTTTCCAACACTTAGACTATAAATCGGTAAATCGAATCGTAAATGGTCACTCTCTCTCTCATGGTAATGATGTAGCCGGTAATGATGTAGCCTCTGTTTTTCTTTTAAATACGGAATAATTCCAAGTTCGAATTACCGGATGCCGATCCGATGACGATCGGATCGAATCCAAACCTATTTCATATCCGAAACACGCTAACTTATGATTTTCCAACACTTAGACTCTAAACCGGTGAATCGGAGCGTAAATTGGTCAAATATCCAATTAGAATCCGCTCGCAAGTCCGAAATACGGAATAAATCCAACTTCGAATTATCGGATGCCGATCCGATGACGATCGGATCGAATCCAAACCTATTTCATATCCGAAACCCGCTAACTTATGATTTTCCAACACTTAGACTCTAAATCGGTGAATCGGAGCGTAAATTGGTCAAATATCCAATTAGAACCCGCTCGCAAGTCCGAAATACGGAATAATTCCAACATCGAATTACCGGATGCCGATCCGATGACGATCGGATCGAATCCAAACCTATTTCATATCCGAAACACGCTAACTTATGATTTTCCAACACTTAGACTCTAAACCGGTGAATCGGAGCGTAAATTGGTCAAATATCCAATTAGAACCCGCTCGCAAGTCCGAAATACGGAATAATTCCAACATCGAATTACCGGATGCCGATCCGATGACGATCGGATCGAATCCAAACCTATTTCATATCCGAAACACGCTAACTTATGATTTTCCAACACTTAGACTCTAAACCGGTGAATCGGAGCGTAAATTGGTCAAATATCCAATTAGAACCCGCTCGCAAGTCCGAAATACGGAATAATTCCAAGTTCGAATTATCGGATGCCGAGCCGATGACGATCCGATCGAATCCAAACCTATTTTATATCCGAAACACGCTAACTTATGATTTTCCAACACTTAGACTCTAAATCGGTGAATCGGAGCGTAAATTGGTCAAATATCCAATTAGAACCCGCTCGCAAGTCCGAAATACGGAATAATTCCAAGTTCGAATTACCGGATGCCGAGCCGATGACGATCGGATCGAATCCAAACCTATTTCATATCCGAAACACGCTAACTTATGATTTTCCAACACTTAGACTCTAAATCGGTGAATCGGAGCGTAAATTGGTCAAATATCCAATTAGAACCCGCTCGCAAGTCCGAAATACGGAATAATTCCAAGTTCGAATTACCGGATGCCGAGCCGATGACGATCGGATCGAATCCAAACCTATTTCATATCCGAAACACGCTAACTTATGATTTTCCAACACTTAGACTCTAAATCGGTGAATCGGAGCGTAAATTGGTCAAATATCCAATTAGAACCCGCTCGCAAGTCCGAAATACGGAATAATTCCAAGTTCGAATTACCGGATGCCGAGCCGATGACGATCGGATCGAATCCAAACCTATTTCATATCCGAAACACGCTAACTTATGATTTTCCAACACTTAGACTCTAAATCGGTGAATCGGAGCGTAAATTGGTCAAATATCCAATTAGAACCCGCTCGCAAGTCCGAAATACGGAATAATTCCAAGTTCGAATTACTGGATGCCGAGCCGATGACGATCCGATCGAATCGAAACCTATTTCATATCCGAAACACGCTAACTTATGATTTTCCAACACTTAGACTCTAAATCGGTGAATCGGAGCGTAAATTGGTCAAATATCCAATTAGAACCCGCTCGCAAGTCCGAAATACGGAATAATTCCAAGTTCGAATTACCAGATGCCGAGCCGATGACGATCGGATCGAATCCAAACCTATTTCATATCCGAAACACGCTAACTTATGATTTTCCAACACTTAGACTCTAAATCGGTGAATCGGAGCGTAAATTGGTCAAATATCCAATTAGAACCCGCTCGCAAGTCCGAAATACGGAATAATTCCAAGTTCGAATTACCGGATGCCGAGCCGATGACGATCGGATCGAATCCAAACCTATTTCATATCCGAAACACGCTAACTTATGATTTTCCAACACTTAGACTCTAAATCGGTGAATCGGAGCGTAAATTGGTCAAATATCCAATTAGAACCCGCTCGCAAGTCCGAAATACGGAATAATTCCAAGTTCGAATTACCGGATGCCGAGCCGATGACGATCGGATCGAATCCAAACCTATTTCATATCCGAAACACGCTAACTTATGATTTTCCAACACTTAGACTCTAAATCGGTGAATCGGAGCGTAAATTGGTCAAATATCCAATTAGAACCCGCTCGCAAGTCCGAAATACGGAATAATTCCAAGTTCGAATTACCGGATGCCGAGCCGATGACGATCGGATCGAATCCAAACCTATTTCATATCCGAAACACGCTAACTTATGATTTTCCAACACTTAGACTCTAAATCGGTGAATCGGAGCGTAAATTGGTCAAATATCCAATTAGAACCCGCTCGCAAGTCCGAAATACGGAATAATTCCAAGTTCGAATTACCGGATGCCGAGCCGATGACGATCCGATCGAATCGAAACCTATTTCATATCCGAAACACGCTAACTTATGATTTTCCAACACTTAGACTCTAAATCGGTGAATCGGAGCGTAAATTGGTCAAATATCCAATTAGAACCCGCTCGCAAGTCCGAAATACGGAATAATTCCAAGTTCGAATTACCGGATGCCGAGCCGATGACGATCGGATCGAATCCAAACCTATTTCATATCCGAAACACGCTAACTTATGATTTTCCAACACTTAGACTCTAAATCGGTGAATCGGAGCGTAAATTGGTCAAATATCCAATTAGAACCCGCTCGCAAGTCCGAAATACGGAATAATTCCAAGTTTGAATTACCGGATGCCGAGCCGATGACGATCGGATCGAATCCAAACCTATTTCATATCCGATACACGCTAACTTATGATTTTCCAACACTTAGACTCTAAATCGGTGAATCGGAGCGTAAATTGGTCAAATATCCAATTAGAACCCGCTCGCAAGTCCGAAATACGGAATAATTCCAAGTTCGAATTACCGGATGCCGAGCCGATGACGATCGGATCGAATCCAAACCTATTTCATATCCGAAACACGCTAACTTATGATTTTCCAACACTTAGACTCTAAATCGGTGAATCGGAGCGTAAATTGGTCAAATATCCAATTAGAACCCGCTCGCAAGTCCGAAATACGGAATAATTCCAAGTTCGAATTACCGGATGCCGAGCCGATGACGATCGGATCGAATCCAAACCTATTTCATATCCGAAACACGCTAACTTATGATTTTCCAACACTTAGACTCTAAACCGGTGAATCGGAGCGTAAATTGGTCAAATATCCAATTAGAACCCGCTCGCAAGTCCGAAATACGGAATAATTCCAAGTTCGAATTACCGGATGCCGAGCCGATGACGATCGGATCGAATCCAAACCTATTTCATATCCGAAACACGCTAACTTATGATTTTCCAACACTTAGACTCTAAACCGGTGAATCGGAGCGTAAATTGGTCAAATATCCAATTAGAACCCGCTCGCAAGTCCGAAATACGGAATAATTCCAAGTTCGAATTACCGGATGCCGAGCCGATGACGATCGGATCGAATCCAAACCTATTTCATATCCGAAACACGCTAACTTATGATTTTCCAACACTTAGACTCTAAATCGGTGAATCGGAGCGTAAATTGGTCAAATATCCAATTAGAACCCGCTCGCAAGTCCGAAATACGGAATAATTCCAAGTTCGAATTACCGGATGCCGAGCCGATGACGATCGGATCGAATCCAAACCTATTTCATATCCGAAACACGCTAACTTATGATTTTCCAACACTTAGACTCTAAATCGGTGAATCGGAGCGTAAATTGGTCAAATATCCAATTAGAACCCGCTCGCAAGTCCGAAATACGGAATAATTCCAAGTTCGAATTACCGGATGCCGAGCCGATGACGATCGGATCGAATCCAAACCTATTTCATATCCGAAACACGCTAACTTATGATTTTCCAACACTTAGACTCTAAATCGGTGAATCGGAGCGTAAATTGGTCAAATATCCAATTAGAACCCGCTCGCAAGTCCGAAATACGGAATAATTCCAAGTTCGAATTACCGGATGCCGAGCCGATGACGATCGGATCGAATCCAAACCTATTTCATATCCGAAACACGCTAACTTATGATTTTCCAACACTTAGACTCTAAATCGGTGAATCGGAGCGTAAATTGGTCAAATATCCAATTAGAACCCGCTCGCAAGTCCGAAATACGGAATAATTCCAAGTTCGAATTACCGGATGCCGAGCCGATGACGATCGGATCGAATCCAAACCTATTTCATATCCGAAACACGCTAACTTATGATTTTCCAACACTTAGACTCTAAATCGGTGAATCGGAGCGTAAATTGGTCAAATATCCAATTAGAACCCGCTCGCAAGTCCGAAATACGGAATAATTCCAAGTTCGAATTACCGGATGCCGAGCCGATGACGATCGGATCGAATCCAAACCTATTTCATATCCGAAACACGCTAACTTATGATTTTCCAACACTTAGACTCTAAATCGGTGAATCGGAGCGTAAATTGGTCAAATATCCAATTAGAACCCGCTCGCAAGTCCGAAATACGGAATAATTCCAACTTCGAATTACCGGATGCCGAGCCGATGACGATCGGATCGAATCCAAACCTATTTCATATCCGAAACACGCTAACTTATGATTTTCCAACACTTAGACTCTAAATCGGTGAATCGGAGCGTAAATTGGTCAAATATCCAATTAGAACCCGCTCGCAAGTCCGAAATACGGAATAATTCCAAGTTCGAATTATCGAATGCCGAGCCGATGACGATCGGATCGAATCCAAACCTATTTCATATCCGAAACACGCTAACTTATGATTTTCCAACACTTAGACTCTAAATCGGTGAATCGGAGCGTAAATTGGTCAAATATCCAATTAGAACCCGCTCGCAAGTCCGAAATACGGAATAATTCCAAGTTCCAATTACCGGATGCCGAGCCGATGACGATCGGATCGAATCCAAACCTATTTCAAAATCGAAACACGCTAACTTATCATTTTTTAACGCTTAGACTCAGTTATAGATATAAACCATTTTTTTAACAAATACATGTTAATTGCAGGAGCAGGGCGGCGTCAGGGGATCGATGAGAGCACCAGCGTTGGTGGTGGGCGGGCGTGGTTGAGATAGGGCGGCGTCAGGGGATCGATGAGAGCACCGGCGTTGGTGGCGGGCGGGGGTGGTTGAGATAGGACATGTATCATCTCTCAGTTCTGGATTGTGTAAATATTGTTTTGTAATATATGGTTATTTTTTCTTCTATCTATAATTGTCGGCCGGGAACTGTGGTAATATTTGATAATTTGCTGTAATTTTTTATCAATTTAGGTAATATTTTATAAATTGTGGTAATATTTGATAAATTGTGGTAATATTTGATAAATTGTGGTAATATATTGTGGTATTGAATCACAGGAATTAAATAACATTATTTATGTAAATTTATTAAAAAAAAAAAGATACTTATTACCGACGGAAATAAATTATTCCGTCGGTAATAATATTTTTATTTTTTTTAAATTATTAATGATTTGCCGACGGCATATAATATCCGTCGGTAATATATATAGTATTACCGACGGGTAATATAAATATCCGTCGGTAATATATATAGTATTACCGACGGTGATATTAATTTGGTCGGTAATATATATATTATTACCGACGGGTAATATATATATGTGTCGGTAATATATATAGTATTACCGACAGTATAAACTATACTCGTCGGTAAAATGTTTATATATTACCGACGGATTCTTATTATTCGTCGGCAATACTATATTATATTAGTTTTAAATTGATTAAATATTACCGACGGCGTTCTAATTACCGTCGGTATTAATTATTAATACCGACGGTAATATTTGGTCCGTCGTATTGTTTTCCCCGACGCCTTTTTTCCCGACAGCCAGCGACGGAAATATCTTCCGTCGCTATATAATATTACCGACGAAATTTTAATATTACCGACGGATATTGTCCGTCGGTAATAACTGTTTTTTTTGTAGTGATGGATCATACGAATGAATTAGAATGGATACATTCGTGCAAAAGAATTAGAATGGATCGTATGAATGAAATAGAATTGATTGTGCGAATGAATTAGAATGGATCGTACGAATGAATTAGAATGGATCCTGCGAATGAATTAGAATGGATCGTATTAATGAATTAGAATGGATCGTGCGAATGAATTAGAATGGATCGTACGAATGAGTAGGAATGGATCGTGCGAATAAATTAGAATGGATTGTACGAATGAATTAGAATGGATCGTACGAATGAATTAGAATGGATACATTCGTGCGAATCTATTCTATTTCATTCGTAAGAATCGATTCTAATTCATTCGCACGATCCATTCTAATTCATTCATACGATCCATTCTAATTCATTCGTACGATCCATTCTAATTCATTCGCACAATCTATTCTAATTCATTCGTACGATCCATTCTAATTCATTCGCACGATCCATTCTAATTCATTCATACGATCCATTCTATTTCATTCGTACGATCCATTCCTACTCATTCGTACGATCCATTCTAATTCATTTGCACGAAGGTATCCATTATAATTCATTCGTATGATCCTATCTAATTCATTCGCATGAATGTATCCATTCTAATTCATTCGTGCGATCCATTCTATCTCATTCGTACAATCCATTCTATTTCATTCGTACGATCCATTCTAATTCATTCGCACGATCCATTCTACTCATTCGTACGATCCATTCTAATTCATTCGCACGAATGAATCCATTCTAATTCATTCGTATGATCCATTCTAATTCATTCGTACAATCCATTCTATTTCATTCGTACGATCCATTCTTACTCATTCATACGATCCATTCGTATCCATTCTAATTTATTCGTACGATCTATTCTAATTCATTCGTACGAATGAATTAGAATGGATACAAATGGATCGTGCGAATGAGTAAGAATGGATCGTACGAATGAAATAGAATGGATTGTACGAATGAATTAGAATGGATCTTACGAATGAATTAGAATGGATTCATTCGTGCGAATGAATTAGAATGGATCGTACGATTGAGTAGAATGGATCGTGCGAATGAATTAGAATGGATCGTACGAATGAAATAGAATGGATTGTACGAATGAGATAGAATGGATCGTATGAATGAATTAGAATGGATACATTCATGTGAATGAATTAGAATGGATCATACGAATGAATTAGAATGGATTCATTCGTGCGAATGAATTAGAATGGATCGTACGAATGAGTAAGAATGGATCGTACGAATGAATTAGAATGGATTGAATTAGAATGAATCGTACGATTGAATTAGAATGGATCGTACGAATGAATTAGAATGGATCGTACGAATGAATTAGAATGGATTGAATTAGAATGAATCGTACGAATGAATTAGAATGAATCATACCGTACGAATGAGATAGAATGGATCGTACGAATGAATTAGAATGGATACATTCACGCGAATGAATTAGAATGGATCATACGAATGAATTAGAATGGATCCTACGAATGAAATAGAATGGATTGTACGAATGAGATAGAATGGATAGTATGAATGAATTAGAATGGATCCTGCGAATGAATTAGAATGGATCGTATGAAGGAATTAGAATGGATCGTGCGAATGAATTAGAATGGATCGTACGAATGAATTAGAATGGATCGTACGAATGAATTAGAATGGATCATGCGAATGAATTAGAATGGATCGTGCGAATGAATTAGAATGGATAATATGAATGAATTAGAATGGATCGTTTGAGTGAATGCGAATGGATCGTACGAATGAATTAGAAAAGATTAGATTGGATCGTATGCATGAATTAGAATGGATCGTGCGAATGAATTAGAATGGATCGTACGAATGAATTAGAAAGGATATATTCGTGCGAATGAATTAGAATAGATCGTATGAATGAATTAGATTGGATCGTATTAATGAATTAGAATGGATTGTGCGAATGAATTAGAATGAATCGTACGAATGAATTAGAATGGATACATTCGTGCGAATGAATTAGAATGGATCGTATGAATGAATTAGAATCGATCGTACGAATGAATTAGAATGGATCATGCGAATGAATTAGAATGGATTGTGCGAATGAATTAGAATGGATCGTACGAATGAAATAGAATGGATTGTACGAATGAGATAGAATGGATCGTACGAATGAATTAGAATGGATACATTCATGCGAATGAATTAGAATGGATCATACGAATGAATTAGAATGGATTCATTCGTGCGAATGAATTAGAATTGATCGTACGAATAAGTAAGAATGGATCGTACGAATGAATTAGAATGGATTGAATTAGAATGAATCGTACGAATGAATTAGAATGGATCGTACGAATGAAATAGAATGGATCGTATGAATGAATTAGAATGGATCGTGCGAATGAATTAGAATGGATCGTACGAATGAAATAGAATGGATTCGCACGAATGTATCCATTCTAATTCAATGGATCGTGCGAATGAATTAGAATGGATCGTATGAATGAATTAGAATGGATCGTACGAAGGAATTAGAATGGATCGTACGAATGAATTAGAATGGATCGTACGAATGAATTAGAATAGATTGAATTAGAATGAATCGTACAAATGAATTAGAATGAATCATACCGTATGAATAAATTAGAATGGATCATACGAATGAAATAGAATGGATCATATGAATGAATTAGACTGGATCGTGCAAATGAATTAGAATGGATCGTACGAATGAAATAAAATGGATTCGCATGAATATATCCATTCTAATTCATTCGCACGATCCATTCTTACTCATTCGTTCGATCCATTCTAATTCATTCGTACGATCCATTCTAATTCATTCGTACGATCCATTCTAATTCAATCCATGCGAATGAATACAAATGGATTAGAATGGATCGTACGAATGAATTAGATTGGATCGTATTAATGAATTAGAATGGATCGTATGAATTAATTAGAATGGATACATCCATTCGAATGAATTAGAATGGATCATACGAATGAATTAGAATGGATTCATTCGTGCGAATGAATTAGAATGGATCGTACGAATGAGTAAGAATGGACCGTACGAATGAATTAGAATGGATCGTATGAATGAATTAGAATGGATACATTCGTGCGATCCATTCTAATTCATTCGTATGATCCATTCTAATTCATTCTAATTCATTCGCACGATCCATTCTTTCATTCGTACGATCTATTCTAATTCATTCGTATGATCCATTCTAATTCATTCTAATTCATTCGCACGATCCATTCTTTCATTCGTACGATCCATTCTAATTCATTCGTACGATCCATTCTAATTCATTCGCACAATCTATTCTAATTCATTCGTACGATCCATTCTAATTCATTCGCACGACCCATTCTAATTCATTCGTACGATCCATTCTAATTCATTCGTACGATCCATTCTAATTCATTCGTACGATCCATTCTAATTCATTCGCACGGTCCATTCAAATTCATTCCTACGATCCATTCTATTTCATTCGTACGAACCATTCTAATTCATTCGTACGATCCATACTAATTCATTCGTACGATTCATTCTAATTCAATCCATTCTAATTCATTCGTACGATCCATTCTTACTCATTCGCACAATCTATTCTTATTCATTCATAGGATCCATTCTAACTCATTCGCACGATCCATTCTAATTCATTCATACAATCCATTCTATTTCATTTGTACGATCCATTCTTACTCATTCGTACGATCCATTCTAATTCATTTGCACGAAGGTATCCATTCTAATTCATTCGTACTATCCATTCTAATTCCCTCGTACGATCCATTCTAATTCCTTCGTTCGATCCATTCGGATACATTCGTGCGAATCCATTCTATTTCATTCGTACGATCCATTCTAATTCATTCGCACGATCCATTCTAATTCATTCGTACGATCCATTCTAATTCATTCGTACGATCCATTCTAATTCATTCGTACGATCCATTCTAATTCATTCGCACAATCTATTCTAAGTCATTCATACGATCCATTCTAATTCATTCGTACGATCTATTCTATTTCATTCGTACGATCCATTCTTACTCATTCGTATGATCCATTCTCATTCATATGCACGAATGTATCCATTCTAATTCATTCATACGATCCATTCTAATTCATTCGCACGATCCGAATTAGAATGGATCATACGAAGGAATTAGAATGGATCGTGCGAATAAACTAGAATGGATCGTATGAATGAATTAGAATAGATTGTGCGAATGGATTAGAATGGATCATACGATTGAGTAAGAATGGATTGTACGAATGAAATAGAATAGATCGTACGAATGAATTAGAATGGATCGTGCGAATAAATTAGAATGGATCGTATGAATGAATTAGAATGGATCGTGCGAATGAATTAGAATATAGATCGTACGAATGAATTAGAATGGATCGTATGAATGAACTAGAATGGATCGTGCGAATGAATTAGAATGGATCGTACGAATGAAATAGAATTGATCGTACGAATGGATCGTACGAATGAATTAGAATGGATCGTACGAATGAATTAGAATGGATACATTCGTGCGAATCCATTCTAATTCAATCCATTCTAATTCATTCGCACGATCCATTCCCATTCACTCAAACGATCCATTCTAATTCATTCATACGATCCATTCTAATTCATTCGTACGATCCATTCTAATTCATTCGTACGATCTATTCTATTTCATTCGTACAATCCATTCTTACTCAATCGTATGATCCATTCTAATTCATTCGCACGATCCATTCTAATTCATTCGCACGATCCATTCTAATTCATTCGTACGATCCATTCTAATTCATTCGTAAGATCCATTCGTACGATCAATTCTATTTCATTCGTACGATCCATTCTAATTCATTCATACGATCCATTCTAATTCATTCGTACGATCCATTCGTACGATCAATTCTATTTCATTCGTATCAATTCTAATTCATTCGTACGATCCATTCGTACGATCCATTCTAATTCATTTGCACGATCCATTCTAATTCATTCATACGATCCATTCTAATTCATTCGTACGATCCATTCTAATTCATTTGTATGATCCATTCTAATTCATTCGCACAATCTATTCTAATTCATTTGTACGATCCATTCTAATTCATTTGTACGATCCATTCTAATTCATTCGTACGATTCATTCTAATTCAATCCATTCTAATTCATTCCATTCTAATTCATTCGCACGATCCATTCGCATTCACTCAAACGATCCATTCGATCTTATTCGTACAATCCATTCTAATTCATTCGTACGATCCATTCTAATTTATTCGTACAATCCATTCTAATTCATTCGTATGATCCATTCGATCTTATTCGTACAATCCATTCTATTTCATTCGTATGATCCATTCTAATTCATTCGTACGGTATGATTCATTCTAATTCATTCGTACGATTCATTCTAATTCAATCCATTCTAATTCATTCGTACGATCCATTCTAATTCATTCGTACGATCCATTCTAATTCCTTCGTACGATCCATTCTAATTCATTCGTACGATCCATTCTAATTCATTCGCACGATCCATTTAATTAGAATGGATACATTCGTGCGAATCCATTCTATTTCATTCGTACGATCCATTCTAATTCATTCGCACGATCCATTCTAATTCATTCATACGATCCATTCTAATTCATTCATACGATCCATTCTAATTCATTCGTACAATCCATTCTAATTCATTCGTACGATCCATTCTAATTCATTCATACGATCCATTCTAATTCATTAGCACAATCTATTCTAATTCATTCGTACGATCCATTCTAATTCATTCGCACGATCCAATCTAATTCATTCGCACGAATGTATCCATTCTAATTCATTTGTACGAATGTATCCACTCTAATTCATTCGTACGATCCATTCTAATTCATTAGCACGATCCATTCTAATTCATTCGTACGATCCATTCTAATTAATTTATACGATCCAATCTAATTTATTCATACGATCCATTCTAATTCATTCGTACGATCCATTCTAATTCATTCGTACGATCCATTCTAATTCGTGCGAATGTATCCATTCTAATTCATTCGTACGATCCATTCTAATTCATTCGTACGAATGTATCCATTCTAATTCATTTGTACGAATGTATCCACTCTAATTCATTCGTACGATCCATTCTAATTCATTAGCACGATCCATTCTAATTCATTCGTACGATCCATTCTAATTCATTTATACGATCCAATCTAATTCATTCGCACGATCCATTCGCATTCACTCAAACGATCTATTCTAATTCATTCATATGATCCATTCTAATTCATTCGCACGAATGTTTCCATTCTAATTCATTAGCACGATTCATTCTAATTCATTCGTACGATCTATTCTAATTCATTCATACGATCCATTCTAATTCATTCGTACGATCCATTCTAATTCATTCGTACGATCCATTCGTACTATCAATTCTATTTCATTCGTACGATCCATTCTAATTCATTCGCACGATCCATTCTAGTTCATTCATACGATCCATTCTAATTCATTCGTACGATCTATATTCTAATTCATTCGCACGATCCATTCTAATTCATTCATACGATCCATTCTAATTTATTTGCACGATCCATTCTAATTCATTCGTACGATCTATTCTATTTCATTCGTACAATCCATTCTTACTCAATCGTATGATCTATTCTAATCCATTCGCACAATCTAGTCTAATTTATTCGCACGATCCATTCTAATTCCTTCGTACGATCCATTCTAATTGGAATGGATCCATTCTAATCCATTCCGATTCATTAGTACGATCGTACGAATGAGTAAGAATGGATCGTACGAATGAAATAGAATGGATCGTATGAATGAATTAGAATGGATCGTGCGAATGAATTAGAATGGAATCATACCGTACGAATAAATTAGAATCTATTCAATTAGAATAGATTGTGCGAATGAATTAGAATGGATACCTTCGTATGAATGAATTAGAATGGATTGTGCGATTGAATTAGAATGAATTAGAATGGATCGTACGAATGAATTGGAATGGATCGTACGAATGAATTAGAATGGATTGCATTAGAATGAATCGTACGGATGAATTAGAATGGATCGTACGAAGGAATTAGAATGGATCGTACGAAGGAATTAGAATGGATAGTACGAATGAATTAAAATAGATCGTGCGAATGAATTAGAATGGATCGTACGAATGAAATAGAATTGTCGTACGAATGGATCGTACAAATGAATTAGAATGGATTGTACGAATGAATTAGAATGGATCGTACGAATGAATTAGAATGGATCGTACGAATGAATTAGAATGGATCGTACGAATCAGTAAGAATGGATAATTCGAATGAATTAGAATGGATCGTACGAATGAATTAGAATGGGTCGTACGAATGAATTAGAATGGATACACGATCCAGATCCATTCTAATTCATTCGCAGAATCTATTCTAATTCATTCGTAGGATCGTGCGAATGAATTAGAATGGATCGTACGAATGAGTAAGAATGGATCGTACGAATGAATTAGAATGGATCGTATGAATGAATTAGAATGGATACATTCGTGCGAATCCATTCTATTTCATTCATACGATCCATTCTAATTCATTCGCACGATCCATTCTTACTCATTCGTACGATCCATTCTAATTCATTCGTACGATCCATTCTAATTCAATCCATTCTAATTCATTCGTACGATCCATTCTTACTCATTCGTACGATCCATTCTAATTCATTCGCACGAATGAATCCATTCTAATTCATTCGTATGATCCATTCTAATTCATTCGCATGAATGTATCCATTCTAATTAATTCGTACGATCCATTCTATCTCATTCGTATAATCCATTCTATTTCATTCGTACGATCCATTCTAATTCATTCACACGATCCATTCTACTCATTCGTACGATCCAATCTAATTCATTCGCACGAATGAATCCATTCTAATTCATTCGTATGATCCATTCTAATTCATTCGTACAATCCATTCTATTTCATTCGTACGATCCATTCTTACTCATTCGTACGATCCATTCGTATCCATTCTAATTCATTCGTACGATCTATTCTAATTCATTCGTACGATCCTACGAATGAATTAGAATAGATTGTGCGAATAAATTAGAATGGATATGGATCGTGTATCCATTCTAATTCATTCGTACGACCCATTCTAATTCATTCGTACGATCCATTCTAATTCATTCGCACGATCCATTCTAATTCATTCGCACGATCCATTCTAATTCATTACTACGATCCATTCTAATTCATTCATACGATCCATTCTAATTCATTCGCACGATCCATTCGCATTCATTCGCACGATCCATTCTAATTCATTCATACGATCCATTTTAATTCATGCGCACAATCTATTCTAATTCATTCGCACAATCTATTCTAATTCATTCGTACGATCCATTCTAATTCATTCGTACGATCCATTCTAATTCATTCGCACGCTATTCTAATTCATTCGTAGGATCCATTCTAATTCATTCGTGCAAAAGAATTAGAATGGATCGTACGAATGAATTAGAATGGATCGTATGCATGAATTAGAATGGATCGTACGAATGAATTAGAATGGATCGTGCGAATGAATTAGAATGGATCATATGAATGAATTAGAATGGATCGTATGAACGAATTAGAATGGATCGTGCGAATAAATTAGAATGGATCGTATCAATGAATTAGAATGGATCGTACGAATGAAATAGAATGGATTGTACGAATGAGATAGAATGGATCGTACGAATGAATTAGAATGGATACATTCGTGCAAATCCATTCTATTTCATTCGTACGATCCATTCTAATTCATTCGCACGATCCATTCTAATTCATTCATACGATCCATTCTAATTCATTCGTATGATCCATTCTATTTCATTCGTACGATCGTACGAATGAATTAGAATGGATTGAATTAGAATGAATCGTACGAATGAATTAGAATGAATCATACCGTACGAATGAATTAGAATGGATCATACGAATGAAATAGAATGGATCGTATGAATGAATTAGAATGGATCATATGAATGAATTAGAATGGATCGTACGAATGAATTAGAATGGATCGTACGCCATTCTAATTCATTCGTACGATCCATTCTAATTTATTCGTAAAATCCATTCTAATTCATTCGCACGCTATTCTAATTCATTCGTAGGATCCATTCTAATTCATTCGTGCAAAAGAATTAGAATAGATCGTACGAATGAATTAGAATGGATCGTATGCATGAATTAGAATGGATTGTACGAATGAATTAGAATGGATCGTACGAATGAATTAGAATGGCGTACGATCCATTCTAATTCATTCGTTCGATCCATTCTAATTCATTCATATGATCCATTCTAATTCATTCATACGATCCATTCTATTTCATTTGTATGAACCATTCTAATTCATTCGTACGGTATGATTCATTCTAATTCATTCGTACGATTCATTCTAATTCAATCGATTCTAATTCATTCGTACGATCGTACGAATGAAATAGAATGGATCGTACGAATGAATTAGAATGGATCGTATGAATGAATTAGAATGGATCGTGCAAATGAATTAGAATGGATCGTACGAATGAAATAGAATGGATTCGCACGAATGTATCCATTCTAATTCATTCGTACGATCCATTTTATCTCATTAGTACAATCCTTTCTATTTCATTCATACGATCCATTCTAATTCATTCATACGATCCATTCTAATTTATTCGCACGATCCATTCCAATTCATTCATACGATCCATTCTAATTCATTCATATTATCCATTCTAATTCAATCGCACGATCCATTCTAATTCATTCGTACGATCCATTCTAATTCATGCATACGATCCATTCTAATTCATTCGCACGATCCATTCGCATTCATTCGCACGATCCATTCTAATTCAATCGCACGATCCATTCTAATTCATTCGTACGATCCATTCTAATTCATGCATACGATCCATTCTAATTCATTCGTACGATCCATTCTAATTCTTTTGCACAAATGAATTAGAATGGATCCTACGAATGAATTAGAATAGCGTGCGAATGAATTAGAATGGATCGTACGAATGAATTAGAATGGATCGTACGAATGAATTAGAATAGATTGTGCGAATGAATTAGAATAAATTGTGCGCATGAATTAGAATGGATCGTACGAATGAATTAGAATGGATCGTGCGAATGAATGCGAATGGATCGTGCGAATGAATTAGAATGGATCGTATGAATGAATTAGAATGGATCGTAGTAATGAATTAGAATGGATCATGCGAATGAATTAGAATGGATCGTCCGAATGAATTAGAATGGATCGTACGAATGAATTAGAATGGGTCGTACGAATGAATTAGAATGGATACACGATCCAGATCCATTCTAATTCATTCGCACAATCTATTCTACATCATTCGTAGGATCGTACGAATGAATTAGAATAGATCGTACGAATGAATTAGAATGGATACGAATGGATCGTACGAATGAGTAAGAATGGATCGTACGAATGAAATAGAATGGATTATACGAATGAATTAGAATGGATCATACGAATGAATTAGAATGGATTCATTCGTGCTAATGAATTAGAATGGATCGTACGAATGAGTAGAATGGATCATGCGAATGAATTAGAATGGATCGTACGAATGAAATAGAATGGATTGTACGAATGAGATAGAATGGATCGTACGAATGAATTAGAATGGATACATTCATGCGAATGAATTAGAATGGATCATACGAATGAATTAGAATGGATTCATTCGTGCGAATGAATTAGAATGGATCGTACGAATGAGTAAGAATGGATCGTACGAATGAATTAGAATGGATTGAATTAGATTGGATCGTACGAATGAATTAGAATGGATCGTACGAATGAGTAAGAATAGATCGTGCGAATGAATTAGAATGGATCGTACGAATGAAATAGAATGGATTCGCACGAATGTATCCATTCTAATTCATTCATACGATCCATTCTAATTCATTCGTACGATCCATTCTTACTCATTCGTACGATACATTCCAATTCATTCGCACGATCCTACGAATGAATTAGAATAGATTGTGCGAATGAATTAGAATGGATCTGGATCATGTATCCATTCTAATTCATTCGTACGACCCATTCTAATTCATTAGTACGATCCATTCTAATTCATTCGCACGATCCATTCTTACTCATTCGTACGATCCATTCTAATTCATTCGTACGATCCATTCGTACGATCAATTCTATTTCATTCGTATGATCCATTCTAATTCATTCGCACGATCTATTCTAATTCATTCGTACTATCCATTCTAATTCCTTCGCACGATCCATTCTAATTCCTTCGTACGATCCATTCTAATTCATCCGTACGATTCATTCTAATGCAATCCATTCTAATTCATTCGTACGATCCATTCCAATTCATTCGTACGATCCATTCTAATTCATTCTAATTTAATCGCACAATCCATTCTAATTCATTCGTACGAAGGTATGCATTCTAATTCATTCGCACAATCTATTCTAATTGAATAGATTCTAATTCATTCGTACGGTATGATTCCATTCTAATTCATTCGCACGATCCATTCTAATTCATTCATACGATCCATTCTATTTCATTCGTACGATCCATTCTTACGCATTCGTACGATCGTACTAATGAATCAGAATGGATTAGAATGGATCCATTCCAATTAGAATGGATCGTACGAAGGAATTAGAATGGATCGTGCGAATAAATTAGAATAGATTGTGCGAATGGATTAGAATGGATCATACGATTGAGTAAGAATGGATTGTACGAATGAAATAAAATAGATCGTACGAATGAATTAGAATGGATCGTGCGAATAAATTAGAATGGATCGTATGAATGAATTAGAATGGATCGTGCGAATGAATTAGAATATAGATCGTACGAATGAATTAGAATGGATCGTATGAATGAACTAGAATGGATCGTGCGAATGAATTAGAATGGATCGTACGAATGAAATAGAATTGATCGTACGAATGGATCGTACGAATGAATTAGAATGGATCGTACGAATGAATTAGAATGGATCGTATGAATGAATTAGAATAGATCGTACGAATGAATTAGAATGGATCGTGCTAATGAATTAGAATGGATACATTCGTGCGAATGAATTAGAATGGATCATAGGAATGAATTAGAATAGATCGTTTGAGTGAATGCGAATGGATCGTGCGAATGAATTAGGTTGGATCGTATAAATGAATTAGAATGGATTGTACGAATGAATTAGAATGGATCGTGCTAATGAATTAGAATGGATCGTACGAATGAATTAGAGTGGATACATTCGTACAAATGAATTAGAATGGATACATTCGTACGAATGAATTAGAATGGATCGTACGAATGAATTAGAATGGATACATTCGCATGAATTTGAATGGATCGTACGAATGAATTAGAATGGATTGTA
Organism: Chamaelirium japonicum; assembly: GCA_947650365.1. Classification (NCBI taxonomy): domain Eukaryota; kingdom Viridiplantae; phylum Streptophyta; class Magnoliopsida; order Liliales; family Melanthiaceae; genus Chamaelirium; species Chamaelirium japonicum. The sequence continues at coordinate 560,538 of OX393559.1, read as the reverse complement.
CTAAATGAATTAGAATGGATCTTATGAATGAATCAGATTGGATCATATAAATGAATTAGAATGGATCGTACAAATGAATTAGAATGGATCGTGCTAATGAATTAGAATGGATCGTACGAATGAATTAGAGTGGATACATTCGTACAAATGAATTAGAATGGATACATTCGTGCGAATGAATTAGAATGGATCGTGCGAATGAATTAGAATGGATCGTAGAATGAATTAGAATAGATTGTGCTAATGAATTAGAATGGATCGTATGAATGAATTAGAATGGATCGTACGAATGAATTAGAATGGATTGTACGAATGAAATAGAATGGATCGTACGAATGAATTAGAATGGATCGTATGAATGAATTAGAATTGATCGTGCAAATGAATTAGAATGGATCGTACGAATGAAATAGAATGGATTCGCACGAATGTATCCATTCTAATTCATTCGTACGATCCATTCTAATTCATTCGTACAATCCATTCTAATTCATTCGCACGATCCATTCTTACTCATTCGTACGATCCCTTCTAATTCATTCGTACGATCCATTCTAATTCATTCATACGATCTATTTTAATTCATTCGTACGATCCATTCTAATTCATTCATACGATCCATTCGTATCCATTCTAATTCATTTGTACGATCCATTCTAATTCATTCGTACGATCCTTTCTAATTCCTTCGTACGATCCATTCTAATTCATTCGTACGATCCATTCTAATTCATTCGCACGATCCATTCTAATTCATTCATGCGATCCATTCTAATTCATTCGTACGATCTATTCTATTTCATTCGTACAATCCATTCTTACTCAATCGTATGATCCATTCTAATCCATTCGCACAATCTATTCTAATTCATTCGTACGATCCATTCTATTTCATTCATACGATCCATTCTAATTCATTCACACAATCGATTCTAATTCATTCGTACGATCCATTCTATCTCATTCGTACAATCCATTCTATTTCATTCGTACGATCCATTCTAATTCATTCGTACGATCCATTCTAATTCATTCGCACGATTCATTCTATTTCATTCGCATGAATGTATCTATTCTAATTCATACGTACGATCTATTCTAATTCATTCGTACGATCCATTCTAATTCATTCGCACAATCCATTCTAATTCATTTGCACGATCCATTCTAATTCATTCATACAATCCATTCTAATTCTTTTGCATGAATGTATCCATTCTAATTCATTCGCATGAATGTATCCTTTCTAATTCATTCGTACGATCCATTTTAATTCATTCGCACAATCTATTCTAATTCATTCAAACGATCCATTCTAAGTCATTCGTACGATCCATTCTAATTCATTCGTACGATCCATTCTAATTCATTCGCACGAATGTATCCATTCCGATTCATTCGTACGATCCATTCTAATTCATTCGTACGATCTATTCTAATTCATTCATACGATCCTACGAATGAATTAGAATAGATTGTGCGAATAAATTAGAATGGATCTGGATCGTGTATCCATTCTAATTCATTCGTACGACCCATTCTAATTCATTCGTACGATCCATTTTAATTCATTCGCACGATCCATTCTAATTCATTCGCACGATCCATTCTAATTCATTACTACGATCCATTCTAATTCATTCATACGATCCATTCTAATTCATTCGCACGATCCATTCGCATTCATTCGCACGATCCATTCTAATTCATTCGTACGATCCATTCTAATTCATGCGCACAATCTATTCTAATTCATTCGCACAATCTATTCTAATTCATTCGTACGATCCATTCTAATTCATTCGCACGCTATTCTAATTCATTCGTAGGATCGTGCGAATGAATTAGAATGGATCGTACGAATGAATTAGAATGGATCGTATGAATGAATTAGAATGGATCGTATGAATGAATTAGAATGGATTGTGCGAATGAATTAGAATGGATCGCACGAATGAATTAGAATGGATCGTATGAATGAATTAGAATGGATCGTAGTAATGAATTAGAATGGATCCTACGAATGAATTAGAATTGATTGTGCGAATGAATTAGAATGGATCTGGATCGTGTATCCATTCTAATTCATTCGTACGACCCATTCTAATTCATTCGCACGATCCATTCTAATAGATTGTTCGAATGAATTAGAATGGATCGTGCGAATGAATTAGAATGGATCGTACGAATGAATTATAATAGATTGTGCGAATGAATTTGAATGGATAGTACGAATGAATTAGAATGGATACTACGAATGAATCAGAATGGATCGTACGAATGAATTAGAATGGATCGTACGAATGAGTAAGAATGGATCGTGCGAATGAATTAGAATGGATCGTACGAATGAAATAGAATGGATTCGCACGAATGTATCCATTCTAATTCATTCATACGATCCATTCTAATTCATTCGTACGATCCATTCTAATTTCTTCATATGATCTATTCTTATTCATTCGCACAATCTATTCTAATTCATTCGTACGATCCATTCTAATTCATTCGCACGATCCATTCTAATTCATTCATACGATCCATTCTAATTCATTCGTACGATCCATTCTAATTCATTCGTACGATCCATTCTAATTCATTCGCACAATCTATTCTAATTCATTCATACGATCCTTTCTTATTCATTCGCACGATCCATTCTAATTCATTGGCACAATCTATTCTAATTCATTCATACGATCCATTCTAATTCATTCGCACGATCCATTCTAATTCATTCATACGATCCATTCTATTTTATTCGTACGATCCATTCTAATTCATTCGTACGATCCATTCTAATTCATTCGTACGATTCATTCTAATTCAATCCATTCTAATTCATTCGTATGATCCATTCTTACTCATTCGTACGATCCATTCTAATTCATTCGCACGAATGAATCCTTTCTAATTCATTCATACGATCCATTCTATTTCATTTGTATGATCCATTCTAATTCATTCGTACGATCCATTCTAATTCATTCGTACGATCCATTCTAATTCATTCGTACGACCCATTCTAATTCATAAGTACGATCCATTCTAATTCATTCGCACGATCCATTCTAATTCATACATACGAATCCATTCTATTTCATTCGCATGATCCATTCTAATTCATTCGTACGGATAAATGAATTTGGATCGTGCTAATGAATTAGAATGGATCGTACGAATGAATTAGAATGGATACATTCTTGCGAATGAATTAGAATGGATCATATGAATGAATTAGAATGGATCGTTTGAGTGAATGCGAATGGATCGTGCGAATGAATTAGATTGGATCGTATAAATTAATTAGAATGGATCGTACGAATGAATTAGAATGGATCGTGCTAAAGAATTAGAATGGATCGTACAAATGAATTAGAGTGGATACATTCGTACAAATGAATTAGAATGGATACATTCGTACGAATGAATTAGAATGGATCGTACGAATGAATTAGAATGGATACATTCGCACGAATTAGAATGGATCGTATGAATGAATTAGAATGGATCGTACGAATGAATTAGAATGGATCGTATGAATGAATTAGATTGGATCGTATAAATGAATTAGAATAGATCGTACGAATGAATTAGAATGGATCGTGCTAATGAATTAGAATGGATCGTACGAATGAATTAGAGTGGATACATTCGTACAAATGAATTAGAATGGATACATTCGTGCGAATGAATTAGAATGGATCGTGCGAATGAATTAGAATGGATCGTACGAATGAATTAGAATAGATTGTGCTAATGAATTAGAATGGATCGTATGAATGAATTAGAATGGATCGTACGAATGAATTAGAATGGATTGTACGAATGAATTAGAATGGATCGTACGAATGAATTAGAATGGATCGTATGAATGAATTAGAATGGATCGTACGAATGAAATAGAATGGATTCGCACGAATGTATCTATTCTAATTCATTCGTACGATCCATTCTAATTCATTCGTACAATCCATTCTAATTCATTCGCACGATCCATTCTTACTCATTCGTACGATCCATTCTAATTCATTCGCACGATCAATTCTAATTCATTAATACGATCCATTCTAATTCATTCGCACGATCCATTCTAATTCATTCACACTCATACGATCCATTCTAATTCATTCGCACGAATGTATCCTTTCTAATTCATTCGTACGATCCATTCTAATTCATTCGCACAATCTATTCTAATTCATTCGAACGATCCATTCTAAGTCATTCGTACGATCCATTCCAATTCATTCGCACAATCCATTCTAATTCATTAGCACGATCCATTCTAATTCCTTCGTATGATCCATTCTAATTCACAATTCTAATTCATTCGCACGTATCCATTCTAATTCATTCGTATGATCCATTCTAATTCATTCATACGATCCATTCTAATTCATTAGCACAATCTATTCTAATTCATTCGTACGATCCATTCTAATTCATTCGCACGATCCATTCTAATTCATTCGCACGAATGTATCCATTCTAATTCATTTGTACGAATGTATCCACTCTAATTCATTCGTACGATCCATTCTAATTCATTAGCACGATCCATTCTAATTCATTCAGACGATCCATTCTAATTCATTTATACGATCCAATCTAATTCATTCATACGATCCATTCTAATTCATTTGTACGATTCATTCTAATTCATTCGTACGATCCATTCTAATTCGTGCGAATGTATCCATTCTAATTCATTCGTACGATCCATTCTAATTCATTCGTACGAATGTATCCATTCTAATTCATTTGTACGAATGTATCCACTCTAATTCATTCGTACGATCCATTCTAATTCATTAGCACGATACATTCTAATTCATTCGTACGATCCATTCTAATTCATTTATACGATCCAATCTAATTCATTCGCACGATCCATTCGCATTCACTCAAACGATCCATTCTAATTCATTCATATGATCCATTCTAATTTATTCGCACGAATGTATCCATTCTAATTCATTAGCACGATCCATTCTAATTCATTAGCAGAATCCAAATTCATTTACGAATGAAATAGAATAGATCGTACGAATGAATTAGAATGGATCGTGCGAATAAATTAGAATGGATCGTATGAATGAATTAGAATGGATCGTGCGAATGAATTAGAATATAGATCGTACGAATGAATTAGAATGGATCGTATGAATGAACTAGAATGGATCATGCGAATGAATTAGAATGGATCGTACGAATGAAATAGAATTGATCGTACGAATGGATCGTACGAATGTATTAGAATGGATCGTACGAATGAATTAGAATAGATCGTATGAATGAATTAGAATAGATCGTACGAATGAATTAGAATGGATCGTACGAATGAAATAGAATGGATTCGCACGAATGTATCCATTCTAATTCATTCGTACGATCCATTCTAATTCATTCGCACAATCTATTCTAATTTATTCGAACGATCCATTCTAAGTCATTCGTACGATCCATTCTAATTCATTCGTACGATCCATTCTAATTCATTCGCATGATCCATTCTATTTCATTCGTACGGTTCATTCTAATTCAATCCATTCTAATTCATTCGTACGATCCATTCTAATTTATTCGTACGATCCATTCTAATTCATTCGCACGATCCATTGAATTAGAATGGATACATTCGTGCGAATCCATTCTATTTCATTCGTACGATCCATTCTAATTCATTCGCACGATCCATTCTAATTCATTCATACGATCCATTCTAATTCATTCATACGATCCATTCGTATCCATTCTAATTCATTCGTACGATCCATTTAATTCATTCGTACGATCCATTTTAATTCCTTCGTACGATCCATTCTAATTCATTCGTACGATCCTATCTAATTCATTCGCACGATCCATTCTAATTCATTCATACGATCCATTCTAATTCATTCGTACGATCTATTCTATTTCATTCGTACAATCCATTCTTACTCAATCGTATGATCCATTCTAATCCATTTGCATAATCTATTCTAATTCATTCGTATGATCCATTCTATTTCATTCGTATGATCCATTCTAATTCATTCGCACGATCCATTCTAATTCATTCATACGATCCATTCTAATTCATTCATACTATCCATTCTAATTCATTCGCACGATCCATTCTAATTCATTCATACGATCCATTCTATTTCATTCGTACGATCCATTCTAATTCATTCGTACGATCCATTCTAATTCATTCGTACGATTCATTCTAATTCAATCCATTCTAATTCATTCATACGATCCATTCTAATTCATTCGTACGATCCATTCTAATTCCTTCGTACGATCCATTCTAATTCATTCGTACGATCCATTCTAATTCATTCGCACGATCCATTGAATTAGAATGGATACATTCGTGCGAATGAATTAGAATGGATCGTGCGAATGAATTAGAATGGATCGTACGAATGAATTAGAATAGATTGTGCGAATGAATTAGAATGGATCGTACGAATGAATTAGAATGGATCGTATGAATGAATTAGAATAGATCGTGCGAATGAATTAGAATGGATCGTACGAATGAATTAGAATAGATTGTGCGAATGAATAAGAATAGATCATACGAAAAAATTAGAATGGATCGTACGAATGAATTAGAATGGATCGTATGAATGAATTAGAATGGATACATTCGTGCGAATCCATTCTATTTCATTCGTACGATCCATTCTAATTCATTCGGACACGATCCATTCTTACTCATTCGTACAATCCATTCTAATTCATTTGTACGATCCATTCTAATTCATTCGTATGATCCATTCTAATTCAATCCATGCGAATGAATACGAATGGATTAGAATGGATCGTACGAATGAATTAGATTGGATCGTACGAATGAAATAGAATGGATCGTATGAATGAATTAGAATGGATCGTGCGAATGAATTAGAATGGATCGTACGAATGAAATAGAATGGATTCGCACGAATGTATCCATTCTAATTCAATGGATCGTGCGAATGAATTAGAATGGATCATACGAATGAATTAGAATGGATCGTACGAATGAATTAGAATTGATCGTACGAATGAATTAGAAAGGACACATTCGTACAAATGAATTAGAATGGATCGTACGAATGAATTAGAGTGGATACGTTCGTGCAAAAGAATTAGAATGGATTGTATGAATGAATTAGACGGGATCGTACGAAGGAATTAGAATGGATAGTACGAATGAATTAGAATGGATACTACGAATGAATTAGAATGGATCGTACGAATGAATTAGAGTGGATCATATGAATGAATTAGAATGGATCGTATGAATGAATTAGAATGGATCGTGCGAATGAATTAGAATGGATCGTGCGAATGAATTAGAATGGATCGTACGAATGAATTAGAATGGGTGGTACGAATGAATTAGAATGGATACACGATCTAGATCCATTCTAATTCATTCGCACAATCTATTCTAATTCATTCGTATGATCCATTCTAATTCATTAATACGATCCATTCTAATTCTACGATCCATTCTTACTCATTCGTATTATCCATTTTAATTCATTCACACGAATGTATCCATTCTAATTCATTCGCACGATCCTACGAATGAATTAGAATTGATTGTGCGAATGAATTAGAATGGATCTGGATCGTGTATCCATTCTAATTCATTCATACGATCCATTCTAATTCATTACTACGATCCATTCTAATTCATTCATACGATCCATTCTAATTCATTCGTACGATCCATTCTAATTCATTCGCACGATCCATTCTAATTCATTCATACGATCCATTCTAATTCATTCGTATGAATCCATTCTAATTTATTCATACGATCCATTCTAATTCATTCGCACGATCCATTCTAATTCATTCATACGATCCATTCATATTCATTCGTACGATCTATTCTATTTCATTCGTACAATCCATTCTAATTCATTCGCACGATCCATTCTTACTCATTCGTACGTTCCATTCTAATTCATTTGCACGAATGTATCCATTCTAATTCATTTATACGATCCATTCTAATTCATTCACACGAATGTATCAACTCTAATTCATTCGTATGATCCATTCTAATTCATTCGCACGAATGTATCCATTCTAATTCATTCGTACGATCCATTCTAATTTATTCTCACAATCTATTCTAATTCATTCATACGATCCATTCTAATTTATTCGCACGATCCATTCTAATTCATTCATACGATCCATTCTAATTCATTCATATGATCCATTCTAATTCATTCGCACGAATATATCCTTTCTAATTCATTCATACAAATGAATTAGAATGGATTGAATTAGAATGGATTGTACGAATGAGATGGAATGGATCGTGCGAATGAATTAGAATGGATCGTACGAATGAATTAGAATGGATTGTACGAATGAGATAGAATGGATCGTATGAATGAATTAGAATGGATACATTCGAATTCATTCGTACGATCCATTATAATTCATTCGTACGATCCATTCTAATTCATTCGTACGATCCATTCTTACTCATTCGTACGATCCACTCTAATTCATTCGTTCGATCCATTCTAATTCATTCATACGATCCATTCTAATTCATTTGCACGATCCATTCTAATTCATGCATACGGTCCAATCTAATTCATTCATACGATCCATTCTAATTCATTCGCACGAATGTATCCATTCTAATTCATTCGTACGATCCATTCTAATTCATTCGCACGATCCATTCTAATTCATTCATACAATCCATTCTAACTCTTTTGCACGAATGTATCCATTCTAATTCATTCGTACGAATGAATTAGAATGGATACATTCGTACGAATGAATTAGAATGGATCGTACGAATGAATTAGAATGGATCGTTCAATGAATTAGAATGGATACATTCGTGCAAAAGAATTAGAATGGATCGTATGAATGAATTAGAATGGATCGTGCGAATGAATTAGAATGGATCGTACGAATGAATTAAAATGGATACACTCGTGCGAATGAATTAGAATGGATCGTATGAATGAATTAGATTGGACCGTATGCATGAATTAGAATGGATCGTGCGAATGAATTAGAATGGATCGTACGAATGAATTAGAATGGATCGAACGAATGAATTTGAATGGATCGTACGAATGAGTAAGAATGGATCGTACGAATGAATTAGAATGGATCGTACGAATGAATTAGAATGGATCGTACGAATGAATTCGAATGTATCCATTCTAATTCATTCATACGATCCATTCTATCTCATTCGTACAATCCATTCTAATTCATTCGTACGATCCATTCTAATTCATTCGCACGATCCATTCTATCTCATTCGTACAATCCATTATAATTCAATCCATTCTAATTCATTCGTACGAATGAATTAGAAAGGATATATTCGTGCGAATGAATTAGAATGGATCATATGAATGAATTAGAATGGATCGTATGAATGAATTAGAATGGATCGTGCGAATAAATTAGAATGGATCGTATGAATGAATTAGAATAGATTGTGCGAATGAATTAGAATGGATCGTACGAATGAATTAGAATGGATACATTCGTGCGAATGAATTAGAATGGATCATACGAATGAATTAGAGTTGATACATTCGTGTGAATGAATTAGAATGGATCGTATGAATGAATTAGAATGGATCGTGCGAATCCATTCTATTTCATTCGTACGATCCATTCTAATTCATTCGCACGATCCATTCTAATTCATTCATACGATCCATTCTATTTCATTCGTACGATCCATTCTAATTCATTCGTACGATCCATTCTAATTCATTCTAATTCATTCGTACGATCCATTCTAATTCATTCGTACGATCCATTCTAATTCATTCGCACAATCTATTCTAATTCATTCATACGATCCATTCTAATTCATTCGTACATCCATTCTAATTCATTCGCACGAATGAATCCATTCTAATTCATTCGTACGATCCATTCTAATTCATATGATCCATTCTAATTCATTCGCTCGATCCATTCTAATTCATTTGCACAATCTATTCTAATTCATTCGTACGATCTATTCTAATTCATTCGTACGATCCATTCTATTTCATTCGCACAATCTATTCTAATTGATTCGTACGAGCCATTCTATTTCATTCACACAATCTATTCTAATTCATTCGTACGATCCATTCTAATTCATTAATACGAATTAGCATGAATTAGAATGGATCGTACGAATGAATTGGAATGGATACATTCGTGCGAATGAATTAGAATGGATCGTATGAATGAATTAGAATGGATCGTACGATCCATTCTAATTCATTCGTACGATCCTTTCTAATTCGTGCGCACAATCTATTCTAATTCATTCGTACGATCCATTCTAATTCATTCGTACGAATGTATCCATTCTAATTCATTTGTACGAATGTATCCACTCTAATTCATTCATACGATCCATTCTAATTCATTAGCACGATCCATTCTAATTCATTCGTACGATCCATTCTAATTCATTTATACGATCCAATCTAATTCATTCGCACGATCCATTCGCATTCACTCAAACGATCCATTCTAATTCATTCATATGATCCATTCTAATTCATTCGCACGTATCCATTCTAATTCATTCATACGATCCATTCTATTTCATTCGTACGATCCATTCTTACTCATTCATACGATCCATTTTAATTTATTCGCACGATCCATTCTAATTCATTCGTACGATCCATTCTAAATCCTTCGTACGATTCATTCTAATTCATTCGTACGATCCATTCTAATTCATTAGCACGAATGTATCCATTCTAATTCATTCGTTCGATCCATTCTAATTCATTCGTACGATCCATTCTAATTCATTCGCAAGATCCATTCTAATTCATGCATTAGAATGGATCGTACGAATGAATTAGAATGGATCCATTCTAATTCATTCACGTGAATGAGTAAGAATGGATCGTACGAATGAGTAAGAATGGATCGTACAAATGAAATAGAATGTATCGTGCGAATGAATTAGAATGGATCGTACGAATGAATTAGAATAGATTGTGCGAATGAATTAGAATGGATCGTATGAATGAATTAGAATGGATCGTATGAATGAATTAGAATGGATCGTACGAATGAATTAGAATGGATCGTACGAATGAATTAGAATGGATCGTACGAATGAGTAAGAATGGATCGTACGGATGAAATAGAATGGATCGTATGAATGAATTAGAATGGATACGTGCGAATGAATTTGAATTGATCGTACGAATGAATTAGAATAGATTGTGCGAATGAATTAGAATGGATCGTACAAATGAATTGGAATGGATACATTCGTGCGAATGAATTAGAATGGATCGTATGAATGAATTAGAATGGATCGTGCGAATGAATTAGAATGGATCGTACGAATGGATTAGAATGGATTGAATTAGAATAGAATGGATTCGCACGAATGGATCGTATGAATGAATTAGAATGGATCGTACAAATGAATTAGAATGGATTGAATTAGAATGGATTCGCACGAATGTATCCATTCTAATTCATTCGTACGATCCATTCTAATTCATTCGTACGATCCATTCGTACGATCAATTCTATTTCATTCGTACGATCCATTCTAATTCATTCGTACGATCCATTCTAATTCGTGCGAATGAATTAGAATGGATCGTATGAGTGTGAATGAATTAGAATGGATTGTGCGAATGAATTAGAATGGATCGTACGAATGAATTAGAATGGATCGTACGAATGAATTAGAATGGATACATTCATGCAAAAGAATTAGAATGGATCGTATGAGTGTGAATGAATTAGAATGGATCGTACGAATGAATTAGAATGGATCGTACGAATGAATTAGAATGGATCGTACGAATGAATTAGAATGGATACATTCGTGCAAAAGAATTAGAAAGGATTGTATGAATGAATTAGAATGGATCGTGCGAATAAATTAGAATGGATTGTATGAATGAATTAGAATAGATCATGCGAATTAATTAGAATGGATCATACGAATGAATTAGAATGGATTGTGCGAATGAATTAGAATGGATCGTACGAATGAATTAGAATGGATCGTACGAAGGAATTAGAATGGATCATGCGAATGAATTAGAATAGATCATACGAATGAATTAGAATGGATCGTACGAATGAATTAGAATGGATACATTCATGCAAAAGAATTAGAATGGATTGTATGAATGAATTAGAATGGATCGTTTGAGTGAATGCGAATGGATCATGCGAATGAATTAGAATGGAATGAAATAGAATGGATTGAATTAGAATAAATCGTACGAATGAATTAGAATGGATCGTACGAATGAATTAGAATGGATCGTATGAATGAAATAGAATGGATCGTATGAATGAAATAGAATGGATCGTATGAATGAATTAGAATGGATACATTCGTGCAAATCCATTCTATTTCATTCGTACGATCCATTCTAATTCATTCGCACGATCCATTCTAATTCATTCGTACGATCCATTCTAATTCCTTCGTACGATCCATTCTTATTCATTCGCACGATCCATTCTAATTCATTCGTACGATTCATTCTAATTCATTCCATTCTAATTCATTCGCACAATCCATTCGCATTCACTCAAACGATCCATTCTAATTCATTCATACAATCTATTCTAATTCATTCATACGATCCATTCTAATTCATTCGTACGACCCATTCTAATTCATTGTAATTCATTCGCACAATCTATTCTAATTCATTCGCACGAATAGTACGAATGAATTAGAATGGATCGTACGAATGAATTAGAATGGATCGTACGAAGGAATTAGAATGGATCGTGCGAATGAATTAGAATGGATCGTACGAATGAATTAGAATGGATCGTATGAATGAATTAGATTGGATCGTATTAATGAATTAGAATGGATCGTACGAATGAATTAGAAAGGTTCATACGAAGGAATTAGAATGGATCGTACGAATGAATTAGAATGGATCGTACGAATGAATTAGAATGGATCGTACGAAGGAATTAGAATGGATCGAACGAATGAATTAGAATGGATAGTGCGAATGAGTAAGAATGGATCGTACGAATGAATTAGAATGGATCGTACGAATGAATTAGAATGGATCGTACGAATGAATTCGAATGTATCCATTCTAATTCATTCATACGATCCATTCTATCTCATTCGTACAATCCATTCTAATTCATTCGTACGATCCATTCTAATTCATTCGCACGATCCATTCTATCTCATTCGTACAATCCATTCTAATTCAATCCATTCTAATTCATTCGTACGATCCATTCTAATTCATTCGTACGATTCATTCTAATTCCTTCATACGATCCATATTCTAATTCATTCGCACGATCCATTCTAATTCATTCATACGATCCATTCTAATTTATTCGCACGATCCATTCTAATTCATTCGTACGATCCATTCTAATTCCTTCGTACGATTCATTCTAATTCATTCGCACAATCCATTCTAATTCATTCATACGATCCATTCTAATTCATTCGCACGAATGTATCCATTCTAATTCATTCGTACGATCCATTCAAATTCATTCATACGATCCATTCTTACTCATTCGTACGATCCATTCTAATTCATTTGCACGAAGGTATCCATTCTAATTCATATGTACTATCCATTCTAATTCATTCGTACGATCCATTCTAATTCCTTCGTACGCATGAATTCTAATTCATTCGCACGTATCCATTCTAATTCATTCGCATGAATGTATCCACTCTAATTCATTCGTACGATCCATTCTAATTCATTAGCACAATCCATTCTAATTCATTCATACGATCCATTCTAATTCATTTATACGATCCAATCTAATTCATTCATGCGATCCATTCTAATACATTCGTACAATCTATTCCAATTCATTCGTAGGATCATTCGCATGAATTAGAATGGATTGTGCGAATGAATTAGAATGGATCGTACGAAGGAATTAGAATGGATCGTACGAATGAATTAGAATGGATCGTGCAAATAAATTAGAATGGATCGTATGAATGAATTAGAATGGATCGTGCGAATGAATTAGAATATGGATCGTACGAAGGAATTAGAAAGAATCGTACGAATGAATTAGAATGGATCGTACGAATGAATTAGAATGGATCGTACGAATGAATTAGAATGGATTGAATTAGAATGGATTGTACGAATGAGATAGAATGGATCGTGCGAATGAATTAGAATGGATCGTACGAATGAATTAGAATGGATTGTACAAATGAGATAGAATGGATCGTATGAGTGAATTAGAATGGATACATTCGAATTCATTCGTACGATCCATTCTAATTCATTCGTACGATCCATTCTAATTCATTCGTACGATCCATTTTTACTCATTCGCAATATCCATTCTAATTCATTCGTTCGATCCATTCTAATTCCTTCGTATGATCCATTCTAATTCATTCGTACGATCCATTCTAATTCATTCGTACGATCCATTCTAATTCCTTCGTATGATCCTTTCTAATTCATTCGTACGATCCATTCTAATTCATTAATACGATCCAATCTAATTCATTCATACGATCCATTCTAATTCATTCGTACGATCCATTCTAATTCATTCGTACGATCCATTCTAATTCATTCGCACGATCCATTCTAATTCCTTCGTATGATCCATTCTAATTCATTCGTACGATCCATTCTAATTCATTCGTACTATTCGTGCGAATGAATTAGAATAGATTGTGCGAATGAATTAGAATGGATAGATTCGTGCGAATGAATTAGAATGGATCGTACGTATGAATGAATCCATTCTAATTCATTCGTACGATCAATTCGCATTCACTCAAACGATCCATTCTAATTCATTCATATGATCCATTCATTCGTACGAATGAAATAGAATGGATCGTACGAATGAATTAGAATGGATCATATGAATGAATTAGAATGGATCGTACGAAGGAATTAGAATGGATAGTACGAATGAATTAGAATGGATACCTTCGTGCAAATGAATTAGAATGGATCGTACGAATGAGTAAGAATGGATCGTACGAATGAAATAGAATGGATCGTATGAATGAATTAGAATGGATCGTATGAATGAATTAGAATGGATACATTCGTGCGACATTCTATTTCATTCGTACGATCCATTCTTACTCATTCGTGCGATCCATTCTAATTCATTTGCACGATCCATTCTAATTCATTCATACGATTCATTCTAATTCATTCGTACGATCCATTCTAATTCATTCGTACAATCCATTCTAATTCATTCGCACGATCCATTCGCATTCACTCAAACGATCCATTCTAATTCATTCATATGATCCATTCATTTGTACGATCCATTCTTACTCATTCGTACGATCCATTCTAATTCATTTGCACGAAGGTATCCATTCTAATTCATTCGTACTATTCGTGCGAATGAATTAGAATAGATTGTGCGAATGAATTAGAATGGATCGTGCGAATGAATTAGAATGGATCGTACGAATGAATTAGAATGGACACATTCGTGCGAATGAATTAGAATGGATCGTATGAATGAATTAGAATCGATCGTACGAATGAATTAGAATAGATCATGCGAATGAATTAGAATGGATCATGCGAATGAATTAGAATGGATCGTATGAAAGAATTAGAATCGATCGTACGAATGAATTAGAATGGATCATGCGAATGAATTAGAATGGATCGTGCGAATGAATTAGAATGGATCGTACGAATGAAATAGAATGGATTGTACGAATGAGATAGAATGGATCGTACGAATGACTTAGAATGGATAATTCATGCGAATGAATTAGAATAGATCATACGAATGAATTAGAATGGATGCATTCGTGCGAATGAATTAGAATGGATCGTACGAATGAGTAAGAATGGATCGTACGAATGAATTAGAATGGATTGTATTAGAATGAATCGTACGAATGAATTAGAATGGATCGTACGAATGAATTAGAATGGATCGTACGAATGAATTAGAATGGATTGAATTAGAATGAATCGTACGAATGAATTTGAATGAATCATACCGTACGAATGAATTAGAATGGATCATACGAAGGAATTAGAATGGATCGTGCGAATAAATTAGAATGGATCGTATGAATGAATTAGAATAGATCGTACGAATGAATTAGAATGGATCGTACGAATGAATTAGAATGGATACATTCATGCGAATGAATTAGAATGGATCGTATGAATGAATTAGATTGGATCGTATGCATGAATTAGAATGGATCATGCGAATGAATTAGAATGGATCGTATGAATGAATTAGAATAGATCGTACGAATGAATTAGAATGGATCGTACGAATGAATTAGAATGGATACATTCGTGCGAATGAATTAGAATGGATCGTATGAATGAATTAGATTGGGTCGTATGAATGAATTAGAATGGATCGTGCGAATGAATTAGAATGGATCGTACGAATGAATTAGAATGGATCGAACGAATGAATTAGAATGGATACATTTGTGCAAAAGAATTAGAATGGATTGTATGAATTGTTGGGGGATATTTTCGCTGGTCCGTGCGGGCTGCCTGCAAGACAAAGAAAAGAGAACGTGAGAACGGCTGGCTCCCTTAGGAGCGCAGACCCTCCGACGCTCAAGTCAGTTCTGGTAGCACAACGGCGAGCTGTTGTTTACCAAAGTGGTAGGGGAAAGGATTTCGAACTTGTACTATGGAGTTTGGGGGTGAGCATTTATAGCAATAGGCGGCCTACCGTGGCCCGACACGTGGAGATTCTTCCAGAGCCTTCTAGACCCCCACGTTCTGGCTCGCGTGGGTCTGACAGTCCTTGGTACTCGCGCTCTGACATTCTGTCGTCAAGCCTGCCAGGCGGTTTGAGTAGGGGAGAGCATCTTTCTTGTCGCGGCCAGGTGGCTATTCCGGAATATTCAAGGCTGGGCGGTCTCAGGGAGAAAGCAAAGGCAAGCTCGCCCTGCACTACTCCGTCCTTTCGTCCGTATCTATCAAGAGTCGGACCTCGCGGGAGCAACCTCTTCAATAAACAGGGGTCTGGGCAAGCTCGGGCGAGCTCCTGAGCGAGCATGGGCGAGCTCCTACGCGAGCTAGACGAGCTCCTGAGCGAGCATGGGCTAGCTCCTGCGCGAGCTAGGCGAGCTCCTCAACGAGCCTGGGCGAGCTCCTGGACGAGCTCGGGCGAGCTCCTGAGCGAGCATGGGCGAGCTCCTGCGTGAGCTAGACGAGCTCCTGAGCGAGCGTGGGCGAGCTCCTGCGCGAGCTAGACGAGCTCCTGAGCGAGCATGGGCGAGCTCCTGGGCGAGCTCGAGCGAGCTCCTGGGAGAGCTCCCTAGAGCGAGCTCCTGACCGAGCTTTTTGCCTTGGGCCCCTTCAGCCCACTGTGGATCTCGCTCCCTGTCAAGATGATCTGGTGAGTACGTGGGTGGGGCGAACTCATGGGCGAGTTTCAGCTACCCCCAACATTACCCCCTCCTGAGGGAGCGACCAAGGAGACTTTGACGCTTGCTCAGGAGTCTTATTGCACACGACGGTCGGATTGGGAGCACCAGTCATTGGCGACCTCAAACTTGTGGGCTGTGGACACCTGCGGTGGGCGGTCTGTGCCGAGAGCTTTGACTGCCAGTATTTCACAAACGCTGGGCGGGCCGGGAGCATCAGCCACTAGCGATCTCCTTCCGGTACGAGCTTGCCACACGCGGTCAGGGTCTGCGTCGGGCGAGCTGCGGGCTCCAGCCGGGAGCGATCTGCGCCGAGAGTTTTGACTCCCAGTATTTTACAAACGCTGGGCGGGCCGGGAGCATCAGCCATGAGCGATCTCCTTCCGGTGCGAGCTTGCCATACGCGGTCAGGGTCTGCGTCGGGCGAGCTGCGGGCTCCAGCCGGGAGCGATCTGCGCCGAGAGTTTTGACTCCAAGTATTTTACAAACGCTGGGCGGGCCGGGAGCATCAGCCACGAGCGATCTCCTTCCGGTGCGAGCTTGCCACACGCGGTCAGGGTCTGCATCGGGCGAGCTGCGGGCTCCAGCCGGGAGCGATCTGCGCCGAGAGTTTTGACTACCAGTTTTTCACAAACACTGGGCGGGCCGGGAGCATCAGCCACGAGCGATCTCCTTCCGGTGCAAGCTTGCTACACGCGGTCAGGGTCTGCGTCGGGCGAGCTGCGGGCTTCAGCCGGGAGCGATCTGCGCCAAGAGTTTTGACTCCCAGTATTTTACAAACGCTGGGCGGGCCGGGAGCATCAGCCACAAGCGATCTCCTTCCGGTGCAAGCTTGCCACACGAGGTCAGGGTCTGCGTCGGGCGAGCTGCGGGCTCCAGCCGGGAGCGATCTGCGTCGAGAGTTTTGACTCCCAGTATTTCACAAACACTGGGCGGGCCGGGAGCGTCAGCCTCGAGCGATTTCCTTCCGGTGCGAGCTTGTCACACGCGGTCAGGGTCGGTGTCGAGCGAGCTGCGGGCACCAGCCGTGAGCGATCTTGTGGCTTGGGCGGGCCGGGAGCGTCAGCCACGAGCGATCTCCTTCCGGTGCGAGCTTGTCACACGCGGTCAGGGTCTGCGTCGGGCGAGCAGCGGGCACCAGCCGTGAGCGATCTGCGTCGAGAGCTACAAGTGCCGGGCGAGGCAGCTAATTCGATTCAACCTTTTTATTTTAAAGTATATGCAAACGAAAAACTCGGCATGCTCGTTAATACTCAATATAGTCTCTGAGCCCAGAAAACGATAAGCGAACCAAATGACTTCAAAAACTTCCCTACACTCAGAGACTTAAACCATTTTTTTTTTTTAAAGGAAACTAATAAGTGCTAGCTGCCCCCTGCCCGGTTAATTTCTCTCGATGATCCTGTTTAGCGGACTTGCCCTTTGAGGGGTATGCCCACGCCAGGATGCTTCCGCTCATGGCAGGAGAAACGCGAAGGATCCCGGTTAAGTTTAGAGTCCACTAGGCAGCGGACTTCCCCAGGAATCTCAAGGTCGCCCACTGGCTGCCTCTGAGGATCCTGGTCTTGCTTTAAGTCCGCACAACGGCGGACTGCCCCGGGAATCTCAAGGTCGCCCACTGGCTGCCTCTGAGGATCCCGGTCTTGTTTTAAGTCCGCACAACGGCGGACTGCCCCGGGAAGCTCAAGGTCGCCCACTGGCTGCCTCTGAGGATCCCGGTCTTGCTTTAAGTCCGCACAACGGCGGACTGCCCCGGGAAGCTCAAGGTCGCCCACTGGCTGCCTCTGAGGATCCCGGTCTTGCTTTAAGTCCGCACAACGGCGGACTACCCCGGGAAGCTCAAGGTCGCCCACTGGCTGCCTCTGAGGATCCCGGTCTTGCTTTAAGTCCGCTCAACGGCGGACTGCCCCGGGAAGCTCAAGGTCACCCACTGGCTGCCTCTGAGGATCCCGGTCTTGCTTTAAGTCCGCTCAACGGCGGACTGCCCCGGGAAGCTCAAGGTCGCCCACTGGCTGCCTCTGAGGATCCCGGTCTAACACCGCGTCTTCGAGCTTGATGTGTTGCTGGACAAGGGCGAAGAGCTCGACCATCGTGTGAGGATCCTTGATCACCAGCACGTCATGAAGATTGCTTCCATCGGGGAGGGCGTTCCGGAAAGCGCTCACCGTTGTGCGATCGTGGCCGACCGCATCCTCGAGAGCGAGGTAGGGACTTCGAAAATGCGTCGCGAAGCTTCGAAGGGTTTCGCGGGCTCCTATGGCCAAGGTAAAGAGAGACTCAATCCTCTTAGGGGGCTGCCTGTTGCAGCGGTACTGCTCCAGAAATAGTCTGGAGAGAGTAGGGAAGTCTGGAATGGTGCCCGAAGGTAATTTGTGGAACCAGTTTAACGCCGAGCCTGTCAAACTGCTCGGGAAAGCTCGGCACAAGACATGGTCTTGGTCCCGAAAAAATAACAGCTTCCGGTAAGCCAATAGATGGTCGACTGGATCTTGCGATTCATCGAACAGTACAAACTTAGGCGGGGTCCAATGGTGGGGGAAACCTCCTTGGTGCACCTCGCTTGTGAAGGGCGAGCTACCCCCGTGGGCGGCGAGGTCCTCCAGCAGGTCGACCGTCGCGTTAGGTCGCTGCCAGTGCCCGGGGAGAACTCCCAGAGGCTGCTGCGCAGGTCCTAGGCGGCTGTGCATGCTCCCTCGAGGGAGGTTCGGATCCACCCCCCGACGACCCTCGGGGGCTACCGCTCGGCGGCCTCCTTGCTATTCGCCCCCGAATCCCTTCAGCGTGGCGGTTGGTCTATGGGAGGCCATTGCCTCTCGAGGTTCAGAAGGTATAGCCACCGCGGGCTCTTTCCCTCGTCGCCGATGGCGCGAGTCGCGATCCCTCTCTTGAGACCTTGCCTCCGACCCGTCAGAGTCGACGCTCCGGCTACGGCGGCGAGGGATGGTCGCACGCGAGGTCGCCTGGTTGCTAGACCGCTGGGTTACTAGCTTCTGCAACCTCGTAAGCGGGGTTTTCGGCACCCTGCGCACGACCGTCCTCTCAACCGGGGGTTCCGGCTGGGAAGTTCGCCGAGCTGGGACGGTCGTGGGTAGATGCGACGAGACGGGAAGTCGCGCAGGGGATGCGGGCCTCGATGGTCCCGATCGCCGGCTCGTCGCCGGGGCCTGACGCAAGCGCGTCAACTCCTCCATCATTGCCCGCTGGGTGGCCAACATCTCCAACAGGAGCTGGTCACTGAGCGGGACAAGGGGCTGGGGGGTTTCAGCGGGGGGTTCGCTGTGCACAGACCCCATATGGGCCCTCGTCCGCCTTCGTCCCCTCGTCGCCGGAGCCATCTTTGGGGTTACAAGAGCCGACGGCGTTCAACCGCGTGGTCGGGGGCGTTCTCGCAGGAACCAGTCGAAGATCCCACAGACGGCGCCAAATGTTGGGGGATATTTTCGCTGGTCCGTGCGGGCTGCCTGCAAGACAAAGAAAAGAGAACGTGAGAACGGCTGGCTCCCTTAGGAGCGCAGACCCTTCGACGCTCAAGTCAGTTCCGGGAGCACAACGGCGAGCTGTTGTATACCAAAGTGGTAGGGGAAAGGATTTCGAACCTGTACTATGGAGCTTGGGGGTGAGCATTTATAGCAATAGGCGGCCTACCGTGGCCCGACACGTGGAGATTCTTCCAGAGCCTTCTAGACCCCCATGTTCTGGCTCGCGTGGGTCTGACAGTCCTTGGTACTCGCGCTCTGACATTCTGTCGTCAAGCCTGCCATGCGGTTTGAGTGGGGGAGAGCATCTTTCTTGTCGCGGCCAGGTGGCTATTCCGGAATGTTCAAGGCTGGGCGGTCTCAGGGAGAAAGCAAAGGCAAGCTCGCCCTGCACTGCTTCATCCTTTCGTCCGTATCTATCAAGAGTCGGACCTCGCGAAAGCAACCTCTTCGATAAACAGGGGTCTGGGCGAGCTCGGGCGAGCTCCTGAGTGAGCATGGGCGAGCTCCTGCGCGAGCTAGACGAGCTCCTGAGCGAGCATAGGCTAGCTCCTGCGCGAGCTAGGCGAGCTCCTGAACGAGCCTGGGCAAGCTCCTGGACGAGCTCGGGCGAGCTCCTGAGCGAGCATGGGCGAGCTCCTGTGCGAGCTAGACGAGCTCCTGAGTGAGCGTGGGCGAGCTCCTGCGCGAGCTAGACGAGCTCCTGAGTGAGCATGGGCGAGCTCCTGGGCGAGCTCGGGCGAGCTCCTGGGCGAACTCCCTTGAGCGAGCTCCTGACCGAGCTTTTTGCCTTGGGCCCCTTCAGCCCACTGTGGATCTCGCTCCCTGTCAAGATGATCTGGTGAGTACGTGGGTGGGGCGAACTCATGGGCGAGTTTCAGCTACCCCCAACATGAATGAATTAGAATGGATCGTGCGAATGAATTAGAATGGATCGTACGAATGAATTAGAATGGATACATTCGTGCGAATGAATTAGAATGGATCGTATGAATGAATTAGATTGGACCGTATGCATGAATTAGAATGGATCGTGCGAATGAATTAAAATGGATCGTACGAATGAATTAGAATGGATCGAACAAATGAATTAGAATGGATCGTACGAATGAGTAAGAATGGATCGTACGAATGAATTAGAATGGATCGTACGAATGAATTAGAATGGATCATATGAATGAATTCGAATGTATCCATTCTAATTCATTCATACGATCCATTCTATCTCATTCGTACAATCCATTCTAATTCATTCGTACGATCCATTCTAATTCATTCGCACGATCCATTCTATCTCATTCGTACAATCCATTCTAATTCAATCCATTCTAATTCATTCGTACGATCCATTCTAATTCATTCGTACGATTCATTCTAATTCCTTCGTACGATCCATATTCTAATTCATTCGCACGATCCATTCTAATTCATTCATACGATCCATTCTAATTTATTCGCACGATCCATTCTAATTCATTCGTACGATCCATTCTAATTCCTTCGTACGATCCATTCTAATTCATTCGTATGATCCATTCTAATTCATTCGTACGATCCATTCTAATTCCTTTGTACGATCCATTCTAATTCATTCGTACGATCCATTCTAATTCACTCGCACGATCCATTGAATTAGAATGGATACATTCGTGCGAATCCATTCTAATTCATTCGTACGATCCATTCTAATTCATTCGCACGATCCATTCTAATTCATTCATACGATCCATTCTATTTAATTTGTACGATCCATTCTAATTCATTCGTACGATCCATTCTAATTCATTCGTACGATCCATTCTAATTCATTCGTACGATCCATTCTAATTCATTCGCACAATCTATTCTAATTCATTAGTATGATCCATTCTAATTCATTCGTACGATCCATTCTAATTTATTCGTACGATCCATTCTAATTCATTCGTACGATCCATTCTAATTCATTCGCACGATCCATTCTAATTCATTCATACGATCCATTCTAATTCCTTCGTACGATCAATTCTAATTCATTCGTACGATCCATTCTAATTCATTCGCACGATCCATTCTAATTCATGCATACGATCCATTCTAATTCATTCGTACGATCCATTCTAATTCATTCGCACGATCCATTCTATTTCATTCGTATGATCCATTCTAATTCATTCGCACAATCTATTCTAATTCATTCATACGATCCATTCTAATTTATTCGCACGATCCATTCTAATTCATTCATACGATCCATTCTAATTCATTCATATGATCCATTCTAATTCATTCGCACGATCCATTCTAATTCATTCGTACGATCCATTCTAATTCATTCTAATGGATACATTCGTGCAAAAGAATTAGAATGGATTGTTTGAATGAATTAGAATGGATCATACGAATGAGTAAGAATGGATCGTACGAATGAATTAGAATGGATCGTACGAAGGAATTAGAATGGATCGTACGAATGAATTAGAATGGATCGTATGAATGAATTAAAATGAATCGTGCGAATGAATTAAAATGGATCGTACGAAGGAATTAGAATGGATCGTACGAATGAATTAGAATGGATCGTGCGAATGAATTAGAATCGATCATACGAATGAATTAGAGTTGATACATTCGTACGAATGAATTAGAATGGATCGTATGAATGAATTAGAATAGATTGTGCGAATGAATTAGAATGGATCATACGAATGAATTAGATCCATTCTAATTCATTCATATGATCCATTCTAATTCATTCGCACGATCCATTCTAATTCATTCGCACGATCCATTCTAATTCATTCGTACGATCCATTCTTACTCATTCGTATGATCCATTCTAATTCATTCATACAATCCATTCTAATTCTTTTGCACGAATGTATCCATTAGAATGAATTAGAATGGATCGTACGAATGAATTAGAATGGATCGTGTGAATGAATTAGAATGGATCATATGAATGAATTAGAATGGATCGTATGAATGAATTAGAATGGATCGTGCGAATGAATTAGAATGGATCGTATGAATGAATTAGAATAGATTGTGCGAATGAATTAGAATGGATCATACGAATGAAATAGAATGGATCGTGCGAATGAATTAGAATGGATCGTACGAATGAATTAGAATGGATCGTATGCATGAATTAGAATGGATCGTGCGAATGAATTAGAATGGATCGTACGAATGAATTAGAATGGATCGTACGAAGGAATTAGAATGGATCGTATGAATGAATTAGAATGGATCGTGCGAATGAATTAGAATGGATCGTACGAATGAATTAGAATGGATCGTACGAATGAATTAGAATGGATCGTACGAATGAATTAGAATGGATCGTACTAATGAATTAGAATAGATTGTGCGAATGAATTAGAATGGATCGTACGAATGAATTAGAATGGATCGTACGAATAAATTAGAATCGATCGTACGAATGAATTAGAATGGATCGTACGAATGAAATAGAATGGATCGTATGAATGAATTAGAATGGATTGTGCGAATGAATTAGAATGGATCGTACGAATGAAATAGAATGGATTCGCACGAATGTATCCATTCTAATTCAATGGATCGTGCGAGTGAATTAGAATGGATCGTACGAATGAATTAGAATGGATCGTACGAAGGAATTAGAATGGATCGTACGAATGAATTAGAATGGATCGTACGAATGAATTAGAATGGATCGTATGAAGGAATTAGAATGGATCGTACGAATGAATTAGAATGGATCGTGCGAATAAATTAGAATGGATCGTATGAATGAATTAGAATGGATCGTGCAAATGAATTAGAAAATGGATCGTACGAAGGAATTAGAATGAATCGTAC
Source organism: Chamaelirium japonicum (assembly GCA_947650365.1). Lineage (NCBI taxonomy): Eukaryota > Viridiplantae > Streptophyta > Magnoliopsida > Liliales > Melanthiaceae > Chamaelirium > Chamaelirium japonicum. The sequence continues at coordinate 535,824 of OX393559.1, read as the reverse complement.
GAATGAATTAGAATGTATCGTACGAATGAATTAGAATGGATCGTACGAATGAATTAGAATGGATTGAATTAGAATGGATTGTACGAATGAGATAGAATGGATCGTGCGAAATGAATTAGAATGGATCGTACGAATGAATTAGAATGGATTGTACGAATGAGATAGAATGGATCGTATGAATGAATTAGAATGGATACATTCGAATTCATTCATACGATCCATTCTAATTCATTCGTACGATTCATTCTAATTCATTCGGACGATCCATTCTTACTCATTCGTACGATCCATTCTAATTCATTCGTTCGATCCATTCTAATTCATTCGTACGATCCACTCTAATTCATTCGCACGATCCATTCTAATTCATACATACGGTCCAATCTAATTCATTCATACGATCCATTCTAATTCATTCGCATGAATGTATCCATTCTAATTCATTCGTACGATCCATATTAATTCATTCGCACGATCCATTCTAATTCATTCATACAATCCATTCTAATTCTTTTGCACGAATGTATCCATTCTAATTCATTCGTTCGATCCATTCTAATTCATTCGTACGATCCATTCTAATTCATACGCACGATCCATTCTAATTCATGCATACGATCCAATCTAATTCATTCATACGATCCATTCTAATTCATTCGCACGAATGTATCCATTCTAATTCATTCGTACGATCCATTCTAATTCATTTGTACGATCTATTCTAATTCATTCATACGATCAATTCTAATTTATTCGCACGATCCATTCTAATTCCTTCGTATGATCCATTCTAATTCATTCGTACGGTATGATTCATTCTAATTCATTCGTACGATTCATTCTAATTCAATCCATTCTAATTCATTCGTACGATCCATTCTAATTCATTCGTACGATCCATTCTAATTCATTCGTACGATTCATTCTAATTCAATCCATTCTAATTCATTCGTACGATCCATTCTTACTCATTCGTACGATCCATTCTAATTCATTCGCACGAATGAATCCATTCTAATTCATTCGTATGATCCATTCTAATTCATTCGCATGAATTATCCATTCTAAGTCATTCGTACGATCCATTCTATCTCATTCGTACAATCCATTCTATTTCATTCGTACGATCCATTCTAATTCATTCGCACGATCCATTCTAATTCATTCGCATGATACATTCTAAATCATTCGTACGATCCATTCTAATTCATTCATACGATCCATTCTAATTTATTCGCACGATCCATTCTAATTCATTCATACGATCCATTCTAATTCATTCATATGATCCATTCTAATTCATTCGCACGATCCATTCTTACTCATTCGTACGATCCATTCTAATTCATTTAGAATGGATACATTCGTGCGAATGAATTAGAATGGATCGTATGAATGAATTAGAATGGATCGTGCGAATGAATTAGAATGGATCGTGCGAATGAATTAGAATGGATCGTAGTAATGAATTAGAATGGATCCTACGAATGAATTAGAATAGATTGTGCGAATGAATTAGAATGGCTCTGGATCGTGTATCCATTCTAACTCATTCGTACGACCCATTCTAATTCATTCGCACGATCCATTCTAATTCATTCGTACGACCCATTCTAATTCCTTCGTACGATCCATTCTAATTCTTTTGCACGATCCATTCTAATTCATGCATACAATCCATTCTAATTCATTCGTATTATCCATTTTAATTCATTCACACGAATGTATCAACTCTAACTCATTCGCACGATCCATTCTAATTCATTCATACAATCCATTCTAATTCATTCGTATTATCCATTTTAATTCATTCACACGAATGTATCAACTCTAATTCATTCGTACGATCCATTCTAATTCCTTCGTACGATCCATGCTAATTCATTCGTACGATCCATTCTAATTCATTCGTACGATCCATTCTAATTCCTTCGTACGATCCATTCTAATTCATTCGTACGATCCATTCTAATTCATTCGCACGATCCATTGAATTAGAATGGATACATTCGTGCGAATCCATTCTATTTCATTCGTACGATCCATTCTAATTCATTCGCACGATCCATTCTAATTCATTCATATGATCCATTCTATTTCATTCGTACGATCCATTCTAATTCATTCGTACGATCCATTCTAATTCATTCTAATTCATTCGTACGATCCATTCTAATTCACTCGTACAATCCATTCTAATTCATTCGCACAATCTATTCTAATTCATTAGTACGATCCATTCTAATTCATTCTTACGATCCATTCTAATTCATTCGTACGATCCATTCTAATTCCTTCGTACGAGCCATTCTAATTTATTCGCACGATCCATTCTAATTCATTCGTAGGATTGTACGAATGAAATAGAATGGATCGTATGAATGAATTAGAATGGATCGTATGAATGAATTAGAATGGATACATTCGTGCGGCATTCTATTTCATTCGTACGATCCATTCTTACTCATTCGTATGATCCATTCTAATTCATTCGCACGATCCATTCTAATTCATTCATATGATCCATTCTAATTCATTCGCACGAATGTATCCATTCTAATTCATTCGTACGATCCATTCTAATTCATTTGTACGAATGTATCCACTCTAATTCATTCGTACGATCCATTCTAATTCATTTGTACGAATGTATCCTTTCTAATTCATTCGTACGATCCATTCTAATTCATTCATACGATCCATTCTAACTCATTCGCACGATCCATTCTAATTCATTCGCAGGATCCTATGAATGAATTAGAATAGATTGTTCGAATGAATTAGAATGGATCGTACGAATGAATTAGAATGGAACGTACGAATGAATTAGAATGGATCGTACGAATGAATTAGAAAGGATACATTCGTACAAATGAATTAGAATGGATCGTACGAATGAATTAGAGTGCATACATTCGTACAAATGAATTAGAATGGATCGTACGAATGAATTAGAATGGATACATTCGTGCGAATGAATTAGAATGGATCATATGAATGAATTAGAATGGATCGTGCGAATGAATTAGAATGGATCGTACGAATGAGTAAGAATGGATCGTACGAATGAAATAGAATGTCGCACGAATGTATCCATTCTAATTCATTCATACGATCCATTCTAATTCATTCATACGATCCATTCTATTTCATTCGTACAATCCATTCTTACTAATTCGTACGATCCATTCTAATTCATTTGCACGAAGGTATCCATTCTAATTCATTCGTACTATCCATTCTAATTCCTTCGCATGATCCATTCTAATTCATTCATACGATCCATTCTAATTCATTCGCACGATCCATTCTAATTCATTCATACGATCCATTCTATTTCATTCGTACGATCCATTCTTACTCATTCGTACGATCCATTCTAATTCATTTGCACGAATGATCCATTCTACTTCATTCGTACTATCCATTCTAATTCCTTCGTACGATCCATTCTAATTCATTCGAACGATCCATTCTAAGTCATACGTACGATCCATTCTAATTCATTCGTACGATCCATTCTAATTCATTCATACGATCCATTCTTACTCATTCGTACGATCCATTCGTATCCATTCCAATTTATTCGTACGATCTATTCTAATTCATTCGTACGATCCATTCTAATTCATTAATACGATCCAATCTAATTCATTCATATGATCCATTCTAATTCATTCGTGCGATCCATTCTAATTCATTACTACGATCCATTCTAATTCATTCATACGATCCATTCTAATTCATTCGTACGATCCATTCTAATTCATTCGCACGATCCATTCTAATTCATTCATACGATCCATTCTAATTCATTCGTATGTATCCATTCTAATTCATTCATACGATCCATTCTAATTCTACGATCCCTTCTTACTCATTCGTATTATCCATTTTAATTCATTCACACGAATGTATCAACTCTAATTCATTCGTATGATCCATTCTAATTCATTCGCACGAATGTATCCATTCTAATTCATTCGTATGATCCATTCTAATTCATTCACGCAATCTATTCTAATTCATTCATACGATCCATTCTAATTTATTCGCACGATCCATTCTAATTCATTCATACGATCCATTCTAATTCATTCATATGATCCATTCTAATTCATTCGCACGAATATATCCTTTCTAATTCATTCGTACGATCCAAATTCATTTATCCGTACGATCTATTCTATTTCATTCGTACGATCCATTGTTATCGTGCAATCCATTCTAATTCAATCCATTCTAATTCATTCGTACGATCCATTCTAATTCATTCGTACGATCCATTCTAATTCATTCGTACGATTCATTCTAATTCAATCCATTCTAATTCATTCGTACGATCCATTCTATTTCATTCGTACGATCCATTCTTACTCATTCGTACGATCCATTCGTATCCATTCTAATTCAATGGATCGTACGAATGAGTAAGAATGGATTAGAATGGATCGTATGAATGAATTAGAATGGATCGTATGAATGAATTAGAATCGATCGTACGAATGAATTAGAATGGATCATGCGAATGAATTAGAATGGATCGTACGAATGAATTAGAATGGATCGTATGAATGAATTAGAATGGATCGTAGAAATGAATTAGAATAGATCGTACGAATGAATTAGAACGGATACGAATGGATCGTACGAATGAGTAAGAATGGATCTATTCTAATTCATTCATACGATCCATTCTAATTCATTCGTACGACCCATTCTAATTCCTTCGTATGATCCATTCTAATTCATTCGTACGGTATGATTCATTCTAATTCATTCGTACGATTCATTCTAATTCAATCCATGCTAATTCATTCGTACGATCCATTCTAATTCATTTATACGATCCATTCTAATTCATTCGCACGATCCATTCTAATTCATTTATACGATCCATTCTATTACATTCGTATGATCCATTCTAATTCATTCGTACGGTATGATTCATTCTAATTCATTCGTACGATTCATTCTAATTCAATCCATTCTAATTCATTCGTACGATCGTACGAATGAAATAGAATGGATCGTACGAATGAATTAGAATGTATCGTATGAATGAATTAGAATGGATCGTGCGAATGAATTAGAATGGATCGTACGAATGAAATAGAATGGATTCGCACGAATGTATCCATTCTAATTCATTCGTACGATCCATTCTATCTCATTCGTACAATCCATTCTATTTCATTCGTACGATCCATTCTAATTCATTCATACGATCCATTCTAATTTATTCGCACGATCCATTCTAATTCATTCATACGATCCATTCTAATTCATTCATATGATCCATTCTAATTCATTCGCACGATCCATTCTAATTCATTCGTACGATCCATTCTAATTCATGCATACGATCCATTCTAATTCATTCGTACGATCCATTCTAATTCTTTTGCACGAATGAATTAGAATGGATCCTACGAATGAATTAGAATAGCGTGCGAATGAATTAGAATGGATCGTACGAATGAATTAGAATGGATCGTACGAATGAATTAGAATAGATTGTGCGAATGAATTAGAATAGATTGTGCGCATGAATTAGAATGGATCGTACAAATGAATTAGCATGGAACGTACGAATGAATTAGAATGGATCGTACGAATGAATTAGAATGGATCGTATGAATGAATTAGAATGGATCGTAGTAATGAATTAGAATGGATCCTATGAATGAATTAGAATTGCGTGCGAATGAATTAGAATGGATCGTACGAATGAATTAGAATGGATCGTATGAATGAATTAGAATAGATTGTACGAATGAAATAGAATAGATCGTACGAATGAAATAGAATGGATTCGTATGAATGAATTAGAATGGATCGTGGGAATGAATTAGAATGGATCGTACTTATGAATTAGAATGGATCGTACGAATGAATTAGAATGGATCCTACGAATGAATTAGAATAGCGTGCGAATGAATTAGAATGGATCGTACGAATGAATTAGAATGGGTCGTATGAATGAATTAGAATAGATCCATTCTTACTCATTCGTACGATCCATTCGTATCCATTCTAATTCATTCGTACGATCTATTCTAATTCATTCGTATGATCCATTCTAATTCATTAATACGATCCAATCTAATTCATTCATACGATCCATTCTAATTCATTCGTACGATCCATTCTAATTCCTTCGTACGATCCATTCTATTTCATTCGTACGATCCATTCTAATTCCTTCGTACGATCCATTCTAATTCATTCGCACAATCGATTCTAATTCATTCGTACGATCCATTCTATCTCATTCGTACAATCCATTCTATTTCATTCGTACGATCCATTCTAATTCATTCGCACGATCCATTCTAATTCATTCGCACGATCCATTCTAATTCATTCATAATGGATCGTACAAAGGAATTAGAATAGATAGTACGAATGAATTAGAATGGATACCTTCGTGCAAATGAATTAGAATGGATTGTGCGAATGAATTAGAATGGATCGTACGAATGAGTAAAAATGGATCGTACGAATGAATTAGAATGGATTGAATTAGAGTGAATCGTACGAATGAATTAGAATGGATCGTGCGAATGAATTAGAATGGATCGTACGAATGAATTAGAATGGATCGTATGAATGATTTAGAATGGATCGTGCGAATGAATTAGAATGGATCGTACGAATGAGTAAGAATGGATCGTGCGAATGAATTAGAATGGATTGTCCGAATGAATTAGAATGGATCGTACGAAGGAATTAGAATGGATAGTACGAATGAATTAGAATGGATACCTTCGTGCAAATGAATTAGAATGGATCGTACTAATGAGTAAGAATGGATCGTACGAATGAAATAGAATGGATCGTACGAATGAATTAGAATATGAAATAGAATGAATTAGAATGGATTAGAATGGATCGTATGAGTGTGAATGAATTAGAATGGATTGTGCGAATGAATTAGAATGGATCATACAAAGGAATTAGAATGGATCGTACGAATGAATTAGAATGGATCGTACGAATGAATTAGAATGGATTGAATGGATACATTCGTGCGAATGAATTAGAATGGATCGTACGAATGATTTAGAATGGATAGTACGGATGAATTAGAATGGATACCTTCGTGCAAATGAATTAGAATGGATCGTACGATAAGAATGGAACGTACGAATGAATTAGAATGGATCGTAGAATGGATCGTATGATTGAATTAGAATGGATCGTACGAATGAAATAGAATGGATTCGCACGAATGTATCCATTCTAATTCATTCGTACGATCCATTCTAATTCATTCGTACAATCTATTCTAACTCATTCGTACGATCCATTCTAATTCATTCGCACGATCCATTCTAATTCATTAATACGATCCATTCTAATTCATTCGTACGAAGGAATTAGAATGGATAGTACGAATGAATTAGAATGGATACCTTCGTGCAAATGAATTAGAATGGATCGTACGAATGAGTAAGAATGGATCGTACGAATGAAATTGAATGGATCGTACGAAGGAATTAGAATGGATCGTATGAATGAATTAGAATGGATCGTACGAATGAATTAGAATGGATCGTACGAATGAGTAAGAATGGATCGTACGAATGAATTAGAGCGGATTGAATTAGAATGAATCGTTCGAATGAATTAGAATGAATCGTACGAATGAATTAGAATGGATCGTGCGAATGAATTAGAATGGATCGTACGAATGAATTAGAATGGATCGTGCGAATGAATTAGAATGGATCGTACGAATGAATTAGAATGGATACATTCGTGCGAATCCATTCTAATTCATTCGTACGATCCATTCTAATTCATTCGCACGATCCATTCTAATTCATTCAAACGATCCATTCTAATTCCTTCGTACGATCCATTCTAATTCATTCGTACGATCCATTCTAATTCATTCGCACGATCCATTCTAATTCATGCATACGATCCATTCTAATTCATTCGTACGATCCATTCTAATTCATTCGCACTATCCATTCTATTTCATTCGTATGATCCATTCTAATTCATTCGCACGATCCATTCTAATTCATTCTAATGGATACATTCGTGCAAAAGAATTAGAATGGATTGTATGAATGAATTAGAATGGATCATACGAATGAGTAAGAATGGATCGTACGAATGAATTAGAATGGATCGTACGAAGGAATTAGAATGGATCGTACGAATGAATTAGAATGGATCGTATGAATGAATTAGAATGAATCGTGCGAATGAATTAAAATGGATCGTACGAAGGAATTAGAATGGATCGTACGAATGAATTAGAATGGATCGTGCGAATGAATTAGAATCGATCATACGAATGAATTAGAGTTGATACATTCGTACGAATGAATTAGAATGGATCGTATGAATGAATTAGAATAGATTGTGCGAATGAATTAGAATGGATCATACGAATGAAATAGATTGGATCGTGTGAATGAATTAGAATGGATCGTACGAATGAATTAGAATGGATCGTATGCATGAATTAGAATGGATCGTGCGAATGAATTAGAGTGGATCGTACGAATGAATTAGAATGGATCGTACGAAGGAATTAGAATGGATCGTATGAATGAATTAGAATGGATCGTGCGAATGAATTAGAATGGATCGTACGAATGAATTAGAATGGATCGTACGAATGAATTCGAATGGATCGTACGAATGAATTAGAATGGATCGTACTAATGAATTAGAATAGATTGTGCGAATGAATTAGAATGGATCGTACGAATGAATTAGAATGGATCGTACGAATGAATTAGAATGGATCGTACGAATGAATTAGAATGGATCGTACGAATGAAATAGAATGGATCGTATGAATGAATTAGAATGGATTGTGCGAATGAATTAGAATGGATCGTACGAATGAAATAGAACGGATTCGCACGAATGTATCCATTCTAATTCAATGGATCGTGCGAGTGAATTAGAATGGATCGTACGAATGAATTAGAATGGATCGTACGAAGGAATTAGAATGGATCGTACGAATGAATTAGAATGGATCGTATGAAGGAATTAGAATGGATCGTACGAATGAATTAGAATGGATCGTGCGAATAAATTAGAATGGATCGTATGAATGAATTAGAATGGATCGTGCGAATGAATTAGAATATGGATCGTACGAAGGAATTAGAATGAATCGTACGAATGAATTAGAATGGATCGTACGAATGAATTAGAATGGATCGTACGAATGAATTAGAATGGATTGAATTAGAATGGATTGTACGAATGAGATAGAATGGATCGTGCGAAATGAATTAGAATGGATCGTACGAATGAATTAGAATGGATTGTACGAATAAGATAGAATGGATCGTATGAATGAATTAGAATGGATACATTCGAATTCATTCGTACGATCCATTCTAATTCATTCGTACGATTCATTCTAATTAATTCGTACGATCCATTCTTACTCATTCATACGATCCATTCTAATTCATTCGTTCGATCCATTCTAATTCATTCGTACGATCCATTCTAATTCATTCGCACGATCCATTCTAATTCATGCATACGGTCCAATCTAATTCATTCATACGATCCATTCTAATTCATTCGCATGAATGTATCCATTCTAATTCATTCGTACGATCCATATTAATTCATTTGCACGATCCATTCTAATTCATTCATACAATCCATTCTAATTCTTTTGCACGAATGTATCCATTCTAATTCATTCGTTCGATCCATTCTAATTCATTCGTACGATCCATTCTAATTCATTCGCACGATCCATTCTAATTCATGCATTCGATCCAATCTAATTCATTCATACGATCCATTCTAATTCATTCGCACGAATGTATCCATTCTAATTCATTCGTACGATCCATTCTAATTCATTCGTACGATCTATTCTAATTCATTCATACGATCAATTCTAATTTGTTCGCACAATCCATTCTAATTCCTTCGTATTATCCATTCTAATTCATTCGTACGGTATGATTCATTCTAATTCATTCGTACGATTCATTCTAATTCAATCCATTCTAATTCATTCGTACGATCCATTCTAATTCATTCGTACGATTCATTCTAATTCAATCCATTCTAATTCATTCGTACGATCCATTCTTACTCATTCGTACGATCCATTCTAATTCATTCGCACGAATGAATCCATTCTAATTTATTCGTATGATCCATTCTAATTCATTCGCATGAATTATCCATTCTAAGTCATTCGTACGATCCATTCTATCTCATTCGTACAATCCATTCTATTTCATTCGTACGATCCATTCTAATTCATTCACACGATCCATTCTAATTCATTCGCATGATCCATTCTAAATCATTCGTACGATCGATTCTAATTCATTCATACGATCCATTCTAATTTATTCGCACGATCCATTCTAATTCATTCATACGATCCATTCTAATTCATTCATATGATCCATTCTAATTCATTCGCACGATCCATTCTTACTCATTCGAACGATCCATTCTAATTCATTTAGAATGGATACATTCGTGCGAATGAATTAGAATGGATCGTATGAATGAATTAGAATGGATCGTGCGAATGAATTAGAATGGATCGTGCGAATGAATTAGAATGGATCGTAGTAATGAATTAGAATGGATCCTACGAATGAATTAGAATAGATTGTGCGAATGAATTAGAATGGCTCTGGATCGTGTATCCATTCTAATTCAATCGTACGACCCATTCTAATTCATTCGCACGATCCATTCTAATTCATTCGTACGATCCATTCTAATTCCTTCGTACGATCCATTCTAATTCTTTTGCACAATCCATTCTAATTCATGCATACAATCCATTCTAATTCATTCGTATTATCCATTTTAATTCATTCACACGAATGTATCAACTCTAACTCATTCGCACGATCCATTCTAATTCATTCATACAATCCATTCTAATTCATTCGTATTATCCATTTTAATTCATTCACATGAATGTATCAACTCTAATTCATTCGTACGATCCATTCTAATTCCTTCGTACGATCCATGCTAATTCATTCGTACGATCTATTCTAATTCATTCGTACGATCCATTCTAATTCCTTCGTACGATCCATTCTAATTCATTCGTACGATCCATTCTAATTCATTCGCACGATCCATTGAATTAGAATGGATACATTCGTGCGAATCCATTCTATTTCATTCGTACGATCCATTCTAATTCATTCGCACGATCCATTCTAATTCATTCATACGATCCATTCTATTTCATTCGTACGATCCATTCTAATTCATTCGTACGATCCATTCTAATTCATTCTAATTCATTCGTACAATCCATTCTAATTCACTCGTACGATCCATTCTAATTCATTCGCACAATCTATTCTAATTCATTAGTACGATCCATTCTAATTCATTCTTACGATCCATTCTAATTCATTCGTACGATCCATTCTAATTCCTTCGTACGAGCCATTCTAATTTATTCGCACGATCCATTCTAATTCATTCGTAGGATTGTACGAATGAAATAGAATGGATCGTATGAATGAATTAGAATGGATCGTATGAATGAATTAGAATGGATACATTCGTGCGGCATTCTATTTCATTCGTACGATCCATTCTTACTCATTCGTACGATCCATTCTAATTCATTCGCACGATCCATTCTAATTCATTCATATGATCCATTCTAATTCATTCGCATGAATGTATCCATTCTAATTCATTCGTACGATCCATTGTAATTCATTTCTACGAATGTATCCACTCTAATTCATTCGTACGATCCATTCTAATTCATTTGTACGAATGTATCCTTTCTAATTCATTCGTACGATCCATTCTAATTCATTCGTACGATCCATTCCAACTCATTCGCACGATCCATTCTAATTCATTCGCAGGATCCTATGAATGAATTAGAATAGATTGTGCGAATGAATTAGAATGGATCGTACGAATGAATTAGAATGGAACGTACGAATGAATTAGAATGGATCGTACGAATGAATTAGAAAGGATACATTCGTACAAATGAATTAGAATGGATCATACGAATGAAATAGAGTGCATACATTCGTACAAATGAATTAGAATGGATCGTACGAATGAATTAGAATGGATACATTCGTGCGAATGAATTAGAATGGATCATATGAATGAATTAGAATGGATCGTGCGAATGAATTAGAATGGATCGTACGAATGAGTAAGAATGGATCGTACGAATGAAATAGAATGTCGCACGAATGTATCCATTCTAATTCATTCTTACGATCCATTCTAATTCATTCATACGATCCATTCTATTTCATTCGTACAATCCATTCTTACTCATTCGTACGATCCATTCTAATTCATTTGCACGAAGGTATCCATTCTAATTCATTCGTACTATCCATTCTAATTCCTTCGCATGATCCATTCTAATTCATTCGTACGATCCATTCTAATTCATTCGCACGATTCATTCTAATTCATTCATACGATCCATTCTATTTCATTCGTACGATCCATTCTTACTCATTCGTACGATCCATTCTAATTCATTTGCACAAATGATCCATTCTACTTCATTCGTACTATCCATTCTAATTCCTTCGTACGATCCATTCTAATTCATTCGAACGATTCATTCTAAGTCATACGTACGATCCATTCTAATTCATTCGTACGATCCATTCTAATTCATTCGTACGATCCATTCTTACTCATTCGTACGATCCATTCGTATCCATTCCAATTTATTCGTACGATCTATTCTAATTCATTCGTACGATCCATTCTAATTCATTAATACGATCCAATCTAATTCATTCATATGATCCATTCTAATTCATTCGTGCGATCCATTCTAATTCATTACTACGATCCATTCTAATTCATTCATACGATCCATTCTAATTCATTCGTACGATCCATTCTAATTCATTCGCACGATCCATTCTAATTCATTCACACGATCCATTCTAATTCATTCGTATGTATCCATTCTAATTCATTCATACGATCCATTCTAATTCTACGATCCATTCTTACTCATTCGTATTGTCCATTTTAATTCATTCACACGAATGTATCAACTCTAATTCATTTGTATGATCCATTCTAATTCATTCGCACGAATGTATCCATTCTAATTCATTCGTACGATCCATTCTAATTCATTCACGCAATCTATTCTAATTCATTCATACGATCCATTCTAATTTGTTCGCACGATCCATTCTAATTCATTCATACGATTCATTCTAATTCATTCATATGATCCATTCTAATTCATTCGCACGAATATATCCTTTCTAATTCATTCGTACGATCCAAATTCATTTATCCGTAGGATCTATTCTATTTCATTCGTACGATCCATTGTTATCGTACAATCCATTCTAATTCAATCCATTCTAATTCATTCGTACAATCCATTCTAATTCATTCGTACGATCCATTCTAATTCATTCGTACGATTCATTCTAATTCAATCCATTCTAATTCATTCATACGATCCATTCTATTTCATTCGTACGATCCATTCTTACTCATTCGTACGATCCATTCGTATCCATTCTAATTCAATGGATCGTACGAATGAGTAAGAATGGATTAGAATGGATCGTATGAATGAATTAGAATGGATCGTATGAATGAATTAGAATCGATCGTACAAATGAATTAGAATGGATCATGCGAATGAATTAGAATGGATCGTACGAATGAATTAGAATGGATCGTATGAATGAATTAGAATGGATCGTAGAAATGAATTAGAATAGATCGTACGAATGAATTAGAATGGATACGAATGGATCGTACGAATGAGTAAGAATGGATCTATTCTAATTCATTCATACGATCCATTCTAATTCATTCGTACGACCCATTCTATTTCCTTCGTATGATCCATTCTAATTCATTCGTACGGTATGATTCATTCTAATTCATTCGTACGATTCATTCTAATTCAATCCATACTAATTCATTCGTACGATCCATTCTAATTCATTCATACGATCCATTCTAATTCATTCGCACGATCCATTCTAATTCATTTATACGATCCATTCTATTACATTCGTATGATCCATTCTAATTCATTCGTACGGTATGATTCATTCTAATTCATTCGTACGATTCATTCTAATTCAATCCATTCTAATTCATTCGTACGATCGTACGAATGAAATTGAATGGATCGTACGAATGAATTAGAATGTATCGTATGAATGAATTAGAATGGATCGTGCGAATGAATTAGAATGGATCGTACAAATGAAATAGAATGGATTCGCACGAATGTATCCATTCTAATTCATTTGTACGATCCATTCTATCTCATTCATACAATCCATTCTATTTCATTCGTACGATCCATTCTAATTCATTCATACGATCCATTCTAATTTATTCGCACGATCCATTCTAATTCATTCATACGATCCATTCTAATTCATTCATATGATCCATTCTAATTCATTCGCACGATCCATTCTAATTCATTCGTACGATCCATTCTAATTCATGCATACGATCCATTCTAATTCATTCGTACGATCCATTCTAATTCTTTTGCACGAATGAATTAGAATGGATCCTACGAATGAATTAGAATAGTGTGCGAATGAATTAGAATGGATCGTACGAATGAATTAGAATGGATCGTACGAATGAATTAGAATAGATTGTGCGAATGAATTAGAATAGATTGTGCGCATGAATTAGAATGGATCGTACGAATGAATTAGCATGGATCGTACGAATGAATTAGAATGGATCGTACGAATGAATTAGAATGGATCGTATGAATGAATTAGAATGGATCGTAGTAATGAATTAGAATGGATCCTATGAATGAATTAGAATTGCGTGCGAATGAATTAGAATGGATCGTACGAATGAATTAGAATGGATCGTATGAATGAATTAGAATAGATTGTACGAATGAAATAGAATAGATCGTACGAATGAAATAGAATGGATTCGTATGAATGAATTAGAATGGATCGTGGGAATGAATTAGAATGGATCGTACTTATGAATTAGAATGGATCGTACGAATGAATTAGAATGGATCCTACGAATGAATTAGAATAGCGTGCGAATGAATTAGAATGGATCGTATGAATGAATTAGAATGGATCGTATGAATGAATTAGAATAGATCCATTCTTACTCATTCGTACGATCCATTCGTATCCATTCTAATTCATTCGTACGATCTATTCTAATTCATTCGTACGATCCATTCTAATTCATTAATACGATCCAATCTAATTCATTCATACGATCCATTTTTATTCATTCGTACGATCCATTCTAATTCCTTCGTACGATCCATTCTAATTCATTCGTACAATCCATTTTAATTCCTTCGTACGATCCATTCTAATTCATTCGCACAATCGATTCTAATTCATTCGTACGATCCATTCTATCTCATTCGTACAATCCATTCTATTTCATTCGTACGATCCATTCTAATTCATTCGCACGATCCATTCTAATTCATTCGCACGATCCATTCTAATTCATTCGCACGATCCATTCTAATTCATTCATAATGGATCGTACAAAGGAATTAGAATGGATAGTACGAATGAATTAGAATGGATACCTTCGTGCAAATGAATTAGAATGGATTGTGCGAATGAATTAGAATGGATCGTACGAATAAGTAAGAATGGATCGTACGAATGAATTAGAATGGATTGAATTAGAGTGAATCGTACGAATGAATTAGAATGGATCGTACGAATGAATTAGAATGGATCGTACGAATGAATTAGAATGGATCGTATGAATGATTTAGAATGGATCGTGCGAATGAATTAGAATGGATCATACGAATGAGTAAGAATGGATCGTGCGAATGAATTAGAATGGATTGTCCGAATGAATTAGAATGGATCGTACGAAGGAATTAGAATGGATAGTACGAATGAATTAGAATGGATACCTTCGTGCAAATGAATTAGAATGGATCGTACGAATGAGTAAGAATAGATCGTACGAATGAAATAGAATGGATCGTACGAATGAATTAGAATATGAAATAGAATGAATTAGAATGGATTAGAATGGATCGTATGAGTGTGAATGAATTAGAATGGATTGTGCGAATGAATTAGAATGGATCATACGAAGGAATTAGAATGGATCTTACGAATGAATTATAATGGATCGTACGAATAAATTAGAATGGATTGAATGGATACATTCGTGCGAATGAATTAGAATGGATCGTACGAATGATTTAGAATGGATAGTATGGATGAATTAGAATGGATACCTTCGTGCAAATGAATTAGAATGGATCGTACGAATGAGTAAGAATGGATCGTACGAATGAAATAGAATGGATCGTATGAATGAATTAGAATGGATCGTGCGAATGAATTAGAATGGATCGTACGAATGAATTAGAATGGATACCTTCGTGCAAATGAATTAGAATGGATCGTACGAATGAGTAAGAATGGATCGTACGAATGAAATAGAATGGATCGTACGAATGGATTAGAATGGATCGTACGAATGAGAAAGAATGGATCGTACGAATTAATTAGAGCAGATTGAATTAGAATGAATCGTTCGAATGAATTAGAATGGATCGTACGAATGAATTAGAATGGATCGTGCGAATGAATTAGAATGGATCGTACGAATGAATTAGAATGGATCGTATGAATGAATTAGAATGGATCGTGCGAATGAATTAGAATGGATCGTACGAATGAAATAGAATGGATTCGCACGAATGTTTCCATTCTAATTCATTCGTACGATCCATTCTAATTCATTCGTACAATCCATTCTAATTCATTCGCACGATCCATTCTTACTCATTCGTACGATCCATTCTAATTCATTTGCACGAAGGTATCTATTCTAATTCATACAATCCATTCTAATTCATTCATACGATCCAATCTAATTCATTCATACGATCCATTCTAATTCATTCGCACGAATGTATCCATTCTAATTCATTCGTACGATCCATTGTAATCCATTTGTACGAATGTATCCACTCTAATTCATTCATACGATCCATTCTAATTCATTCGCACGAATGTATCCATTCCAATTCATTTGTACGATCCATTCTAATTCATTCGCACAATCTATTCAAATTCATTCGTACGATCAATTCTAATTCATTAGCATGATCCATTCTAATTCATTCGTACGATCTATTCTATTTCATTCGTACAATCCATTCTAATTCATTCGTACGATCCCTTCTAATTCCTTCGTACGATCCATTCTAATTCATTCATACGATCCATTCTAATTCGTTCGCACGAATGTATCCATTCTAATTCATTCGTACGATCCATTCTAATTCATTCATACGATCCATTCTAATTCTACGATCCATTCTTACTCATTCGTATTATCCATTTTAATTCATTCACACGAATGTATCAACTCTAATTCATTCGTACGATTCATTCTAATTCAATCCATTCTAATTCATTCGTACGATCCATTCTAATTCATTCGTACGATCCATTCTAATTCATTCTTACGATCCATTCTAATTCATTCGTACGATCCATTCTAATTCATTCGTACAATCCATTCTAATTCATTCGCACGATCCATTCGCATTCACTCAAACGATCCATTCTAATTTATTTATATGATCCATTCATTCGTACGATCCATTCTTACTCATTCGTACGATCCATTCTAATTCATTTGCACGAAGGTATCCATTCTAATTCATTCGTACTATTCGTGCGAATGAATTAGAATGGATCATACGGTTGAGTAAGAATGGATTGTACGAATGAAATAGAATAGATCGTACGATAGAATGGATCGTGCGAATGAATTAAAATGGATCGTATGAATGAAATAGAATGGATCGTATGAATTAGAATGGATCGTACGAATGAAATAGAATGGATCGTACGAATGAATTAGAATAGATTGTGCGAATGGATTAGAATGGATCATACGATTGAGTAAGAATGGATTGTACGAATGAAATAGAATAGATCGTACGAATGAATTAGAATGGATCATGCTAATGAATTAGAATTGATCGTACGAATGAATTAGAATAGATTGTGCGAATGAATTAGAATGGATCGTACGAATGAATTGGAATGGATACATTCGTGCGAATGAATTAGAATGGATCGTATGAATTAGAATGGATAGTACGATTGAGTAAGAATGGATTGTACGAATGAAATAGAATAGATCGTACGAATGAATTAGAATGGATCATGCTAATGAATTAGAATTGATCGTACAAATGAATTAGAATAGATTGTGCAAATGAATTAGAATGGATTGTGCGAATGAATTAGAATGGATCGTACGAATGAATTAGAATGGATACATCCGAATTCATTCGTACGATCCATTCTAATTCATTCGCATGAATGTATCCATTCTAATTCATTCGTACGATCCATTCTAATTCATTCGCACAATCTATTCTAATTCATTCATACGATCCATTCTAATTTATTCGCACGATCCATTCTAATTCATTCATACGATCCATTCTAATTCATTCATATGATCCATTCTAATTCATTCGCACGATCCATTCTTACTCATTCGTACGATCCATTCTAATTCATTCGCACGATCCATTCTAATTCATTAATACGATCCATTCTAATTCATTCGCACGATCCATTCTAATTCATTCACCCTCATACGATCCATTCTAATTCATTCGCTGGATCGTGCGAATGAATTAGAATGGATCGTACGAATGAGTTAGAATAGATTGTACGAATGAATTAGAATGGATCGTACGAATGAATTAGAATGGAAACATTCGTGCGATTCCATTCTATTTCATTCGTACGATCCATTCGAATTCATTCGCACGATCCATTCTAATTCATTCATACGATCCATTCATTCGCATGATCCATTCTAATTCATTCGTACGATCGATTCTAATTCATTCATACGATCCATTCTAATTCATTCGTACGATCCATTCTAATTCATTCGCACGATCCATTCTAATTCATTCGCATGATCCATTCTAATTCATTCGTACGATCCATTCTAATTCCTTCGTACGATCCATTCTAATTCATTCGTACGATCCATTCTAATTCATTCACACGATCCATTCTAATTCATGCATACGATCCATTCTAATTCATTCGTACGATCCATTCTAATTCATTCGTACGATCCATTCTAATTCATTCGCACAATCTATTCTAATTCATTCGTACGATCCATTCTAATTCATTCGCACGATCCATTCTAATTCATTCATACGATCCATTCTATTTCATTCGTACGATCCATTCTTACTCATTCGTACGATCCATTCTAATTCATTTGCACGAAGGTATCTATTCTAATTCATTCGTACTATTCATTCTAATTCCTTCGTACGATCCATTCTAATTCATTCGTACTATTCATTCTAATTCCTTCGTACGATCCATTCTAATTCATTCGCACAATCTATTCTAATTCATTCGTACGAATGTATCCACTCTAATTCATTCGCACAATCCATTCTAATTCATTCACACTCATACGATCCATTCTAATTCATTCGCACGAATGTATCCGTTCTAATTCATTCGTACGATCATTCTAATTCATTCGCACAATCTATTCTAATTCATTCGAACGATCCATTCGTGCGAATGAATTAGAATGGATCGTGCGAATGAGTGAGAATGGATCGTACGAATGAAATAGAATGGATCGTATGAATGAATTAGAATGGATCGTGCGAAAGAATTAGAATGGATCGTACGAATGAATTAGAATAGATTGTGCGAATGAATTAGAATGGATCGTACGAATGAATTAGAATGGATCGTACGAATGAATTAGAATGGATCGTACGAATGAACGAATGAAATAGAATGGATCGTATGAATGAATTAGAATGGATCGTGCGAATGAATTAGAATTGATTGTGCGAATGAATTAGAATGGATCTTACGAATGAATTGGAATGGATACATTCGTGCGAATGAATTTGAATGGATCGTACGAATGAATTAGAATGGATCGTACGAATGAATTAGAATGGATCGTACGAATGATTTAGAATGGATCATTCGAATGAATTAGAATAGATTGTGCGAATGAATTAGAATGGTTCGTACGAATGAATTAGAAAGGATACATTCGTGCGAATGAATTAGAATGGATACCTTCGTGCAAATGAATTAGGATGGATCGTACGAATGAGTAAGAATGGATCGTACGAATAAAATAGAATGGATCGTATGAATGAATTAGAATGGATCGTACGAATGAATTAGAATGGATCGTACGAATGAATTAGAATGGATCATACGAATGAATTAGAATGGATCGTACGAATGAGTAAGAATGGATCGTACGAATGAAATAGAATGGATACGTGCGAATGAATTAGAATTGATCGTACGAATGAATTAGAATAGATTGTGTGAATGAATTAGAATGGATCGTACGAATGAATTAGAATGGATCTTACGAAGGAATTAGAATGGATCGTGCTAATGAATTAGAATGGATTGTGCGAATGAATTAGAATGGATCGTACGAATGACTTAGAATGGATCGTTCGAATGAATTAGAATAGATTGTGCGAATGAATTAGAATGGATCGTACGAATGAATTAGAAAGGATACATTCGTGCGAATGAATTAGAATGGATCGTCTGAGTGTGAATGAATTAGAATGGATCGTGCGAATGAATTAGAATGGATCGTATTAATGAATTAGAATGGATCGTGCGAATGAATTAGAATGGATCATACGAATGAGTAAGAATGGATCGTGCGAATGAATTAGAATGGATTGTACGAATGAATTAGAATGGATCGTACGAATGAAATAGAATGGATCGTACGAATGAATTAGAATAGATCGTACGAATGAGTAAGAATGGATCGTACGAATGAATTAGAATGGATCGTACGAATGAATTAGAATGGATCGTACGAATGAATTAGAATAGATTGTGCGAATGAATTAGAATAGATTGTGCGCATGAAATAGAATGGATCGTACGAATGAATTAGAATGGATCGTACGAATGAATTAGAATGAATTAGAATGAATCGTACGAATGAATTAGAATGGATCGTACGAATGAATTAGAATGGATCGTACGAATGAATTAGAATGGATCGTACGAAGGAATTAGAATGGATAGTATGAATGAATTAGAATGGATCGTACGAATGAATTAGAATGGATCGTATGAATGAATTAGAATGGATCGTGCGAATGAATTAGAATGGATCGTGCAAATGAAATAGAATTGATCGTACGAATGAATTAGAATGGATTGAATTAGAATGAATCGTACGAATGAATTAGAATGGATCGTACGAATGAATTAGAATGGATCGTACGAATGAATTAGAATGGATTGAATTAGAATGGATCGTACGATAAGAATGGATTGTATGAATGAAATAGAATAGATCGTACGGATAATTAGAATGGATAGTACGAATGAATTAGAATGGATACCTTCGTGCAAATGAATTAGAATAGATCGTACGAATGAGTAAGAATGGATCGTACGAATGAAATAGAATGGATCGTATGAATGAATTAGAATGGATCGTGCGAATGAATTAGAATGGATCGTACGAATGAATTAGAATAGATTGTGCGAATGAATTAGAATGGATCGTACGAATGAATTAGAATGGATCGTATGAATGAATTAGAATGGATCGTGCGAATGAATTAGAATGGATACCTTCGTGCAAATGAATTAGGACGGATCGTACGAATGAAATAGAATGGATCGTATGAATGAATTAGAATGGATCGTACGAATGAATTAGAATGGATTGTACGAATGAATTAGAATGGATCGTATGAATGAATTAGAATGGATCGTTTGAGTGAATGCGAATGGATCGTGCGAATGAATTAGAATGGATTGAATTAGAATGGATTCGCACGAAAGTATCCATTCTAATTCATTCGTACGATCCATTCTAATTCATTCGTACGATCCATTCGTACGATCAATTCTATTTCATTCGTACGATCCATTCTAATTCATTCGCACGATCCATTCTAGTTCATTCATACGATCCATTCTAATTCATTCGTACGATCTATATTCTAATTCATTCGCACGATCCATTCTAAATCATTCATACGATCCATTCTAATTTATTCGCACGATCCATTCTAATTCATTCGTACGATCCATTCTATTTCATTCGTACAATTCGTTCTAATTCATTCGCACGATCCATTCGCATTCACTCAAACGATCCATTCTAATTCATTCATACAATCCATTCTAATTCTTTTGCACGAATGTATCCTTTCTAATTCATTCGTACGATCCAAATTCATTTATCCGTACGATCTATTCTATTTCATTCGTACGATCCATTCTTATCGTACGATCCATTCTAACGAATGAATTAGAATGGATCATGCGAATGAATTAGAATGGATCGTGCGAATGAATTAGAATGGATCGTATGAATGAATTCGAATGGATCGTATGAATGAAATAGAATGGATCGTACGAATGAATTAGAATGGATCGTGCGAATGAATTAGAATGGATCGTACGAATGAATTAGAATGGATCGTATGAATGAATTAGAATGGATCATGCGAATGTATTAGAATGGATCGTACGAATGAATTTGAATGGATACATTCGTGCGAATGAATTAGAATGGATCATATGAAGGAATTAGAATGGATCGTACAAATGAATTAGAATGGATCGTACGAATGAATTAGAATGGATACATTCTTGCGAATGAATTAGAATGGATCATACGAATGAGTAAGAATGGATCGTGCGAATGAATTAGAATGGATCATATGAATGACTTAGAATGGATCATATGAATGAATTAGAATAGATCGTGCGAATAAATTAGAATGGATCGTATGAATGAATTAGAATAGATTGTGCGAATGAATTAGAATGGATCGTACGAATGAATTAGAATGGATACATTCGTGCGAATGAATTAGAATGGATCGTATGAATGAATTAGAATCGATCGTACGAATGAATTAGAATGGATCATGCGAATGAATTAGAATGGATTGAATTAGAATGAATCGTACGAATGAGTAAGAATGGATCCATTCTATTTCATTCGTACGATCCATTCTAATTCATTCATACGATCCTTTCTAATTCCTTCGTACGAATGAATTAGAATGGATTGCATGAATGAATTAGAATAGATCGTACGAATGAATTAGAATGGATCATACGAAATGTATCCATTCTAATTCATTCGTACGGTCCATTCTAATTCATTCGTATGATCCATTCTTACTCATTCGTACGATCCAATCTAATTCATTCATACGATCCATTCTACGATCCATTCTAATTCATTCGTACGTTCCATTCTAATTCATTCGTACGATCCATTCAAATTCATTAATATGATCCATTCTAATTCATTCGCATGATCCATTCTAATTCATTCATACGATCCATTCTAATTCATTCGTACGATCCATTCTAATTCATTGGTACGATCCACTCTAATTCATTCACACGAATGAATCCATTTAATTCATTCGTACGATCGATTCTAATTCATTCATACGATCCATTCTAATTCATTTGCACGAATGTATCCATTCTAAATGAATTAGAATGGATCGTACGAATGATTAAGAATGGATCGTGCGAATGAATTAGAATGGATCATATGAATGAATTAGAATGGATCGTATGAATGAATTAGAATGGATCGTGCGAGTAAATTAGAATGGATTGTACGAATGAATTAGAATGGATCATGCGAATGAATTAGAATGGATCATACGATTGAGTAAGAATGGATTGTACGAATGAAATAGACTAGATCGTACGAATGAATTAGAATGGATCGTATGAATGAATTAGAATCGATCGTACGAATGAGTAAGAATGAATCGTACGAATGAATTAGAATGGATCGTACAAATGAATTAGAATGGATCGTACGAATGAATTAGAATGGATCGTACGAATGAATTAGAATGGATCGTGCGAATAAATTAGAATGGATCGTATGAGTGTGAATGAATTAGAATGGATCGTGCGAATGAATTAGAATGGATCGTATTAATGAATTAGAATGGATCGTGCGAATGAATTAAAATGGATCGTACGAATGAGTAAGAATGGATCGTGTGAATGAATTAGAATGGATCATATGAATGAATTAGAATGGATCGTATGAATGAATTAGAATGGATCATGCGAATAAATTAGAATGGATCGTATGAATGAATTAGAATAGATTGTGCGAATGAATTAGAATGGATCGTACAAATGAATTAGAATGGATACATTCGTGCGAATGAATTAGAATGGATCGTATGAATGAATTAGAATCAATCGTACGAATGAATTAGAATGGATCGTGCGAATGAATTAGAATGGATACATTCGTGCGAATGAATTAGAATGAATCGTATGAATGAATTAGAGTGGATACATTCGTACAAATGAATTAGAATGGATCGTACGAATGAATTAGAATGGATACATTCGTGCGAATGAATTAGAATGGATCATATGAATGAATAAGAATGGATCGTTTGAGTGAATTAGAATAGATTGTGCGAATGAATTAGAATGGATCGTACGAATGAATTAGAATGGATCGTGCGAATAAATTAGAATGGATCGTATGAATGAATTAGAATGGATCGTGCGAATGAATTAGAATATAGATCATACGAATGAATTAGAATGGATCGTACGAATGAATTCGAATGTATCCTTTCTAATTCATTCGTACGATCCATTCTAATTCATTCGTACGATCAATTCTAATTCATTCGTACGATCCATTCTAATTCATTCGCACGATCCATTCTAATTCATTCGTACAATTCATTCTAATTCAATCCATTCTAATTCATTCGTACGAACCATTCTTACTCATTTGTACGATCCATTCTAATTCATTCGCACGATCCATTTTAATTCATTAATACGATCCATTCTAATTCATTCGCACGATCCATTCTAATTCATTCACACAATCCATTCTATTTCATTCATACGATCCATTCTAATTCATTCGCACGATCTATTCTAATTCATTCAAACGATCCATTCTAATTCATTCATATAATCCATTCTAATTCATTCGCACGATCCATTCTAATTCATTCGCACGATCCATTCTAATTCATTCGTATGAATGAATTAGAATGGATTCATTTGTGCGAATGAATTAGAATGGATCGTACGAATGAATAAGAATGGATCGTACGAATGAATTAGAATGGATTGAATTAGAATGAATCGTACGAATGAATTAGAATGGATCGTACGAATGAATTAGAATGGATCGTACGAATGAATAGAATGGATTGAATTAGAATGAATCGTACGAATGAATTAGAATGAATCATACCGTACGAATGAATTAGAATGGATCATACGAAGGAATTAGAATGGATCGTGCGAATAAATTAGAATGGATCGTACGAATGAATTAGAATAGATTGTGCGAATGAATTAGAATGGATCGTACGAATGAATTAGAATGGATCGTACGAATGAATTAGAATGGATCGTATGAATGAATTAGAATGGATCGTGCGAATGAATTAGAATGGATCGTACGAATGAAATAGAATGGATTCGCTTAAATGTATCCATTCTAATTCATTCGTACGATCCATTCTAATTCATTCGTACAATCCATTCTAATTCATTCGCATGATCCATTCGCATTCACTCAAACGATCCATTCTAATTCATTCATATGATCCATTCTAATTCATTCGTACGATCCATTCTAATTCATTCGTACGATCCATTCTAATTCATTCGCACAATCTATTCTAATTCATTCGTACGATCCATTCTAATTCATTAATATGATCCATTCTAATTCATTCGTACAATCCATTCTAATTCATTCGCATGTCCATTCTAATTCATTCGTACGATCCATTCTAATTCATTCGCACGATCCAATCTAATTCATTCGTACGATCCATTCTAATTCATTCATACATGTACGAATGAATTAGAATGGATATATTCGTGCGAATGAATTTGAATGGATCGTATGAATGAATTAGATTGGATCGTATGCATGAATTAGAATGGATCATGCGAATGAATGAGAATGGATCGTACGAATGAATTAGAATGGATCGAACGAATGAATTAGAATGGATACATTCGTGCAAAATAATTAGAATGGATTGTATGAATGAATTAGAATGGATCGTACGAATGAATTAGAATGGATCGAACGAATGAATTAGAATGGCTCGAATTAGAATGGATCATACGAATGAATTAGAATATGGATCGTACAATTGAATTAGAATGGATCGTGCGAATGAATTAGAATGGATCGTACGAATGAAATAGAATAGATTGTGCGAATGAATGAGAATGGATCGTACGAATGAATTAGAATGGATCGTACGAATGAATTAGAATGGATCGTACGAATGAATTGGAATGGATACATTCGTGCGAATGAATTAGAATGGATCGTATGAATGAATTAGATTGGATCATATTAATGAATTAGAATGGATCGTGCGAATGAATTAGAATGGATCATACGAATGAATTAGAATGGATAGATTCGTGCGAATGAATTTGAATGGATCATACGAAGGAATTAGAATGGATCGTACGAATGAATTAGAATGGATCGTGCGAATGAATTAGAATAGATTGTGCGAATGAATTAGAATGGATCGTACGAATGAATTAGAATGGATCGTACGAATGAATTAGAATGGATCGTATGAATGAATTAGAATGGATCGTGCGAATGAATTAGAATGGATCGTACGAATGAAATAGAATGGATTCGCACAAATGTATCCATTCTAATTCATTCGTACGATCCATTCTAATTCATTCGTACAATCCATTCTAATTCATTCGCATGATCCATTCGCATTCACTCAAACGATCCATTCTAATTCATTCATATGATCCATTCTAATTCATTCGTACGATCCATTCTAATTCATTCGTACGATCCATTCTAATTCATTCGCACAATCTATTCTAATTCATTCGTACGATCCATTCTAATTCATTAATATGATCCATTCTAATTCATTCGTACAATCCATTCTAATTCATTCGCATGTCCATTCTAATTCATTCGTACGATCCATTCTAATTCATTCGCACGATCCAATCTAATTCATTCGTACGATCCATTCTAATTCATTCATACATGTACGAATGAATTAGAATGGATAGATTCGTGCGAATGAATTTGAATGGATCGTATGAATGAATTAGATTGGATCGTATGCATGAATTAGAATGGATCGTGCGAATGAATGAGAATGGATCGTACGAATGAATTAGAATGGATCGAACGAATGAATTAGAATGGATACATTCGTGCAAAATAATTAGAATGGATTGTATGAATGAATTAGAATGGATCGTACGAATGAATTAGAATGGATCGAACGAATGAATTAGAATGGTTCGAATTAGAATGGATCATACGAATGAATTAGAATATGGATCGTACAATTGAATTAGAATGGATCGTGCGAATGAATTAGAATGGATCGTACGAATGAAATAGAATAGATTGTGCGAATGAATGAGAATGGATCGTACGAATGAATTAGAATGGATCGTACGAATGAATTAGAATGGATCGTACGAATGAATTGGAATGGATACATTCGTGCGAATGAATTAGAATGGATCGTATGAATGAATTAGATTGGATCATATTAATGAATTAGAATGGATCGTGCGAATGAATTAGAATGGATCATACGAATGAATTAGAATGGATAGATTCGTGCGAATGAATTTGAATGGATCATACGAAGGAATTAGAATGGATCGTACGAATGAATTAGAATGGATCGTACGAATGAATTAGAATGGATCGTACGAAGGAATTAGAATGGATAGTACGAATGAATTAGAATGGATACCTTCGTGCAAATGAATTAGAATGGATCGTACGATTGAGTAAGAATGGATCGTACGAATGAAATAGAATGGATCGTATGAATGAATTAGAATGGATCGTGCGAATGAATTAGAATGGATCGTACGAATGAATTAGAATAGATTGTGCGAATGAATTAGAATGGATCGAGCGAATGAATTAGAATGGATCATACGAATGAATTCATTTGCACGAAGGTATCCATTCTAATTCATTTGTACTATCCATTCTAATTCCTTCGTACGATCCATTCTAATTTTTTCGTACGATCCATTCGGATACATTCGTGTGAATCCATTCTATTTCATTCAAACGATCCATTCTAATTCATTCGCACGATCCATTCTAATTCATTCATACGATCCATTCTAATTCATTCGTACGATCCATTCTAATTCATTCATACGATCCATCCTAATTCATTCGCACGAATGTATCTATTCTAATTCATTCGTACAATCCATTCTATTTCATTCGTACGATCCATTCTTACTCATTCGCACAATCTATTCTAATTCATTCGTACGATCCATTCTAATTCATTCGCACAATCCATTCTAATTCATTCATACGATCCATTCTATTTCATTCGTACGATCCATTCTTACTCATTCGTACGATCCATTCTAATTCATTTGCACGAAGGTATCCATTCTAATTCATTCGTACTATCCATTCTAATTCCTTCCTACGATCCATTCTAATTCATTCGTACGATCCATTCTAATTCATTCGTACGATCCATTCTAATTCCTTCGTATGATCCATTCTAATTCATTCGCACGATATGATTCATTCTAATTCATTCGTACGATTCATTCTAATTCAATCCATTCTAATTCATTCGCACGATCCATTCTAATTTATTCGCACGAATGTATCCATTCTAATTCATTCGTACGATCCATTCTAATTCATTCATACGATCTATTCTAATTCTTTCGCACGAATGTATCCATTCTAATTCATTCGTACGATCCATTCGTACGAATGAATTAGAATGGATACATTCGTGCGAATAAATTAGAATGGATCGTGCGAATGAATTAGAATGGATTGAATTAGAATGAATCGTACGAATGAATTAGAATGAATCATATCGTGCGAATGAATTAGAATGGATCATACGAAGGAATTAGAATGGATCGTACGAAGGAATTAGAATGGATCGTACGAATGAATTAGAAAGGATACATTCGAATTCCTTCGTACGATCCATTCTAATTCATTCGTACGATCCATTCTAATTCATTCATACGATCCATTCTAATTCCTTCGTATGATCCATTCAAATTCATTCGCACGAATCTATCCATTCTAATTCATTCGTACGATCCAATCTAATTTATTCGCACGATCCATTCTAATTCATTAATACGATCCAATCTAATTCATTAATACGATCCAATCTATTTCATTCATATGATCCATTCTAATTCATTCGCACGAATGTATCCATTCCAATTCATTCGTACGATCCATTCTAATTCATTCGTACGATCCATTCTAATTCATTCGTACGATCCATTCTCATTCATTCGCACAATCTATTCTAATTCATTCGTACGATCCATTCTAATTCATTCGCACGATCCACTCTAATTCATTCGTACGATCCATATTCTAATTCATTCGCACGATCCATTCTAATTCGAACCATTCTAATTCATTCGTACGAACCATTCTAATTCATTCGTACGATCCATTCTAATTCATGCATACGATCTATTCTAATTCATTACTACGATCCATTCTAATTCATTCGCACGATCCATTCTAATTCATTCGTACGATCCATTCTATTTCATTCGTATGACCCATTCTAATTCATAAGTACGATCCATTCTAATTCATTCGCACGATCCATTCTAATTCATTCATACGAATCCATTCTATTTCATTCGTACGATCTATTCTATTTCATTCGTACAATCTATTCTAATTCATTCATACGATCCATTCTAATTCATTCGTACGATCCTTTATAATTCATACGATCTATTCTAATTCATTCGTACGATCCATTCTAATTCATTCGCACAATCTATTCTAATTCATTCTAATTCATTCGCACGATCCATTCAAATTCATTCATACGATCCATTCTAATTCATTCGCACGAATGTATCCATTCTAATTCATTTGCACGATCCATTCTAATTCATTCATACAATCCATTCTTACTCATTCGTATTATCCATTTTAATTCATTCACACGAATGTATCAACTCTAATTCATTCGTCGTCTCATTCTAATTCAATCCATTCTAATTCATTCGTACGATCCATTCTAATTTATTCGTACGATCCATTCTAATTCATTCATACGATCCATTCTAATTCATTCGTACTATCCATTCTAATTCATTCGTACAATCCATTCTAATTCTTTCGCACGATCCATTCGCATTCACTCAAACGATCCATTCTAATTCATTCATATGATCCATTCATTCGTACGATCCATTCTTACTCATTCGTACGATCCATTCTAATTCATTTGCACGAAGGTATCCATTCTAATTCATTCGTACTATTCGTGCGATCCATTCATTCGTACGAAAGAATTATAATGGATTGTATGAATGAATTAGAATGGATCGTGCGAATGAATTAGAATGCGAATGAATTAGAATGGATCGTACGAATGAATTAGAATAGATTGTGCGAATGAATTAGAATGGATCTGGATCGTGTATCCATTCTAATTCATTCGTACGACCCATTCTAATTCATTCGTACGATCCATTTTAATTCATTCATACAATCCAATGAATTAGAATGGATCGTACGAATGAATTAGAATGGATCGTACGAATGAATTAGAATAGATTGTGCGTACGAATGAATTAGAATGGATCGTACGAATGAATTAGAATGGATCGTGCTAATGAATTAGAATGGATCGTGCGAATGAATTAGAATGGATCGTGCGAATGAATTAGAATGGATCGTGCGAATGAATTAGAATGGATCGTACGAATGAATTAGAATGGATACATTCGTGCGAATGAATTAGAATGGATCGTGCGAATGAATTAGAATGGATCGTACGAATGAATTAGAATAGATTGTGCTAATGAATTAGAATGGATCGTATGAATGAATTAGAATGGATACATTCGTGCGAATCCATTCTATTTCATTCGTACGATCTATTCTAATTCATTCGCACGATCCATTCTAATTCATTCATACGATCCATTCTAATTCCTTCGTACGATCCATTCTAATTCATTCGTATGATCCATTCTAATTCCTTCGTATGATCCATTCTAATTCATTTGTACGGTATGATTCATTCTAATTCATTCGTACAATTCATTCTAATTCAATCCATTCTAATTCATTCGTACGATCCATTCTAATTTCTTCGTATGATCTATTCTAATTCCTTCGTACGATCCATTCTATTTCATTCGTACGATCCATTCTAATTCATTCGTACGATCCATTCTAATTCATTCGTACGATTCATTCTAATTCAATCCATTCTAATTCATTCCATTCTAATTCATTCGCACGATCCATTCGCATTCACTCAAACGATCCATTCTAATTCAGTCATACTATCCATTCTAATTCTTTTACACGAATGTATCCATTCTAATTCATTCGTACGATCCATTCTAATTCATTCATATGATCTATTCTAATTCATTCGCATGATCCATTCTAATTCCTTCGTACGATCCATTTTAATTCATTCGCACGATCCATTCTAATTCATTCATACGATCCATTCTAATTCATTCGTACGATCCATTCTAATTTCTTCGTATGATCTATTCTAATTCCTTCGTATGATCCATTCTAATTCATTCGCACGATCCATTCTAATTCATTCATACGATCCATTCTAATTCATTCGTACGATCCATTCTAATTCCTTCGTATGATCCATTCTAACTTATTCGCACGATCCATTCAAATTCATTCGCACAATCTATGCTAATTCATTCGTATGATCCATTCTAATTAGAATGGATCGTACGAATGAATTAGAATGCATACATTCGTGCGAATGAATTAGAATGGATCGTATGAATGAATTTGATTGGATCGTATGAATGAATTAGAATGGATTGTATGAATTAGAATGGATACCTACGTGCAAATGAAATAGAATGGATCGTACGAATGAATTAGAGTAGATTGTGCGAATGGATTAGAATGGATCATACGATTAAGTAAGAATGGATTGTACGAATGAAATAGAATAGATCGTACGAATGAATTAGAATGGATCATACGAATGAATTAGAATGGATCGTACGAATGAATTAGAATAGATTGTGCGAATGAATTAGAATGGATCGTACGAATGAATTAGAATGGATCGTACGAATGAATTAGAATGGATCGTATGAATGAATTAGAATGGATCGTGCGAATGAATTAGAATGGATACCTTCGTGCAAATGAATTAGGATGGATCGTACGAATGAGTAAGAATGGATCGTACGAATGAAATAGAATGGATCGTATGAATGAATTAGAATGGATCGTACGAATGAATTAGAATGGATTGTACGAATGAATTAGAATGGATCGTATGAATGAATTAGAATGGATCGTTTGAGTGAATGCGAATGGATCGTGCGAATGAATTAGAATGGATTGAATTTGAATGGATTCGCACGAATGTATCCATTCTAATTCATTCGTACGATCCATTCTAATTCATTCGTACGATCCATTCGTACGATCAATTCTATTTCATTCGTACGATCCATTCTAATTCATTCGCACGATCCATTCTAGTTCATTCATACGATCCATTCTAATTCATTCGTACGATCTATATTCTAATTCATTCGCACGATCCATTCTAATTCATTCATATGATCCATTCCAATTTATTCGCACGATCCATTGTAATTCATTCGTACGATCCATTATATTTCATTCGTACAATCCATTCTAATTCATTCGCACGATCCATTCACATTCACTCAAACGATCCATTCTAATTCATTCATACAATCCATTCTAATTCTTTTGCACGAATGTATCCTTTCTAATTCATTCGTACGATCCAAATTCATTTATCCGTACAATCTATTCTATTTCATTCGTACGATCCATTCTTATCGTACGATCCATTCTAACGAATGAATTAGAATGGATCATGCGAATGAATTAGAATGGATCGTGCGAATGAATTAGAATGGATCGTATGAATGAATTAGAATGGATCGTATGAATGAAATAGAATGGATCGTACGAATGAATTAGAATGGATCGTGCGAATGAATTAGAATGGATCGTACGAATGAATTAGAATAGATCGTATGAATGAATTAGAATGGATCATGCGAATGTATTAGAATGGATCGTACGAATGAATTAGAATGGATACATTCGTGTGAATGAATTAGAATGGATCATACGAAGGAATTAGAATGGATCGTACGAATGAATTAGAATGGATCGTACGAATGAATTAGAATGGATACATTCGTGCGAATGAATTAGAATGGATCATACGAATGAGTAAGAATGGATCGTGCGAATGAATTAGAATGGATCATATGAATGAATTAGAATGGATCGTATGAATGAATTAGAATGGATCGTGCGAATAAATTAGAATGGATCGTATGAATGAATTAGAATAGATTGTGCGAATGAATTAGAATGGATCGTACGAATGAATTAGAATGGATACATTCGTGCGAATGAATTAGAATGGATCGTATGAATGAATTAGAATCGATCGTACGAATGAATTAGAATGGATCATGCGAATGAATTAGAATGGATTGAATTAGAATGAATCGTACGAATGAGTAAGAATGGATCCATTCTATTTCATTCGTACGATCCATTCTAATTCATTCATACGATCCTTTCTAATTCCTTCGTATGAATGAATTAGAATGGATTGCATGAATGAATTAGAATAGATCATACGAATGAATTAGAATGGATCGTACGAAATGTATCCATTCTAATTCATTCGTACGATCCATTCTAATTCATTCGTATGATCCATTCTTACTCATTCGTACGATCCAATCTAATTCATTCATACGATCTATTCTACGATCCATTCTAATTCATTCGTATGTTCCATTCTAATTCATTCGTACGATCCATTCAAATTCATTAATACGATCCATTCTAATTCATTCGCACGATCCATTCTAATTCATTCATACGATCCATTCTAATTCATTCGTACGATCCATTCTAATTCATTCGTACGATCCATTCTAATTCATTCGCACGAATGAATCCATTCTAATTCATTCGTACGATCGATTCTAATTCATTCATACGATCCATTCTAATTCATTTGCACGAATGTATCCATTCTAATTGAATTAGAATGGATCGTACGAATGAGTAAGAATGGATCGTGCGAATGAATTAGAATAGATCATATGAATGAATTAGAATGGATCGTATGAATGAATTAGAAGGGATCGTGCGAATAAATTAGAATGGATCGTACGAATGAATTAGAATGGATCATGCGAATGAATTAGAATGGATCATACGATTGAGTAAGAATGGATTGTACGAATGAAATAGACTAGATCGTACGAATGAATTAGAATGGATCGTATGAATGAATTAGAATCGATCGTACGAATGAGTAAGAATGAATCGTACGAATGAATTAGAATGGATCGTACGAATGAATTAGAATAGATCGTACGAATGAATTAGAATGGATCGTACGAATGAATTAGAATGGATCGTATGAATGAATTAGAATGGATCGTGCGAATAAATTAGAATGGATCGTATGAGTGTGAATGAATTAGAATGGATTGTGCGAATGAATTAGAATGGATCGTATTAATGAATTAGAATGGATCGTGCGAATGAATTAGAATGGATCGTACGAATGAGTAAGAATGGATCGTGCGAATGAATTAGAATGGATCATATGAATGAATTAGAATGGATCGTACGAATGAATTAGAATGGATCGTGCGAATAAATTAGAATGGATCGTATGAATGAAATAGAATAGATTGTGCGAATGAATTAGAATGGATCGTACAAATGAATTAGAATGGATACATTCGTGCGAATTAATTAGAATGGATCGTATGAATGAATTAGAATCGATCGTACGAATGAATTAGAATGGATCGTGCGAATGAAT
The DNA here is from genome assembly GCA_947650365.1 of Chamaelirium japonicum. Taxonomy (NCBI): domain Eukaryota; kingdom Viridiplantae; phylum Streptophyta; class Magnoliopsida; order Liliales; family Melanthiaceae; genus Chamaelirium; species Chamaelirium japonicum. The sequence continues at coordinate 500,804 of OX393559.1, read as the reverse complement.
TAGAATGGATACATTCATCCGAATGAATTAGAATGAATCGTATGAATGAATTAGAGTGGATACATTCGTACAAATGAATTAGAATGGATCGTACGAATGAATTAGAATGGATACATTCGTGCGAATGAATTAGAATGGATCATATGAATGAATTAGAATGGATCGTTTGAGTGAATTAGAATAGATTGTGCGAATGAATTAGAATGGATCGTACGAATGAATTAGAATGGATCGTGCGAATAAATTAGAATGGATCGTATGAATGAATTAGAATGGATCGTGCGAATGAATTAGAATATAGATCGTACGAATGAATTAGAATGGATCGTACGAATGAATTCGAATGTATCCTTTCTAATTCATTCGTACGATTCATTCTAATTCATTCATACGATCCATTCTAATTCATTCGTACGATCCAATCTAATTAATTCGCACGATCCATTCTAATTCATTCGTACGATTCATTCTAATTCAATCCATTCTAATTCATTCATACGATCCATTCTTACTCATTCGTACGATCCATTCTAATTCATTCGCACGATCCATTCTAATTCATTAATACGATCCATTCTAATTCATTCGCACGATCCATTCTAATTCATTCACACAATCCATTCTATTTCATTTGTATGATCCATTCTAATTCATTTGCACGATCCATTCTAATTCATTCATACGATCCATTCTAATTCATTCATACAATCCATTCTAATTCATTCGCACAATCCATTCTAATTCATTCGCACGATCCATTCTAATTCATTCGTACGAATGAATTAGAATGGATTCATTCGTGCGAATGAATTAGAATGGATCGTACGAATGAGTAAGAATGGATCGTACGAATGAATTAGAATGGATTGAATTAGAATGAATCGTACGAATGAATTAGAAGGGATCGTACGAATGAATTAGAATGGATCGTACGAATGAATTAGAATGGATCGTACGAATGAATTAGAATGGATCGTATGAATGAATTAGAATGGATCGTACGAATGAAATAGAATGGATTCGCACAAATGTATCCTTTCAAATTCATTCGTATGATCCATTCTAATTCATTCGTACAATCCATTCTAATTCATTCGCATGATCCATTCGCATTCACTCAAACGATCCATTCTAATTCATTCATATGATCCATTCTAATTCATTCGTACGATCCATTCTAATTCATTCGTACGATCCATTCTAATTCATTCGCACAATATATTCTAATTCAATCGTACAATCCATTCTAATTCATTAATACGATCCATTCTAATTCATTGGTACAATCCATTCTAATTCATTCGCACGTCCATTCTAATTCATTCGTACGATCCATTCTAATTCATTCGCACGATCCAATCTAATTCATTCGTACGATCCATTCTAATTCATTCATACATGTACGAATGAATTAGAATGGATACATTCGTGCGAATGAATTAGAATGGATCGTATGAATGAATTAGATTGGATCGTATGCATGAATTAGAATGGATCGTGCGAATGAATGAGAATGGATCGTACGAATGAATTAGAATGGATCGAACGAATGAATGAGAATGGATACATTCGTGCAAAAGAATTAGAATGGATTGTATGAATGAATTAGAATGGATCGTACGAATGAATTAGAATGGATCGTACGAATGAATTAGAATGGTTCGAATTAGAATGGATCGTGCGAATGAATTAGAATATGGATCGTACGAATGAATTAGAATGGATCGTGCGAATGAATTAGAATGGATCGTACGAATGAATTAGAATAGATTGTGCGAATGAATGAGAATGGATCGTACGAATGAATTAGAATGGATCGTACGAATGAATTAGAATGGATCGTACAAATAAATTGGAATGGATACATTCGTGCGAATGAATTAGAATAGATCGTATGAATGAATTAGATTGGATCGTATTAATGAATTAGAATGGATCGTGCGAATGAATTAGAATGGATCGTACGAATGAATTAGAATGGATAGATTCGTGTGAATGAATTTGAATGGATCATACGAAGGAATTAGAATGGATCGTACGAATGAATTAGAATGGATCGTACGAATGAATTAGAATGGATCGTACGAAGGAATAAGAATGGATCGTACGAAGGAATTAGAATGGATAGTACGAATGAATTAGAATGGATACCTTCGTGCAAATGAATTAGAATGGATCATACGATTGAGTAAGAATGGATCGTACGAATGAAATAGAATGGATCGTATGAATGAATTAGAATAGATCGTGCGAATGAATTAGAATGGATCGTACGAATGAATTAGAATAGATTGTGCGAATGAATTAGAATGGATCGTGCGAATGAATTAGAATGGATCATACGAATGAATTCATTTGCACGAAGGTATCCATTCTAATTCATTTGTACTATCCATTCTAATTCCTTCGTACGATCCATTCTAATTCCTTCGTACGATCTATTCGGATACATTCATGCGAATCCATTCTATTTCATTCGTATGATCCATTCTAATTCATTCGCACGATCCATTCTAATTCATTCATACGATCCATTCTAATTCATTCGTACGATCCATTCTAATTCATTCATATGATCCATCCTAATTCATTCGCACGAATGTATCCATTCTAATTCATTCGTACAATCCATTCTATTTCATTCGTACGATCCATTCTTACTCATTCGCACAATCTATTCTAATTCATTCGTACGATCCATTCTAAGTCATTCGCACGATCCATTCTAATTCATTCATACGATCCATTCTATTTCATTCGTACAATCCATTCTTACTCAATCGTACGATCCATTCTAATTCATTTGCACGAAGGTATCCATTCTAATTCATTCGTACTATCCATTCTAATTCCTTCGTACGATCCATTCTAATTCCTTCGTACGATCCATTCTAATTCATTCGTACGATCCATTCTAATTCCTTCGTATGATCCATTCAAATTCATTCGCACAAATCTATCCATTCTAATTCATTCGTACGATCCATTCTAATTCATTCGCACGATCCATTCTAATTCATTAATACGATCCAATCTAATTCATTAATACGATCCAATCTAATTCATTCATACGATCCATTCTAATTCATTCGCACGAATGTATCCATTCCAATTCATTCGTACGATCCATTCTAATTCATTCGTACGATCCATTCTAATTCATTCATACGATCCATTCTCATTCATTCGCACAATCTATTCTAATTCATTCGTACGATCCATTCTAATTCATTCGCACGATTCATTCTAATTCATTCGTACGATCCATATTCTAATTCATTCGCACGATCCATTCTAATTCAAACCATTCTAATTCATTCGTACGATCCATTCTAATTCATTCGTACGATCCATTCTAATTCATGCATACGATCCATTCTAATTCATTACTACGATCCATTCTAATTCATTCGTACGGTCCATTCTAATTCCTTCGTATGATCCATCCTAATTTATTCGCACGATCCATTCTAATTCATTCGCACGATCCATTCTAATTCATTCGTACGATCCATTCTATTTCATTCGTATGACCCATTCTAGTTCATAAGTACGATCCATTCTAATTCATTCGCACGATCCATTCTAATTCATTCATACGAATCCATTCTATTTCATTCATACGATCTATTCTATTTCATTCGTACAATCTATTCTAATTCATTCATACGATCCATTCTAATTCATTCGTACGATCCATTCTAATTCATACGATCTATTCTAATTCATTCGTACGATCCATTCTAATTCATTCGCACAATCTATTCTAATCCATTCTAATTCATTCATACGATCCATTCTAATTCATTCATACGACCCATTCTAATTCATTCGCACGAATGTATCCATTCTAATTCATTCTCACGATCCATTCTAATTCATTCATACAATCCATTCTTACTCATTCGTATTATCCATTTTAATTCATTCACACGAATGTATCAACTCTAATTCATTCGTACGATTCATTCTAATTCAATCCATTCTAATTCATTCGTACGATCCATTCTAATTCATTCGTATGATCCATTCTAATTCATTCATACGATCCATTCTAATTCATTCGTACGATCCATTCTAATTCATTCGTACAATCCATTTTTATTCATTCGCACGATCCATTCGCATTCACTCAAACGATCCATTCTAATTCATTCATATGATCCATTCATTCGTACGATCCATTCTTACTCATTCGTACGATCCATTCTAATTCATTTGCACGAAGGTATCCATTCTAATTTATTCGTACTATTCGTGCGATCCATTCATTCGTACGAAAGAATTAGAATGGATTGTATGAATGAATTAGAATGGATCGTGCGAATGAATTAGAATGCGAATGAATTAGAATGGATCATACGAATGAATTAGAATAGATTGTGCGAATGAATTAGAATGGATCTGGATCGTGTATCCATTCTAATTCATTCGTACGACCCATTCTAATTCATTCGTACGATCTATTCTAATTCATTCGCATTCTAATTCATTCGCACGATCCATTCTAATTCATTCATACAATCCAATGAATTAGAATGGATCGTACGAATGAATTAGATTAGATCGTACGAATGAATTAGAATAGATTGTGCGTACGAATGAATTAGAATGGATCGTGCGAATGAATTAGAATGGATCGTGCGAATGAATTAGAATGGATCGTGCGAATGAATTAGAATGGATCGTGCGAATGAATTAGAATGGATCGTACGAATGAATTAGAATGGATACATTCGTGCGAATGAATTAGAATGGATCGTGCGAATGAATTATAATGGATCGTACGAATGAATTAGAATAGATTGTGCTAATGAATTAGAATGGATCGTATGAATGAATTAGAATGGATACATTCGTGCAAATGAATTAGAATGGATTGTATGAATGAATTAGAATGGATTGTATGAATTAGAATGGATACCTTCGTGCAAATGAAATAGAATGGATCGTACGAATGAATTAGAGTAGATTGTGCGAATGGATTAGAATGGATCATACGATTGAGTAAGAATGGATTGTACGAATGAAATAGAATAGATCGTACGAATGAATTAGAATGGATCATACGAATGAATTAGAATGGATCGTTCGAATGAATTAGAATAGATTATGCGAATGAATTAGAATGGATCGTACGAATGAATTATAATGGATCGTACGAATGAATTAGAATGGATCGTTTGAATGAATTAGAATGGATCGTGCGAATGAATTAGAATGGATCGTACGAATGAATTAGAATAGATCGTATGAATAAATTAGAATGGATCGTACGAATGAATTAGAATGGATACATTCGTGCGAATGAATTAGAATGGATCGTATGAATGAATTAGAATCGATCGTACGAATGAATTAGAATGGATCATGCGAATGAATTAGAATGGATCGGGTGAATGAATTAGAATGGATCGTACGAATGAAATAGAATGGATTGTACGAATGAGATAGAATGGATCGTACGAATGAATTAGAATGGATCGTATGAATGAATTAGAATGGATCGTGCGAATGAATTAGAATGGATCGTACGAATAAATTAGAATGGATCGTACGAAGGAATTAGAATGGATCGTACGAAGGAATTAGAATGGATCGTACGAATGAATTAGAATGGATCGTACGAAGGAATTAGAATGGATCGTACGAAGGAATTAGAATGGATAGTACGAATGAATTAGAATGGATACCTTCGTGCAAATGAATTAGGATGGATCGTACGAATGAGTAAGAATGGATCGTACGAATGAAATAGAATGGATCGTATGAATGAATTAGAATGGATCGTGCGAATGAATTAGAATGGATCGTACGAATGAATTAGAATGGATACATTCGTGCGAATGAATTAGAATGGATCGTATGAATGAATTAGAATCGATCGTACGAATGAATTAGAATGGATCCTGCGAATGAATTAGAATGGATCGTGCGAATGAAGTAGAATAGATTGTGCGAATGGATTAGAATGGATCATACGATTGAGTAAGAAAGGATTGTACGACTGAATTAGAATGAATTAGAATGGATTCATTCATGCGAATGAATTAGAATGGACCATACGATTGAGTAAGAATGGATTGTACGAATGAAATAGAATAGATCGTACGAATGAATTAGAATGGATCATGCTAATGAATTAGAATTGATCGTACGAATGAATTAGAATAGATTGTGCGAATGAATTAAAATGGATCGTATAAATGAATTAAAATGTATCGTATCAATGAATTAGAATGGATCGTGCGAATGAATTAAAATGGATCGTATGAATGAAATAGAATGGATCGTATGAATTAGAATGGATCGTACGAAAGAAATAGAATGGATCGTATGAATGAATTAGAATGGATCGTGCGAATGAATTAGAATGGATTGTACGAAGGAATTAGAATGGATCGTACGAAGGAATTAGAATGGATAGTACGAATGAATTAGAATGGATTGTACGAATGAATTAGAATGGATCGTATGAATGAATTAGAATAGATCCATTCTTACTCATTCGTACGATCCATTCGTATCCATTCTCCATTCTATTTCATTCGTACAATCCATTCTAATTCATTCGCACGATCCATTCTAATTCATTCATACGATCCATTCTAATTCCTTCGTACGATCCATTCTAATTCATTCATACGATCCATTCTAATTCATTCGCACGATCCATTCTAATTCATTCATACGATCCATTCTAATTCATTCATACGATCCATTCTAATTCATTCGCACGATCAATTCTTACTCATTCGCACGATCCATTCTAATTCATTCATACGATCCATTCTAATTCATTCTAATTCATTCGTACGATCCATTCTAATTCATTCGTACGATCCATTCTAATTCATGCGCACAATCTATTCTAATTCATTCGCACAATCTATTCTAATTCATTCGTACGATCCATTCTATTTCATTCGTACGATCCATTCTAATTCATTCGTACAATCCATTCTAATTCATTCGCACGATCCATTCTTACTCATTCGTACGATCCATTCTAATTCATTCGCACGATCCATTCTAATTCATTAATACGATCCATTCTAATTCATTCGCACGATCCATTCTAATTCATTCACACTCATGCGATCCATTCTAATTCATTCGCACGAATGTATCCTTTCTAATTCATTCGTACGATCCATTCTAATTCATTCGCACAATCTATTCTAATTCATTCGAATGATCCATTCTAAGTCATTCGTACGATCCATTCAAATTCATTCGCACAATCCATTCTAATTCATTAGCACGATCCATTCTAATTCCTTCGTATGATCCATTCTAATTCATTCGTACGATCCATTCTAATTCATTCGCACAATCTATTCTAATTCATTCGTACGATCAATTCTAATTCATTTGCACGTATCCATTCTAATTCGTTCATACGATCCATTCTATTTCATTCGTACGATCCATTCTTACTCATTCGTACGATCCATTCTAATTCATTCGTACGATCCATTCTAATTCATTCGTACGATCCATTCTAATTCATTCATACGATCCATTCTAATTCATTCATACGACCCATTCTATTTCATTCGTACGATCCATTCTTACTCATTCGTACGATCCATCCTAATTCATTTGCACGAAGGTATCCATTCTAATTCATTCGCACGTGTGGGGGAAAATCTTCGTGCCGACCCGAAGACTCTCGCAGCACCAGTCAATTGAATGTTCGTGTTGACGTCGAAGATCGTTGGTCGATCTGTTGATCGAAGTTGAAGCTTTTGATTTGTAAACAGAGAGATGCAATTAGAGAGAGAGTTTGACACGAGAAGTGATCTCGGAGTTCAGCCGAAGCCTACGTCTCCGTGCTATAGGGTGCAACCCGAATTCACTAACACTTATGTTGAAGTGATCTCGACAGGCCGAGTATCACTGTAAACACTGATCTTTCTCAAAGAAGATCAAAGGGAGATGGTAGATCGGAAGTTTGAAATCCCAGAGCTCTGGTTCTGAAAGTCAGATCTCAGAGTGGAAATCAGATTTGTGGATTTTAGATTTCGATCCTTTTACATTCGAAGGCTCTGCTATTTATAGGCATTCCGGGTGGCGAATGGCGGTTTCCGCTGCAATATCTGGGGATCCTCCAGGTAAAGTTGCGGGCCCTGCGGTTGTCTTCGGGGGTCCACCAGGCAGGGCTGGTGGGCCCCGCTGTAGTCCTCGTGGGCCCACCAGGCAGGGCCGGTGGGTCCCGCTGTAGCCCTCGTGGGCCCACCAGGCAGGGCCGGTGGGTCCCGCTATAGTCCTCGTGGGCCCACCAGGCAGGGCCGGTGGGTCCCGTGGTAGATTTATGCCAAAATTTGCACCCACAGCACGAATGTAACCTTTCTAATTCATTCGTACGATCCATTCTAATTCATTCGCACAATCTATTCTAATTCATTCGAACGATCCATTCTAAGTCATTCGTACGATCCATTGTAATTCATTCGTACGATCCATTCTAATTCATTCGTACGATCCATTCTAATTCATTCGCACGAATGTATCCATTCCAATTCATTCGTAAGATCCATTCTAATTCATTCGCACAATCTATTCTAATTCATTCGCACGATCCATTCTAATTCATTCATACGATCCATTCTAATTCATTCGTACGATCCATTCTAATTCATTCGTACGATCCATTCTAATTCATTCGTACGATCCATTCTAATTCATTCGCAAAATCTATTCTAATTCATTCGTACGATCCATTCTAATTCATTCGCACGATCCATTCTAATTCATTCATACGATCCATTCTATTTCATTCGTACGATCCATTCTTACTCATTCGCACGATCCATTCTAATTCATTCGCACGAATGGATCGTTCGAATGAATTAGAATAGATTGTGCGAATGAATTAGAATGGATCGTACGAATGAATTAGAACGGATACATTAATGCGAATGAATTAGAATGGATCGTATGAGTGTGAATGAATTGGAATGGATTGTGCGAATGAATTAGAGTGAATACATTCGTACGAATGAATTAGAATAGATTGTGCGAATGAATTAGAATGGATCGTACGAAGGAATTAGAATGGATAGTACGAATGAATTAGAATGGATACCTTCGTGCAAATGAATTAGAATGGATCGTACGAATGAGTAAGAATGGATCGTACGAATGAAATAGAATGGATCGTATGAATGAATTAGAATGGATCGTGCAAATGAATTAGAATGGATTGTGCGAATGAATTAGAATGGATCGTACGAATGAATTAGAATGGATCTTACGAATGAATTAGAATGGATCGTATGCATGATTTAGAATAGATCGTGCGAATGAATTAGAATGGATCGTACGAATGAATTAGAATGTATCGTACGAAGGAATTAGAATGGATCGTTCGAATGAATTAGAATGGATCATGCAAATGAATTAGAATGGATCGTGCGAATGAATTAGAATGGATCGTACGAATGAATTAGAATGGATCGTATGAATGAATTAGAATCGATCGTACGAATGAATTAGAATGGATCATGCGAATGAATTAGAATGGATCGTATGAATGAATTAGAATGGATCGTGCGAATGAATTAGAATGGATCGTACAAATGAAATAGAATGGATTCGCACGAATGTATCCATTCTAATTCATTCGTACGATCCATTCTAATTCATTCGTACAATCTATTCTAACTCATTCGTACGATCCATTCTAATTCATTCGCACGATCCAGCGAATGAATTAGAATGGATCGTATGAGTGTGAATGAATTAGAATGGATCGTGCGAATGAATTAGAATGGATCGTATTAATGAATTAGAATGGATCGTGCGAATGAATTAGAATGGATCGTATGAATGAGTAAGAATTGATCGTGCGAATGAATTAGAATGGATCATATGAATGAATTAGAATGGATCGTATGAATGAATTAGAATGGATCGTGCGAATAAATTAGAATGGATCGTATGAATGAATTAGAATAGATTATGCGAATGAATTAGAATGGATCGTACGAATGAATTAGAATGGATACATTCGTGCGAATGTATTAGAATGGATCGTACGAATGAATTCGGATGTATCCATTCTAATTCATTCGTACGATCCATTCTAATTCATTCGCACAATCCATTCTAACTCATTTGCACAATCTATTCTAATTCATTCGTACGATCAATTCTAATTCATTAGCATGATCCATTCTAATTCATTCGTACGATCTATTCTATTTCATTCGTACAATCCATTCTTACTCAATCGTACGATCCATTCTAATTCATACGATCCATTCTAATTCATTCGCACGAATGTATCCATTCCAATTCATTCGTATGATCCATTCTAATTCATTCGCACAATCTATTCTAATTCATTCGTACGATCAATTCTAATTCATTAGCATGATCCATTCTAATTCATTCGTACGATCTATTCTATTTCATTCGTACAATCCATTCTTACTCAATCGTATGATCCATTCTAATCCATTCGCACAATCTATTCTAATTCATTCGTACGATCCATTCTATTTCATTCGTACGATCCATTTTAATTCATACGATCCATTCTATTTCATTCATACGATCCATTTTAATTCATTCGCACGATCCATTCTATCGTACGATCTATTCTTTTTCATTCGTACAATCCATTCTTACTCAACCGTATGATCCATTCTAATTCATTCGCACGAATAGTACGAATGAATTAGAATGGATACCTTCGTGCAAATGAATTAGAATGGATCGTACGAATGAGTAAGAATGGATCGTACGAATGAATGGATAATATGAATGAATTAGAATGGATCGTTTGAGTGAATGCGAATGGATCGTGCGAATGAATTAGAATGGATTGTACGAATGAATTAGAATGGATCGTACGAATGAATTAGAATGGATCGTATGAATGAATTAGAATGGATCGTACGAATGAATTAGAATGGATCGTACGAATGAATTAGAATGAATCGTACGAATGAATTAGAGTTGATACATTCGTGTGAATGAATTAAAATGGATAATACGAATGAGTAAGAATGGATCGTAGAATTAGAATGGATCGTACGAATGAATTAGAATGGATCGTACGAATGAATTAGAATGGATACATTCGTGCGAATGAATTAGAATGGATCGTATGAATGAATTAGAATGAATCGTACGAAGGAATTAGAATGGATAGTACGAATGAATTAGAATGGATTGTACGAATGAAATAGAATAGATCGTACGAATGAATTAGAATGGATCATGCTAATGAATTAGAATTGATCGTACGAATGAATTAGAATAGATTGTGCGAATGAATTAGAATGGATCGTACGAATGGATTGGAATGGATACATTCGTGCGAATGAATTAGAATGGATCGTATGAATGAATTAGAGTGGATACATTCGTACAAATGGATTAGAATGGATCGTATGAATGAATTAGAATGGATACATTCGTGCGAATGAATTAGAATGGATCGTATGAATGAATTAGATTGGATCGTATGAATGAATTAGAATGGATTGTATGAATTAGAATGGATACCTTCGTGCAAATGAATTAGAATGGATCGTACGAATGAGTAAGAATGGATCGTGCGAATGAATTAGAATGGATTGTACGAATGAATTAGAATGGATCGTACGAATGAATTAGAATGGATACATTCGTGCGAATCCATTCTATTTTATTCGTACGATCCATTCTAATTCATTCGCACGATCCATTCTAATTCATTCATACGATCCATTCTAATTCATTCGTACGATCCATTCTAATTCATTCGTATGATCCATTATAATTCATTCGCACAATCCATTCTAATTCATTCGTACGATCCATTCTAATTCATTCGTACGATTCATTCTAATTCAATCCGTTCTAATTCATTCGCACGATCCATTCTTACTCATTCGTACGATCCATTCTAATTCGTACGATCCATTCTATTTCATTCGTACGATCCATTCTTACTCATTCGTACGATCCATTCTAATTCATTTGCACGGAGGTATCCATTCTAATTCATTCGTACTATCCATTCTAATTCCTTCGTACGAATAAATTAGAATGGATCGTATTAATGAATTAGAATGGATCATGCGAATGAATTAGAATGGATCGTACGAATGAGTTAGAATAGATTGTACGAATGAATTAGAATGGATCGTACGAATGAATTAGAATGGATACATTCGTGCGAATCCATTCTATTTCATTCGTACGATCCATTCTAATTCATTCATACGATCCATTCTACGATCCATTCTAATTAATTCGTACGTTCCATTCTAATTCATTAGCACAATCCATTCTAATTCATTCGTACGATCCATTCTAATTCATTCGCACGATCCATTCTAATTCATTCGCACGAATGTATCCATTCTAATTCATTTGTACGAATGTATCCACTCTAATTCATTCGTACGATCCATTCTAATTCATTCGTACGATCCATTCTAATTCATTTATACGATCCAATCTATTTCATTCATACGATCCATTCTAATTCATTCGCACGAATGTATCCATTCTATTTCATTCGTACGATCCATTCTAATTCATTCGCACGATCCATTCTAATTCATTCATACGATCCATTCTAATTCATTCGTACGATCCATTCTAATTCATTCGCACGATCCATTCTAATTCATGCATACGATCCATTCTAATTCATTCGTACGATCCATTCTAATTCATTCGTACGATCCATTCTAATTCATTCGCACAATCTATTCTAATTCATTCGTACGATCCATTCTAATTCATTCGCACGATCCATTCTAATTCATTCATACGATCCATTCTATTTCATTCGTACGATCCATTCTTACTCATTCGTACGATCCATTCTAATTCATTTGCACGAAGGTATCCATTCTAATTCATTCGTACTATCCATTCTAATTCCTTCGTACGATCCATTCTAATTCCTTCGTACGATCCATTCGGATACATTCGTGCGAATCCATTCTATTTCATTCGTACGATCCATTCTAATTCATTCGCACGATCCATTCTAATTCATTCATACGATCCATTCTAATTCATTCGTACGATCCATTCTAATTCATTCGTACGATCCATTCTAATTCATTCGCACAATCTATTCTAATTCATTCGTACGATCCATTCTAACTCATTCGCACGATCCATTCTAATTCATTCATACGATCCATTCTAATTCATTCATACGATCCATTCTAATTCATTCATACGATCCATTCTATTTCATTCGTACGATCCATTCTTACTCATTCGTACGATCCATTCTAATTCATTTGCACGAAGGTATCCATTCTAATTCATTCGTACTATCCATTCTAATTCCTTCGTACGATCCATTCTAATTCATTCATACGATCCATTCTAATTCATTCGCACGAATGTATCCATTCTAATTCATTCGTACGATCCATTCTAATTCATTCATACGATCCATTCTAATTCTACGATCCATTCTTACTCATTCGTATTATCCATTTTAATTCATTCACACGAATGTATCAACTCTAATTCATTCGTACGATTCATTCTAATTCAATCCATTCTAATTCATTCGTACGATCCATTCTAATTCATTCGTACGATCCATTCTAATTCATTCATACGATCCATTCTAATTCATTCGTACGATCCATTCTAATTCATTCGTACAATCCATTCTAATTCATTCGCACGATCCATTCGCATTCACTCAAACGATCCATTCTAATTCATTCATATGATCCATTCATTCGTACGATCCATTCTTACTCATTCGTACGATCCATTCTAATTCATTTGCACGAAGGTATCCATTCTAATTCATTCGTACTATTCGTGCGAATGAATTAGAATGGATCATACGGTTGAGTAAGAATGGATTGTACGAATGAAATAGAATAGGTCGTACGAATGAATTAGAATGGATCATGCTAATGTATTAGAATTGATTGTACGAATGAATTAGAATAGATTGTGCGAATGAATTAAAATGGATACATTCGTGCGAATGGATTAGAATGGATCGTATGAATGAATTAGAATGGATCGTATGAATTAGAATGGATCGTATGAATAAATTAGAATGGATCGTATGAATGAAATAGAATGGATCGTACGAATGAATTAGAATGGATCGTGCGAATGAATTAGAATGGATCGTGCGAATGAGTAAGAATGGATCGTACGAATGAAATAGAATGGATCGTATGAATGAATTAGATTGGATCGTATTAATGAATTAGAATGGATCGTACGAATGAATTAGAATAGATCGTACGAATGAATTAGAATGGATACAAATGGATCGTACGAATGTATTAGAATGGATCGTACGAATGAATTAGAATGGATTGAATTAGAATGAATCGTACGAATGAATTAGAATGAATCATACCGTACGAATGAATTAGAATGGATCATATGAATGAATTAGAATGGATCGTATGAATGAATTAGAATGGATCGTACGAATGAATTAGAATGAATCCATTCTAATTAATTCGTACGATCCATTCTAATTCATTCGTATGATCTATTCTAATTCATTCGCATGATCCATTCTAATTCCATCGTACGATCCATTTTAATTCATTTTCACGATCCATTCTAATTCATTCATACGATCCATTCTAATTCATTCGTACGATCCATTTTAATTTCATCGTATGATCTATTCTAATTCCTTCGTACGATCCATTCTAATTCATTCGCACGATCCATTCTAATTCATTCATACGATCCATTCTAATTCATTCGTACGATCCATTCTAATTCATTCGTACGATCCATTCTAATTCATTCGCACAATCTATTCTAATTCATTCGTACGATCCATTCTAATTCATTCGCACGATCCATTCTAATTCATTCGCACAATCTATTCTAATTCATTCGTACGATCCATTCTAATTCATTCGCACGATCCATTCTAATTCATTCGTACGATCCATTCTAATTCATTCGTACGATCCATTCTAATTCATTCGTACGATCCATTCTAATTCATTCGTACGATCCATTCTAATTCATTTGCACAATCTATTCTAATTCATTCGTACGATCCATTCTAATTCATTCGCACGATCCATTCTAATTCATTCATACGATCCATTCTATTTCATTCGTACGATCCATTCTTACTCATTCGTACGATCCATTCTAATTCATTTGCACGAAGGTATCCATTCTAATTCATTCGTACTATCCATTCTAATTCCTTCGTACGATCCGTTCTAATTCCTCCGTACGAATGAATTAGAATGGATCGTACGAATGAATTAGAATGGATACATTCGTGCAAAAGAATTAGAATGGATTGTATGAATGAATTAGAATCGATCGTGCGAATGAATTAGAATGGATCGTGCGAATGAATTAGAATGGATCGTATGAATGAATTAGAATGGATCGTGCGAATGAATTAGAATGGATCGTACGAATGAATTAGAATGGATCGTGCGAATGAGTAAGAATGGATCGTACGAATGAAATAGAATGGATCGTATGAATGAATTAGAATGGATACGTGCGAATGAATTAGAATTGATCGTACGAATGAATAAGAATAGATTGTGCGAATGAATTAGAATGGATCGTACGAATGAATTGGAATGGATACATTCGTGCGAATGAATTAGAATGGATCGTATGAATGAATTAGAATGGATCGTGCGAATGAATTAGAATGGATCGTACGAATGAATTAGAATAGATTGTGCGAATGAATTAGAATGGATCGTACGAATGAATTAGAATGGATCGTACGAATGAATTAGAATGGATCGTATGAATGAATTAGAAGGGATCGTGCGAATGAATTAGAATGAATCGTACGAATGAAATAGAATGGATTCGCACGAATGTATCCATTCTAATTCATTCGTACGATCCATTCTAATTCATTCGTACAACCCATTCTAATTCATTCGCACGATCCATTCGCATTCACTCAAACGATCCATTCTAATTCATTCATATGATCCATTCTAATTCATTCGCACGAATGTATCCATTCTAATTTATTCGTACGATCCATTCTAATTCATTCGTACGATCCATTCTTACTCATTCCTACGATCCATTCTAATTCATTCGTTCGATCCATTCTAATTCATTCGTACGATCCATTCTAATTCATTCGCACGATCCATTCTAATTCATTCGCACGATCCATTCTAATTCATGCATACGATCAAATCGTATTCGTTCATACGATCCATTCTAATTCATTCGCACGAATGTATCCATTCTAATTCATTCGCACGATCCAATCTAATTCATTCATACAATCCATTCTAATTCATTCGTATTATCCATTTTAATTCATTCACACGAATGTATCAACTCTAATTCATTCGTACGATTCATTCTAATTCAATCCATTCTAATTCATTCGTACGATCCATTCTAATTCATTTGTACGATCCATTCTAATTCATTCTAATGGATACATTCGTGCAAAAGAATTAGAATGGATTGTATGAATGAATTAGAATGGATCGTGCGAATGAATTAGAATGGATATATTCGCGCGAATGAATTAGAATGGATCGTATGAATGAATTAGATTGGATCGTATGAATGAATTAGAATGGATCGTACGGATGAATTAGAATGGATACCTTCGTGCAAATGAATTAGGATGGATCGTACGAATGAGTAAGAATGGATCGTACGAATGAAATAGAATGGATCGTATGAATGAATTAGAATGGATCGTACGAATGAATTAGAATGGATTGTACGAATGAATTAGAATGGATCGTACGAATGAAATAAAATGGATCGTACGAATGAAATAGAATGGATCGTACGAATGAATTAGAATAGATTGTGCGAATGGATTAGAATGGATCATACGATTGAGTAAGAATGGATTGTACGAATGAAATAGAATAGATCGTACGAATGAATTAGAATAGATCGTATGAATGAATTAGAATGGATCGTGCGAATGAATTAGAATGGATCGTACGAATGAATTAGAATGGATCGAACAAAGGAATTAGAATGGATCATACGAATGAATTAGAATGGATCGTACGAATGAATTAGAATGGATACGAAAGGATCGTATGAATGAATTAGAATGGATCGTACGAATGAAATAGAATGGATCGTACGAAGGAATTAGAATGGATCATATGAATGAATTAGAATGGATCGTATGAATGAATTAGAATGGATCGTGCGAATAAATTAGAATGGATCGTATGAATGATATAGAATGGATCATACGAATGAATTAGAATGGATCGTGTGAATGAATTAGAATGGATCGTACGAAGGAATTCGAATGGATAGTATGAATGAATTAGAATGGATCTGAATCGAATGGATCCATTCTAATTCATTCGTACGATCCATTCTAATTCATAAGTACGATCCATTCTAATTCATTCGCACGATCCATTCTAATTCATTCATACGAATCCATTCTATTTCATTCGTACGATCTATTCTATTTCATTCGTACGATCCATTCTAATTCCTTCGTATGATCCATTCTAATTTATTCGCACAATCTATTCTAATTCATTCGTACGATCCATTCTAATTCATTGTGCGAATGAATTAGAATGGATCATACGAATGAATTGGAATGGATACATTCGTGCGAATGAATTAGAATGGATCGTATGAATGAATTAGAGTGGATACATTCGTATAAATGAATTAGAATGGATCGTACGAATGAATTAGAATGGATACATTCGTACGAATGAATTAGCATCGATCGTACGAATGAAATAGAATGGATCGTACGAATGAATTAGAATGGATCGTGCGAATAAATTAGAATGGATCATACGAAGGAATTAGAATGGATCGTACGAATGAATTAGAATGGATCGTAGTAATGAATTAGAATGGATCGTACGAATGAATTAGAATGGATCGTACGAATGAAATAGAATGGATCGTATGAATGAATTAGAATGGATCGTACGAATGAATTAGAATAGATTGTGCGAATGAATTAGAATGGATCGTACGAATGAATTAGAATGGATCGTACGAATGAATTAGAATAGATTGTGCGAATAAATTAGAATGGATCGTACGAATGAAATAGAATGGATCGTATGAATGAATTAGAATGGATCGTGCGAATGAATTAGAATGGATCATACGAATGAATTAGAATAGATTGTGCGAATGAATTAGAATGGATCGTGTGAATGAATTAGAATGGATCGTACGAATGAATTAGAATAGATTGTGCGAATGAATTAGAATGGATCGTACGAATGAATTAGAATGGATCGTACGAATGAATTAGACTGGATCGTATGAATGAATTAGAATGGATCGTGCGAATGAATTAGAATGGATCATACAAAGGAATTAGAATAGATCATACGAAGAAATTAGAATGGATCATACGAATGAATTAAAATGGATCGTATGAATGAATTAGAATGGATCGCGCGAATGAATTAAAATGGATCGTACGAAGGAATTAGAATGGATCATGCGAATGAATTAGAATAGATCATACGAAAGAATTAGAATGGATCGTATGAATGAATTAGAATGGATCGTACGAATGAATTAGAATGGATCATATGAATGAATTAGAATGGATCGTGCGAATGAATTAGAATGGATCGTACGAAGGAATTAGAATAGATCATACGAAGAAATTAGAATGGATCGTACGAATGAATTAGAATGGATCATATGAATGAATTAGAATGGATCGTGCGAATGAATTAAAATGGATCGTACGAAGGAATTAGAATAGATCATGCGAATGAATTAGAATAGATCATACGAATGAATTAGAATGGATCGTACGAATGAATTAGAATGGATACATTCTAATTCATTCATACGATCCATTCTAATTCATTCATACGATCCATTCTATTTCATTCATATGATCCATTCTAATTCATTCATACGGTATGATTCATTCTAATTCATTCGTACGATTCATTCTAATTCAATCCATTCTAATTCATTCGTACGATCCATTCTAATACATTCGTACGATCCATTCTAATTCATTCATATGATTCATTCGTATCCATTCTAATTCATTCGTACGATCTATTCTAATTCATTCATACGATCCATTCTAATTCATTAATACGATCCAATCTAATTCATTCATACGATCCATTCTATTTCATTCGTACGATCCATTCTTACTCATTCGCACGATCCATTTTAATTCATTCGCACGATCCATTCTTATTCATTCGTACGATCCATTCTATTTAATTCATACGATCCATTCTAATTCATTCATACGATCCATTCTAATTCATACGATCCATTCTAATTCATTCATACGATCCATTCTAATCCATTCGCACAAATGTATCCATTTTAATTCATTCGCACTATCTATTCTAATTTATTCGTACGATCAATTCTAATTCATTAGCATGATCCATTCTAATTCATTCGTACGATCTATTCTATTTCATTCGTACAATCCATTCTTACTCAACCGTATGATCCATTCTAATTCATTCGCACGAATAGTACGAATGAATTAGAATGGATACCTTCGTGCAAATGAATTAGAATGGATCGTACGAATGAGTAAGAATGGATCGTACGAATGAATGGATCATATGAATGAATTAGAATGGATCGTTTGAGTGAATGCGAATGGATCGTGCGAATGAATTAGAATGGATTGTATGAATGAATTAGAATGGATCGTACGAATGAATTAGAATGGATCGTATGAATGAATTAGAATGGATCGTACGAATGAATTAGAATGGATCGTACGAATGAATTAGAATGGATTGAATTAGAATGAATCGTACAAATGAATTAGAGTTGATACATTCGTGTGAATGAATTAAAATGGATAATACGAATGAGTAAGAATGGATCGTAGAATTAGAATGGATCGTATGAATGAATTAGAATGGATCGTACGAATGAATTAGAATGGATACATTCGTGCAAATGAATTAGAATGGATCGTATGAATGAATTAGAATGGATCGTACGAAGGAATTAGAATGGATAGTACGAATGAATTAGAATGGATACCTTCGTGCAAATGAATTAGAATGGATCGTACGAATGAGTAAGAATGGATCGTACGAATGAAATAGAATGGATCGTATGAATGAATTAGAATGGATTGTGCGAATGAATTAGAATGGATCTGGATCGTGTATCCATTCTAACTAATTCGTACGATCCAGATCCATTCTAATTCATTCGCACAATCTATTCTAATTCATTCGTAGGATCGTGCGAATGAATTAGAATGGATCGTGCGAATGAGTTAGAATGGATGGTACGAATGAATTAGAATGGATCGTACGAATGAATTAGAATGGATCGTACGAATGAATTAGAAAGGATACATTCGTACAAATGAATTATAATGGATCATACGAATGAATTAGAGTGGATACATTCGTACAAATGAATTAGAATGGATCGTACGAATGAATTAGAATGGATACATTCGTGCGAATGAATTAGAATGGATCATATGAATGAATTAGAATGGATCGTGCGAATGAATTAGAATGGATCGTACGAATGAGTAAGAATGGATCGTAAGAATGAAATAGAATGTCGCACGAATGTATCCATTATAATTCATTCATACGATCCATTCTAATTCATTCATACGATCCATTCTATTTCATTCGTACGATCCATTCTTACTCAATCGTACGATCCATTCTAATTCATTTGCACGGAGGTATCCATTCTAATTCATTCGTACTATCCATTCTAATTCCTTCGTACGATCCATTCTAATTCATTCATATGATCCTTTCTAATTCATTCGCACGATCTATTCTAATTCATTCATACGATCCATTCTATTTCATTCGTACGATCCATTCTTACTCATTCGTACAATCCATTCTAATTCATTTGCACGAATGATCCATTCTACTTCATTCGTACTATCCATTCTAATTCCTTCGTACGATCCATTCTAATTCATTCGAACGATCCATTCTAAGTCATACGTACGGTCTATTCTAATTCATTCGTACGATCCATTCTAATTCATTCGTACGATCCATTCTTACTCATTCGTACGATCCATTCGTATCCATTCGAATTCATTCGTACGATCTATTCTAATTCCTTCGTACGATCCATTCTAATTCATTAATACGATCCAATCTAATTCATTCATACGATCCATTCTAATTCATTCGTACGATCCATTCTAATTCATTACTACGATCCATTCTAATTCATTCATACGATCCATTCTAATTCATTCGTACGATCCATTCTAATTCATTCGCACGATCTATTCTAATTCATTCATACGATCCACTCTAATTCATTCGTATGTATCCATTCTAATTCATTCATACGATCCATTCTAATTCTACGATCCATTCTTACTCATTCGTATTATCCATTTTAATTCATTCACACGAATGTATCAACTCTAATTCATTCGTATGATCCATTCTAATTCATTCGCACGAATGTATCCATTCTAATTCATTCGTATGATCCATTCTAATTCATTCGCACAATCTATTCTAATTCATTCATACGATCCATTCTAATTTATTCGCACGATCCATTCTAATTCATTCATACGATCCATTCTAATTCATTCATATGATCCATTCTAATTCATTCGCACGAATATATCCTTTCTAATTCATTCGTACGATCCAAATTCATTTATCCGTACGATCTATTCTATTTCATTCGTACGATCCATTCTTATCGTACGATCCATTCTAATTCAATCCATTCTAATTCATTCGTACGATCCATTCTAATTCATTCGTACGATCCATTCTAATTCATTCGTACGATTCATTCTAATTCAATCCATTCTAATTCATTCGTACGATCCATTCTATTTCATTCGTACGATCCATTCTTACTCATTCGTACGATCCATTCGTATCCATTCTAATTTAATGGATCGTACGAATGAGTAAGAATGGATTAGAATGGATCGTATGAATGAATTAGAATGGATCGTATGAATGAATTAGAATCGATCGTACGAATGATCTAGAATGGATCATGCGAATGAATTAGAATGGATCGTACGAATGAATTAGAATGGATCGTATGAATGAATTAGAATGGATCGTAGTAATGAATTAGAATAGATCGTACGAATGAATTAGAATGGATACGAATGGATCGTACGAATGAGTAAGAATGGATCTATTCTAATTCATTCATTCGATCCATTCTAATTCATTCGTACGATCCATTTTAATTCCTTGATATGATCCATTCTAATTCATTCGTACGGTATGATTCATTCTAATTCATTCGTACGATTCTTTCTAATTCAATCCATGCTAATTCATTCGTACGATCCATTCTAATTCATTCATACGATCCATTCTAATTCATTCGCACGATCCATTCTAATTCATTCATACGATCCATTCTATTTCATTCGTATGATCCATTCTAATTCATTCGTACGGTATGATTCATTCTAATTCATTCGTACGATTCATTCTAATTCATTCGTACGATCGTACGAATGAAATAGAATGGATCGTACGAATGAATTAGAATGGATCGTATGAATGAATTAGAATGGATCGTGCGAATGAATTAGAATGGATCGTACGAATGAAATAGAATGGATTCACACGAATGTATCCATTCTAATTCATTCGTACGATCCATTCTATCTCATTCGTACAATCCATTCTATTTCATTCGTACGATCCATACTAATTCATTCATACGATCCATTCTAATTTATTCGCACGATCCATTCTAATTCATTTATACGATCCATTCTAATTCATTCGCACGTATCCATTCTAATTCATTCATACGATCCATTCTAATTCATTCATACGATCCATTCTAATTCATTCTAATTCATTCGCACGTATCCTTTCTAATTCATTCGTACGATCCATTCTAATTCATTCGCACAATCTATTCTAATTCATTCGAACGATCCATTCTAAGTCATTCGTACGATCCATTCTAATTCATTCGTACGATCCATTCTAATTCATTCGTACGATCCATTCTAATTCATTCACACGAATGTATCCATTCCAATTCATTCGTACGATCCCTTCTAATTCATTCGCACAATCTATTCTAATTCATTCGTACGATCAATTCTAATTCATTCGCATGTATCCATTCTAATTCATTCATACGATCCATTCTATTTCATTCGTACGATCCATTCTTACTCATTCGTACGAAGGAATTAGAATGGATCGTACGAAGGAATTAGAATGGATAGTACGAATGAATTAGATTGGATCGTACGAATGAATTAGAATGGATCGTGCGAATGAATTAGAATGGATCGTACGAATGAATTAGAATAGATTGTGCGAATGAATTAGAATGGATCGTACGAATGAATTAGAATGGATCGTACGAATGAATTAGACTAGATTGTGCGAATGGATTAGAATAGATCATACGATTGAGAAAGAATGGATTGTACGAATGAAATAGAATAGATCGTACGAATGAATTAGAATGGATCGTATGAATGAATTAGAATGGATTGAATTAGAATGAATCGTACGAATGAATTAGAATGGATCGTACGAATGAAGTAGAATGGATCGTACGAATGAATTAGAATGGATTGAATTAGAATGAATTGAATTAGAATGAATCGTACGAATGAATTAGAATGAATCATACCGTACGAATGAATTAGAATAGATCATATGAAGGAATTAGAATGGATCGTGCGAATAAATTAGAATGGATCGTATGAATGAATTAGAATAGATCGTGCGAATAAATTAGAATGGATCGTACGAATGAGGAAGAATGGATCGTGCGAATGAATTAGAATGGATCGTACGAATGAATTAGAATGGATCGAACGAATGAATTAGAATGGATACATTCGTGCAAAAGAATTAGAATGGATTGTATGAATGAATTAGAATGGATCGTGCGAATGAATTAGAATGGATCGTACGAATTAATTAGAATGGATACATTCGTGCGAAATAATTAGAATAGATCGTATGAATGAATTAGAATGGATCGTATGAATGAAATAGAATAGATCGTACGAATGAATTAGAATGGATCGTGCGAATGAATTAGAATGGATCGTACGAATGAATTAGAATGGATCGTACGAAGGAATTAGAATGGATCGTACGAATGAATTAGAATAGATCGTACGAATGAATTAGAATGGATACGAATGGATCGTACGAATGAGTAAGAATGGATCGTACGAATGAAATAGAATGGATAGTACGAATGAATTAGAATGGATTGAATTAGAATGAATCGTACGAATGAATTAGAATGGATCGTACGAATGAATTAGAATGGATCGTACGAATGAATTAGAATGGATTGAATTAGAATGGATCGTACGATAAGAATGGATCGTACGAATGAAATAGAATAGGTCGTACGGATAAATGAATTTGGATCGTACGAATGAATTAGAAAGGATATTTTCGTGCAAATGAATTAGAATAGATCGTATGAATGAATTAGATCGGATCGTATTAATTATTTAGAATGGATCGTGCGAATGAATTAGAATGGATCATATGAATAAATTAGAATGGATCGTACGAATGAATTAGAATGGATCGTATGAATGAATTAGAATGGATCGTGCGAATGAATTAAAATGGATCGTACGAAGGAATTAGAATGGATCGTACGAATGAATTAGAATGGATCGTGCGAATGAATTAGAATCGATCGTACGAATGAATTAGAGTTGATACATTCGTGTGAATGAATTAAAATGGATAATACGAATGAGTAAGAATGGATCGTAGAATTAGAATGGATCGTATGAATGAATTAGAATGGATACATACGAATGAATTAGAATGGATCGTATGAATGAATTAGAATGGATCGTGCGAATGAATTAGAATGGATCGGACGAATGAATTAGAATAGATCGTATGAATGAATTAGAATGAATCGTAGTAATGAATTAGAATGGATCCTACGAATGAATTAGAATAGATTGTGCGAATGAATTAGAATGGATCTGGATCGAATGGATCGTACTAATGAATTAGAATGAATCGTACGAATGAATTAGAAGAGTGGATCGTATGAATGAATTAGAATCGATCGTACGAATGAATTAGAATGGATCATGCGAATGAATTAGAATGGATTGAATTAGAATGAATCGTACGAATAAGTAAGAATGGATCCATTCTATTTCATTCGTACGATCCATTCTAATTCATTCAAACGATCCTTTCTAATTCCTTCGTACGAATGAATTAGACTGGATTGCATGAATGAATTAGAATAGATCATACGAATGAATTAGAATGGATCGTACGAAATGTATCCATTCTAATTCATTCGTACGATCCATTCTAATTCATTCGTATGATCCATTCTTACTCATTCGTACGATCCAATCTGATTCATTCATACGATCCATTCTACGATCCATTCTAATTCATTCGTACGTTCCATTCTAATTCATTCGTACGATCTATTCAAATTCATTAATACGATCCATTCTAATTCATTCGGACGATCCATTCTAATTCATTCATACGATCCATTCTAATTCATTTGTACGATCCATTCTAATTCATTCGTACGATCCATTCTAATTCATTCGCACGAATGAATCCATTCTAATTCATTCGTATGATCCATTCTAATTCATTCACATGAATGTATCCATTCTAATTCATTCGCACGATCCATTCTAATTCATTCGCACGATCCATTCTAATTCATTCATACAATCCATTCTACTTCTTTTGCACGAATGTATCCATTCTAATTCATTCGTACGATCCATTCTAATTCATTCGTACAATCCATTCTAATTCATTCGCACAATCCATTCTAATTCATTCACACTCATACGATCCATTCTAATTCATTCGCACGAATGTATCCGTTCTAATTCATTCGTACGATCCATTCTAATTCATTCTCACAATCTATTCTAATTCATTCGAACGATCCATTCTAAGTTATTCGTACGATCCATTCTAATTCATTCGCACGATCCATTCGCATTCACTCAAACGATCCATTCTAATTCATTCATATGATCCATTCTAATTCATTTGCACGAATGTATCCATTCTAATTCATTCGTACGATCCATTCTATTTCATTCGTACGATCCATTCTTACTCATTCGTACGATCCTTTCTAATTCATTCGCACGATCCATTCTAATTCATTCATACAATCCATTCTACTTCTTTTGCACGAATGTATCCATTCTAATTCTTTCGTACGATCCATTCTAATTCATTCGTACGATCCATTCTAATTCATTCGCACAATCCATTCTAATTCATTCACACTCATACGATCCATTCTAATTCATTCGCACGAATGTATCCGTTCTAATTCATTCGTACGATCCATTCTAATTCATTCGCACAATCTATTTTAATTCATTCGAACGATCCATTCTAAGTCATTCGTACGATCCATTCTAATTCATTCGCACGATCCATTCTAATTCATTCGTACGATCCATTCTATTTCATTCGTATGACCCATTCTAATTCATAAGTACGATCCATTCTAATTCATTCGCACGATCCATTCTAATTCATTCATACGAATCCATTCTATTTCATTCGTACGATCTATTCTATTTCATTCGTACAATCTATTCTAATTCATTCATACGATCCATTCTAATTCATTCGTACGATCCATTCTAATTCATTCGCACGCTATTCTAATTCATTCGTAGGATCCATTCTAATTCATTACTACGATCCATTCTAATTCATTCATACGATCCATTCTAATTCATTCGTACGATCCATTCTAATTCATTCGTACGATCCATGCTAATTCATTCGTACGATCCATTCTAATTCATGCGCACAATCTATTCTAATTCATTCGCACAATCCATTCTAATTCATTCGCACGAATGTATCCATTTTAATTCATTCGTACGATCCATTCTAATTCATTCGTACGATCCATTCTTACTCATTCGTACGATCCATTCTAATTCATTCGCACGATCCATTCTAATTCATTCATACAATCCATTCTACTTCTTTTGCACGAATGTATCCATTCTAATTCATTCGTACGATCCATTCTAATTCATTCGTACGATCCATTCTAATTCATTCGCACAATCCATTCTAATTCATTCACACTCATACGATCCATTCTAATTCATACCGTATGAATGAATTAGAATGGATCTGGATCGTGTATCCATTCTAATTCATTCGTACGATCCATTCTAATTCCTTCGTATGATCCATTCGAATTCAATCGCACGGATGTATCCATTCTGATTCATTCCTACGATCCATTCTTATTCATTCGTACGGTATGATTCATTCTAAACGATCCATTCTAATTCATTCGCACAATCATTCGTGCGAATGAATTAGAATGGATCGTATGAATGAATTAGAGTGGATACATTCGTACAAATGAATTAGAATGGATCGTACGAATGAATTAGAATGGATACATTCGTGCGAATGAATTAGAATGGATCGTATGAATGAATTAGATTGGATCGTATGAATGAATTAGAATGGATTGTATGAATTAGAATGGATACCTTCGTGCAAATGAAATAGAATGGATCGTACGAATGAATTAGAGTAGATTGTGCGAATGGATTAGAATGGATCATAGGATCGTACGAATGAATTAGAATGGATCATACGAATGAATTAGAATGGATTGTATGAATGAATTAGAATGGATCGTGCGAATGAATTAGAATGGATCGTACGAATGAAATAGAATGGATTCGCACGAATGTATCCATTCTAATTCATTCGTACGATCCATTCTAATTCATTCGTACAATCCATTCTAATACGAATAAATTAGAATGGATCGTACGAATGAATTAGAATGGATCGTATGAATGAATTAGAATGGATCGTGTGAATAAATTAGAATGGATCGTACAAATGAATTAGAATGGATCGAATAAATGAATTAGAATGGATCGTGCGAATGAATTAGAATGGATCGTACGAATGAAGTAGAATGGATCGTATGAATGAATTAGAATGGATCGTGCGAATGAATTAGAATGGATAGTATGAATGAATTAGAATGGATACCTTCGTGCAAATGAATTAGAATGGATCCTACAAATGAGTAAGAATGGATCGTACGAATGAAATAGAATGGATCGTATGAATAAATTTGAATGGATCGTGCGAATGAATTAGAATGGATCGTACGAATGAATTAGAATAGATTGTGCGAATGAATTAGAATGGATCATACGAATGAATTAGAATTGATCGTACGAATGAATTAGAATGGATCGTATGAATGAATTAGAATGGATCGTGCGAATGAATTAGAATGGATCGTACGAATGAATTAGAATGGATACATTCGTGCGAATCCATTCTATTCATTCGTACGATCCATTCTAATTCATTCATACGATCCATTCTAATTCATTCGTACGATCCATTCTAATTCATTCGTACGATCCATTCTAATTAATTCGTACGATCCATTCTAATTCATTCGCACAATCTATTCTAATTCATTCATACGATCCATTCTAATTCATTCGCATGATTCATTCTAATTCATTCATACGATCAATTCTATTTCATTCGTACGATCCATTCTTACTCATTCGTACGATCCATTCTAATTCATTTGCATGAAGGTATCCATTCTAATTCATTCGTACTATCCATTCTAATTCCTTCGTACGATCCATTCTAATTCCTTCGTACGATCCATTCTTATCGTACGATCCATTCTAATTCAATCCATTCTAATTCATTCATACGATCCATTCTAAGTCATTCGTACGATCCATTCTAATTTATTCGTACGATTCATTCTAATTCAATCCATTCTAATTCATTCGTACGATCCATTCTATTTCATTCGCACGATCCATTCTAATTCAATCGCACGATCCATTCTAATTCATTCATACGATCCATTCTAATTCATTCGTACGAATGAATTAGAATGGATCGTATGAATGAATTAGAATGGATTGAATTAGAATGAATCGTACGAATGAATTAGAATGAATCATACCGTACGAATGAATTAGAATGGATCATATGAAGGAATTAGAATGGATCGTATGAATGAATTAGAGTGGATACATTCGTACAAATGAATTAGAATAGATCGTACGAATGAATTAGAATGGATACATTCGTGCGAATGAATTAGAATGGATCGTATGAATGAATTAGATTGGATCGTATGAATGAATTAGAATGGATTGTATGAATTAGAATGGATACCTTCGTGCAAATGAAATAGAATGGATCGTACGAATGAATTAGAGTAGATTGTGCGAATGTATTAGAATGGATCATAGGATCGTACGAATGAATTAGAATGGATCGTACGAATGAATTAGAATGGATTGTATGAATGAATTAGAATGGATCGTGCGAATGAATTAGAATGGATCGTACGAATGAAATAGAACGGATTCGCACGAATGTATCCATTCTAATTCATTCGTACGATCCATACTAATTCATTCGTACAATCCATTCTAATACGAATAAATTAGAATGGATCGTACGAAAGAATTAGAATGGATCGTATTAATGAATTAGAATGGATGGTGCGAATGAATTAGAATGGATCGTACGAATGAATTAGAATTGATTGTGCGAATGAATTAGAAAGGATTGTACGAATGAATTAGAATGGATCGTACTAATGAATTAGAATGGATCGTATGAATGAATTAGAATGGATCGTGCGAATGAATTAGAATGGATCGTACGAATGAAATAGAATGGATCGTATGAATGAATTAGAATGGATCGTGCGAATGAATTAGAATGGATAGTATGAATGAATTAGAATGGATACCTTCGTGCAAATGAATTAGAATGGATCGTACGAATGAGTAAGAATGGATCGTACGAATGAAATAGAATGGATCGTATGAATGAATTAGAATGGATCGTGCGAATGAATTAGAATGGATCGTACAAATGAATCAGAATAGATTGTGCGAATGAATTAGAATGGATCGTACGAATGAATTAGAATGGATCGTACGAATGAATTAGAATGGATCGTGCAAATGAATTAGAATGGATCGTACAAATGAATTAGAATGGATACATTCGTGCGAATCCATTCTATTTCATTCGTACGATCCATTCTAATTCATTCATACGATCCATTCTAATTCATTCGTACTATCCATTCTAATTCATTCGTACGATCCATTCTAATTTATTCGCACAATCTATTCTAATTCATTTATACGATCCATTCTAATTCATTCGCACGATCCATTCTAATTCATTCATACGATCCATTCTATTTCATTCGTACGATCCATTCTTACTCATTCGTACGATCCATTCTAATTCATTTGCACGAAGGTTTCCATTCTAATTCATTCGTACTATCCATTCTAATTCCTTCGTACGATCCATTCTAATTCCTTCGTAGGATCCATTCTTATCGTACGATCCATTCTAATTCAATCCATTCTAATTCATTCGTACGATCCATTCTAGTTCATTCGTATGATCAATTCTAATTCATTCGTACGATTCATTCTAATTCAATCCATTCTAATTCATTCGTACGATCCATTCTATTTAATTCGCACGATCCATTCTAATTCATTCGCACGATCCATTCTAATTCATTCATACGATCTATTCTAATTCATTCGTACGAATGAATTAGAATGGATCGTATGAACGAATTAGAATGGATTGAATTAGAATGAATCGTACAAATGAATTAGAATGAATCATACCGTACGAATGAATTAGAATGGATCATATGAAGGAATTAGAATGGATCGTATGAATGAATTAGAGTGGATACATTCGTACAAATGAATTAGAATGGATCGTACGAATGAATTAGAATGGATACATTCGTGCGAATGAATTAGAATGGATCGTATGAATGAATTAGATTGGATCGTATGAATGAATTAGAATGGATTGTATGAATTATAATGGATACCTTCGTGCAAATGAAATAGAATAGATCGTACGAATGAATTAGAGTAGATTGTGCGAATGGATTAGAATGGATCATAGGATCGTACGAATGAATTAGAATGGATCATAGGATCGTACGAATGAATTAGAATGGATCGTACGAATGAATTAGAATGGATCGTATGAATGAATTAGAATGGATCGTGCGAATGAATTAGAATGGATCGTACGAATGAAATAGAATGGATTCGCACGAATGTATCCATTCTAATTAATTCGTACGATCAATTCTAATTCATTCGTACAATCCATTCTAATACGAATGAATTAGAATGGATCTTACGAATGAATTAGTATGGATCGTATGAATGAATTAGAATGGATCGTGCGAATGAATTAGAATGGATCGTACGAATGAATTAGAATAGATTGTGCGAATGAATTAGAATGGATCGTACGAATGAATTAGAATGGATCGTACGAATGAATTAGAATGGATCGTATGAATGAATTAGAATGGATCGTGTGAATGAATTAGAATGGATCGTACGAATGAAATAGAATGGATCGTATGAATGAATTAGAATGGATCGTGCGAATGAATTAGAATGGATAGTACGAATGAATTAGAATGGATACCTTCGTGCAAATGAATTAGAATGGATCGTACGAATGAGTAAGAATGGATCGTACGAATGAAATAGAAGGGATCGTATGAATGAATTAGAATAGATCGTGCGAATGAATTAGAATGGATCGTACGAATGAATTAGAATAGATTGTGCGAATGAATTAGAATGGATCGTACGAATGAATTAGAATGGATCGTACGAATGAATTAGAATGGGTCGTATGAATGAATTAGATTGGATCGTGCGAATGAATTAGATTGGATCATACGAATGAATTAGAATGGATACATTCGTGCGAATCCATTCTATTTCATTCGTACAATCCATTCTAATTCATTCATACGATCCATTCTAATTCATTCGTACGATCCATTCTAATTCATTCGTACGATCCATTCTAATTCATTCGCACAATCTTTTCTAATTCATTCGTACGATCCATTCTAATTCATTTGCACGATCCATTCTAATTCATTCATACGATCCATTCTATTTCATTCGTACGATCCATTCTTACTCATTCGTACGATCCATTCTAATTCATTTGCACGAAGGTTTCCATTCTAATTCATTCGTACTATCCATTCTAATTCCTTCGTACGATCCATTCTAATTCCTTCGTACGATCCATTCTTATCATACGATCCATTCTAATTCAATCCATTCTAATTCATTCGTACGATCCATTCTAATTCATTTGTACGATCAATTCTAATTCATTCGTACGATTCATTCTAATTCAATCCATTCTAATTCATTCGTACGATCCATTCTATTTCATTCGCACGATCCATTCTAATTCATTCGCACGATCCATTCTAATTCATTCATACGATCTATTCTAATTCATTCGTACGAATGAATTAGAATGGATCGTATGAACGAATTAGAATGGATTGAATTAGAATGAATCGTACGAATGAATTAGAATGAATCATACCGTACGAAAGAATTAGAATGTATCATATGAAGGAATTAGAATGGATCGTATGAATGAATTAGAGTGGATACATTCGTACAAATGAATTAGAATGGATCGTACAAATTTATTAGAATGGATACATTCGTGCGAATGAATTAGAATGGATCGTATGAATGAATTAGATTGGATCGTATGAATGAATTAGAATGGATTGTATGAATTATAATGGATACCTTCGTGCAAATGAAATAGAATGGATCGTACGAATGAATTAGAGTAGATTGTGCGAATGGATTAGAATGGATCATAGGATCGTACGAATGAATTAGAATGGATCGTACGAATGAATTAGAATGGATCGTATGAATGAATTAGAATGGATCGTGCGAATGAATTAGAATGGATCGTACGAATGAAATAGAATGGATTCGCACGAATGTATCCATTCTAATTCATTCGTACGATCCATTCTAATTCATTCGTACAATCCATTCTAATACGAATGAATTAGAATGGATTGTACGAATGAATTAGTATGGATCGTATGAATGAATTAGAATGGATCGTGCGAATGAATTAGAATGGATCGTACGAATGAATTAGAATAGATTGTGCGAATGAATTAGAATGGATCGTACGAATGAATTAGAATGGATCGTACGAATGAATTAGAATGGATCGTATTAATGAATTAGAATGGATCGTGTGAATGAATTAGAATGGATCGTACGAATGAAATAGAATGGATCGTATGAATGAATTAGAATGGATCGTGCGAATGAATTAGAATGGATAGTACGAATGAATTAGAATGGATACCTTCGTGCAAATGAATTAGAATGGATCGTACGAATGAGTAAGAATGGATCGTACGAATGAAATAGAATGGATCGTATGAATGAATTAGAATGGATCGTGCGAATGAATTAGAATGGATCGTACGAATGAATTAGAATAGATTGTGCGAATGAATTAGAATGGATCGTACGAATGAATTAGAATGGATCGTACGTATGAATTAGAATGGATCGTATGAATGAATTAGAATGGATCGTGCGAATGAATTAGATTGGATCGTACGAATGAATTAGAATGGATACATTCGTGCGAATCCATTCTATTTCATTCGTACGATCCATTCTAATTCATTCGCACGATCCATTCTAATTCATTCGTACGATCCATTCTAATTAATTCGTACGATCCATTCTAATTCATTCGTACGATCCATTCTAATTCATTCGCACAATCTTTTCTAATTCATTCGTACGATCCATTCTAATTCATTCGCACGATCCATTCTAATTCATTCATACGATCCATTCTATTTCATTCGTACGATCCATTCTTACTCATTCGTACGATCCATTCTAATTTATTTGCACGAAGGTATCCATTCTAATTCATTCGTACTATCTATTCTAATTCCTTCGTATGATCCATTCTAATTCCTTCGTACGATCCATTCTTATCGTACGATCCATTCTAATTCAATCCATTCTAATTCATTCGCACGATCCATTCTAATTCATTCGTACGATCCATTCTAATTCATTCGTACGATTCATTCTAATTCAATCCATTCTAATTCATTCGTACGATCCATTCTATTTCATTCGCACGATCCATTCTAATTCATTCGCACGATCCATTCTAATTCATTCATACGATCCATTCTAATTCATTCGTACGAATGAATTAGAATGGATCGTATGAATGAATTAGAATGGATTGAATTAGAATGAATCGTATGAATGAATTAGAATGAATCATACCGTACGAATGAATTAGAATGGATCATACGAAGGAATTAGAATGAATCGTACGAATGAATTAGAATGGATCGTACGAATGAATTAGAATGGATTGTACGAATGAAATAGAATAGATCGTACGAATGAATTAGAATGGATCGTATGCATGAATTAGAATGGATCGTGCGAATGAATTAGAATGGATCGTACGAATGAATACGAATGGATCGAACGAATGAATTAGAATGGATTCATTCGTGCGAATGAATTAGAATGGATCGTACGAATGTGTAAGATTGGATCGTACGAATGAATTAGAATGGATTGAATTAGAATGAATCGTACGAATGAATTAGAATGGATCGTACGAATGAATTAGAATGGATCGTCCGAATGATTAGAATGGATTGAATTAGAATGGATCATACTAATGAATTAGAATAGATTGTACGAATGAATTAG
The DNA here is from genome assembly GCA_947650365.1 of Chamaelirium japonicum. NCBI lineage: Eukaryota > Viridiplantae > Streptophyta > Magnoliopsida > Liliales > Melanthiaceae > Chamaelirium > Chamaelirium japonicum. Next base: position 466,174 of record OX393559.1, on the reverse strand, counting down.
AATGGATCGTACGAATGAATTAGAATAGATTGTGCTAATGAATTAGAATGGAACGTACGAATGAATTAGAATGGATCGTAGAATGGATCGTACGAATGAATTAGAATGGATCGTGCGAATAAATTAGAATGGATCGTATGAATGAATTAGAATGGATCGTGCGAATGAATTAGAATGGATCGTATGAATGAATTAGAATGGATCGTGCGAATGAATTAGAATGGATCGTACGAATGAATTAGAATGGATCGTATGAATGAATTAGAATAGATTGTACGAATGAAATAGAATAGATCGTACGAATGAAATAGAATGGATTCGTATGAATGAATTAGAATGGATCGTGCGAATGAATTAGAATGGATCATACGAATGAATTAGAAAAGATTGTGCGAATGAATTAGAATGGATCGTACGAATGAATTAGAATGGATCGTACGAATGAATTAGAATAGATTGTGCGAATGAATTAGAATGGATCGTACGAATGAATTAGAATTGATCGTACGAATGAATTAGAATGGATCGTATGGATGAATTAGAATGGATCGTGCAAATGAATTAGAATGGATCGTACGAATGAAATAGAATGGATTCGCACGAATGTATCCGAATGGATCGTACGAAGGAATTAGAATGGATCGTACGAAGGAATTAGAATGGATAGTACGAATGAATTAGAATGGATACCTTCGTGCAAATGAATTAGAATGGATCGTACGAATGAGTAAGAATGGATCGTATGAATGAAATAGAATGGATCGTATTAATGAATTAGAATGGATCGTGCGAATGAATTAGAATGGATCGTACGAATGAATTAGAATAGATTGTGCGAATGAATTAGAATGGATCGTACGAATGAATTAGAATGGATCGTATGCATGAATTAGAATGGATCGTGCGAATGAATTGGAATGGATCGTACGAATGAATTAGAATGGATCGTACGAAGGAATTTGAATGGATCGTATGAATGAATTAGAATGGATCGTGCGAATGAATTAGAATAGATCGTACGAATGAAATAGAATGGATTCGCACGAATGTATGCATTCTAATTCATTCATACGATCCATTCTAATTCATTCATACGATCCATTCTATTTCATTCGTACGATCCATTCTTACTCATTCGTACGATCCATTCTAATTCATTTGCATGAAGGCATCCATTCTAATTCATTCCTACTATCCATTCTAATTCCTTCGTACGATCCATTCTAATTCCTTTGTACGATCCATTCTAATTCATTCGTAAGATCCATTCTAATTCATTCGTACGATCCATTCTAATTCCTTCGTATGATTCATTATAATTCATTCGTACGGTATGATTCATTCTTATTCATTCGTACGATTCATTCTAATTCAATCCATTCTAATTCATTCGTACGATCCATTCTAATTCATTCGTACGATCCATTCTAATTCATTCGTACGATTCATTCTAATTCAATCCATTCTAATTCATTCGTACGATCCATTCTTACTTATTCGTACGATCCATTCTAATTCATTCACAGGAATGAATCCATTATAATTCATTCGTATGATCCATTCTAATTCATTCGCATGAATGTATCCATTCTAATTCATTCGTACGATCCATTCTATCTCATTCGTACAATCCATTATATTTCATTCGTACGATCCATTCTAATTCATTCGCACGATCCATTCTAATTCATTCGCATGATCCATTCTAATTCATTCGTACGATCGATTCTAATTCATTCATACGATCCATTCTAATTCATTCACACGAATGTATCCATTCTAATTCATTCGTACGATCCATTCTAATTCATTTGTACGATCCATTCTAATTCATTCATACGATCCATTCTAATTCATTCGTACGATCTATTCTATTTCATTCGTACAATCCTTTCTTACTCAATCGTATGATCCATTCTAATCCATTCGCACAATCTATTCTAATTTATTCGTACGATGCATTCTATTTCATTCGTACGATCCATTCTAATTCATACGATCCATTCTATTTCATTCATACGATCCATTTTAATTCATTCGCACGATCCATTCTAATTCATTCATACGATCCATTCTAATTCATTTATACGATCCATTTTAATTCATTCGCACAATCTATTCTAATTCATTCGTACGATCAATTCTAATTCATTAGCATGATCCATTCTAATTCATTCGTACGATCTATTCTATTTCATTCGTACAATCCATTCTAACTCAATCGTATGATCCATTCTAATTCATTCGCACGAATGAATCCATTCTAATTCATTCTAATTCAGTCGTACAATCCTTTCTTACTCAATCGTATGACCCATTCTAATCCATTCGCACAATCTATTCTACTTCATTCGCACGATCCATTCTAATTCATTCGCAGGATCCATTCTAATTCATTCGTACGATCGATTCTAACTCATTCATATGATCCATTCTAATTCATTCGCACGAATGTATCCATTCTAATCCATTCGTACGATCCATTCTAATTCATTCGCACGATCCATTCTAATTCATTCATACGATCCATTCTATTTCATTCGTACGATCCATTCTTACTAATTCGTACGATCCATCCTAATTCATTTGCACGAAGGTATCCATTCTAATTCATTCGTACTATCCATTCTAATTCCTTCGTACGATCCATTCTAATTCATTCGTACGATCCATTCTAATTCATTCGTACGATCCATTCTAATTCCTTCGTACGATCCATTCTAATTCATTCGTACGATCCATTCTAATTCATTCGTACGATCCATTCTAATTCCTTCGTATGATCCACTCTAATTCATTCGCACGATCCATTCTCCATTCTAATTCCTTCGTACGATCCATTCTAATTCCTTCGTATCCATTCTAATTCACTCATACGATCCATTCTAATTCATTCATACGATCCATTCTAATTCATTCGCACGATCCATTCTAATTCATTCATACAATCCATTCTAATTCATTCGTACGATCCATTCTAATTCATTCATACATGTACGAATGAATTAGAATGGATACATTCGTGCGAATGAATTAGAATGGATCGTATGAATGAATTAGATTGGATCGTATGCATGAATTAGAATGAATCGTGCAAATGAATTAGAATGGATCAAACGAATGAATTAGAATGGATCGTACGAATGAATTAGAATGGATCGTACGAATGAATTAGAATTGATCATACGAAGGAATTAGAATGGATTGTACGAAGGAATTAGAATGGATAGTACGAATGAATTAGAATGGATAGTACGAATGAATTAGAATGGATACCTTCGTGCAAATGAATTAGAATGGATCGTGCGAATGAATTAGAATGGATCGTGCGAATGAATTAGAATGGATCGTGCGAATGAATTAGAATGGATCGTACGAATGAATTAGAATGGATACATTCGTGCAAAAGAATTAGAATGGATTGTATGAATGAATTAGAATGGATCGTGCGAATGAATTAGAATGGATCGTGCGAATGAATTAGAATGGATCGTACGAATGAATTAGAATGGATCGTACGAATGAATTAGAATGGATCGTACGAATGAATTAGAAAGGATCGTATGAATGAATTAGAATAGATCGTACGAATGAATTAAAATGGATCGTACGAAGGAATTAGAATGGATCATGCGAATGAATTAGAATAGATCATACGAATGAATTAGAATGGATCTTACGAATGAATTAGAATGGATACATTCGTCCAAAAGAATTAGAATGGATTGTATGAATGAATTAGAATGGATCGTTTGAGTGAATGCGAATGGATCGTGCGAATGAATTAGAATGGATTGTACGAATGAATTAGAATGGATCGTACAAATGAATTAGAATGGATACATTCGTGCGAATCCATTCTATTTCATTCGTACGATCCATTCTAATTCATTCGCACGATCCATTCTAATTCATTCTTACGATCCATTCTAATTCATTCGTACGATCCATTCGAATTCATTCGTACGATCCATTCTAATTCATTCGTACGATCCATTCTAATTCATTCGCATAATCTATTTTAATTCATTCGAACGATCCATTCTAATTCATTCGTACGATCCATTCTAATTCAATCGCACGATCCATTCTAATTCCTTCGTACGATCCATTCTAATTCCTTCGTATGATCCATTCTAATTCCTTCGTACGATCCATTCTAATTCATTCGTACGATCCATTCTAATTCATTCATACGATCCATTCTAATTCATTCGTATGTTCCATTCTAATTCATTCGCACGAATGTATCCATTCTAATTCATTCGTACAATCCATTCTTACTCATTCGTAATGAATTAGAATGGATACATTCGTGCAAAAGAATTAGAATGGATTGTATGAATGAATTAAAATGGATCGTGAAAATGAATTAGAATGGATTGTGCGAATGAATTAGAATGGATCATACAAATGAATTAGAATAGATCGTACGTATGAATTAGAATGGATACATTCGTGCGAATGAATTAGAATGGATCGTATGAATGAATTAGATTGGATCGTACGAATGAATTAGAATGGATTGTATGAATTAGAATGGATACCTTCGTGCAAATGAAATAGAATGGATCGTACGAATAAATTAGAGTAGATTGTGCGAATGGATTAGAATGGATCATACGATTGAGTAAGAATGGATTGTACGAATGAAATAGAATAGATCGTACGAATGAATTAGAATGGATCGTACGAATGAATTAGAATGGATCGTTCGAATGAATTAGAATAGATTGTGCGAATGAATTAGAATGGATCGTACGAATGAATTAGAATGGATCGTACGAATGAATTAGAATGGATCGTACGAATGAATTAGAATGGATCATGCGAATGAATTAGAATGGATCGTACGAATGAAATAGAATGGATTCGCATGAATGTATCCATTCTAATTCATTCGTACGATCCATTCTAATTCATTCGTACAATCTGTTTGGGGGATTTTTAACTGGTCCTTGCGAGCCACCTGTAAGACCAAGCAAAGAAAAACGTGAGAACGGCTGGCTCCTTCAGGAGCGCAGACCCTCCGACGCTCAAGTCAGTTATGATAGCACAACGGTGAGCTGTTGTATACCAAAGTGGTAGTGAAAGGGATTTCGAACCTGTACTTTGGAGCCTGGGGGTGTGCATTTATAGATATTGGCGACCTATCGGGGTGTGATGTGTGGCAGCTATTTCCGGCACCTTCTAGGCCTCCCACGTGCTGGCTCGAGTGGGTCTGACAGTCCTTGGTACTTGGGCCCCTGACATTCTTTGTCGTCTAGCCCGTCTGACGAAGTAGTGGGGGACAGCAACTGCTGTCCTATCGCTGCCAGGGGAATCTTCTAGAATGTTCAAGTCTGGGAGGTCTCAAACCGACTCCGATGGGCTTCCGTGGACTGCAATCGTCCACGTAGCCTCAGTGGGTTCTCGACACCTGGTAATCTTTATGCTGCTCTTTCTGAGGGGCGACCTCTAGGGGGAAGCGAGGGCGAGCTCGCCTGGCACTGCTCCGTCCTTTCGCCCATATCTATCAAGAGTCGGACCTCGCGGGAGCAACCTCTTCGATAAACAGGGGTCGGGGCGAGCTTGGGCGAGCTCCAGAGGGAGCTTAGGCGAGCTCCTGAGAGAGCTTGGGCGAGCTCCTGAGCGAGCTTGGCGAGCTCCTGAGAGAGCTTGGCGAGCTCCTGAGAGAGCTTAGGCGAGCTCCTGAACGAGCTTGACGAGCTCCTGAGAGAGCTTAGGAGAGCTCCTGAACAAGCTCTGCGAGCTCCTGAGAGAGCTTAGGCGAGCTCCTGAACGAGCTTTGGCGAGCTCCCGAGCGAGCTCTTTGCCTAGGGCCCCTTCAGCCCAATGTGGATCTCGCTCCCTGCGAGCTATGAAGCGAGCTCCTCGCGAGTTTGGGGGCGAGCTGGACTCAGATACAAGGTGTCCATCCAGCTCCCTGTGGGGGCGAGCTCCTGATGGGCTGAGAGGGCGAGCTCCTGAGCGAACTTGGGCGAGCTCCTCTCAATGTGGGGCGAGCTCCTTGCGAGCTGGGGGGGCGAGCTCCTTGCGAGCTGGAGGGCGAGCTCCTTGCGAGCTGGAAAGGGGGCACACTCGGCTTCCGAGGGTTCCAACTCCTGGACGGGCTCCCTCGAGAACTCTATCTCAGGTGTGTTTGCAAGGCTATCCAAGATACGTGGTTTTTGACTACCCCCAACATTACCCCTCCTGAGGGAGTGATCGAGGAAACTCGACGCTTGCTCAGGAGTCTTAGCGAGCTCTTACCCCTTGTAATGTGCCTGATATCAATGTCTGCTGCAACAGTTTCCTGGCGGGCTAGGGATGGTAGCCACGGGCGGTCTGTGTCGAGAGCTTTGACTGCCAGTTTGTCACAAACGCTGGGCGGGCCGGGAGCGCCAGCCTCGAGCGATCTCCTTCCGGTGCAAGCTTGTCACACGCGGTCAGGGTCGGTCGTCGGGCGAGCTGCGGGCACCAGCCGTGGGCGGTCTGCGTCGAGAGCTTTGACTGTGAGTATTCCAGAAACGCTGGGCGGACCGAGAGCGTCAGCCTCGAGCGATCTCCTTCCAGTGCGAGCTTGTCACACGGGTCAGGGTCGGCATCGGGCGAGCTGCGGGCACCAGCCGTGGGCGGCCTGCGTCGAGTGTTTTGACTCCCAGTATTTCACAAACGCTGGGCGGTCCGGGAGCGTCAGCCACGGGCGATCTCCCTCCGATGCGAGCTTGTCCCATGCAGTCAGGGTCCGCCTCGAGCGAGCTGCGGGCACCTGCCGCGAGCGGTCTTGTGACTTGGGTATCGCACCAAATCTCCAACGGTCGTTTCACCTTAAATGCGGCGCGGGGCTCAATGCTGATACAGCGAATCTCATCATGAGATCCCGATCGGCGCGAGACACGTGTCTCCTCCTCATTCGCTCTTTTCTGTGTCAGTAAAGGACAGTGTCCGCGCCGGCGCAGCCTTTTCCACGCGTGGCCCACGTGGCGCTTGACGATTGGAAAGAAGCGAGCTGTCGCTTTGTCTGTCGTCACGTCGCCTCGCCGGGCGCGCTCGGGCATTAACTGCGGATCGATTCACCTGTCTCTCACTCGCCTATAAATAGGGGATGGGGGGCGATTTTTACTGTCGCGTGAAAACAGCTCCCCCTTCTCTCCAGCTCGCTCTTTCTTCCCTGCTTTCAGCTCGCCTTTGCTTTTCTGCTCTGATGGCCTCCGCTTCTGACGTTGCTGCTGCTGTTGCCGCCGCTGCTGCCGCCGCCCAAGCCTCTGAGCCCGCCGCTGAGAGGGCGGTGGTTTGGCTGCAGAACCCGATCGGGGTGCCCGTCGGGGACAGTATCCAGGCGGCGATCGATCTCCCTCGGGAGATCCTCGTCACCGAGATGCAACTCTCGGGGAGGCCGCCCCAGGGCACAGTAGCTTCTGTCGGGCTGTTGTGGTCCGGGCTACGGTTCCCCCTGAGTCATCTTGCCGGGGAGCTCCTTGAGTTGACGGGGCTTTGCCCCGCCCAACTCTCAGGAAACTCCTGGGGGATACTCTACGGGTTGTCCCAGCTGGAGACCGCTCTGAAGGCGAGGATCCCACTGAGCTACTTGCTCAAAAAGTGGCTCCTCAAGCCCTCGCCGGTCTTCAGTACCGTGGGCTGCGGCTACTTCTACCTTGCCGGGCGGCCTGGCGAGGTGCTTCCCTTCTCCACCGTCGAGAGCAAGGACCGCCACTGGAAGGACTATCCCTTCGTGGTGGTCGGCAACTGGCGTGGGCGGCACAGCGGAGTCCCGGCTCACCCCAGGGTTCCCCCGACGGCGGTCTTTCGGGAGATCTCCTTCTACAAGGCGGGGAAGAAGAAGTGCATCGCTCCCGATCGGGAGCGATCTTTGGACGAGGCGTTCCTCCACTACCTCGGTGGGCGGACTCCAGAGAAGATCACCGCTCCCGACTTCACCTTTCAGCTGAAGGACGGGAAGACCGGCGCTATTCTGCTGAAGCAGAAGACCGTCCGGAAGAAGAAGGAGGAGGAGGTCGGCGCTATTCCGCCGATGCAGAACGCCCCTCCTCCCTCCAAAGGGGCCAACCAAGGGGCAGGGAGCTCCGGAGGCAACCCCCGCAAGAAGGTGGTCCGGAGGCGGGCCTCGCCCATCCGCCTCAACGACCCCGACACCATGGAGATGCTCCGCCAGGGTGAAGCCTCTGCTCCTCCGCAACCTCCTCGCCCGGACGCCGGCCCAGGTCAGCCTCCTGCCCCAACTCCCATTGTCCGCCGCAAGATCCAGATTGTTGAGCCCGACGACCCAAACATCGACCTCCCGCTAACCATGGCGGAAGTCGAATCCGGGATGGCCCAGATATTAATGGGCTATTTCCCGGGCGATCTGACCGTCCCTCTTCGTGTAGCAGTGCTGACGCCGGAGATGAAGGCCCGCGGGAAGAAGAAGGCCAAGCGCGCGGGGCCCGTGCCTTCTAACGTCCAGGCGGAGCAGCGGCGGAAAGCGCTGGAGGAGGCGGGCTTGGACTCGGAGCCCAGTTGGACGGACTCTGCGGAGGAGGCAACAGGCTCCGAGGAGGAAGTGCCCGCCCCTCAAGCTCTTCGGGCGGAGCCTATCGCTCCCGCCCAAGTGGAGAAGCCCGCAGCTGCATCAGCTCCCGCACCAGAGGTGGGACCGAGCGGGTAGGAGCTTCCACCTCCCGCCGGCGGGACAGGGGTCCAGCAGGGCGAATCCGACGCCGTCGCTGCGACCTCCTTGCCGGCGTCGGCTCCACCTCCCGCGGCCTCTACACCGGTGGCCGCTCCAGCTCCCGCCCCTCCGGCCTCACCTCCTGCAGAAGGCCAGGAAGGAGCGGGCTCCCAGCAGGGCTTAGGGGACCTGGTCTACACGTCCCCTAGCCTTGTAGACATTGGCTCCGATTCCGAGTCCTTTAGCTCGGAGTCGGAGGCCAAGGGGGCCACGGCGGACCCTCCGAGCCCGCCAGGAGCCGAAGCTCGCCCGGGGGAGGTGATAGCCCTCACTCCTCCCGGCATGCCCCCTCCTTCCGGAGCTCCCGGTGGTCCCAGCGCGGGCTCCTCTGCGGAGGAGGGGAGGGCGCCCCACTACGTGCGGCAGCTGCTGGGCCGCAACGTTTTCACACGAGCTCCCTTCGCTTCCATAAGCGAGCGCCTGGCCGAGGTACGCTCCGCACCTGTCTGGATAAATTTTAGTCTCAATTCTTGCTAACCTTTTCACCTTCCTTATGCAGGCGGAGAAGCAGAGCCAGGCGCTGGCCGCGGAGGTCGCTGGGGCCGGGAAGGCGCTGGCCGCCTTGTTCGATGATTCCCTTCGGGGGTCCGAGCGCAAGGTGGACGAGCACATCCACGAGCTTCAGCGAGCCAAGGGCTCCGAGGAGCTGAGGGCGGAGTCGGAGGCACTGCACCGCAGGGTCAAAACCCTGGCATCAGGCCTCGCTATGGCCGAAGTAGCCAAAGGCCTGTCCGCTACCGCCCTCCTCAAGGCTAAGGCGGAGCGAGACGAAGCTGTGTCCGCCCGGGAGGTCGCGCAGCGGGAGGCGGCTCAACTTCAAGGCGAGGTCGCTGCTCTAAAGACGGAGATCGCTGCCTTGAAGGAGACACACGCCAATGGCCTTCGGGCTCAGCAAGGTCGCCTCCAAGCCCAACTGGACGATCTCCTCAAGAAAGGCGCCCTGGCCGCTGTGGAGAAATACAAGACCGAAAGGTCGAAGAAGCGGCGCCGAGGGGACGACAGTGGAGCAGAGACAAGCAAGCCTTGAGCTCGCAGCCTTGTAACCGTTTTTGTAATTTTTTGTCAATCAATGAAATTTTTATCTTTTTGAGCTCGTCCATGCGTTCCTTTCTTTCTCTGTGTCGCTCATGAGTCCGCTTTAGGAGTTTCGCAGCGATCTCGAGAGTGATACCCCGGGCGAGGCAGCTAATTCGATTCAACCTTTTTATTTTAAAGTATATGCAAACGAAAACCTCGGTATGCTCGCAAAAACTCAAGTCTCTGAGCCCGGAAAACGTTTAAGCGAAACAAAAGACTTCGAAAACTTCCCTACACTTAGAGACTTAAACCATTTTTATTTTAAAAGGAAACTAATAAGTGCTAGCTGCCCCCTACTCGGTTAATTTCTCTCGATGATCCTGTTCGGCGGGCTCGCCCTTCGAGGGGTACGCCCACGCCAGGATGCTTCCGTTCAGGGCAGGTGAACGCGAAGGATCCTGGTTAGGTTTAGAGTCCACTTGGCAGCGGACTTCCCTGGGAAGCTCAAGGTCGCCCATTGGCTACCTCTGAGGATCCCGGTCTTGCTTTAAGTCCGCACAACGGCGGACTGCCCCGGGAAGCTCAAGGTCGCCCACTGGCTGCCTCTGAGGATCCCTATCTTGCTTTAAGTCCGCACAACGGCGGACTGCCCCGGGATGCTCAAGGTCGCCCACTGGCTGCCTCTGAGGATCCCGGTCTTGCTTTAAGTCCGCACAAAGGCGGACTACCCCGGGATGCTCAAGGTCGCCCACTGGCTGCCTCTGAGGATCCCGGTCTTGCTTTAAGTCCGCACAACGGCGGACTGCCCCGGGATGCTCAAGGTCGCCCACTGGCTGCCTCTGAGGATCCCGGTCTTGCTTTAAGTCCGCACAACGGCGGACTACTTTGTAGATCAAGCGAGCTCTTGCTGCAGCGATCTTCCGAGTGGAATTCTTTGTTGAAAACCCCATCATTCATTCATAACCTCTTCAAAAGATAATTTACAAAAATTCCCTTAGGCATAAAACTTGCGAAGGTGCAAAGCATTCCAAGGTCGCTCTGACAGGTCGCCTTCAGCGGTCATCAACTGGTAAGCCCCCTGGCCTCGCGCTTCGCGTATTATGTAGGGGCCTTCCCAGTTTGCCGCGAGCTTTCCTGCATTAGGTTCTTGAGTGTTTGCGAACACCTTTCTCATTACCATGTCCCCGGCTTTGAATGCCCGATGGCGGACTCTTTTGTTGTAAGCGCGCTTCATTTCTTGTCTGTACCCGGCGAGGTGTAGATTCGCGCGCTCTCGTCTTTCTTCAAGCTGATCGAGGGAGTCAGTGAGCAGAGCATCATTATCGACCTCATCTGCAGCGAGCTTTCTTTCAGTGGGTAGCTCGGCCTCGACGGGTAGCACAGCTTCATACCCGTAAGTCAGGCTGAAAGGCGATTCGTTGGTCGAGCGACGTGGAGTGGTGCGATAGGCCCATAGCACGCCATCGAGCTCCTGCTCCCACAGTCCCTTCTTTCCTTCCAACCTTTTCTTGAGGTTGTCTAGGATTACGCGGTTCGTAACTTCAGCCTGCCCGTTGCTTTGGGGGTACCTTGGGGACGAGAACCTTAGGTCGACCCCATATTCAATACAAAAGCTTCTGATCAAGCGATTGTCGAACTAGCGACCATTGTCGGTGATGAGCACTCGCGGCAGCCCAAAGCGGCAGAAGATGTTCTTCCAGAGGAAATCCTTTACTTGCTTCTCACCAATCTTAGCTAGCGGGACCGCTTCCACCCACTTGGTGAAGTAGTCTGTTGCTACTAAGATGAATTTTTTCTGTCGGGCTGACACAGGGAAAGGTCCCACAATGTCCAACCCCCATTGCTGGAAAGGCCAGGGGCTCGCCAGAGGGTGCAATTCTTCTGCGGGCATGTGAATTGTCGGGGCGTGCTTCTGGCATTGGATGCACCCCTGGACGAACTTCAAAGCGTCTTGCTCCAGAGTGGGCCACCAGTACCCTTGCCTCCGTACTTTTGCTGTTAGAGACCGCCCACCAGCGTGGTTTCCCAGATCGCCAGAATGAATGCCATTCAGAACTTCTTCGGTTTCCGGGCTCTCGATGCAGCGAAGGTTTGGCCCGCCAAAAGATCTTCGAAAAAGGCGATCCCAGCGAATGAGATAGCGCCCAGCGCATTTCTCCACTCGCCGGGCTTCCTCTCTACCCTCTGGAAGCTCGCCATTCTGAAGAAAACGAAGAATGGGAGCGATCCACTCGCCAGGAGATACGTCGGTAGAAACTTGGTTAACTGCGGGCTCCGCCAGCTGGAGCCGAGATTGATTTTGGACATCAATGAGAATCTGGCGAGCTTCCGTTGTTCCGAGTAGGGAGGCGGCGTTTGCCAAGGCATCAGCTCGCCTATTATCGGCTCGCGGAATTTGTTCGAAAGAGATTTTTTCGAATTCCGCAGCCTTCCCTTTCACCAGATCTACGTAGCCCGCCATTCGTGCATCCCGAGAGGCGTACTCCCCAATAATTTGGCTAATAACTAGCTGGGAATCACTAAAGACTTTCAAGCGTTTGGCGCCTACCTCTTGAGCGAGCTCCAGACCAGCCAGCAACGCCTCGTATTCCGCTTCATTGTTGGTTGCAGCGAAATCTAGCTGGACTGATTTCTCAAGTAGCATCTCCTGGGCGATCAGTGCGACCCCAATCCCAGCCCTAAAGCGTTGGAGGATCCGTCGACGAACAATTCCCAGCCCGCCGCGTCTGGACGCTTAGTTGGAGGACGCTCGCCTCGGTTGTCCAAGAACCTCGCCTTCCCAGGGTGTGCCTCAGTTGGCTCATCCTTCTGGTACTGGACTGGTTCTTCTATGGGGAAGTCCGCCAAGAAATCGGCAAGAGCCTGCCCTTTGATAGCAACTCGAGGGATATACTCCAAACCATAGGCTGCGAGCTCGGCCGACCACCGATACAGCCTGCCGGCTACTGAAGGCCTGGAGAGCGCGCTCTTCAGGGGGTGCTCTGTGATGACTCTGACGGCGTGCACTAAGAAGTAGGGGTGAAGCTTCCTCGCGGTAAGGACCAAGGCCAATGCGACCTTCTCGATTGGTCGATACCGAAGCTCGGTAGGAAGCATCGTGTGGCTCACAAAGTAGACAGGCCGTTCTACCTTTGCTTCTTCCACTACCAGGACCCCGCTTACTGCATTCTCCGTGACCGCGAGATACACGCCAAGATCGGCGCCATCTTTTGGTACCGCTAGGATCGGCGGGCTCGCCAGATAGTCCTTTATCTTCTGAAAGGCGCGTTCACATTCTTCATCCCAACAAATGCTCTCTCCTTTCCGCAGCAGCTCGAAAAGAGGTCGGCAGTTGTCTGAGGATTTGGATATAAACCGATTGAGCACGGCGATTCGTCCGCTCAATCTCTGGACTTCCTGTCGGGTCCTTGGTGTGGGCATTTCGACGAGTGCTCGGATTTGCCCAGGGTCGGCCTCGATCCCCCTGTGGGTGACCAGGTACCCGAGGAATTTCCCCGAAGTCACCCCGAATGCGCACTTCGCCGGGTTCAGCCTCATTCGGTATTTTCTCAGTATTTCGAAGGCTTCGCGGAGATCGGCGACATGCCCTTCTCGCTCCCGACTCTTCACCAAGAGGTCGTCTACGTAAACTTCGACGCTTCTGCCGATCTGATCTTTGAACATCTGAGTGACTAACCTCTGGTAGGTCGCTCCAGCGTTCTTAAGTCCGAACCGCATCACTTGATAGCAGTATACCTTCTGGTAGCTCGCTCCGGAGTAGAAAGCGGTCTTCTCCTGATCTTCGGGGTGGAGGGGTATCTGGTTATACCCTGAGTATCCATCCATAAAGGATAGAGCCCGGAACCCGACAGCTGCGTCGACCAGTGCTCCTATCCGCGGAAGAGGAAAACCGTCCTTCGGGCATGCCTTATTGAGGTCGGAGAAGTCAATGCACACTCTGACCGCCCCGCTCTTCTTAGGCACCGCCACGATGTTGGAGATCCACTCGGGGAAGTGAGCCTCGCGTATGAAGCCAGCTCACTCTAGCTTGTCTATCTCGGCCGCCACTGCGATGGATTTTGCGGCAGGTATGTGCCGAGCTTTCTGTTTGACCGGCGGGAACTCCTTCACGGTGTGCAGACGATGACAGGCGACCTCCGGGTCAATCCTTGGCATGTCCACGAAGCTCCAGGCGAATACGTCGCGGTATTTCCTGAGCAAGTCGGTTATGGCCAGGACCTCGCCCTTGGTTAACGAGGTCCCGAGACTAACAATTCTCGGCCCTTCTACGCCGCCAATGTCGATCTCTTGCAGTGGTTCGGCAACTGGAAAGCTTCCTTTCCTGGGGGTTGTCAGGCGACCTTCCTCCAACTTAAGATCCACACCGCTCCCACCCGGGGATGGAGCAGGGGACTTAGGCGAGGAGGTCCCCAGCGGACTCCCCAGGAGCTCGCTCGTAGCTGGCGGTAATTGCTAGGAGGGTGCGGGCCTTTTGGCCTCGGCGACCTCCATATCCATGAGGTGAGGAGCATCCTGCTCGCATCTGGTTGCGGTTACCTGATCACCCCGAATAACTACGACCCCGCTCGTGGTTGGGAATTTGAGGGCCTGATGGTTGGGTGAAGATACCGCCTTCATCTGTCTTAGCCAAGGCCGCCCAAGGATGGCGTTAAAGGCGGAATTCCTGTCCACTACCGCAAAGCGGACTTGGCGAGCCTCCGGGCCCGCGGTCACCGTCAGGGTTATCTCTCCTGCTACTTTGGCGACCTCGCCTGTGAATCCACTGAGGGAGCTCGTCGAGGGAGACAGGTCGGCAAGCCTCAATCCCATTCACAGGTAGGCCGACAGAAAAAGGATGTCAACAGCGCTCCCCGAATCAACCAGAGCTCGCCTCACCTCGATGTTAGCCATCATCAGGCGAATAACGAGGGGGTCATTGTGGGGCGTGACTACCCCAATCATGTCGTCTTCCGAAAACCAAAGGAAATCGCGGACTTCCATCCTTGGCGCTCGAAGTAAAGTAGGAGTTAGTGAGACGGAAAATACCTTCTGTGCCCGCTCCATCTCTCTTACTCGCCGGCGGGCTTCATTACTTGACCTCGGGCCGCTCAGCCGCCCGCTAATGGTGTGGCAGATCGCAGGTCCTCCCGGGGGCGGAGGAGGTAAGGCGGGCTCAGCGAGTCCTGGGCGATCTCCCTCCCGAGGGGCTCGTTCTGGAATCACCTCGAACCTCCTCGGGGGCGAGATGAATTGGGTCAAATGCCCCAGCGTGATCAAGTCCTCCAGGTGGTTTTTCAGAGCCCGGCATCTATTAGTGTGATGCCCAGGGCTTCGATGAAAAGCGCACCGCCGCGAGTTGTCGGTAGAGCCGGGCTCTCCGACCTGTAGGGGTGGCGGGTACTGGAAGAAAGGCTCATTCCGTATCTGATGGAAGATTTGTCCCGGCGAGTGAGTCAGCACGGTGAAGTCCCGCTCCCCAGGTCCCGAAGGCAGGCGCCAGTTCGCCGGCCTTCCAGCGACCGTCGTGGGGGCTTCAGCGGGCTGTACTGCAGGAGCTGCGGACTGTCCGGGCAAAGGTACCGTAAGTGGCACCTCCCTCCTCTCCACGGCCTTAACGACAAGAGGTCGCAGAGTCGGAGGAGGTCGCTGCTCCACTGCCTTTCCCTTCCGATCTAGCACCGCATCTTCGAGCTTGATGTGTTGCTGGACCAGGGCGAATAGCTCAACCATTGTGCGAGGGTCCTTGATCACCAGGGCGTCATGAAGCTTGCCCCCCTCGGGAAGGGCACTTCTGAAAGCACTCACCACGGTACGATCCTGGCCCGCCGCGTCTTCCAGAGCGAGGTAGGCGCTTCGGAATCACGTTGCGAAGCACCGGAGCGTTTCACGAGCTCCCATGGCTAGAGTAAACAGAGATTCGATCCTCTTCGGGGGCTGCCTATTACAGCGATACTGCTCCAGGAATAGCCTAGAGAGAGTTGGAAAGTCAGGGATCACGCCGGACGGCTACTTATGGAACCAATTCAATGCCGATCCAGTCAGACTGCTCGGGAACGCTCGGCACAGGACGTGGTCCTGGTCCCGGAAAAATAGGAGCTTTCTGTAGGCCAACAGATGGTCAACGAGATCTTGCGACCCGTCGAACAGAACAAACTTCGGGGGGGTCCAATGGTGCGGAAAGCCCCCTTGGTGGACCTCGCTGGTGAAGGGCGAACTTCCTCCGTGGGCAGCGAGATCCTCCAGTAAATCCACGGGCGCACTAGATCGCTGCCAGTGCCCGGGGAGAACTCCCAAAGGCGGCTGCGCAGGTCCTAGGCGACCGTGTGCACTCCCTCTAGGAAGGTCCAGATCCACCCTGCGGCGGCCCTCGGGGGCCACCGATCGGCGGCCTTCTAGCTGCACGCCCGCGGATCCCCTCAGCGTGGCGGTTGGTCTATGGGAGGCCGTCACCTCTCGGGGTTCGGAAGGTATAGCCACTGCGGGCTCTTTCCCTCGTCGCCGATGGCGCGGGTCGCGATCCCTCTCTTGAGACCTCGCCTCCGACCCGTCAGAGTCGACGCTCCGGCTACGGCGGCGAGGGATGGTCGCGCGCGAGGTCGCCTGGTTGCTAGACCGCTGGGTCACAAGCTTTTGTAACCTTGTGAGTGGGGTCTCCTTCGCTCCACGCACGGCTGTCCTCTCAACCGGTGGTTCCGGGAGGGAAGTTCGCCGGGGTGGGACGGTCGTGGGGAGACGCGATGAGACGGGAGGCCGCGCGGGCGATGCGGGCCTCGATGGTCCCGATCGCCGGCTCGCCGCCGGGGCCTGACGCAAGCGCGTCAACTCCTCCATCATTGCCTGCTGGGTGGCCAACATCTCCAACAGGAGCTGGTCACTGAGCGGGACAAGGGGCTGGGGAGGCTCAGCGGGGGGTTCGCTGTGTACAGACCCCATACGAGCCCTCGTCCGCCTGCGTCCCCTTGTTGCCGGAGCCATCTTCGGGGTTATGAAAGTCGTTGGCGCACAACCGTATGGTCGTGGGCGTTCTCGCAGGAACCAGTCGGATCCCACAGACGGCGCCAAATGTTTGGGGGATTTTTAACTGGTCCTTGCGAGCCACATGTAAGACCAAGCAAAGAAAAACGTGAGAACGGCTGGCTCCTTCAGGAGCGCAGACCCTCCGACGCTTAAGTCAGTTATGATAGCACAACGGAGAGCTGTTGTATACCAAAGTGGTAGTGAAAGGGATTTCGAACCTGTACTTTGGAGCCTGGGGGTGTGCATTTATAGATATTGGCGACCTATCGGGGTGTGACGTGTGGCAGCTCTTTCCGGCACCTTCTAGGCCTCCCACGTGCTGGCTCGAGTGGGTCTGACAGTCCTTGGTACTTGGGCCCCTGACATTCTTTGTCGTCTAGCCCGTCTGACAAAGTAGTGGGGGACAGCAACTGCTGTCCTATCGCTGCCAGGGGAATCTTCTAGAATGTTCAAGTCTGGGAGGTCTCAAACCGACTCCGATGGGCTTCCGTGGACTGCAATCGTCCACGTAGCCTCAGTGGGTTCTCGACACCTGGTAATCTTTATGCTGCTCTTTCTGAGGGGCGACCTCTAGGGGGAAGCGAGGGCGAGCTCGCCTGGCACTGCTCCGTCCTTTCGCCCATATCTATCAAGAGTCGGACCTCGCGGGAGCAACCTCTTCGATAAACAGGGGTCGGGGCGAGCTTGGGCGAGCTCTAGAGGGAGCTTAGGCGAGCTCCTGAGAGAGCTTGGGCGAGCTCTTGAGCGAGCTTGGCGAGCTCCTGAGAGAGCTTGGCGAGCTCCTAAGAGAGCTTAGGCGAGCTCCTGAACGAGCTTGACGAGCTCCTGAGAGAGCTTAGGCGAGCTCCTGAACAAGCTCTGCGAGCTCCTGAGAGAGCTTAGGCGAGCTCCTGAACGAGCTTTGGCGAGCTCCCGAGCGAGCTCTTTGCCTAGGGCCCCTTCAGCCCAATGTGGATCTCGCTCCCTGTGAGCTATGAAGCGAGCTCCTCGCGAGTTTGGGGGCGAGCTGCACTCAGATACAAGGTGTCCATCCAGCTCCCTGTGGGGGCGAGCTCCTGATGGGCTGAGAGGGCGAGCTCCTGAGCGAACTTCGGCGAGCTCCTCTCAATGTGGGGCGAGCTCCTTGCGAGCTGGGGGGGGCGAGCTCCTTGCGAGCTGGAGGGCGAGCTCCTTGCAAGCTGGAAAGGGGGCACACTCGGCTTCCGAGGGTTCCAACTCCTGGACGGGCTCCCTCGAGAACTCTATCTCAGGTGTGTTTGCAAGGCTATCCAAGATACGTGGTTTTTGACTACCCCCAACACAATCCATTCTAATTCATTCGCACGATCCATTCGCATTCACTCAAACGATCCATTCTAATTCATTCATACAATCCATTCTAATTCTTTTGCACGAATGTATCCATTCTAATTCATTGGTACGATCCATTCTAATTCATTCGTATGATCTATTCTAATTCATTCACATGATCCATTCTAATTCCTTCGTACGATCCATTTTAATTCATTCGCACGATCCATTCTAATTCATTCATACGATCCATTCAAATTCATTCGTACGATCCATTCTAATTTCTTCGTATGATCTATTCTAATTTCTTCGTACGATCCATTCTAATTCATTCATACGATCTATTCTAATTCTTTTCGCACGAATGTATCCATTCTAATTCATTCGTACGATCCATTCTAATTCCTTCGTACGATCCATATTCTAATTCATTCGTACGATCCATTCTAATTTATTCGTACAATCCATTCTAATTCATTCGCACGAATGTATCCATTCTAATTCATTCGTACGATCAATTCTACGAATTAGAATGGATCGTATGAATGAATTAGAATGGATCGTGCGAATAAATTAGAATGGATCGTATGAATGAATTAGAATATATTGTGCGAATGAATTAGAATGGATCGTACGAATGAATTAGAATGGATCGTACGAATGAATTAGAATGGATTGAATTAGAATGAATCGTACGAATGAATTAGAATGGATCGTACGAATGAATTAGAATGGATCGTACGAATGAAATAGAATGGATCGTATGAATGAATTAGAATGGATCGTGCGAATGAATTAGAATGGATCGTACAAATGAATTAGAATAGATTGTGCAAATGAATTAGAATGGATCGTGCGAATGAATTAGAATGGATCGTACGAATGAATTAGAATAGATTGTGCGAATAAATTAGAATGGATCGTACGAATGAATTAGAATGGATCGTATGAATGAATTAGAATGGATCGTGCGAATGAATTAGAATGGATCGTACGAATGAAATAAGGATTCGCACGAATGTATCCATTCTAATTCATTCGTAAGATCCATTCTAATTCATTCGTACAATCCATTCTAATTCATTCGCACGATCCATTCTAATTCATTCATACGATCCATTCTATTTCATTCGTACGATCCATTCTTACTCATTCGTACGATCCATTCTTACTCATTCGTACGATCCATTCTAATTCATTCGTACAACCCATTCTAATTCATTCGTACGATCCATTCTAATTCATTCGCACGATCCATTCTAATTCATTCGCACGATCCATTCTAATTCATTCATACGATCCATTCTAATTCATTCATATGATCCACTCTAATTCATTCATACGATCCATTCTAATTCATTCGTACGATCCATTCTAATTCATTCGGATCGTGCGAATGAATTAGAATGGATCTTACGAATGAATTAGAATGGAACGTATAGATTGTGCGAATGAATTAGAATGGATCGTACGAATGAATTAGAATGGATTGTACGAATGAATTAGAATGGATCGTACGAATGAGTAAGAATGGATCCTACGAATGAAATAGAATGGATCGTATGAATGAATTAGAATGGATACGTGCGAATGAATTAGAATTGATCGTACGAATGAATTAGAATAGATTGTGCGAATGAATTAGAATGGATCGTACAAATGAATTGGAATAGATACATTCGTGCGAATGAATTAGAATGGATCGTACGAATGAAATAGAATGGATCGTGCGAATGAATGAGAATGGATCGTATGAATGAATTAGAGTGGATCATATGAATGAATTTGAATGGATCGTATGAATGAATTAGAATGGATCGTGCGAATGAATTAGAATGGATCGTGCGAATGAATTAGAATGGATCGTACGAATGAATTAGAATGGGTCATATGAATGAATTAGAATGGATCGTACGAATGAAATAGAATGGATCGTATGAATGAATTAGAATGGATCGTGCGAATGAATTAGAATGGATTGTACGAATGAATTAGAATGGATCGTACGAATGAATTAGAATGGATACATTCGTGCGAATGAATTAGAATGGATCATATGAATGAATTAGAATGGATCGTTTGAGTGAATGCGAATGGATCGTGCGAATGAATTAGAATGAATCGTACGAAAGAATTAGAATAGATTGTGCGAATGAATTAGAATGGATCGTACGAATGAATTAGATTGGATCGTACGAATGAATTAGAATGGATCGTACGAATGAGTAAGAATGGATTGAATTAGAATGGATACATTCGTGCAAAAGAATTAGAATGGATTGTACGAATGAAATTAGAATGGATCGTACGAATGAATTAGAATGGATCGTACGAATGAATTAGAATGGATCGTACGAATGAATTAGAATGGATCGTATGAATGAATTAGAATGGATCGTACGAATGAGTAAGAATGGATCGTACGAATGAATTAGAATGGATTGAATTAGAATGAATCGTACGAATGAATTAGAATGGATCGTACGAATGAATTAGAATGGATCGTACGAATGAATTAGAATGGATCGTACGAAGGAATTAGAATGGATAGTACGAATGAATTAGAATGGATACCTTCGTGCAAATGAATTAGAATGGATCGTACGAATGAGTAAGAATGGATCGTACGAATGAAATAGAATGGATCGTATGAATGAATTAGAATGGATCATGCGAATGAAGTAGAATGGATCGTACGAATGAATTAGAATAGATTGTGCGAATGAATTAGAATGGATCGTACGAATGAATTAGATTGGATCGTACGAATGAATTAGAATGGATCGTGCGAATGAATTAGAATGGATCGTACGAATGAATTAGAATGGATCGTACGAAGGAATTAGAATGGATCGTACGAATGAATTAGAAAGGATACATTCGAATTCATTCGTACGATCCATTCTAATTCCTTCGTACGATCCATATTCTAATTCATTCGTACGATCCATTCTAATTCATTTGGATCGTGCGAATGAATTAGAATGGATCTTACGAATGAATTAGAATGGAACGTATAGATTGTGCGAATGAATTAGAATGGATCGTACGAATGAATTAGAATGGATTGTACGAATGAATTAGAATGGATCGTACGAATGAGTAAGAATGGATCGTACGAATGAAATAGAATGGATCGTATGAATGAATTAGAATGGATACGTGCGAATGAATTAGAATTGATCGTACGAATGAATTAGAATAGATTGTGCGAATGAATTAGAATGGATCGTACGAATGAATTGGAATGGTTACATTCGTGCGAATAAATTAGAATGGATCGTACGAATGAAATAGAATGGATCGTGCGAATGAATGAGAATGGATCGTATGAATGAATTAGAGTGGATCATATGAATGAATTTGAATGGATCGTATGAATGAATTAGAATGGATCATGCGAATGAATTAGAATGGATCGTGCGAATGAATTAGAATGGATCGTACGAATGAATTAGAATGGGTCGTATGAATAAATTAGAATGGATCGTACGAATGAGTAAGAATGGATCGTACGAATGAGTAAGAATGGATCGTACGAATGAAATAGAATGGATCGTATGAATGAATTAGAATGGATCGTGCGAATGAATTAGAATGGATTGTACGAATGAATTAGAATGGATCGTACGAATGAATTAGAATGGATATATTCGTGCGAATGAATTAGAATGGATCATATGAATGAATTAGAATGGATCGTTTGAGTAAATGCGAATGGATCGTGCGAATGAATTAGAATGAATCGTACGAATGAATTAGAATAGATTGTGCGAATGAATTAGAATGGATCATACGAATGAATTAGATTGGATCGTACGAATGAATTAGAATGGATCGTACGAATGAGTAAGAATGGATTGAATTAGAATGAATTAGAATGGATACATTCGTGCAAAAGAATTAGAATGGATTGTACGAATGAAATTAGAATGGATCGTACGAATGAATTAGAATGGATCGTACGAATGAATTAGAATGGATCGTACGAATGAATTAGAATGGATCGTATGAATGAATTAGAATGGATCGTACGAATGAGTAAGAATGGATCGTACGAATGAATTAGAATGGATTGAATTAGAATGAATCGTACGAATGAATTACAATGGATCGTACGAATGAATTAGAATGGATCGTACGAATGAATTAGAATGGATCGTACGAAGGAATTAGAATGGATAGTACGAATGAATTAGAATGGATACCTTCGTGCAAATGAATTAGAATGGATCGTACGAATGAGTAAGAATGGATCGTACGAATGAAATAGAATGGATCGTATGAATAAATTAGAATGGATCATGCGAATGAATTAGAATGGATCGTACGAATGAATTAGAATAGATTGTGCGAATGAATTAGAATGGATCGTACGAATGAATTAGATTGGATCGTACGAATGAATTAGAATGGATCGTGCGAATGAATTAGAATGGATCGTACGAATGAATTAGAATGGATCGTACGAAGGAATTAGAATGGATCGTACGAATGAATTAGAAAGGATACATTCGAATTCATTCGTACGATCCATTCTAATTCCTTCGTACGATCCATATTCTAATTCATTCGCACGATCCATTCTAATTCATTCATACGATCCATTCTAATTTATTCGCACGATCCATTCTAATTCATTCGTACGATCCATTCTAATTCATTCGCACAATCTATTCTAATTCATTCGAACGATCCATTCTAATTCATTCGTACGATCCATTCTAATTCATTCGTACGATCTATTCTATTTCATTCGTACAATCCATTCTTACCCAATCGTGTGATCCATTCTAATCCATTCGCACAATCAACTCTAATTCATTCGTACGATCCATTCTATTTCATTTGCACGAAGGTATCCATTCTAATTCATTCGTACTATCCATTCTAATTCCTTCGTATGATCCATTCTAATTCATTCGTACGATCCATTCTAATTCATTCGCATGATCCATTCTAATTCATTCGTACGATCCATTCTATTTCATTCATACAATCCATTCTAATTCATTCATACGATCCATTCTAATTCATTCGCACGATCCATTCTAATTCATTCGCATGATCCATTCTAATTCATTCGTACGATCGATTCTAATTCATTCATACGATCCATTCTAATTCATTCGCACGAATGTATTCATTCTAATTCATTCGTACGATCCATTATAATTCATTCATACGATCCATCCTAATTCATTCGCACGAATGTATCCATTCTAATTCATTCGTACAATCCATTCTATTTAATTCGTACGATCCATTCTTACTCATTTGTACGATCCATTCGTATCCATTCTAATTCATTCGTACGATCTATTCTAATTCATTCGTACGATTCATTCTAATTCATTAATACGATCCAATCTAATTTATTCATACGATCCATTCTAATTCATTCGTACGATCCATTCTAATTCATTCGCACGATCCATTATAATTCATTCGCACGATCCATTCTAATTTATTCATACGATCCATTCTAATTCATTCGTACGATCCATTCTAATTCATTCATACGATCCATTGTAATTCATTCATATGATCCATTCTAATTCATTCGTACGGTATGATTCATTCTAATTCATTCGTACGATTCATTCTAATTCATTCGTACGATCCATTCTAATTCATTCGTACGATCCATTCTAATTCATTCATATGATCCATTCTAATTCATTCGTACGATCCATTCTAATTCCTTCGTACGATCCATTCTAATTCATTCGTACGATCCATTCTAATTCATTCGTACGATCCATTCTAATTCCTTCGTATGATCCATTCTAATTCATTCGCACGATCTATTCTCCATTCTAATTCCTTCGCACGATCCATTCTAATTCATTCGCATGATCCATTCTAATTCATTTGTACGATCGATTCTATTTCATTCATACGTTCCATTCTAATTCATTCGTACGATCCATTCTAATTCATTCGCACGATCCATTCTAATTCATTCGTACGATCTATATTCTAATTCATTTGCACGATCCATTCTAATTCATTCATACGATCCATTCTAATTTATTCGCACGATCCATTCTAATTCATTCGTACGATCTATTCTATTTCATTCGTACAATCCATTCTTACTCAATCGTACGATCCATTCTAATTCATTCGTACGATTCATTCTAATTCAATCCATTCTAATTCATTCGTACTATCCATTCTAATTCCTTCGTACGATCCATTCTAATTCCTTCGTACGATCCATTCTAATTCATTCGTACGATCCATTCTAATTCATTCGTACGATCCTTTCTAATTCCTTCGTACGAATGAATTAGAATGGATCGTACGAATGAATTAGAATGGATCGTACGAAGGAATTAGAATGGATCGTACGAAGGAATTAGAATGGATAGTACGAATGAATTAGAATGGATTGAATTAGAATGAATCGTACGAATGAATTAGAATGGATCGTACGATTGAGTAAGAATGGATCGTACGAATGAATTAGAATGGATCGTATGAATGAATTAGAATGGATCGTACGAAGGAATTAGAATGGATCGTACGAATGAATTAGAATGGATCGTATGAATGAATTAGAATGGATCGTACGAATGAATTAGAATGGATCATACGAATGAATTAGAATGGATTGAATTAGAATGAATCGTACGAATGAATTAGAATGAATATACCGTACGAATGAATTAGAATGGATCATATGAATGAATTAGAATGGATCGTATGAATGAATTAGAATGGATCGTACGAATGAATTAGAATGGATCGTATGAATGAATTAGAATGGATCGTGGGAATGAATTAGAATGGATCGTGCGAATGAATTAGAATGGATCGTACGAATGAATTAGAATGGATCGTATGAATGAATTAGATTGGATCGTATTAATGAATTAGAATGGATCGTCCGAATGAATTAGAATAGATCGTACGAATGAATTAGAATGGATACGAATGGATCGTACGAATGAGTAAGAATGGATCGTACGAATGAAATAGAATGGATTGTACGAATGAATTAGAATGGATACATTCGTGCGAATGAATTAGGACGGATCGTATGAATGAATTAGAATGGATCGTACGAATAAATTAGAATGGATACATTCGTGCGAATGAATTAGAATGGATCGTATGAATGAATTAGAATCGATCGTACGAATGAATTAGAATGGATCATGCGAATGAACTAGAATGGATCGTGCGAATGAATTAGAATGGATCGTATGAATGAATTAGAATGGATCGTATGAATGAAATAGAATGGATCGTACGAATGAATTAGAATGGATCGTGCGAATGAATTAGAATGGATCGTACGAATGAATTAGAATGGATCATATGAAGGAATTAGAATGGATAGTACGAATGAATTAGAATGGATACCTTCGCGCAAATGAAATAGAATGGATCGTATGCATGAATTAGAATGGATCGTGCGAATGAATTAGAATGGATCGTACGAATGAAATAGAATGGATTGTGCGAATGAGATAGAATGGATAGTACGAATGAATTAGAACTGATACCTTCGTGCAAATGCATTAGAATGGATCGTACGAATGAGTAAGAATGGATCGTACGAATGAAATAGAATGGATCGTATGAATGAATTAGAATGGATCGTGCGAATGAATTAGAATGGATCGTACGAAAGAATTAGAATGGATCGTACGAATGAATTAGAATGGATCGTACGAATGAATTAGAATGGATACATTCGTGCGAATCCATTCTATTTCATTCGTACGATCCATTCTAATTCATTCGCACGATCCATTCTAATTCATTCATACGATCCATTCTAATTCATTCGTACGATCCATTTTAATTCATTCGTACGATCCATTCTAATTCATTCGCACAATCTATTCTAATTCATTCGTACGATCCATTCTAATTCATTCGCACGATCCATTCTAATTCATTCATACGATCCATTCTATTTCATTCGTACGATCCATTCTTACTCATTCGTACGATCCATTCTAATTCATTTGCACGAAGGTATCCATTCTAATTCATTCGTACTATCCATTCTAATTCCTTCCTACGATCCATTCTAATTCATTCGTACGATCCATTCTAATTCATTCGTACGATCCATTCTAATTCATTCGTATGATCCATTCTAATTCATTCGCACGATATGATTCATTCTAATTCATTCGTACGATTCATTCTAATTCAATCCATTCTAATTCATTCGCACGATCCATTCTAATTTATTCGCACGAATGTATCCATTCTAATTCATTCGTACGATCCATTCTAATTCATTCATACGATCTATTCTAATTCTTTCGCACGAATGTATCCATTCTAATTCATTCGTACGATCCATTCGTACGAATGAATTAGAATGGATACATTCGTGCGAATGAATTAGAATGGATCATATGAAGGAATTATAATAAATCATGCGAATGAATTAGAATGGATCGTACGAATGAATTAGAATAGATCGTGCGAATGAATTAGAATAGATCGTACGAATGAATTAGAATGGATCGTACGAATGAATTAGAATGGATCGTACGAATGAATTAGAATGGATCGTATGAATGAATTAATATGGATCGTACGAATGAAATAGAATGGATAGTACGAATGAATTAGAATGGATACCTTCGTGCAAATGCATTAGAATGGATCGTACGAATGAGTTAGAATGGATCGTGCGATAAGAATGGATCGTACGGATAAATGAATTTGGATCGTGCTAATGAATTAGAATGGATCGTACGAATGAATTAGAATGGATCGTACGAATGAGTAAGAATGGATCGTACGAATGAAATAGAATGGATCGTATGAATGAATTAGAATGGATCGTGCGAATGAATTAGAATGGATCGTACGAATGAATTAGAATGGATACATTCGTGCGAATGAATTAGAATGGATAGTACGATGGAATTAGAATGGATCGTACGAATGAATTAGAATGGATCGTACGAATGAATTAGAATGGATACATTCGTGCGAATGAATTAGAATGGATCATACGAATGAATTAGAGTTGATACATTCGTGTGAATGAATTAAAATAGATAATACGAATGAGTAAGAATGGATCGTAGAATTAGAATGGATCGTATGAATGAATTAGAATGGATACATACGAATGAATTA
Source organism: Chamaelirium japonicum (assembly GCA_947650365.1). NCBI lineage: Eukaryota > Viridiplantae > Streptophyta > Magnoliopsida > Liliales > Melanthiaceae > Chamaelirium > Chamaelirium japonicum. Next base: position 439,038 of record OX393559.1, on the reverse strand, counting down.
GAATGGATCGTATGAATGACTTAGAATGGATCGTGCGAATGAATTAGAATGGATCATACGAATAAAATAGAATGGATCGTATGAATGAATTAGAATAGATTGTGCGAATGGATTAGAATGGATCAGACGATTGAGTAAGAATGGATTGTACGAATGAAATAGAATAGATCGTCCGAATGAATTAGAATGGATCGTATGAATGAATTAGAATGGATCGTGCGAATGAATTAGAATGGATCGTACGAATGAATTAGAATGGATCGTATGAATGAATTAGAATGGATCGTAGTAACGAATTAGAATGGATCCTACGAATGAATTAGAATAGATTGTGTGAATGAATTAGAATGGATCTGGATCGTGTATCCATTCTAATTCATTCGTACGACCCATTCTAATTCATTCGCACGATCCATTCTAATTCATTCGTACGATCTAATCTATTTCATTCGTACAATCCATTCTAATTCATTCATACGATCCAATCTAATTCATTCATACGATCCATTCTAATTCATTCATATGCTCCACTCTAATTCATTCATACGATCCATTCTAATTCATTCGTACGATCCGTTCTAATTCATTCGGATCGTGCGAATGAATTAGAATGGATCTTACGAATGAATTAGAATGGAACGTATAGATTGTGCGAATGAATTAGAATGGATCGTACGAATGAATTAGAATGGATCGTACGAATGAATTAGAATGGATCGTACGAATGAGTAAGAATGGACCGTACGAATGAAAAAGAATGGATCGTATGAAAGAATTAGAATGGATACGTGCGAATGAATTAGAATTGATCGTACGAATGAATTAGAATAGATTGTGCGAATGAATTAGAATGGATCGTACGAATGAATTGGAATGGATACATTCGTGCGAATGAATTAGAATGGATCGTACGAATGAAATAGAATGGATCGTGCGAATGAATTAGAATGGATCGTACGAATGAATTAGAATGGATCATACGAATGACTTAGAATGGATCGTTTGAATGAATTATAATAGATTGTGCGAATGAATTAGAATGGATCGTACGAATGAATTAGAACGGATACATTCGTGCGATTGAATTAGAATGGATCGTATGAGTGTGAATGAATTAGAATGGATTGTGCGAATGAATTAGAATGGATCGTATGAATGAATTAGAATGGATACATTCGTGCAAAAGAATTAGAATGGATTGTATGAATGAATTTGAATGGATTGTGCGAATGAATTAGAATGGATCGTGCGAATGAATTAGAATGGATACATTCATGCGAATGAATTAGAATGGATCATACGAATGAATTAGAATGGATTCATTCGTGCGAATGAATTAGAATGGATCGTACGAATGAATTAAAATGGATCGTACGAATGAATTAGAATGGATCGTATGAATGAATTAGAATGGATCGTGCGAATGAATTAGAATGGATCGTATTAATGAATTTGAATGGATCGTACGAATGAATTAGAATGGAACATACGAATGAATTAGAATGGATCGTAGAATGGATCGTATGAATGAATTAGATTGGATCATACGAATGAGTAAGAATGGATCATACGAATGAATTAGAATGGATCGTACGAATGAATTAGAATGGATACATTTCGTACGATCCATTCTAATTCATTCGTACGATCTATTCTAATTCATTCATGCAATCCATTCTAATTCATTCGTACGAAGGAATTAGAAAGGATCGTATGAATGAATTAGAATGGATCGTACGAATGAAATAGAATGGATCCATTCTTACTCATTCGTACGATTCATTCTAATTCAATCCATTCTAATTCATTCGCAAGATCCATTCTAATTCATTCGTACGATCGATTCTAATTCATTCATACGATCCATTCTAATTCATTCGCACGAATGTATCCATTCTAATTCATTCTTACAATCCATTCTAATTCATTCGCACAATCTATTCTAATTCATTCATACGATCCATTCTAATTTATTCGCACGATCCATTCTAATTCATTCATATGATCCATTCTAATTCATTCGCACGATCCATTCTTACTCATTCGTACGATCCATTCTAATTCATTCACGCGAATGGATCATGCGAATGAATTAGAATGGATTGTACGAATGAATTAGAATTGATCGTACGAATGAATTAGAATGGATACATTCGTGCGAATCCATTCTATTTCATTCGTACCATCCATTCTAATTCATTCGCACGATCCATTCTAATTCATTCATACGATCCATTCTAATTCATTCGTACGATCCATTCTAATTCATTCGTACGATCCATTCTAATTCATTCGCACAATCTATTCTAATTCATTCGTACGATCCATTCTAATTCATTCGCACGATCCATTCTAATTCATTCATACGATCCATTCTTTTTCATTCGTACGATCCATTCTTACTTATTCGTACGATCCATTCTAATTCATTTGCACGAAGGTATCCATTCTTTTGTACTATCCATTCTAATTCCTTCGTACGATCCATTCTAATTCCTTAGTACGATCCATTCTAATTCATTCGTACGATCCATTCTAATTCATTCGTACGAACTATTCTAATTCCTTCGTATGATCCATTCTAATTTATTCGTACGGTATGATTCATTCTAATTCATTCGTACGATTCATTCTTATTCAATCCATTCTAATTCATTCGTACGATCCATTCTAATTCATTCGTACGATCCATTCTAATTCATTCGTACGATTCATTTAAATTCAATCCATTCTAATTCATTCGTACGATCCATTCTTACTCATTCGTACGATCCATTCTAATTCATTCGTACAAATGAATTAGAATGGATTGTACGAATGAATTACAATTAGAATGGATCATACGAATGAATTAGATTGGATCGTACGAATGAATTAGAATGGATCGTGCGAATGAATTAGAATGGATCGTACGAATGAATTAGAATAAATCGTATGAATGAATTAGAAATGATCGTGCGAATGAATTAGAATGGATAGTGCGAATGAATTAGAATGGATCGTACGAATGAATTAGAATGGATCGTATGAATGAATTAGATTGGATCGTATTAATGAATTAGAATGGATCGTACGAATGAATTAGAATGGATCGTACGAATGAATTAGAATGGATCGTATGAATGAATTAGAATAGATCGTACAAATGAATTAGAATGGATCGTATGAATGAATTAGAATGGATCGTCTGAATGAATTAGAATGGATCGTGCGAATAAATTAGAATGGATCGTATGAATGAATTAGAATAGATTGTGCGAATGAGATAGAATGGGTTGTACGAATGAGATAGAATGGATCGTACGAATGAATTAGAATGGATACATTCATGCTAATGAATTAGAATGGATCATACGAATGAATTAGAATGGATTCATTCGTGCCAATGAATTAGAATGGATCGTACGAATGAGTAAGAATGGATCGTACGAATGAATTAGAATGGATTGAATTAGAATGAATCGTACGAATGAATTAGAATGGATCGTACGAATGAATTAGAATGGATCGTACGAATGAATTAGAATGGTTCAAATTAGAATGGATCGTGCGAATGAATTAGAATATGGATCGTACGAATGAATTAGAATGGATCGTGCGAATGAATTAGAATGGATCGTACGAATGAATTAGAATAGATTGTGCGAATGAATTAGAATGGATCGTACGAATGAATTAGAATGGATTGTACGAATGAAATAGAATGGATCATATGAATGAATTAGAATGGATCGTTTGAGTGAATGCGAATGGATCGTGCGAATGAATTAGAATGGATTATACGAATGAATTAGAATGGATCGTACGAATGAATTAGAATGGATACATTCGTGCGAATCCATTCTATTTCATTCGTACGATCCATTCTAATTCATTCGCACAATCCATTCTAATTCATTCATACGATCCATTCTAATTCATTCGTACGATCCATTTAATTCATTCGTACGATCCATTCTAATTCATTCGCACAATCTATTCTAATTCATTCGTACGATCCATTCTAATTCATTCGCACGATCCATTCTAATTCATTCGCACAATCTATTCTAATTCATTCGTACGATCCATTCTAATTCATTCGCACGATCCATTCTAATTCATTCATACGATCCATTCTATTTCATTTGTACGATCCATTCTAATTCATTCGTACGATCCATTCTAATTCATTCGTACGATTCATTCTAATTCAATCCATTCTAATTCATTCGTACGATCCATTCTTACTCATTTGTACGATCCATTCTAATTCATTCGCACGAATGAATCCATTCTAATTCATTCGTATGATCCATTCTAATTTGTTCGCATGAATGTATCCATTCTAATTCATTCGTACGATCCTTTCTAATTCATTCATATGATCCATTCTAATTCATTCGTATGATCCATTCTAATTCATTCGCACGAATGTATCCATTCTAATTCATTCGTACGATCCATTCTAATTCATTCGCACAATCTATTCTAATTCATTCATACGATCCATTCTAATTTATTCGCACGATCCATTCTAATTCATTCATACGATCCATTCTAATTCGTAGAATGGATCGTACGAATGAATTAGAATGGATACATTCGTGCGAATGAAATAGAATGGATTGTATGAATAAATTAGAATAGATCGTACGAATGAAGTAGAATATGGATCGTATGAAGGAATTAGAATGGATCGTACGAATGAATTAGAATGGATACATTCGTGCGAAAGAATTAGAATAGATCGTATGAATGAATTAGAATGGATCGTACGAAGGAATTAGAATAGATCATACGAAGAAATTAGAATGGATCGTACGAATGAATTAGAATGGATCGTACGAAGGAATTAGAATGGATCATGCGAATGAATTAGAATAGATCATACGAATGAATTAGAATGGATCGTACGAATGAATTAGAATGGATACATTCGTGCAAAAGAATTAGAATGGATAGTTTGAGTGAATGCGAATGGATCGTGCGAATGAATTAGAATGGATTGTACCAATGAATTAGAATGGATCGTACGAATGAATTAGAATGGATACATTCGTGCGAATCCATTCTATTTCATTCGTACGATCCATTCTAATTCATTCGCACGATCCATTCTAATTCATTCATACGATCCATTCTAATTCATTGGTACGATCCATTCTAATTTATTCGTACGATCCATTCTAATTCATTCGCACAATCTATTCTAATTCATTCGAACGATCCATTCTAATTCATTCGTACGATCCATTCTAATTCATTCGTACGATCTATTCTATTTCATTCGTACAATCCATTCTTACTCAATCGTATGATCCATTCTAATCCATTCGCACAATCTACTCTAATTCATTCGTACGATCCATTCTATTTCATTTGCACGAAGGTATCCATTCTAATTCATACAATCCATTCTAATTCATTCATACGATCCAATCTAATTCATTCATACGATCCATTCTAATTCATTCGCACGAATGTATCCATTCTAATTCATACGTACGATCTATTCTAATTCATTCGTACGATCCATTCTAATTCATTCGCACAATCCATTCTAATTCATTTGCACGATCCATTCTAATTCATTCATACAATCCATTCTAATTCTTTTGCACGAATGTATCCATTCTAATTCATTACGAATGAGTAAGAATAGATTGTACGAATGAATTAGAATGGATACATTCGTGCGAATGTATTAGAATGGATCATACGAATGAATTAGATTGGATCGTACGAATGAATTAGATTGGATCGTACGAAGGAATTAGAATGGATCGTACGAAGGAATTAGAATGGATCGTATGAATGAATTAGAATGGATCGTACGAATGAATTAGAATGGATCGTATGAATGAATTAGAATGGATCGTAGTAATGAATTAGAATGGATCCTACAAATGAATTAGAATAGATTATGCGAATGAATTAGAATGGATCTGGATCCTGTATCCATTCTAATTCATTTGTACGTCCCATTCTAATTCATTCGTACGATCCATTCTAATTCATTCGCACGATCCATTCTAATTCATTCGCATGATCCATTCTAATTCATTCATATGATCCATTCTAATTCATTCATATGATCCACTCTAATTCATTCATACGATCCATTCTAATTCAGTCGTACTATCCATTCTAATTCATTCATACAATCCATTCTAATTCTTTTGCACGAATGTATCCATTCTAATTCATTCGTACGATCCATTCTAATTCATTCGTACGATCCATTCTAATTCATTCATACGATCCATTCTAATTCATTTATACGATCCAATCTAATTCATTCATACGATCCATTCTAATCGTGCGAATAAATTAGAATGGATCGTATGAATGAATTAGAATCGATCGTACGAATGAATTAGAATGGATCATGCGAATGAATTAGAATGGATCGTGCGAATGAATTAGAATGGATCGTACGAATGAAATAGAATGGATTGTACGAATGAGATAGAATGGATCGTACGAATGAATTAGAATGGATACATTCATGCGAATGAATTAGAATGGATCATACGAATGAATTAGAATGGATTCATTCGTGCGAATGAATTAGAATGGATCGTACGAATGAGTAAGAATGGATCGTACTAATGAATTAGAATGGATTGAATTAGAATGAATCGTACGAATGAATTAGAATGGATCGTACGAATGAATTAGAATGGATCGTACGAATGAATTAGAATGGATCGTACGAATGAATTAGAATGGATCGTACGAAGGAATTAGAATGGATCGTACGAATGAATTAGAATGGATAGTACGAATGAATTAGAATGGATCGTGTGAATGAAGTAAAATGGATCGTATGAATGAAATAGAATGGATCGTATGAATTAGAATGGATCATACGAATGAAATAGAATGGATCGTACGAATTAATTAGAATAGATTGTGCGAATGGATTAGAATGGATCATACGATTGAGTAAGAATGGATTGTACGAATGAAATAGAATAGATCGTACGAATGAATTAGAATGGATCATGCTAATGAATTAGAATTGATCGTACGAATGAATTAGAATAGATTGTGCGAATGAATTAGAATGGATCGTACGAATGAATTGGAATGGATACATTCGTGCGAATGAATTAGAATGGATCGTATGAATTAGAATGGATCGTACGATTGAGTAAGAATGAATTGTACGAATGAAATAGAATAGATCGTACGAATGAATTAGAATGGATCATGCTAATGAATTAGAATTGATCGTACGAATGAGTAAGAATGGATCGTACGAATGAAAAAGAATGGATCGTATGAATGAATTAGAATGGATCGTACGAATATATTAGAATGGGTCGTACGAATGAATTAGAATGGATACACGATCCAGATCCATTATAATTCATTCGCACAATCTATTCTAATTCATTCGTAGGATCGTGCGAATGAATTAGAATGGATCGTGCGAATGAATTAGAATGGATCGTACGAATGAATTAGAATGGATCGTACGAACGAATTAGAAAGGATACATTCGAATTCATTCGTACGATCCATTCTAATTCCTTCGTACGATCCATATTCTAATTCATTCGCACGATCCATTCTATTTCCTTCGTACGATCGTATGAATGAATTAGAATGGATCGTATGAATGAAATAGAATGGATCGTACGAATGAATTAGAATGGATCTGGATCGTGTATCCATTCTAATTCATTAGTACGACCCATTCTAATTCATTCGCACGATCCATTCTAATTCATTCGTACGATCCATTCTAATTCATTCGTACGATTCATTCTAATTCAATCCATTCTAATTCATTCGTACGATCCATTCTAATTCATTCATACGATCCATTCTAGTTCATTCGTACGATCCATTCTAATTCATTCGTACGATCCATTCTAATTCCTTATGGATCGTGCGAATGAATTAGAATGGATCGTACGAATGAAATAGAATGGATTCGCACGAATGTATCCTTTCTAATTCATTCGTACTCTCCATTCTAATTCATTCGTATGATCCATTCTAATTCATTTGTACGAATGTATCCACTCTAATTCATTCATACGATCCATTCTAATTCATTCGCACAAATGTATCCATTCCAATTCATTCGTACGATCCATTCTAATTCATTCGCACAAATGTATCCATTCCAATTCATTCATACGATCCATTCTAATTCATTCGCACAATCTATTCTAATTCATTCATACGATCCATTCTAATTCATTCGTACGATCCATTCTAATTCATTCGTACAATCCATTCTGATTCAATCGCATAATCTATTCTAATTCATTCGTACGATCCATTCTAATTCATTCGCACAATCCATTCTATTTCATTTGTACGATCCATTCTTACTCATTCGTACGATCCATTCATATCCATTCTAATTCATTCGTACGATCCATTCTATTTCATTCGTACGATCCATTCTAATTCATACGATCCATTCTATTTCATTCATACGATCCATTTTAATTCAATCGCATGATCCATTCTAATTCATTCATACGATCCATTCTAATTCATTCGCACGATCCATTCTAATTCATTCGTACGATCCATTCTAATTCATTTATACGATCCAATCTAATTCACTCATACAATCCATTCTTATTCATTTGCACGAATTTATCCATTCTAATTCATTCGTACGATCCATTATAATTCATTCGCACAATCTATTCTAATTCATTCGCACAATCTATTCTAATTCATTCGTACGATCCATTCGAATTCATTCGTACGATCCATTCTAATTCATTCGTACGGTTCATTCTAATTCAATCCATTCTAATTCATTCGTACGATCTATTCTTACTCATTCGTACGATCCATTCTAATTCATTCGCACGATCCATTCTAATTCATTAATACGATCCATTGTATCCATTCTAATTCATTCATACAATCTATTCTAATTCATTCGTACGATCCATTCTAATTCATTCGTACAATCCATTCTATTTCATTCGCACAATCCATTCTAATTCATTCACACTCATACGATCCATTCTAATTCATTCGCACGAATATATCCGTTCTAATTCATTCGTACGATCCATTCTAATTCATTCATACGATCTATTCTAATTCTTTCGCACGAATATATCCATTCTAATTCATTCGTACGATCCATTCTAATTCATTAGCACGATCCATTCTAATTCATTCGTACGATCCATTCTAATTCATTCCCACAATCTATTCTAATTCATTCGTACGATCCATTCTAATTCATTCATACGATCCATTCTAATTCATTCGCACGATCCATTCTAATTCATTCCAATCTAATTTATTCATACGATCCATTCTACGATCCATTCTAATTCATTCGTACGTTCCATTCTAATTCATTAGCACGATCAATGCTAATTCATTCGTACGATCCATTATAATTCATTCGTACTATCCATTCTTACTCATTCATACGAAGGAATTAGAATGGATCGTAAGAAGGAATTAGAATGGATTGTACGAATGAATTAGAATGGATACCAACGTGCAAATGAATTAGAATGGATCGTACGAATGAGTAAGAATGGATCGTACGAATGAAATAGAATGGATCGTATGAATGAATTAGATGGATCGTGCGAATGAATTAGAATGGATTCATTCGTGCGAATGAATTAGAATGGATCATATGAATGAATTAGAATGGATCGTTTGAGTGAATGCGAATGGATCGTGCGAATAAATTAGAATGGATTGTACGAATGAATTAGAATGGATCGTACGAATGAATTAGAATGGATACATTCGTGCGAATCCATTCTATTTCATTCGTACGATCCATTCTAATTCATTCGCATGATCCATTTTAATTCATTCATACGATCCATTCTAATTCATTCGTACGATCCATTCTAATTCATTCGTACGATCCATTCTAATTCATTCGTACAATCCATTCTAATTCATTCGCACGATCCATTCTAATTCATTCGTACGATCCATTCTAATTCATACGAATGAATTAGAATAGATTCTAATTCCTTCGTACGATCCATTTTAATTCCTTCGTACGATCCATTCTAATTCATTCGTATGATCTATTCTAATTCATTCATACGATCCATTCTAATTCATTCGCACGATCCATTCTAATTCATTCGCATGATCCATTCAAATTCATTCGTAAAATAGATTCTAATTCATTCATACGATCTATTCTAATTCATTCACACGAATGTATCCATTCTAATTCATTCGTACGATCCATTCTAATTCATTCATACGATCCATCCTAATTCATTCGCACGAATGTATCCATTCTAATTCATTCGTACAATCCATTCTATTTCATTCGTACGATCCATTCTTACTCATTCGTACGATCCATTCGTATCCATTCTAATTCATTCGTACGATCTATTCTAATTCATTCGTACGATCCATTCTAATTCATTAATACGATCCAATCTAATTCATTCATACGATCCATTCTAATTCATTCGTACGATCCGTTCTATTTCATTTGCACGAAGGTATCCATTCTAATTCATTCGTACTATCCATTCTAATTCCTTCGTACGATCCATTCTAATTCATTCGTACGATCCATTCTAATTCATTCGCACGATCCATTCTAATTCATTCGTACGATCCATTCTATTTCATTCATACGATCCATTCTAATTCATTCGTACGATCCATTCTAATTCCTTCGTATCCATTCTAATTCACTCATACGATCCATTCTAATTCATTTATACGAATCATTTTAATTCATTCGCACAATCTATTCTAATTCATTCGTACGATCAATTCTAATTCATTCGCACGATCCATTAAAATTCATTAGTACGATCCATTCTATTTCATTCGTACGATCCATTCTTACTCATTCGTACGATCCATTCTAATTCATTCGCACGATCCATTCTAATTCATTCGCACGATCCATTCTAATTCATTCGTACGATCCATTCTAATTCCTTCGTATGATCCATTCAAACTCATTCGCACGATCCATTCTAATTCATTCGCACAATCTATTCTAATTCATTCGTACAATCCATTCTAATTAGAATGGATCATATGAATGAATTAGAATAGATCGTGCGAATGAATTAGAATAGATCGTACGAATGAAATAGAATGGATACATTCGTGCGAATGAATTAGAATGGATCATATGAATGAATTAGAATGGATAGTTTGAGTGAATGCGAATGGATCGTGCGAATAAATTAGAATGGATTGTACGAATGAATTAGAATGGATCGTACGAATGAATTAGAATGGATACATTCATGCGAATCCATTCTATTTCATTCGTACGATCCATTCTAATTCATTCGCAAGATCCATTCTAATTCATTCATACGATCCATTCTAATTCATTCGTACGACCCATTCTAATTCATTCGTACGATCCATTCTAATTCATTCGCACGATCCATTCTAATTCATTCGCATGAATTATCCATTCTAATTCATTCGTACGATCCATTCTATCTCATTCGTACAATCCATTCTATTTCATTCGTACGATCCATCGTGCGAATGAATTAGAATGGATCGTACGAATGAATTAGAATGGATCGTACGAAGGAATTAGAATGGATCGTATGAATGAATTAGAATGGATCGTGCGAATGAAATAGAATAGATCGTACGAATGAAATAGAATGGTAGAATGGATCGTGCGAATGAATTAGAATGGATCGTACGAATGAGTAAGAATGGATCGTACGAATGAAATAGAATGGATCGTATGAATGAATTAGAATGGATCGTGCGAATGAATTAGAATGGATCGTACGAATGAAATAGAATGGATTCGCACGAATGTATCCGAATGGATCGTACGAAGGAATTAGAATGGATCGTACGAAGGAATTAGAATGGATAGTACGAATGAATTAGAATGGATACCTTCGTGCAAATGAATTAGAATGGATCGTACGAATGAGTAAGAATGGATTGTACGAATGAATTAGAATGGATCGTGCGAATGAATTAGAATGGATCGTACGAATGAATTAGAATAGATTGTGCGAATGAATTAGAATGGATCGTATGAATGAATTAGAATGGATCGTACGAATGAATTAGAATGGTTCGAATTAGAATGGATCGTGCGAATGAATTAGAATATGGATCGTACGAATGAATTAGAATGGATCGTGCGAATGAATTAGAATGGATCATACGAATGAATTAGAATAGATTGTGCGAATGAATTAGAATGGATCGTACGAATGAATTAGAATGGATCGTACGAATTAATTAGAATGGATCATATGAATGAATTAGAATGGATCGTTTGAGTGAATGCGAATGGATCGTGCGAATGAATTAGAATGGATTGTACGAATGAATTAGAATGGATCATACGAATGAATTAGAATGGATACATTCGTGCGAATCCATTCTATTTCAATCGTACGATCCATTCTAATTCATTCACACGATCCATTCTAATTCATTCATACGATCCATTCTAATTCATTCGTACGATCCATTCTAATTCATTCGTACGATCCATTCTAATTCATGCGCACAATCTATTCTAATTCATTCGTACGATCCATTCTAATTCATTCGCACGATCCATTCTAATTCATTCGTACGATCCATTCTAATTCATTCGTACGATCTATATTCTAATTCATTCGCACGATCCATTCTAATTTATTCATACGATCCATTCTAATTTATTCGCACGATCCATTCTAATTCATTCATACGATCTATTCTATTTCATTCGTACAATCCATTCTTACTCAATCGTATGATTCATTCTAATCCATTCGCACAATCTATTCGTACGATTCATTCGTATGCATGAATTAGAATGGATCGTGCGAATGAATTAGAATGGATCGTGCGAATGAATTAGAATGGATCGTGCGAATGAATTAGAATGGATCGTATGAATGAATTAGAATGGATCGTGCGAATGAATTAGAATGGATCGTACGAATGAATTAGAATGGATACATTCGTGCGAAAGAATTAGAAAAGATCGTATGAATGAATTAGAATGGATCGTATGAATGAAATAGAATGGATCGTACGAATGAATTAGAATGGATCGTGCGAATGAATTAGAATGGATCGTACGAATGAATTAGAATGGATCGTACGAAGGAATTAGAATGGATCGTACGAATGAATTAGAATAGATCGTACGAATGAATTAGAATGGATACAAATGGATCGTACGAATGAGTAAGAATGGATCGTACGAATGAATTAGAATGGATTGAATTAGAATGAATCGTACGAATGAATTAGAATGGATCGTACGAATGAATTAGAATGGATCGTACGAATGAATTAGAATGGATTGAATTAGAATGGATCGTACGATAAGAATGTATCGTACGAATGAAATAGAATAGATCATACGGATAAATGAATTTGGATCGTACGAATGAATTAGAAAGGATATATTCGTGCGAATGAATTAGAATAGATCGTATGAATGAATTAGATTGGATCGAATTAATGAATTAGAATGGATCGTGCGAATGAATTAGAATGGATCGTACGAATGAATTAGAATGGATAGATTCTTGCGAATGAATTAGAATGGATCGTACGAAGGAATTAGAATGGATCGTACGAAGGAATTAGAATAGATCATACGAAGAAATTAGAATGGATCGTACGAATGAATTAGAATAGATCGTATGAATGAATTAGAATGGATCGTGCGAATGAATTAAAATGGATTGTATGAATGAAATAGAATGGATCGTATGAATTAGAATAGATCGTACGAATGAAATAGAATGGATCGTACGAATGAATTAGAATAGATTGTGCGAATGGATTAGAATGGATCATACGATTGAGTAAGAATGGATTGTACGAATGAAATAGAATAGATCGTACGAATGAATTAGAATGGATCATGGTAATGAATTAGAATAGATCGTATGAATGAATTAGAATAGATTGTGTGAATGAATTAGAATGGATCGTACGAATGAATTAGAATGGATCGTACGAATGAATTAGAATGGATCGTACGAATGAAATAGAATGGATACATTCGTGCGAATGAATTAGAATGGATGATATGAATGAATTAGAATGGATCGTTTGAGTGAATGCGAATGGATCGCACGAATGAATTAGAATGGATCGTACATATCAATTAGAATGGATACATTCATGGGAATGAATTAGAATGGATCGTACGAAGGAATTAGAATGGATCGTACGAAGGAATTAGAATGGATCGTATGAATGAATTAGAATGGATACATTCGTACGAATGAAATAGAATGGATTGTACGAATGAGATAGAATGGATCGTGCGAATAAATTAGAATGGATCGTATGAATGAATTAGAATGGATCGCACGAATGAATTAGAATGGATCGTATGAATGAATTAGAATGGATCGTATGAATGAATTAGAATAGATCGTGCGAATGAATTAGAATGGATCGTACGAATGAAATAGAATGGATTCGCACCAATGTATCCATTCTAATTCATTCGTACGATCCATTCTAATTCATTCGTACAATCCATTCTAATTCATTCGCACGATCCATTCGCATTCACTCAAACGATCCATTCTAATTCATTCGTACGATCCATTCGAATTCATTCATACGATCCATTCAAATTCATTCATACGATCCATTCTAATTCATTCATATGATCTATTCTAATTCATTCGCACGATCCATTCTTTATCATTCGTATGATCCATTCTAATTCATTCGCACGATCCATTCTAATTCATTAATACGATCCATTCTCGAATAGATCGTGCGAATGAATTTGAATTGATCATACGAATGAATTGGAATGGATACATTCGTGCGAATGAATTAGAATGGATCATATGAATGAATTAGAGTGGATACATTCGTACAAATGAATTAGAATGGATCGTACGAATGAATTAGAATGGATACATTCGTGCGAATGAATTAGAATGGATCATATGAATGAATTAGAATGGATCGTTTGAGTGAATGCGAATGGCTCGTGCGAATGAATTAGAATGGATCGTACGAGTGAATTAGAATGGATCGTATGAATGAATTAGAATGGATCGTACGAATGAATTAGAATGGATCGTACGAATGAATTAGAATGGATTGAATTAGAATAAATCGTACGAATGAATTAGAATGAATCATACCGTACGAATGAATTAGAATGGATCATATGAATGAATTAGAATGGATCGTATGAATGAATTAGAATGGATCGTACGAGTGAATTAGAATGGATCGTATGAATGAATTAGAATGGATCGTGCGAATGAATTAGAATGGATCGTACGAATGAATTAGATTGGATCGTATTAATGAATTAGAATGGATCGTACGAATGAATTAGAATAGATCGTACGAATGAATTAGAATGGATACGAATGGATCGCACGAATGAGTAAGAATGGATCGTACGAATGAAATAGAATGGATTGTACGAATGAATTAGAATGGATACATTCGTGCGAATGAATTAGGATGGATCGTATGAATGAATTAGAATGGATCGTACGAATGAATTAGAATGGATACATTCGTGCGAATGAATTAGAATGGATCGTATGAATGAATTAGAATCGATCGTACGAATGAATTAGAATGGATCATGCGAATGAATTAGAATAGATCGTGTGAATGAATTAGAATGGATCGTATGAATGAATTAGAATGGATTGTATGAATGAAAAAGAATGGATCGTACGAATGAATTAGAATGGATCGTGCGAATGAATTAGAATGGATCGTACGAATGAATTAGAATGGATCGTACGAAGGAATTAGAATGGATAGTACGAATGAATTAGAATGGATACCTTCGTGCAAATGAAATAGAATGGATCGTACCAATGAATTAGAGTAGATTGTGCGAATGGATTAGAATGGATCATACGATTGAGTAAGAATGGATCGTACGAATGAATTAGAATGGATCTTGCGAATGAATTAGAATGGATCGTACGAATGAATTAGAATGGATCGTATGAATGAATTAGAATTGATAATACGAATGAATTAGAATGGATCGTATGAATGAATTAGAATGGATCGTGCGAATGAATTAGAATGGATCGTGCGAATGAATTTGAATGGATCGTACGAATGAATTAGAATGGATCGTATGAATGAATTAGATTGGATCGTATTAATGAATTAGAATGGATCGTACGAATGAATAAGAATGGATTGAATTAGAATGAATCGTACGAATAAATTAGAATGAATCATACCGTACGAATGAATTAGAATGGATCATACGAAGGATCGTACGAATGAAATAGAATGGATCGTGCGAATGAATTAGAATGGATCGTACGAATGAATTAGAATGGATCGTACGAAGGAATTAGAATGGATAGTATGAATGAATTAGAATGGATACCTTCGGGCATATGAAATAGAATGGATCGTACGAATGAATTAGAATAGATTGTGCGAATGGATTAGAATGGATCATACGATTGAGTAAGAATGGATTGTATGAATGAATTAGAATGGATCGTACGAATGAATTAGAATGGATCGTACGAATGAATTAGAATGGATCGTATGAATGAATTAGAATGGATCGTACGAATGAAATAGAATGGATTCGCACGAATGTATCCATTCTAATTCATTCGTACGATCCATTCTAATTCATTCGTACAATCCATTCTAATTCATTCGTATGATCCATTCTAATTCATTCATACAATCCATTCTAATTCATTTGCACGAAGGTATCCATTCTAATTCATTCGTACTATCCATTCTAATTTTTTCGTACGATCCATTCTAATTCCTTCGTACGATCCATTCTAATTCATTCGTACGATCCATTCTAATTCATTCGTACGATCCATTCTAATTCCTTCGTATGATCAATTCTAATTCATTAGCATGATCCATTCTAATTCATTCGTACGATCTATTCTATTTCATTCGTACAATCCATTCTAATTCATTCGTACGATCCATTCTAATTCATTCGCACAATCTATTCTAATTCATTCGTACGATCTATTCTAATTCATTAGCATGATCCATTCTAATTCATTCGTACGATCTATTCTATTTCATTCGTACAATCCATTCTTACTCAATCGTATGATCTATTCTAATCCATTCGCACAATCTATTCTAATTCATTCGTACGATCCATTCTATTTCATTCGTACGATCCATTCTAATTCATTCGATCCATTCTATTTCATTCATACTATCCATTTTAATTCATTCGCACGATCCATTCTAATTCATTCATACGATCCATTCTAATTCATTCGTATGATCCATTCTAATTTCTTCGTATGATCTATTCTAATTCCTTCGTACGATCCATTCTAATTCCTTCGTACGATCCATTCAAATTCATTCGCACGAATCTATCCATTCTAATTCATTCGTACGATCCATTCTAATTCATTCGCACGATCCATTCTAATTCATTAATACGATCCAATCTAATTCATTCATACGATCTATTCTAATTCATTCGCACGAATATATCCTTTCTAATTCATTCGTACGATCCATTCTAATTCAATCCATTCTAATTCATTCGTACGATCCATTCTAATTCATTCGTACGATCCATTCTAATTCATTCATACGATTCATTCTAATTCAATCCATTCTAATTCATTTGTACGATCCATTCTATTTCATTCGTACAATCCATTCTTACTCATTCGTACGATCCATTCGTATCCATTCTAATTCATTCGTATGATCTATTCTAATTCATTCGTACAATCCATTCTAATTCCTTCGTACGATCCATTCTAATTCATTCGTACGATCCATTCTAATTCATTCGCACGATCTATTCTAATTCATTCATACGATCCATTCTAATTCATTCGTACGATCTATTCTATTTCATTCGTACAATCCATTCTTGCTCAATCGTATGATCCATTCTAATCCATTCGCACAATCTATTCTAATTCATTCATACGATCCATTCTATTTCATTCATACGATCCATTCTAATTCATATGATCCATTCTATTTCATTCATACGATCCATTCTAATTCATTCGTACGATCCATCCTAATTCATTCACACGATCCATTCTAATTCATTCGTACGATCCAATCTAATTCATTCGTACGATCCATTCTAATTCATTCGCACAATCTATTCTAATTCAGTCGTACGATCCATTCTAATTCATTCGCACGATCCATTCTAATTCATTCATACGATCCATTCTATTTCATTCGTACGATCCATTCTATTTCATTCATACGATCCATTCTAATTCATTCATACGATCAATTCTAATTCTTTCGCACGCATGTATCCATTCTAATTCATTCGTTCGATCCATTCTAATTCATTCGTACGATCCATTCTAATTCATTCGCACGATCCAATCTAATTCATTCGTACGATCCATTCTAATTCATTCATACATGTGCGAATGAATTAGAATGGATCGTACGAATGAATTAGAATGGATCGTATGAATGAAGTAGAATGGATCGTGCGAATGAATTAGAATGGATCGTACGAATGAAATAGAATGGATTCGCACGAAAGTATCCATTCTAATTCATTCGTATGATCCATTCTAATTCATTCGTACAATCCATTCTAATTCATTCGCACGATCCATTCGCATTCACTCAAACGATCCATTCTAATTCATTCATATGATCCATTCTAATTTATTCGCATGAATGTATCCATTCTAATTCATTCGTACGATCCATTCTAATTTATTTGTACGAATGTATCCACTCTAATTCATTCATACGATCCATTCTAATTCATTCGCACGAATGTATCCATTCCAATTCATTCGTACGATCCATTCTAATTCATTCGTACAATCTATTCTAATTCATTCGTACGATCAATTCTAATTCATTAGCATGATCAATTCTAATTCATTCGTACGATCTATTCTATTTCATTCGTACAATCCATTCTTACTAAATCGTATCATCCATTCTAATCCATTCGCACAATCTATTCTAATTCATTCGTACGATCCATTCTATTTCATTCGTACGATCCATTCTAATTCATACGATCCATTCTATTTCATTCATACAATCCATTTTAATTCATTCGCATGATCCATTCTAATTCATTCATACGATCCATTCTAATTCATTCGTACGATCCATTCTAATTTCTTCGTATGATCTATTCTAATTCCTTCGTACTATCCATTCTAATTCCTTCGTACGATCCATTCAAATTCATTCGCACGAATCTATCCATTCTAATTCATTCGTACGATCCATTCTAATTCATTCGCACGATCCATTCTAATTCATTAATACGATCCAATCTAATTCATTCATACGATCAATTCTAATTCATTCGCACGAATATATCCTTTCTAATTCATTCGTACGATCCATTCTAATTCATTCGCACAATCTATTCTAATTCATTAGTACGATCCATTCTAATTAGAATAGATTGTATGAATTAGAATGGATCGTATGAATGAATTAAAATAGATCGTACGAATGAATTAGAATGGATCGTATGAATGAATTAGATTGTGCGAATGAATTAGAATGGATACATTCGTGCGAATGAATTAGATTGGATCGTATGCATGAATTAGAATGGATCGTGCGAATGAATTAGAATAGATTGTGCAAATGAATTAGAATGGATCGTACGAATGAATTAGAATGGATCGTGCGAATGAATTAGAATGGATCGTACGAATGAATTAGAATGGATGCATTCGTGCGAAAGAATTAGAATAGTTCGTATGAATGAATTAGAATGGATCGTATGAATGAAATAGAATGGATCGTACGAATGAATTAGAATGAATCGTGCGAATGAATTAGAATGGATCGTAGGAATGAATTAGAATGGATCGTACGAAGGAATTAGAATGGATCGTACGAATGAATTAGAATTAGAATGAATCGTACGAATGAATTAGAATGGATCGTACGAATGAATTAGAATGGATCGTACGAATGAATTAGAATGGATCGTACGAATGAATTAGAATGGATTGAATTAGATTGAATCGTACGAATGAATTAGAATGAATCATACCGTACGAATGAATTAGAATGGATCATACGAAGGAATTAGAATGGATCGTACGAATGAATTAGAATGGATCATACGAATGAATTAGAATGGTTCGTACTAATGAATTAGAATGGATCGTATGAATGAATTAGAATGGATCGTGCGAATGAATTAGAATGGATCGTACGAATGAAATAGAATGGATTCGCACGAATGTATCCATTCTAATTCATTCGCACGATCCATTCGTATTCACTCAAACGACCCATTCTAATTCCTAAGTACGATCTATTCTAATTTATTCAAACGATCCATTCTAATTCATTCGTACGATCCATTCTAATTCATTCGCACGAATGTATCCATTCTAATTCATTCGTACGATCCATTCTAATTCATTTGTACGAATGTATCCATTCTAATTCACTCGTACGATCCATTCTAATTCATTTGTACGAATGTATCCTTTCTATTTCATTCGTACGATCCATTCTAATTCATTCACACAATCTATTCTAATTCATTAGTACGATCCATTCTAATTCATTCGTACGATTCATTCTAATTCATTCATACGATCCATTCTAATTCATTTGTACGATCCATTCTAATTCATTCGCACGATCCATTCTAATTCATTCATACGATCCATTCTAATTCATTCGTATGTATCCATTCTAATTCATTCATACGATCCATTCTAATTATACGATCCATTCTTATACATTCGTATTATCCATTTTAATTCATTCACACGAATGTATCAACTCTAACTCATTCGTATGATCCATTCTAATTCATTCGCACGAATGTATCCATTCTAATTCATTCGTACGATCCATTCTAATTCATTCGTACGATCCATTCTAATTCATTCGTACGATCCCTTCTAATTAATTCGTACGATCCATTCTTACTCATTCGTACGATCCATTCTAATTCATTCGCACGAATGAATCCATTCTATTTCATTCGTACGATCCATTCTAATTCATTCGCACGATCCATTCTTACTCATTCGTACGATCCATTCTAATTCATTCGCACGATCCATTCTAATTCATTAATATGATCCATTCTAATTCATTCGCACGATCCATTCTAATTCATTCACACTCATACGATCCATTCTAATTCATTCGCATGAATGTGTCCATTCTAATTCATTCGTACGATCCATTCTAATTCATTCGCACAATCTATTCTAATTCATTCGTGCGAATGAATCCATTCTAATTCATTCGTCTGATCCATTCTAATTCATTCGCATGAATGTATCCATTATAATTCATTCGTACGATCCATTCTATCTCATTCGTACAATCCATTCTATTTCATTCGTATGATCCATTCTAATTCATTCGCACAATCCATTCTAATTCATTCGCATGATCCATTCTAATTCATTCGTACGATCGATTCTAATTCATTCATACGATCCATTCTAATTCATTCGCACGAATGTATCCATTCTAATTCATTCGTACGATCCATTCTAATTCATTCGCATGATCCATTCTAATTCTTTCATACGATCCATTCCATTTCATTCGTACGATCCATTCTTACTCATTCGTACGAACCATCCTAATTCATTTGCACGAAGGTATCCATTCTAATTCATTCGTACTATCCATTCTAATTCCTTCGTACGATCCATTCTAATTCCTTCGTACGATCCATTCTAATTCCTTCGTACGATCCATTCTAATTCATTCGTACGATCCATTCTAATTCATTCGTACGATCCATTCTATTTCATTCATACGATCCATTTTAATTCATTCGTACGATCCATTCTAATTCATTCGCACGATCCATTCTAATTCATTCATACGATCCATTCTAATTCATTCGTACGATCCATTCTAATTCATTCGTACGATCCATTCTAATTCCTTCGTATGATCCATTCTAATTCATTCGTACGATTCATTCTAATTCAATCCATTCTAATTCATTCGTACGATCCATTCTTACTCATTCGTACGATCCATTCTAATTCATTCGCACGAATGAATCCATTCTAATTCATTCGTGTGATCCATTCTAATTCATTCGCACGAATGTATCTATTCTAATTCATTCGTACGATCCATTCTAATTCATTCGTACGATCCATTCTAATTCATTCGTACGATCCATTCTAATTCCTTTGTATGATCCATTCTAATTCATTCGTACGATCCATTCTATTTCATTCGTACGATCCATTCTAATTCATTCGCACGAATGTATCCATTCTAATTCATTCGTACAATCCATTCTAATTCATTCGCACGATCCATTCTAATTCATTCATACGATCCATTCTATTTCATTCGTACGATCCATTCTTACTCATTCGTACGATCCATTCTATTTCATTCGTACGATCCATTCTAATTCATTCGCACGAATGTATCCATTCTAATTCATTCGTACAATCCATTCTAATTCATTCGCACGATCCATTCTAATTCATTCATACGTAGAATGGATCGTATGAATGAATTAGAATGGATCGTGCGAATGAATTAGAATGGATCGTACGAATGAAATAGAATGGATTCGCACGAATGTATCCATTCTAATTCATTCGTACGATCCATTCTAATTCATTCGCACGATCCATTCTAATTCATTCGCACGAATTTATCCATTCTAATTCATTCGTATGATCCATTCTAATTCATTCATACGAATGAATTAGAATGGATACATTCGTGCGAATGAATTAGAATAGATCGTGCGAATGAATTAGAATGGATCGTACGAATGAATTTGAATGGATACATTCATGCGAATCCATTCTATTTCATTCGTACGATCCATTCTAATTCATTCGCACGATCCATTCTAATTCATTCATACGATCCATTCTAATTCATTCGTACGATCCATTCTAATTCATTCGTACGATCCATTCTAATTCATTCCCATGAATGTATCCATTCTAATTGATACGTACGATCCATTCTATTTCATTCGTATGATCCATTCTTACTCATTCGTACGATCCATTCTAATTCTAATTCATTCATATGATCCATTCTAATTCCTTCGTACGTTCCATTCTAATTCATTCGTATGATCCATTCTAATTCATTCGCATGAATGTATCCATTCTAATTCATTCGTACGATCCATTCTATCTCATTCGTACGATCGATTCTAATTCATTCGCACGATCCATATTCTAATTCATTCGTACGATCCATTCTATCTCATTCGTACAATCCATTCTATTTCATTCATACGATCCATTCTAATTCATTCGCACGATCCATTCTAATTCATTCATACGATCCATTCTAATTCATTCGTACGATCCATTCTTACTCATTCGTACGATCCATTCTAATTCATTTGCACGAAGGTATCCATTCTAATTCATTCGTACTATCCATTCTAATTCATTCGCACGAATGTATCCATTCTAATTCATTCGTACGATCCACTCTAATTCATTCGTACGATCTATTCTATTTCATTCGTACGATCCATTCTAATTCATTCGTACGATCCATTCTAATTCCTTCGTATGATCCATTCTAATTCATTCGTACGGTATGATTCATTCTAATTCATTCGTACGATTCATTCTAATTCAATCCATTCTAATTCATTCGTACGATCCATTCTAATTCATTCATACGATCCATTCTAATTCATTCGTAGGATTCATTCTAATTCAATCCATTCTAATTCATTCGTACGATCCATTCTTACTCATTCGTACGATCCATTCTAATGAATTCGCACGAATGTATCCATTCCAATTCATTCATACGATCCATTCTAATTCATTCGCACAATCTATTCTAATTCATTCGTACGATCGATTCTAATTCATGCATACGATCCATTCTAATCCATTCTAATTCATTCATACGATCCATTCTATTTCATTCGTACGATCCATTCTTACTCATTCGTACGATCCATTCTAATTCATTTGCACGAAGGTGCGAATGAATTAGAATGGATCGTACGAATGAAATAGAATGGATTTGCACGAATGTATCCGAATGGATCGTACGAAGGAATTAGAATGGATCGTACGAAGGAATTAGAATGGATAGTACGAATGAATTAGAATGGATGCCTTCGTGCAAATGAATTAGAATGGATCGTACGAATGAGTAAGAATGGATCGTACGAATGAAATAGAATGGATCGTATGAATGAATTAGAATGGATCGTGCGAATGAATTAGAATGGATCGTACGAATGAATTAAAATGGATCGTACGAATGAATTAGAATGGATCGTGCGAATGAATTAGAATGGATCGTGCGAATGAATTAGAATGGATCCTACGAATGAATTAGAATAGATTGTGCGAATGAATTAGAATGGATCGTACGAATGAAATTGAATGGATTCGCACGAATGTATCCATTCTAATTCAATGGATCATGCGAATGAATTAGAATGGATCGTACGAATGAATTACAATGGATCGTACGAAGGAATTAGAATGGATCGTACGAATGAATTAGAATGGATCGAACGAATGAATTAGAAAGGATACATTCGTGCAAAAGAATTAGAATGGATTGAATGAATGAATTAGAATGGATCGTGCGAATGAATTAGAATGGATCGTACGAATGAATTAGAATGGATTGTGCGAATGAATTAGAATGGATCGTACGAATGAATTAGAAAGGATATATTCGTGCGAATGAATTAGAATAGATCGTATGAATGAATAAGAATGAATCATACCGTACTAATGAATTAGAATGGATCATACGAAGGAATTAGAATGGATCATATGAATAAATTATAATGGATCTTACGAATGAATTAGAATGGATCGTATGAATTAGAATGGATCGTACGAAGGAATTAGAATGGATCGTATGAATGAATTAGATTGGATCGTATTAATGAATTTGAATGGATCGTATGAATGAATTAGATTGGATCGTATGAATGAATTAGAATGGATCTTGCGAATGAATTAGAATGGATCGTACGAATGAAATAGAATGGATTGTATGAATGAATTAGAATAGATCATGCGAATGAATTAGAATGGATCGTACGAATGAATTAGAATGGATCATATGAATGAATTAGAATGGATCGTACGTATGAATTAGAATGGATCGTGCGAATGAATTAGAATTAGAGTAGATACATTCGTACGAAGGAATTAGAATGGATCGTACGAATGAATTAGAATGGATTATATGAATGAATTAGAATGGATCGTACGAATGAATTAGAATGGATACATTCGTGCGAAAGAATTAGAATCGATTGTACGAATAAATTAGAATGGATCTTACGAATGAATTAGAATAGATTGTTAGAATGAATTAGAATGGATCGTACGTCTAATTTATTCGTACGATCCATTCTAATTCATTCATACAATCCATTCTACTTCTTTTGCACGAATGTATCCATTCTAATTCATTCGTACGATCCATTCTAATTCCTTCGTACGATCCATTCTAATTCCTTCGTACGATCCATTCTAATTCATTCCCATGAATGTATCCATTCTAATTGATACGTACGATCCATTCTATTTCATTCGTATGATCCATTCTTACTCATTTGTACGATCCAATCTAATTCATTCATACGATCCATTCTACGATCCATTCTAATTCATTCGTACGTTCCATTCTAATTCATTAGCACGATCAATGCTAATTCATTCGTACGATCCATTCTATTTCATTCGCACGATCCATTCTAATTCATTTGCACGATCCATTCTAATTCATTCATACAATCCATTCTAATTCTTTTTCACGAATGTATCCATTCTAATTCATTACGAATGAGTAAGAAAGGATTGTACGAATGAATTAGAATGGATACATTCGTGCGAATGAATTAGAATGGATCATACGAATGAGTAAGAATGGATCGTACGAATGAAATAGAATGGATTGTCGAATGAATTAGAATGGATCGTACGAATGAATTAGCATTGATCGTGCTAATGAATTAGAATGGAACGTACGAATGAATTAGAATGGATCGAAGAATGGATCATATGAATGAATTAGATTGGATCGTACGAATGAGTAAAAATGGATCATACGAATGAAATAGAATGGATCGTACGTATCAATTAGAATGGATACATTCATGGGAATGAATTAGAATGGATCGTACGAAGGAATTAGAATGGATCGTACGAAGGAATTAGAATGGATCGTACGAATGAATTAGAATGGATACATTCGTGCAAAAGAAGTAGAATGGATTGTATGAATGAATTAGAATGGATCGTACGAATGAATTAGACGTACGATCCATTCTAATTTATTCGTACAATCCATTCTAATTCATTCGCACGAATGTATCCATTCTAATTCATTCGTACGATCCATTCTATTTCATTCGTACGATCCATTCTAATTCATTTATATGATCCATTCAAATTCATTCGTACGATCCATTCTAATTCATTCGTACGATCCATTCTAATTCATTCGTACGATCCATTCTAATTCATTCATACAATCTATTCTAATTTATTCGTACGATCCATTCTAATTTATTCGTACGATCCATTCTAATTCATTCGTACGATCCATTCTTACTCATTCGTACGATCCATTCTAATTCATTCGTACAATCTATTCTAATTCATTCGTACGATCCATTCTAATATATTCGTACAATCCATTCTAATTCAGTCGTACAATCCTTTCTTACTCAATCGTATGATCCATTCTAATCCATTCGCACAATCTATTCTAATTCATTCGTACGATTCATTCTAATTCAATCCATTCTAATTCATTCGTACGATCCATTCTAATTCATTTGCACGAATGTATCCACTCTAATTCATTCATACGATCCATTCTAATTCATTCGCATGAATGTATCCATTCCAATTCATTCGTATGATCCATTCTAATTCATTCACACAATCTATTCTAATTCATTCGTACGATCAATTCTAATCAATTAGCATGATCCATTCTAATTCATTCGTACGATCTATTCTATTTCATTCGTACAATCCATTCTTACTCAATCGTATGATCCATTCTAATCCATTCGCACAATCTATTCATACGATCCTTTCTAATTCATTCGTACGATCCATTCTAATTCCTTCGTACGATCCATTCTAATTCATTCGTACGATCCATTCTAATTCATTCGCACGATCCATTCTAATTCATGCATACGATCCATTCTAATTCATTCGTACGATCCATTCTAATTCATTCGTACGATCCATTCTAATTCATTCGCACGATCCATTCTAATTCATTCATACGATCCATTCTATTTCATTCGTACGATCCATTCTTACTCATTCGTACGATCCATTCTAATTCATTTGCACGAAGGTATCCATTCTAATTCATTCGTACTATCCATTCTAATTCCTTCATATGATCCATTCTAATTCCTTCGTACGATCCATTCTAATTCATTCGCACGATCCATTCTAATTCATTAATACGATCCAATCTAATTCATTCATACGATCTATTCTAGTTCATTCGCACGAATATATCCTTTCTAATTCATTCAAACGATCCATTCTAATTCATTCGCACAATCTATTCTAATTCATTAGTACGATCCATTCTATTTCATTCGTACGGTATGATTCATTCTAATTCATTCGTACGATTCATTCTAATTCAATCCATTCTAATTCATTCGTACGATCCATTCTAATTCATTCGTACGATCCATTCTAATTCATTCGTACGATTCATTCTAATTCAATCCATTCTAATTCATTCGTACGATCCATTCTTACTCATTCGTACGATCCATTCTAATTCATTCGCACGAATGAATCCATTCTAATTCATTCAGATGATCCATTCTAATTCATTAGCATGAATATATCCATTCTAATTCATTCGTACGATCCATTCTATCTCATTCGTACAATCCATTCTATTTCATTCATACAATCTATTCTAATTCATTCATACGATCCATTCTAATTTATTCGCACGATCCATTCTATACGATCCATTCTAATTCATTCATATGATCCATTCTAATTCATTCGCACGATCCATTCTTACTCATTCGTACGATTCATTCTAATTCATTCGCACGATCCATTCTATCTCATTCGTACGATCTATTCTAATTCATTCGCACGAATATATCCTTTCTAATTCATTCGTACGATCCATTCTAATTCATTCGCACAATCTATTCTAATTCATTCATACGATCCATTCTAATTTATTCGCATGATCCTTTCTAATTCATTCATACGATCCATTCTAATTCATTCGTACGATCCATTCTAATTCATTCGTACGATCCATTCTAATTCATTCGCACAATCTATTCTAATTCATTAGTACGATCCATTCTAATTCATTCGCACAATCTATTCTAATTCTAATACATTCGTACAAATGGATTAGAATGGATCGTACGAATGAATTAGAATGGATATATTCGTGCGAATGAATTAGAATGGATCGTATGAATGAATTAGATTGGATCGTATGAATGAATTAGAATGGATTGTATGATTTAGAATGGATACCTTCGTGCAAATGAAATAGAATGGATCGTACGAATGAATTAGAGTAGATTGTGCGAATGGATTAGAATGGATCGTACGAAGGAATTAGAATGGATAGTACGAATGAATTAGAATGGATACCTTCGTGCAAATGAATTAGAATGGATCGTACGAATGAGTAAGAATGGATCGTACGAATGAAATAGAATGGATCGTACGAATGAATTAGAATAGATTGTGCGAATGGATTAGAATGGATCATACGATTGAGTAAGAATGGATTGTACGAATGAAATAGAATAGATCGTACGAATGAATTAGAATGGATCGTATGAATGAATTAGAATGGATTGAATTAGAATGAATCGTACGAATGAATTAGAATGGATCGTACGAATGAATTAGAATGGATCGTACGAATGAATTAGAATGGATTGAATTAGAATGAATCATACCGTACGAATGAATTAGAATGGATCATACGAAGGAATTAGAATGGATCGTGCGAATAAATTAGAATGGATCGTATGAATGAATTAGATTAGAATGGATCGTACGAATGAGTAAGAATGGATCGTACGAATGAAATAGAATGGATCGTACGAATGAATTAGAATAGATTGTGCGAATGGATTAGAATGGATCATACGATTGAGTAAGAATGGATTGTACGAATGAAATAGAATAGATCGTACAAATGAATTAGAATGGATCGTATGAATGAATTAGAATGGATTGTACGAATGAAATAGAATGGATCGTATGAATGAATTAGAATGGATCGTTTGAGTGAATGCGAATGGATCGTGCGAATGAATTAGAATGGATTGTACGAATGAAATAGAATGGATCGTATGAATGAATTAGAATGGATTGAATTAGAATGAATCGTACGAATGAATTAGAATGAATCATACCGTACGAATGAATTAGAATGGATCGTACGAATGAATTAGAATGGATCGTACGAATGAATTACAATGGATCGTGCGAATGAATTAGAATGGATCGTACGAATGAATTAGAATAGATTGTGCGAATGAATAAGAATAGATCATACGAAGAAATTAGAATGGATCGTACGAATGAATTAGAATGGATCGTATGAATGAATTAGAATGGATACATTCGTGCGAATCCATTCTATTTTATTCGTACGATCCATTCTAATTCATTCGCACGATCCATTCTTACTCATTCGTACGATCCATTCTAATTCATTCGTACGATCCATTCTAATTCATTCGTATGATCCATTCAAATTCAATCCATGCGAATGAATACGAATGGATTAGAATGAATCGTACGAATGAATTAGATTGGATCCTACGAATGAATTAGAATAGATTGTGCGAATGAATTAGAATGGATCTGGATCGTGTATCCATTCAAATTCATTCGTACGACCCATTCTAATTCATTCGTACGATCCATTCTAATTCATTCGCACGATCCATTCTAATTCATTCATACGATCCATTCTAATTCATTCATACAATCCATTCTAATGGATCGTGCGAATGAATTAGAATGGATCGTACGAATGAATTGGAATGGATACATTCGTGCGAATGAATTATAATGGATCGTGCGAATGAATTAGAATGGATCGTACGAATGAATTAGAATGGGTCGTACGAATGATGGATCGTACGAATGAGTAAGAATGGATCGCACGAATGAATTAGAATGGATCGTACGAATGAATTAGAATGGATAGTACGAATGAATTAGAATGGATACCTTCGTGCAAATGAATTAGAATGGATCGTACGAATGAGTAAGAATGGATCGTGCGAATGAATTAGAATGGATCGTACGAATGAAATAGAATGGATTCGCACGAATGAAATAGAATGGATTCGCACGAATGTATCCATTCTAATTCATTCATACGATCCATTCTAATTCATTCGTACGATCCATTCTAATGATTCGTACGAATGAATTAGAATGGATCGTACGAATGAATTAGAATGGATCGTACGAAGGAATTAGAATGGATCGTACGAAGGAATTAGAATGGATCGTACGAATGAATTAGATTGGATCGTACGAATGAATTAGAATGGATCGTGCGAATGAATTAGAATGGATCGTACGAAGGAATTAGAATGGATCGTACGAATGAATTAGAAAGGATACATTCGAATTCATTCGTACGATCCATTCTAATTCCTTCGTACGATCCATATTCTAATTCATTCGCACGATCCATTCTAATTCATTCATACGATCCATTCTAATTTATTCGCACGATCCATTCTAATTCATTCGTACGATCCATTCTAATTCATTCGCACAATCTATTCTAATTCATTCGTACGATCCATTCTAATTTCATTCGCACGATCCATTCTAATTCATTCGTACGATCCATTCTAATTCATTCGTACGATCCATTCTAATTCATTCATACGATCCATTCTATTTCATTCGTACGAAGGAATTAGAAAGGATCGTACGAATGAATTAGAATGGATCGTGCGAATGAATTAGAATATAGATCGTACGAATGAATTAGAATGGATCGTACGAATGAATTCGAATGTATCCTTTCTAATTCTTTCGTACGATCCATTCTAATTCATTCGTACGATCCTTTCTAATTCCTTCGTACGAATGAAATAGAATGGATCATATGAATGAATTAGAATTGATCGCGCGAATGAATTAGAATGGATCGTTCGAATGAATTAGAATAGATTGTGCGAATGAATTAGAATGGATCGTACGAATGAATTAGAATGGATCGTGCGAATAAATTAGAATGGATCGTATGAATGAATTAGAATGGATCGTGCGAATGAATTAGAATATGAATCGTACGAAGGAATTAGAATGGATCGTACGAATGAATTCGAATGTATCCTTTCTAATTCATTCGTACGATCCATTCTAATTTCTTCGTACGATCCATTCTAATTCTTTCATACGATCCATTCTAATTCATTCGCACGATCCATTCTAATTCATTCGTACGATCCATTCTTATTCATTCGTACGATCCATTCTAATTTCTTCGTACGATCCATTCTAATTCATTCGTATGATCCATTCTAATTCATTCGTATGATCCATTCTAACTCATTCGCACGATCCATTCTAATTCATTCATACGATCCATTCTAATTCATTCGTACGATCCATTCGTATGAATTAGAATGGATCGTACGAATGAATTAGAATGGATCGTACGAAGGAATTAATATGGATCATATGAATGAATTAGAGTGGATCGTGCGAATGAATTAGAATGGATCGTACGAATCAAATAGAATGGATCGTATGAATTAGAATGGATCGTATGAATGAAATAGAATGGATCGTATGAATTAGAATGGATCGTACGAATGAAATAGAATGGATCGTACGAATGAATTAGAATAGATTGTGCAAATGGATTAGAATGGATCATACGATTGAGTAAGAAAGGACTGTACGAATGAATTAGAATGGATTGTACGAATAAATTAGAATGGATCGTACGAATGAATTAGAATAGATTGTACGAATGAATTAGAATGGATCGTACGAATGAGTAAGAATGGATCGTACGAATGAATTAGAATGGATTGAATTAGAATGGATTGCACGAATAAATTAGAATGGATCGTACGAATGAATTAGAATAGATCGTACGAATGAATTAGAATGGATCGTACGAATGAATTAGAATAGATCGTACGATGGAATTAGAATGGATCGTACGAAGGAATTAGAATGGATAGTACGAATGAATTAGAATGGATACCTTCATGCAAATGAATTAGAATGGATCGTACAAATGAGTAAGAATGGATCGTACGAATAAAATAGAATGAATCGTGCGAATGAATTAGAATGGATCGTACGAATGAATTAGAATAGATTGTGCGAATGAATTAGAATGGATCGTACGAATGAATTAGAGTGGATCATACGAATGAATTAGAATGGATCGTATGAATGAATTAGAATGGATCGTGCGAATGAATTAGAATGGATCGTACGAATGAAATAGAATGGATTCGCACGAATGAATTAGAATGGATCTGGGTCGTGTATTCATTCTAATTCAATGGATTGTACGAATGAATTAGAATGGATCGTGCGAATAAATTAGAATGGATCGTATGAATGAATTAGAATGGATCGTGCGAATGAATTAGAATATGGATTGTACGAAGGAATTAGAATGGATCGTACGAATGAATTCATTCGTATGATCCATTCTAATTCATTCGTACGATCCATTCTTACTCATTCGTACGATCTATTCTAATTCATTCGTACGATCCATTCTTACTCATTCGTACGATCGATTCTAATTCATTCATACGATCCATTCTAATTCATTCGTACGATCTAGTCTAATTCATGCGCACAATCTATTCTAATTCATTCGCACGATCCATTCTAATTCTTTTGCACGAATGTATCCATTCTAATTCAATCGTACGATCCATTCTAATTCATTCGTATGATCCATTCTAATTCATTCGCACGATCCATTCTAATTCATTCATACAATCTATTCTAATTCATTCGTACGATCCATTCTAATTCATTCGTGCGATCCATTCTAATTCATTCGTATGATCCATTCTTACTCATTCGTACGATCCAATCTAATTCATTCATACGATCCATTCTACGATCCATTCTAATTCATTCGTACGTTCCATTCTAATTCATTCGTACAATTCATTCTAATTCAATCCATTCTAATTCATTCGTACGATCCATTCTTACTCATTCGTATGATCCATTCTAATTCATTCGCACGATCCATTCTAATTCATTAATACGATCCATTCTAATTCATTCGCACGATCCATTCTAATTCATTCACACAATCCATTCTACTTCATTCGTACGATCCATTCTAATTCATTCGCATGAAGGTATCCATTCTAATTCATACAATCCATTCGCACGATCCATTGAATTAGAATGGATACATTCGTGTGAATCCATTCTATTTCATTCGTACGATCCATTCTAATTCATTCGCACGATCCATTTTAATTCATTCGTACGATCCATTCTAATTTATTCATACAATCCATTCTAATTTATTCGCACGATCCATTCTAATTCATTCATACGATCCATTCTAATTCATTCATATGATCCATTCTAATTCCTTCGTACGATCCATTCTATTTCATTCGTACGATCCATTCTAATTCATTCATACGATCCATTCGTATCCATTCTAATTCATTTGTACGATCCATTCTAATTCATTCGTACGATCCATTCTAATTCCTTCGTATGATTAATTCTAATTCATTCATACGACCCATTCTAATTCATTCGTACGATCCATTCTAATTCATTCGCACGATCCATTCTAATTCATTCGTACGATTCATTCTAATTCAATCCATTCTAATTCATTCGTACGATCCATTCTTACTCATTCGTACGATCCATTCTAATTCATTCGCACGATCCATTCTAATTCATTAATACGATCCATTCTAATTCATTCGCACGATCCATTCTAATTCATTCACACAATCCATTATATTTCATTCGTACGATCCAGTCTAATTCATTCGCACGAAGGTATCCATTATAATTCATACAATCCATTCTAATTCATTCATACGATCCAATCTAATTCATTCATACGATCCATTCTAATTCATTCGCATGAATGTATCCGTTCTAATTCATTCGTACGATCCATTCTAATCCATTTGTACGAATGTATCCACTCTAATTCATTCATACGATCCATTCTAATTCATTCGCACGAATGTATCCATTCCAATTCATTCGTATGATCCATTCTAATTCATTCATACGATCCATTCTATTTCATTCGTACGATCCATTCTTACTCATTCGTACGATCCATCCTAATTCATTTGCACGAAGGTATCCATTCTAATTCATTCGCACGAATGTATCCTTTCTAATTCATTAGTACGATCCATTCTAATTCATTCGTACGATCCATTCTAATTCATTCGCACAATCTATTCTAATTCATTCGTACGATCCATTCTAATTCATTCGCACGATCCATTCTAATTCATTCATACGATCCATTCTATTTCATTCGTACGATCCATTCTTACTCATTCGTACGATCCATTCTAATTCATTTGCACGAAGGTATCCATTCTAATTCAATCGTACTATCGATTCTAATTCATTCGTACGATCCATTCTATTTCATTCGTACGATCCATTCTATTTCATTCATATGATCCATTCTAATTCATTCGTACGATCCATTCTTACTCATTCGTACGATCCATTCTAATTCATTTAGAATGGATACATTCGTGCGAATGAATTAGAATGGATCGTATGAATGAATTAGAATCGATCGTACGAATGAATTAGAATGGATCATGCGAATGAATTAGAATGGATCGTACGAATGAATTAGAATGGATCGTGCGAATGAATTAGAATGGGTCTTACGAATGAATTAGAATGGATACACGATCCAGATCCATTCTAAATCATTCGCACAATCTATTCTAATTCATTCGTAGGATCCATTCTAATTCATTACTACGATCCATTCTAATTCATTCGCACGATCCATTCTAATTCATTCGCATGATCCATTCTAATTCATTCGTACGATCGATTCTAATTCATTCATACGATCCATTCTAATTCATTCGCACGAATGTATCCATTCTAAATGAATTAGAATGGATCGTACGAATGAGTAAGAATGGATCGTGCGAATGAATTAGAATGGATCATATGAATGAATTAGAATGGATCGTATGAATGAATTAGAATGGATCGCGCGAATAAATTAGAATGGATCGTATGAATGAATTAGAATCAATCGTATGAATGAATTAGAATGGATCATGCGAATGAATTAGAATGGATCGTGCGAATGAATTAGAATGGATCGTACGAATGAAATAAAATGGATTGTACGAATGAGATAGAATGGATCGTACGAATGACTTAGAATGGATTTCATGTTAATGAATTAGAATGGATCATACGAATGAATTATAATGGATTCATTCGTGCGAAGGAATTAGAATGGATCGTACGAATGAGTAAGAATGGATCGTACGAATGAATTAGAATGGATTGAATTAGAATGAATCGTACGAATGAAGTAGAATGGATCATGCGAATAAATTAGAATGGATCGTATGAATGAATTAGAATAGATCGTACGAATGAATTAGAATGGATCGTACGAATGAATTAGAATGGATACATTCGTGCGAATGAATTAGAATGGATCGTGCGAATGAATTAGAATGGATCGTATGAATGAATTAGAATGGATACATTCGTGCGAATGAATTAGAATGGATCATACGAAGGAATTAGAATGGATCGTGCGAATGAATTAGAATGGATCGTGCGAATGAATTAGAATGGATCGTACGAATGAATTAGAATGGATACATTCGTGCGAATGAATTAGAATGGATCATACGAAGGAATTAGAATGGATCGTGCGAATAAATTAGAATGGATCGTATGAATGAATTAGAATAGATCGTACGAATGAATTAGAATGGATCGTACGAATGAATTAGAATGGATACATTCGTGCGAATGAATTAGAATGGATCGTATGAATGAATTAGATTGGATCGTATGCATGAATTAGAATGGATAGTGCGAATGAATTAGAATGGATCGTACGAATGAATTAGAATGGATCGAACGAATGAATTAGAATGGATACATTCGTGCAAAAGAATTAGAATGCATTGTATGAATGAATTAGATTGGATCGTATGAATGAATTAGAATGGATTGTATGAATTAGAATGGATACCTTCGTGCGAATGAATTAGAATGGATCGTACGAATGAAATAGAATAGATTGTGTGAATGAATTAGAATGGATCGTGCGAATGAATTAGAATGGACCGTATTAATGAATTAGAATGGATCGTGCGAATGAATTAGAATGGATCGTACGAATGAGTAAGAATGGATCGTACGAATGAATTAGAATGGATTGAATTAGAATGAATCGTACGAATGAATTAGAATGGATCGTGCGAATGAATTAGAATGGATCGTACGAATGAATTAGAATGGATCGTACGAATGAGTAAGAATGGATCGTACGAATGAATTAGAATGGATTGTACGAATGAAATAGAATAGATCGTACGAATGAATTAGAATGGATCATGCTAATGAATTAGAATTGATCGTACTAAGGAATAGAATGGATCGTACGAATGAATTAGAATGGATCGTACGAATGAATTAGAATGGATTGAATTAGAATGAATCGTACGAATGAATTAGAATGAATCATACCGTACGAATGAATTATAATGGATCATACGAAGGAATTAGAATGGATCGTACGAATGAATTAGAATGGATCGTACGAAGGAATTAGAATGGATCGTACGAAGGAATTAGAATGGATAGTACGAATGAATTAGAATGGATACCTTTGTGCAAATGAATTAGAATGGATCGTACGAATAAGTAAGAATGGATCGTATGAATGAAATAGAATGGTTCGTATGAATGAATTAGAATGGATCGTATGAATGAATTAGAATGGATACATTCGTGCGAATCCATTCTATTTCATTCGTACGGTATGGATCTGGATCGTGTACCCGTTCTAATTCATTCGTACGACCCATTCTAAATCATTCGCACGATCCATTCTAATTCATTCGTATGATCAATTCTAATTCATTAGCATGATCCATTATAATTCATTCGTACGATCTATTCTATTTCATTCGTACAATCCATTCTAATTCTTTCGCACGATCCATTCTTACTCATTCATACGATCCATTCTAATTCATTTAGAATGGATACATTCGTGCGAATGAATTAGAATGGATCGTATGAATGAATTAGAATCGATCGTACGAATAAATTAGAATGGATCATGCGAATGAATTAGAATGGATCGTACGAATGAATTAGAATGGATCGTGCGAATGAATTAGAATGGGTCGTACGAATGAATTAGAATGGATACACGATCCAGATCCATTCTAATTCATTCGCACAATCTATTCTAATTCATTCGTAGGATCCATTCTAATTCATTACTACGATAAATTCTAATTCATTCGCACGATCCATTCTAATTCATTCGCATGATCCATTCTAATTCATTCGTACGATCGATTCTAATTCATTCATACGATCCATTCTAATTCATTCGCACGAATGTATCCATTCTAAATGAATTAGAATGGATCGTACGAATGAGTAAGAATGGATCGTGCGAATGAATTAGAATGGATCATATGAATGAATTAGAATGGATCGTATGAATGAATTAGAATGGATCGTGCGAATAAATTAGAATGGATCGTATGAATGAATTAGAATCGATCGTACGAATGAATTAGAATGGATCATGCGAATGAATTAGCATGGATCGTGCGAATGAATTAGAATAGATCGTACGAATGAAATAGAATGGATTGTACGAATGAGATAGAATGGATCGTACGAATGACTTAGAATGGATAATTCATGCGAATGAATTAGAATGGATCATACGAATGAATTAGAATGGATTCATTCGTGCGAATGAATTAGAATGGATCGTACGAATGAGTAAGAATGGATCGTACGAATGAATTAGAATGGATTGAATTAGAATGAATCGTACGAATGAATTAGAATGTATCGTACGAATGAATTAGAATAGATCGTACGAATGAATTAGAATGGATTGAATTAGAATGAATCGTACGAATGAATTAGAATGAATCATACCGTACGAATGAATTAGAATTGATCATACGAAGGAATTAGAATGGATCGTGCGAATAAATTAGAATGGATCGTATGAATGAATTAGAATAGATCGTATAAATGAATTAGAATGGATCGTACGAATGAATTAGAATGGATACATTCGTGCGAATGAATTAGAATGGATCATATGAATGATTTAGATTGGATCGTATGCATGAATTAGAATGGATCGTGCGAATTAATTAGAATGGATCGTAAGAATGAATTTGAATGGATCGAACGAATGAATTAGAATGGATACATTCGTGCAAAAGAATTAGAATGGATTGTATGAATGAATTAAAATGGATCGTGCGAATGAATTAGAATGGATCGTACGAATTTATTAGAATGGATACATTCGCGCGAATGAATTAGAATGGATCGTATGAATGAATTAGATTGGATCTTATGCATGAATTAGAATGGATCGTGCGAATGAATTAGAATGGATCGTACGAATGAATTAGAATGGATCGAACGAATGAATTAGAATGGATCGTACGAATGAGTAAGAATGGATCGTACGAATGAATTAGAATGGATCGTGCGAATGAATTAGAATATTGATCGTACGAATGAATTAGAATGGATCGTATGAATAAATTAGAATGGATCGTGCGAATGAGTTAGAATGGATCGTACGAATGAATTAGAATGGATCGTACAAATGAATTAGAATGGATCGTGCGAATTAATTAGAATGGATCGTACGAATGAATTAGAATGGATCGAATTAGAATGAATCGTACGAATGAATTAGAATGGATCGTATGAATGAATTAGAATGGATCGTACGAATGAATTAGAATGGATCGTGCTAATGAATTAGAATGGATCGTGCGAATGAAATAAAATGGATCATATGAATGAAATAGAATGGATCGTATGAATTAGAATGGATCGTACGATTGAGTAAGAATGGATCGTACGAATGAAATAGAATGGATCGTATGAATGAATTAGAATGGATCGTGTGAATGAATTAGAATGGATCATGCGAATGAATTAGAATGGATCGTGCGAATGAATTAGAATGGATCGTACGAATGAATTAGAATGGATCGTACGAATGAATTAGAATGGATTGAATTAGAATGGATCGTACGATAAGAATGGATCGTACGAAGGAATTAGAATGGATCGTACGAAGGAATTAGAATGGATAGTACGAATGAATTAGAATGGATACCTTCGTGCAAATGAATTAGAATGGATCGTATGAATGAGTAAGAATGGATCGTACGAATGAATTAGAATGGATCGTACGAATGAATTAGAATGGATACATTCGCGCGAATCCATTCTATTTTATTCGTACGATCCATTCTAATTCATTCGCACGATCCATTCTAATTCATTCATACGATCCATTCTTATCGGACGATCCATTCTAATTCAATCCATTCTAATTCATTCGTACGATCCATTCTAATTCATTCGTACGATCCATTCTAATTCCTTCGTACGATCCATTCTTATCGTACGATCCATTCTTATCGTACGATCCATTCTAATTCAATCCATTCTAATTCATTCGTACGATCCATTCTAATTCATTCGTACGATCCATTCTAATTCATTCGCACGGTCCATTCTAATTCATTCGCATGATCCATTCTAATTCATTCGCACGATCCATTCTAATTCATTCATACGATCCATTCTATTTCATTCGTACGATCCATTCTTACTCAATCGTACGATCCATTCTAATTCATTTGCACGAAGGTATCCATTCTAATTCATTCGTACTATCCATTCTAATTCCTTCGTACGATCCATTCTAATTCCTTCGTACGATCCATTCTAATTCATTCATACGATCCATTCTAATTCATTCGTACGATCCATTCTAATTCCTTCGTATGATCCATTCAAATTCATTCGCACGAATCTATCCATTCTAATTCATTCGTACGATCCATTCTAATTCATTCGCACGATCCATTCTAATTTATTAATACGATCCAATCTAATTCATTCATACGATCCATTCTAATTCATTCGCACGAATGTATCTATTCCAATTCATTCGTACGATCCATTCTAATTCATTCGTACGATCCATTCTAATTCGAATGGATACGAAGGAATTATAATGGATCGTACGAATGAATTAGAATGGATTGAATTAGAATGAATCGTACGAATGAATTAGAAT
This sequence comes from Chamaelirium japonicum, assembly GCA_947650365.1. NCBI lineage: Eukaryota > Viridiplantae > Streptophyta > Magnoliopsida > Liliales > Melanthiaceae > Chamaelirium > Chamaelirium japonicum. Next base: position 398,703 of record OX393559.1, on the reverse strand, counting down.
GGATCGTACGAATGAATTAGAATGGATCGTATCAATGAATTAGAATGGATCTTATGGATGAATTAGAATGGATCGTGCGAATGAATTAGAATGGATCGTACGAATAAATTAGAATGGATCGTATGAATGAATTAAAATGGATCATGCGAATAAATTAGAATGGATCGTATGAATGAATTAGAATGGATCGCACGAATTAGAATGGATCGTACGAATGAAATAGAATGGATCGTACGAATGAATTAGAATAGATTGTGCAAATGGATTAGAATGGATCATACGATTGAGTAAGAATGGATTGTACGAATGAAATAGAATAGATCGTACGAATGAATTAGAATGGATCATGCTAATGAATTAGAATTGATCGTACGAATGAATTAGAATAGATTGTGCGAATGAATTAGAATGGATCGTACGAATGAATTGGAATGGATACATTCGTGCGAATCTATTCTATTTCATTCGTACGATCCATTCTAATTCATTACTACGATCCATTCTAATTCACTCGTACGATCCATTCTAATTCATTCGTACGATCCATTCTAATTCATTCGCACGATCCATTCTAATTCATTCATACGATCCATTCTAATTCATTCATACGATCCATTCTAATTCATTCGTACTATCCATTCTAATTCCTTCGTACGATCCATTCTAATTCATTCGTACGATCCATTCTTATTCATTCGTACGATCCATTCTTACTCATTCGTACGATCCATTCTAATTCATTTGCACGAAGGTATCCATTCTAATTCATTCGTACTATCCATTCTAATTCCTTCGTACGATCCATTCTTATTGTATGATCCATTCTAATTCAATCCATTCTAATTCATTCGTACGATCCATTCTAATTCATTCGTACGATCCATTCTAATTCATTCGCACGATCCATTCTAATTCATTCGCATGATCCATTCTAATTCATTCGCACGATCCATTCTAATTCATTCATACAGTCCATTCTATTTCATTCGTACGATCCATTCTAACTCAATCGTATGATCCATTCTAATTCATTTGCACGAAGGTATCCATTCTAATTCATTCGTACTATCCATTCTAATTCCTTCGTACGATCCATTCTAATTCCTTCGTACGATCCATTCTAATTCATTCGTACGATCCATTCTAATCCATTTGTACGAATGTATCCACTCTAATTCATTCATACGATCCATTCTAATTCATTCGTACGATCCATTCTAATTCATTCGTACGATCCATGCTAATTCATTCGCACAATCTATTCTAATTCATTCGTACGATCCATTCTAATTCATTCGCACGATCCATTCGCATTCACTCAAACGATCCATTCTAATTCATTCATATGATCCATTCTAATTCATTCGCACGAATGTATCCATTCAATCCATTCTAATTCATTCGTACGATCCATTCTAATTCATTCGTACGATCCATTCTCATTCCTTCGTATGATCCATTCTAATTCATTCGTACGGTAAGATTCATTCTAATTCATTCGAACGATTCATTCTAATTCAATCCATTCTAATTCATTCATATGATCTGGATCGTGTATCCATTCTAATTCATTCGTACGATCAATTCTAATTCATTCGCACGTATCCATTCTAATTCATTCATACGATACATTCTATTTCATTCGTACGATCCATTCTTACTTATTCGTACGATCCATTCTAATTCATTCGTACGATCCATTCTAATTCATTCGTACGTTCCATTCTAATTCATTCGCACGATCCATTCAAATTCATTAATACGATCCATTCTAATTCATTCGCATGATCCATTCTAATTCATTCATATGATCCATTCTAATTCATTCGCACGATCTATTCTAATTCATTCGTACGATCCATTCTAATTCATTCGCACGAATGAATCCATTCTAATTTATTTGTACGATCGATTCTAATTCATTCATACGATCCATTCTAATTCATTCGCACGAATGTATCCATTCTAAATGAATTAGAATGGATCGTACGAATGAGTAAGAATGGATCGTGCGAATGAATTAGAATGGATCATATGAATGAATTAGAATGGATCGTATGAATGAATTAGAATGGATCGTGCGAATAAATTAGAACGGATCGTACGAATGAATTAGAATGGATCATGCGAATGAATTAGAATGGATCGTATGAATGAATTAGAATGGATCGTGCGAATGAATTAGAATAGATCATACGAACGAATTAGAATGGATCGTACGAATGAATTAGAATGGATTGAATTAGAATGGATCGTACGAATGAATTCCAATGTATCCATTCTAATTCATTCATATGATCCATTCTATCTCATTCGTAAAATCCATTCTAATTCATTCGTACGATCTATTCTAATTCATTCGCACGATCCATTCTAATTCATTCGTACGAATGTATCGTGCGAATGAGATAGAATGGATCATACGATTGAATTAGAATGTATACATTCGAATTCATTCGTACGATCCATTCTAATTCAATCCATTCTAATTCATTCGTACGATCCATTCTAATTCATTCGTATGATCTATTCTAATTCATTCGCATGATCCATTCTAATTCATTCATACGATCCATTCTAATTCATTCGCATGATCCATTCTAATTCATTCGTACGATCCATTCTAATTCATTCGCACGATCCATTCTAATTCATTCATACGATCCATTCTAATTCCTTCGTACGATCCATTCTAATTCATTTGTACGATCGATTCTAATTCATTCGCACGATCCATTCTAATTCATTCATACGATCCATTCTAATTCATTCGTACGATCCATTCTAATTCATTTGAACGAAGGTATCCATTCTAATTCATTCGTACTATCCATTCTAATCCATTCGCACGAATGAATTAGAATGGATTGTACGAATGAATTAGAATGGATCGTACGAAGGAATTAGAATGGATCGTACGAATGAATTAGAATGGATTGAATTAGAATGAATCGTACGAATGAATTAGAATGAATCATACCGTACGAATGAATTAGAATGGATCATACGAATGAAATAGAATGGATCGTATGAATGAATTAGAATGGATCGTGCGAATGAATTAGAATGGATCGTACGAATGAAATAGAATGGATACGCACGAATGTATCCATTCTAATTCATTCGCACGATCCATTCTTACTCATTCGTACGATCCATTCTAATTCATTCGTGCGATCCATTCTAATTCATTCGTACGATCCATTCTAATTCAATCCATGCGAATGAATACGAATGGATTAGAATGGATCGTACGAATGAATTAGATTGGATCGTATTAATGAATTAGAATGGATCGTACGAATGAATTAGAATGGATACATTCATGCGAATGAATTAGAATGGATCATACGAATGAATTAGAATGGATTCATTCGTGCGAATGAATTAGAATGGATCGTACGAATGAGTAAGAATGGATCGTACGAATGAATTAGAATGGATCGTATGAATGAATTAGAATGGATACATTCGTGTGATCTATTCTAATTCATTTGCACGATCCATTCTAATTCATTCGTACGATCCATTCTAATTCATTCGTACGATCCTTTCTAATTCATTCGCACAATCTATACGTTCCATTCGAATTCATTCGTACGATCCATTCTAATTCATTCGTACGATCCATTCTTACTCATTCGTACGATCCATTCTAATTCATTTGCACGAAGGTATCCATTCTACTTCTTTCGTACTATCCATTCTAATTCCTTCGTACGATCCATTCTAATTCCTTCGTGCGAATGTATCCATTCTAATTCCTTCGTATGATCCATTCTAATTCATTCGTACGGTATGATTCATTCTAATTCATTCGTACGATTCATTCTAATTCAATCCATTCTAATTCATTCGTACGATCCATTCTAATTCATTCGTACGATCAATTCTAATTCATTTGTACGAATGTATCCACTCTAATTCATTCGTACGATCCATTCTAATTCATTTGTACGAATGTATCCTTTCTAATTCATTTGTACGATCCATTCTAATTCATTCGTACGATCCATTCTAATTCATTCGTACGATCCATTCTAACTCATTCGCACGATCCATTCTAATTCATTCGCACGATCCTACGAATGAGTTAGAATAGATTGTATGAATGAATTAGAATGGATCGTACGAATGAATTAGAATGGATTGTATGAATGAATTAGAATGGATTGTATGAATGAATTAGAATGGATCGTTTGAGTGAATACGAATGGATCGTGCGAATGAATTAGAATGGAATGAATTAGAATGGATTGAATTAGAATGAATCGTACGAATGAATTAGAATGGATCGTGCGAATGAATTAGAATGGAATGAATTAGAATGGATCGTACGAAGGAATTAGAATGGATCGTATGAATGAATTAGAATGGATCGTGCGAATGAATTAGAATGGATCGTATGAATGAAATAGAATGGATTTGCACGAATGTATCCATTCTAATTCATTCATACGATCCATTCTATTTCATTCATACGATCCATTCTATTTCATTCGTACGATCCATTCTAATTCATTCGTACGATCCATTCTAATTCATTCGTACGATTCATTCTAATTCAATCCATTCTAATTCATTCCATTCTAATTCATTCGCACGATCCATTCGCATTCACTCAAACGATCCATTCTAATTCATTCATACAATCCATTCTAATTCTTTTGCACGAATGTATCCATTCTAATTCATTCGTACGATCCATTTAATTCATTCGTATGATCTATTCTAATTCATTCGCATGATCCATTCTAATTCCTTCGTACGATCCATTCTAATTCAATCGTACGATCCATTCTAATTCATTCGCACAATCCATTCTAATTCATTCGTATGATCCATTCTAATTCATTCGCATGATCTATTCTAATTCATTTATACGATCCATTCTAATTTATTCGCACGATCCATTCTAATTCATTCATACAATCCATTCTAATTCTTTTGCACGAATGTATCCATTCTAATTCATTCGTACGATCCATTCTAATTCATTCGTACGACCCATTCTAATTCATTCGCACAATCCATTCTAATTCATTCACACTCATACGATCCATTCTAATTCATTCGCACGAATGTATCCTTTCTAATTCATTCGTACGATCCATTCTAATTCATTCGCACAATCTATTCTAATTCATTCGAACGATCCATTCTAAGTCATTCGTACGATCTATTCTAATTCATTCGTACGATCCATTCTAATTCATTCGCACGATCCATTCTATTTCATTCGTACGATCCATTCTAATTCATTCGCACAATCCATTCTATTTCATTCGTACGATCCCTTCTAATTCCTTCGTACGATCCATACGAATGAATTAGAAAGGATATATTCGTGCGAATGAATTAGAATGGATCGTACGAATGAATTAGAAAGGATATATTCGTGCGAATGAATTAGAATAGATCGTATGAATGAATTAGATTGGATCGTATTAATGAATTAGAATGGATCATACGAATGAATTAGAATAGATCGTACGAATGAATTAGAATGGATACGAATGGATCGTATGAATGAATTAGAATGGATCGTACGAATGTATTAGAATGGATCGTACGAATGAATTAGAATGGATTGAATTAGAATGAATCGTACGAATGAATTAGAATGAATCATACCGTACGAATGAATTAGAATGGATCGTATGAATGAATTAGAATGGATCGTACGAATGAATTAGAATGGATTGAATTAGAATGAATCGTATGAATGAATTAGAATGGATCGTGCGAATAAATTAGAATGGATCGTACGAATGAAATAGAATGGATCGTGCGAATGAATTAGAATGGATCGAATGAATGAATTAGAATGGATCGTACGAATGACTTAGAATGGATCGTTCGAATGAATTAGAATAGATTGTGCGAATGAATTAGAATGGATCGTACGAATGAATTAGAATGGATAGTACGAATGAATTAGAATGGATTGTACGAATGAATTAGAATGGATACGATGAATGAATTAGAATGGATCGTATGAATGAATTAGAATAGATTGTGCGAATGAATTAGAATGGATCGTACGAATGAATTAGAATGGATCGTATGAATGAATTAGAATGGATCGTGCGAATGAATTAGAATGGATCGTACGAATGAAATAGAATGGATTCGCACGAATGTATCCATTCTAATTCATTCGTACGATCCATTCTATCTCATTCGTACAATCCATTCTATTTCATTCGTACAATCCATTCTAATTCATTCATACGATCCATTCTAATTTTTTCGCACGATCCATTCTAATTCATTCATACGATCCATTCTAATTCATTCATATGATCCATTCTAATTCATTCGCACGATCCATTCTAATTCATTCGTACGATCCATTCTAATTCATTCGAACGATCCAGTCTAATTCATTCGCATGATCCATTCTAATTCATTCATACGATCCATTCTGATTCATTCGTATCCATTCTAATTCATTCGTACGATCCATTCTAATTCATTCGCACGATTCATTCTAATTCAATCCATTCTAATTCATTTGTACGATCCATTCTTACTCATTCGTACGATCCATTCTAATTCATTCGCACAATCCATTCTAATTCAATCCATTCTAATTCTTTCGTACGATCCATTCTTACTCATTCGTACGATCCATTCTAATTCATTCGCACAATCCATTCTAATTTATTTGCACGAAGGTATCCATTCTAATTCATTCGTACTATCAATTCTAATTCCTTCGTACGATCCATTATGAATGAATTAGAATGGATCATGCGAATGAATTAGAATGGATCGTGCGAATGAATTAGAATGGATCGTATGAATGAAATAGAATGGATTGTACGAATGAGATAGAATGGATCATACGAATGAATTAGAATCGATTGTGCGAATGAATTAGAATGGATCGTACGAAGGAATTAGAATGTATCGTACGAATGAATTAGAATGGATCGTACGAAGCAATTAGAATGGATCGTACGAATGAATTAGAATGGATCGTACGAATGAATTAGATTGGATCGTATTAATGAATTAGAATGGATTGTACGAATGAATTAGAATAGATCGTACGAATGAATTAGAATGGATACGAATGGATCATACGAATGAGTAAGAATGGATCTATTCTAATTCATTCATACGATCCATTCTAATTCATTCGTACGATCCATTCTAATTCATTCGCACGCTATTCTAATTCATTCGTAGGATCCATTCTAATTCATTCGTACGATCCATTCTAATTCATAAGTACGATCCATTCTAATTTATTCGCACGATCCATTCTAATTCATTCATACGAATCCATTCTATTTCATTAGTACGATCTATTCTATTTCATTCGTACAATCTATTCTAATTCATTCATACGATCCATTCTAATTTATTCGTACGATCCATTCTAATTCATTCGCACGCTATTCTAATTCATTCGTAGGATCCATTCTAATTCATTACTACGATCCATTCTAATTTATTCATACGATCCATTCTAATTCATTCGTACGATCCATTCTAATTCATTCGTACGATCCATGCTAATTCATTCGTACGATCCATTCTAATTCATGCGCACTATCTATTCTAATTCATTCGCACAATCTATTCTAATTCATTCGTACGATACATTCTAATTCATTCGTACGATCCATTCTAATTCATTCGCACGCTATTCTAATTCATTCGTAGGATCCATTCTAATTCATTCGTGCAAAAGAATTAGAATGGATTGTACGAATGAATTAGAATGGATCGTATGCATGAATTAGAATGGATCGTACGAATGAATTAGAATGGATCATGCGAATGAATTAGAATGGATCGTATGAATGAATTAGAATGGATCGTGCGAATAAATTACAATGGATCGTATGAATGAATTAGAATGGATCGTGCGAATGAATTAAAATGAATCGTACGAAGGAATTAGAATGGATCGCACGAATGAATTAGAATGGATTGTACGAATGAATTAGAATGGATCCTACGAATGAATTAGAATGGATCGTACGAAGGAATTAGAATGGATCGTACGAATGAATTAGAATGGATCGTACGAATGAATTAGAATGGATTGAATTAGAATGAATCGTACGAATGAATTAGAATGAATCATACCGTACGAATGAATTAGAATGGATCATACGAATGAAGTAGAATGGATCGTATGAATGAATTAGAATGGATCGTGCGAATGAATTAGAATGGATCGTACGAATGAAATAGAATGGATTCGCACGAATGTATCCATTCTAATTCATTCGCACGATCCATTCTTACTCATTCGTACGATCCATTCTAATTCATTCGTACGATCCATTCTAATTCATTCGTACGATCCATTCTAATTCAATCCATGCGAATGAATACGAATGGATTAGAATGGATCGTACGAATGAATTAGATTGGATCGTATTAATGAATTAGAATGGATTGTACGAATGAATTAGAATGGATACATTCATGCGAATGAATTAGAATGGATCATACGAATGAATTAGAATGGATTCATTCGTGCGAATGAATTAGAATGGATCGTACGAATGAGTAAGAATGGATCGTATGAATGAATTAGAATGGATATATTCGTGCGATCCATTCTAATTCATTCGCACGATCCATTCTAATTCATTCGTACGATCCATTCTAATTCATTCGTACGATCCATTCTAATTCATTCGCACAATCTATACGTTCCATTCTAATTCATTCGTACAATCCATTCTAATTCATTCGTACGATCCATTCTTACTCATTCGTACGATCCATTCTAATTCATTTGCACGAAGGTATCCATTCTACTTCATTCGTACTATTCATTCTAATTCCTTCGTACGATCCATTCTAATTCCTTCGTGCGAATGTATCCATTCTACTTCATTCGTACGGTATGATTCATTCTAATTCATTCGTACGATTCATTCTAATTCAATCCATTCAAATTCATTCGTACGATCCATTCTAATTCATTCGTACGATCCATTCTAATTCATTCGTACGTTCGATTCTAATTCATTTGTACGAATGTATCCACTCTAATTCATTGGTACGATCCATTCTAATTCATTTGTACGAATGTATCCTTTCTAATTCATTCGTACGATCCATTCTAATTCATTCGTACGATTCATTCTAATTCATTCGTACGATCCATTCTAACTCATTCGCACGATCCATTCTAATTCATTCGCACGATCCTACGAATGAGTTAGAATAGATTGTATGAATGAATTAGAATGGTTCGTACGAATGAATTAGAATGGATCGTATGAATGAATTAGAATGGATTGAATGAATGAATTAGAATGGATCGTTTGAGTGAATGCGAATGGATCGTGCGAATGAATTAGAATGGAATGAATTAGAATGGATTGAATTAGAATGGATCGTGCGAATGAATTAGACTGGATCGTGCGAATGAATTAGATTGGATCGTACGAATGAATTAGAATGGATCGTGCGAATGAATTAGAATGGATCATATGAATGAATTAGAATGGATCGTATGAATGAATTAGAATGGATCGTGCGAATAAATTAGAATGGATCGTATGAATGAATTATAATGGACCGTACGAATGAAATAGAATGGATTGTACGAATAAGATAGAATGGATCATACGAATGAATTAGAATGGATACATTCGTGCGAATCCATTCTATTTCATTCGCACGATCCATTCTAATTCATTCGCACGATCCATTCTAATTCATTCATAATGGATCGTACGAAGGAATTAGAATGGATAGTATGAGTGAATTAGAATGGATACCTTCGTGCAAATGAATTAGAATGGATTGTGCGAATGAATTAGAATGGATTGTACGAATGAGTAAGAATGGATCGTACGAATGAATTAGAATGGATAGAATTAGAATGGATTGTGCGAATGAATTAGAATGGATCGTACGAATGAGTAAGAATGGATCGTACGAATGAATTAGAATGGATTTAATTAGAATGAATCGTGCGAATGAATTAGAATGGATCGTACGAATGAATTAGAATGGATACGAATGGATCGAACGAATGAATTAGAATGGATCGTACGAATGAGTAAGAATGGATCGTACGAATGAATTAGAATGGATCGTACGAATGAATTAGAATGGATCGTACGAATGAATTCGAATGTATCCATTCTAATTCATTCATACGATCCATTCTATCTCATTCGTACAATCCATTCTAATTCATTTGTACGATCCATTCTAATTCATTCGCACGAATGAATCCATTCTAATTCATTCGTACGATCCATTCTAATTCATTCGCACGAATGAGTAAGAATGGATCGTACGAATGAAATAGAATGGATTGAATTAGAATGAATCGTACGAATGAATTAGAATGAATCATACCGTATGAATGAATTAGAATAGATCATACGAAGGAATTAGAATGGATCGTATGAATGAATTAGAATGGATCGTACGAAGGAATTAGAATGGATCGTACGAAGGAATTAGAATGGATAGTACGATTGAGTAAGAATAGATTGTACGAATGAAATAGAATAGATCGTACGAATGAATTAGTATGGATCGTATGAATGAATTAGAATGGATCGTGCGAATGAATTAGAATGGATCGTACGAATGAATTAGAATAGATTGTGCGAATGAATTAGAATTGATCGTACTTATGAATTAGAATGGATCATATGAATGAATTAGAATGGATCGTATGAATGAATTAGAATGGATCGTGTGAATAAATTAGAATGGATCGTATGAATGAATTAGAATCGATCGTACGAATGAATTAGAATGGATCATGTGAATGAATTAGAATGGATCGTGCGAATGAATTAGAATGGATCGTACGAATGAAATAGAATGGATTGTACGAATGAGATAGAATGGATCGTACGAATGACTTAGAATGAATAATTCATGCGAATGAATTAGAATGGATCATACGAATGAACTAGAATGGATTCATTCGTGCGAATGAATTAGAATGGATCGTACGAATGAGTAAGAATGGATCGTACGAATGAATTAGAATGGATTGAATTAGAATGAATCGTACGAATGAATTAGAATGGATCGTACGAATGAATTAGAATGGATCGTACGAATGAATTAGAATGGATTGAATTAGAATGAATCGTACGAATGAATTAGAATGAATCATACCGTACGAATGAATTAGAATGGATCATATGAAGGAATTAGAATGGATCGTGCGAATAAATTAGAATAGATCGTATGAATGAATTAGAATAGATCGTACGAATGAATTAGAATGGATCGTACGAATGAATTAGAATGGATACATTCGTGCGAATGAATTAGAATGGATCGTATGAATGAATTAGATTGGATCGTATGCATGAATTAGAATGGATCGTGCGAATGAATTAGAATAGATCGTACGAATGAATTAGAATGGATCGAACGAATGAATTAGAATGGATATATTCGTGCAAAAGAATTAGAATGGATTGTATGAATGAATTAGAATGGATCGTGCGAATGAATTAGAATGGATCGTACGAATGAATTAGAATGGATACATTCGTGCGAATGAATTAGAATGGATCGTATGAATGAATTAGATTGGACCGTATGCATGAATTAGAATGGATCGTGCGAATGAATTAGAATGGATCGTACGAATGAATTTGAATGGATCGAACGAATGAATTAGAATGGATCGTACGAATGAGTAAGAATGGATCGTACGAATGAATTAGAATGGATCGTACGAATGAATTAGAATGGATCGTACGAATGAATTCGAATGTATCCATTCTAATTCATTCATACGATCCATTCTATCTCATTTGTACAATCCTTTCTAATTCATTCGTACGATCCATTCTAATTCATTCGCACGATCCATTCTATCTCATTCGTACAATCCATTCTAATTCAATCCATTCTAATTCATACGTACGATCCATTCTAATTCATTCATACGATCCATTCTTACTCATTCGTACGATCCATTCTAATTTATTCGCACGAATAAATCCATTCTAATTCATTCGTATGATCCATTGTAATTCATTCGCATGAATGTATCCATTCTAATTTATTCGTACGATCCATTCTATCTCATTCGTACAATCCATTCTATTTCATTCGTACGATCCATTCTAATTCATTCGCACGATCCATTTTACTCATTCGTACGATCCATTCTAATTCATTCGCACGAATGAATCCATTCTAATTCATTCGTATGATCCATTCTAATTCATTCGTACAATCTATTCTATTTCATTCGTACGATCCATTCTTACTCATTCGTACGATCCATTCGTATCCATTCTAATTCATTCGTACGATCCATTCTAATTCATTCGCACGAATGAGCAAGAATGGATCGTACGAATGAAATAGAATGGATTGAATTAGAATGAATCGTACGAATGAATTAGAATGAATCATACCGTACGAATGAATTAGAATGGATCATACGAAGGAATTAGAATGGATCGTACGAATGAATTAGAATGGATCGTACGATGGAATTAGAATGGATCGTACGAAGGAATTAGAATGGATAGTACGATTGAGTAAGAATGGATTGTACGAATGAAATAGAATAGATCGTACGAATGAATTAGAATGGATCGTATGAATGAATTAGAATGGATCGTGCGAATGAATTAGAATGGATCGTACGAATGAATTAGAATAGATTGTGCGAATGAATTAGAATGGATCGTATGAATGAATTATAATGGATCGTACGAATGAATTAGAATGGATCGTATGAATGAATTAGAATGGATCGTGCGAATGAAATAGAATGGATTGTACGAAAGAATTAGAATGGATCGTGCGAATGAGTTAGAATGGATCGTACGAATGAATTAGAATAGATCGTACGAATGAATTAGAATGGATCATGCTAATGAATAAGAATTGATCGTACGAATGAATTAGAATAGATTGTGCGAATAAATTAGAATGGATCGTACGAATGAATTGGAATGGATACATTCGTGCGAATGAATTAGAATGGATCGTATGAATCAATTAGAGTGGATACATTTGTACAAATGAATTAGGATGGATCGTATGAATGAATTAGAGTGGATACATTCGTACGAATGAATTAGAATAGATTGTACGTATGAATTAGAATGGATTGTACGAATGAATTAGAATGGATCGTACGAATGAATTAGAATGGATCGTATGAATGAATTAGAATGGATCGTGCGAATAAATTAGAATGGATCGTACGAATGAAATAGAATGGATCGTACGAATGAATTAGAATGGATCGTACGAATGAATTAGAATAGATTGTGCGAATGAATTAGAAAGGATCGTACGAATGAAATAGAATGGATCGTACGAATGAATTAGAATGGATCGTATGAATGAATTACAATAGATTGTGCGAATGAATTAGAATGGATCGTACGAATGAATTAGAATGGATTAGAATGAATTAGAATGGATTGTATGAATGAATTAGAATGGATCGAACGAATGAATTAGAATGGATACATTCGTGCAAAAGAATTAGAATGGATTGTATGAATGAAATAGAATGGATCGTATGAATGAATTAGAATGGATCGTGCGAATGAATTAGAATGGATCGTACGAATGAATTAGAATGGGTCGTATGAATGAATTAGAATGGATACACGATCCAGATCCATTCTAATTCATTCGCACAATCTATTCTAATTCATTCATAGGATCCATTCTAATTCATTACTACGATCCATTCTAATTCATTCATATGATCCATTCTAATTCATTCGTACGATCCATTCTAATTCATTCGCACGATCCATTCTAATTCATTCATACAATCCATTCTAATTCTTTTGCACGAATGTATCCATTCTAATTCATTCATACGATCCATTCTAATTCATTCGTACGATCCATTCTAATTCATTAGCACGATCCATTCTAATTCATTCATACGATCCATTCTAATTCATTCGTACGATTCATTCTAATTCAATCCATTCTAATTCATTCGTACGATCCATTCTAATTCATTCATACGATCCATTCTAATTCATTCGTAGGGTCCATTCTAATTCATTACTATGATCCATTCTAATTCATTCATACGATCCATTCTAATTCATTCGTAATCCATTCTAATTCATTCGCACGATCCATTCTAATTCATTCATACAATCCATTCTAATTCTTTTGCACGAATGTATCCATTCTAATTCATTCATACGATCCATTCTAATTCATTCGTACGATCCATTCTAATTCATTAGCACGATCCATTCTAATTCATTCGTACGATCCATTCTAATTCATTCGTACGATTCATTCTAATTCAATCCATTCTAATTCATTCGTACGATCCATACTTACTCATTCGTACGATCCATTCTAATTCATTCATACCTGTACGAATGAATTAGAATGGATACATTCGTGCGAATGAATTAGAATGGATCGTATGAATGAATTAGATTGGATCGAATGCATGAAGTAGAATGGATCGTGCGAATGAATTAGAATGGATCGTACGAATGAATTAGAATGGATCGAACGAATGAATTAGAATGGATCGTACGAATGAGTAAGAATGGATCATACGAATGAATTATAATGGATCATGCTAATGAATTAGAATGGATCGTGCGAATGAATAAGAATGGATCGTGCGAATGAATTAGAATGGATCGTACGAATGAATTAGAATGGATCGTACGAATGAATTAGAATGGATCGTTCGAATGAATTAGAATAGATTGTGCGAATGAATTAGAATGGATAGTACGAAGGAATTAGAATAGATTGTGCGAATGAATTAGAATGGATCGTACGAATGAATTAGAATGGATTAGAATGAATTAGAATGGATCGTATGATTGAATTAGAATGGATCGTACGAATGAATTAGAATGGATACTTTCGTGCAAAAGAAGTAGAATGGATTGTATGAATGAATTAGAATGGATCGTACGAATGAATTAGAATGGATTGTGCGCATGAATTAGAATGGATCGTACGAATGAATTCGGATGTATCCTTTCAAATTCATTCATACGATCCATTCTAATTCATTCATACGATCCATTCTAATTCATTCGCACGAATGTATCCATTCTAATTCATTCGTACGATCCATTCTAATTCATTTGTACGAATGTATCTACTCTAATTCATTCATACGATTGAGTAAGAATGAATTAGAATGGATCGTGCGAATAAATTAGAATGGATCGTATGAATGAATTAGAATGGATCGTATGAATGAATTAGAATGGATCGTACGAATGAATTAGAATGGATCGTACGAAGGAATTAGAATGGATCGTATGAAGGAATTAGAATGGATAGTACGAATGAATTAGAATGGATACCTTCGTGCAAATGAATTAGAATGGATCGTACGAATGAGTAAGAATGGATTGTGCGAATAAATTAGAATGGGTCGTACGAATGAATTAGAATGTATCGTGCGAATGAATTAGAATGGATCGTGCGAATGAATTAGAATGGATCACGCGAATGAGTTAGAATAGATCGTACGAATGAATTAGAATGGATCGTGCGAATGAATTAGAATGGATCTGGATCGTGTATCCATTCTAATTCTTTCGTACGATCCATTCTAATTCATTCGTACGATCCATTCTAATTCATTCGCACGATCCATTCTAATTCATTCGCACGAATTTATCCATTCTAATTCATACGTACGATCTATTCTAATTCATTCGTACGATCCATTCTAATTCATTCGCACAATCCATTCTAATTCATTTGCATGATCCATTCTAATTCATTCATACAATCCATTCTAATTCTTTTGCACGAATGTATCCATTCTAATTCATTACGAATGAGTAAGAATGGATTGTACGAATGAATTAGAATGGATACATTCGTGCGAATGAATTAGAATGGATCGTACGAATGAATTAGAATGGATCGTACGAATGAATTAGAATGGATCGTGCGAATAAATTAGAATGGATCATACGAAGGAATTAGAATGGATCGTACGAATGAATTAGAATGGATCGTAGTAATGAATTAGAATGGATCGTATGCATGAATTAGAATGGATCGTGCGAATGAATTAGAATGGATCGTACGAATGAATTAGAATGGATCGTACGAAGAAATTTGAATGGATCGTATGAATGAATTAGAATGGATCATGCAAATGAATTAGAATGGATCGTACGAATGAGTAAGAATGGATCGTACGAATGAAATAGAATGGATCGTATGAATGAATTAGAATGGATCGTATGAATGAATTAGAATGGATACATTCGTGCGAATCCATTCTATTTCATTTGTACGATCCATTCTAATTCATTCGCACGATCCATTCTAATTCATTCATACGATCCATTCTAATTCCTTCGTATGATCCATTCTAATTCATTCGTACGATCCATTCTAATTCATTCGCACGATCCATTCTAATTCATGCATACGATCCATTCTAATTCATTCATACGATCCATTCTAATTCATTCGTACGATCCATTCTAATTCATTCGCACAATCAATTCTAATTCATTCGTACGATCCATTCTAATTCATTCGCACGATCCATTCTAATTCATTCGTACGATCCATTCTAATTCATTCGCACAATCTATTCTAATTCATTCGTACGATCCATTCTAATTCATTCGTACGATCCATTCTAATTCATTCGCACTATCTATTCTAATTCTTTCGTACGATCCATTCTAATTCATTCATACGATCCATTCTAATTTATTCGCACGATCCATTCTAATTCATTCGTATGATCCATTCTAATTCATTCGCACAATCTATTCTAATTCATTCGAACGATCCATTCTAATTCATTCGCACGATCCATTCTAATTCATTCATACGATCCATTCTATTTCATTCGTACGATCCATTCTAATTCATTCATACGATCCATTCTAATTCCTTCGTATGATCCATTCTAATTCATTCGTACGGTATGATTCATTCTAATTTATTCGTACGATTCATTCTAATTCAATCCATGCTAATTCATTCGTACGATCCATTCTAATTCATTAATACGATCCAATCTAATTCATTCATACGATCTATTCTAATTCATTTGTACGATCCATTCTAATTCATTCGTACGATCCATTCTAATTCATTCGCACGATCCATTCTAATTCATGCATACGATCCATTCTAATTCATTCGTACGATCCATTCTAATTCATTCGTACGATCCATTCTAATTCATTCATACGATCCATTCTAATTCATTCATATGATCCATTCTAACGAATCATACCGTACGAATGAATTAGAATGGATCGTACGAATGAATTAGAATAGATTGTGCGAATGAATTAGAATGGATCGTAGTAATGAATTAGAATGGATTGTACGAATTAGAATAGATTGTGCGAATGAATTAGAATGGATCATACGAATGAAATAGAATGGATTCGCACGATTGTATCCATTCTAATTCAATGGATCATGCGAATGAATTAGAATGGATCGTACGAAGGAATTAGAATGGATCGTACGAATGAATTAGAATGGATCGTACGAATGAATTAGAATGGATCGTATGAATGAATTAGAATGGATCGTGCGAATGAATTAGAATGGATCGTACGAATGAAATAGAATGGATTCGCACGAATGTATCCATTCTAATTCATTCGTACGATCCATTCTAATTCATTCGTACGATCCATTCGTACGATCAATTCTATTTCATTCGTACGATCCATTCTAATTCATTCGCACGATCCATTCGCATTCACTCAAACGATCCATTCTAATTCATTCATATGATCCATTCTAATTCATTCGCACGAATGTATCCATTCTATTTCATTCGTACGATCCATTATAATTCATTCGCACGATCCATTCTAATTCATTCATACGATCCATTCTAATTCATTCGTACGATCCATTCTAATTCATTCATACGATCCATTCTATTTCATTCGTACGATCCATTCTTACTCATTCGTACGATCCATTCCAATTCATTTGCACGAAGGTATCCATTCTAATTCATTCGTACTATCCATTCTAATTCCTTCGTACGATCCATTCTAATTCCTTCGTACGATCCATTCTAATTCATTCGTACGATCCATTCTAATTCATTCGTACGATCCATTCTAATTCATTCGCACAATCTATTCTAATTCATTCGTACGATCCATTCTAATTCATTCATATGATCCATTCTAATGAATCATACCGTACAAATGAATTAGAATGGATCGTACGAATGAATTAGAATAGATTGTGTGAATGAATTAGAATGGATCGTAGTAATGAATTAGAATGGATTGTACGAATTAGAATAGATTATGCGAATGAATTAGAATGGATCATACGAATGAAATAGAATGGATTCGCACGAATGTATCCATTCTAATTCAATGGATCGTGCGAATGAATTAGAATGGATCGTACGAATGAATTAGAATGGATCGTACGAAGGAATTAGAATGGATCGTACGAATGAATTAGAATGGATCGTATGAATGAATTAGAATGGATCGTACGAATGAATTAGAATGGATCGTACGAATGAATTAGAATGGATCGTGCGAATGAATTAGAATGGATCGTACGAATGAAATAGAATGGATTCGCACGAATGTATCCATTCTAATTCATTCATACGATCCATTCTAATTCATTCGTACGATCCATTCGTACGATCAATTCTATTTCATTCGTACGATCCATTCTAATTCATTCGCACGATCCATTTGCATTCACTCAAACGATCCATTCTAATTCATTCATATGATCCATTCTAATTCATTCGCACGAATGTATCCATTCTATTTCATTCGTACGATCCATTATAATTCATTCGCACGATCCATTCTAATTCATTCATACGATCCATTCTAATTCATTTGTACGATCCATTCTAATTCATTCGTACGATCCATTCTAATTCATTCATACGATCCATTCTATTTCATTCGTACGATCCATTCTTACTCATTCGTACGATCCATTCTAATTCATTTGCACGAAGGTATCCATTCTAATTCATTCGTACTATCCATTCTAATTCCTTTGTACGATCCATTCTAATTCCTTCGTACGATCCATTCTAATTTATTCGTACGATCCATTCTAATTCCTTCGTATGATCCATTCTAATTCATTCGTACGGTATGATTCATTCTAAATCATTCGTACGATTCATTCTAATTCAATCCATTCTAATTCATTCGTACAATCCATTCTAATTCATTCGCACGATCCATTCTAATTCATTCATACGATCCATTCTATTTCATTCGCACGATCTATTCGTACGATCCATTCTAATTCATTCGCACGATCCATTCTAATTCATTCGTACGATTCATTCTAATTCAATCCATTCTAATTCATTCGTACGATCCATTCTAATTCATTCGTACGATCCATTCTAATTCATTCGTACGATTCATTCTAATTCAATCCATTCTAATTCATTCGTACGATCCATTCTATTTTATTCATACGATCCATTTTAATTCATTCATATGATCCATTCTAATTCCTTCGTACGATCCATTCTATTTCATTCGTACGATCCATTCTAATTCATTCATACGATCCATTCGTATCCATTCTAATTTATTTGTACGATCCATTCTAATTCATTCGTACGATCCATTCTAATTCCTTCGTACGATCTATTCTAATTCATTCGTACGATCCATTCTAATTCATTCGCACGATCCATTCTAATTCATTCATACGATCCATTCTAATTCATTCGTGCGATCTATTCTATTTCATTCGTACAATCCATTCTTACTCAATCGTATGATCCATTCTAATCCATTTGCACAATCTATTCTAATTCATTCGTACGATCCATTCTATTTCATTCGTACGAATGAATTAGAATAGATTGTATGAATGAGTAAGAATGGATCGTACGAATGAATTAGAATGGGCCGTATGAATGAATTAGAATGGATACATTCGTGCGAATCCATTCTATTTCATTCGTACGATCCATTCTAATTCATTCGCACGATCCATTCTAACTCATTCGTACGATCCATTCTAATTCATTCGTACGATCCATTCTAATTCATGCATACGGTCTAATCTAATTAGAATGGATCGTATGAATGAATTAGATTGGATCGTATTAATGAATTAGAATGGATCGTACGAATGAATTAGAATAGATCGTACGAATGAATTAGAATGGATACGAATGGATCGTACGAATGAGTAAGAATGGATCGTACGAATGAAATAGAATGGATTGTACGAATGAATTAGAATGGATACATTCGTGCGAATGAATTAGGATGGATCGTATGAATGAATTAGAATGGATCGTACGAATAAATTAGAATGGATACATTCGTGCGAATGAATTAGAATGGATCGTATGAATGAATTAGAATCGATCGTACGAATGAATTAGAATGGATCATGCGAATGAATTAGAATGGATCGTGCAAATGAATTAGAATGGATCGTATGAATGAATTAGAATAGATCGTACGAATGAATTAGAATGGATCGTACGAAGGAATTAGAATGGATCATGCGAATGAATTAGAATAGATCATACGAATGAATTAGAATGGATCGTACGAATGAATTAGAATGGATACATTCGTGCAAAAGAATTAGAATGGATTGTATGAATGAAGTAGAATGGATCGTTTGAGTGAATACGAATGGATCGTGCGAATGAATTAGAATGGAATGAATTAGAATGGATTGAATTAGAATGAATGGTACGAATGAATTAGAATGGATCGTACGAATGAATTAGAATGGATCGTACGAATGAAATAGAATGGATCGTATGAATGAAATAGAATGGATCGTATGAATGAATTAGAATGGATACATTCGTGCGAATCCATTCTATTTCATTCGTACGATCCATTCTAATTCATTCGCACGATCCATTCTAATTCATTCATACGATCCAATTAGAATGGATCGTATGAATGAATTAGAATGGATCGTGCGAATGAATTAGAATGGATCGTACGAATGAAATAGAATGGATTCGCACGAATGTATCCATTCTAATTCATTCGTACGATCCATTCTAATTCATTCGTACAATCCATTCTAATTCCTTCGTACGATCCATTCTAATTCATTCGCACGAATGTATCCATTCTAATTCCTTCGTACGATCCATTCAAATTCATTCGCATGAATCTATTCATTCTAATTCATTCATACGATCCATTCTTATTAATTCGCACAATCCATTGTAATTCATTAATACGATCCAATCTAATTCATTCATACGATCTATTCTAATTCATTCGCACGAATATATCCTTTCTAATTCATTCGTACGATCCATTCTAATTCATTCGCACAATCTATTCTAATTCATTCGAACGATCCATTCTAATTCATTCGTGCGAATCCATTCTATTTCATTCGTACGATCCATTCTAATTCATTCGCACGATCCATTCTAATTCATTCGTACGATCCATCCTAATTCATTCGTACGATCCATTCTAATTCCTTTGCACGAATGTATCCATTCTAATTCATCCGTACGATCCATTCTAATTCATTAGCATGATCCATTCTATTTCATTCGTACGATCCATTCTAATTCCTTCGTATGATCCATTCTAATTCATTCATACGATTCATTCTAATTCAATCCATTCTAATTCATTCGTACGATCCATTCTTACTCATTCGACGATCCATTCTAATTCATTCGCACGATCCATTCTAATTCATTCGCACGATCCATTCTAATTCATTCATACAATCCATTCTAATTCTTTTGCACGAATGTATCCATTCTAATTCATTCGTACGATCCATTCTAATTCATTCGTACGAAGGAATTAGAATGGATCGTACGAAGGAATTAGAATGGATAGTACGAATGAATTAGAATGAATACCTTCGTGCAAATGAATTAGAATGGATCGTACGAATGAGTAAGAATGGATCGTACGAATGAAATAGAATGGATCGTACGAAGGAATTAGAATGGATCGTACGAAGGAATTAGAATGGATCGTATGAATGAATTAGAATGGATCGTGCGAATGAATTAGAATGGATTGTATGAATGAAATAGAATGGATTCGCACGAATGTATCCATTCTAATTCATTCATACGATCCATTCTATTTCATTCATACGATCCATTCTATTTCATTCGTACGATCCATTCTAATTCATTCGTACGATCCATTCTAATTCATTCGTACGATTCATTCTAATTCAATCCATTCTAATTCATTCCATTCTAATTCATTCGCACGATCCATTCGCATTCACTCAAACGATCCATTCTAATTCATTCATACAATCCATTCTAATTCTTTTGCACGAATGTATCCATTCTAATTCATTCGTACGATCCATTTAATTCATTCGTATGATCTATTCTAATTCATTCGCATGATCCATTCTAATTCCTTCGTACGATCCATTCTAATTCAATCGTACGATCCATTCTAATTCATTCGCACAATCCATTCTAATTCATTCGTATGATCCATTCTAATTCATTCGCATGATCTATTCTAATTCATTTATACGATCCATTCTAATTTATTCGCACGATCCATTCTAATTCATTCATACAATCCATTCTAATTCTTTTGCACGAATGTATCCATTCTAATTCATTCGTACGATCCATTCTAATTCATTCGTACGATCCATTCTAATTCATTCGCACAATCCATTCTAATTCATTCACACTCATACGATCCATTCTAATTCATTCGCACGAATGTATCCTTTCTAATTCATTCGTACGATCCATTCTAATTCATTCGCACAATCTATTCTAATTCATTCGAACGATCCATTCTAAGTCATTCGTACGATCTATTCTAATTCATTCGTACGATCCATTCTAATTCATTCGCACGATCCATTCTATTTCATTCGTACGATCCATTCTAATTCATTCGCACAATCCATTCTATTTCATTCGTACGATCCCTTCTAATTCCTTCGTACGATCCATACGAATGAATTAGAAAGGATATATTCGTGCGAATGAATTAGAATGGATCGTACGAATGAATTAGAAAGGATATATTCGTGCGAATGAATTAGAATAGATCGTATGAATGAATTAGATTGGATCGTATTAATGAATTAGAATGGATCATACGAATGAATTAGAATAGATCGTACGAATGAATTAGAATGGATACGAATGGATCGTATGAATGAATTAGAATGGATCGTACGAATGTATTAGAATGGATCGTACGAATGAATTAGAATGGATTGAATTAGAATGAATCGTACGAATGAATTAGAATGAATCATACCGTACGAATGAATTAGAATGGATCGTATGAATGAATTAGAATGGATCGTACGAATGAATTAGAATGGATTGAATTAGAATGAATCGTATGAATGAATTAGAAGGGATCGTGCGAATAAATTAGAATGGATCGTACGAATGAAATAGAATGGATCGTGCGAATGAATTAGAATGGATCGAATGAATGAATTAGAATGGATCGTACGAATGACTTAGAATGGATCGTTCGAATGAATTAGAATAGATTGTGCGAATGAATTAGAATGGATCGTACGAATGAATTAGAATGGATCGTACGAATGAATTAGAATGGATTGTACGAATGAATTAGAATGGATACGATGAATGAATTAGAATGGATCGTATGAATGAATTAGAATAGATTGTGCGAATGAATTAGAATGGATCGTACGAATGAATTAGAATGGATCGTATGAATGAATTAGAATGGATCGTGCGAATGAATTAGAATGGATCGTACGAATGAAATAGAATGGATTCGCACGAATGTATCCATTCTAATTCATTCGTACGATCCATTCTATCTCATTCGTACAATCCATTCTATTTCATTCGTACAATCCATTCTAATTCATTCATACGATCCATTCTAATTTTTTCGCACGATCCATTCTAATTCATTCATACGATCCATTCTAATTCATTCATATGATCCATTCTAATTCATTCGCACGATCCATTCTAATTCATTCGTACGATCCATTCTAATTCATTCGAACGATCCAGTCTAATTCATTCGCATGATCCATTCTAATTCATTCATACGATCCATTCTGATTCATTCGTATCCATTCTAATTCATTCGTACGATCCATTCTAATTCATTCGCACGATTCATTCTAATTCAATCCATTCTAATTCATTTGTACGATCCATTCTTACTCATTCGTACGATCCATTCTAATTCATTCGCACAATCCATTCTAATTCTTTCGTATGATCCATTCTTACTCATTCGTACGATCCATTCTAATTCATTCGCACAATCCATTATAATTTATTTGCACGAAGGTATCCATTCTAATTCATTCGTACTATCCATTCTAATTCCTTCGTACGATCCATTATGAATGAATTAGAATGGATCATGCGAATGAATTAGAATGGATCGTGCGAATGAATTAGAATGGATCGTATGAATGAAATAGAATGGATTGTACGAATGAGATAGAATGGATCGTACGAATGAATTAGAATCGATTGTGCGAATGAATTAGAATGGATCGTACGAAGGAATTAGAATGTATCGTACGAATGAATTAGAATGGATCGTACGAAGCAATTAGAATGGATCGTACGAATGAATTAGAATGGATCGTACGAATGAATTAGATTGGATCATATTAATGAATTAGAATGGATTGTACGAATGAATTAGAATAGATCGTACGAATGAATTAGAATGGATACGAATGGATCATACGAATGAGTAAGAATGGATCTATTCTAATTCATTCATACGATCCATTCTAATTCATTCGTACGATCCATTCTAATTCATTCGCACGCTATTCTAATTCATTCGTAGGATCCATTCTAATTCATTCGTACGATCCATTCTAATTCATAAGTACGATCCATTCTAATTTATTTGCACGATCCATTCTAATTCATTCATACGAATCCATTCTATTTCATTAGTACGATCTATTCTACTTCATTCGTACAATCTATTCTAATTCATTCATACGATCCATTCTAATTTATTCGTACGATCCATTCTAATTCATTCGCACGCTATTCTAATTCATTCGTAGGATCCATTCTAATTCATTACTACGATCCATTCTAATTTATTCATACGATCCATTCTAATTCATTCGTACGATCCATTCTAAATTCATTCGTACGATCCATGCTAATTCATTCGTACGATCCATTCTAATTCATGCGCACTATCTATTCTAATTCATTCGCACAATCTATTCTAATTCATTCGTACGATACATTCTAATTCATTCGTACGATCCATTCTAATTCATTCGCACGCTATTCTAATTCATTCGTAGGATCCATTCTAATTCATTCGTGCAAAAGAATTAGAATGGATTGTACGAATGAATTAGAATGGATCGTATGCATGAATTAGAATGGATCGTACGAATGAATTAGAATGGATCATGCGAATGAATTAGAATGGATCGTATGAATGAATTAGAATGGATCGTGCGAATAAATTACAATGGATCGTATGAATGAATTAGAATGGATCGTGCGAATGAATTAAAATGAATCGTACGAAGGAATTAGAATGGATCGCACGAATGAATTAGAATGGATTGTACGAATGAATTAGAATGGATCCTACGAATGAATTAGAATGGATCGTACGAAGGAATTAGAATGGATCGTACAAATGAATTAGAATGGATCGTACGAATGAATTAGAATGGATTGAATTAGAATGAATCGTACGAATGAATTAGAATGAATCATACCGTACGAATGAATTAGAATGGATCATACGAATGAAGTAGAATGGATCGTATGAATGAATTAGAATGGATCGTGCGAATGAATTAGAATGGATCGTACGAATGAAATAGAATGGATTCGCACGAATGTATCCATTCTAATTCATTCGCACGATCCATTCTTACTCATTCGTACGATCCATTCTAATTCATTCGTACGATCCATTCTAATTCATTCGTACGATCCATTCTAATTCAATCCATGCGAATGAATACGAATGGATTAGAATGGATCGTACGAATGAATTAGATTGGATCGTATTAATGAATTAGAATGGATTGTACGAATGAATTAGAATGGATACATTCATGCGAATGAATTAGAATGGATCATACGAATGAATTAGAATGGATTCATTCGTGCGAATGAATTAGAATGGATCGTACGAATGAGTAAGAATGGATCGTATGAATGAATTAGAATGGATATATTCGTGCGATCCATTCTAATTCATTCGCACGATCCATTCTAATTCATTCGTACGATCCATTCTAATTCATTCGTACGATCCATTCTAATTCATTCGCACAATCTATACGTTCCATTCTAATTCATTCGTACAATCCATTCTAATTCATTCGTACGATCCATTCTTACTCATTCGTACGATCCATTCTAATTCATTTGCACGAAGGTATCCATTCTACTTCATTCGTACTATTCATTCTAATTCCTTCGTACGATCCATTCTAATTCCTTCGTGCGAATGTATCCATTCTAATTCCTTCGTATGATCCATTCTAATTTATTCGTACGGTATGATTCATTCTAATTCATTCGTACGATTCATTCTAATTCAATCCATTCAAATTCATTCGTACGATCCATTCTAATTCATTCGTACGATCCATTCTAATTCATTCGTACGTTCGATTCTAATTCATTTGTACGAATGTATCCACTCTAATTCATTGGTACGATCCATTCTAATTCATTTGTACGAATGTATCCTTTCTAATTCATTCGTACGATCCATTCTAATTCATTCGTACGATTCATTCTAATTCATTCGTACGATCCATTCTAACTCATTCGCACGATCCATTCTAATTCATTCGCACGATCCTACGAATGAGTTAGAATAGATTGTATGAATGAATTAGAATGGATCGTACGAATGAATTAGAATGGATCGTATGAATGAATTAGAATGGATTGAATGAATGAATTAGAATGGATCGTTTGAGTGAATGCGAATGGATCGTGCGAATGAATTAGAATGGAATGAATTAGAATGGATTGAATTAGAATGGATCGTGCGAATGAATTAGACTGGATCGTGCGAATGAATTAGATTGGATCGTACGAATGAATTAGAATGGATCGTGCGAATGAATTAGAATGGATCATATGAATGAATTAGAATGGATCGTATGAATGAATTAGAATGGATCGTGCGAATAAATTAGAATGGATCGTATGAATGAATTAGAATGGATCGTATGAATGAAATAGAATGGATTATACGAATAAGATAGAATGGATCATACGAATGAATTAGAATGGATACATTTGTGCGAATCCATTCTATTTCATTCGCACGATCCATTCTAATTCATTCGCACGATCCATTCTAATTCATTCATAATGGATCGTACGAAGGAATTAGAATGGATAGTATGAGTGAATTAGAATGGATACCTTCGTGCAAATGAATTAGAATGGATTGTGCGAATGAATTAGAATGGATTGTACGAATGAGTAAGAATGGATCGTACGAATGAATTAGAATGGATAGAATTAGAATGGATTGTGCGAATGAATTAGAATGGATCGTACGAATGAGTAAGAATGGATCGTACGAATGAATTAGAATGGATTTAATTAGAATGAATCGTGCGAATGAATTAGAATGGATCGTACGAATGAATTAGAATGGATACGAATGGATCGAATGAATGAATTAGAATGGATCGTACGAATGAGTAAGAATGGATCGTACGAATGAATTAGAATGGATCGTACGAATGAATTAGAATGGATCGTACGAATGAATTCGAATGTATCCATTCTAATTCATTCATACGATCCATTCTATCTCATTCGTACAATCCATTCTAATTCATTTGTACGATCCATTCTAATTCATTCGCACGAATGAATCCATTCTAATTCATTCGTACGATCCATTCTAATTCATTCGTACGATCCATTCTAATTCATTCGCACGAATGAGTAAGAATGGATCGTACGAATGAAATAGAATGGATTGAATTAGAATGAATCGTACGAATGAATTAGAATGAATCATACCGTATGAATGAATTAGAATAGATCATACGAAGGAATTAGAATGGATCGTCTGAATGAATTAGAATGGATCGTACGAAGGAATTAGAATGGATCGTACGAAGGAATTAGAATGGATAGTACGATTGAGTAAGAATAAATTGTACGAATGAAATAGAATAGATCGTACGAATGAATTAGTATGGATCGTATGAATGAATTAGAATGGATCGTGCGAATGAATTAGAATGGATCGTACGAATGAATTAGAATAGATTGTGCGAATGAATTAGAATTGATCGTACTTATGAATTAGAATGGATCATATGAATGAATTAGAATGGATCGTATGAATGAATTAGAATGGATCGTGTGAATAAATTAGAATGGATCGTATGAATGAATTAGAATCGATCGTACGAATGAATTAGAATGGATCATGTGAATGAATTAGAATGGATCGTGCGAATGAATTAGAATGGATCGTACGAATGAAATAGAATGGATTGTACGAATGAGATAGAATGGATCGTACGAATGACTTAGAATGGATAATTCATGCGAATGAATTAGAATGGATCATACGAATGAACTAGAATGGATTCATTCGTGCGAATGAATTAGAATGGATCGTACGAATGAGTAAGAATGGATCGTACGAATGAATTAGAATGGATTGAATTAGAATGAATCGTACGAATGAATTAGAATGGATCGTACGAATGAATTAGAATGGATCGTACGAATGAATTAGAATGGATTGAATTAGAATGAATCGTACGAATGAATTAGAATGAATCATACCGTACGAATGAATTAGAATGGATCATATGAAGGAATTAGAATGGATCGTGCGAATAAATTAGAATAGATCGTATGAATGAATTAGAATAGATCGTACGAATGAATTAGAATGGATCGTACGAATGAATTAGAATGGATACATTCGTGCGAATGAATTAGAATGGATCGTATGAATGAATTAGATTGGATCGTATGCATGAATTAGAATGGATCGTGCGAATGAATTAGAATAGATCGTACGAATGAATTAGAATGGATCGAACGAATGAATTAGAATGGATATATTCGTGCAAAAGAATTAGAATGGATTGTATGAATGAATTAAAATGGATCGTGCGAATGAATTAGAATGGATCGTACGAATGAATTAGAATGGATACATTCGTGCGAATGAATTAGAATGGATCGTATGAATGAATTAGATTGGACCGTATGCATGAATTAGAATGGATCGTGCGAATGAATTAGAATGGATCGTACGAATGAATTTGAATGGATCGAACGAATGAATTAGAATGGATCGTACGAATGAGTAAGAATGGATCGTACGAATGAATTAGAATGGATCGTACGAATGAATTAGAATGGATCGTACGAATGAATTCGAATGTATCCATTCTAATTCATTCATACGATCCATTCTATCTCATTTGTACAATCCTTTCTAATTCATTCGTACGATCCATTCTAATTCATTCGCACGATCCATTCTATCTCATTCGTACAATCCATTCTAATTCAATCCATTCTAATTCATACGTACGATCCATTCTAATTCATTCGTACGATCCATTCTTACTCATTCGTACGATCCATTCTAATTTATTCGCACGAATAAATCCATTCTAATTCATTCGTATGATCCATTGTAATTCATTCGCATGAATGTATCCATTCTAATTTATTCGTACGATCCATTCTATCTCATTCGTACTATCCATTCTATTTCATTCGTACGATCCATTCTAATTCATTCGCACGATCCATTTTACTCATTCGTACGATCCGTTCTAATTCATTCGCACGAATGAATCCATTCTAATTCATTCGTATGATCCATTCTAATTCATTCGTACAATCTATTCTATTTCATTCGTACGATCCATTCTTACTCATTCGTACGATCCATTCGTATCCATTCTAATTCATTCGTACGATCCATTCTAATTCATTCGCACGAATGAGCAAGAATGGATTGTACGAATGAAATAGAATGGATTGAATTAGAATGAATCGTACGAATGAATTAGAATGAATCATACCGTACGAATGAATTAGAATGGATCATACGAAGGAATTAGAATGGATCGTACGAATGAATTAGAATGGATCGTACGATGGAATTAGAATGGATCGTACGAAGGAATTAGAATGGATAGTACGATTGAGTAAGAATGGATTGTACGAATGAAATAGAATAGATCGTACGAATGAATTAGAATGGATCGTATGAATGAATTAGAATGGATCGTGCGAATGAATTAGAATGGATTGTACGAATGAATTAGAATAGATTGTGCGAATGAATTAGAATGGATCGTATGAATGAATTATAATGGATCGTACGAATGAATTAGAATGGATCGTATGAATGAATTAGAATGGATCGTGCGAATGAAATAGAATGGATTGTACGAAAGAATTAGAATGGATCGTGCGAATGAGTTAGAATGGATCGTACGAATGAATTAGAATAGATCGTACGAATGAATTAGAATGGATCATGCTAATGAATAAGAATTGATCGTACGAATGAATTAGAATAGATTGTGCGAATAAATTAGAATGGATCGTACGAATGAATTGGAATGGATACATTCGTGCGAATGAATTAGAATGGATCGTATGAATCAATTAGAGTGGATACATTTGTACAAATGAATTAGGATGGATCGTATGAATGAATTAGAGTGGATACATTCGTACGAATGAATTAGAATAGATTGTACGTATGAATTAGAATGGATTGTACGAATGAATTAGAATGGATCGTACGAATGAATTAGAATGGATCGTATGAATGAATTAGAATGGATCGTGCGAATAAATTAGAATGGATCGTACGAATGAAATAGAATGGATCGTACGAATGAATTAGAATGGATCGTACGAATGAATTAGAATAGATTGTGCGAATGAATTAGAAAGGATCGTACGAATGAAATAGAATGGATCGTACGAATGAATTAGAATGGATCGTATGAATGAATTACAATAGATTGTGCGAATGAATTAGAATGGATCGTACGAATGAATTAGAATGGATTAGAATGAATTAGAATGGATTGTATGAATGAATTAGAATGGATCGAACGAATGAATTAGAATGGATACATTCGTGCAAAAGAATTAGAATGGATTGTATGAATGAAATAGAATGGATCGTATGAATGAATTAGAATGGATCGTGCGAATAAATTAGAATGGATCGTACGAATGAATTAGAATGGGTCGTATGAATGAATTAGAATGGATACACGATCCAGATCCATTCTAATTCATTCGCACAATCTATTCTAATTCATTCATAGGATCCATTCTAATTCATTACTACGATCCATTCTAATTCATTCATATGATCCATTCTAATTCATTCGTCCGATCCATTCTAATTCATTCGCACGATCCATTCTAATTCATTCATACAATCCATTCTAATTCTTTTGCACGAATGTATCCATTCTAATTCATTCATACGATCCATTCTAATTCATTCGTACGATCCATTCTAATTCATTAGCACGATCCATTCTAATTCATTCGTACGATCCATTCTAATTCATTCGTACGATTCATTCTAATTCAATCCATTCTAATTCATTCGTACGATCCATTCTAATTCATTCATACGATCCATTCTAATTCATTCGTAGGATCCATTCTAATTCATTACTATGATCCATTCTAATTCATTCATACGATCTATTCTAATTCATTCGTAATCCATTCTAATTCATTCGCACGATCCATTCTAATTCATTCATACAATCCATTCTAATTCTTTTGCACGAATGTATCCATTCTAATTCATTCATACGATCCATTCTAATTCATTCGTACGATCCATTCTAATTCATTAGCACGATCCATTCTAATTCATTCGTACGATCCATTCTAATTCATTCGTACGATTCATTCTAATTCAATCCATTCTAATTCATTCGTACGATCCATACTTACTCATTCGTACGATCCATTCTAATTCATTCATACCTGTACGAATGAATTAGAATGGATACATTCGTGCGAATGAATTAGAATGGATCGTATGAATGAATTAGATTGGATCGAATGCATGAAGTAGAATGGATCGTGCGAATGAATTAGAATGGATCGTACGAATGAATTAGAATGGATCGAACGAATGAATTAGAATGGATCGTACGAATGAGTAAGAATGGATCATACGAATGAATTATAATGGATCATGCTAATGAATTAGAATGGATCGTGCGAATGAATAAGAATGGATCGTGCGAATGAATTAGAATGGATCGTACGAATGAATTAGAATGGATCGTACGAATGAATTAGAATGGATCCTTCGAATGAATTAGAATAGATTGTGCGAATGAATTTGAATGGATATTACGAAGGAATTAGAATAGATTGTGCGAATGAATTAGAATGGATCGTACGAATGAATTAGAATGGATTAGAATGAATTAGAATGGATCGTATGATTGAATTAGAATGGATCGTACGAATGAATTAGAATGGATACTTTCGTGCAAAAGAAGTAGAATGGATTGTATGAATGAATTAGAATGGATCGTACGAATGAATTAGAATGGATTGTGCGCATGAATTAGAATGGATCGTACGAATGAATTCGGATGTATCCTTTCAAATTCATTCATACGATCCATTCTAATTCATTCATACGATCCATTCTAATTCATTCGCACGAATGTATCCATTCTAATTCATTCGTACGATCCATTCTAATTCATTTGTACGAATGTATCTACTCTAATTCATTCATACGATTGAGTAAGAATGAATTAGAATGGATCGTGCGAATAAATTAGAATGGATCGTATGAATGAATTAGAATGGATCGTACGAATGAATTAGAATGGATCGTACGAATGAATTAGAATGGATCGTACGAAGGAATTAGAATGGATCGTATGAAGGAATTAGAATGGATAGTACGAATGAATTAGAATGGATACCTTCGTGCAAATGAATTAGAATGGATCGTACGAATGAGTAAGAATGGATTGTGCGAATAAATTAGAATGGATCGTACGAATGAATTAGAATGTATCGTGCGAATGAATTAGAATGGATCGTGCGAATGAATTAGAATGGATCACGCGAATGAGTTAGAATAGATCGTACGAATGAATTAGAATGGATCGTGTGAATGAATTAGAATGGATCTGGATCGTGTATCCATTCTAATTCTTTCGTACGATCCATTCTAATTCATTCGCACGATCCATTCTAATTCATTCGCACGATCCATTCTAATTCATTCGCACGAATGTATCCATTCTAATTCATACGTACGATCTATTCTAATTCATTCGTACGATCCATTCTAATTCATTCGCACAATCCATTCTAATTCATTTGCATGATCCATTCTAATTCATTCATACAATCCATTCTAATTCTTTTGCACGAATGTATCCATTCTAATTCATTACGAATGAGTAAGAATGGATTGTACGAATGAATTAGAATGGATACATTCGTGCGAATGAATTAGAATGGATCGTACGAATGAATTAGAATGGATCGTACGAATGAATTAGAATGGATCGTGCGAATAAATTAGAATGGATCATACGAAGGAATTAGAATGGATCGTACGAATGAATTAGAATGGATCGTAGTAATGAATTAGAATGGATCGTATGCATGAATTAGAATGGATCGTGCGAATGAATTAGAATGGATCGTACGAATGAATTAGAATGGATCGTACGAAGAAATTTGAATGGATCGTATGAATGAATTAGAATGGATCATGCAAATGAATTAGAATGGATCGTACGAATGAGTAAGAATGGATCGTACGAATGAAATAGAATGGATCGTATGAATGAATTAGAATGGATCGTATGAATGAATTAGAATGGATACATTCGTGCGAATCCATTCTATTTCATTTGTACGATCCATTCTAATTCATTCGCACGATCCATTCTAATTCATTCATACGATCCATTCTAATTCCTTCGTATGATCCATTCTAATTCATTCGTACGATCCATTCTAATTCATTCGCACGATCCATTCTAATTCATGCATACGATCCATTCTAATTCATTCATACGATCCATTCTAATTCATTCGTACGATCCATTCTAATTCATTCGCACAATCAATTCTAATTCATTCGTACGATCCATTCTAATTCATTCGCACGATCCATTCTAATTCATTCGTACGATCCATTCTAATTCATTCGCACAATCTATTCTAATTCATTCGTACGATCCATTCTAATTCATTCGTACGATCCATTCTAATTCATTCGCACTATCTATTCTAATTCTTTCGTACGATCCATTCTAATTCATTCATACGATCCATTCTAATTTATTCGCACGATCCATTCTAATTCATTCGTATGATCCATTCTAATTCATTCGCACAATCTATTCTAATTCATTAGAACGATCCATTCTAATTCATTCGCACGATCCATTCTAATTCATTCATACGATCCATTCTATTTCATTCGTACGATCCATTCTAATTCATTCATACGATCCATTCTAATTCCTTCGTATGATCCATTCTAATTCATTCGTACGGTATGATTCATTCTAATTCATTCGTACGATTCATTCTAATTCAATCCATGCTAATTCATTCGTACGATCCATTCTAATTCATTAATACGATCCAATCTAATTCATTCATACGATCTATTCTAATTCATTTGTACGATCCATTCTAATTCATTCGTACGATCCATTCTAATTCATTCGCACGATCCATTCTAATTCATGCATACGATCCATTCTAATTCATTCGTACGATCCATTCTAATTCATTCGTACGATCCATTCTAATTCATTCATACGATCCATTCTAATTCATTCATATGATCCATTCTAACGAATCATACCGTACGAATGAATTAGAATGGATCGTACGAATGAATTAGAATAGATTGTGCGAATGAATTAGAATGGATCGTAGTAATGAATTAGAATGGATTGTACGAATTAGAATAGATTGTGCGAATGAATTAGAATGGATCATACGAATGAAATAGAATGGATTCGCACGATTGTATCCATTCTAATTCAATGGATCATGCGAATGAATTAGAATGGATCGTACGAAGGAATTAGAATGGATCGTACGAATGAATTAGAATGGATCGTACGAATGAATTAGAATGGATCGTATGAATGAATTAGAATGGATCGTGCGAATGAATTAGAATGGATCGTACGAATGAAATAGAATGGATTCGCACGAATGTATCCATTCTAATTCATTCGTACGATCCATTCTAATTCATTCGTACGATCCATTCGTACGATCAATTCTATTTCATTCGTACGATCCATTCTAATTCATTCGCACGATCCATTCGCATTCACTCAAACGATCCATTCTAATTCATTCATATGATCCATTCTAATTCATTCGCACGAATGTATCCATTCTATTTCATTCGTACGATCCATTATAATTCATTCGCACGATCCATTCTAATTCATTCATACGATCCATTCTAATTCATTCGTACGATCCATTCTAATTCATTCGTACGATCCATTCTAATTCATTCATACGATCCATTCTATTTCATTCGTACGATCCATTCTTACTCATTCGTACGATCCATTCTAATTCATTTGCACAAAGGTATCCATTCTAATTCATTCGTACTATCCATTCTAATTCCTTCGTATGATCCATTCTAATTCCTTCGTACGATCCATTCTAATTCATTCGTACGATCCATTCTAATTCATTCGTACGATCCATTCTAATTCATTCGCACAATCTATTCTAATTCATTCGTACGATCCATTCTAATTCATTCATATGATCCATTCTAATGAATCATACCGTACAAATGAATTAGAATGGATCGTACGAATGAATTAGAATAGATTGTGTGAATGAATTAGAATGGATCGTAGTAATGAATTAGAATGGATTGTACGAATTAGAATAGATTATGCGAATGAATTAGAATGGATCATACGAATGAAATAGAATGGATTCGCACGAATGTATCCATTCTAATTCAATGGATCGTGCGAATGAATTAGAATGGATCGTACGAATGAATTAGAATGGATCGTACGAAGGAATTAGAATGGATCGTACGAATGAATTAGAATGGATCGTATGAATGAATTAGAATGGATCGTACGAATGAATTAGAATGGATCGTACGAATGAATTAGAATGGATCGTGCGAATGAATTAGAATGGATCGTACGAATGAAATAGAATGGATTCGCACGAATGTATCCATTCTAATTCATTCATACGATCCATTCTAATTCATTCGTACGATCCATTCGTACGATCAATTCTATTTCATTCGTACGATCCATTCTAATTCATTCGCACGATCCATTTGCATTCACTCAAACGATCCATTCTATTTCATTCGTACGATCCATTATAATTCATTCGCACGATCCATTCTAATTCATTCATACGATCCATTCTAATTCATTTGTACGATCCATTCTAATTCATTCGTACGATCCATTCTAATTCATTCATACGATCCATTCTATTTCATTCGTACGATCCATTCTTACTCATTCGTACGATCCATTCTAATTCATTTGCACGAAGGTATCCATTCTAATTCATTCGTACTATCCATTCTAATTCCTTTGTACGATCCATTCTAATTCCTTCGTACGATCCATTCTAATTCATTCGTACGATCCATTCTAATTCCTTCGTATGATCCATTCTAATTCATTCGTACGGTATGATTCATTCTAAATCATTCGTACGATTCATTCTAATTCAATCCATTCTAATTCATTCGTACAATCCATTCTAATTCATTTGCACGATCCATTCTAATTCATTCATACGATCCATTCTATTTCATTCGCACGATCGATTCGTACGATCCATTCTA
Source organism: Chamaelirium japonicum (assembly GCA_947650365.1). Taxonomy (NCBI): domain Eukaryota; kingdom Viridiplantae; phylum Streptophyta; class Magnoliopsida; order Liliales; family Melanthiaceae; genus Chamaelirium; species Chamaelirium japonicum. The sequence continues at coordinate 361,849 of OX393559.1, read as the reverse complement.
ATTCATTCGCACGATCCATTCTAATTCATTCGTACGATTCATTCTAATTCAATCCATTCTAATTCATTCGTACGATCCATTCTAATTCATTCGTACGATCCATTCTAATTCATTCGTACGATTCATTCTAATTCAATCCATTCTAATTCATTCGTACGATCCATTCTATTTTATTCATACGATCCATTTTAATTCATTCATATGATCCATTCTAATTCCTTCGTACGATCCATTCTATTTCATTCGTACGATCCATTCTAATTCATTCATACGATCCATTCGTATCCATTCTAATTTATTTGTACGATCCATTCTAATTCATTCGTACGATCCATTCTAATTCCTTCGTACGATCTATTCTAATTCATTCGTACGATCCATTCTAATTCATTCGCACGATCCATTCTAATTCATTCATACGATCCATTCTAATTCATTCGTGCGATCTATTCTATTTCATTCGTACAATCCATTCTTACTCAATCGTATGATCCATTCTAATCCATTTGCACAATCTATTCTAATTCATTCGTACGATCCATTCTATTTCATTCGTACGAATGAATTAGAATAGATCGTATGAATGAGTAAGAATGGATCGTACGAATGAATTAGAATGGGCCGTATGAATGAATTAGAATGGATACATTCGTGCGAATCCATTCTATTTCATTCGTACGATCCATTCTAATTCATTCGCACGATCCATTCTAACTCATTCGTACGATCCATTCTAATTCATTCGTACGATCCATTCTAATTCATGCATACGGTCTAATCTAATTAGAATGGATCGTATGAATGAATTAGATTGGATCGTATTAATGAATTAGAATGGATCGTACGAATGAATTAGAATAGATCGTACGAATGAATTAGAATGGATACGAATGGATCGTACGAATGAGTAAGAATGGATCGTACGAATGAAATAGAATGGATTGTACGAATGAATTAGAATGGATACATTCGTGCGAATGAATTAGGATGGATCGTATGAATGAATTAGAATGGATCGTACGAATAAATTAGAATGGATACATTCGTGCGAATGAATTAGAATGGATCGTATGAATGAATTAGAATCGATCGTACGAATGAACTAGAATGGATCATGCGAATGAATTAGAATGGATCGTGCAAATGAATTAGAATGGATCGTATGAATGAATTAGAATAGATCGTACGAATGAATTAGAATGGATCGTACGAAGGAATTAGAATGGATCATGCGAATGAATTAGAATAGATCATACGAATGAATTAGAATGGATCGTACGAATGAATTAGAATGGATACATTCGTGCAAAAGAATTAGAATGGATTGTATGAATGAAGTAGAATGGATCGTTTGAGTGAATACGAATGGATCGTGCGAATGAATTAGAATGGAATGAATTAGAATGGATTGAATTAGAATGAATGGTACGAATGAATTAGAATGGATCGTACGAATGAATTAGAATGGATCGTACGAATGAAATAGAATGGATCGTATGAATGAAATAGAATGGATCGTATGAATGAATTAGAATGGATACATTCATGCGAATCCATTCTATTTCATTCGTACGATCCATTCTAATTCATTCGCACGATCCATTCTAATTCATTCATACGATCCAATTAGAATGGATCGTATGAATGAATTAGAATGGATCGTGCGAATGAATTAGAATGGATCGTACGAATGAAATAGAATGGATTCGCACGAATGTATCCATTCTAATTCATTCGTACATTCCATTCTAATTCATTCGTACAATCCATTCTAATTCCTTCGTACGATCCATTCTAATTCATTCGCACGAATGTATCCATTCTAATTCCTTCGTACGATCCATTCAAATTCATTCGCATGAATCTATTCATTCTAATTCATTCATACGATCCATTCTAATTAATTCGCACAATCCATTGTAATTCATTAATACGATCCAATCTAATTCATTCATACGATCTATTCTAATTCATTCGCACGAATATATCCTTTCTAATTCATTCGTACGATCCATTCTAATTCATTCGCACAATCTATTCTAATTCATTCGAACGATCCATTCTAATTCATTCGTGCGAATCCATTCTATTTCATTCGTACGATCCATTCTAATTCATTCGCACGATCCATTCTAATTCATTCGTACGATCCATCCTAATTCATTCGTACGATCCATTCTAATTCCTTTGCACGAATGTATCCATTCTAATTCATCCGTACGATCCATTCTAATTCATTAGCATGATCCATTCTATTTCATTCGTACGATCCATTCTAATTCCTTCGTATGATCCATTCTAATTCATTCGTACGGTATGATTCATTCTAATTCATTCGTACGATTCATTCTAATTCCATCCATTCTAATTCATTCGTACGATCCATTCTAATTCATTCGTACGATCCATTCTAATTCATTCATACGATTCATTCTAATTCAATCCATTCTAATTCATTCGTACGATCCATTCTTACTCATTCGTACGATCCATTCTAATTCATTCGCACGATCCATTCTAATTCATTCGCACGATCCATTCTAATTCATTCATACAATCCATTCTAATTCTTTTGCACGAATGTATCCATTCTAATTCATTCGTACGATCCATTCTAATTCATTCGTACGAAGGAATTAGAATGGATCGTACGAAGGAATTAGAATGGATAGTACGAATGAATTAGAATGAATACCTTCGTGCAAATGAATTAGAATGGATCGTACGAATGAGTAAGAATGGATCGTACGAATAAAATAGAATGGATCGTATGAATGAATTAGAATGGATCGTGCGAATGAATTAGAATGGATCGTGCGAATGAATTAGAATAGATTGTGCAAATGAATTAGAATGGATCGTACGAATGAATTAGAATGGATCGTACGAATGAATTAGAATGGATCGTACGAATGAAATAGAATGGATCGTATGAATGAATTAGAATGGATCGTGCGAATGAATTAGAATGGATCGTGTAAATGAATTAGAATGGATCATATGAATGAATTAGAATGGATCGTTTGAGTGAATGCGAATGGATCGTGCGAATGAATTAGATTGGATCGTATAAATGAATTAGAATGGATCGTACGAATGAATTAGAATGGATCATGCTAATGAATTAGAATGGATCGTACGAATGAATTAGAGTGGATACATTCGTACAAATGAATTAGAATGGATACATTCGTACGAATGAATTAGAATGGATCGTACGAATGAATTAGAATGGATACATTCGCACGAATTAGAATGGATCGTACGAATGAATTAGAATGGATCGTACGAATGAATTAGAATGTATCGTATGAATGAATTAGAATCGATCGTACGAATGAATTAGAATGGATCGTACGAAGGAATTAGAATGGATCGTATGAATGAATTAGAATGGATCGTGCGAATGAATTAGAATGGATCGTACGAATGAAATAGAATGGATTCGCACGAATGTATCCATTCTAATTCATTCATACGATGCATTCTAATTCATTCATACGATCCATTCTATTTCATTCGTACGATCCATTCTTACTCATTCGTATGATCCATTCTAATTCATTTGCACGAAGGTATCCATTCTAATTCATTCGTACGATCCATTCTAATTCCTTCGTACGATCCATTCTAATTCATTCGTATGATCCATTCTAATTCATTCGTACAATCCATTCTAATTCCTTCGTATGATCCATTATAATTCATTCGTACGGTATGATTCATTCTAATTCATTCGTACGATTCATTCTAATTCAATCCATTCTAATTATTTCATACGATCCATTCTAATTCATTCATATGATCCATTCTAATTCATTCGTACGATTCATTCTAATTCAATCCATTCTAATTCATTCGTACGATCCATTCTTACTCATTCGTACGATCCATTCTAATTCATTCGCACGAATGAATCCATTTTAATTCATTCGTATGATCCATTCTAATTCATTTGCATGAATGTATCCATTCTAATTCATTCGTACGAATGAATTAGAATGGATCGTACGAATGAATTAGAATGGATCGTTCGAATGAATTAGAATAGATTGTGCGAATGAATTAGAATGGATCGTATGAATGAATTAGAAAGGATACATTCGTGCGAATGAATTAGAATGGATCGTATGAGTGTGAATGAATTAGAATGGATCGTGCGAATGAATTAGAATGGATCGTATTAATGAATTAGAATGGATCGTGCGAATGAATTAGAATGGATCGTACGAATGAGTTAGAATAGATTGTACGAATGAATTAGAATGGAACGTACGAATGAATTAGATTGGATACATTCGTGCGAATCCATTCTATTTCATTCGTACGATCCATTCTAATTCATTCGCACGATCCATTCTAATTCATTCATACGATCCATTCTAATTCATTCGTACGATCCATTCTAATTCATTCGCATGATCCATTTTAATTCATTCGTACGATCGATTCTAATTCATTCATACAATCCATTCTAATTCTTTGCACGAATGTATCCATTAGAATGAATTAGAATGGATCGTACGAATGAATTAGAATGGATCGTGCGAATGAATTAGAATGGATCATATGAATGAATTAGAATGGATCGTATGAATGAATTAGAATGGATCGTGCGAATTAATTAGAATGGATCGTATGAATGAATTAGAATCGATCGTACGAATGAATTGGAATGGATCATGCGAATGAATTAGAATGGATCGTGCGAATGAATTAGAATGGATCGTACGAATGAAATAGAATGGATTGTACGAATGAGATCGAATGGATCGTACGAATGACTTAGAATGGATAATTCATGCGAATGAATTAGAATGTATTCATTCATACGATCCAATCTAATTCATTCGTACGATCCATTCGTACGATCCATTCTTACTCATTCGTACGATCTATTCTAATACATTCGTACGATCCATTCTAATTCATGCGAATGAATTAGCATGGATCGTACGAATGAATTAGAATGGATACCTTCGTGCAAATGAATTATAATGGATCGTACGAATGAGTAAGAATGGATCGTACGAATGAAATAGAATGGATCGTATGAATAAATTAGAATGGATCGTGCGAATGAATTAGAATGGATCTTACGAATGAATTAGAATAGATCGTATGAATGAATTAGATTGGATCGTATTATTGAATTAGAATGGATCATACGAATGAATTAGAATGGATACGAATGGATCGTACGAATGAGTAAGAATGGATCTATTCTAATTCATGCGATCCATTCTAATTCATTTGTACGATCCATTCTAATTCATTCGTACGATCCATTCTAATTCATTCGCACGATCCACTCTAATTCATTCTTATTCATTCGCACGATCCATTCTAATTCATTCATACGATCCATTATAATTCATTCATATGATCTATTCTAATTCATTCGCACGATTCATTCTTACTCATTCGTATGATCCATTCTAATTCATTCGCACGAATGTATCCATTCTAATTCATTCGTACGATCCATTCGATTTCATTCGTACGATCCATTCTAATTCATTCGTACGATCGATTCTATTTCATTCGCACGATCCATTCTAATTCATTCATACGATCCAATCTAATTCATTCGCACGATCCATTCTAATTCATTCATACGATCCATTCTAATTCCTTCGTATGATCCATTCTAATTCATTCGCACGATCCATTCTAATTCATTCTAATCCATTCTAATTCATTCTAATCCATTCTAATTCATTCGTACAATCTATTCTAATTCATTCATACGATCCATTCTAATTCATTCGTACGATCCATTCTAATTTATTCGCACGATCCATTCTAATTCATTCGCACGATCCATTCTAATTCATTCGCACGAATGAATCCATTCTAATTCATTCGTACGATCCATTCTAATTCATTCATACGATCCATTATAATTTATTCGCACGATCCATTCTAATTCATTCGTACGATCTATTCTATTTCATTCGTACAATCCATTCTTACTCAATCGTATGATCCATTCTAATCCATTTGCACAATCTATTCTAATTCATTCATACGATCCATTCTAATTCATTCGCACGATCCATTCTATTTCATTCGTACGATTCATTCTAATTCAATCCATTCTAATTCATTCGCATGATCCATTCTAATTCATTCGTACGATCGATTCTAATTCATTCATACGATCCATTCTAATTCATTCGCACGAATGTATCCATTCTAATTCATTCGTACGATCCGTTCTAATTCATTCGCACAATCTATTCTAATTCATTCATACGATCCATTCTAATTTATTCGCACGATCCATTCTAATTCGTTCATACGATCCATTCTAATTCATTCATATGATCCATTCTAATTCATTCGCACGATCCATTCTTACTCATTCGTATGATCCATTCTAATTCATTCGCACGAATGTATCCATTCTAATTCATTCGTACGATCCATTCTAATTCATTCGTACGATCCTTTCTAATTCATTCGTACAATCCATTCTAATTCCTTCGTATGATCCATTCTAATTCATTCACACGAATGTATCCATTCTAATTCATTCGTACGATCCATTCTAATTCATTCACATGATCCATTCTAATTCATTCATATGATCCATTCTAATTCCTTCGTACGATCCATTCTAATTCATTCGTACGATCCATTCTAATTCATTCGCACGATCCATTCTAATTCATTCGTATGATCCATTCTATTTCATTCATTCGATCCATTCTAATTCATTCATACGATCCATTCTAATTCATTCGCACGATCCATTCTAATTCATTCGCATGATCCATTCTAATTCATTCGTACGATCGATTCTAATTCATTCATACGATCCATTCTAATTCATTCACACGAATGTATCCATTCTAATTCATTCGTACGATCCATTCTAATTCATTCATACGATCCATCCTAATTCATTCGCACGAATGTATCCATTCTAATTCATTCGTACAATCCATTCTATTTCATTCGTACGATCCATTCTTACTCATTCGTACGATCCATTCGTATCCATTCTAATTCATTCGTACGATCTATTCTAATTCATTCGTACGATCCACTCTAATTCATTAATACGATCTAATCTAATTCATTCATACGATCCATTCTAATTCATTCGTACGATCCATTCTAATTCATTCGCACGATCCATTCTAATTCATGCGAATGTATCCATTCTAATTCATTCGTACGATCCATTCTAATTCATTCGTACGAATGTATCCATTCTAATTCATTTGTACGAATGTATCCACTCTAATTCATTCGTACGATCCATTATAATTCATTAGCACGATCCATTCTAATTCATTCGTACGATCCATTCTAATTTATTTATACGATCCAATCTAATTCATTCATACGAACCATTCTAATTCATTCGTACGATCCATTCTAATTCATTCGTACGATCCATTCTAATTCGTGCGAATGTATCCATTCTAATTCATTCCTACGATCCACTCTAATTCATTCGTACAATCCATTCTAATTCATTCGCACGATCCATTCTAATTCATTCGCATGATCCATTCTAATTCATTCGTACGATCGGTTCTAATTCATCCATTCTAATTCATTCGTACTATCCATTCTAATTCCTTCGTACGATCCATTCTAATTGATTCGCACGAATGTATCCATTCTAATTCATTCGTACGAATGGATCGTATGAATGAATTAGAATAGATCGTACGAATGAATTAGAATGGATCGTGCTAATGAATTAGAATGGATCGTACGAATGAATTAGAATAGATTGTGCGAATGAATTAGAATGGATCGTACGAATGAATTAGAATAGATCGTACGAATGAATTAGACTAGATTGTGCGAATGGATTAGAATGGATCATACGATTGAGTAAGAATGGTTTGTACGAATGAAATAGAATAGATCGTACGAATAAATTAGGATGGATCGTATGAATGAATTAGAATCGATCGTACGAATGAGTAAGAATGGATCGTACGAATGAATTATAATGGATTGAATTAGAATGAATCGTACGAATGAATTAGAATGGATCGTGCGAATGAATTAGAATGGGTCGTACGAATGAATTAGAATGGATACACGATCCAGATCCATTCTAATTCATTCGCACAATCTATTCTCATACGATCCATTCTAATTCATTCGCACGAATGTATCCATTCTAATTCATTCGTACGATCCATTCTAATCCATTTGTACGAATGTATCCACTCTAATTCATTTATACGATCCATTCTAATTCATTCGCACAATCTATTCTAATTCATTCGTACGATCAATTCTAATTCATTAGCATGATCCATTCTAATTCATCCGTACGATCTATTCTAATTCATTCATACGATCCATTCTAATTCATTCGTACGATCCATTCTAATTCCTTCGCAGGATCCATTCTAATTCATTCGTACGATCCATTCTAATTCATTCGTACGATCCATTCTAATTCATTCGTACGATCCATTCTAATTCATTAGTACTATCCATTCTAATTAGAATAGATTGTATGAATTAGAATGGATCGTATGAATGAATTAGAATAGATCGTACGAATGAATTAGAATGGATTGAATTAGAATGAATCGTACGAATGAATTAGAATGGATCGTGCGAATGAATTAGACTATGGATCGTACGAAGGAATTAGAATGGATCGTACGAATGAATTTGGATGTATCCTTTCTAATTCATTCGTACGATCCATTCTAATTCATTCGTACGATCCATTCTAACTCATTCGCACGATCCATTCTAATTCATTCGCACGATCGTACGAATGAATTAGAATAGATTGTACGAATGAATTAGAATGGATCTGGATCGTGTATCCATTCTAATTCATTTGTACGACCCATTCTAATTCATTCGTACGATCCATTCTAATTCATTCATACGATCCATTCTATTTCATTCGTACGATCCATTCTTACTCATTCGTACGATCCATTCTAATTCATTCGCACGATCCATTCTAATTCATTCATATGATCCATTCTAATTCATTCGCACGAATGTATCCATTCTAATTCATTCGTACGATCCATTCTAATTCATTTGTACGAATGTATCCACTCTAATTCATTCGTATTATCCATTCTAATTCATTTGTACGAATGTATCCTTTCTAATTCATTCATACGATCCATTCTAATTCATTCGTACGATCCATTCTAATTCATTCGTACGATCCATTCTAACTCATTCGCACGATCCATTCTAATTCATTCGCACGATCCTACGAATGAATTAGAATAGATTGTGCGAATGAATTAGAATGGATCTGGATCGTGTATTCATTCTAATTCATTCGTATGACCCATTCTAATTCATTCGTACGATCTATTCTTAGTCATTCGCACGATCCATTCTAATTCATTCGCACGATCCATTCTAATTCATTCATACGATCCATTCTAATCCATTCGCACAATCTATTTTAATTCATTCGTACGATCCATTCTATTTCATTCGTACGATCCATTCTATTTCATTCGTACGATCCATTCTAATTCATTCGTACAATCCGTTCTAATTCATTCGTACGATCCATTCTATTTCATTCGTACAATCCATTCTATTTCATTCGTACGAATGAATTAGAATGGATACCTTCGTGCAAATGAATTAGGATGGATCGTACGAATGAGTAAGAATGGATCGTACGAATTAAATAGAATGGATCGTATGAATGAATTAGAATGGATCGTACGAATGAATTAGAATGGATTGTACGAATGAATTAGAATGGATCGTACGAATGAAATAGAATGGATCGTACGAATGAAATAGAATGGATCGTACGAATGAATTAGAATAGATTGTGCGAATGGATTAGAATGGATCGTATGAATGAATTAGAGTGGATCATATGAATGAATTAGAATGGATCGTATGAATGAATTAGAATGGATCGTGCGAATGTATTAGAATGGATCGTGCGAATGAATTAGAATGGGTCGTACGAATGAATTAGAATGGATACACGATCCAGATCCATTCTAATTCATTCGCACAATCTATTCTAATTCATTCGTAGGATCGTGCGAATGAATTAGAATGGATCGTGCGAATGAGTTAGAATGGATCGTACGAATGAATTAGAATGGATCGTACGAATGAATTAGAAAGGATACATTCGTACAAATGAATTAGAATGGATCGTACGAATGAATTAGAGTGGATACATTCGTACAAATGAATTAGAATGGATCGTACGAATGAATTAGAATGGATACATTCGTGCGAATGAATTAGAATGGATCATATGAATGAATTAGAATGGATCGTGCGAATGAATTAGAATGGATCGTACGAATGAGTAAGAATGGATCGTACGAATGAAATAGAATGGATCATATGAATGAATTAGAATGGATCGTACGAATGAATTAGAATGGGTCGTACGAATGAATTAGAATGGATACACGATCCAGATCCATTCTAATTCATTCGCACAATCTATTCTAATTCATTCGTAGGATCGTGCGAATGAATTAGAATGGATCGTGCGAATGAGTTAGAATGGATCGTACGAATGAATTAGAATGGATCATACGAATGAATTAGAATGGATCATATGAATGAATTAGAAAGGATACATCCGAATTCATTCGTACGATCCATTCTAATTCCTTCGTACGATCCATAGTCTAATTCATTCACACGATCCATTCTAATCCATTCGTATGATTCATTCTAATTCAATCCATTCTAATTCATTCGTACGATCTATTCTAATTCATTCATACGATCCATTCTAATTCATACAATCTATTCTAATTAGAATGGATCGTACTAACGAATTAGAATGGATCGTACGAATGAATTAGAATGGATCGTACGAATGAATTAGAATGGATTGAATTATAATGAATCGTACGAATGAATTAGAATGGATCGTGCGAAGGAATTAGAATGGATCGTACGAATGAATTAGAATGGATCGTACGAATGAATTAGAATAGATCGTACGAATGAATTAGAATGGATCATGCTAATGAATTAGAATTGATCGTACGAATGAATTAGAATAGATTGTGCGAATGAATTAGAATGGATCGTACGAATGAATTGGAATGGATACATTCGTGCGAATGAATTAGAATGGATCGTATGAATGAATTAGAGTGGATACATTCGTACAAATGGATTAGAATAGATCGTACGAATGAATTAGAATGGATACATTCGTGCGAATGAATTAGAATGGATTGTATGAGAATAGATTGTGCGAATGAATTAGAATGGATCTGGATCGTGTATCCATTCTAATTCATTCGTACGACCCATTCTAATTCATTCGCACGATCCATTCTAATTCATTCGTACGATACATTCTAATTCATTCATACGATTCATTCTAATTCAATCCATTCTAATTCATTCGTACGATCCATTCTTACTCATTCGTACGATCGATTCTAATTCATTCATACGATCCATTCTAATTCATTCATACGATCTATTCTATTTCATTCGTACAATCCATTCTTACTCAATCGTATGATCCATTCTAATCCATTCGCACAATCTAGTCTAATTCATTCGTACGATCCATTCTAATTCATTCGTACGATCCATTCTAATTCATTCGCACAATCTATTCTAATTCATTCGTACGATCCATTCTAATTCATTAGCACGATCCATTCTAATTCATTCGTACGATCCATTCTAATTCATTCATACGATCCATTCGTACGAATGAATTAGAATGGATACATTCGTGCGAATGAATTAGAATGGATCGTACGAAGGAATTAGAATGGATAGTACGAATGAAATAGAATGGATGAATTAGAATCGATCGTACGAATGAATTAGAATGGATCATGCGAATGAATTAGAATGGATCGTGTGAATGAATTAGAATGGATTGTACGAATGAATTAGAATGGATCGTACGAATGAATTAGAATGGATACATTCGCACGAATTAGAATGGATCGTACGAATGAATTAGAATGGATCGTACGAATGAATTAGAATGGATCGTATGAATGAATTAGATTGGATCTATTCTAATTCATTCGTACGATCCATTCGAATTCATTCGCATGATCCATTCTAATTTATTCATACGATCCATTCTAATTCATTCATATGATCACTCTAATTCATTCGCACGATCCATTCTTACTCATTCGTGCGAATTCTAATTCATTCGTACGATCCATTCTAATTCATTTGTACGAATGTATCCACTCTAATTCATTCATACGATCCATTCTAATTCATTCGCACGAATGATTGTGCGAATGAATTAGAATGGATCGTTTAGAATGAATCATACCGTATGAATGAATTAGCATGGATCGTACGAATGTATTAGAATGGCTACATTCGTGCGAATGAATTAGAATGGATCATACGAAGGAATTAGAATGGATCGTACGAATGAATTAGAATGGATACACGATCCAGATCCATTCTAATTCATTCGTGCGAATGAATTAGAATGGATCGTATGAGTGTGAATGAATTAGAATGGATTGTGCGAATGAATTAGAATGGATCGTACGAATGAATTAGAATGGATCGTACGAATAAATTAGAATGGATACATTCGTGCAAAAGAAGTAGAATGGATTGTATGAATGAATCAGAATGGATCGTGCGAATGAATTAGAATGGATCGTACGAATGAGTAAGAATGGATCGTACGAATGAATTAGAATGGATCGTACGAATGAATTAGAATAGATCGTGCGAATGAATTGGAATAGATTGTGCGCATGAATTAGAATGGATCGTACGAATGAATTAGAATGGATCGTACGAATGAATTAGAATGGATCGTACGAATAAATTAGAATGGATCGTAGTAATGAATTAGAATGGATCCTACGAATGAATTAGAATAGCGTGCGAATGAATTAGAATGGATCGTACGAATGAATTAGAATGGATCGTATGAATGAATTAGAATAGATCGTACGAATGAAATAGAATAGATCGTACGAATGAAATAGAATGGATTCGTATGAATGAACTAGAATGGATCATGCGAATGAATTAGAATGGATCGTACTTATGAATTAGAATGGGTCATACGAATGAAATAGAATGGATCGTACGAATGAATTAGAATGGATCGTGCGAATGAATTAGAATGGATCGTACGAAAGAATTAGAATGGATCGTACTTATGAATTAGAATGGGTCATACGAATGAAATAGAATGGATCGTACGAATGAATTAGAATGGATCGTGCGAATGAATTAGAATGGATCGTATGAATGAATTAGAATGGATCGTACGAATGAATTAGAATGGATCGTACGAATGAATTAGAATGGATCGTACGAAGGAATTAGAATGGATCGTACGAATGAATTAGAATGGATCGTGCGAATGAATTAGAATGGATCGTATGAATGAATTAGAATGGATCGTACGAATGAATTAGAATGGATCGTACGAATGAATTAGAATGGATCGTACGAAGGAATTAGAATGGATCGTACGAAGGAATTAGAAAGGATACATTCGAATTCATTCGTACGATCCATTCTAATTCCTTCATACGATCCATTCTAATTCATTTGTACGAATGTATCCACTCTAATTAGAATGAATCGTACGATTCATACGATCCATTCTAATTCATTCGTACGATCCATTCTATTTCATTCGTATGACCCATTTTCTATTTCATTCGTACGATCCATTCTAATTCATTCACACGATCCATTCTAATTCATTCATACGATCCATTCTAATTCATTCGTACGATCCATTCTAATTCATTCGCACAATCTATTCTAATTCATTCGTACGATCCATTCTAATTCATTCGTACGATCCATTCTAACTCATTCACACGATCCATTCTAATTCATTCATACGATCCATTCTATTTCATTCATACGATCCATTCGTACTCATTCGTACGATCCATTCTAATTTATTTGCACGAAGGTATCTATTCTAATTCATTTGTACTATCCATTCTAATTCCTTCGTAGGATCCATTCTAATTCCTTCGTACGATCCACTCTAATTCATTCGTACGATCCATTCTAATTCATTCGTACGATCCATTCTAATTCCTTCGTATGATCCATTCTAATTCATTCGTATGGTATGATTCATTCTAATTCATTCGTACGATTCATTCTAATTCAATCCATTCTAATTCATTCATACGATCCATTCTATTTTATTCGTACAAACCATTCTAATTCATTCGCACGATCCATTCGCATTCACTCAAACGATCCATTCTAATTCATTCGTTCAATCCATTCTAATTCTTTTGCACGAATGTATCCTTTCAAACTCATTCGTACGATCCAAATTCATTCGTACGATCCATTCTTATCGTACGATCCATTCTAATTCAATCCATTCCAATTCATTCATACGATCCATTCTAATTCATTCGTACGATCCATTCTATTTCATTCGTACGATCCATTCTAATTCTTTTGCACGAATGTATCCATTCTAATTCATTCTAATTCAATCCAATCTTACTCATTCGTACGATCCATTCTAATTCATTCGTATGATCCAATCTAATTCATTCGTACGATCCATTCTAATTCATTCGCACAATCTATTCTAATTCATTCGTACGATCCATTCTAATTCATTCGCACGATCCATTCGCATTCACTCAAACGATCCATTCTAATTCATTCATATGATCCATTCTAATTCATTCGCACGAATGTATCCATTCTAATTCATTCGTACGATCCATTCTAATTCATTCGTACAATCCATTCTAATTCATTCGCACGATCCATTCTAATTCATTCATGCGATCCATTCTAATTCATTCGTACGATCCATTCGTGCGAATGAATTAGAATGGATCGTACGAATGAGTAAGAATGGATCGTACGAATGAAATAGAATGGATCGTATGAATGAATTAGAATGGATCGTGATAATGAATTAGAATGGATCGTACGAATGAATTAGAATAGATTGTGCGAATGAATTAGAATGGATCGTACGAATGAATTAGAATGGATCGTACGAATGAATTAGAATGGATATTATGAATGAATTAGAATGGATCGTGCGAATGAATTAGAATGGATACCTTCGTGCAAATGAATTAGGATGGATCGTACGAATGAGTAAGAATGGATCGTACGAATGAAATAGAATGGATCGTATGAATGAATTAGAATGGATCGTACGAATGAATTAGAATGGATCGTGCTAATGAATTAGAATGGATCGTAAGAATGAATTAGAGTGGATACATTTGTACAATGAATTAGAATGGATACATTCGTGCGAATGAATTAGAATGGATCGTGCGAATGAATTAGAATGTATCGTACGAATGAATTAGAATAGATTGTGCTAATGAATTAGAATGGATCGTATGAATGAATTAGAATGGATACATTCGTGCGAATCCATTCTATTTCATTCGTACGATCCATTCTAATTCATTCGCACGATCCATTCTAATTCATTCATACGATCCATTCTAATTCCTTCGTACGATCCATTCTAATTCATTCGTACGGTCCATTCTAATTCCTTCGTATGATCCATTCTAATTCATTCGTACGGTATGATTCATTCTAATTCATTCGTACGATTGATTCTAATTCAATCCATTCTAATTCATTCGTACGATCCATTCTAATTTCTTCGTATGATCTATTCTAATTCCTTCGTACGATTCATTCTATTTCATTCGTACGATCCATTCTAATTCATTCGTACGATCCATTCTAATTCATTCGTACGATCCATTCTAATTCATTCGTACGATTCATTCTAATTCAATCCATTCTAATTCATTCCATTCTAATTCATTCGCACGATCCATTCGCATTCACTCAAACGATCCATTCTAATTCATTCATACGATCCATTCTAATTCATTCGTACAATCCATTCTAATTCATTCGTACGATCCATTCTAATTCATTCATACGATCCATTCTATTTCATTCGTACGATCCATTCTTACTCATTCGTACGATCCATCCTAATTCATTTGCACGAAGGTATCCATTCTAATTCATTCGCACGATCCATTCATAATATCCATTCTAATTCATTCATACGATCCATTCTAATTCATTCGTACGATCCATTCTAATTCATTCGCACAATCTATTCTAATTCATTCGTACGATCCATTCTAATTCATTATCACGATCCATTCTAATTCATTCATACGATCCATTCTATTTCATTCGTACGATCCATTCTTACTCATTCGTACGATCCATTCTAATTCATTCGCACGAATGGATCGTACGAATGAATTAGAATGGATCGTATGAATGAATTAGAATGGATCGTGCGAATGAATTAGAATGGATTGTATGAATGAATTAGAATGGATCGTACGAATGAATTAGAATGGATACATTCGTGCGAATGAATTAGAATGGATCATATGAATGAATTAGAATGGATCGTTTGAGTGAATGCGAATGGATCGTGCGAATGAATTAGAATGGATCGTACGAATGAATTAGAATAGATTGTGCGAATGAATTAGAATGGATCGTACGAATGAATTAGATTGGATCATACGAATGAATTAGAATGGATCGTACGAATGAGTAAGATTGGATTGAATTAGAATGAATTAGAATGGATACATTCGTGCAAAAGAATTAGAATGGATCGTACGAATGAAATAGAATGGATCGTACGAATGAATTAGAATGGATCGTATGAATGAATTGGAATGGATTGAATTAGAATGGATCGTACGATAAGAATGGATCGTACGAATGAAATAGAATAGATCGTACGGATAAATGAATTTGGATCGTACGAATGAGTTTGAAAGGATACATTCGTGCAAAAGAATTAGAATGGATTGAACGAATGAATTAGAATGGATCGTTTGAGTGAATGCGAATGGATCGTGCGAATGAATTAGAATGGTTTGTACGAATAAAATAGAATGGATCGTATGAATGAATTAGAATGGATTGAATTAGAATGAATCGTACGAATGAATTAGAATGAATCATACCATACGAATGAATTAGAATGGATCATACGAAGGAATTAGAATGGATCGTACGAATGAATTAGAATGGATCGTACGAATGAATTAGAGTGGATCGTACGAAGGAATTAGAATGGATCCTACGAAGGAATTAGAATGGATAGTACAAATGAATTAGAATAGATACCTTCGTGCAAATAAATTAGAATGGATCGTACGAATGAGTACGAATGGACCGTACGAATGAAATAGAATGGATCGTATGAATGAATTAGAATGGATCATGTGAATGAGTTAGAATGGATCGTACGAATGAATTAGAATGGATCGTACGAATGAATTAGAATAGATTGTGCGAATGAATTAGAATGGATCGTACGAATGAATTAGAATGGATCGTACGAATGAATTAGAATGGATCGTGTGAATGAATTAGAATGGATCGTACGAATGAAATAGAAAATGGGTCATACGAATGAAATAGAATGGATCGTACGAATGAATTAGAATGGATCGTATGAATCGTACGATTCATTCTAATTAGAGTGGATACATTCGTACAAATGAATTAGAATGGATCGTATGAAGGAATTAGAATGGATCGCACGAATGAATTCGAATGTATCCTTTCTAATTCCTTCGTACGATCCATTCTAATTCCTTCGTACGATCCATTCTAATTCATTCGTACGATCCATTCTAATTCATTCGTACGATCCATTCTAATTCATTCATACGATCCATTCTAATTCATTCGCACGATCCATTCTAATTCATTCGTACGATCCATTCTAATTCCTTCGTACGATCCATTCTAATTCATTCGTACGATCCATTCTAATTCATTCGTACGATCCATTCTAATTCATTCATACGATCCATTCTAATTCATTCGCACGATCCATTCTAATTCATTCGTACGATCCATTCTATTTCATTCGTATGACCCATTCTAATTCATAAGTACGATCCATTCTAATTCTTTCGTACGATCCATTCTAATTCATTCGCACGATCCATTCTAATTCATTCGTACGATCCATTCTATTTCATTCGTATGACCCATTCTAATTCATAAGTACGATCCATTCTAATTCATTCGCACGATCCATTCTAGTTCATTCATACGAATCCATTCTATTTCATTCGTACGATCTATTCTATTTCATTCGTACGATCTATTCTAATTCATTCATACGATCCATTCTAATTCATTCGTACGATCCATTCTAATTCATTCGCACGCTATTCTAATTCATTCGTAGGATCCATTCTAATTCATTACTACGATCCATTCTAATTCATTCGTACGATCCATTCTAATTCATTCGTACGATCCATTCTAATTCATTCGTACGATCCATTCTAATTCATGCGCACAATCTATTCCAATTCATTCGCACGATCTATTCTAATTCATTCGTACAATCGATTCTAATTCATTCGTACGATCCATTCTTACTCATTCGTACGATCCATTCTAATTCATTCGCACGATCCATTCTGATTCATTCATACAATCCATTCTACTTCTTTTGCACGAATGTATCCATTCTAATTTATTCGTACGATCCATTCTAATTCATTCGTACGATCCATTCTAATTCATTCGCACAATCCATTCTAATTCATTCACACTCATACGATCTATTCTAATTCATTCGCACGAATGAATTAGAATGGATCTGGGTCGTGTATCCATTCTAATTCATTCGTACGATCCATTCAAATTCCTTCGTATGATCCATTCTAATTCATTCGCACGAATGTAGCCATTCTAATACATTCGTACGATCCATGCTAATTCATTCATACGGTATGATTCATTCTAAACGATCCATTCTAATTCATTCGCACAATCATTCGTGCGAATGAATTAGAATGGATCGTATGAATGAATTAGAGTGGATACATTCGTACAAATGAATTAGAATGGATCGTACGAATGAATTAGAATTCGCACGAATGAGTAAGAATGGATCGTGCGAATGAATTAGAGTGGATCATATGAATGAATTAGAATGGATCGTATGAATAAATTAGAATGGATCGTGCGAATGAATTCGAATGGATCGTACGAATGAATTAGAATAGATCCAATCTAATTCATTCATACGATCCATTCTAATTCATTCGTACGATCCATTCTAATTCATTCGTACGATCCATTCTAATTCGTGCGAATGTATCCATTCTAATTCATTCGTACGATCCATTCTAATTCATTCGTACAATCCATTCTAATTCATTCACACGATCCATTCTAATTCATTCGCATGATCCATTCTAATTCATTCGTACGATCGATTCTAATTCATCCATTCTATTTCATTCGTACTATCCATTCTAATTCCTTCGTACGATCCATTCTAATTCATTCGCACGAATGTATCCATTCTAATTCATTCGTACGAATGGATCGTATGAATGAATTAGAATGGATCGTACGAATGAATTAGAATGGATCGTGCTAATGAATTAGAATGGATCGTACGAATGAATTAGAATAGATTGTGCGAATGAATTAGAATGGATCGTACGAATGAATTAGAATGGATCGTACGAATGAATTAGACTAGATTGTGCGAATGGATTAGAATGGATCATACGATTGAGTAAGAATGGATTGTACGAATAAAATAGAATAGATCCTACGAATGAATTAAAATGGATCGTATGAATGTATTAGAATCGATCGTACGAATGAGTAAGAATGGATCGTACGAATGAATTAGAATGGATTGAATTAGAATGAATCGTACGAATGAATTAGAATGGATCGTACGAATGAATTAGAATGGATCGTGCGAATGAATTAGAATGTGTCGTACGAATGAATTAGAATGGATACACGATCCAGATCCATTCTAATTCATTCGCACAATCTATTCTCATACGATCCATTCTAATTCATTTGCATGAATGTATCCATTCTAATTCATTCGTACGATCCATTCTAATCCATTTGTACGAATGTATCCACTCTAATTCATTCATATGTTCCATTCTAATTCATTCGCACAATCTATTCTCATACGATCCATTCTAATTCATTCGCACGAATGTATCCATTCTAATTCATTCGTACGATCCATTCTAATCCATTTGTACGAATGTATCCACTCTAATTCATTCATACGATCCATTCTAATTCATTCGCACGAATGTATCCATTCCAATTCATTCGTACGATCCATTCTAATTCATTCGCACAATCTATTCTAATTCATTTGTACGATCAATTCTAATTCATTAGCATGATCCATTCTAATTCATTCGTACGATCTATTCTAATACATTCGTACGATCCATTCTAATTCATTCGTACGATCCATTCTAATTCCTTCGCACGATCCATTCTAATTCATTCGTACGAATCATTCTAATTCAATCCATTCTAATTCATTCGTACGACCCATTCTAATTCATTCGTACGATCTATTCTAATTCATTAGTACGATCCATTCTAATTAGAATAGATTGTATGAATTAGAATGGATCGTATGAATGAATTAGAATAGATCGTACGAATGAATTAGAATGGATTGAATTAGAATGAATCGTACGAATGAATTAGAATGGATCGTGCGAATGAATTAGACTATTGATCGTACGAAGGAACTAGAATGGATCGTACGAATGAATTCGGATGTATTCTTTCTAATTCATTCATACGATCCATTCTAATTCATTCGTACGATCCATTCTAATTCATTCGTACGATCCATTCTAACTCATTCGCACGATCCATTCTAATTCATTCGCACGATCCTACGAATGAATTAGAATAGATTGTGCGAATGAATTAGAATGGATCTGGATCGTGTATCCATTCTAATTCATTCATACGACCCATTCTAATTCATTTGTACGATCCATTCTAATTCATTCATACGATCCATTCTATTTCATTCGTACGATCCATTCTTACTCATTCGTACGATCCATTCTAATTCATTCGCACGATCCATTCTAATTCATTCATATGATCCATTCTAATTCATTCGCACGAATGTATCCATTCTAATTCATTCGTACGATCCATTCTAATTCATTTGTACGAATGTATCCACTCTAATTCATTCGTACGATCCATTCTAATTCATTTGTACGAATGTATCCTTTCTAATTCATTCGTACGATCCATTCTAATTCATTCGTACGATCCATTCTAACTCATTTGCACGATCCATTCTAATTTATTCGCACGATCCTACGAATGAATTAGAATAGATTGTGCGAATAAATTAGAATGGATCTGGATCGTGTATCCATTCTAATTCATTCGTACGATCCATTCTAATTCATTCACACAATCCATTCTAATTCATTCATACGATCCATTCTAATTCATTCATATGATCCACTCTAATTTATTCATACGATCCATTCTAATCCATTCGCACAATCTATTCTAATTCATTCGTACGATCCATTCTATTTCATTCGTACGATCCATTCTATTTCATTCATACGATCCATTCTAATTCATTCGTACAATCCATTCTAATTCATTCGTACGATCCATTCTAATTCATTCATACGATCCATTCTATTTCATTCGTACGATCCATTCTTACTCATTCGTACGATCCATCCTAATTCATTTGCAAGAAGGTATCCATTCTAATTCATTCGTACGAATGAAATAGAATGGATTGTACGAATGAATTAGAATGGATACATTCGTGCGAATGAATTAGGATGGACCGTATGAATGAATTAGAATAGATTGTGCGAATGAATACGAATGGATTAGAATGGATCATACGAATGATTTAGATTGGATCGTATTAATGAATTAGAATGGATCGTGCGAATGAATTAGAATGGATCTTACGAATAAATTAGAATGGAACGTATAGATTGTGCGAATGAATTAGAATGGATCGTACGAATGAATTAGAATGGATCGTACGGATGAATTAGAATGGATCGTACGAATGAGTAAGAATGGATCGTACGAATGAAATAGAATGGATCGTATGAATGAATTAGAATGGATACGTGCGAATGAATTAGAATTGATCGTACGGATGAATTAGAATAGATTGTGCGAATGAATTAGAATGGATCATACGAATGAATTGGAATGGATACATTCGTGCGAATGAATTAGAATGGATCGTACGAATGAAATAGAATGGATCGTGCGAATGAATTAGTATGGATCGTACGAATGAATTAGATTGGATCATACGAATGAATTAGAATGGATTCATTCGTGCGAATGAATTAGAATGGATCGTACAAATGAGTAAGAATGGATCGTACGAATGAATTAGAATGGATTGAATTAGAATGAATCGTACGAATGAATTAGAATAGATCGTACGAATGAATTAGAATGGATCGTACGAATGAATTAGAATGGATCATATGAATGAATTAGAATGGATCGTGCGAATGAATTAGAATGGATCGTACGAATAAAATAGAATGGATTCGCACGAATGTATCCATTCTAATTCATTCGTACGATCCATTCTAATTCATTCGTACGATCCATTCGTACGATCAATTCTATTTCATTCGTACGATCCATTCTAATTCATTCGCACGATCCATTCTAGTTCATTCATACGATCTATTCTAATTCATTCGTACGATCTATATTCTAATTCATTCGCACGATCCATTCTAATTCATTCATACGATCCATTCTAATTTATTCGCACGATCCATTCTAATTCATTCGTACGATCTATTCTATTTCATTCGTACAATCCATTCTTACTCAATCGTATGATCCATTCTAATCCATTCGCACAATCTATTCTAATTCATTCATACGATCCATTCTAATTTATTCGCACGATCCATTCTAATTCCTTCGTATGATCCATTCTAATTCGGATCATGCGAATGAATTAGAATGAATCGTATGAATGAATTAGAATGGATACATTCGTGCAAAAGAATTAGAATAGATCGTATGAATGAATTAGAATGGATCGTATGAATGAAATAGAATGGATCGTACGAATGAATTAGAATGGATCGTACGAATGAATTAGAATGGATTGAATTAGAATGAATCGTACGAATGAATTAGAATGAATCATACCGTACGAATGAATTAGAATGGATCATACGAAGGAATTAGAATGGATCATACGAATGAATTAGAAAGGATCATACGAATGAATTAGAATGGATCGTACGAAGAAATTAGAATGGATCGTACGAAGGAATTAGAATGGATAGTACGAATGAATTAGAATGGATACCTTCGTGCAAATGAATTAGAATGGATCGTACGAATGAGTAAGAATGGATCGTGCGAATAAATTAGAATGGATCATATGAATGAATTAGAATGGATCGTATGAATGAATTAGAATGGATCGTGCGAATAAATTAGAATGGATCGTATGAATGAATTAGAAAAGATTGTGCAAATGAATTAGAATGGATCGTACGAATGAATTAGAATGGATCGTACGAATGAATTAGAGTTGATTGTGCGAATGGATTAGAATGGATCATACGATTGAGTAAGAATGGATTGTACGAATGAAATAGAATAGTTCGTACGAATGAATTAGAATGGATCGTGCGAATAAATTAGAATGGATCGTACGAATGAATTAGAATGGATAGTATGAATGAATTTGAGTGGATCATATGAATGAATTAGAATGGATCGTATGAATGAATTAGAATGGATCGTGCGAATGAATTAGAATGGATTGTGCGAATGAATTAGAATGGATCGTACGAATGAATTAGAATGGGTCGTACGAATGAATTAGAATGGATACACGATCCAGATCCATTCTAATTCATTCGCACAATCCTTTCTAATTCATTCGTAGGATCGTGCGAATGAATTAGAATGGATCGTGCGAATGAGTTAGAATGGATCGTACGAATGAATTAGAATGAATCGTACGAATGAATTAGTATGGATCGTACGAATGAATTAGAAAGGATACATTCGTACAAATGAATTAGAATGGATCGTACGAATGAATTAGAGTGGATACATTCGTACAAATGAATTAGAATGGATCGTACGAATGAATTAGAATGGATACATTCGTGCGAATGAATTAGAATGGATCATATGAATGAATTAGAATGGATCGTGCGAATGAATTAGAATGGATCGTACGAATGAGTAAGAATGGATCGTACGAATGAAATAGAATGGATCGTATGAATTAATTAGAATGGATCGTACGAATGAATTAGAATGGGTCGTACGAATGAATTAGAATGGATCTGGATCGAATGGATCGTACTAATGAATTAGAATGAATCGTATGAATCAATTAGAAGAGTGGATCATATGAATGAATTAGAATCGATCGTACGAATGAATTAGAATGGATCATGCGAATGAATTAGAATGGATTGAATTAGAATGAATCATACGAATGAGTAAGAATGGATCCATTCTATTTCATTCGTACGATCCATTCTAATTCATTCATACGATCCTTTCTAATTCCTTCAGACGAATGAATTAGACTGGATTGCATGAATGAATTAGAATAGATCGTACGAATGAATTAGAATGGATCGTACGAAATGTATCCATTCTAATTTATTCGTACGATCCATTCTAATTCATTCGTATGATCCATTCTTACTCATTCGTACGATCCAATCTAATTCATTCATACGATCCATTCTACGATCCATTCTAATTCATTCGTACGTTCCATTCTAATTCATTCGTACGATCCATTCAATTTCATTAATACGATCCATTCTAATTCATTCGCACGATCCATTCTAATTCGTTCATACGATCCATTCTAATTCATTCGTACGATCCATTCTAATTCATTCGTACGATCCATTCTAATTCATTCGCACGAATGAATCCATTCTAATTCATTCATATGATCCATTCTAATTCATTCGCATGAATGTATCCATTCTAATTCATTCGCACGATCCATTCTAATTCATTCGCACGATCCATTCTAATTCATTCATACAATCCATTCTACTTCTTTTGCACGAATGTATCCATTCTAATTCATTCGTACGATCCATTCTAATTCATTCGTACGATCCATTCTAATTTATTGGCACAATCCATTCTAATTCATTCACACTCATACGATCCATTCTAATTCATTCGCACGAATGTATCCGTTCTAATTCATTCGTACGATCCATTCTAATTCATTCGCACAATATATTCTAATTCATTCGAACGATCCATCCTAAGTCATTCGTACGATCCATTCTAATTCATTCGCACGATCCATTCGCATTCACTCAAACGATCCATTCTAATTCATTCATATGATCCATTCTAATTCATTCGCACGAATGTATCCATTC
Organism: Chamaelirium japonicum; assembly: GCA_947650365.1. Classification (NCBI taxonomy): domain Eukaryota; kingdom Viridiplantae; phylum Streptophyta; class Magnoliopsida; order Liliales; family Melanthiaceae; genus Chamaelirium; species Chamaelirium japonicum. Next base: position 336,605 of record OX393559.1, on the reverse strand, counting down.
TAATTCATTCGTACGATCCATTCTAATTCATTCGTACGATCCATTCTTACTCATTCGTACGATCCATTCTAATTCATTCGCACGATCCATTCTAATTCATTCATACAATCCATTCTACTTCTTTTGCACGAACGTATCCATTCTAATTCATTCGTACGATCCATTCTAATTCATTCGTACGGTCCATTCTAATTCATTCGCACAATCCATTCTAATTCATTCACACTCATACGATCCATTCTAATTCATTCGCACGAATGTATCCGTTCTAATTTATTCGTACGATCCATTCTAATTCATTCGCACAATCTATTCGTATGAGTGTATCATTCTAATTCCTTCGTACGATCCATATTCTAATTCATTCGCACGATCCATTCTAATTCATTCGTACGATTCATTCTAATTCAATCCATTCTAATTCATTCGTACGATCTATTCTAATACATTCATACGATCCATTCTAATTTATACAATCTATTCTAATTAGAATGGATCGTACTAATGAATTAGAATAAATCGTACGAATGAATTAGAATGGATCGTACGAATGAATTAGAATGGATTGAATTAGAATGAATCGTACAAATGAATTAGAATGGATCGTGCGAATGAATTAGAATATGGATCGTACGAAGGAATTAGAATGGATCGTACGAATAAATTCGAATGTATGCTTTCTAATTCATTCGTACGATCCATTCTAATTCATTCGTACGATCCATTCTAATTCATTCGTACGATCCATTCTAAATCATTCGCACGATCCATTCTAATTCATTCGCACGATCCTACGAATGAATTAGAATAGATTGTGCGAATGAATTAGAATGGATCTGGATCGTGTATCCATTCTAATTCATTCGTACGACCCATTCTAATTCATTCGTACGATCCATTCTAATTCATTCGCACGATACATTCTAATTCATTCGTACGATCCATTCTAACTCATTCGCACGATCCATTCTAATTCATTCGCACGATCCTACGAATGAATTAGAATAGATTGTGCGAATGAATTAGAAAGGATCTGGATCGTGTATCCATTCTAATTCTAATTCATGCGAATGAATTAGACTGGATCGTGCGAATGAATTAGAATGGATCGTGCGAATGAATTAGAATGGATCGTACGAATGAATTAGAATGGATCGTACGAATGAATTAGAATGGATCTGGATCATGTATCCATTCTAATTCATTCATACGATCCATTCTAATTCATTCGTACGATCCATTCTAATTCATTCGCACGATCCAGTCTAATTCATTCGTACGATTCATTCTAATTCAATCCATTCTAATTCATTCGTACGATCCATTCTTACTCATTCGTACGATCCATTCTAATTCATTCGCACGATCCATTCTAATTCAATAATACGATCCATTCTAATTCATTCGCACGATCCATTCTAATTCATTCACACAATCCATTCTATTTCTTTCGTACGATCCATTCTAATTCATTCGCACGATCCATTCTAATTCATTCGCACGATCCTACGAATGAATTAGAATAGCTTGTGCGAATGAATTAGAATGGATCTGGATCGTGTATCCATTCTAATTCTAATTCATGCGAATGAATTAGACTGGATCGTGCGAATGAATTAGAATGGATCGTGTGAATGAATTAGAATGGATCGTACGAATGAATTAGAATGGTTTGTACGAATGAATTAGAATGGATCTGGATCGTGTATCCATTCTAATTCATTCATACGATCCATTCTAATTCATTCGTACGATCCATTCTAATTCATTCACACGATCCAGTATAATTCATTCGTACGATTCATTCTAATTCAATCCATTCTAATTCATTCGTACGATCCATTCTTACTCATTCGTACGATCCATTCTAATTCATTCGCACGATCCATTCTAATTCATTAAAACGATCCATTCTAATTCATTCGCACGATCCATTCTAATTCATTCACACAATCCATTCTATTTTATTCGTACGATCCAGTCTAATTCATTCGCACGAAGGTATCCATTCTAATTCATACAATCCATTCTAATTCATTCATACGATCCAATCTAATTCATTCATACGATCCATTCTAATTCATTCGCACGAATGTATCCATTCTAATTCATTCGTACGATCCATTCTAATCTATTTGTACGAATGTATCCACTCTAATTCTTTCATACGATCCATTCTAATTCATTCGCACGAATGTATCCATTCCAATTCATTCGTGCGATCCATTCTAATTCATTCATACGATCCATTCTATTTCATTTGTACGATCCATTCTTACTCATTCGTACGATCCATCCTAATTCATTTGCACGAAGGTATCCATTCTAATTCATTCGCTCGAATTTATCCTTTCTAATTCATTCGTACGATCCATTCTAATTCATTCGTACGATCCATTCTAATTCATTCGCACAATCTATTCTAATTCATTCGTACGATCCATTCTAATTCATTCGCACGATCCATTCTAATTCATTCATACGATCAATTCTATTTCATTCGTACGATCCATTCTTACTCATTCGTACGATCCATTCTAATTATTTGCACGAAGGTATCCATTCTAATTCATTCGTACGATCCATGCTAATTCATTCGCATGAATTAGAATGGATCGTACGAATGTATTAGAATTGATCGTACGAATGAGTAAGAATGGATCGTACGAATGAGTTAGAATGGATCGTACGAATGAATTAGAATGGATCGTACGAATGAATTAGAATGGATTGTACGATCCATTCTAATTCATTCGCACGAATGTATCCTTTCTAATTCATTCGTACGATCCATTCTAATTCATTCGTACGATCCATTCTAATTCATTCGCACAATCTATTCTCATTCATTCGTACGATCCATTCTAATTCATTCGCACGATCCATTCTAATTCATTCATACGATCCATTCTATTTCATTCGTACGATCCATTCTAATTCATTCGTACAATCCATTCTAATTCATTCGTACGATTCATTCTAATTCAATCCATTCTAATTCATTCGTACGATCCATTCTAATTCATTCGTATGATCCATTCTAATTCCTTCGTACGATCCATTCTAATTCATTCGTACAATCCATTCTAATTCATTCGCACAATCTATTCTAATTCATTCGAACGATCCATTCTAAGTCATTCGTACGATCCATTCTAATTCATTCGCACGATCCATTCTAATTCATTCGTACGATCCATTCGATTTCATTCGTATGACCCATTCTAATTCATAAGTACGATCCATTCTAATTCATTCACACGATCCATTCTAATTCATTCATACGAATACATTCTATTTCATTCGTATGATCTATTCTATTTCATTCGTACAATCTATTCTAATTCATTCATACGATCCATTCTAATTCATTCGTATGATCCATTCTAATTCATTCGTACGATCCATTCTAATTCATTCGCACGCTATTCTAATTCATTCGTAGGATCCATTCTAATTCATTACTATGATCCATTCTAATTCATTCGTACGATCCATTCTAATTCATTCGTACGATCCATTCTAATTCATTCGTACGATCCATTCTAATTCATGCGCACAATCTATTCTAATTCATTCGCACGATCTATTCTAATTCATTCGTACGATCCATTCTAATTCATTCGTACGATCCATTCTAATTCATTCGTACGATCCATTCTAATTCATTCGCACGATCCATTCTAATTCATTCATACAATCCATTCTACTTCTTTTGCACGAATGTATCCATTCTAATTCATTCGTACGAACCATTCTAATTCATTCGTACGATCCATTCTAATTCATTCGCACAATCCATTCTAATTCATTCACACTCATACGATCCATTCTAATTCATTCGCACGAATGAATTAGAATGGATCTGGATCGTGTATCCATTCTAATTCATTCATACGATCCATTCTAATTCCTTCGTATGATCCATTCTAATTCATTCGCACGAATGTAGCCATTCTAATTCATTCGTACGATCCATGCTAATTCATTCACATGAATGTATCCATTCTAATTCATTAGTACGATCCATTCTATCTCATTCGTACAATCCATTCTATTTCATTCGTACGATCCATTCTAATTCATTCTTATGATCCATTCTAATTCATTCGCATGAATGTATCCATTCTAATTCATTCGTACGATCCATTCAATCTCATTCGTACGATCTATTCTAATTCATTCGCACGAATATATCCTTTCTAATTCATTCGTACGATCCATTCTAATTCATTCGCACAATCTATTCTAATTCATTAGTACGATCGTATGAATTAGAATGAATCCATTCTATTCCTTTCTAATTCATTCGCACGATCCATTCTAATTCATTCATACGATCTATTCTATTTCATTCGTACGATCCATTCTTACTCATTCGTACGATCCATTCTAATTCATTTGCATGAAGGTATCAATTCTAATTCATTCGTACTATCCATTCTAATTCCTTCGTACGATCCATTCTAATTCCTTCGTACGATCCATTCGGATACATTCGTGCGAATCCATTCTATTTCATTCGTATGATCCATTCTAATTCATTCGCACGATCCATTCTAATTCATTCGTACGATCCATTCTAATTCATTCGTACGATCGATTCTAATTCATTCGTACGATCCATTCTAATTCATTCTAACTCATATTAATGAATTAGAATGGATCGTGCGAATGAATTAGAATGGATCGTACGAATGAGTAAGAATGGATCGTGCGAATGAATTAGAATGGATCGTACGAATGAATTAGAATAGATTGTGCGAATGAATTAGAATGGATCGTACGAATGAATTAGAATGGATCGTACGAATGAATTAGAATGGATCGTACGAATGAAATAGAATGGATTCGCACGAATGTATCCGAATGGATCGTACGAAGGAATTAGAATGGATCGTACGAAGGAATTAGAATGGATAGTACGAATGACGTAGAATGGATACCTTCGTGCAAATGAATTAGAATGGATCGTACGAATGAGTAAGAATGGATCGTACGAATGAAATAGAATGGATCGTATGAATGAATTAGAATGGATCGTGCGAATGAATTAGAATGGATCGTACGAATGAATTAGAATAGATTGTGCGAATGAATTAGAATGGATCGTACGAATGAATTAGAATGGATCGTACGAATGAATTAGAATGGATCGTATGCATGAATTAGAATGGATCGTGCGAATGAATTAGAATGGATCGTACGAATGAATTAGAATGGATCGTACGAAGGAATTAGAATGGATCGTATGAATGAATTAGAATGGATCGTGCGAATGAATTAGAATGGATCGTACGAATGAAATAGAATGGATTCGCACGAATGTATCCATTCTAATTCATTCATATGATCCATTCTATTTCATTCATACGATGCATTCTATTTCATTCGTACGATCCATTCTTACTCATTCGTACGATCCATTCTAATTCATTTGCACGAAGGTATCCATTCTAATGGATCGTATGAATGAAATAGAATGGATCGTACGAATGAATTAGAATGGATCGTGTGAATGAATTAGAATGGATCATATGAATGAATTAGAATGGATCGTATGAATGAATTAGAATGGATCGTGCGAATAAATTAGAATGGATCGTACGAATGAATTAGAATGGATCGTATGAATGAATTAGAATGGATCATACGAATGAATTAGAATGGATTAATTCGTGCGAATGAATTAGAATGGATCGTACGAATGAGTAAGAATGGATCGTACGAATGAATTCGAATGGATTGAATTAGAATGGATACATTCGTGCGAATGAATTAGAATGGATCATACGAATGAATTAGAGTTGATACATTCGTGTGAATGAATTAAAATGGATAATACGAATGAGTAAGAATGGATCGTAGAATTAGAATGGATCGTATGAATGAATTAGAATGGATACATACGAATGAATTAGAATGGATTGTATGAATGAATTAGAATGGATCGTGCGAATGAATTAGAATGAATCGTACGAATGAATTAGAATGGATTGTACGAATGAATTAGAATGGATCGTACGAATGAATTAGAATGGATACATTCGCACGAATTAGAATGGATCGTACGAATGAATTAGAATGGATCGTACGAATGAATTAGAATGGATCGTATGAATGAATTAGATTGGATCGTATAAATGAATTAGAATGGATCGTACGAATGAATTAGAATGGATCGTGCGAATGAATTAGAATGGATCGTACGAATGAATTAGAATAGATTGTGCGAATGAATTAGAATGGATCGTACGAATGAATTAGACTAGATTGTGCGAATGGATTAGAATGGATCATACGATTGAGTAAGAATGGATTGTACGAATGAAATAGAATAGATCGTACGAATGAATTAGAATGGATCGTATGAATGAATTAGAATCGATCGTACGATTGAGTAAGAATGGATCGTACGAATGAATTAGAATGGATTGAATTAGAATGAATCGTACGAATGAATTAGAATGGATCGTACGAATGAATTAGAATGGATCGTGCGAATGAATTAGAATGGGTCGTACGAATGAATTAGAATGGATACACGATCCAGATCCATTCTAATTTATTTGCACAATCTATTCTAATTCATTCGTAGGATCCATTCTAATTCATTACTACGATCCATTCTAATTCATTCGTACGATCCATTCTAATTTATTCGTACGATCCATTCTAATTCATTCGCACGATCCATTCTAATTCATTCGTACGATCCATTCTAATTCATTCGTACGATCCATTCTAATTCATTCGTACGATCCATTTTAATTCATTCGTACAATCTATTCTAATTCATTCGAACGATCCATTCTAATTCATTCGTACGATCCATTCTAATTCATTCGTACGATCTTTTCTATTTCATTCGTACAATCCATTCTTACTCAATCGTATGATCCATTCTAATCCATTCGCACAATCTACTCTAATTCATTCGTACGATCCATTCTATTTCATTTGCACGAAGGTATCCATTCTAATTCATACAATCCATTCTAATTCATTCATACGATCTAATCTAATTCATTCATACGATCCATTCTAATTCATTCGCACGAATGTATCCATTCTAATTCATTCGTACGATCCATTCTAATCCATTTGTACGAATGAATTAGAATGGATACGAATGGATCGTACGAATGAGTAAGAATGGATCGTATGAATGAATTAGAATGGATCGTACGAAGGAGTAAGAATGGATCGTACGAATGAGTAAGAATGGATCGTACGAATGAATTAGAATGGATCGTACGAATGAATTAGAATGGATCGTACGAATGAATTAGAATAGCGTGCGAATGAATTAGAATAGCGTGCGATTGAATTAGAATGGATCGTACGAATGAATTAGAATGGATCGTACGAATGAATTAGAATAGATTGTGCGAATGAATTAGAATAGATCGTGCGAATGAATTAGAATGGATCGTACAAAGGAATTAGAATGGATCGTACGAATGAATTAGAAAGGATACATTCGAATTCATTTGTACGATCCATTCTAATTCCTTCGTACTATCCATATTCTAATTCATTCGCACGATCCATTCTAATTCATTCATACGATCCATTCTAATTTATTCGCACGATCCATTCTTACTCATTCATACGATCCATTCTAATTCATTCATACGATCCATTCTATTTCATTCGTACGATCCATTCTTACTCATTCGTACGATCCATCCTAATTCATTTGCACGAAGGTATCACACGAATGATGGATCAAACAAATGAGTAAGAATGGATCGTACGAATAAAATAGAATGGATCGTACGAATGAAATAGAATGGATCGTAAGAATGAATTTGAATGGATCGTGCGAATGAATTAGAATGGATCGTACGAATGAATTAGAATGGATCGTATGAATGAATTAGAATAGATTGTGCGAATGAATTAGCATGGATCGTACGAATGAAATAGAATGGATCGTACGAATGAATTAGAATGGATCGTGCGAATAAATTAGAATGGATCATACGACGGAATTAGAATGGATCGTAGTAATGAATTAGAATGGATCGTAGTAATGAATTAGAATGGATCGTATGCATGAATTAGAATGGATCGTGCGAATGAATTAGAATGGATCGTATGAATGAATTAGAATGGATCGTACGAAGGAATTAGAATGGATAGTACGAATGAATTAGAATGGATAGTACGAATGAAATAGAATAGATCGTACGAATGAATTAGAATGGATCATGCTAATGAATTAGAATTGATCGTACGAATGAATTAGAATAGATTGTGCGAATGAATTAGAATGGATCCTACGAATGAATTGGAATGGATACATTCGTGCGAATGAATAAGAATGGATACATTCGTGCGAATGAATTAGAATGGATCGTATGAGAATAGATTGTGCGAATGAATTAGAATGGATCTGGATCGTGTATCCATTCTAATTCATTCGTACGACCCATTCTAATTCATTCGCACAATCCATTCTAATTCATTCATACGATCCATTCTAATTCATTCGTACGATTCATTCTAATTCAATCCATTCTAATTCATTCGTACGATCCATTCTTACTCATTCGTACGATCGATTCTAATTCATTCATACGTTCCATTCTAATTCATTCGTACGATCTATTCTATTTCATTCGTACAATCCATTCTTACTCAATCGTATGATCCATTCTAATCCATTCGCACAATCTAGTCTAATTCAATCGTACGATCCATTCTAATTCATTCGTACGATCCATTCTAATTCATTCGCACAATCTATTCTAATTCATTCGTACGATCCATTCTAATTCATTAGCACGATCCATTCTAATTCATTCGTACGATCCATTCTAATTCATTCATACGATCTATTCGTACGAATGAATTAGAATGGATACATTCGTGCGAATGAATTAGAATGGATCGTACGAAGGAAGTAGAATGGATAGTACGAATGAATTAGAATGGATGAATTAGAATCAATCGTACGAATGAATTAGAATGGATCATGCGAATGAATTAGAATGGATCGTGCGAATGAATTAGAATGGATTGTACGAATGAATTAGAATGGATCGTACGAATGAATTAGAATGCATACATTCACACAAATTAGAATGGATCGTACGAATGAATTAGAATGGATCGTACGAATGAATTAGAATGGATCGTATGAATGAATTAGATTGGATCGTATAAATGAATTAGAATGGATCGTACGAATGAATTAGAATGGATCGTGCTAATGAATTAGAATGGATCGTACGAATGAATTAGAGTGGATACATTCGTACAAATGAATTAGAATGGATACATTTGTGCGAATGAATTAGAATGGATCGTGCGAATGAATTAGAATGGATCGTACGAATGAATTAGAATAGATTGTGCTAATGAATTTGAATGGATCGTATTAATGAATTAGAATGGATACATTCGTGCGAATCCATTCTATTTCATTCGTACGATCCATTCTAATTCATTCACACGATCCATTCTAATTCATTCATACGATCCATTCTAATTCATTCGTACGATCCATTCTAATTCATTCGTACGGTCTATTCTAATTCCTTCGTATGATCCATTCTAATTCATTCATACGGTATGATTCATTCTAATTCATTCGTACGATTCATTCTAATTCAATCCATTCTAATTCATTCGTACGATCCATTCTAATTTCTTCATATGATCTATTCTAATTCCTTCGTACGATCCATTCTATTTCATTCATACGATCCATTCTAATTCATTCGTACGATCCATTCTAATTCATTCGTACGATCCATTCTAATTCATTCGTACGATTCATTCTAATTCAATCCATTCTAATTCATTCCATTCTAATTCATTCGCACGATCCATTCGCATTCACTCAAACGATCCATTCTAATTCATTCATACGATCCATTCTAATTCATTCGTACAATCCATTCTAATTCATTCGTACGATCTATTCTAATTCGTTCATACGATCCATTCTATTTCATTCGTACGATCCATTCTTACTCATTTGTACGATCCATCCTAATTCATTTGCACGAAGGTATCCATTCTAATTCATTCGCACGATCCATTCTAATTCATTCATACGATCCATTCTAATTCATTCGTACGATCCATTCTAATTCATTCGTACGATCTATTCTAATTCATTCGCACAATCTATTCTAATTCATTCGTACGATCCATTCTAATTCATTCCCATGATCCATTCTAATTCATTCATACGATCCATTCTATTTCATTCGTACGATCCATTCTTACTCATTCGTACGATCCATTCTAATTCATTTGCACGAAGGTATCCATTCTAATTCATTTGTACTATCCATTCTAATTATCCGTACGATCTATTCTATTTCATTCATACGATCCATTCTTATCGTACGATCCATTCTAATTCAATCCATTCTAATTCATTCGTACGATCCATTCTAATTCATTCGTACGATCCATTATAATTCATTCGTACGATTCATTCTAATTCAATCCATTCTAATTCATTCATACGATCCATTCTATTTCATTCGCACGATCCATTCTAATTCATTCGCACGATCCATTCTAATTCATTCATACGATCCATTCTAATTTATTCGTACGATCCATTCTATTTCATTTGTACTATCCATTCTAATTCCTTCGTACGATCCATTCTAATTCCTTCGTACGATCCATTCTAATTCATTCGTACGATCCATTCTAATTCCTTCGTATGATCCATTCTAATTCAATGGATCGTACGAATGAATTAGAATGGATCGTACGAATGAATTAGAATGGATACATTCATGCGAATGAATTAGAATGGATCGTATGAATGAATTAGAATGGATCGTATGAATGAATTTGAATGGATCGTACGAATGAATTAGAATGGATACATTCATGCGAATAAATTAGAATGGATCGTATGAATGAATTAGAATGGATCGTATGAGTGACTTAGAATGGATACGAAGGAATTAGAATGGATCGTACGAAGGAATTAGAATGGAGAATGGATCATGCGAATGAATTAGAATGGATCGTACGAATGAATTTGAATGGATCGTACGAATGAATTAGAATGGATCGTACGAATGAATTAGAATGGATCGTACGAAGGAATTAGAATGGATCGTACGAAGGAATTAGAATGGATAGTACAAATGAATTAGAATGGATCGTACGAATGAATTAGAATGGATCGTATGAATGAATTAGAATGGATCGTGCAAATGAATTAGAATGGATCGTACGAATGAATTAGAATGGATCGTGCGAATGAATTAGAATGGATCGTACGAATGAGTAAGAATGGATCGTGCGAATGAATTAGAATGGATCATATGAATGAATTAGAATGGATCGTATGAATGAAATCGAATGGATCGTGCGAATAAATTAGAATGGATCCTACGAATGAATTAGAACGGATCGTACGAATGAATTAGAATGGATTGTGCGAATGAATTAGAATGGATCGTACGAATGAATTAGAATGAATTAGAATGGATACATTCATGCTAATGAATTAGAATGGATCGTACGAATGAATTAGAATGGATTCATTCATGCGAATGAATTAGAATGGATCGTGCGAATGAATTAGAATGGATTGTACGAATGAATTAGAATGGATCGTACGAATGAATTAGAATGGATACACTCGTGCGAATCCATTCTATTTCATTCGTACGATCCATTCTAATTCATTCGCACGATCCATTCTAATTCATTCATACGATCCATTCTAATTCATTCGTACGATCCATTCAAATTCATTCGTACGATTCATTCTAATTCATTCGCACAATCTATTCTAATTCATTCGTACGATCCATTCTAATTCATTCGCACGATCCATTCTAATTCATTCATACGATCCATTCTATTTCATTTGTACGATCCATTCTTACTCATTCGTACGATCCATTCTAATTCATTTGCACGAAGGTATCCATTCTAATTCATTCGTACTATCTATTCTAATTCCTTCATACGATCCATTCAAATTTCTTCGTATGATCCATTCTAATTCATTCGTACGATCCATTCTAATTCATTCGTACGATCCATTCTAATTCCTTCGTATGATCCATTCTAATTCATTCGTACGGTATGATTCATTCTAATTCATTCGTACGATTCATTCTAATTCAATCCATTCTAATTCATTCATACGATCCATTCTATTTCATTCGTACAATCCATTCTAATTCATTCGCACGATCCATTCGCATTCACTCAAACGATCCATTCTAATTCATTCGTTCAATCCATTCGTGCGAATGAAATAGAATGGATTCGTATGAATGAATCATAATGGATCGTGCGAATGAATTAGAATGGATCGTACTTATGAATTAGAATGGGTCATACGAATGAAATAGAATGGATCGTACGAATGAATTAGAATGGATCGTGCGAATGAATTAGAATGTATCTGGATCGTGTATCCATTCTAATTCATTCGTACGACCCATTCTAATTCATTCGCACGATCCATTCTAATTCATTCGCACGATCCACTCTAATTCATTCATACGATCCACTCTAATTCATTCGTACGATCCATTCTAATTCATTCGTAGTATCCATTCTAATTCATTTGTACTATCCATTCTAATTCATTCATACTATCCATTCTAATTCCTTCGTACGATCCATTCTAATTCCTTCGTACGATCCATTCGGATACATTCGTGCGAATCCATTCTATTTCATTCGTACGATCCATTCGAATTAGAGTAGATTGTGCGAATGGATTAGAATGGATCATACGATTGAGTAAGAATGGATTGTATGAATGAAATAGAATAGATCGTACGAATGAATTAGAATGGATCGTACGAATGAATTAGAATGGATCGTTCGAATGAATTAGAATAGATTGTGCGAATGAATTAGAATGGATCGTACGAATGAATTAGAATGGATCGTACGAATGAATTAGAATGGATCGTACGAATGAATTAGAATGGATCGTACTAATGAATTAGAAAATAGAATGGATCGTATGAATGAATTAGAATGAATCGTGCGAATGAATTAAAATGGATCGTACGAATGAATTAGAATAGATTGTGCGAATGAATTAGAATGGATCGTGCGAATGAATTAGAATGGATCGTACGAATGAATTAGAATAGATTGTGCGAATGAATTAGAATGGATCGTACGAATGAATTAGAATGGATCGTACGAATGAATTAGAATGGATCGTATGAATGAATTAGAATGGATCGTGCGAATGAATTAGAATGTATCGTACGAATGAATTAGAATAGATTGTGCGAATGAAAAAAAAAAAAGATAATACGAAGAAATTAGAATGGATCGTACGAATGAATTAGAATGGATCGTATGAATGAATTAGAATGGATACATGCGTGCGAATCCATTCTATTTCATTCGTACGATCCATTCTAATTCATTCGCACGGTCCATTCTTACTCATACGTACGATCCATTCTAATTCATTCGTTCAATCCATTCTAATTCATTCGTACTATCCATTCTAATTCCTTCATACGATCCATTCTAATTCATTCGTACGATCCATTCTAATTCATTCGCACGATCCATTCTAATTCATTCGTACGATCCATTCTATTTCATTCATACGATCCATTCTAATTTATTCGCACGATCCATTCTAATTCATTCGCATGATCCATTCTAATTCATTTGTACGATCAATTCTAATTCATTCATACGATCCATTCTAATTCATTCGCACGAATGTATCCATTCTAATTCATTCGTACGATCCATTCTAATTCATTCATACGATCCATCCTAATTCATTCGCACGAATGTATCCATTCTAATTTATTCGTACAATCCATTCTATTTCATTCGTACGATCCATTCTTACTCATTCGTACGATCCATTCGTATCCATTCTAATTCATTCTTATAGTACGATCCATTCTAATTCATTCATACGATCTATTCTATTTCATTCGTAAGATCCATTCTTATCATACGATCCATTCGAATTCAATCCATTCTAATTCATTCGTACGATCCATTCAAATTCATTCGTACGATTCATTCTAATTCAATCCATTCTAATTCATTCGTACGATCCATTCTATTTCATTCGTACGATCCATTCTTACTCATTCATACGATCCATTCGTATCCATTCTAATTCATTCGTACGATCTATTCTAATTCATTCGTACGATCTATTCTAATTCCTTCGTACGATCCATTCTAATTCATTCGCACGATCCATTCTAATTCATTCGTACGATCCATTCTATTTCATTCATACGATCCATTCTAATTCATTCATACGATCTATTCTAATTCTTTCGCATGAATGTATCCATTCTAATTCATTCGTACGATCCATTCTAATTCATTCGCACGATCCATTCTAATTCATTCATACAATCCATTCTAATTCTTTTGCACGAATGTATCCATTCTAATTCATTCGTTCGATCCATTCTAATTCATTCGTACAATCCATTCTAATTCATTCGCACGATCCATTCTTACTCATTCGTACGATCCATTCTAATTCATTTGTACGATCTATTCTAATTCATTCATACGATCCATTCTAATTTATTCGCACGATCCATTCGCATTCACTCAAACGAACCATTCTAATTCATTCGTACGATCCATTCTCTTTCATTTGCACGAAGGTATCCATTCTAATTCATTCGTACTATCCATTCTAATTCCTTCATACGATCCATTCAAATTCATTCGTACGATCCATTCTAATTCATTCGCACGATCCATTCTAATTCATTCGTACGATCCATTCTATTTCATTCATACGATCCATTCTAATTCATTAATATGATCCATTCTAATTCATTCGCACGATCCATTCTAATTCATTCGCATGATCCATTCTAATTCATTCGTACGATCGATTCTAATTCATTCATACGATCCATTCTAATTCATTCGCACGAATGTATCCATTCTAATTCATTCGTACGATCCATTCTAATTCATTCATACGATCCATCCTAATTCATTCGCACGAATGTATCCATTCTAATTCATTCGTACAATCCATTCTATTTCATTCGTACGATCCATTCTTACTCATTCGTATGATCCATTCTTACTCATTCGTACGATCCATTCGTATCCATTCTAATTCATTCTTATCGTACGATCTATTCTAATTCATTCATTCGATCTATTCTATTTCATTCGTACGATCCATTCTTATCGTACGATCCATTCTAATTCAATCCATTCTAATTCATTCGTACGATCCATTCTAATTCATTCGTACGATCCATTCTAATTCATTCGTACGATTCATTCTAATTCAATCCATTCTAATTCATTCGTACGATCCATTCTATTTCATTCGTATGATCCATTCTTACTCATTCGTACGATCCATTCGTATCCATTCTAATTCATTCGTACGATCTATTCTAATTCATTCGTACGATCCATTCTAATTCCTTCGTACGATCTACTCTAATTCATTCGTACGATCCATTCTAATTCATTCGCACGATCCATTCTAATTCATTCGTACGATCCATTCTATTTCATTCATACGATCCATTCTAATTCATTCATACGATCTATTCTAATTCTTTCGCACGAATGTATCCATTCTAATTCATTCGTACGATCCATTCTAATTCATTCGCACGATCCATTCTAATTCATTCATACAATCCATTCTAATTCTTTTGCACGAATGTATCCATTCTAATTCATTCGTTCGATCCATTCTAATTCATTCGTACGATCCATTCTAATTCATTCGCACGATCCATTCTTACTCATTCGTACGATCCATTCTAATTCATTCGTACGATCTATTCTAATTCATTCATACGATCCATTCTAATTTATTCGCACGATCCATTCTAATTCATTCATACGATCCATTCTAATTCATTCGTACGATCCATTCTAATTCATTCGTAAGATTCATTCTAATTCAATCCATTCTAATTCATTCATACGATCCATTCTAATTCATTCGTACGATCTATTCTATTTCAATCGTACAATCCATTCTTACTCAATCGTATGATCCATTTTAGTCCATTCGCAAAATCTATTCTAATTCATTCGTACGATCCATTCTATTTCATTCGTACGATCCATTCTTACTCATTCGTACTATCCATTCTAATTCATTCGCACGAATGTATCCATTCTAATTCATTCGTACGATCCATTCTAATCCATTTGTACGAATATATCCACTCTAATTCATTCATACGATCCATTCTAATTCATTCGCACGAATCCATTCTAATTCATTCGTACGATCGATTCTAATTCATTCATACGATCCATTCTAATTCATTCGCACGAATGTATCCATTCTAATTCATTCGTACGATCCATTCTAATTCATTCATACGATCCATTCTAATTCATTCGTACGATCCATTCTAATTCATTCGCACGATCCATTCTAATTCATTCGTACGATCCATTCTAATTCATTCGTACGATCCATTCTAATTCATTCGTACGATCCATTCTAATTCATTCGCACGATCTATACGTTCCATTCTAATTCATTCGTAAGATCCATTCTAATTCATTCGCACGATCCATTCTAATTCATTAATTTGATCCAATCTAATTCATTCGTACGATCCATTCTAATCCATTCGTATTCATTCGCATGGATTGAATTAGAATGGATCGTACGAATGAATTAGAATAGATCGTACGAATGAATTAGAATGGATCGTACGAATGAGTAAGAATGGATCGTGCGAATGAACTAGAATGGATCGTACGAATGAAATAGAATGGATTCGCACGAATGTATCCATTCTAATTCATTCATACGATCCATTCTAATTCATTCGTACGATCCATTCTAATTTCTTCGTATGATCTATTCTTATTCATTCGCACAATCTATTCTAATTCATTCGTACGATCCATTCTAATTCATTCGCACGATCCATTCTAATTCATTCATACGATCCATTCTAATTCATTCGTATGATCCATTCTAATTCATTCGTACGATCCATTCTAATTCATTCGCACAATCTATTCTAATTCATTCGTACGATCCATTCTAATTCATTCGCATGATCCATTCTAATTCATTCGCACAATCTATTCTAATTCATTCGTACGGTCCATTCTAATTCATTCGCATAATCCATTCTAATTCATTCATACGATCCATTCTATTTTCTAATTCATTAGTACGATCTATTCTAATTCATTCGTACGATCCATTCTAATTCATTCGTACGATCCATTCTAATTCATTCGCACAATCTATTCTAATTCATTCGAACAATCCATTCTAATTCATTCGTACGATCCATTCTAATTCATTCGTACGATCTATTCTATTTCATTCGTACAATCCATTCTTACTCAATCGTATGATCCATTCTTATCCATTCGCACAATCTATTCTAATTCATTCATACGATCCATTCTATTTCATTCGTACGATCCATTCTAATTCATACGATCCATTCTATTTCATTCATACGATCCATTTTAATTCATTCGCACGATCCATTCTAATTCATTCATACGATCCATTCTTACTCATTCGTACGATCCATTCTAATTCATTCGCACGATCCATTCTAATTCATCCGTACGATCCATTCTATTTCATTCGTATGATCCATTCTAATTCATTCGCACAATCTATTGTAATTCATTCATACGATCCATTCTAATTCATTCGCACGATCCATCTAATTCATTCATACGATCCATTCTAATTCATTCGTACGATCCATTCTAATTTCTTCATATGATCTATTCTAATTCCTTCGTACGATCCATTCTAATTCATTCATACGATCTTTCTAATTCTTTCGCACGAATGTATCCATTCTAATTCATTCGTACGATCCATTCTAATTCCTTCGTACGATCCATATTCTAATTCATTCGTACGATCCATTCTAATTTATTCGTACAATCCATTCTAATTCATTCGCACGAATGTATCCATTCTAATTCATTCGTACGAACCATTCTACGAATTAGAATGGATCGTATGAATGAATTAGAATGGATCCTGCGAATAAATTAGAATGGATCGTATGAATGAATTAGAATAGATTGTGCGAATGAATTAGAATGGATCGTACGAATGAATTAGAATGGATACATTCGTGCGAATGAATTAGAATGGATCATACGAATGAATTAGAATGGATCATATGAATGAATTAGAATGGATCGTACGAATGAATTAGAATGGATACATTCATGCTAATGAATTAGAATGGATCATACGAATGAATTAGAATGGATTCATTCGTGCGAATGAATTAGAATGGATCGTACGAATGAGTAAGAATGGATCGTACGAATGAATTAGAATGGATTGAATTAGAATGAATCGTACGAATGAATTAGAATGGATCGTACGAATGAATTAGAATGGATCGTACGAATGAAATAGAATGGATCGTATGAATGAATTAGAATGGATCGTGCGAATGAATTAGAATGGATCGTACGAATGAATTAGAATAGATTCTGCGAATGAATTTGAATGGATCGTGCGAATGAATTAGAATGGATCGTACGAATGAATTAGAATAGATTGTGCGAATGAATTAGAATGGATCGTACGAATGAATTAGAATGGATCATGCGAATGAATTAGAATGGATCGTACGAATGAATTAGAATGGATTGAATTAGAATGAATCGTACTTATGAATTAGAATGGATCATACGAATGAATTAGAATGGATCGTACGAATGAATTAGAATAGATTGTGCGAATGAATTAGAATGTATTGTGTGAATGAATTAGAATGGATCATACGATTGAGTAAGAATGGATTGTACGAATGAAATAGAATAGATCATACGAATGAATTAGAATGGATCGTATGAATGAATTAGAATCGATCGTACAAATGAATTAGAATAGATTGAATTAGAATGAATCGTATGAATGAATTAGAATGGATCGTACGAATGAATTAGAATGGATCGGGCGAATGAATTAGAATTGGTCGTACGAATGAATTAGAATGGATACACGATCCAGATCCATTCTAATTCATTCGCACAATCTATTCTAATTCATTCGTAGGATCCATTCTAATTCATTACTACGATCCATTCTAATTCATTCGTACGATCCATTCTAATTCATTCGTACGATCCATTCTAATTCATTCGCACGATCCATTCTAATTCATTCATACGATCCATTCTAATTCATTCGTATGTATCCATTCTAATTCATTCATACGATCCATTCTAATTCTACGATCCATTCTTACTCATTCGTATTATCCATTTTAATTCATTCACACGAATGTATCAACTCTAATTCATTCGTATGATCCATTCTAATTCATTCGCACGAATGTATCCATTCTAATTCATTCGTACGATCCATTCTAATTCATTCGTACGATCCATTCTAATTCATTCGTACGATCCATTCTAATTTATTCGCACGATCCATTCTAATTCATTCATACGATCCATTCTAATTCATTCATATGATCCATTCTAATTCATTCGTAGGGTATGATTCATTCTAATTCATTCGTACGATTCATTCTAATTCAATCCATTCTAATTCATTCGTACGATCCATTCTAATTCATTCGTATGATCCATTCTAATTCATTCGTATGATTCATTCTAATTCAATCCATTCTAATTCATTCGTACGATCCATTCTTACTCATTCGTACGATCCATTCTAATTCATTCACACGAATGAATCCATTCTAATTCATTCGTATGATCCATTCTAATTCATTCGCATGAATTATCCATTCTAATTCATTCGTACGATCCATTCTATCTCATTCGTACAATCCATTCTATTTCATTCATATAATCCATTCTAATTCATTCGCACGATCCATTCTAATTCATTCATACGATCCATTCTAATTCATTCGTATGATCCATTCTAATTCATTCGTTCGATCCATTCTAATTTATTCGCACGATCCATTCTAATTCATTCATACGATCCATTCTTACTCATTCGTACGATCCATTCTAATTCATTCGCACGATCCATTCTAATTCATCCGTACGATCCATTCTATTTCATTCGTATGATCCATTCTTACTCATTCGTACGATCCATTCTAATTCATTCGCACGAACGTATCCATTTTAATTCATTCGTACGATCCATTCTAATTCCTTCGTACAAACCATTCTAATTCCTGCGTACGATCCATTCTAATTCCTTTGTACGAATGAGTAAGAATGGATCGTACGAATGAGTAAGAATGGATCGTACGAATGAAATAGAATGGATTGTACGAATGAATTAGAATGGATACATTCGTGCGAATGAATTAGGATGGATCGTATGAATGAATTAGAATAGATTGTGCGAATGAATACGAATGGATTAGAATGGATCGTACGAATGAATTAGATTGGATCGTATTAATGAATTAGAATGGATCGTGCGAATAAATTAGAATGGATCTTACGAATGAATTAGAATGGAACGTATAGATTGTGCGAATGAATTAGAATGGATCGTACGAATGAATTAGAATGGATCGTACGAATGAATTAGAATGGATCGTACGAATGAGTAAGAATGGATCGTATGAATGAAATAGAATGGATCGTATGAATGAATTAGAATGGATACGTGCGAATGAATTAGAAATGATCGTACGAATGAATTAGAATAGATTGTGCGAATGAATTAGAATGGATCGTACGAATGAATTGGAATGGATACATTTGTGCGAATGAATTAGAATGGATCGTGCGAATGAAATAGAATGGATCGTGCGAATGAATTAGAATGGATCGTACGAATGAATTAGAATGGATCGTACGAATGACTTAGAATGGATCGTTCGAATGAATTAGAATGGATCGTATGCATGAATTAGAATGGATCGTGCGAATGAATTAGAATGGATCGTACGAATGACGTAGAATGGATACCTTCGTGCAAATGAATTAGAATGGATCGTACGAATGAGTAAGAATGGATCGTACGAATGAAATAGAATGGATCGTATGAATGAATTAGAATGGATCGTGCGAATGAATTAGAATGGATCGTACGAATGAATTAGAATAGATTGTGCGAATGAATTAGAATGGATCGTACGAATGAATTAGAATGGATCGTACGAATGAATTAGAATGGATCGTATGCATGAATTAGAATGGATCGTGCGAATGAATTAGAATGGATCGTACGAATGAATTAGAATGGATCGTACGAAGGAATTAGAATGGATCGTATGAATGAATTAGAATGGATCGTGCGAATGAATTAGAATGGATCGTACGAATGAAATAGAATGGATTCGCACGAATGTATCCATTCTAATTCATTCATATGATCCATTCTATTTCATTCATACGATGCATTCTATTTCATTCGTACGATCCATTCTTACTCATTCGTACGATCCATTCTAATTCATTTGCACGAAGGTATCCATTCTAATGGATCGTATGAATGAAATAGAATGGATCGTACGAATGAATTAGAATGGATCGTGTGAATGAATTAGAATGGATCATATGAATGAATTAGAATGGATCGTATGAATGAATTAGAATGGATCGTGCGAATAAATTAGAATGGATCGTACGAATGAATTAGAATGGATCGTATGAATGAATTAGAATGGATCATACGAATGAATTAGAATGGATTAATTCGTGCGAATGAATTAGAATGGATCGTACGAATGAGTAAGAATGGATCGTACGAATGAATTCGAATGGATTGAATTAGAATGGATACATTCGTGCGAATGAATTAGAATGGATCATACGAATGAATTAGAGTTGATACATTCGTGTGAATGAATTAAAATGGATAATACGAATGAGTAAGAATGGATCGTAGAATTAGAATGGATCGTATGAATGAATTAGAATGGATACATACGAATGAATTAGAATGGATTGTATGAATGAATTAGAATGGATCGTGCGAATGAATTAGAATGAATCGTACGAATGAATTAGAATGGATTGTACGAATGAATTAGAATGGATCGTACGAATGAATTAGAATGGATACATTCGCACGAATTAGAATGGATCGTACGAATGAATTAGAATGGATCGTACGAATGAATTAGAATGGATCGTATGAATGAATTAGATTGGATCGTATAAATGAATTAGAATGGATCGTACGAATGAATTAGAATGGATCGTGCGAATGAATTAGAATGGATCGTACGAATGAATTAGAATAGATTGTGCGAATGAATTAGAATGGATCGTACGAATGAATTAGACTAGATTGTGCGAATGGATTAGAATGGATCATACGATTGAGTAAGAATGGATTGTACGAATGAAATAGAATAGATCGTACGAATGAATTAGAATGGATCGTATGAATGAATTAGAATCGATCGTACGATTGAGTAAGAATGGATCGTACGAATGAATTAGAATGGATTGAATTAGAATGAATCGTACGAATGAATTAGAATGGATCGTACGAATGAATTAGAATGGATCGTGCGAATGAATTAGAATGGGTCGTACGAATGAATTAGAATGGATACACGATCCAGATCCATTCTAATTTATTTGCACAATCTATTCTAATTCATTCGTAGGATCCATTCTAATTCATTACTACGATCCATTCTAATTCATTCGTACGATCCATTCTAATTTATTCGTACGATCCATTCTAATTCATTCGCACGATCCATTCTAATTCATTCGTACGATCCATTCTAATTCATTCGTACGATCCATTCTAATTCATTCGTACGATCCATTTTAATTCATTCGTACAATCTATTCTAATTCATTCGAACGATCCATTCTAATTCATTCGTACGATCCATTCTAATTCATTCGTACGATCTTTTCTATTTCATTCGTACAATCCATTCTTACTCAATCGTATGATCCATTCTAATCCATTCGCACAATCTACTCTAATTCATTCGTACGATCCATTCTATTTCATTTGCACGAAGGTATCCATTCTAATTCATACAATCCATTCTAATTCATTCATACGATCTAATCTAATTCATTCATACGATCCATTCTAATTCATTCGCACGAATGTATCCATTCTAATTCATTCGTACGATCCATTCTAATCCATTTGTACGAATGAATTAGAATGGATACGAATGGATCGTACGAATGAGTAAGAATGGATCGTATGAATGAATTAGAATGGATCGTACGAAGGAGTAAGAATGGATCGTACGAATGAGTAAGAATGGATCGTACGAATGAATTAGAATGGATCGTACGAATGAATTAGAATGGATCGTACGAATGAATTAGAATAGCGTGCGAATGAATTAGAATAGCGTGCGATTGAATTAGAATGGATCGTACGAATGAATTAGAATGGATCGTACGAATGAATTAGAATAGATTGTGCGAATGAATTAGAATAGATCGTGCGAATGAATTAGAATGGATCGTACAAAGGAATTAGAATGGATCGTACGAATGAATTAGAAAGGATACATTCGAATTCATTTGTACGATCCATTCTAATTCCTTCGTACTATCCATATTCTAATTCATTCGCACGATCCATTCTAATTCATTCATACGATCCATTCTAATTTATTCGCACGATCCATTCTTACTCATTCATACGATCCATTCTAATTCATTCATACGATCCATTCTATTTCATTCGTACGATCCATTCTTACTCATTCGTACGATCCATCCTAATTCATTTGCACGAAGGTATCACACGAATGATGGATCAAACAAATGAGTAAGAATGGATCGTACGAATAAAATAGAATGGATCGTACGAATGAAATAGAATGGATCGTAAGAATGAATTTGAATGGATCGTGCGAATGAATTAGAATGGATCGTACGAATGAATTAGAATGGATCGTATGAATGAATTAGAATAGATTGTGCGAATGAATTAGCATGGATCGTACGAATGAAATAGAATGGATCGTACGAATGAATTAGAATGGATCGTGCGAATAAATTAGAATGGATCATACGACGGAATTAGAATGGATCGTAGTAATGAATTAGAATGGATCGTAGTAATGAATTAGAATGGATCGTATGCATGAATTAGAATGGATCGTGCGAATGAATTAGAATGGATCGTATGAATGAATTAGAATGGATCGTACGAAGGAATTAGAATGGATAGTACGAATGAATTAGAATGGATAGTACGAATGAAATAGAATAGATCGTACGAATGAATTAGAATGGATCATGCTAATGAATTAGAATTGATCGTACGAATGAATTAGAATAGATTGTGCGAATGAATTAGAATGGATCCTACGAATGAATTGGAATGGATACATTCGTGCGAATGAATAAGAATGGATACATTCGTGCGAATGAATTAGAATGGATCGTATGAGAATAGATTGTGCGAATGAATTAGAATGGATCTGGATCGTGTATCCATTCTAATTCATTCGTACGACCCATTCTAATTCATTCGCACAATCCATTCTAATTCATTCATACGATCCATTCTAATTCATTCGTACGATTCATTCTAATTCAATCCATTCTAATTCATTCGTACGATCCATTCTTACTCATTCGTACGATCGATTCTAATTCATTCATACGTTCCATTCTAATTCATTCGTACGATCTATTCTATTTCATTCGTACAATCCATTCTTACTCAATCGTATGATCCATTCTAATCCATTCGCACAATCTAGTCTAATTCAATCGTACGATCCATTCTAATTCATTCGTACGATCCATTCTAATTCATTCGCACAATCTATTCTAATTCATTCGTACGATCCATTCTAATTCATTAGCACGATCCATTCTAATTCATTCGTACGATCCATTCTAATTCATTCATACGATCTATTCGTACGAATGAATTAGAATGGATACATTCGTGCGAATGAATTAGAATGGATCGTACGAAGGAAGTAGAATGGATAGTACGAATGAATTAGAATGGATGAATTAGAATCAATCGTACGAATGAATTAGAATGGATCATGCGAATGAATTAGAATGGATCGTGCGAATGAATTAGAATGGATTGTACGAATGAATTAGAATGGATCGTACGAATGAATTAGAATGCATACATTCACACAAATTAGAATGGATCGTACGAATGAATTAGAATGGATCGTACGAATGAATTAGAATGGATCGTATGAATGAATTAGATTGGATCGTATAAATGAATTAGAATGGATCGTACGAATGAATTAGAATGGATCGTGCTAATGAATTAGAATGGATCGTACGAATGAATTAGAGTGGATACATTCGTACAAATGAATTAGAATGGATACATTTGTGCGAATGAATTAGAATGGATCGTGCGAATGAATTAGAATGGATCGTACGAATGAATTAGAATAGATTGTGCTAATGAATTTGAATGGATCGTATTAATGAATTAGAATGGATACATTCGTGCGAATCCATTCTATTTCATTCGTACGATCCATTCTAATTCATTCACACGATCCATTCTAATTCATTCATACGATCCATTCTAATTCATTCGTACGATCCATTCTAATTCATTCGTACGGTCTATTCTAATTCCTTCGTATGATCCATTCTAATTCATTCATACGGTATGATTCATTCTAATTCATTCGTACGATTCATTCTAATTCAATCCATTCTAATTCATTCGTACGATCCATTCTAATTTCTTCATATGATCTATTCTAATTCCTTCGTACGATCCATTCTATTTCATTCATACGATCCATTCTAATTCATTCGTACGATCCATTCTAATTCATTCGTACGATCCATTCTAATTCATTCGTACGATTCATTCTAATTCAATCCATTCTAATTCATTCCATTCTAATTCATTCGCACGATCCATTCGCATTCACTCAAACGATCCATTCTAATTCATTCATACGATCCATTCTAATTCATTCGTACAATCCATTCTAATTCATTCGTACGATCTATTCTAATTCGTTCATACGATCCATTCTATTTCATTCGTACGATCCATTCTTACTCATTTGTACGATCCATCCTAATTCATTTGCACGAAGGTATCCATTCTAATTCATTCGCACGATCCATTCTAATTCATTCATACGATCCATTCTAATTCATTCGTACGATCCATTCTAATTCATTCGTACGATCTATTCTAATTCATTCGCACAATCTATTCTAATTCATTCGTACGATCCATTCTAATTCATTCCCATGATCCATTCTAATTCATTCATACGATCCATTCTATTTCATTCGTACGATCCATTCTTACTCATTCGTACGATCCATTCTAATTCATTTGCACGAAGGTATCCATTCTAATTCATTTGTACTATCCATTCTAATTATCCGTACGATCTATTCTATTTCATTCATACGATCCATTCTTATCGTACGATCCATTCTAATTCAATCCATTCTAATTCATTCGTACGATCCATTCTAATTCATTCGTACGATCCATTATAATTCATTCGTACGATTCATTCTAATTCAATCCATTCTAATTCATTCATACGATCCATTCTATTTCATTCGCACGATCCATTCTAATTCATTCGCACGATCCATTCTAATTCATTCATACGATCCATTCTAATTTATTCGTACGATCCATTCTATTTCATTTGTACTATCCATTCTAATTCCTTCGTACGATCCATTCTAATTCCTTCGTACGATCCATTCTAATTCATTCGTACGATCCATTCTAATTCCTTCGTATGATCCATTCTAATTCAATGGATCGTACGAATGAATTAGAATGGATCGTACGAATGAATTAGAATGGATACATTCATGCGAATGAATTAGAATGGATCGTATGAATGAATTAGAATGGATCGTATGAATGAATTTGAATGGATCGTACGAATGAATTAGAATGGATACATTCATGCGAATAAATTAGAATGGATCGTATGAATGAATTAGAATGGATCGTATGAGTGACTTAGAATGGATACGAAGGAATTAGAATGGATCGTACGAAGGAATTAGAATGGAGAATGGATCATGCGAATGAATTAGAATGGATCGTACGAATGAATTTGAATGGATCGTACGAATGAATTAGAATGGATCGTACGAATGAATTAGAATGGATCGTACGAAGGAATTAGAATGGATCGTACGAAGGAATTAGAATGGATAGTACAAATGAATTAGAATGGATCGTACGAATGAATTAGAATGGATCGTATGAATGAATTAGAATGGATCGTGCAAATGAATTAGAATGGATCGTACGAATGAATTAGAATGGATCGTGCGAATGAATTAGAATGGATCGTACGAATGAGTAAGAATGGATCGTGCGAATGAATTAGAATGGATCATATGAATGAATTAGAATGGATCGTATGAATGAAATCGAATGGATCGTGCGAATAAATTAGAATGGATCCTACGAATGAATTAGAACGGATCGTACGAATGAATTAGAATGGATTGTGCGAATGAATTAGAATGGATCGTACGAATGAATTAGAATGAATTAGAATGGATACATTCATGCTAATGAATTAGAATGGATCGTACGAATGAATTAGAATGGATTCATTCATGCGAATGAATTAGAATGGATCGTGCGAATGAATTAGAATGGATTGTACGAATGAATTAGAATGGATCGTACGAATGAATTAGAATGGATACACTCGTGCGAATCCATTCTATTTCATTCGTACGATCCATTCTAATTCATTCGCACGATCCATTCTAATTCATTCATACGATCCATTCTAATTCATTCGTACGATCCATTCAAATTCATTCGTACGATTCATTCTAATTCATTCGCACAATCTATTCTAATTCATTCGTACGATCCATTCTAATTCATTCGCACGATCCATTCTAATTCATTCATACGATCCATTCTATTTCATTTGTACGATCCATTCTTACTCATTCGTACGATCCATTCTAATTCATTTGCACGAAGGTATCCATTCTAATTCATTCGTACTATCTATTCTAATTCCTTCATACGATCCATTCAAATTTCTTCGTATGATCCATTCTAATTCATTCGTACGATCCATTCTAATTCATTCGTACGATCCATTCTAATTCCTTCGTATGATCCATTCTAATTCATTCGTACGGTATGATTCATTCTAATTCATTCGTACGATTCATTCTAATTCAATCCATTCTAATTCATTCATACGATCCATTCTATTTCATTCGTACAATCCATTCTAATTCATTCGCACGATCCATTCGCATTCACTCAAACGATCCATTCTAATTCATTCGTTCAATCCATTCGTGCGAATGAAATAGAATGGATTCGTATGAATGAATCATAATGGATCGTGCGAATGAATTAGAATGGATCGTACTTATGAATTAGAATGGGTCATACGAATGAAATAGAATGGATCGTACGAATGAATTAGAATGGATCGTGCGAATGAATTAGAATGTATCTGGATCGTGTATCCATTCTAATTCATTCGTACGACCCATTCTAATTCATTCGCACGATCCATTCTAATTCATTCGCACGATCCACTCTAATTCATTCATACGATCCACTCTAATTCATTCGTACGATCCATTCTAATTCATTCGTAGTATCCATTCTAATTCATTTGTACTATCCATTCTAATTCATTCATACTATCCATTCTAATTCCTTCGTACGATCCATTCTAATTCCTTCGTACGATCCATTCGGATACATTCGTGCGAATCCATTCTATTTCATTCGTACGATCCATTCGAATTAGAGTAGATTGTGCGAATGGATTAGAATGGATCATACGATTGAGTAAGAATGGATTGTATGAATGAAATAGAATAGATCGTACGAATGAATTAGAATGGATCGTACGAATGAATTAGAATGGATCGTTCGAATGAATTAGAATAGATTGTGCGAATGAATTAGAATGGATCGTACGAATGAATTAGAATGGATCGTACGAATGAATTAGAATGGATCGTACGAATGAATTAGAATGGATCGTACTAATGAATTAGAAAATAGAATGGATCGTATGAATGAATTAGAATGAATCGTGCGAATGAATTAAAATGGATCGTACGAATGAATTAGAATAGATTGTGCGAATGAATTAGAATGGATCGTGCGAATGAATTAGAATGGATCGTACGAATGAATTAGAATAGATTGTGCGAATGAATTAGAATGGATCGTACGAATGAATTAGAATGGATCGTACGAATGAATTAGAATGGATCGTATGAATGAATTAGAATGGATCGTGCGAATGAATTAGAATGTATCGTACGAATGAATTAGAATAGATTGTGCGAATGAAAAAAAAAAAAGATAATACGAAGAAATTAGAATGGATCGTACGAATGAATTAGAATGGATCGTATGAATGAATTAGAATGGATACATGCGTGCGAATCCATTCTATTTCATTCGTACGATCCATTCTAATTCATTCGCACGGTCCATTCTTACTCATACGTACGATCCATTCTAATTCATTCGTTCAATCCATTCTAATTCATTCGTACTATCCATTCTAATTCCTTCATACGATCCATTCTAATTCATTCGTACGATCCATTCTAATTCATTCGCACGATCCATTCTAATTCATTCGTACGATCCATTCTATTTCATTCATACGATCCATTCTAATTTATTCGCACGATCCATTCTAATTCATTCGCATGATCCATTCTAATTCATTTGTACGATCAATTCTAATTCATTCATACGATCCATTCTAATTCATTCGCACGAATGTATCCATTCTAATTCATTCGTACGATCCATTCTAATTCATTCATACGATCCATCCTAATTCATTCGCACGAATGTATCCATTCTAATTTATTCGTACAATCCATTCTATTTCATTCGTACGATCCATTCTTACTCATTCGTACGATCCATTCGTATCCATTCTAATTCATTCTTATAGTACGATCCATTCTAATTCATTCATACGATCTATTCTATTTCATTCGTAAGATCCATTCTTATCATACGATCCATTCGAATTCAATCCATTCTAATTCATTCGTACGATCCATTCAAATTCATTCGTACGATTCATTCTAATTCAATCCATTCTAATTCATTCGTACGATCCATTCTATTTCATTCGTACGATCCATTCTTACTCATTCATACGATCCATTCGTATCCATTCTAATTCATTCGTACGATCTATTCTAATTCATTCGTACGATCTATTCTAATTCCTTCGTACGATCCATTCTAATTCATTCGCACGATCCATTCTAATTCATTCGTACGATCCATTCTATTTCATTCATACGATCCATTCTAATTCATTCATACGATCTATTCTAATTCTTTCGCACGAATGTATCCATTCTAATTCATTCGTACGATCCATTCTAATTCATTCGCACGATCCATTCTAATTCATTCATACAATCCATTCTAATTCTTTTGCACGAATGTATCCATTCTAATTCATTCGTTCGATCCATTCTAATTCATTCGTACAATCCATTCTAATTCATTCGCACGATCCATTCTTACTCATTCGTACGATCCATTCTAATTCATTTGTACGATCTATTCTAATTCATTCATACGATCCATTCTAATTTATTCGCACGATCCATTCGCATTCACTCAAACGAACCATTCTAATTCATTCGTACGATCCATTCTCTTTCATTTGCACGAAGGTATCCATTCTAATTCATTCGTACTATCCATTCTAATTCCTTCATACGATCCATTCAAATTCATTCGTACGATCCATTCTAATTCATTCGCACGATCCATTCTAATTCATTCGTACGATCCATTCTATTTCATTCATACGATCCATTCTAATTCATTAATATGATCCATTCTAATTCATTCGCACGATCCATTCTAATTCATTCGCATGATCCATTCTAATTCATTCGTACGATCGATTCTAATTCATTCATACGATCCATTCTAATTCATTCGCACGAATGTATCCATTCTAATTCATTCGTACGATCCATTCTAATTCATTCATACGATCCATCCTAATTCATTCGCACGAATGTATCCATTCTAATTCATTCGTACAATCCATTCTATTTCATTCGTACGATCCATTCTTACTCATTCGTATGATCCATTCTTACTCATTCGTACGATCCATTCGTATCCATTCTAATTCATTCTTATCGTACGATCTATTCTAATTCATTCATTCGATCTATTCTATTTCATTCGTACGATCCATTCTTATCGTACGATCCATTCTAATTCAATCCATTCTAATTCATTCGTACGATCCATTCTAATTCATTCGTACGATCCATTCTAATTCATTCGTACGATTCATTCTAATTCAATCCATTCTAATTCATTCGTACGATCCATTCTATTTCATTCGTATGATCCATTCTTACTCATTCGTACGATCCATTCGTATCCATTCTAATTCATTCGTACGATCTATTCTAATTCATTCGTACGATCCATTCTAATTCCTTCGTACGATCTACTCTAATTCATTCGTACGATCCATTCTAATTCATTCGCACGATCCATTCTAATTCATTCGTACGATCCATTCTATTTCATTCATACGATCCATTCTAATTCATTCATACGATCTATTCTAATTCTTTCGCACGAATGTATCCATTCTAATTCATTCGTACGATCCATTCTAATTCATTCGCACGATCCATTCTAATTCATTCATACAATCCATTCTAATTCTTTTGCACGAATGTATCCATTCTAATTCATTCGTTCGATCCATTCTAATTCATTCGTACGATCCATTCTAATTCATTCGCACGATCCATTCTTACTCATTCGTACGATCCATTCTAATTCATTCGTACGATCTATTCTAATTCATTCATACGATCCATTCTAATTTATTCGCACGATCCATTCTAATTCATTCATACGATCCATTCTAATTCATTCGTACGATCCATTCTAATTCATTCGTAAGATTCATTCTAATTCAATCCATTCTAATTCATTCATACGATCCATTCTAATTCATTCGTACGATCTATTCTATTTCAATCGTACAATCCATTCTTACTCAATCGTATGATCCATTTTAGTCCATTCGCAAAATCTATTCTAATTCATTCGTACGATCCATTCTATTTCATTCGTACGATCCATTCTTACTCATTCGTACTATCCATTCTAATTCATTCGCACGAATGTATCCATTCTAATTCATTCGTACGATCCATTCTAATCCATTTGTACGAATGTATCCACTCTAATTCATTCATACGATCCATTCTAATTCATTCGCACGAATCCATTCTAATTCATTCGTACGATCGATTCTAATTCATTCATACGATCCATTCTAATTCATTCGCACGAATGTATCCATTCTAATTCATTCGTACGATCCATTCTAATTCATTCATACGATCCATTCTAATTCATTCGTACGATCCATTCTAATTCATTCGCACGATCCATTCTAATTCATTCGTACGATCCATTCTAATTCATTCGTACGATCCATTCTAATTCATTCGTACGATCCATTCTAATTCATTCGCACGATCTATACGTTCCATTCTAATTCATTCGTAAGATCCATTCTAATTCATTCGCACGATCCATTCTAATTCATTAATTTGATCCAATCTAATTCATTCGTACGATCCATTCTAATCCATTCGTATTCATTCGCATGGATTGAATTAGAATGGATCGTACGAATGAATTAGAATAGATCGTACGAATGAATTAGAATGGATCGTACGAATGAGTAAGAATGGATCGTGCGAATGAACTAGAATGGATCGTACGAATGAAATAGAATGGATTCGCACGAATGTATCCATTCTAATTCATTCATACGATCCATTCTAATTCATTCGTACGATCCATTCTAATTTCTTCGTATGATCTATTCTTATTCATTCGCACAATCTATTCTAATTCATTCGTACGATCCATTCTAATTCATTCGCACGATCCATTCTAATTCATTCATACGATCCATTCTAATTCATTCGTATGATCCATTCTAATTCATTCGTACGATCCATTCTAATTCATTCGCACAATCTATTCTAATTCATTCGTACGATCCATTCTAATTCATTCGCATGATCCATTCTAATTCATTCGCACAATCTATTCTAATTCATTCGTACGGTCCATTCTAATTCATTCGCATAATCCATTCTAATTCATTCATACGATCCATTCTATTTTCTAATTCATTAGTACGATCTATTCTAATTCATTCGTACGATCCATTCTAATTCATTCGTACGATCCATTCTAATTCATTCGCACAATCTATTCTAATTCATTCGAACAATCCATTCTAATTCATTCGTACGATCCATTCTAATTCATTCGTACGATCTATTCTATTTCATTCGTACAATCCATTCTTACTCAATCGTATGATCCATTCTTATCCATTCGCACAATCTATTCTAATTCATTCATACGATCCATTCTATTTCATTCGTACGATCCATTCTAATTCATACGATCCATTCTATTTCATTCATACGATCCATTTTAATTCATTCGCACGATCCATTCTAATTCATTCATACGATCCATTCTTACTCATTCGTACGATCCATTCTAATTCATTCGCACGATCCATTCTAATTCATCCGTACGATCCATTCTATTTCATTCGTATGATCCATTCTAATTCATTCGCACAATCTATTGTAATTCATTCATACGATCCATTCTAATTCATTCGCACGATCCATCTAATTCATTCATACGATCCATTCTAATTCATTCGTACGATCCATTCTAATTTCTTCATATGATCTATTCTAATTCCTTCGTACGATCCATTCTAATTCATTCATACGATCTTTCTAATTCTTTCGCACGAATGTATCCATTCTAATTCATTCGTACGATCCATTCTAATTCCTTCGTACGATCCATATTCTAATTCATTCGTACGATCCATTCTAATTTATTCGTACAATCCATTCTAATTCATTCGCACGAATGTATCCATTCTAATTCATTCGTACGAACCATTCTACGAATTAGAATGGATCGTATGAATGAATTAGAATGGATCCTGCGAATAAATTAGAATGGATCGTATGAATGAATTAGAATAGATTGTGCGAATGAATTAGAATGGATCGTACGAATGAATTAGAATGGATACATTCGTGCGAATGAATTAGAATGGATCATACGAATGAATTAGAATGGATCATATGAATGAATTAGAATGGATCGTACGAATGAATTAGAATGGATACATTCATGCTAATGAATTAGAATGGATCATACGAATGAATTAGAATGGATTCATTCGTGCGAATGAATTAGAATGGATCGTACGAATGAGTAAGAATGGATCGTACGAATGAATTAGAATGGATTGAATTAGAATGAATCGTACGAATGAATTAGAATGGATCGTACGAATGAATTAGAATGGATCGTACGAATGAAATAGAATGGATCGTATGAATGAATTAGAATGGATCGTGCGAATGAATTAGAATGGATCGTACGAATGAATTAGAATAGATTCTGCGAATGAATTTGAATGGATCGTGCGAATGAATTAGAATGGATCGTACGAATGAATTAGAATAGATTGTGCGAATGAATTAGAATGGATCGTACGAATGAATTAGAATGGATCATGCGAATGAATTAGAATGGATCGTACGAATGAATTAGAATGGATTGAATTAGAATGAATCGTACTTATGAATTAGAATGGATCATACGAATGAATTAGAATGGATCGTACGAATGAATTAGAATAGATTGTGCGAATGAATTAGAATGTATTGTGTGAATGAATTAGAATGGATCATACGATTGAGTAAGAATGGATTGTACGAATGAAATAGAATAGATCATACGAATGAATTAGAATGGATCGTATGAATGAATTAGAATCGATCGTACAAATGAATTAGAATAGATTGAATTAGAATGAATCGTATGAATGAATTAGAATGGATCGTACGAATGAATTAGAATGGATCGGGCGAATGAATTAGAATTGGTCGTACGAATGAATTAGAATGGATACACGATCCAGATCCATTCTAATTCATTCGCACAATCTATTCTAATTCATTCGTAGGATCCATTCTAATTCATTACTACGATCCATTCTAATTCATTCGTACGATCCATTCTAATTCATTCGTACGATCCATTCTAATTCATTCGCACGATCCATTCTAATTCATTCATACGATCCATTCTAATTCATTCGTATGTATCCATTCTAATTCATTCATACGATCCATTCTAATTCTACGATCCATTCTTACTCATTCGTATTATCCATTTTAATTCATTCACACGAATGTATCAACTCTAATTCATTCGTATGATCCATTCTAATTCATTCGCACGAATGTATCCATTCTAATTCATTCGTACGATCCATTCTAATTCATTCGTACGATCCATTCTAATTCATTCGTACGATCCATTCTAATTTATTCGCACGATCCATTCTAATTCATTCATACGATCCATTCTAATTCATTCATATGATCCATTCTAATTCATTCGTAGGGTATGATTCATTCTAATTCATTCGTACGATTCATTCTAATTCAATCCATTCTAATTCATTCGTACGATCCATTCTAATTCATTCGTATGATCCATTCTAATTCATTCGTATGATTCATTCTAATTCAATCCATTCTAATTCATTCGTACGATCCATTCTTACTCATTCGTACGATCCATTCTAATTCATTCACACGAATGAATCCATTCTAATTCATTCGTATGATCCATTCTAATTCATTCGCATGAATTATCCATTCTAATTCATTCGTACGATCCATTCTATCTCATTCGTACAATCCATTCTATTTCATTCATATAATCCATTCTAATTCATTCGCACGATCCATTCTAATTCATTCATACGATCCATTCTAATTCATTCGTATGATCCATTCTAATTCATTCGTTCGATCCATTCTAATTTATTCGCACGATCCATTCTAATTCATTCATACGATCCATTCTTACTCATTCGTACGATCCATTCTAATTCATTCGCACGATCCATTCTAATTCATCCGTACGATCCATTCTATTTCATTCGTATGATCCATTCTTACTCATTCGTACGATCCATTCTAATTCATTCGCACGAACGTATCCATTTTAATTCATTCGTACGATCCATTCTAATTCCTTCGTACAAACCATTCTAATTCCTGCGTACGATCCATTCTAATTCCTTTGTACGAATGAGTAAGAATGGATCGTACGAATGAGTAAGAATGGATCGTACGAATGAAATAGAATGGATTGTACGAATGAATTAGAATGGATACATTCGTGCGAATGAATTAGGATGGATCGTATGAATGAATTAGAATAGATTGTGCGAATGAATACGAATGGATTAGAATGGATCGTACGAATGAATTAGATTGGATCGTATTAATGAATTAGAATGGATCGTGCGAATAAATTAGAATGGATCTTACGAATGAATTAGAATGGAACGTATAGATTGTGCGAATGAATTAGAATGGATCGTACGAATGAATTAGAATGGATCGTACGAATGAATTAGAATGGATCGTACGAATGAGTAAGAATGGATCGTATGAATGAAATAGAATGGATCGTATGAATGAATTAGAATGGATACGTGCGAATGAATTAGAAATGATCGTACGAATGAATTAGAATAGATTGTGCGAATGAATTAGAATGGATCGTACGAATGAATTGGAATGGATACATTTGTGCGAATGAATTAGAATGGATCGTGCGAATGAAATAGAATGGATCGTGCGAATGAATTAGAATGGATCGTACGAATGAATTAGAATGGATCGTACGAATGACTTAGAATGGATCGTTCGAATGAATTAGAATAGATTGTGCGAATGAATTAGAATGGATCGTACGAATGAATTAGAAAGGATACATTCGTGCGAATGAATTAGAATGGATCGTATGAGTGTGAATGAATTAGAATGGATTGTGCGAATGAATTAGAATGGATCGTACGAATGAATTAGAATGGATCGTACGAATGAATTAGAATGGATACATTCGTGCAAAAGAATTAGAATGGATTGTATGAATGAATTAGAATGGATCGTGCGAATGAATTAGAATGGATCGTGCGAATGAATTAGAATGGATCGTACGAATGAATTAGAATGGATTGTACGAATGAATTTGAAAGGATACATTCAAATTCATTCGTACGATCCATTCTAATTCCTTCGTACGATCCATATTCTAATTCATTCGCATGATCCATTCTAATTCATTCATACGATCCATTCTAATTTATTCGCACGATCCATTCTAATTCATTCGTACGATCCATTCTAATTCATTCGAACGATCCATTCTAATTCATTCATACGATCCATTCTAATTCATTCGTATGATCTATTCTATTTCATTCATACAATCCTTTCTTACTCAATCCTATGATCCATTCTAATCCATTCGCACAATCTATTCTAATTCATTCGTACAATCCATTCTATTTCATTCGTAAGATCCATTTTAATTCATACGATCCATTCTATTTCATTCATACGATCCATTTTAATTCATTCGCACGATCCATTCTAATTCATTCATACGATCCATTCTAATTCATTTATACGATCCATTTTAATTCATTCGCACAATCTATTCTAATTCATTCGTACGATCAATTCTAATTCATTTGCATGATCCATTCTAATTCATTCGTACGATCTATTCTATTTCATTCGTACAATCCATTCTTACTCAACCGTATGATCCATTCTAATTCATTCGCACGAATGAATCCATTCTAATTCATTCTAATTCAATCGTACAATCCTTTCTTACTCAATCGTATGATCCATTCTAATCCATTCGCACAATCTATTCTACTTCATTCGCACGATCCATTCTAATTCATTCGCAGGATCCATTCTAATTCATTCGTACGATCGATTCTAATTCATTCATAGGATCCATTCTAATTTATTCGCACGAATGTATCCATTCTAATTCATTCGTACGATCCATTCTAATTCATTCGCACGATCCATTCTAATTCATTCATACGATCCATTCTATTTCATTCGTACGATCCATTCTTACTCATTCGTACGATCCATCTTAATTCATTTGCACGAAGGTATCCATTCTAATTCATTTGTACTATCCATTCTAATTCCTTCGTACGATCCATTCTAATTCCTTCGTACGATCCATTCTAATTCCTTCGTATGATCCATTCTAATTCATTCGTACGATCCATTCTAATTCATTCGCACGATCCAATCTAATTCATTCATACGATCCATTCTAATTCATTCGTACGATCCATTCTATCTCATTCGTACGATCCATTCTAATTCATTCGCACGATCCATTCTAATTCATTCACATGATCCATTCTAATTCATTCGTACGATCGATTCTAATTCATTCATACGATCCATTCTAATTCATTCGCACGAATGTATCCATTCTAATTCATTCATACGATCCATTCTAATTCATTCATACGATCCATTCTAATTCATTCGTTCGATCCATTCTAATTCATTCGCACGATCCATTCTAATTCATTCTTACGATCCATTCTAATTCATTCGTACGATCCATCCTAATTCATTCGTACGATCCATTCTAATTCATTCGTACGATCCATTCTAATTCATTCGCACAATCTATTCTAATTCATTCGAACGATCCATTCTAATTCATTCGTACGATCCATTCAAATTCATTCGTACGATCTATTCTATTTCATTCGTACAATCCATTCTTACTCAATCGTATGATCTATTCTAATCCATTCGCACAATCTACTCTAATTCATTCGTACGATCCATTCTATTTCATTTGCACGGAGGTATCCATTCTAATTCATACAATCCATTCTAATTCATTCATACGATCCAATCTAATTCATTCAAACGATCCATTCTAATTCATTCGCACGAATGTATCCATTCTAATTCATTTGTACGATCCATTCTAATCCATTTGTACGAATGTATCCACTCTAATTCATTCATACGATCCATTCTAATTCATTCGCACGAATGTATCCATTCCAATTTATTCGTACGATCCATTCTAATTCATTCGCACAATCTATTCTAATTCATTCGTACGATCAATTCTAATTCATTAGCATGATCCATTATAATTCATTCGTACGATCTATTCTATTTCATTCGTACGATCCATTCTTACTCAATCGTATGAACGAATTAGAATGGATCGTACGAAGGAATTAGAATGGATCGTACGAAGGAATTAGAATGGATAGTACGAATGAATTAGAATGGATACCTTCGTGCAAATGAATTAGAATGGATCGTACGAATGAGTAAGAATGGATCGTACGAATGAAATAGAATGGATCGTATGAATGAATTAGAATGGATCGTGCGAATGAATTAAAATGGATCGTACGAATGAATTAGAATAGATTGTGCGAATGAATTAGAATGAATCGTACGAATGAATTAGAATGGATCGTACGAATGAATTAGAATGGATCGTATGAATGAATTAGAATGGATCGTGCGAAAGAATTAGAATGGATCGTACGAATGAAATAGAATGGATTCGCACGAATGTATCCATTCTAATTCATTCGTACGATCCATTCTAATTCATTCGTACAATCCATTCTAATTCATTCGCACGATCCATTCACATTCATTCAAACGATCCATTCTAATTCATTCATATGACCCATTCTAATTCATTCGCACGAATGTATCCATTCTATTTCATTCGTACGATCCATTCTAATTTATTCGCACGATCCATTCTAATTCATTCATACGATCCATTCTAATTCATTCGTACGATCCATTCTAATTCATTCGTACGATCCATTCTAATTCATTCGCACAATCTATTCTAATTCATTCGTACGATCCATTCTATCTCATTCGTACAATCCATTCTATTTCATTCGTACGATCCATTCTATTTCATTCGTACGATCCATTCTAATGCATTCGCACGATCCATTCTAATTCATTC
Organism: Chamaelirium japonicum; assembly: GCA_947650365.1. Lineage (NCBI taxonomy): Eukaryota > Viridiplantae > Streptophyta > Magnoliopsida > Liliales > Melanthiaceae > Chamaelirium > Chamaelirium japonicum. Next base: position 296,728 of record OX393559.1, on the reverse strand, counting down.
GCATGAATGTATCCATTCTAATTCATTCGTACGATCCATTTTAATTCATTCATATGATCGACTCTAATTCATTCATACGATCCATTCTAATTCATTCGTACGATCCATTCTAATTCATTCGGATCGTGCGAATGAATTAGAATGGATCTTACGAATGAATTAGAATGGATCGTACGAAGGAATTAGAATGGATCGTACGAAGGAATTAGAATGGATACCTTCGTGCAAATGAATTAGAATGGATCGTATGAATGAGTAAGAATGGATCGTACGAATGAAATAGAATGGATCATATGAATGATTTAGAATGGATCGTGCGAATGAATTAGAATGGATCGTACGAATGAATTAGAATAGATTGTGCGAATGAATTAGTATAGATTGTGCGCATGAATTAGAATGGATCGTACGAATGAATTAGAATGGATCGTACGAATGAATTAGAATGGATCATACGAAGGAATTAGAATGGATCGTGCGAATAAATTAGAATGGATCGTATGAATGAATTAGAATAGATTGTGCGAATGGATTAGAATGGATCATACGATTGAATAAGAATGGATCGTACGGAGGAATTAGAATAGATCATACGAAGAAATTAGAATGGATCGTACGAATGAATTAGAATGGATCGTATGAATGAATTAGAATGGATCGTGCGAATGAATAAAAATGGATCGTATGAATGAAATAGAATGGATCGTATGAATTAGAATGGATCGTACGAATGAAATAGAATGGATCGTACGAATGAATTAGAATAGATTGTGCGAATGGATTAGAATGGATCATACGATTGAGTAAGAATGGATTGTACGAATGAAATAGAATAGATCATACAAATGAATTAGAATGGATCATGCTAATGAATTACAATTGATCGTACGAATGAATTAGAATTGATTGTGCGAATGAATTAGAATGGATACATTCGTGCGAAAGAATTAGAATGGATCGTATGAATGAATTAGATTGGATCGTATAAATGAATTAGAATGGATCGTACGAATGAATTAGAATGGATCGTACGAATGAGTAAGAATGGATCGTACGAATGAATTAGAATGGATCGTACGAATGAATTAGAATGGATACATTCGTGCGAATGAATTAGAATGGATCATATGAATGAATTAGAATGGATCGTTTGAGTGAATGCGAATGGATCGTGCGAATGAATTAGAATGGATTGTACGAATGAATTAGAATGGATCGTACGAATGAATTAGAATGGATACATTCGTGCGAATCCATTCTATTTCATTCGTACGATCCATTCTAATTCATTCGCACGATCCATTCTAATTCATTCATACGATCCATTCTAATTCATTCGTACGATCCATTCTAATTCATTCGTACGATCGATTCTAATTCATTCGCACAACCTATTCTAATTCATTCGTACGATCCATTCTAATTCATTTGCACGATCCATTCTAATTCATTCATACGATCCATTCTAATTCATTCGTATGATCCATTCTAATTCATTCGCACGATCCATTCTAATTCATTCATACGATCCATTCTAATTTATTCGCACGATCCATTCTAATTCATTCATACGATCCATTCTAATTCATTCATACGATCCATTCTAATTCATTCGCACGATCCATTCTAATTCATTCATACGAATGAATTAGAATGGATCGTGCGAATGAATTAGAATGGATCGTACGAATGAAATAGAATGGATTCGCACGAATGTATCCATTCTAATTCATTCGTACGATCCATTCTAATTCATTCGTACAATCCATTCTAATTTATTCGCACGATCCATTCTTACTCATTCGTACGATCCATTCTAATTCGTTCCCACGATCCATTCTAATTCATTAATACGAATGTATCCTTTCTAATTCATTCGCACGATCCATTCTAATTCATTCGCACGAATGTATCCTTTCTAATTCATTCGTACGATCCATTCTAATTCATTCGTATGATCCATTCTAATTCATTCGTACGATCCATTCTAATTCCTTCGTATGATCCATTCTAATTCATTCGTACGGTATGATTCATTCTAATTCATTCGTACGATCCATCCAAATTAGAATGGATACATTCGTACGATCCATTCTAATTCATTTGCACGAAGGTATCCATTCAAATTCATTTGTACTATCCATTCTAATTCCTTCGTACGATCCATTCTAATTCATTCGCATGATCCATTCTAATTCATTCGTACGATCCATTCTAATTCATTCATACGATCCATTCTAATTTATTCGCACGATCCATTCTAATTCATCCATACGATCCATTCTAATTCATTCATATGATACATTCTAATTTCTTCGTACGATCCATTCTATTTCATTCGTACGATCTATTCTAATTCATTCATACGATCCATTCGTATCCATTCTAATTCATTCGTACGATCTATTCTAATTCATTCGTACGATCCATTCTAATTCCTTCGTACGATCCATTCTAATTCATTCGTACGATCCATTCTAATTCATTCATACGATCCATTCTAATTCATTCGTACGATCTATTCTATTTCATTCGTACAATCCATTCTTACTCAATCGTATGATCCATTCTAATCCATTCGCACAATCTATTCTAATTCATTCGTACGATCCATTCTATTTCATTCGTACGATCCATTCTATTTCATTCGTACGATCCATTCTAATTCATTCGTACAATCCATTCTAATTCATTCGTACGATCCATTCTAATTCATTTATATGATCCATTCTATTTGATTCGTACGATCCATTCTTACTCATTCGTACGATCCATCCTAATTCATTTGCACGAAGGTATCCATTCTAATTCATTCGTATGATCCATTCTAATTCATTCATACGATCCAATCTAATTCATTCATACGATCCATTCTAATTCATTCGTACGATCCATTCTTACTCATTCGTACGATCCATTCTAATTCATTTGCACGAAGGTATCCATTCTAATTCATTCGTACTATCCATTCTAATTCCTTCGTACGATCCATTCTAATTCATTCATACGATCCATTCTAATTCATTCGCACGAATGTATCCATTCTAATTCATTCGTACGATCCATTCTAATTCATTCATACGATCCATTCTAATTCTACGATCCATTCTTACTCATTCGTATTATCCATTTTAATTCATTCACACGAATGTATCAACTCTAATTCATTCGTACGATCCATTCTAATTCATTCGTACGATCCATTCTAATTCATTCATACAATCCTTTCTAATTCATTCGTATGATCCATTCTAATTCATTCGTACAATCCATTCTAATTCATTCACACGATCCATTCGCATTCACCCAAACGATCCATTCTAATTCATTCATATGATCCATTCATTCGTACGATCCATTCTTACTCATTCGTACGATCCATTCTAATTCATTTGCACGAAGGTATCCATTCTAATTCATTCGTACTATTCGTGCGAATGAATTAGAATGGATCATATGGTTGAGTAAGAATGGATTGTACGAATGAAATAGAATAGATCGTACGAATGAATTAGAATGGATCATGCTAATTAATTAGAATTGATCGTACGAATGAATTAGAATAGATTGTGCGAATGAATTAAAATGGATACATTCGTGCGAATGGATTAGAATGGATCGTATGAATGAATTAGAATGGATCGTATGAATTAGAATGGATCGTATGAATGAATTAGAATGGATTGTATGAATGAAATAGAATGGATCGTACGAATGAATTAGAATGGATCGTGCGAATGAATTAGAATGGATCGTGCGAATGAGTAAGAATGCATCGTACGAATGAAATAGAATGGATCGTATGAATGAATTAGATTGAATCGTATTAATGAATTAGAATGGATCGTACGAATGAATTCGAATAGATCGTACGAATGAATTAGAATAGATACGAATGGATCGTATGAATGAATTAGAATGGATAGTATGAATGTATTAGAATGGATCGTACGAATGAATTAGAATGGATTGAATTAGAACGAATCGTACGAATGAATTAGAATGAATCATACCGTACGAATGAATTAGAATGGATCGTACGAATGAATTAGAATGGATCGTACGAATGAATTAGAATGGATTGAATTAGAATGAATCGTACGAATGAATTAGAGTTGATCCATTCATGTGAATGAATTAAAATGGATAATACGAATGAATTAGAATGGATTGTATAAATGAATTAGAATGGATCGTGCGAATGAATTAGAATGGATACATTCATGCCAATGTATTAGAATGGATCGTATGAATGAATTAGATTGGATCGTATGCATGAATTAGAATGGATCGTGCGAATGAATTAAAATGGATCGTACGAATGAATTAGAATGGATCGAACGAATGAATTAGAATGGATCGTACGAATGAGTAAGAATGGATCGTACGAATGAATTAGAATGGATCGTACGAATGAATTAGAATGGATACATTCGTGCGAATGAATTAGAATGGATCATATGAATGAATTAGAATGGATCGTTTGAGTGAATGCGAATGGATCGTGCGAATGAATTAGAATGGATTGTACGAATGAATTAGAATGGATCGTACGAATGAATTAGAATGGATACATTCGTGCGAATCCATTCTAATTCATTCGTACAATCCATTCTAATTCATTCGCACGATCCATTCTAATTCATTCATACGATCCATTCTAATTCATTCGAACGGTCCATCTAATTCATTCGTACGATCCATTCTAATTCATTCGCACAATCTATTCTAATTCATTCGTACGATCCGTTCTAATTCATTCGCACGATCCATTCTAATTCATTCATACGATCCATTCTAATTCATTCGCACGAATGTATCCATTCCAATTCATTCGTACGATCCATTCTAATTCTTTCGCACAATCTATTCTAATTCATTCGTACGATCAATTCTAATTCATTCGCACGTATCCATTCTGATTCATTCATACGATCCATTCTATTTCATTCGTACGATCCATTCTTACTCATTCGTACGATCCATTCTAATTCATTCGTACGATCCATTCTAATTCATTCGCACGATCCATTCTAATTCATTCATACGATCCATTCTAATTCATTCGCACGATCCATTCTAATTCATTCGCACGATCCTATCTAATTCATTCATACAATCCATTCTAATTCTTTTGCACGAATGTATCCATTCTAATTCATTCGTACGATCCATTCTAATTCATTCGTACGAAGTAATTAGAATGGATCGTACGAAGGAATTAGAATGGATAGTACGAATGAATTAGAATGGATACCTTTGTGCAAATGAATTAGAATGGATCGTACGAATGAGTAAGAATGGATCATACGAATGAAATAGAATGGATCGTATGAATGAATTAGAATAGATCGTGCGAATGAATTAGAATGGATCGTACGAATGAATTAGAATAGATTGTGCGAATGAATTAGAATGGATCGTACGAATGAATTAGAATGGATCGTACGAATGAATTAGAATGGATCGTATGAATGAATTAGAATGGATCGTATGAATGAATTAGAATGGATCGTGCGAATGAATTAGAATAGATTGTGCGAATGAATTAGAATGGTTCGTGCGAATGAATTAGAATAGATTGTGCGAATGAATTAGAATGGATCGTACGAATGAATTAGAATGGATCGTGCGAATGAATTAGAATGGATCGTACGAATGAATTAGAATAGATCGTACGAATGAATTAGAATGGATCGTATGAATGAATTAGAATGGATCGTGCGAATGAATTAGAATGGATCGTACGAAGGAATTAGAATAGATCATACGAAGAAATTAGAATGGATCGTACGAATGAATTAGAATGGATCGTATGAATGAATTAGAATAGATCGTGCGAATGAATTAAAATGGATCGTACGAAGGAATTAGAATGGATCATGCGAATGAATTAGAATAGATCATACGAATGAATTAGAATGGATCGTACGAATGAATTAGAATTGATACATTCTAATTCATTCGTACGATCCATTCTAATTCATTCATACGATCCATTCTAATTCATTCATATGATCCATTCTAATTCATTCGTACGGTATGATTCATTCTAATTCATTCGTACAATTCATTCTAATTCAATCCATTCTAATTCATTCGTACGATCCATTCTAATACATTCGTACTATCCATTCTAATTCATTCATATGATCCATTCGTATCTATTCCAATTCATTCGTACGATCTATTCTAATTCATTCGTACGATCCATTCTAATTCATTAATATGATCCAATCTAATTCATTCATACGATCCATTCTATTTCATTCGTACGATGCATTCTTACTCATTCGCACGATCCATTCTAATTCATTCGCACGATCCATTCTAATTCATTCGTACGATCCATTCTATTTCATTCATACGATCCATTCTAATTCATTCATACGATCCATTCTAATTCATACGATCCATTCTAATTCATTCATACGATCCATTCTAATCCATTCGCACGAATGTATCCATTTTAATTCATTCGCACAATCTATTCTAATTCATTCGTACGATCAATTCTAATTCATTAGCATGATCCATTCTAATTCATTCGTACGAACTATTCTATTTTATTCGTACAATCCATTCTTACTCAACCATATGATCCATTCTAATTCATTCGCACGAATAGTACGAATGAATTAGAATGGATACCTTCGTGCAAATGAAATAGAATGGATCATACGAATGAGTAAGAATGGATCATACGAATGAATGGATCATATGAATGAATTAGAATGGATCGGTTGAGTGAATGCGAATGGATCGTGCGAATGAATTAGAATGGACTGTACGAATGAATTAGAATGGATCGTACGAATGAATTAGAATGGATCGTATGAATGAATTAGAATGGATCGTACGAATGAATTAGAATGGATCGTACGAATGAATTAGAATGGATTGAATTAGATTGAATCGTATGAATGAATTAGAGTTGATACATTCATGTCAATGAATTAAAACGGATAATACGAATGAGTAAGAATGGATCGTAGAATTAGAATGGATCGTATGAATGAATTAGAATGGATCGTACGAATGAATTAGAATGGATACATTCGTGCGAATGAATTAGAATGGATCGTATTAATGAATTAGAATGGATCGTACGAAGGAATTAGAATTGATAGTACGAATGAATTAGAATGGATACCTTCGTGCAAATGAATTAGAATGGATCGTACGAATGAGTAAGAATGGATCGTACGAATGAAATAGAATGGATCGTATGAATGAATTAGAATGGATCGTATGAATGAATTAGAATGGATACATTCGTGCGAATCCATTATATTTCATTCATACGATCCATTCTAATTCATTCACACGATCCATTCTAATTCATTCATACGATCCATTCTAATTCCTTCGTACGATCCATTCTAATTCATTCCTACGATCCATTCTAATTCATTCGCACGATCCATTCTAATTCATGCATACGATCCATTCTATTTCATTCGTACGATCCATTCTTACTTATTCGTACGATCCATTCTAATTCATTTGCACGAAGGTATCCATTCTAATTCATTCGTACTATCCATTCTAATTCCTTCGTATGATCCATTCTAATTCCTTCGTACGATCCATTCTAATTCATTCGCACGACCATTCTAATTCATTCATACGATCCATTCTATTTCATTCGTACGATCCATTCTAATTCATACGATCCATTCTATTTCATTCATACGATCCATTTTAATTCATTCGCACGATCCATTCTAATTCATTCATACGATCCATTCTAATTCATTTATACGATCCATTTTAATTCATTCGTACAATCTATTCTAATTCATTCGTACGATTAATTCTAATTCATTAGCATGATCCATTCTAATTCATTCGTACGATCTATTCTATTTCATTCGTACAATCCATTCTTACTCAACCGTATGATCCATTCTAATTCATTCGCACGAATGAATCCATTCTAATTCATTCTAATTCAGTCGTACAATCCTTTCTTACTCAATCGTATGATCCATTCTAATCCATTCGCACAATCTATTCTACTTCATTCGCAGGATCCATTCTAATTCATTCGCAGGATCCATTCTAATTCATTCGTACGATCGATTCTAATTCATTCATACGATCCATTCTAATTCATTCGCACGAATGTATCCATTCTAATTCATTCGTATGATCCATTCTAATTCATTCGCACGATCCATTCTAATTCATTCATACGATCCATTCTATTTCATTCGTACGATCCATTCTTACTCATTCGTACGATCCATCCTAATTCATTTGCACGAAGGTATCCATTCTAATTCATTCGTACTATCCATTCTAATTCCTTCGTACGATCCATTCTAATTCCTTCGTACGATCCATTCTAATTCATTCGTACGATCCATTCTAATTCCTTCGTACGATCTATTCTAATTCCTTCGTACGATCCATTCTAATTCATTCGTACAATCCATTCTAATTCATTCGCACGATAAATTCTAATTCATTCATACGATTCATTCTAATTCATTCGTACGATCCATTCTATCTCATTCGTACAATCCATTCTATTTCATTCGTACGATCCATTCTAATTCATTCGCACGATCCATTCTAATTCATTCGCATGATCCATTCTAATTCATTCGTACGATCGATTCTAATTCATTCATACGATCCATTCTAATTCATTCGCTCGAATGTATCCATTCTAATTCATTCGTACGATCCATTCTAATTCATTCATACGATCCATTCTAATTAACTCGTACGATCCATTCTAATTCATTCGCACGATCCATTCTAATTCATTCGTACGATCCATTCTAATTCATTCGTACGATCCATTCTAATTCATTCGCACAATCTATTCTAATTCATTCGAACGATCCATTCTAATTCATTCGTACGATCCATTCTAATTCATTCATACGATCTATTCTATTTCATTCGTACAATCCATTCTTACTCAATCGTATGATCCATTCTAATCCATTCGCACAATCTACTCTAATTCATTCGTACGATCCATTCTATTTCATTTGCACGAAGGTATCCATTCTAATTCATACAATCCATTCTAATTCATTCATACGATCCAATCTAATTCATTCATACGATCCATTCTAATTCATTCGTACGATCCATTCTAATTCATTTGTACAATCCATTCTAATTCATTCGCACGATCCATTCGCATGCACTCAAACGATCCATTCTAATTCATTCATATGATCCATTCTAATTCATTCGCACGAATGTATCCATTCTATTTCATTCGTACGATCTATTCTAATTCATTCGCACGATCCATTCTAATTCATTCATACGATCCATTCTAATTAGAATGGATCGTACGAATGAATTAGAATAGATTGTGTGAATGAATTAGAATGGATCGTGCGAATGAGTTAGAATGGATCATACGAAGGACTTAGAATGGATCGTACGAATGAATTAGAATGGATCGTATGAATGAATTAGAATGGATCGTGTGAATGAATTAGAATGGATCGTACGAAGGAATTAGAATAGATCATACGAAGAAATTAGAATGGATCGTACGAATGAATTAGAATGGATCGTATGAATGAATTAGAATGGATCGTGGGAATGAATTAAAATGGATCGTACGAAGGAATTAGAATGGATCATGCGAATGAATTAGAATAGATCATACGAATGAATTAGAATGGATCGTACGAATGAATTAGAATGGATTGTATGACTGAATTAGGATGGATCGTTTGAGTGAATGCGAATGGATCGTGCGAATGAATTAGAATGGAATGAATTAGAATGGATTGAATTAGAATGAATCGTACGAATGAATTAGAATGGATCGTATGAATGAATTAGAATGGATCGTACGAATGAAATAGAATGGATCGTACGAAGGAATTAGAATAGATCATACGAAGAAATTAGAATGGATCGTACGAATGAATTAGAATGGATTGAATTAGAATGAATCGTACGAATGAATTAGAATGAATCATACCGTACGAATGAATTATAATGGATCATACGAAGGAATTAGAATGGATCGTACGAATGAATTAGAATGGATCGTACGAAGGAATTAGAATGGATCGTATGAATGAATTAGAATGGATCGTGCGAATGAATTAGAATGGATCGTACGAATGAAATAGAATGGATTCGCACGAATGTATCCATTCTAATTCATTCATACGATCCATTCTAATTCATTAGCACAATCTATTCTAATTCATTCGTACGATCCATTCTAATTCATTCGCACGATCCATTCTAATTCATTCGCACGAATGTATCCATTCTAATTCATTCGTACGATCCATTCTAATTCATTCGCACGATCCATTCTAATTCATTCGCACGATCCATTCTAATTCATTAGCACGATCCATTCTAATTCATTCGTACGATCCATTCTAATTCATTCGTACGCACAATCTATTCTAATTCATTCGTACGATCCAATCTAATTCATTCGTACGATCCGTTCTAATTCATTGGATTGTATGAATGAATTAGAATGGATCGTGCGAATGAATTAGAATGCGAATGAATTAGAATGGATCGTACGAATGAATTAGAATGGGTCGTACGAATGAATTAGAATGGATACACGATCCAGATCCATTCTAATTCATTTGCACAATCTATTCTAATTCATTCGTACGATCCATTCTAATTCATTCGCATTCTAATTCATTCGCACGATCCATTCTAATTCATTCATACAATCCATTCTAATTCTTTCGTACGAATGAATGGGTCGCACGAATAGTACGAATGAATTAGAATGGATACCTTCGTGCAAATGAATTAGAATGGATCGTACGAATGAGTAAGAATGGATCGTACGAATGAATGGATCATATGAATGAATTAGAATGGATCGTTTGAGTGAATGCGAATGGATCGTGCGAATGAATTAGAATGGATTGTACGAATGAATTAGAATGGATCGTACGAATGAATTAGAATGGATCGTATGAATGAATTAGAATGGATCGTATGAATGAATTAGAATGGATCGTACGAATGAATTAGAATGGATTGTACAAATGAATTAGAATGGATTGAATTAGAATGAATCGTACGAATGAGTAATAATGGATTGTATGAAAGAATTAGAATGGATCGTGCGAATGAATTAGAATGGATACATTCGTGCGAATGAATTAGAATGGATCGTATGAATGAATTAGAATGGATCGTGCGAATGAATTAGAATAGATTGTGCGAATGAATTAGAATGGATCGTACGAATGAATTAGAATAGATCGTATGAATTAGAATGGATCGTACGAATGAATTAGAATGGATCATATGAATGAATTAGAATAGATTGTACGAATGAAATAGAATAGATCGTACGAATGAAATAGAATGGATTCGTATGAATGAATTAGAATGGATCGTGCGAATGAATTAGAATGGATCGTACTTATGAATTAGAATGGGTCATACGAATGAAATAGAATGGATCGTACGAATGAATTAGAATGGATCGTGCGAATGAATTAGAATGGATCGTACGAATGAATTAGAATGGATCGTACGAATGAATTAGAATGGATCGTATGAATGAATTAGAATGGATCGTACGAATGAATTAGAATGGATCGTACGAATGAATTAGAATGGATTGAATTAGAATGAATCGTACGAATGAGTAAGAATGGATTGTATGAATGAATTAGAATGGATCGTGCGAATGAATTAGAATGGATACATTCGTGCGAATGAATTAGAATGGATCGTATGAATGAATTAGAATGGATCGTGCGAATGAATTAGAATGAATTAGAATAGATTGTGCGAATGAATTAGAATGGATCGTCCGAATGAATTAGAATAGATCGTATGAATTAGAATGGATCGTACGAATGAATTAGAATGGATCGTATGAATGAATTAGAATAGATTGTACGAATGAAATAGAATAGATCGTACGAATGAAATAGAATGGATTCGTATGAATGAATTAGAATCGATCGTGCGAATGAATTAGAATGGATCGTACTTATGAATTAGAATGGGTCATACGAATGAAATAGAGTGGATCGTACGAATGAATTAGAATGGATCGTGCGAATGAATTAGAATGGATCGTACGAATGGATCATACGAAGGAATTAGAATGGATCGTACGAATGAATTAGAATGGATACACGATCCATTCTTATCGTACGATCCATTCTAATTCATTCGTACGATCCATTCTAATTCATTCGTACGATCCATTCTAATTCCTTCGTATGATCCATTCTAATTCATTCGTATGATTCATACTAATTCAATCCATTCTAATTCATTCGTATCCATTCTAATTCATTCGTACTATCCATTCTAATTCCTTTCGTACGATCCATTCTAATTCCTTCGTACGATCCATTCTAATTCCTTCGTACGAATGTATCATTCTAATTCATTCGCACAATCTATTCTAATTCATTCGTAGGATCCATTCTAATTCATTACTACGATCCATTCTAATTCATTCGTACGATCCATTCTAATTCATTCGCACAATCTATTCTAATTAGAGTAAGAATAGGATCGTTTGAATGAATTAGAATGGATCGTACGAATGAATTAGAATGGATCGTATGAATGAATTAGATTGGATCGTATTAATGAATTAGAATGGATCGTATGAATGAATTAGAATGGATCGTGCGAATGAATTAGAATGGATCGTACGAATGGATTAGAAAGGATACATTCGTACAAATGAATTAGAATGGATAGTATGAATGAATTAGAATGGATACTTTCGTGCAAATGAAATAGAATGGATCGTATGAATGAATTAGAATGGATCGTTTGAGTGAATGCGAATGGATCGTGCGAATGAATTAGAATGGATTGTACGAATGAAATAGAGTGGATCGTATGAATGAATTAGAATGGATTGAATTAGAAAGAATCGTACGAATGAATTAGAATGAATCATACCGTACGATTGAATTAGAATGGATCATATGAAGGAATTAGAATGGATCGTACGAATGAATTAGAATGGATCGTACGAATGAATTAGAATGGATCGTACGAAGGAATTAGAATGGATCGTACGAAGGAATTAGAATGGATAGTACGAATGAATTAGAATGGATACCTTCGTGCAAATGAATTAGAATGGATCGTACGAATGAGTAAGAATGGATCGTACGAATGAAATAGAATAGATCGTATGAATGAATTAGAATGGATCGTGCGAATGAATTAGAATGGATCGTACGAATGAATTAGAATAGATTGTGCGAATGAATTAGAATGGATCGTACGAATGAATTAGAATGGATCGTACGAATGAATTAGAATGGATCGTATGAATGAATTAGAATGGATCGTGCGAATGAATTAGAATGGATCGTACGAATGAAATAGAATGGATTCGCACGAATGTATCCATTCTAATTCATTCATACGATCCATTCTAATTCATTCGTATAATCCATTCTAATTCATTCGCACGATCCATTCACATTCACTCAAACGATCCATTCTAATTCATTCGTACGATCCATTCTAATTCATTCGCACGAATGTATCCATTCTAATTCATTCGTACGATCCATTCTAATTCATTCGTACGATCCATTCTTACTCATTCGTACGATCCATTCTAATTCATTCATTCGATCCATTCTAATTCATTTGTACGATCCATTCTAATTCATTCGCACGATCCATTCTAATTCATGCATACGATCCAATCTAATTCATTCATACGATCCATTCTAATTCATTCGCACGAAGGTATCCATTCTACTTCATTCGTACTATCCATTCTAATTCCTTCGTACGATCCATTCTAATTCCTTCGTACGATCCATTCTAATTCATTCGTACCATCTATTCTAATTCATTCGTACGATCCATTCTAATTCATTCGTACGATCCATTCTAATTCATTCGTACGATTCATTCTAGTTCATTCATACGATCCATTCTAATTCATTTGCACGAAGGTATCCATTCTACTTCGCACGAATGAATTAGAATGGATCATATTAATGAATTAGAATGGATTGTATGAATAAATTAGAATGGATCGTACAAATGAATTAGAATGGATCGTATGAATGAATTAGAATGGATCGTGCGATTGAATTAGAATGGATCGTGCGAATGAATTAGAATGGATCGTACGAATGAATTAGAATGGATCGTATGAATGAATTAGATTGGATCGTATTAATGAATTAGAATGGATCGTACGAATGAATTAGAATAGATCGTACGGATGAATTAGAATGGATACGAATGGACCGTACGAATGAGTAAGAATGGATCGTACGAATGAAATAGAATGGATTGTACGAATGAATTAGAATGGATACATTCGTGCGAATGAATTAGGATGGATCGTATGAATGAATTAGAATGGATCGTACGAATGAATTAGAATGGATACATTCGTGCGAATGAATTAGAATGGATCGTATGAATGAATTAGAATCGATCGTACGAATGAATTAGAATGGATCATGCGAATGAATTAGAATGGATCGTGCGAATAAATTAGAAAGGATCGTATGAATGAATTAGAATGGATCGTATGAATGAAATAGAATGGATCGTACGAATGAATTAGAATGGATCGTGCGAATGAATTAGAATGGATCGTACGAATGAATTGGAATGGATCGTACGAAGGAATTAGAATGGATACCTTCGTGCAAATGAAATAGAATGGATCGTACGAATGAATTAGAGTAGATTGTGCGAATGGATTAGAATGGATCATACGATTGAGTAAGAATGGACTGTACGAATGAAATAGAATAGATCGTACGAATGAATTAGAATGGATCGTATGAATGAATTAGAATGGATCGTTCGAATGAATTAGAATAGATTGTGCGAATGAATTAGAATAGATCGTACGAATGAATTAGAATGGATCGTATGAATGAATTAGAATGGATCGTGCGAATGAATTAGAATATGGATCGTACAAAGGAATTAGAATGGATCGTACGAATGTATTCGAATGTATCCTTTCTAATTCATTCGTACGATCCATTCTAATTCCTTCGTACGATCCATTCTAATTCATTCGTATGATCCATTCTAATTCATTCGCACGATCCATTCTAATTCATTCGTACGATCCAATCGAATTCATTCGTACGATCCATTCTAATTCATTCGTACGATCCATTCTAATTCATTCGCACAATCTATTCTAATTCATTCGTACGATCCATTCTAATTCATTCGCACGATCCATTCTAATTCATTCATACGATCCATTCTATTTCAATCGTACGATCCATTCTTACTCATTCGTACGATCCATTCTAATTCATTTGCACGAAGGTATCCATTCTAATTCATTCGTACTATCCATTCTAATTCATTCGTACGATCCATTCTAATTCATTCGCACGATCCATTCTAATTCATTCATACGATCCATTCTATTTCATTCGTACGATCCATTCTTACTCATTCGTACGATCCATTCTAATTCATTTGCACGAAGGTATCCATTCTAATTCATTCGTACTATCCAGTCTAATTCCTTCGTACGATCCATTCTAATTCTTTCGTACGATCCATTCTAATTCCTTCGCACGATCCATTCTAATTCATTCGCACAATCTATTCTAATTCATTCGTACGATCCATTCTAATTCATTCGCACGATCGTTTCTAATTCATTCATACGATCCATTCTAATTCATTCGTACGATCCAGTCTAATTCATTCGCACAATCTATTCCAATTCACTCAAACGATCCATTCTATTTCATTCGTACGATCCATTCTAATTTATTCGCACAATCCATTCTAATTCCTTCGTATGATCCATTCTAATTTATTCATACGGTATGATTCATTCTAATTCATTCGTACGATTCATTCTAATGCAATCCATTCTAATTCATTCGTACGATCCATTCTAATTCATTCGTACGATCCATTCTAATTCCTTCGTATGATCCATTCTAATTCATTCGTACGGTATGATTCATTCTAATTCATTCGTAGAATGGATCGTTCGAATGAATTAGAATAGATTGTGCGAATGAATTAGAATGGATCGTACGAATGAATTAGAACGGATACATTCGTGCGAATGAATTAGAATGGATCGTATGAGTGTGAATGAATTAGAATGGATTGTGAGAATGAATTAGAGTGGATACATTCGTACGAATGAATTAGAATAGATTTTACGAATGAATTAGAATGGATCGTACGAATGAAACAGAATGGATCGTTTGAATGAATTAGAATGGATCGTACTTATGAATTAGAATGGGTCATACGAATGAAATAGAATGGATCGTACGAATGAATTAGAATGGATCGTGCGAATGAATTAGAATGGATCGTACGAATGACTTAGAATGGATCGTTCGAATGAATTAGAATAGATTGTGCGAATGAATTAGAATGGATCGTACGAATGAATTAGAACGGATACATTCGTGCGAATGAATTAGAATGGATCGTATGAGTGTGAATGAATTAGAATGGATTGTGCGAATGAATTAGAATGGATCGTACGAATGAATTAGAATGGATCGTACGAATGAATTAGAATGGATACATTCGTGCAAAAGAAGTAGAATGGATTGTATGAATGAATTAGAATGGATCGTGCGAATGAATTAGAATGGATCGTACGAATGAGTAAGAATGGATCGTATGAATGAATTAGAATGGATCGTACGAATGAATTAGAATGGATACATTCGGGCGAATGAATTAGAATGGATCATATGAATGAATTAGAATGAATCGTTTGAGTGAATGCGAATGGATCGTGCGAATGAATTAGAATGGATCGTACGAATGACTTAGAATGGATCGTTCGAATGAATTAGAATAGATTGTGAGAATGAATTAGAATGGATCGTACGAATGAATTAGAACGGATACATTCGTACGAATGAATTAGAATGGATCGTATGAGTGTGAATGAATTAGAATGGATTGTGCGAATGAATTAGAATGGATCGTACGAATGAATTAGAATGGATCGTACGAATGAATTAGAATGGATACATTCGAGCAAAAGAAGTAGAATGGATTGTATGAATGAATTAGAATGGATCGTGCGAATGAATTAGAATGGATCGTGCGAATGAATTAGAATGGATACATTCATGCGAATGAATTAGAATAGATCATACGAATGGATTAGAATGGATTCATTCGTGCGAATGAATTAGAATGGATCGTACGAATGAATTAGAATGGATCGTACGAATGAATTAGAATGGATCGTATGAATGAATTAGAATGGATCGGGCTAATGAATTAGAATGGATCGTATTAATGAATTTGAATGGATCGTACGAATGAATTAGAATGGAACGTACGAATGAATTAGAATGGATCGTAGAATGGATCGTATGAATGAATTAGATTAGATCATACGAATGAGTAAGAATGGATCATACGAATGAATTAGAATGGATCGTACAAATGAATTAGAATGGATACATTTCGTACGATCCATTTTAATTCATTCGTACGATCTATTCTAATTCATTCATGCAATCCAGTCTAATTCATTCGTACGAAGGAATTAGAAAGGATCGTATGAATGAATTAGAATGGATCATACGAATGAAATAGAATGTATCCATTCTTACTCATTCGTACGATTCATTCTAATTCAATCCATTCTAATATATTCGCATGATCCATTCTAATTCATTCGTACAATCGATTCTAATTCATTCATACGATCCATTCTAATTTATTCGCATGATCCATTCTAATTCATTCGT
Source organism: Chamaelirium japonicum (assembly GCA_947650365.1). NCBI lineage: Eukaryota > Viridiplantae > Streptophyta > Magnoliopsida > Liliales > Melanthiaceae > Chamaelirium > Chamaelirium japonicum. Next base: position 279,008 of record OX393559.1, on the reverse strand, counting down.
ACATCTATTCTATTTCATTCGTACAATCCATTCTTACTCAATCGTATGATCCATTCTAATCCAATCGCACAATCTATTCTAATTCATTCATACGATCCATTCTAATTTATTCGCACGATCCATTCTAATTCCTTCGTACGATCCATTCTAATTCATTCGTACGGAATGATTCATTCTAATTCATTCGTACGATTCATTCTAATTCAATCCATTCTAATTCATTCGTACGATCCATTCTAATTCATTCGTACGATCCATTCTAATTCATTCGTACGATCCATTCTAATTCATTCGCACGATCCATTCTATTTTATTCATACGATCCATTCTAATTCATTCGCACGATCCATTCTAATTCATTCGCACGATCCATTCTAATTCATTCATACAATCCATTCTAATTCTTTTGCACGAATGTATCCATTCTAATTCATTCGTTCGATCCATTCTAATTCATTCGTACGAAGTAATTAGAATGGATCGTATGAAGGAATTAGAATGGATAGTACGAATGAATTAGAATGGATACCTTCGTGCAAATGAATTAGAATGGATCGTACGAATGAGTAAGAATGGATCGTACGAATGAAATAGAATGGATCGTATGAATGAATTAGAATGGATCGTGCGAATGAATTCGAATGGATCGTACGAATGAATTAGAATAGATTGTGCGAATGAATTAGAATGGATCGTACGAATGAATTATAATGGATCGTACGAATGAATTAGAATGGATCGTACGAATGAAATAGAATGGATCGTATGAATGAATTAGAATGGATCGTGCGAATGAATTAGAATGGATCGTAGGAATGAATTAGAATAGATTGTGCGAATCAATTAGAATGGATCGTGCGAATGAATTAGAATGGATCGTGCGAATGAATTAGAATAGATTGTGCGAATGAATTAGAATAGATTGTGCGAATGAATTAGAATGGATCGTACGAATGAATTAGAATGGATCGTACGAATGAATTAGAATGGATCGTATGAATGAATTAGAATGGATCGTGCGAATGAATTAGAATGGATCGTACGAAGGAATTAGAATAGATCATACGAAGAAATTAGAATGGATCGTAAGAATGAATTAGAATGGATCGTATGAATGAATTATAATGGATCGTGCGAATGAATTAAAATGGATCGTACGAAAGAATTAGAATGGATCATGCGAATGAATTAGAATAGATCATTCTAATTCATTCGTACGATTTATTCTAATTCAATCCATTCTAATTCATTCGTACGATCCATTCTAATACATTCGTTCTATCCATTCTAATTCATTCATACGATCCATTCGTATCTATTCTAATTCATTCGTACGATCTATTCTAATTCATTCGTACGATCCATTCTAATTCATTAAGACGATCCAATCTAATTCATTCATACGATCCATTCTATTTCAATCGTACGATGCATTCTTACTCATTCGCACGATCCATTCTAATTCATTCGCACGATCCATTCTAATTCATTCGTACGATCCATTCTATTTCATTCATACGATCCATTCTAATTCATTCATACGATCCATTCTAATTCATACGATCCATTCTAATTCATTCATACGATCCATTCTAATCCATTCGCATGAATGCATCCATTTTAATTCATTCGCACAATCTATTCTAATTCATTCGTACGATCAATTCTAATTCATTAGCATGATCCATTCAAATTCATTCGTACGATCTATTCTATTTCATTCGTACAATCCATTCTTACTCAACCATATGATCCATTCTAATTCATCCGCACGAATAGTACGAATGAATTAGAATGGATACCTTCGTGCAAATGAATTAGAATGGATCGTACGAATGAGTAAGAATGCATCGTACGAATGAATGGATCATATGAATGAATTAGAATGGATCGTTTGAGTGAATGCGAATGGATCGTGCGAATGAATTAGAATGGATTGTACGAATGAATTAGAATGGATCATACGAATGAATTAGAATGGATCGTATGAATGAATTAGAATGGATCGTACGAATGAATTAGAATGGATCGTACGAATGAATTAGAATGGATTGAATTAGAATGAATCGTACGAATGAATTAGAGTTGATACATTCGTGTGAATGAATTAAAATGGATAATACGAATGAGTAAGAATGGATCGTAGAATTAGAATGGATCGTATGAATGAATTAGAATGGATCGTACGAATGAATTAGAATGGATACATTCGTGCGAATGAATTAGAATGGATCGTATGAATGAATTAGAATGGATCGTACGAAGGAATTAGAATGGATAGTACGAATGAATTAGAATGGATACCTTCGTGCAAATGAATTAGAATGGATCGTACGAATGAGTAAGAATGGATCGTACGAATGAAATAGAATGGATCGTATGAATGAATTAGAATGGCTCGTATGAATGAATTAGAATGGATACATTTGTGCGAATCCATGCTATTTCATTCGTACGATCCATTCTAATTCATTCGCACGATCCATTCTAATTCATTCATACGATCCATTCTAATTCCTTCGTACGATCCATTCTAATTCATTCGTACGATCCATTCTAATTCATTCGCACGATCCATTCTAATTCATGCATACGATCCATTCTAATTCATTCGTACGATCCATTCTTACTTATTCGTACGATCCATTCTAATTCATTTGCACGAAGGTATCCATTCTAATTCATTCGTACTATCCATTCTAATTCCTTCGTACGATCCATTCTAATTCCTTCGTATGATCCATTCTAATTCATTCGCACGATCCATTCTAATTCATTCATACGATCCATTCTATTTCATTCGTACGATCCATTCTAATTCATACGATCCATTCTATTTCATTCATACGATCCATTTTAATTCATTCGCACGATCCATTCTAATTCATTCATACGATCCATTCTAATTCATTTATACGATCCATTTTAATTCATTCGCACAATCTATTCTAATTCATTCGTACGATCAATTCTAATTCATTAGCATGATCCATTCTAATTCATTCGTACGATCTATTCTATTTCATTCGTACAATCCATTCTTACTCAACCGTATGATCCATTCTAATTCATTCGCACGAATGAATCCATTCTAATTCATTCTAATTCAGTCGTACAATCCTTTCTTACTCAATCGTATGATCCATTCTAATCCATTCGCACAATCTATTCTACTTCATTCGCACGATCCATTCTAATTCATTCGCAGGATCCATTCTAATTCATTCGTACGATCGATTCTAATTCATTCATACAATCCATTCTAATTCATTTGCACGAATGTATCCATTCTAATTCATTCGTACGATCCATTCTAATTCATTCGCACGATCCATTCTAATTCATTCATACGTTCCATTCTATTTCATTCGTACGATCCATTCTTACTCATTCATACGATCCATCCTAATTCATTTGCACGAAGGTATCCATTCTAATTCATTCGTACTATCCATTCTAATTCCTTCGTACGATCCATTCTAATTCCTTCGTACGATCCATTCTAATTCATTCGTACGATCCATTCTAATTCCTTCGTACGATCCATTCTAATTCCTTCGTACGATCCATTCTAATTCATTCGTACGACCCATTCTAATTCATTCGCACGATCCATTCTAATTCATTCATACGATCCATTCTAATTCATTCGTATGATCCATTCTATCTCATTCATACAATCCATTCTATTTTATTCGTACGATCCATTCTAATTCATTCGCATGATCCATTCTAATTCATTCGCATGATCCATTCTAATTCATTCGTACGATCGATTCTAATTCATTCATACGATCCATTCTAATTCATTCGCACGAATGTATCCATTCTAATTCATTCGTACGATCCATTATAATTCATTCATACGATCCATTCTAATTCATTCGTACGATCCATTCTAATTCATTCGCACGATCCATCCTAATTCATTCGTACGATCCATTCTAATTCATTCGTACGATCCATTCCAATTCATTCGTACGATCCATTCTAATTCATTCGCACGATCCATTCTAATTCATTCGCACGATCCATTCTAATTCATTCATACAATCCATTGTAATTCTTTTGCACGAATGTATCCATTCTAATTCATTCGTACGATCCATTCTAATTCATTCGTACGAAGTAATTAGAATGGATCGTACGAAGGAATTAGAATGGATAGTACGAATGAATTAGAATGGATACCTTCGTGCAAATGAATTAGAATGGATCGTACGAATGAGTAAGAATGGATCGTACGAATGAAATAGAATGGATCGTGTTGGGGGTAGTCAAAAACCACGTATCTTGGATAGCTTTGTAAACACACCTGAGATAGAGTTCTCGAGGGAGCCCGTCCAGGAGTTGGAACCCTCGGAAGCCGAGCGTGCCCCCTTTCCAGCTCACAAAGAGCTCGCCCTCTGAGCCCATCAGGAGCTCGACCCCACATGGAGCTGAATGGACACCTTGTATCTGAGTGCAGCTCGCCCCAGCCCGCAAGGAGCTCGCCCCGCATTAAGATAAGCTCGCCCCAAGCTCGCATAGGAGATCGTTCGAAGCTCGCACCCGAGCTCGCCCAAATTCGGAAAATGGCTTAGACAAAGAACGCGAAGGAGCTCGCCCAAGCTCTCTCAGGAGCTCGCCATGCTCGTTCAGGAGCTCGCCTAGGCTCTCTCAGAAGCTCGCCATGCTCGTTCAGGAGCTCGCCTAAGCTCTCTTAGGAGCTCGCCATGCTCGTTCAGGAGCTCGCCTAAGCTCTCTCAGGAGCTCGCCTAAGCTCCCTCCGGAGCTTACCCAAGCTCACCCCGACCCCTGTTTATCGAAGAGGTTGCTCCCGCGAGGTCCGACTCTTGATAGATATGGGCGAAAGGACGAAGCAGTGCTAGGCGAGCTCGCTCTCGCTTCCCCCTAGAGGTCGCCCCCAGTAAAGACAGCATAAAGCTTACCAGGTGTCGAGAACCCACTGAAGCTACGTGGACGATTGCAGTCCACGGAAGCCCATCGGAGTCGGTTTGAGACCTCCCAGACTCGAACATTCTAGAAGATTCCCCTGGCGGCAATAGAACAGCAGCGGCTGTCCCCCACTACTTCGTCAGGCGAGCTAGACGACAAAGAATGTCAGGAGCCCAAGTACCAAGGACTGTCAGACCCACGCGAGCCAGCACGTGGGGGGCCTAGAAGGTGCCGGAAAGAGCTGCCACATGTCGCACCCCGATAGGTCGCCAATGTCTATAAATGCACACCCCCAGGCTCCAAAGTACAGGTTCGAAATCCCTTTCACTACCACTTTGGTATACAACAGCTCTCCGTTGTGCTACCGTAACTGACTTGAGCGTCGGAGGGTCTGCGCTCCTAAGGGAGCCAGCCGTTCTCACGTTTCTCTTTGCTTGGTCTTACAGGTGGCTCGCAAGGACCAGAAAAAACCCCCCAAACAGATCGTATGAATGAATTAGAATGGATCGTGCGAATGAATTAGAATGGATCGTACGAATGAATTAGAATAGATTGTGCGAATGATTTAGAATGGATCGTACGATTGAATTAGAATGGATCGTACGAATGAATTAGAATGGATCGTACGAATGAAATAGACTGGATCGTATGAATGAATTAGAATGGATCGTGCGAATGAATTAGAATGGATCGTACGAATGAATTAGAATAGATTGTGCGAATGAATTAGAATGGATCGTGCGAATGAATTAGAATGGATCGTACGAATGAATTAGAATAGATTGTGCGAATGAATTAGAATCGATCGTACGAATGAATTAGAATGGATCGTACGAATGAATTAGAATAGATCGTATGAATGAATTAGAATGGATCGTGCGAATGAATTAGAATGGATCGTACGAAGGAATTAGAATAGATCATACGAAGAAATTAGAATGGATCGTACGAATGAATTAGAATGGATCGTATGAATGAATTAGAATGGATCGTGCGAATGAATTAAAATGGATCGTACGAAGGAATTAGAATGGATCATGGGAATGAATTAGAATAGATCATACGAATGAATTAGAATGGATCGTACGAATGAATTAGAATGGATACATTCTAATTCATTCGTACGATCCATTCTAATTCATTCATACGATCCATTCTAATTCATTCATATGATCCATTCTAATTCATTCGTACGGTATGATTCATTCTAATTCATTCGTACGATTCGTTCTAATTCAATCCATTCTAATTCATTCGTACGATCCATTCTAATACATTCATACTATCCATTCTAATTCATTCATACGATCCATTCGTATCTATTCTAATTCATTCGTACGATCTATTCGAATTCATTCGTACGATCCATTCTAATTCATTAATACGATTCAATCTAATTCATTCATACGATCCATTCTATTTCATTCGTACGATGCATTCTTACTCATTCGCACGATCCATTCTAATTCATTCGCACGATCCATTCTAATTCATTCGTACGATCCATTCTATTTCATTCATACAATCCATTCTAATTCATTCATACGATCCATTCTAATTCATACGATCCATTCTAATTCATTCATACGATCCATTCTAATCCATTCGCACGAATGTATCCATTTTAATTCATTCGCACAATCTATTCTAATTCATTCGTACGATCAATTCTAATTAATTAGCATGATCCATTCTAATTCATTCGTACGATCTATTCTATTTCATTCGTACAATCCATTCTTACTCAACCATATGATCCATTCTAATTCATTCGCACGAATAGTACGAATGAATTAGAATGGATACCTTCGTGCAAATGAATTAGAATGGATCGTACGAATGAGTAAGAATGGATCGTACGAATGAATGGATCATATGAATGAATTAGAATGGATCGTTTGGGTGAATGCGAATGGATCGTGTGAATGAATTAGAATGGATTGTACGAATGAATTAGAATGGATCATACGAATGAATTAGAAAGGATTGTATGAATGAATTAGAATGGATCGTACGAATGAATTAGAATGGATCGTACGAATGAATTAGAGTTGATACATTCGTGTGAATGAATTAAAATGGATAATACGAATGAGTAAGAATGGATCGTAGAATTAGAATGGATCGTATGAATGAATTAGAATGGATCGTACGAATGAATTAGAATGGATACATTCGTGCGAATGAATTAGAATGGATCGTATGAATGAATTAGAATGGATCGTACGAAGGAATTAGAATGGATAGTACGAATGAATTAGAATGGATACCTTCGTGCAAATGAATTAGAATGGATCGTACGAATGAGTAAGAATGGATCGTACGAATGAAATAGAATGGATCGTATGAATGAATTAGAATGGATCGTATGAATGAATTAGAATGGATACATTCGTGCGAATCCATTCTATTTCATTCGTACGATCCATTCTAATTCATTCGCACAATCCATTCTAATTCATTCATACGATCCATTCTAATTCCTTCGTACGATCCAGTCTAATTCATTCGTACGATCCATTCTAATTCATTCGCACGATCCATTCTAATTCATGCATACGATCCATTCTATTTCATTCGTACGATCCATTCTTACTTATTCATATGATCCATTCTAATTCATTTGCATGAAGGTATCCATTCTAATTCATTCGTACTATCCATTCTAATTCCTTCGTACGATCCATTCTAATTCCTTCGTACGATCCATTCTAATTCATTCGCACGATCCATTCTAATTCATTCATACGATCCATTCTATTTCATTCGTACGATCCATTCTAATTCATACGATCCATTCTATTTCATTCATACGATCCATTTTAATTCATTCGCACGATCCATTCTAATTCATTCATACGATCCATTCTAATTCATTTATACGATCCATTTTAATTCATTCGCACAATCTATTCTAATTCATTCGTACGATCAATTCTAATTCATTAGCATGATCCATTCTAATTCATTCGTACGATCTATTCTATTTCATTCGTACAATCCATTCTTACTCAACTGTATGATCCATTCTAATTCATTCGCACGAATGAATCCATTCTAATTCATTCTAATTCAGTCGTACAATCCTTTCTTACTCAATCGTATGATCCATTCTAATCCATTCGCACAATCTATTCTAATTCATTCGCACGATCCATTCTAATTCATTCGCAGGATCCATTCTAATTCATTCGTACGATCAATTCTAATTCATTCATACGATCCATTCTAATTCATTCGCACGAATGTATCCATTCTAATTCATTCGTACGATCCATTCTAATTCATTCGCACGATCCATTCTAATTCATTCATACGATCCATTCTATTTCATTCGTACGATCCATTCTTTGTCATTCGTACGATCCATCCTAATTCATTTGCACGAAGGTATCCATTCTAATTCATTCATACTATCCATTCTAATTCCTTCGTACGATCCATTCTAATTCCTTCGTACGATCCATTCTAATTCATTCGTACGATCCATTCTAATTCCTTCGTACGATCCATTCTAATTCATTCGTACGATCCATTCTAATTCATTCGCACGATCCATTCTAATTCATTCATACGATCCATTCTAATTCATTCGTACGATCCATTCTATCTCATTCGTACAATCCATTCTATTTCATTCGTACGATCCATTCTAATTCATTCACACGATCCATTCTAATTCATTCGCATGATCCATTCTAATTCATTCGTACGATCGATTCTAATTCATTCATACGATCCATTCTAATTCATTCGCATGAATGTATCCATTCTAATTCATTCGTACGATCCATTCTAATTCATTTATACGATCCATTCTAATTCATTTGTACGATCCATTCTAATTCATTCGCACGATCCATTCCAATTAATTCGTACGATCCATTCTAATTCATTCGTACGATCCATTCTAATTCATTCGTACGATCCATTCTAATTCATTCGTACGATCCATTCTAATTCATTCGTACGATCCATTCTAATTCATTCGTACGATCCATTCTAATTCATTCGAACGATCCATTCTAATTCATTCGTACGATCCATTCTAATTCATTCGCACGATCTATTCTATTTCATTTGTACAATCCATTCTTCCTCAATCGTATGATCCATTCTAATCCATTCGCACAATCTACTCTAATTCATTCGTACGATCCATCCTATTTCATTTGCACGAAGGTATCCATTCTAATTCATACAATCCATTCTAATTCATTCATACGATCCAATCTAATTCATTCATACGATCCATTCTAATTCATTCGCACCAATGTATCCATTCTAATTCATTGGTACGATCCATTCTAATTCATTCGTACAATCCATTCTATTTCATTCGCACGATCCATTCGCATTCACTCAAACGATCCATTCTAATTCATTCATATGATCAATTCTAATTCATTCGCACGAATGTATCCATTCTATTTCATTCGTACGATCCATTCTAATTCATTTGCACGATCCATTCTAATTCATTCATACGATCCATTCTAATTAGAATGGATCGTACGAATGAATTAGAATAGATTGTGTGAATGAATTAGAATGGATCGTGCGAATGAGTTAGAATGGATCATACGAAGGAATTAGAATGGATCGTACGAATGAATTAGAATGGATCGTATGAATGAATTAGAATGGATCGTGCGAATGAATTAGAATGGATCGTACGAAGGAATTAGAATAGATCATACGAAGAAATTAGAATGGATCGTACGAATGAATTAGAATGGATCGTATGAATGAATTAGAATGGATCGTGCGAATGAATTAAAATGGATCGTACGAAGGAATTAGAATGGATCATGCAAATGAATTAGAATAGATCATACGAATGAATTAGAATGGATCGTACGAATGAATTAGAATGGATACATTCGTGCATAAGAATTATAATGGATTGTATGACTGAATTAGAATGGATCGTACGAATGAATTAGAATGGATTGAATTAGAATGAATCGTACGAATGAATTAGAGTTGATACATTCGTGTGAATGAATTAAAATGGATAATACGAATGAGTAAGAATGGATTGTATGAATGAATTAGAATGGATCGTGAGAATGAATTAGAATGGATACATTCGTGCGAATGAATTAGAATGGATCGTATGAATGAATTAGAATGGATCGTGCGAATGAATTAGAATGAATTAGAATAGATTGTGCGAATGAATTAGAATGGATCGTACGAATGAATTAGAATAGATCGTATGAATTAGAATGGATCATACGAATGAATTAGAATGGATCGTATGAATGAATTAGAATAGATTGTACGAATGAAATAGAATAGATCGTACGAATGAAATAGAATGGATTCGTATGAATGAATTAGAATGGATCGTGCGAATGAATTAGAATGGATCGTACTTATGAATTAGAATGGGTCATACGAATAAAATAGAATGGATCGTACGAATGAATTAGAATGGATCGTGCGAATGAATTAGAATGGATCGTACGAATGGATCATACGAAGGAATTAGAATGGATCGTACGAATGAATTAATATGGATACACGATCCATTCTTATCGTACGATCCATTCTAATTCATTCGTACGATCCATTCTAATTCATTCGTACGATCCATTCTAATTCATTCGTACGATCCATTCTAATTCCTTTGTATGATCCATTCTAATTCACTCGTACGATTCATTCTAATTCAATCCATTCTAATTCATTCGTATCCATTCTAATTCATTCGTACTATCCATTCTAATTCCTTTCGTACGATCCATTCTAATTCCTTCGTACGAATGTATCATTCTAATTCATTCGCACAATCTATTCTAATTCATTCGTAGGATCCATTCTAATTCATTTATACGATCCATTCTAATTCATTCGTACGATCCATACTAATTCATTCGCACAATCTATTCTAATTAGAGTAAGAATAGGATTGTATGAATGAATTAGAATGGATCGTACGAATGAATTAGAATGGATCGTATGAATGAATTAGATTGGATCGTATTAATTAATTAGAATGGATCGTATGAATGAATTAGAATAGATCGTGCGAATGAATTAGAATGGATCGTACGAATGAATTAGAAAGGATACATTCGTACAAATGAATTAGAATGGATAGTACGAATGAATTAGAATGGATACCTTCGTGCAAATGAAATAGAATGGATCGTATGAATGAATTAGAATGGATCGTTTGAGTAAATGCGAATGGATCGTGCGAATGAATTAGAATGGATTGTACGAATGAAATAGAATGGATCGTATGAATGAATTAGAATGGATTGAATTAGAAAGAATCGTACGAATGAATTAGAATGAATCATACCGTACGAATGAATTAGAATGGATCATACGAAGGAATTAGAATGGATCGTACGAATGAATTAGAATGGATCGTACGAATGAATTAGAATGGATCGTACGAAGGAATTAGAATAGATAGTACGAATGAATTAGAATGGATACCTTCGTGCAAATGAATTAGAACGGATCGTACGAATGAGTAAGAATGGATCGTACGAATGAAATAGAATGGATCGTATGAATGAATTAGAATGGATCGTGCGAATGAATTAGAATGGATCGTACGAATGAATTAGAATAGATTGTGCGAATGAATCAGAATGGATCGTACGAATGAATTAGAATGGATCGTACGAATGAATTAGAATGGATCGTATGAATGAATTAGAATGGATCGTGCGAATGAATTAGAATGGATCGTACGAATGAAATAGAATGGATTCGCACGAATGTATCCATTCTAATTCATTCGTACGATCCATTCTAATTCATTCGTATAATCCATTCTAATTCATTCGCACGATCCATTCGCATTCACTCAAACGATCCATTCTAATTCATTCGTACGATCCATTCTAATTCATTCGCACAAATGTATCCATTCTAATTCATTCGTACGATCCTTTCTAATTCATTCGTACGATCCATTCTTACTCATTCGTACGATCCATTCTAATTCATTCGTTCGATCCATTCTAATTCATTCGTACGATCCATTCTAATTCATTCGCACGATCCATTCTAATTCATGCATACGATCCAATCTAATTCATTCATACGATCCATTCTAATTCATTCGCATGAAGGTATCCATTCTACTTCATTCGTACTATCCATTCTAATTCCTTCGTACAATCCATTCTAATTCCTTCGTACGATCCATTCTAATTCATTCGTACCATCTATTCTAATTCATTCGTACGATCCATTCTAATTCATTCGTACGATCCATTCTAATTCATTCGTACGATCCATTCTAATTCATTTGCACGAAGGTATCCATTCTACTTCGCACGAATGAATTAGAATGGATCATATGAATGAATTAGAATGGATTGTATGAATGAATTAGAATGGATCGTACGAATGAATTAGAATGGATCGTATGAATGAATTAGAATGGATCGTGCGAATGAATTAGAATGGATCGTGCAAATGAATTAGAATGGATCGTATGAATGAATTAGATTGGATCGTATTAATGAATTAGAATGGATCGTACGAATGAATTAGAATAGATCGTACGAATGAATTAGAATGGATACGAATGGATCGTACGAATGAGTAAGAATGGATCGTACGAATGAAATAGAATGGATTGTACGAATGAATTAGAATGGATGCATTCGTGCGAATGAATTAGGATGGATCGTATGAATGAATTAGAATGGATCGTACGAATGAATTAGAATGGATACATTCGTGCGAATGAATTAGAATGGATCGTATGAATGAATTAGAATCGATCGTACGAATGAATTAGAATGGATCATGTGAATGAATTAGAATGGATCGTACGAATGAATTAGAAAGGATCATATGAATGAATTAGAATGGATCGTATGAATGAAATAGAATGGATCGTACGAATGAATTAGAATGGATCGTGCGAATGAATTAGAATGGATCGTACGAATGAATTAGAATGGATCGTACGAAGGAATTAGAATGGATAGTACGAATGAATTGGAATGGATACCTTCGTGCAAATGAAATAGAATGGATCGTACGAATGAATTAGAGTAGATTGTGCGAATGGATTAGAATGGATCATACGATTGAGTAAGAATGGACTGTACGAATGAAATAGAAAAGATCGTACGAATGAATTAGAATGATTCGTATGAATGAATTAGAATGGATCGTTCGAATGAATTAGAATAGATTGTGCGAATGAATTAGAATGGATCGTATGAATGAATTAGAATGGATCGTGCGAATGAATTAGAATATGGATCGTACAAAGGAATTAGAATGGATCGTACGAATGAATTCGAATGTATCCTTTCTAATTCATTCGTACGATCCATTCTAATTCCTTCGTACGATCCATTCTAATTCATTCGTACGATCCATTCTAATTCATTCGCATGATCCATTCTAATTCATTCGTACGATCCAATCGAATTCATTCGTACGATCCATTCTAATTCATTCGCACAATCTATTCTAATTCATTCGCACGATCCATTCTAATTCATTCGCACGATCCATTCTAATTCATTCATACGATCCATTCTATTTCATTCGTACGATCCATTCTTACTCATTCGTACGATCCATTCTAATTCATTTGCACGAAGGTATCCATTCTAATTCATTCGTACTATCCATTCTAATTCATTCGTACGATCCATTCTAATTCATTCGCACGATCCATTCTAATTCATTCATACGATCCATTTTATTTTATTCGTACGATCCATTCTTACTCATTCGTACGATCCATTCTAATTCATTTGCACGAAGGTATCCATTCTAATTCCTTCGTACGATCCATTCTAATTCCTTCGTACGATCCATTCTAATTCCTTCGCACGATCCATTCTAATTTATTCACACAATCTATTCTAATTCATTTGTACGATCCATTCTAATTCATTCGCACGATCGTTTCTAATTCATTCATACGATCCATTCTAATTCATTCGTAAGATCTAGTCTAATTCATTCGCACAATCTATTGTAATTCACTCAAACGATCCATTCTATTTCATTCGTACGATCCATTCTAATTTATTCGCATGATCCATTCTAATTCCTTCGTATGATCCATTCTAATTCATTCGTACGGTATGAATCATTCTAATTCATTCGTACGATATATTCTAATGCAATCCATTCTAATTCATTCGTACGATCCATTCTAATTCATTCGTACGATCCATTCTAATTCCTTCGTATGATCCATTCTAATTCATTCGTACGGTATGATTCATTCTAATTCATTCGTAGAATGGATCGTTCGAATGAATTAGAATAGACTGTGCGAATGAATTAGAATGGATCGTACGAATGAATTAGAACAGATCGTATGAGTGTGAATGAATTAGAATGGATTGTGCAAATGAATTAGAGTGGATACATTCGTACGAATGAATTAGAATAGATTGTGCGAATGAATTAGAATGGATCGTACGAATGAAATAGAATGGATCGTTTGAATGAATTAGAATGGATCGTACTTATGAATTAGAATGGGTCATACGAATGAAATAGAATGGATCGTACGAATGAATTAGAATGGATCGTGCGAATGAATTAGAATGGATCGTACGAATGACTTAGAATGGTTCGTTCGAATGAATTAGAATAGATTGTGCGAATGAATTAGATTGGATCGTACGAATGAATTAGAACGGATACATTCGTGCGAATGAATTAGAATGGATCGTATGAGTGTGAATGAATTAGAATGGATTGTGCGAATAAATTAGAATGGATCGTACGAATGAATTAGAATGGATCGTACGAATGAATTAGAATGGATACATTCGTGCAAAAGAAGTAGAATGGATTGTATGAATGAATTAGAATGGATCGTGCGAATGAATTAGAATGGATCGTACGAATGAGTAAGAATGGATCGTACGAATGAATTAGAATGGATCGTACGAATGAATTAGAATGGATACATTCGTGCGAATGAATTAGAATGGATCATATGAATGAATTAGAATGGATCGTTTGAGTGAATGCGAATGGATCGTGCGAATGAATTAGAATGGATCGTACGAATGACTTAGAATGGATCGTTCGAATGAATTAGAATAGATTTTGCGAATGAATTAGAATGGATCGTACGAATGAATTAGAACGGATACATTCGTGCGAATGAATTAGAATGGATCGTATGAGTGTGAATGAATTTGAATGGATTGTGCGAATGAATTAGAATGGATCGTACGAATGAATTTGAATGGATCGTACGAATGAATTAGAATGGATACATTCGTGCAAAAGAAGTAGAATGGATTGTATGAATGAATTAGAATGGATCGTGCGAATGAATTAGAATGGATCGTACAAATGAGTAAGAATGGATCGTACGAATGAATTAGAATGGATCGTACGAATGAATTAGAATGGATACATTCGTGCGAATGAATTAGAATGGATCATATGAATGAATTAGAATGGATCGTTTGAGTGAATGCGAATGGATCGTGCGAATGAATTAGAATGGATCGTACGAATGACTTATAATGGATCGTTCGAATGAATTAGAATAGATTGTGCGAATGAATTAGAATGGATCGTACGAATGAATTAGAACGGATACATTCGTGCAAATGAATTAGAATGGATCGTATGAGTGTGAATGAATTAGAATGGATTGTGCGAATGAATTAGATTGGATCGTACGAATGAATTAGAATGGATCGTACGAATGAATTAGAATGGATACATTCGTGCAAAAGAAGTAGAATGGATTGTATGAATGAATTAGAATGGATCGTGAGAATGAATTAGAATGGATCTTGCGAATGAATTAGAATGGATACATTCATGCGAATGAATTAGAATGGATCATACGAATGAATTAGAATGGATTCATTCGTACGAATGAATTAGAATGGATCGTACGAATAAATTAGATTGGATCGTACGAATGAATTAGAATGGATCGTATGAATGAATTAGAATGGATCGGGCGAATGAATTAGAATGGATCGTATTAATGAATTTGAATGGATCGTACGAATGAATTAGAATGGAACGTACGAATGAATTAGAATGGATCGTAGAATGGATCGTATGAATGAATTAGATTGGATCGTACGAATGAGTAAGAATGGATCATAGGAATGAATTAGAATGGATCGTACGAATGAATTAGAATGGATACATTTCGTACGATCCATTCTAATTCATTCATACGATCTATTCTAATTCATTCATGCAATCCAGTCTAATTCATTCGTACGAAGGAATTAGAAAGGATCGTATGAATGAATTAGAATGGATCGTACGAATGAAATAGAATGGATCCATTCTTACTCATTCGTACGATTCATTCTAATTCAATCTATTCTAATTCATTCGTATGATCCATTCTAATTCATTCGTACGATCGATTCTAATTCATTCATACGATCCATTCTAATTTATTCGCACGATCCATTCTAATTCATTCGTACGATCTATTCTATTTCATTCGTACAATCCATTCTTACTCAATCGTATGATCCATTCTAATCCATTCGCACAATCTATTCTAATTCATTCATACGATCCATTCTAATTTATTCGCACGATCCATTCTAATTCCTTCGTATGATCCATTCTAATTCATTCGTACGGTATGATTCATTCTAATTCATTCGTACGATTCATTCTAATTCAATCCATTCTAATTCATTCGTACGATCCATTCTAATTCATTCGTACGATCCATTCTAATTCATTCGTACGATTCATTCTAATTCAATCCATTCTAATTCATTCGTACGATCCATTCTTACTCTTTTGTACGATCCATTCTAATTCATTTGCACGAATGAATCCATTCTAATTCATTCGTACGATCCATTCTAATTCATTCGTACGATCCATTCTAATTCATTCGTACGATCCATTCTAATTTATTCGCACGATCCATTCTAATTCATTCATACGATCCATTCTAATTCATTCATATGATCCATTCTAATTCATTCGCACGATCCATTCTTACTCATTTGTACGATCCATTCTAATGGATCGTACGAATGAATTAGAATAGATTGTGCGAATGAATTAGAATGGATCGTACGAATGAATTAGAATGGATCGTATGAATGAATAAGAATGGATCATATGAATGAATTAGAATGGATCGTTTGAGTGAATGCGAAAGGATCGTGCGAATGAATTAGAATGGATTATACGAATGAATTAGAATGGATCGTACGAATGAATTAGAATGGATACATTCGTGCGAATCCATTCTAATTCATTCGTTCGATCCATTCTAATTCATTCGTACGATCCATTCTAATTCATTCGTTTGATACATTCGTGCAAAAGAATTAGAATGGATCGTACGAATGAAATAGAATGGATCGTATGAATGAATTAGAATGGATTGTGCGAATGAATTAGAATGGATCGTACGAATGAGTTAGAATAGATTGTGCGAATGAATTAGAATGGATCGTACGAATGAATTAGAATGGATCGTACGAATGAGTAAGAATGGATTGTACGAATGAATTAGAATGGATCGTACGAATGAATTAGAATGGATTGAATTAGAATGGATCATACGAATGAATTAGAATAGATTGTACGAATGAATTAGAATGGATCGTACGAATGAATTAGAATGGATTGAATTAGAATGAATCGTACGAATGAATTAGAATGGATCGTACGAATGAATTAGAATGGATTGAATTAGAATGGATCGTACGATAAGAATGGATCGTGCGAAGGAATTAGAATGGATCGTACGAAGGAATTAGAATGGATCGTACGAATAAATTAGAATGGATCGTACAAATGATTTAGAATGGATTGAATTAGAATGGATCGTACGATAAGAATGGATCGTATAAATGAATTAGAATGGATCGTGCGAATGAATTAGAATGGATCGTACGAATGAAATAGAATGGATTCGCACGAATGTATCCATTCTAATTCATTCGTACGATCCATTCTAATTCATTTGTACGATCCATTCTTACTCATTCGTACGATCCATTCTAATTCATTTGCACGAAGGTATCCATTCTAATTCATTCGTACTATCCATTCTAATTCCTTCGTACGATCCATTCTAATTCCTTCGTACGATCCATTCTTATCGTACGATCCATTCTAATTCATTCGTACGATCCATTCTAATTCATTCGTACGATCCATTCTAATTCATTCGCACGATCCATTCTAATTCATTCGCATGATCCATTCTAATTCGTTCGCACGATCCATTCTAATTCATTCATACGATCCATTCTATTTCATTCATACGATCCATTCTTACTCAATCGTACGATCCATACTAATTCATTTGCACGAAGGTATCCATTCTAATTCATTCGTACTATCCATTCTAATTCCTTCGTACGATCCATTCTAATTCCTTCGTACGATCCATTCTAATTCATTCGTACGATCCATTCTAATTCATTCGTATGATCCATTCTAATTCCTTCGTATGATCCATTCAAATTCATTCGCACGAATCTATCCATTCTAATTCATTCGTACGATCCATTCTAATTCATTCGCACGATCCATTCTAATTCATTAATACGATCCAATCTAATTCATTCATACGATCCATTCTAATTCATTCGCACGAATGTATCCATTCCAATTCATTCGTACGATCCATTCTAATTCATTCGTACGATCCATTCTAATTAGAATGGACACGAAGGAATTAGAATGGATCGTACGAATGAATTAGAATGGATTGAATTAGAATGAATCGTACGAATGAATTAGAATGGATCGTACGAATGAATTAGAATGGATCGTATGAATGAACTAGAATGGATCGTGCGAATGAATTAGAATGGATCGTACGAATGAATTAGAATGGATCGTATGAATGAATTAGAATGGATCGTAGTTATGAATTAGAATGGATCGTACGAATGAAATAGAATGGATTCGCACGAATGTATCCATTCCAATTCATTCGTACGATCCATTCTAATTCATTCGCACAATCTATTCTAATTCATTCGTACGATCAATTCTAATTCATTAGCATGATCCATTATAATTCATTCGTACGATCTATTCTATTTCATTCGTACAATCCATTCTTACTCAATCGTATGATCCATTCTAATCCATTCGCACAATCTATTCTAATTCATTCGTACGATCCATTCTATTTCATTTGTATGATCCATTCTAATTCGTGCGATCCATTCTAATTCATTCATACGATCCATTCTAATTTATTCGCACGATCCATTCTAATTCATTCATACGATCCATTCTAATTCATTCGTACGATCCATTCTAATTCATTCGCACGATCCATTCTAATTCATTCATACGAATGAATTAGAATGGATCGTGCGAATGAATTAGAATGGATCGTACGAATGAAATAGAATGGATTCGCACGAATGTATCCATTCTAATTCATTCGTACGATCCATTCTAACTCATTCGCACGATCCATTCTATTTCATTCGCACGATCCTACGAATGAATTAGAATAGATTGTGCGAATGAATTAGAATGGATCTGGATCGTGTATCCATTCTAATTCATTCATACGACCCATTCTAATTCATTCGTACGATCCATTCTAATTCATTCATACGATCCATTCTATTTCATTCGTACGATCCATTCTTACTCATTCGTACGATCAATTCTAATTCATTAGCATGATCCATTCTAATTCATTCGTACGATCTATTCTATTTCATTCGTACAATCCATTCTTACTCAATCGTACGATCCATTCTAATTCATACGATCCATTCTAATTCATTCGCACGAATGTATCCATTCCAATTCATTCGTACGATCCATTCTAATTCATTCGCACAATCTATTCTAATTCATTCGTACGATCAATTCTAATTCATTAGCATGATCCATTCTAATTCATTCGTACGATCTATTATATTTCATTCGTACAATCCATTCTTACTCAATCGTATGATCCATTCTAATCCATTCGCACAATCTATTCTAATTCATTTGTACGATCCATTCTATTTCATTCGTACGATCCATTCTAATTCATACGATCCATTCTATTTCATTCATACGATCCATTTTACTTCATTCGCACGATCCATTCTAATTCATTCGTACTATCCATTCTAATTCATTCGTACTATCCATTCTAATTACTTCGTACGATCCATTCTAATTCCTTCGTACGATCCATTCTAATTTATTCGTACGATCCATTCTAATTCATTCGTACGATCCATTCTAATTCATTCGTACGATTCATTCTAATTCAATCCATTCTAATTCATTCGTACGATCCATTCTTACTCATTCGTACGATCCATTCTAATTCATTCGCACGAATGAATCCATTCTAATTCATTCGTATGATCCATTCTAATTCATTCGCATGAATGTATCCATTCTAATTCATTCGTACGATCCATTCTATGTCATTCGTACAATCCATTCTATTTCATTCGTACGATCCATTCTAATTCATTCGCACGATCCATTCTAATTCATTCGCATGATCCATTCTAATTCATTCGTACGATCGATTCTAATTCATTCATACGATCCATTCTAATTTATTCGCACGATCCATTCTAATTCATTCATACGATCCATTCTATTTCATTCGTACGATCCATTCTTACTCATTCGTACGATCCATTCTAATTCATTTGCACTAAGGTATCCATTCTAATTCATTCGTACTATCCATTCTAATTCCTTCGTACGATCCATTCTAATTCCTTCGTACGATCCATTCTAATTCATTCGTACGATCCATTCTAATTCATTCGTACGATCCATTCTAATTCCTTCGTATGATCCATTCAAATTCATTCGCACGAATCTATCCATTCTAATTCATTCGTACGATCCATTCTAATTCATTCGCACGATCCATTCTAATTCATTAATACGATCCAATCTAATTCATTCATACGATCCATTCTAATTCATTCGCAAGAATGTATCCATTCCAATTCATTCGTACGATCCATTCTAATTCATTCGTACGATCCATTCTAATTAGAATGGACACGAAGGAATTAGAATGGATCGTACGAATGAATTAGAATGGATTGAATTAGAATGAATCATACGAATGAATTAGAATGGATCTTAGGAATGAATTAGAATGGATCGTATGAATGAATTAGAATGGATCGTGAGAATGAATTAGAATGGATCGTACGAATGAATTAGAATTTTATGAATGAATTAGAATGGATCGTAGTAATGAATTAGAATGGATCGTACGAATGAAATAGAATGGATTCGCACGAATGTATCCATTCCAATTCATTCGTACGATCCATTCTAATTCATTCGCACAATCTATTCTAATTCATTCGTACGATCAATTCTAATTCATTAGCATGATCCATTCTAATTCATTCGTACGATCTATTCTATTTCATTCGTACAATCCATTCTTACTCAATCGTCTGATCCATTCTAATCCATTCGCACAATCCATTCTAATTCATTCGTACGATCCATTCTATTTCATTCATACGATACATTCGTGCGAATGAATTAGAATGGATCGTATGAGTGAATTAGAATCGATCGGACGAATGAATTAGAATGGATCATGTGAATGAATTAGAATGGATCGTGCGAATGAATTAGAATGGATCGTACGAATGAAATAGAATGGATTGTACGAATGAGATAGAATGGATCGTACGAATGACTTAGAATGGATAATTCATGCGAATGAATTAGAATGGATCATACGAATGAATTAGAATGGATTCATTCGTGCGAATGAATTAGAATGGATCGTACGAATGAGTAAGAATGGATCGTACGAATGAATTAGAATGGATTGAATTAGAATGAATCGTACGAATGAATTAGAATGGATCGTACGAATGAATTAGAATGGATCGTACGAATGAATTAGAATGGATTGAATTAGAATGAATCGTACGAATGAATTAGAATGAATCATACCGTACGAATGAATTAGAATGGATCATACGAAGGAATTAGAATGGATCGTATGAATGAATTAGAATAGATCGTACGAATGAATTAGAATAGATCGTACGAATGAATTAGAATGGATACATTCGTGCGAATGAATTAGAATGGATCGTATGAATGAATTAGATTGGATCGTATGCATGAATTAGAATGGATCGTGCGAATGAATTAGAATGGATCATACGAATGAATTAGAATGGATCGAATGAATGAATTAGAATGGATACATTCGTGCAAAAGAATTAGAATGGATTGTATGAATGAATTAGAATGGATCGTGCGAATGAATTAGAATGGATCGTACAAATGAATTAGAATGGATACATTCGTGCGAAAGAATTAGAATAGATCGTATGAATGAATTAGAATGGATCGTATGAATGAAATAGAATGGATCGTACGAATGAATTAGAATGGATCGTACGAATGAATTAGAATGGATCGTACGAAGGAATTAGAATGGATCGTACGAATGAATTAGAATAGATCGTACGAATGAATTAGAATGGATACGAATGGATCGTACGAATGAGTAAGAATGGATCGTACAAATGAAATAGAATGGATCGTACGAATGAATTAGAATAGATTGAATTAGAATGAATCGTACGAATGAATTAGAATGGGTCGTACGAATGAATTAGAATGGATTGAATTAGAATGGATCGTACGATACGAATGGATCGTATGAATGAAAAAGAATAGATCGTACGGATAAATGAATTTGGATCGTACGAATGAATTAGAAAGGATATATTCGTGCGAATGAATTAGAATAGATCGTATGAATGAATTAGATTGGATCGTATTAATGAATTAGAATAGATCGTATGAATGAAATAGAATGGATACATTCATGAGAATGAATTAGAATGGATCATATGAATGAATTAGAATGGATCGTTTGAGTGAATGCGAATGGATCGTGCGAATGAATTAGAATGAATTGTACGAATGAATTAGAATAGATCGTATTAATGAATTAGAATGGATCGTGCGAATGAATTAGTATGGATCGTACGAATGAATTAGAATGGATCGTACGAATGAATTAGAATGGATCGTGCGAATGAATTAGAATGGATCGTACGAATGAATTAGAATGGATCGTATGAATGAATTAGATTGGATCGTATTAATGAATTAGAATGGATCGTATGAATGAATTAGAATAGATCGTGCGAATGAATTAGAATGGATCGTACGAATGAATTAGCATGGATCGTACGAAGGAATTAGAATGGATAGTACGAATGAATTAGAATGGATACCTTCGTGCAAATGAAATAGAATGGATCGTATGAATGAATTAGAATGGATCGTTTGAGTGAATGCGAATGGATCGTGCGAATGAATTAGAATGGATTGTACGAATGAAATAGAATGGATCGTATGAATGAATAAGAATGGATTGAATTAGAATGAATCGTACGAATGAATTAGAATGAATCATACCGTACGAATCAATTAGAATGGATCATACGAAGGAATTAGAATGGATCGTACGAATGAATTAGAATGGATCGTACGAATAAATTAGAATGGATCGTACGAAGGAATTAGAATGGATCGTACGAAGGAATTAGAATGGATAGTACGAATGAATTAGAATGGATACCTTCGTGCAAATGAATTACAATGGATCGTACGAATAAGTAAGTATGGATCATACGAATGAAATAGAATGGATCGTATGAATGAATTAGAATGGATCGTGCGAATGAATTAGTATGGATCGTACGAATGAATTAGAATAGATTGTGCGAATGAATTAGAATGGATCGTACGAATGAATTAGAATGGATCATACGAATGAATTAGAATGGATCGTGCGAATGAATTAGAATGGATCGTACAAATGAAATAGAATGGATTCGCACGAATGTATCCATTCTAATTCATTCGTACGATCCATTCTAATTCATTCGTACAATCCATTCTAATTCATTCGCAAGATCCATTCGCATTCACTCAAACGATCCATTCTAATTCATTCATATGATCCATTCTAATTCATTCGCACAAATGTATCCATTCTAATTCATTCGTACGATCCATTCTAATTCATTCGTACGATCCATTCTTACTCATTCGTACGATCCATTCTAATTCATTCGTTCGATCCATTCTAATTCAGTCATACGATCCATTCTAATTCATTCGCACGATCCATTCTAATTCATGCATACGATCCAATCTAATTCATTCATACGATCCATTCTAATTCATTCGCACGAATGTATCCATTCTAATTCATTCGTACATGTATGAATGAATTAGAATGGATCATACGAATGAATTAGAATGGATTCATTCGTGCGAATGAATTAGAATGGATCGTACGAATGAGTAAGAATGGATCGTACGAATGAATTAGAATGGATTGAATTAGAATGAATCGTACGAATGAATTAGAATGGATCGTACGAATGAATTAGAATGGATCGTACGAATGAATTAGAATGGATTGAATTAGAATGAATCGTACGAATGAATTAGAATGAATCATACCGTACGAATGAATTAGAATGGATCATATGAAGGAATTAGAATGGATCGTGCGAATAAATTAGAATGGATCGTATGAATGAATTAGAATAGATTGTGCGAATGAATTAGAATGGATCGTACGAATGAATTAGAATAGATACATTCGTGCGAATGAATTAGAATGGATCGTATGAATGAATTAGAATCGATCGTACGAATGAATTAGAATGGATCATGCGAATGAATTAGAATGGATCGTGCGAATGAATTAGAATGGATCGTACGAATGAATTAGAATGGATCGTACGAATGAATTAGAATGGATACATTCGTGCGAATGAATTAGAATGGATCGTGCGAATGAATTAGAATGGATCGTACGAATGAATTAGAATGGATCGTTTGAATGAATTAGATTGGATCGTATTAATGAATTAGAATGGATCGTATGAATGAATTAGAATAGATCGTGCGAATGAATTAGAATGGATCGTACGAATGAATTAGAATAGATTGTGCGAATGAATTAGAATGGATCGTACGAATGAATTAGAATGGATCGTACGAATGAATTAGAATGGATCGTATGAATGAATTAGAATGGATCGTGCGAATGAATTAGAATGGATCGTACGAATGAAATAGAATGGATTCGCACAAATGTATCCATTCTAATTCATTCGTACGATCCATTCTAATTCATTCGTACAATTCATTCTAATTCATTCGCACGATCCATTCGCATTCACTCAAACGATCCATTCTAATTCATTCATATGATCCATTCTAATTCATTCTCATGAATGTATCCATTCTATTCCATTCATACGATCCATTCTAATTTATTCGTATGATCCATTCTTACTCATTCATACGATCCATTCTTATTCATTCGCACGATCCATTCTACTTCATTCGTACTATCCATTCTAATTCCTTCGTACGATCCATTCTAATTCCTTCGTACGATCCATTCTAATTCATTCGTACGATCCATTCTAATTCATTCGTACGATCCATTCTAATTCATTCGTACGATTCATTCTAATTCATTCGCACGATCCATTCTAATTCATTCATACGATCCATTCTTATTCATTCGTATATATCCATTATAATTCATTCATACGATCCATTCTAATTCTACGATCCATTCTTACTCATTCGTATTATCCATTTTAATTCATTCACACGAATGTATCAACTCTAATTCATTCGTATGATCCATTCTAATTCATTCGCACGAATGTATCCATTCTAATTCATTCGTACGATCCATTCTAATTCATTCGTACGATCCATTCTAATTCATTCATACGATCCAGTCTAATTCCTTCGTATGATCCATTCTAATTCATTCGCACGAATGTATCTATTCTAATTCATTCATATGATCCATTCTAATTCATTCGCACGATCCATTCTAATTCATTCATACGATCCATTCTATTTCATTCGTACGATCCATTCTATTTCATTCGTACGATCGTACGAATGAATTATAATGGATTGAATTAGAATGAATCGTACGAATGAATTAGAATGAATCATACCGTACGAATGAATTAGAATGGATCATACGAATAAAATAGAATGGATCGTATCAATGAATTAGAATGGATCATGCGAATGAATTAGAATGGATCGTATGAATGAATTAGAATGGATCGTACGAATGAATTAGCATAGATTGAATTAGAATGGATTGAATTAGAATGAATCGTACGAATGAATTAGAATGGATCATACGAAGGAATTAGAATGGATCGTACGAATGAATTAGAATGGATCGTGCGAACGAAATAGAATGGAATGTATGAATGAATTAGAATGGATCGTGCGAATGAATTAGAATGGATCGTAGGAATGAATTAGAATGGATCGTATGAATGAATTAGAATGGATCGTGCGAATAAATTAGAATGGATCGTATGAATGAATTAGAATGGATCGTGCGAATGAATTAGAATGGATCGTACGAATGAATTAGAATGGATCATATGAATGAATTAGAATGGATCGTGCGAATGAATTAGAATGGATCGTACGAATGAATTAGAATAGATTGTGCGAATGAATTAGAATGGATCGTACGAATGAATTAGAATGGATCGTACGAATGAATAAGAATGGATCATATGAATGAATTAGAATGGATCGTGCGAATGAATTAGAATGGATCGTACGAATGAAATAGAATGGATTCGCACGAATGTATCCATTCTAATTCATTCGTACGATCCATTCTAATTCATTCGTACAATCCATTCTAATTCATTCGCACGATCCATTCGCATTCACTCAAACGATCCATTCTAATTCATTCATATGATCCATTCTAATTCATTCGCACGAATGTTTCAATTCTAATTCATTCGTACGATCCATTCTAAATCATTCGTACGATCCATTCTTACTCATTCGTACGATCCATTCTAATTCATTCGTTCGATCCATTCTAATTCATTCGTACGATCCATTCTAATTCATTCGCACGATCCATTCTAATTCATGCATACGATCCAATCTAATTCATTCATACGATCCATTCTAATTCATTCGCATGAATGTATCCATTCTAATTCATTCGTACATGTATGAATGAATTAGAATGGATCGTACGAATGAATTAGAGTTGATACATTCGTGCGAATGAATTAGAATGGATCGTACGAATGAATTAGATTGGATCGTATGAATGAATTATAATGGATCATGCGAATGAATTAGAATAGATTATACGAATGAATTAGAATGGATCGTACGAATGAATTAGAATGGATACATTTGTGCGAATCCATTCTATTTCATTCGTACGATCCATTCTAATTCATTCGCACGATCCATTCTAATTCATTCGTACGATCCATTCTATTTCATTCGTACGATTCATTCTAATTCAATCCATTCTAATTCATTCGTACGATCCATTGATACATTCGTGCGAATGAATTAGAATGGATAGTATGAATGAATTAGAATGGATCGTACAAATGAATTAGAATGGATCGTATGAATGAATTAGAATGGATCGTGCGAATGAATTAGAATGGATCGTACGAATGAAATAGAATGGATTCGCACAAATGCATCCATTCTAATTCATTCGTACGATCCATTCTAATTCATTCGTATAATCTATTCTAATTCATTCGCATGATCCATTATAATTCATTTATACGATCCAATCTAATTCATTCGTACGATCCATTCTAATTTATTCGCACGAATGTATCAACTCTAATTCATTCGTACGATCCATTCTAATTCATTCATACATGTACGAATGAATTAGAATGGATACATTCATGCGAATGAATTAGAATGGATCGTATGAATGAATTAGATTGGATCGTATGCATGAATTAGAATGGATCGTGCGAATGAATTAGAATGGATCGTACGAATGAATTAGAATGGATCGAACGAATGAATTAGAATGGATCGTACGAATGAGTAAGAATGGATCGTACGAATGATTTAGAATGGATCGTACGAATGAATTAGAATTGATACATTTGTGCGAATGAATTAGAATGGATCATATGAATGAATTAGAATGGATCGTTTGAGTGAATGCGAATGGATCGTGCGAATGAATTAGAATGGATTGTACGAATGAATTAGAATGGATCGTACGAATGAATTAGAATGGATACATTCGTGCGAATCCATTCTATTTCATTCGTACGATCCATTCTAATTCATTCGCACGATCCATTCTAATTCATTCATATGATCCATTCTTATTCATTCGTACGATCCATTCTAATTCATTCATACGATCCATTCTAATTCATTCGCACAATCTATTCTAATTCATTCGTACGATCCATTCTAATTCATTCGCACGATCCATTCTAATTCATTCATATGATCCATTCTAATTCATTCGTACGATCCATTCTAATTCATTCGCACGATCCATTCTAATTCATTCATACGATCCATTCTAATTTATTCGCACGATCCATTCTAATTCATTCATACGATCCATTCTAATTCATTCTATTTCATTTGTACGATCCATTATTACTCATTCGTACGATCCATTCTAATTCATTCGTACGATCCATTCTAATTCATTCGTACAAATGAATTAGAATGGATCGTGCGAATGAATTAGAATGGATACATACGAATGAATTAGAATGGATCGTAGTAATGAATTAGAATGGATCCTACGAATGAATTAGAATAGATTGTGCGAATGAATTAGAATCGATCGTGCAAAAGAATTAGAATGGATTGTATGAATGAATTAGAATGGATCGTGCGAATGAATTAGAATGAATCGTACGAATGAAATAGAATGGATCGTGCGAATGAATTAGAATGGATCGTACGAATGAATTAGAATGGATCGTACGAATGACTTAGAATGGATCGTTCAAATGAATTAGAATAGATTGTGAATTAGAATGGATCGCACGAATGAATTAGAACGGATACATTCGTGCGAATGAATTAGAATGGATCGTATGAGTGTGAATGAATTAGAATGGATTGTGCGAATGAATTAGAATGGATCATACGAATGAATTAGAATGGATCGTACGAATGAATTAGAATGGATACATTCGTGCAAAAGAATTAGAATGGATTGTATGAATGAATTAGAATGGATCGTGCGAATGAATTAGAATGGATCGTGCGAATGAATTAGAATGGATACATTCATGCGAATGAATTAGAATGGATCATACGAATGAATTAGAATGGATTCATTCGTGCGAATGAATTAGAATGGATCGTACGAATGAATTAGAATGGATCGTACGATAGAATTAGAATGGATCGTATGAATGAATTAGAATGGATCGTGCGAATGAATTAGAATGGATCGTATTAATGAATTTGAATGGATCGTACGAATGAATTAGAATGGAACGTACGAATGAATTAGAATGGATCGTAGAATGGATCGTATGAATGAATTAGATTGGATCGTACGAATGAGTAAGAATGGATCATACGAATGAATTAGAATGGATCGTACGAATGAATTAGAATGGATACATTTCGTACGATCCATTCTAATTCATTCGTACGATCTATTCTAATTCATTCATGCAATCCATTCTAATTCATTCGTACGAAGGAATTAGAAAGGATCGTATGAATGAATTAGAATGGATCGTACGAATGAAATAGAATGGATCCATTCTTACTCATTCGTACGATTCATTCTAATTCAATCCATTCTAATTCATTCGCATGATCCATTCTAATTCATTCGTACGATCGATTCTAATTCATTCATACGATCCATTCTAATTCATTCGCACGAAAGTATCCATTCTAATTCATTCGTACGATCCATTCTAATTCATTCGCACAATCTATTCTAATTCATTCATACGATCCATTCAAATTTATTCGCACGATCCATTCTAATTCATTCATACGATCCAATCTAATTCATTCATATGATCCATTCTAATTCATTCGCACGATCCATTCTTACTCATTCGTACGATCCATTCTAATTCATTCGCGCGAATGGATCGTGCGAATGAATTAGAATAGATTGTACGAATGAATTAGAATGGATCGTACGAATGAATTAGAATGGATACATTCGTGCGAATCCATTCTATTTCATTCGTACGATCCATTCTAATTTATTCGCATGATCCATTCTAATTCATTCATACGATCCATTCTAATTCATTCGTATGATCCATTCTAATTCATTCGTACGATCCATTCTAATTCATTCGCACAATCTATTCATATTCATTCGTACGATCCATTCTAATTCATTCGCACGATCCATTCTAATTCATTCATACGATCCATTGTATTTCATTCGTACGATCCATTCTTACTCATTCGTACGATCCATTCTAATTCATTTGCACTAAGGTATCCATTCTAATTCATTCTACTATCCATTCTAATTCCTTCGTACGATCCATTCTAATTCCTTCGTACGATCCATTCTAATTCATTCGTACGATCCATTCTAATTCATTCGTACGATCCATTCTAATTCCTTCGTATGATCCATTCTAATTCATTCGTACGGTATGATTCATTCTAATTCATTCGTACGATTCATTCTAATTCAATCCATTCTAATTCATTCGTACAATCCATTCTAATTCATTCGTACAATCCATTCTAATTCATTCGTACGATTCATTCTAATTCAATCCATTCTAATTCATTCGTACGATCCATTCTTACTCATTCGTACGATCCATTCTAATTCATTCGTACAAATGAATTAGAATGGATTGTACGAATGAATTAGAATTAGAATGGATCGTACGAATGAATTAGATTGGATCGTACGAATGAATTAGAATGGATCGTGCGAATGAACTAGAACGGATCGTACGAATGAATTAGATTGGATCGTATGAATGAATTAGAAATGATCGTGCGAATGAATTAGAATGGATCGTGCGAATGAATTAGAATGGATCGTACGAATGATTAGAATGGATCGTATGAATGAATTAGATTGTATCGTATTAATGAATTAGAATGGATCGTACGAATGAATTAGAATGGATCGTACGATTAAATTAGAATGGATCGTATGAATGAATTAGAACGGATCGTACGAATGAATTAGAATGGATCGTATGAATGAATTAGAATGGATCGTATGAATGAATTAGAATGGATCGTGCGAGTAAATTAGAATGGATCGTATGAATGAATTAGAATAGATTGTGCGAATGAGATAGAATGGATTGTACGAATGAGATAGAATGGATCGTACGAATGAATTAGAATGGATACATTCATGCTAATGAATTAGAATGGATCATACGAATGAATTAGAATGGATTCATTCGTGCGAATGAATTAGAATGGATCGTACGAATGAGTAAGAATGGATCGTACGAATAAATTAAAATGGATTGAATTAGAATGAATCATACGAATGAATTAGAATGGATCGTACGAATGAATTAGAATGGTTCGAATTAGAATGGATCGTGCGAATGAATTAGAATATGGATCATACGAATGAATTAGAATGGATCGTACGAATGAATTAGAATGGATCATATGAATGAATTAGAATGGATCGTGCGAATGAATTAGAATGGATCGTACGAATGAAATAGAATGGATTCGCACGAATGAATTAGAATGGATCGTATGAATGATTTAGAATGGATACATTCGTGCCAATGAATTAGAATGGATCATACGAATGAATTAGAATGGATCATATGAATGAATTAGAATGGATCGTACGAATGAATTAGAATGGATACATTCATGCGAATGAATTAGAATTGATCATACGAATGAATTAGAATGGATTCATTCGTGCGAATGAATTAGAATGGATCGTACGAATGAATTAGAATGGATTGAATTAGAATGAATCGTATGAATGAATTAGAATGGATCGTACGAATGAATTAGAATGGATCGTACGAATGAAATAGAATGGATCGTATGAATGAATTAGAATGGATCGTGCGAATGAATTAGAATGGATCGTACGAATGAATTAGAATAGATTGTGCGAATGAATTAGAATGGATCGTGCGAATGAATTAGAATGGATCGTACGAATGAATTAGAATAGATTGTGCGAATGAATTAGAATGGATCGTACGAATGAATTAGAATGGATCGTACGAATGAATTAGAATGGATCGTACGAATGAATTAGAATGGATCGTGCGAATGAATTAGAATGGATCGTACGAATGAAATAGAATGGATTCGCACGAATGTATCCATTCTAATTCATTCGTACGATCCATTCTAATTCATTCGTACAATCCATTCTAATTCATTCGCACGATCCATTCTAATTCATTCATACGATCCATTCTATTTCATTCGTACGATCCATTCTTACTCATTCGTACGATCCATTCTTACTCATTCGTACGATCCATTCTAATTCATTCGTACGACCCATTCTAATTCATTCGTACGATCCATTCTTACTCATTCGTACGATCCATTCTAATTCATTCGCACGAATGAATCCATTCCAATTCATTCGTATGATCCATTCTAATTCATTCGTACGATCCATTCTAATTCATTGGTATGATCCATTCTAATTCATTCATACGATCCATTCTAATTTATTCGTACGATCCATTCTAATTCATTCGCACGATCCATTCTAATTCATTCGCACGATCATTTCTAATTCATTCATACGATCCATTTTAATTCATTCGTACGATCCATTCTAATTTATTCGCACGATCCATTCTAATTCATTCGTACGATCCAATCTAATTCATTCGTACGGTCCATTCTAATTCTAATTCATTCGTACAATCCATTCTAATTCATTTGTACGAATGAATTAGAATGGATCGTACGAATGAGTAAGAATGGATCGTACGAATGAATTAGAATGGATTGAATTAGAATGAATCGTACGAATGAATTAGAATAGATCGTACGAATGAATTAGAATGGATCGTACGAATGAATTAGAATGGATTGAATTAGAATGAATCGTACGAATGACTTAGAATGAATCATACTGTACGAATGAATTAGAATGGATCATACAAAGGAATTAGAATGGATCGTACGAATGAATTAGAATGGATCGTACGAAGGAATTAGAATGGATCGTACGAAGGAATTAGAATGGATAGTACGAACGAATTAGAATGGATACCTTCGTGCAAATGAATTAGAAGGGATCGTACGAATGAGTAAGAATGGATCGTACGAATGAAATAAAATGGATCGTATGAATGAATTAGAATGGAACGTGCGAACGAATTAGAATGGATCGTGCGAATGAATTAGAATAGATTGTGCGAATGAATTAGAATGGATCGTACGAATGAATTAGAATCGATCGTACGAATGAATTAGAATGGATCGTATGAATGAATTAGAATGGATCGTGCGAATGAATTAGAATGGATCGTACGAATGAAATAGAATGGATTTGCACGAATGTATCCATTCTAATTCATTCGTACGATCCATTCTAATTCATTCGTACAATCCATTCTAATTCATTCGCACGATCCATTCGCGCAAATGAATTAGAATGGATCGTACGAATGAGTAAGAATGGATCGTGCGAATGAATTAGAATGGATCATGTGAATGAATTAGAATGGATCGTATAAATGAATTAGAATGGATCATGCGAATAAATTTGAATGGATCGTATGAATGAATTAGAATAGATTGTGCGAATGAATTAGAATGGATCGTATGAATGAATTAGAATGGATACATTCGTGCGAATGAATTAGAATGGATCGTATGAATGAATTAGAATCGATCGTACGAATGAATTAGAATGGATCATGCGAATGAATTAGAATGGATTGAATTAGAATGAATCGTACGAATGAGTAAGAATGGATCCATTCTATTTCATTCGTACGATCCATTCTAATTCATTCATACGATCCTTTCTAATTCCTTCGTACGAATGAATTAGAATGGATTGCATGAATGAATTAGAATAGATCGTACGAATGAATTAGAATGGATCGTACGAAATGTATCCATTCTAATTCATTCGTACGATCCATTCTAATTCATTCGTATGATCCATTCTTATTCATTCGTACGATCCAATCTAATTCATTCATACGATCCATTCTACGATCCATTCTAATTCATTCATACGTTCCATTCTAATTCATTCGTACGATCCATTCAAATTCATTAATACGATCCATTCTAATTCATTCGCACGATCCATTCTAATTCATTCATACGATCCATTCTAATTCATTCGTACGATCTTTTCTAATTCATTCGTATGATCCATTCTAATTCATTCGCACGAATGAATCCATTCTAATTCATTCGTATGATCCATTCTAATTCATTCCCATGAATGTATCCATTCTAATTCATTCGCACGATCCATTCTAAATCATTCGCACGATCCATTCTAATTCATTCATACAATCCATTCTAATTCTTTTGCACGAATGTATCCATTCTAATTCATTCGTACGATCCATTCTAATTCATTCGTACGATCCATTCTAATTCATTCGCACAATCCATTCTAATTCATTCACACTCATACGAATGAATTAGAATGGATCGTATGAATGAATTAGAATGGATACATTCATGCGAATGAATTAGAATGGATCATACGAATGAATTAGAATGGATTCAGTCGTGCGAATGAATTAGAATGGATCGTACGAATGAATTAGAATGGATCGTACGAATGAATTAGAATGGATCATATGAATGAGTAAGAATGGATCGTAGAATTAGAATGGATACATTCGTGCAAAAGAATTAGAATGGATTGTATGAATGAATTAGAATGGATCGTGCGAATGAATTAGGATGGATACATTCGTGCGAATGAATTAGAATGGATCGTATGAATGAATTAGATAGGATCGTATGCATGAATTAGAATGGATGACGCGAATGAATTAGAATGGATCGTACGAATGAATTAGAATGGATCGAACGAATGAATTAGAATGGATCGTACGAATGAGTAAGAATGGATCGTACGAATGAATTAGAATGGATCGTACGAATGAATTAGAATGGATACATTCATGCGAATGAATTAGAATGGATCATATGAATGAATTAGAATGGCTCGTTTGAGTGAATGCGAATGGATCGTGCGAATGAATTAGAATGGATTGTACGAATGAATTTGAATGGATCGTACGAATGAATTAGAATGGATACATTCGTGCGAATCCATTCTATTTCATTCGTACGATCCATTCTAATTCATTCGCACGATCCATTCTAATTCGTTCGTACGATCCATTCTAATTCATTCATACGATCCATTCTAATTCATTCGCACAATCTATTCTAATTCACTCGTACGATCCATTCTAATTCATTCGCACGATCCATTCTAATTCATTCATACGATCCATTCTAATTCATTCGTACGATCCATTCTAATTCATTCGCACGATCCTTTCTAATTCATTCATACGATCCATTCTAATTTATTCGCACGATCCATTCTAATTCATTCATACGATCCATTCTAATTCATTCGTACGATCCATTCTAATTCATTCGCACGATCCATTCGCATTCACTCAAACGAGCCATTCTAATTCATTCATATGATCCATTCTAATTCATTCGCATGAATGTATCCATTCTAATTCATTCGTACGATCCATTCTAATTCATTCGTATGATCCATTCTTACTCATTCGTACGATCCATTCTTACTCATTCGTACGATCCATTCTAATCCATGCGAATGAATTAGAATGGATTCGCACGAATGTATCCATTCTAATTCATTCTTACGATCCATTCTAATTCATTCGTACAATCCATTCTAATTCATTCGCACGATCCATTCTTACTCATTCGTATGATCCATTCTAATTCATTCGCACGATCCATTCTAATTCATTAATACGATCTATTCTAATTCATTCGCACGATCCATTCTAATTCATTCACAATCATACGATCCATTCTAATTCATTCGCACGAATGTATCCTTTCTAATTCATTCGTACGATCCATTCTAATTCATTCGTACGATCCATGCTAATTCATTCGTACGATCCATTCTAATTCCTTCGTATGATCCATTCTAATTCATTCGTACGGTATGATTCATTCTAATTCATTCGTACGATTCATTCTAATTCAATCCATGCTAATTCATTTGTACGATCCATTCTAATTCATTCATACGATCCATTCTAATTCATTCGCACGAATGTATCCTTTCTAATTCATTCGTACGATCTATTCTATTTCATTCGTACAATCCATTCATACTCAATCGTACGATCTATTCTAATTTATACGATCCATTCTAATTCATTCGCACGAATGTATCCATTCCAATTCATTCGTACGATCCATTCTAATTCATTCGCACAATCTATTCTAATTCATTCGTACGATCAATTCTAATTCATTAGCAAGATCC
This sequence comes from Chamaelirium japonicum, assembly GCA_947650365.1. Taxonomy (NCBI): domain Eukaryota; kingdom Viridiplantae; phylum Streptophyta; class Magnoliopsida; order Liliales; family Melanthiaceae; genus Chamaelirium; species Chamaelirium japonicum. The sequence goes on along the minus strand of OX393559.1, from coordinate 242,752 downwards.
ATTCTAATTCATTCGCACAATCCATTCTAATTCATTCACACTCATACGATCCATTCTAATTCATTCGCACGAATGTATCCGTTCTAATTCATTCGTACGACCCATTCTAATTCATTCGCACAATCTATTCTAATTCATTCGAACGATCCATTCTAAGTCATTCGTACGATCCATTCTAATTCATTCGTACGATCCATTCTAATTCATTCGCACGGTCCATTCTATTTCATTCGTACGATCCATTCTAATTCATTCGCACGATCCATTCTAATTCATTCATACAATCCATTCTAATTCTTTTGCACGATCGATACTAATTCATTCGCACAATCTATTCTAATTCATTCGTAGGATCCATTCTAATTCATTACTACGATCCATTCTAATTCATTCTTATGTATCCATTCTAATCCATTCGCACGATCCATTCTAATTCATTTGTACGAATGAATTAGAATGGATCGTACGAATGAATTAGAATGGATCGTACGAATGAGTAAGAATGGATCGTACGAATGAAATAGAATGGATCGTATGAATAAATTAGAATGGATACGTGCGAATGAATTAGAATTGATCGTACGAATGAATTAGAATAGATTGTGCGAATGAATTAGAATGGATCGTACGAATGAATTGGAATGGATACATTCGTGCGAATGAATTAGAATGGATCGTACGAATGAAATAGAATGGATCGTGCGAATGAATTAGAATGGATCGTACGAATGAATTAGAATGGATCGTACGAATGACTTAGAATGGATCGTTCGAATGAATTAGAATAGATTGTGCGAATGAATTAGAATGGATCGTACGAATGAATTAGAACGGATACATTCGTGCGAATGAATTAGAATGGATCGTATGAGTGTGAATGAATTAGAATGGATCGTATGAATGAATTAGAATGGATCGTATGAATGAATTAGAATGGATCGTACGAATGAATTAGAATGGATTCATTCGTGCGAATGAATTAGAATGGATCGTACGAATGAGTAAGAATGGATCGTACGAATGAATTAGAATGGATTGAATTAGAATGAATCGTACGAATGAATTGGAATGGATCATACGAAGGAATTAGAATGGATCGTGCGAATGAAATAGAATGGATCGTACGAATGAATTAGAATGGATCGTATGAATGAATTAGAATGGATCATGCGAATAAATTAGAATGGATCGTATGAATGAATTAGAATGGATCGTGCGAATGAATTAGAATGGATCGTACGAATGAATTATAATGGATCGTATGAATGAATTAGAATGGATCGTTCGAATGAATTAGAATGGATCATACGAATGAATTAGAATTGATCGTATGAATGAATTAGAATGGATCGTGCGAATAAATTAGAATGGATCATATGAATGAATTAGAATGGATCGTGCGAATGAATTAGAATGGATCGTACGAATGAATTAGAATGGATCGTATGAATGAATTAGAATGGATCATGCGAATGAATTAGTATGGATCGTACGAATGAATTAGAATAGATTGTGCGAATGAATTAGAATGGATCGTACGAATGAATTAGAATGGATCGTACGAAAGAATTAGAATGGATCGTGCGAATGAATTAGAATGGATCGTACGAATGAAATAGAATGGATTCGCACGAATGTATCCATTCTAATTCATTCGTACGATCCATTCTAATTCATTCGTACAATCCATTCTAATTTATTCGCACGATCCATTCGCATTCACTCAAACGATCCATTTTAATTCATTCATATGATCCATTCTAATTCATTCGCATGAATGTATCCATTCTAATTCATTCGTACGATCCATTCTAATTCATTCGTACGATCCATTCTTACTCATTCGTACGATCCATTCTAATTCATTCGTTCGATCCATTCTAATTCATTCGTACGATCCATTCTAATTCATTCGCACGATCCATTCTAATTCATCCATACGATCCAATCTAATTCATTCATACGATCCATTCTAATTCATTCGCACGAATGTATCCATTCTAATTCATTCGTACATGTATGAATGAATTAGAATGGATCGTACGAATGAATTAGAGTTGATACATTCGTGCGAATGAATTAGAATGGATCGTACGAATGAATTAGATTGGATCGTATGAATGAATTATAATGGATCATGCGAATGAATTAGAATAGATCATACGAATGAATTAGAATGGATCGTACGAATGAATTAGAATGGATACATTCGTGCGAATCCATTCTATTTCATTCGTACGATCCATTCTAATTCATTCGCACGATCCATTCTAATTCATTCATACGATCCATTCTAATTCATTCGCACGATCCATTCTAATTTATTCATACGATCCATTCTAATTCATTCGGACGAATGTATCAATGGATCGTACGAATGAATTAGAATGGATTGAATTAGAATGAATCGTACAAATGAATTAGAAAAGATCATGTGAATGAATTAGAATGGATTGTACGAATGAATTAGAATGGATCGTACGAATGAATTAGAATGGATCGTGCGAATGAATTAGAATGGATCGTACGAATGAATTAGAAAGGATACATTCAAATTCATTCGTACGATCCATTCTAATTCCTTCGTACGATCCATATTCTAATTCATTCGCACGATCCATTCTAATTCATTCGTACGATTCATTCTAATTCAATCCATTCTAATTCATTCGTACGATCTATTCTAATTCATTCATACGATCCATTCTAATTCAGACAATCTATTCTAATTAGAATGGATCGTACTAATGAATTAGAATGGATCGTACGAATGAATTAGAATGGATCGTACGAATGAATTAGAATGGATTGAATTAGAATGAATCGTACGAATGAATTAGAATGGATCGTGCGAATGAATTAGAATATGGATCGTACGAAGGAATTAGAATGGATCGTACGAATGAATTCGAATGTATCCTTTCTAATTCATTCGTACGATCCATTCTAATTCATTCGTACGATCCATTCTAATTCATTCGTACGATCCATTCTAACTCATTCGCACGATCCATTCTAATTCATTCGCACGATCCTACGAATGAATTAGAATAGATTGTGCGAATGAATTAGAACGGATCTGGATCGTGTATCCATTCTAATTCATTCATACGACCCATTCTAATTCATTCGTACGATCCATTCTAATTCATTCGCACGATCCATTCTAATTCATTCGCACGATCCATTCTAATTCATTCATACGATCCATTCTAATTCATTCATATGATCCACTCTAATTCATTCATACGATCCATTCTAATTCATTCGTACGATCCATTCTAATTCATTCGGATCGTGCGAATGAATTAGAATGGATCTTACGAATGAATTAGAATGGAACGTATAGATTGTGCGAATGAATTAGAATGGATCGTACGAATGAATTAGAATGGATCGTACGAATGAATTAGAATGGATCGTACGAATGAGTAAGAATGGATCGTACGAATGAATTAGAATGGATTGAATTAGAATGAATCGTACGAATGAATTAGAATGGATCGTACGAATGAATTAGAATGGATCGTACGAATGAATTAGAATGGATTGAATTAGAATGAATCGTACGATTGAATTAGAATGAATCATACCGTACGAATGAATTAGAATGGATCATACGAAAGAATTAGAATGGATCGTACGAATGAATTAGAATGGATCGTACGAATGAATTAGAATGGATCGTACAAAGTAATTAGAATGGATCGTATGGAGGAATTAGAATGGATAGTACGAATGAATTAGAATGGATACCTTCGTGCAAATGAATTAGAATGGATCGTACGAATAAGTAAGAATGGATCGTACGAATGAAATAGAATGGATCGTATGAATGATTTAGAATGGATCGTGCGAATGAATTAGAATGGATCGTACGAATGAATTAGAATAGATTGTGCGAATGAATTAGAATGGATCGTACGAATGAATTAGAATGGATCGTACGAATGAATTAGAATGGATCGTATGAATGAATTAGAATGGATCGTGCGAATGAATTAGAATGGATCGTACGAATGAAATAGAATGGATTCGCACGAATGTATCCATTCTAATTCATTCGTACGATCCATTCTAATTCATTCGTACAATCCATTCTAATTCATTCGCACGATCCATTCGTATTCACTCAAACGATCCATTCTAATTCATTCATATGATCCATTCTAATTCATTCGCACGAATGTATCCATTTTAATTCATTCATACGATCCATTCTAATTCATTTGTATGAATGTATCCACTCTAATTCATTCATACGATCCATTCTAATTCATTCGCACGAATGTATCCATTCCAATTCATTCGTACGATCCATTCTAATTCATTCGCACAATCTATTCTAATTCATTCGTACGATCAATTCTAATTCATTAGCATGATCCATTCTAATTCATTCGTACGATCTATTCTATTTCATTCGTACAATCCATTCTTACTCAATTGTATGATCCATTCTAATCCATTCGCACAATCTATTCTAATTCATTCGTACGATCCATTCTATTTCATTCGTACGATCCATTCTAATTCATACGATCCATTCTATTTCATTCATACGATCCATTTTAATTCATTCGCACGATCCATTCTAATTCATTCATACGATCCATTCTAATTCATTTGTACGATCCATTCTAATTTCTTCGTATGATCTATTCTAATTCCTTCGTACGATCCATTCTAATTCCTTCGTACGATCCATTCAAACTCATTCGCACGAATCTATCCATTCTAATTCATTCATACGATCCATTCTAATTCATTCGCACGATCCATTCTATTTGAATATTACGATCCAATCTAATTCATTCATACGATCTATTCTAATTCATTCGCACGAATATATCCTTTCTAATTCATTCGCATGATCCATTCTAATTCATTCATACGATCCATTCTATTTCATTCGTACGATCCATTCTTACTCATTCGTACGATCCATTCTAATTCATTTGCACGAAGGTATCCATTCTAATTCATTCATACTATCCATTCTAATTCCTTCGTACGATCCATTCTAATTCCTTCGTACGATCCATTCTAATTCATTCGTACCATCCATTCTAATTCATTCATACGATCCATTCTAATTCATTCGTACGATCCATTCTAATTCATTCGTACGATCCATTCTAATTCATTTGCACAATCTATTCTAATTCATTCTAATTCATTCGTACGATCCATTCTAATTCCTTCGTATGATCCATTCTAATTCATTCGTATGGTATGATCCAATCTAATTCATTCGCACGATCCATTCTAATTCATTCATACGATCCATTCTAATTCATTCGCACGAATGTATCCATTCTAATTCATTCGTGCGAATAAATTAGAATGGATCGTATGAATGAATTAGAATGGATCGTGCGAATGAATTAGAATGGATCGTACGAATGTATTAGAATAGATTGTGCGAATGAATTAGAATGGATCGTACGAATGAATTAGAATAGATTGTGCGAATGAATTAGAATGGATCGTATGAATAATTGGAATGGATACATTCGTGCGAATGAATTAGAATGGATCGTACGAATGAAATAGAATGGATCGTGCGAATGAATTAGAATGGATCGTACGAATGAATTAGAATGGATCATACGAATGAATTAGAATGGATCGTGCGAATGAATTAGAATGGATCATTTGAATGAATTAGAATGGATCATACGAAGGAATTAGAATGGATCGTGCGAATAAATTAGAATGGATCGTATGAATGAATTAGAATGGATCGTATGAATGAATTAGAATGGATCGTAGTAATGAATTAGAATGGATCCTATGAATGAATTAGAATAGATTGTGCGAATGAATTAGAATGGATCGTACGAATGAATTAGAAAGGATACATTCGTGCGAATGAATTAGAATGGATCGTATGAGTGTGAATGAATTAGAATGGATCGTGCGAATGAATTATAATGGATTGTATTAATGAATTAGAATGGATCGTGCGAATGAATTAGAATGGATCGTACGACTGAGTAAGAATGGATCGTGCGAATGAATTAGAATGGATCATATGAATGAATTAGAATGGATCGTATGAATGAATTAGAATGGATCGTGCGAATAAATTAGAATGGATCGTACGAATGAATTAGAATGGATCGTACGAATGAATTAAAATGAATTGTGCGAATGAATTCGAATGGATTGTGCGAATGAATTAGAATGGATCGTACGAATGAATTAGAATGAATTAGAATGGATACATTCATGCTAATGAATTAGAATGGATCATACGAATGAATTAGAATGGATTCATTCGTGCGAATGAATTAGAATGGATCGTGAGAATGAATTAGAATGGATTGTATGAATGAATTAGAATGGATCGTACGAATGAATTAGAATGGATACATTCGTGCGAATCCATTCTATTTCATTCGTACGATCCATTCTAATTCATTCGCATGATCCATTCTAATTCATTCATACGATCCATTCTAATTCATTCGTACGATCCATTCTAATTCATTCGTACGATCCATTCTAATTCATTCGCACAATCTATTCTAATTCATTCGTACGATCCATTCTAATTCATTCGTACGATCCATTCTAATTCATTCATACGATCCATTCTATTTCATTCGTACGATCCATTCTTACCCATTCGTACGATCCATTCTAATTCATTTGCACGAAGGTATCCATTCTAATTTATTCGTACTATCCATTCTAATTCCTTCGTACGATCCATTCTAATTCATTCGTACGATCCATTCTAATTCATTCGTACGATCCATTCTAATTCCTTCGTACGATCCATTCTAATTCATTCGTACGGTATGATTCATTCTAATTCATTCGTACGATTCATTCTAATTCAATCCATTCTAATTCATTCATACGATCCATTATATTTCATTCGTACAATCCATTCTAATTCATTCGCACGATCCATTCGCATTCACTCAAACGATCCATTCTAATTCATTCGTACGATCCATTCTATTTCATTTGCACGAAGGTATCCATTCTAATTCATTCGTACTATCCATTCTAATTCCTTCGTACGATCCATTCTAATTCATTCGTACGATCCATTCTAATTCATTCGCACGATCCATTCTAATTCATTCGTACGATCCATTCTATTTTATTCATACGATCCATTCTAATTCATTCATACGATCCATTCTAATTCATTCGCACGATCTATTCTAATTCATTCGCATGATCCATTCTAATTCATTCGTACGATCGATTCTAATTCATTCATACGATCCATTCTAATTCATTCGCACGGATGTATCCATTCTAATTCATTCGTATGATCCATTCTAATTCATTCATACGATCCATCCTAATTCATTCGCACGAATGTATCCATTCTAATTCATTTGTACAATCCATTCTATTTCAATCGTACGATCCAATCTTACTCATTCGTACGATCCATTCGTATCCATTCTAATTCATTCGTACGATCTATTCTTATTCATTCGTACGATCCATTCTAATTCATTAATACGATCTAATCTAATTCATTCATACGATCCATTCTAATTCATTCGTACGATCCATTCTTATTCATTCGCACGATCCATTCTAATTCATTCATACGATCCCTTCTAATATATTCGTACGATTCATTCTAATTCAATCCATTCTAATTCATTCGTACGATCCATTCTAATTCATTCGTACGATCTATTCTAATTCATTCATACGATCCATTCTAATTCATTCATACGATCCATTCTAATTCATTCGTACAATCCATTCTAATTCATTCGCACGATCCATTCACATTCACTCAAACGATCCATTCTAATTCATTCATATGATCCATTCTAATTCATTCACACGAATGTATCCATTCGAATTCATTCGTACGATCCATTCTAATTCATTTGTACGAATGTATCCACTCTAATTCCTTCATACGATCCATTCTAATTCATTCGCACGAATGTATCCATTCTAATTCATTCGTATGATCCATTCTAATTCATTCGCACGATCCATTCTAATTCATTCGCACGATCCGTTCTTACTGATTCGTACGATCCAGTCTAATTCATTCGCACGATCCATTCTAATTCATTAATACGATCCATTGTCGAATAGATCGTGCGAATGAATTAGAATTGATCGTATGAATGAATTGGAATGGATACATTCGTGCGAATGAATTAGAATGGATCGTATGAATGAATTAGAGTGGATACATTCGTATAAATGAATTAGAATGGATCGTACGAATGAATTAGAATGGACACATTCGTGCGAATGAATTAGAATGGATCATATGAATGAATTAGAATGGATCGTTTGAGTGAATGCGAATGGATCGTGCGAATGAATTAGAATGGGTTGTACGAATGAATTAGAATGGATCGTACGAATGAATTAGAATGGATACATTCGTCCGAATCCATTCTATTTCATTCGTACGATCCATTCTAATTCATTCGCACGATCCATTCTAATTCATTCATACGATCCATTCTAATTCATTCGTACGATCCATTCTAATTCATTCGTACGATCCTTTCTAATTCATTCGCAAAATCTATTCTAATTCATTCGTACGATCCATTCTAATTCATTCGCATGATCCATTCTAATTCATTCATACGATCCATTCTAATTCATTCGCACGATCCATTCTAATTCATTCGCATGATCCATTCTAATTCATTCGTACGATCGATTCTAATTCATTCATACGATCCATTCTAATTCATTCGCACGAATGTATCCATTCTAATTCATTCGTACGATCCATTCTAATTCATTCATACGATCCATCCTAATTCATTCGCACGAATGTATCCATTCTAATTCATTCGTACAATCCATTCTATTTCATTCGTACGATCCATTCTTACTCATTCGTACGATCCATTCGTATCCATTCTAATTCATTCGTACGATCTATTCTAATTCATTCGTACGATCCATTCTAATTCATTAATACGATCCAATCTAATTCATTCATACGATCCATTCTATTTCATTCGTACAATCCATTCTTACTTAATCGTATGATCCATTCTAATCCATTCGCACAATCTATTCTAATTCATTCGTATGATCCATTCTATTTCATTCGTACGATCCATTCTAATTCATACGATCCATTCTATTTCATTCATACGATCCATTTTAATTCATTCGCACGATCCATTCTAATTCATTCATACGATCCATTCTAATTCATTCGTACGATCCATTCTAATTTCTTCGTATGATCTATTCTAATTCCTTCGTACGATCCATTCTAATTCCTTCATTCGATCCATTCAAATTCATTCGCATGAATCTATCCATTCTAATTCATTCGTACGATCCATTCTAATTCATTCGCACGATCCATTCTAATTCATTAATATGATCCAATCCAATTCATTCATACGATCTATTCTAATTCATTCGCACGAATATATCCTTTCTAATTCATTCGTACGATCCAAATTCATTTATCCGTACGATCTATTCTATTTCATTCGTACGATCCATTCTTATCGTACGATCCATTCTAATTCAATCCATTCTAATTCATTCGTACGATCCATTCTAATTCATTCGTACGATTCATTCTAATTCATTCGTACGATCCATTCTATTTCATTCGTACGATCCATTCTTACTCATTCGTACGATCCATTCGTATCCATTCTAATTCATTCGTACGATCTATTCTAATTCATTCGTACGATCCATTCTAATTCCTTCGTACGATCCATTCTAATTCATTCGTACGATCCATTCTAATTCATTCGCACGATCCATTCTAATTCATTCGTACGATCCATTCTATTTCATTCATACGATCCATTCTAATTCATTCATACGATCTATTCTAATTCTTTCGCACGAATGTATCCATTCTAATTCATTCGTACGATCCATTCTAATTCATTCGCACAATCCATTCTAATTTCATTCATACAATCCATTCTAATTCTTTTGCACGAATGTATCCATTCTAATTCATTCGTTCGATCCATTCTAATTCATTCGTACGGTCCATTCTAATTCATTCGCACGATCCATTCTAATTCATGCATAGGAATGAATCGTACGAATAAATTGTGCGAATGGATTAGAATGGATCATACGATTGAGTAAGAATGGATTGTATTGGGGGTAGCTGAAACTCGCACAGGAGTTCGTCCTCTCCCCCGTGATCTGGGAGCGAGATCCATATTGGGCTGAAGGGGCCCAAGGCAAAGAACTCGCCAGGCTCATTAAGGAGCTCGCCTAGGCTCTCCCAGGAGCTGGCCCAAGCTCGGTCAGGAGCTCGCCCAAGTTCGCTCAGGAGCTCGCCCTCTCAGCCCGAAAGGAGCTCGCCACCGAATGGAGCTGGATGGACACCTTGTATCTGAGTGCAGCTCGCCCCTCCCAGACTCCGCAGAAGCTCGCCCAAATTCGGCAAATGGCTTAGACAAAGAGCACGAAGGAGCTCGCCCAAGCCCTCTCAAGAGATCGCCAAGCTCGTTCAGGAGCTCGCCCAGGCTCTTCGGGAGCTCGCTTAGCTTGCTCAGGAGCTCGCTTAGCTCGCTTAGGAGCTCGCCCAGGCTCTTCGGGAGCTCGCTTAGCTCGCTCAGGAGCTCGCTTAGCTCGCTCAGGAGCTCGCTTAGCTCGCTCCAGAGCTCGCCTAAGCTCGCCCCGACCCCTGTTTATCAAAGAGGTTGCTCCCGCAAGGTCCAACTCTTGATAGATATGGACAGAAGGACGGAACAGTGCCAGGCGAGCTCGCCTTTGCTTCCTCCCTGAGATCGCCTAGACTTGAACATTCCAGAATAGCCACCTGGCCACGACAAGAAAGATGCTCTCCCCCACTCAAACCGCCTGGCAGGCTTGACGACAGAATGTCAGGGCGCAAGTACCAAGGACTGCCAGACCCACGCGAGCCAGATCGTGGGGGTCTAGAAGGCTCTGGAAGAATCTCCACGTGTCGGGCCACGGTAGGCCGCCTATTGCTATAAATGCTCACCCCCAGGCTCCATAGTACAGGTTCGAAATCCCTTTCCCTACCACTTTGGTATACAACAGCTCTCCGTTGTGCTACCGGAACTGACTTGAGCGTCGGAGGGTCTGCGCTCCTAAGGGAGCCAGCCGTTCTCACGTTCTCTTTTCTTTGTCTTGCAGGTGGCACGCAAGGACCAGCGGAAAAATCCCCCAACAGATTGTACGAATGAAATAGAATTGATCGTACGAATGAATTAGAATGGATCGTGCGAATAAATTAGAATGGATCGTACGAATGAATTAGAATGGTTCGAATTAGAATGGATCGTACGAATGAATTAGAATGGATACATTCGTGCGAATCCATTCTATTTCATTCGTACGATCCATTCTAATTCATTCGCACGATCCATTCTAATTCATTCATATGATCCATTCTAATTCATTCGTACGATCCATTCTAATTCATTTGTGCGATCCATTCTAATTCATTCATACGATCCATTCTAATTTATTCCCACGATCCATTCTATTTCATTCGTACAATCCATTCTATTTCATTCGTACGCAAATGAATTAGAATGGATTGTATGAATGAATTAGATTGGATCGTATAAATGAATTAGAATGGATCGTACGAATGAATTAGAATGGATCGTGCGAATGAATTAGAATGGATCGTATGAATGAATTAGAATGGATCGTGCGAATGAATTAAAATGGATCGTATGAATGAAATAGAATGGATCGTATGAATTAGAATGGATCGTACGAATGAAATAGAATGGATCGTACGAATGAATTAGAATGGATACGAATGGATCGTACGAATGAATAAGAATGAATCGTACGAATGAAATAGAATGGATTGTGCGAATGAATTAGAATGGATCGTACGAATGAATTAGAATCGATTGTGCGAATGAATTAGAATGGATCGTACGAATGAATTAGAATGGATCGTATGAATGAATTAGAATAGATTGTGCGAATGAATTAGAATGGATCGTGCTAATGAATTAGAATGGATCGTACGAATGAATTAGAATGGATCGTACTAATGAATTAGAATAGATTGTGCGAATGAATTAGAATGGATCGTACGAATGAATTAGAATGGATTGTACGAATGAATTAGAATGGATACATTCGTACGAATGAAATAGAATGGATTGTACGAATGAGATAGAATGGATCGTGCGAATAAATTAAAATGGATCGTATGAATGAATTAGAATGGATCGCACGAATGAATTAGAATGGATCGTACGAATGAATTAGAATGGATCGTATGAATGAATTAGAATGGATCGTGCGAATGAATTAGAATGGATCGTACGAATGAAATAGAATGGATTCGCACGAATGTATCCATTCTAATTCATTCGTACGATCAATTCTAATTCGAACCATTCTAATTCATTCGTACGATCCATTCTAATTCATTCGTACGATCCATTCTTACTCATTCGTACGATCCATTCTAATTCATTCGTACGATCCATTCTAATTCATTCGTACGATCCATTCTAATTCATTCGCACAATCTATTCTAATTCATTCGTACGATCCATTCTAATTCATTCGTACGATCCATTCTAATTCATTCGCACGAATGAATTAGAATAGATTATACGAATGAATTAGAATGGATCGTACGAATGAATTAGAATGGATCGTATGAATGAATTAGAATGGATCGTGCGAATGAATTAGAATGGATCGAACGAAGGAATTAGAATGGATAGTACGAATGAGTAAGAATGGATCGTACGAATGAATTAGAATGGATTGAATTAGAATTAATCGTACGAATGAATTAGAATGGATTGTACGAATGAATTAGAATGGATCGTACGAATGAATTAGAATGGATTGAATTAGAATGAATCGTACGAATGAATTAGAATGAATCATACCATACGAATAAATTAGAATGGATCATACGAAGGAATTAGAATGGATCGTACGAGGGAATTAGAATGGATCGTACGAAGGAATTAGAATGGATCGTACGAAGGAATTAGAATGGATAGTACGAATGAATTAGAATGGATACCTTCATGCAAATGAATTAGAATAGATCGTACGAATGAGTAAGAATGGGTCGTACGAATGAAATAGAATGGATCGTATGAATGAATTAGAATGGATCGTGCGAATGAATTAGAATGGATCGTACAAATGAATTAGAATAGATTGTGCGAATGACTTAGAATGGATCGTACGAATGAATTAGAATGGATCGTACGAATGAATTAGAATGGATCGTATGAATGAATTAGAATGGATCGTGCGAATGAATTAGAATGGATCGTATGAATGAATTAGAGTGGATCATATGAATGAATTAGAATGGATCGTATGAATGAATTAGAATGGATCGTACTTATGAATTAGAATGGGTCGTTTGAGTGAATGCGAATGGATCGTGCGAATGAATTAGAATGGATTGTACGAATGAATTAGAATGGATCGTAAGAATGAATTAGAATGGATACATTCGTGCGAATCCATTCAATTTCATTCGTACGATCCATTCTAATTCATTCGCACGATCCATTCTAATTCATTCATACGATCCATTCTATTTCATTCGTACGATCCATTCTTACTCATTCGTACAATCCATTCTAATCCATTTGCACGAAGGTATCCATTCTAATTCATTCGTACGATCGATTCTAATTCATTCATACGATCCATTCTAATTCATTCGTATGAATGTATCAACTCTAATTCATTCGTACGATCCATTCTAATTCATTTATACATGTACGAATGAATTAGAATGGATACATTCGTGCGAATGAATTAGAATGGATCGTATGAATGAATTAGATTGGATCGTATGCATGAATTAGAATGGATCGTGCGAATGAATTAGAATGGATCGTACGAATGAATTAGAATGAATCGAACGAATGAATTAGAATGGATACATTCGATCGAATAAATTAGAATGGATCGTATGAATGAATTAGAATGGATCGTGCGAATGAATTAGAATGGATCGTGCGAATGAATTAGAATGGATCATACGAATGAATTAGAATGGGTCGTACGAATGAATTAGAAAGGATACATTCGAATTCATTCGTACGATCCATTCTAATTCATTCGTACGATCTATATTCTAATTCATTCGCACGATCCATTCTAATTAATTCATACGATCCATTCTAATTTATTCGCATGATCCATTCTAATTCATTCGTACGATCCATTCTAATTCATTCGCACAATCTATTCTAATTCACTCAAACGATCCATTCTAATTCATTCATATAATCCATTCTAATTCATTCGCACGAATGTATCCATTCTAATTCATTCGTACGATCCATTCTAATTCATTTGTACGAATGTATCCACTCTAATTCATTCATACGATCCATTCTAATTCATTCGCACGAATGTATCAATGGATCGTACGAATGAATTAGAATGGATTGAATTAGAATGAATCGTACGAATGAATTAGAATGGATCGTGCGAATGAATTAGAATGGATTGTACGAATGAATTAAAATGGATCGTAAGAATTAATTAGATTGGATCGTATGAATGAATTAGAATGGATCATGCGAATGAATTAGAATGGATCGTACGAATGAATTAGAATGGATCGTTTGAATGAATTAGAATGGATCGTACTTATGAATTAGAATGGGTCATACAAATGAAATAGAATGGATCGTACGAAGGAATTAGAGAGGATCGTACAAACGAATTAGAATGGATCGTATGAACGAAATAGAATAGATCGTACGAATGAATTAGAATGGATCGTATGAATGAATTAGATTGGATCGTATGAATGAATTAGAATGGATTGTACGAATGAAATAGATTAGATCGTACGAATGAATTAGAATGGATCGTGCAAATGAATTAGAATGGGTCGTACAAATGAATTAGAATGGATACACGATCCAGATCCATTCTAATTCATTCGCACAATCTATTCTAATTCATTCGTAGGATCCATTCTAATTCATTACTATGATCCATTCTAATTCATTCGTATGATCCATTCTAATTCATTCGCACAATCCATTCTAATTCATTCATACGATCCATTCTAATTCATTCGTACGATTTATTCTATTTCATTCGTACAATCCATTCTTACTCAATCGTATGATCCATTCTAATCCATTCGCACAATCTATTCTAATTCATTCATACGATCCATTCTATTTCATTCGTACGATCCATTCTAATTCATTCGCACGATCCATTCTAATTCATTCATACGATCCATTCTAATTCATTCGTATGTATCCATTCTAATTCATTCATACGATCCATTCTAATTCTACGATCCATTCTTACTCGTTCGTATTATCCATTTTAATTCATTCACACGAATGTATCAACTCTAATTCATTCGTATGATCCATTCTAATTCATTCGCATGAATGTATCCATTCTAATTCATTCGTACGATCCATTCTAATTCATTCGTACGATCCATTCTAATTCCTTCGTATGATCCATTCTAATTCATTCGCACGAATGTATCCATTCCAATTCATTCGTACGATCCATTCTAATTCATTCGCACGATCCAATCTAATTCATTCATACAATCCATTATATTTCATTCGTACGATCCATTCTTACTCATTCGTACGATCCATTCTAATTCATTCGTACGATCCATTCTAATTCATTACCACGATCCAAATTCATTTATCCGTACGATCCATTCTTATCGCACGATCAATTCTAATTCATTCGCACGATCCATTCTCCATTCTAATTCCTTCGTACGATCCATTCTAATTCCTTCGTATCCATTCTAATTCACTCATACGATCCATTCTAATTCATTCATATGATCCACTCTAATTCATTCATACGATCCATTCTAATTCATTCGTACGATCCATTCTAATTCATTCGGATCGTGCGAATGAATTAGAATGGATCTTACGAATGAATTAGAATGGAACGTATAGATTGTGCGAATGAATTAGAATGGATCGTACGAATGAATTAGAATGGATCGTACGAATGAATTAGAATGGATCGTACGAATGAGTAAAAATGGATCGTATGAATGAAATAGAATGGATCATATGAATGAATTAGAATGGATACGTGCGAATGAATTAGAATTGATCGTACGAATGAATTACAATAGATTGTGCGAATGAATTAGAATGGATCGTACGAATGAATTGGAATGGATACATTCGTGCGAATGAATAAGAATGGCTCGTACGAATGAAATAGTATGGATCGTGCGAATGAATTAGAATGGATCGTACGAATGAATTAGAATGGATCGTACGAATGAATTAGAATAGATTGTGCGAATGAATTAGAATGGATCGTACGAATGAATTAGAACGGATACATTCGTGCTATGAATTAGAATGGATCGTATGAGTGTGAATGAATTAGAAGGGATTGTGCGAATGAATTATAATGGATCGTACGAATAAATTAGAATGGATCGTACGAATGAATTAGAATGGATACATTCGTGCAAATGTATTAGAATGGATTGTATGAATGAATTAGAATGGATCGTGCGAATGAATTAGAATGGATCGTGCGAATGAATTAGAATGGATATATTCATGCGAATGAATTAGAATGGATCATACGAATGAATTAGAATGGATCATACGAATTAATTAGAATGGATTCATTCGTGCGAATGAATTAGAATGGATCGTACGAATGAATTAGAATGGATCGTACGAATGAATTAGAATGGATCGTATGAATGAATTAGAATGGATCGTGCGAATGAATTAGAATGGGTCGTATTAATGAATTTGAATGGATCGTACGAATGAATTAGAATGGAACGTACGATTGAATTAGAATGGATCGTAGAATAGATCGTATGAATGAATTAGATTGGATAGTACGAATGAGTAAGAATGGATCATACGAATGAATTAGAATGGATCGTACGAATGAATTAGAATGGATACATTTCGTACGATCCAATCTAATTCATTCGTACGATCTATTCTAATTCATTCATGCAATCCATTCTAATTCATTCGTACGAAGGAATTAGAAAGGATTTTATGAATGAATTAGAATGGATCGTACGAATGAAATAGAATGGATCCATTCTTACTCATTCGTACGATTCATTCTAATTCAATCCATTCTAATTCATTCGCATGATCCATTCTAATTCATTCGTACGATCGATTCTAATTCATTCATACGATCCATTCTAATTCATTCGCACAAATGTATCCATTCTATTTCATTCGTACGATCCATTCTAATTCATTCGCACAATCTATTCTAATTCATTCATACGATCCATTCTAATTTATTCGCACGATCCATTCTAATTCATTCATACGATCCATTCTAATTCATTCATATGATCCATTCTAATTCATTCGCACGATCCATTCTTACTCATTCGTACGATCCATTCTAATTCATTCGCGCGAATGGGTCGTGCGAATGAATTAGAATGGATTGTACGAATGAATTTGAATGGATCGTACGAATGAATTAGAATGGATACATTCGTGCGAATCCTTTCTATTTCATTCGTACGATCCATTCTAATTCATTCGCACGATCCATTCTAATTCATTCATACGATCCATTCTAATTCATTCGTACGATCCATTCTAATTCATTCGTACGATCCATTCTAATTCATTCGCACAATCTATTCTAATTCATTCGTACGATCCATTCTAATTCATTCGCACGATCCATTCTAATTCATTCGTACGATCCATTCTAATTCATTCGTACGATCAATTCTAATTCATTCGTACGATCCATTCTAATTCATTCGTACGGTATGATCCATTCTAATTCCTTCGTACGATCCATTCTAATTCCTTCGTACAATCCATTCTAATACATTCGTACGATCCATTCGAAATTTCATTCGTACGATCCATTCTAATTCCTTCGTATGATCCATTCTAATTCATTCGTACGATATGATTCATTCTAATTCATTCGTACGATTCATTCTAATTCAATCCATTATAATTCAATCGTACGATCCATTCTAATTTATTCGTACGATCCATTCTAATTCATTCGTACGATTCATTCTAATTCAATTCATTCTAATTCATTCGTACGATCCATTCTTACTCATTCGTACGATCCATTCTAATTCATTCGTATAAATTAATTAGAATGGATTGTACGAATGAATTAGAATTAGAATGGATCGTACGAATGAATTAGATTGGATCGTACAAATGAATTACAATGGATCATGCAAATGAATTAGAATGGATCGTACGAATGAATTAGAATGGATCGTATGAATGAATTAGAAATGATCGTGCGAATGAATTAGAATGGATCGTGCGAATGAATTAGAATGGATCGTATGAATGAATTAGAATGGATCGTATGAATGAATTAGATTGGATCATATTAATGAATTAGAATGGATCGTACGAATGAATTAGAATCGTACGAATGAATTAGAATGGATCGTATGAATGAATTAGAATGGATCGTACGAATGAATTAGAATGGATCGTATGAATGAATTAGAATGGATCGTATGAATGAATTAGAATGGATCGTGCGAATAAATTAGAATGGATCGTATGAATGAATTAGAATAGATTGTGCGAATAAGATAGAATGGATTGTACGAATGAGATAGAATGGATCGTACGAATGAATTAGAATGAATCCATTCTAATTCATTCGTACAATCTATTCTAATTCATTCGCATGATCCATTCTATCTCATTCGTACAATCCATTCTATTTCATTTCGTACGAATGTATCCATTCTAATTCATTCGTACGATCCATTCTAATTCATTCGTACGATCCATTCTAATTTATTCGCACAATCTATTCTAATTCATTCGTACGATCCATTCTAATTCATTCGCACGATCCATTCTAATTCATTCGCACAATATATTCTAATTCATTCGTACGATCCATTCTAATTCATTCGCACGATCCATTCTAATTCATTCATACAATCCATTCTATTTCATTCGTACGATCCATTCTAATTCATTCGTACGATCCATTCTAATTCATTTGTACGATTCATTCTAATTCAATCTATTCTAATTCATTCGTACGATCCATTCTTACTCATTCGTACGATCCATTCTAATTCATTCGCACGAATGAATCCATTCTAATTCATTCGTATGATCCATTCTAATTCATTCGCATGAATGTATCCATTCTAATTCATTCGTATAATCTATTCTAATTCATTCATATGATCCATTCTAATTCATTCGTATGATCCATTCTAATTCATTCGCACGAATGTATCCATTCTAATTCATTCGTACGATCCATTCTAATTCATTCGCACAATCTATTCTAATTCATTCATACGATCCATTCTAATTTATTCGCACGATCCATTATAATTCATTCATACGATCCATTCTAATTCGTAGAATGGATCGTACGAATGAATTAGAATGGATACATTCGTGCGAATGAATTAGAATGGATTGTACGAATAAATTAGAATGGATCGTACGAATGAATTAGAATATGGATAGTACGAAGGAATTAGAATGGATCGTACGAATGAATTAGAATGGATACATTCGTGCGAAAGAATTAGAATAGATCGTATGAATGAATTAGAATGGATCGTACGAAGGAATTAGAATAGATCATACGAAGAAATTAGAATGGATCGTACGAATGAATTAGAATGGATCGTATGAATGAATTAGATTGGATCGTGCGAATGAATTAAAATGGATCGTACGAAGGAATTAGAATGGATCATGCGAATAAATTAGAATAGATCATACGAATGAATTAGAATGGATCGTACGAATGAATTAGAATGGATACATTCGTGCAAAATAATTTGAATGGGTTGTATGAATGAATTAGAATGGATCGTTTGAGTGAATGCGAATGGATCCTGCGAATGAATTAGAATGGATTGTACGAATGAATTAGAATGGATCGTACGAATGAATTAGAATGGATACATTAGTGCGAATCCATTCTATTTCATTCGTACGAACCATTCTAATTCATTCGTACGATCCATTCTAATTCATTCGCACAATCTATTCTAATTCATTCGAACGATCCATTCTAATTCATTCGTACGATCCATTCTAATTCATTCGTACGATCTATTCTATTTCATTCGTACAATCCATTCTTACTCAATCATATGATCCATTCTAATCCATTCCCACAATCTACTCTAATTAATTCGTACGATCCATTCTATTTCATTTGCACGAAGGTATCCATTCTAATTCATACAATCCATTCTAATTCATTCATACGATCCAATCTAATTCATTCATACGATCCATTCTAATTCATTCGCACGAATGTATCCATTCTAATTCATACGTACGATCTATACTAATTCATTCGTACGATCCATTCTAATTCATTCGCACAATCCATTCTAATTCATTTGCACGATCCATTCTAATTCATTCATACAATCCATTCTAATTATTTTGCACGAATGTATCCATTCTAATTCATTACGAATGAGTAAGAATGGATTGTACGAATGAATTAGAATGGATACATTCGTGCGAATGAATTAGAATGGATCGTACGAATGAATTAGAATGGATCGTACGAAGGAATTAGAATGGATCGTACGAAGGAATTAGAATGGATCGTACGAATGAATTAGAATGGATCGTGCGAATGAATTAGAATGGATCGTACGAATGAATTAGAATGGATCGTACGAATGAATTAGAATGGATCGTAGTAATGAATTAGAATGGATCCTACGAATGAATTAGAATAGATTGTACGAATGAATTAGAATGGATCTAGATCGTGTATCCATTCTAATTCATTCGTACGACCCATTCTAATTCATTCGTACGATCCATTCTAATTCATTCGCACGATCCATTCTAATTCATTCGCACGATCCATTCTAATTCATTCATACAATCCATTCTAATTCATTCATATGATCCACTCTAATTCATTCATACGATCCATTCTAATTCATTCGTACGATCCATTCTAATTCATTCGGATTGTGCGAATGAATTAGAATGGATCTTACGAATGAATTAGAATGGAACGTATAGATTGTGCGAATGAATTAGAATGGATCGTACGAATGAATTAGAATGGATCGTACGAATGAATTAGAATGGATCGTACGAATGAGTAAGAATGGATCGTACGAATGAAATAGAATGGATCGTATGAATGAATTGGAATGGATACATGCGAATGAATTAGAATTGATCGTACGAATGAATTAAAATAGATTGTGCGAATGAATTAGAATGGATCGTACGAATGAATTGGAATGGATACATTCGTGCGAATGAATTAGAATGGATCGTACGAATGAAATAGAATGGATCGTGCGAATGAATTAGAATGGATCGTATGAATGAATTAGAATGGATCGTACGAATGACTTTGAATGGATCGTTCGAATGAATTAGAATAGATTTTGCGAATGAATTAGAATGGATCGTACGAATGAATTAAAACGGATACATTCGTGCGAATGAATTAGAATGGATCGTATGAGTGTGAATGAATTAGAATGGATTGTGCGAATGAATTTGAATGGATCGTACGAATGAATTAGAATGGATCGTACGAATGAATTAGAATGGATACATTCGTGCAAAAGAATTAGAATGGATTGTATGAATGAATTAGAATGGATCGTGCGAATGAATTAGAATGGATCGTACGAATGAATTGAATGGATCGTGCGAATGAATTAGAATATAGATCGTACGAATGAATTAGAATGGATCGTACGAATGAATTCGAATGTATCCTTTCTAATTCCTTCGTACGATCCATTCTAATTCATTCGTACGATCCTTTCTAATTCCTTCGTACGAATGAATTAGAATGGATTGCATGAATGAATTAGAATAGATCGTACGATCCATTCTAATTCATTCATACGATCCATTCTAATTCATTCGCACAATCTATTCTAATTCATTCGTACGATCTATATTCTAATTCATTCGCACGATCCATTCTAATTCATTCATACGATCCATTCTAATTTATTCGCACGATCCATTCTAATTCATTCGTACGATCCATTCTAATTCATTCGCACAATCTATTCTAATTCACTCAAACGATCCATTCTATTTCATTCGTACGATCCATTCTAATTCATTCGCACGAATGTATCCATTCCAATTCATTCGTACGATCCATTCTAATTCTTTCGCACAATCTATTTTAATTCATTCGTACGATCAATTTTAATTCATTCGCACGTATCCATTCTAATTCATTCATACGATCCATTCTATTTCATTCGTACGATCCATTCTTACTCATTCGTACGATCCATTCTAATTCATTCGTACGATCCATTCTAATTCATTCGCACAATCTATACGTTCCATTCTAATTCATTCGTGAGATCCATTCTAATTCATTCGCACGATCCGAATGAATTAGAATGGATCGTACGAATGAATTAGAATGGATCGTATGAATGAATTAGAGTGGATCGTATGAATGAATTAGAATGGATCGTATGAATGAATTAGAATGGATCGTGCGAATGAATTAGAATGGATCGAGCGAATGAATTAGAATGGATCGTACGAATGAATTAGAATGGGTCGTACGAATGAATTAGAATGGATACACGATCCAGATCCATTCTAATTCATTCGCACAATCTATTCTAATTCATTCGTAGGATCCATTCTAATTCATTACTACGATCCATTCTAATTCATTCATACGATCCATTCTAATTCATTCGTACGATCCATTCTAATTCATTCGCACGATCCATTCTAATTCATTCATATGATCCATTCTAATTCCTTCGTACGATCCATTCTAATTCCTTCGTACGATCCATTCTAATTCATTCGTACGATCCATTCTAATTCATTCGCACGAATGTATCCATTCTAATTCATTCATACAATCCATTCTTACTCATTCGTAATGAATTAGAATGGATACATTCGTGCAAAAGAATTAGAATGGATTGTATGAATGAATTAGAATGGATCGTGCAAATGAATTAGAATGGATTGTGCGAATGAATTAGAATGGATCGTACGAATGAATTAGAATAGATCGTACGTATGAATTAGAATGGTTACATTCGTGCGAATGAATTAGAATGGATTGTATGAATGAATTAGATTGGATCGTATGAATGAATTAGAATGGATTGTATGAATTAGAATGGATACCTTCGTGCAAATGAAATAGAATGGATCGTACGAATGAATTAGAGTAGATTGTGCGAATGGATTAGAATGGATCATACGATTGAGTAAGAATGGATTGTACGAATGAAATAGAATAGATCGTACAAATGAATTAGAATGGATCGTACGAATGAATTAGAATGGATCTTTCGAATGAATTAGAATAGATTGTGCGAATGAATTAGAATGGATCGTACGAATGAATTAGAATGGATCGTACGAATGAATTAGAATGGATCGTGCGAATGAATTAGAATGGATCGTACGAATGAAATAGAATGGATTCGCACGAATGTATCCATTCTAATTCATTCGTACGATCCATTCTAATTCATTCGTACAATCCATTCTAATTCATTCGCACGATCCATTCGCATTCACTCAAACGGTCCATTCTAATTCATTCATACAATCCATTCTAATTCTTTTGCACGAAAGTATCCATTCTAATTCATTCGTATGATCCATTCTAATTCATTCGTATGATCTATTCTAATTCATTCGCATGATCCATTCTAATTCCTTCGTACGATCCATTTTAATTCATTTGCACGATCCATTCTAATTCATTCATACGATCCATTCTAATTCATTCGTACGATCCATTCTAATTTCTTCGTATGATCTATTCTAATTCCTTCGTACGATCCATTCTAATTCATTCATACGATCTATTCTAATTCTTTCGCATGAATGTATCCATTCTAATTCATTCGTACGATCCATTCTAATTCCTTCGTACGATCCATATTCTAATTCATTCGTACGATCCATTCTAATTTATTTGTACAATCCATTCTAATTCATTCGCACGAATGTATCCATTCTAATTCATTCGTACGATCCATTCTACGAATTAGAATGGATCGTATGAATGAATTAGAATGGATCGTGCAAATAAATTAGAATGGATCGTATGAATGAATAAGAATAGATTGTGCGAATGAATTAGAATGGATAGTACGAATGAATTAGAATGGATACATTCGTGCGAATGAATTAGAATGGATCATACGAATGAATTAGAATGGATCATACGAATGAATTAGAATGGATTCATTCGTGCGAATGAATTAGAATGGATCGTACGAATGAATTAGAATGGATCGTATGAATGAATTAGAATGGATCGTGCGAATGAATTAGAATGGGTCGTATTAATGAATTTGAATGGATCGTACGAATGAATAAGAATGGAACGTACGATTGAATTAGAATGGATCGTAGAATAGATCGTATGAATGAATTAGATTGGATAGTACGAATGAGTAAGAATGGATCATACGTATGAATTAGAATGGATCGTACGAATGAATTAGAATGGATACATTTCGTACGATCCATTCTAATTCATTCGTACGATCTATTCTAATTCATTCATGCAATCCATTCTAATTCATTCGTACGAAGGAATTAGAAAGGATTTTATGAATGAATAAGAATGGATCGTACGAATGAAAAAGAATGGATCCATTCTTACTCATTCGTACGATTCATTCTAATTCAATCCATTCTAATTCATTCGCATGATCCTTTCTAATTCATTCGTACGATCGATTCTAATTCATTCATACGATCCATTCTAATTCATTCGCACAAATGTATCCATTCTAATTCATTCGTACGATCCATTCTAATTCATTCGCACAATCTATTCTAATTCATTCATACGATCCATTCTAATTTATTCGCACGATCCATTCTAATTCATTCATACGATCCATTCTAATTCATTCATTTGATCCATTCTAATTCATTCGCACGATCCATTCTTACTCATTCGTACGATCCATTCTAATTCATTCGCGCGAATGGATCGTGCGAATGAATTAGAATGGATTGTACGAATGAATTAGAATGGATCGTACGAATGAATTAGAATGGATACATTCGTGCGAATCCTTTCTATTTCATTCGTACGATCCATTCTAATTCATTCGCACGATCCATTCTAATTCATTCATACGATCCATTCTAATTCATTCGTACGATCCATTCTAATTCATTCGTACGATCCATTCTAATTCATTCGCACAATCTATTCTAATTCATTCGTACGATCCATTCTAATTCATTCGCACGATCCATTCTAATTCATTCATACGATCCATTCTAATTCATTCGTACGATCCATTCTAATTCATTCGTACGGTATGATCTATTCTAATTCCTTCGTACGATCCATTCTAATTCCTTCGTACGATCCATTCTAATTCATTCGTACGATCCATTCTAATTCATTCGTACGATCCATTCTAATTCCTTCGTATGATCCATTCTAATTCATTCGTACGATATGATTCATTCTAATTCATTCGTACGATTCATTCTAATTCAATCCATTATAATTCAATCGTACGATCCATTCTAATTCATTCGTACGATCCATTCTAATTCATTCGTACGATTCATTCTAATTCAATCCATTCTAATTCATTCGTACGATCTATTCTTACTCATTCGTACGATCCATTCTAATTCATTCGTACAAATGAATTAGAATGGATTGTACGAATGAAATAGAATTAGAATGGATGGTACGAATGAATTAGATTGGATCGTACGAATGAATTACAATGGATCGTGCGAATGAATTAGAATGGATCGTACGAATGAATTAGAATGGATCGTATGAATGAATTAGAAATGATCGTGCGAATGAATTAGAATGGATCGTGCGAATGAATTAGAATGGATCGTACGAATGAATTAGAATGGATCGTATGAATGAATTAGATTGGATCGTATTAATGAATTAGAATGGATCGTACGAATGAATTAGAATGGATCGTACGAATGAATTAGAATGGATCGTATGAATGAATTAGAATGGATCGTACGAATGAATTAGAATGGATCGTACGAATGAATTAGAATGGATCGTATAAATGAATTAGAATGGATCGTGCGAATAAATTAGAATGGATCGTATGAATGAATTAGAATAGATTGTGCGAATGAGATAGAATGGATTGTACGAATGAGATAGAATGGATCGTACGAATGAATTAGAATGAATCCATTCTAATTCATTCGTACAATCTATTCTAATTCATTCGCACGATCCATTCTATCTCATTCGTACAATCCATTCTATTTCATTCGTACGAATGTATCCATTCTAATTCATTCGTACGATCCATTCTAATTCATTCGTACGATCCATTCTAATTCATTCGCACAATCTATTCTAATTCATTCGTACGATCTATTCTAATTCATTCACACGATCCATTCTAATTTATTCGCACAATCTATTCTAATTCATTCGTACGATCCATTCTAATTCATTCGCACGATCCATTCTAATTCATTCATACAATCCATTCTATTTTATTCGTACGATCCATTCTAATTCATTCGTACGATCCATTCTAATTCATTTGTATGATTCATTCTAATTCAATCCATTCTAATTCATTCGTACGATCCATTCTTACTCATTCGTACGATCCATTCTAATTCATTCACACGAATGAATCCATTCTAATTCATTCGTATGATCCATTCTAATTCATTCGCATGAATGTATCCATTCTAATTCATTCGTATAATCCATTCTAATTCATTCATATGATCCATTCTAATTCATTCGTATGATCCATTCTAATTCATTCGCACGAATGTATCCATTCTAATTCATTCGTACAATCCATTCTAATTCATTCGCACAATCTATTCTAATTCATTCATACGATCCATTCTAATTTATTCGCACGATCCATTATAATTCATTCATACGATCCATTCTAATTCGTAGAATGGATCGTACGAATGAATTAGAATGGATACATTCGTGCGAATGAATTAGAATGGATTGTACGAATAAATTAGAATGGATCGTACGAATGAATTAGAATATGGATAGTACGAAGGAATTAGAATGGATCGTACGAATGAATTTGAATGGATACATTCGTGCGAAAGAATTAGAATAGATCGTATGAATGAATTAGAATGGATCGTACGAAGGAATTAGAATAGATCATACGAAGAAATTAGAATGGATCGTACGAATGAATTAGAATGGATCGTATGAATGAATTAGAATGGATCGTGCGAATGAATTAAAATGGATCGTACGAAGGAATTAGAATGGATCATGCGAATAAATTAGAATAGATCATACGAATGAATTAGAATGGATCGTACGAATGAATTAGAATGGATACATTCGTGCAAAAGAATTTGAATGGATTGTATGAATGAATTAGAATGGATTGTTTGAGTGAATGAGAATGGATCGTGCGAATGAATTAGAATGGATTGTACGAATGAATTAGAATGGATCGTACGAATGAATTAGAATGGATACATTAGTGCGAATCCATTCTATTTCATTCGTACGAACCATTCTAATTCATTCGCACGATCCATTCTAATTCATTCGCACAATCTATTCTAATTCATTCGAACGATCCATTCTAATGCATTCGTACGATCCATTCTAATTCATTCGTACGATCTATTCTATTTCATTCGTACAATCCATTCTTACTCAATCATATGATCCATTCTAATCCATTCGCACAATCTACTCTAATTCATTCGTACGATCCATTCTATTTCATTTGCACGAAGGTATCCATTCTAATTCATTCAATCCATTCTAATTCATTCATACGATCCAATCTAATTCATTCATACGATCCATTCTAATTCATTCGCACGAATGTATCCATTCTTATTCATACGTACGATCTATACTAATTCATTCGTACGATCCATTCTAATTCATTCGCACAATCCATTCTAATTCATTTGCACGATCCATTCTAATTCATTCATACAATCCATTCTAATTCTTTTGCACGAATGTATCCATTCTAATTCATTACGAATGAGTAAGAATGGATTGTACGAATGAATTAGAATGGATACATTCGTGCGAATGAATTAGAATGGCTCATACGAATGAATTAGAATGGATCGTACGAATGAATTAGAATGGATCGTACGAAGGAATTAGAATGGATCGTACGAAGGAATTAGAATGGATCGTACGAATGAATTAGAATGGATCGTGCGAATGAATTAGAATGGATCGTACGAATGAATTAGAATGGATCGTATGAATGAATTAGAATGGATCGTAGTAATGAATTAGAATGGATCCTACGAATGAATTAGAATAGATTGTGCGAATGAATTAGAATGGATCTAGATCGTGTATCCATTCTAATTCATTCGTACGACCCATTCTAATTCATTCGCACGATCCATTCTAATTCATTCGCACGATCCATTCTAATTCATTCATACAATCCATTCTAATTCATTCATATGATCCACTCTAATTCATTCATACGATCCATTCTAATTCATTCGTACGATCCATTCTAATTCATTCGGATCGTGCGAATGAATTAGAATGGATCTTACGAATGAATTAGAGTGGAACGTATAGATTGTGCGAATGAATTAGAATGGATCGTACGAATGAATTAGAATGGATCGTACGAATGAATTAGAATGGATCGTATGAATGAGTAAGAATGGATCGTACGAATGAAATAGAATGGATCGTCTGAATGAATTAGAATGGATACGTGCGAATGAATTAGAATTGATCGTACGAATGAATTAGAATAGATTGTGCGAATGAATTAGAATGGATCGTACAAATGAATTGGAATGGATACATTCGTGCGAATGAATTAGAATGGATCGTACGAATGAAATAGAATGGATCGTGCGAATGAATTAGAATGGATCGTACGAATGAATTTGAATGGATCGTACGAATGACTTTGAATGGATCGTTCGAATGAATTAGAATAGATTGTGCGAATGAATTAGAATGGATCGTACGAATGAATTAAAACAGATACATTCG
The DNA here is from genome assembly GCA_947650365.1 of Chamaelirium japonicum. Taxonomy (NCBI): domain Eukaryota; kingdom Viridiplantae; phylum Streptophyta; class Magnoliopsida; order Liliales; family Melanthiaceae; genus Chamaelirium; species Chamaelirium japonicum. The sequence continues at coordinate 213,772 of OX393559.1, read as the reverse complement.
TGCGAATGAATTAGAATGGATCGTATGAGTGTGAATGAATTAGAATAGATTGTGCGAATGAATTAGAATGGATCGTACGAATGAATTAGAAGGGATCGTATGAATGAATTAGAATGGATACATTCGTGCAAAAGAATTAGAATGGATTGTATGAATGAATTAGAATGGATCGTGCGAATGAATTAGAATGGATCGTGCGAATGAATTAGAATGGATCGTACGAATGAATTAGAATGGATCGTGCAAATGAATTAGAATATAGATCGTACGAATGAATTAGAATGGATCGTACGAATGAATTCGAATGTATCTTTTCTAATTCCTTCGTACGATCCATTCTAATTCATTCGTACGATCCTTTCTAATTCCTTCGTACGAATGAATTAGAATGGATTGCATGAATGAATTAGAATAGATCGTACGATCCATTCTAATTCATTCATACGATCCATTCTAATTCATTCGCACAATCTATTCTAATTCATTCGTACGATCTATATTCTAATTCATTCGCACGATCCATTCTAATTCATTCATACGATCCATTCTAATTTATTCGCACGATCCATTCTAATTCATTCGTACGATCCATTCTAATTCATTCGCACAATCTATACGTTCCATTCTAATTCATTCGTAAGATCCATTCTAATTCATTCACACGATCCGAATGAATTAGAATGGATCGTACGAATGAATTAGAATGGATCGTATGAATGAATTAGAGTGGATCATATGAATGAATTAGAATGGATCGTATGAATGAATTAGAATGGATCGTGCGAATGAATTAGAATGGATCGTGCGAATGAATTAGAATGGATCGTATGAATGAATTAGAATGGGTCGTACGAATGAATTAGAATGGATACAGGATCCAGATCCATTCTAATTCATTCGCACAATCTATTCTAATTCATTCGTAGGATCCATTCTAATTCATTACTACGATCCATTCTAATTCATTCGTACGATCCATTCTAATTCATTCGCACGATCCATTCTAATTCATTCATACGATCCATTCTAATTCCTTCGTAGGATCCATTCTAATTCCTTCGTACGATCCATTCTAATTCCTTCGTACGACCCATTCTAATTCATTCGCACGAATGTATCCATTCTAATTCATTCGTACAATCCATTCTTACTCATTCGTAATGAATTAGAATGGATACATTCGTGCAAAAGAATTAGAATGGATTGTATGAATGAATTAGAATGGATCGTGCAAATGAATTAGAATGGATTGTGCGAATGAATTAGAATGGATCGTACGAATGAATTAGAATAGATCGTACGTATGAATTAGAATGGTTACATTCGTGCGAATGAATTAGAATGGATTGTATGAATGAATTAGATTGGATCGTATGAATGAATTAGAATGGATTGTATGAATTAGAATGGATACCTTCGTGCAAATGAAATAGAATGGATCGTACGAATGAATTAGAGTAGATTGTGCGAATGGATTAGAATGGATCATACGATTGAGTAAGAATGGATTGTACGAATGAAATAGAATAGATCGTACGAATGAATTAGAATGGATCGTACGAATGAATTAGAATGGATCTTTCGAATGAATTAGAATAGATTGTGCGAATGAATTAGAATGGATCGTACGAATGAATTAGAATGGATCGTACGAATGAATTAGAATGGATCGTGCGAATGAATTAGAATGGATCGTACGAATGAAATAGAATGGATTCGCACGAATGTATCCATTCTAATTCATTCGTACGATCCATTCTAATTCATTCGTACAATCCATTCTAATTCATTCGCGCGATCCATTCGCATTCACTCAAACGGTCCATTCTAATTCATTCATACAATCCATTCTAATTCTTTTGCACGAAAGTATCCATTCTAATTCATTCGTATGATCCATTCTAATTCATTCGTATGATCTATTCTAATTCATTCGCATGATCCAGTCTAATTCCTTCATACGATCCATTTTAATTCGTTCGCACGATCCATTCTAATTCATTCATACGATCCATTCTAATTCATTCGTACGATCCATTCTAATTTCTTCGTATGAACTATTCTAATTCCTTCGTACGATCCATTCTAATTCATTCATACGATCTATTCTAATTCTTTCGCACGAATGTATCCATTCTAATTCATTCGTACGATCCATTCTAATTCCTTCGTACGATCCATATTCTAATTCATTCGTACGATCCATTCTAATTTATTCGTACAATCCATTCTAATTCATTCGCACGAATGTATCCATTCTTATTCATTCGTACGATCCATTCTACGAATTAGAATGGATCGTATGAATGAATTAGAATGGATCGTGCAAATAAATTAGAATGGATCGTATGAATGAATTAGAATAGATTGTGCGAATGAATTAGAATGGATCGTACGAATGAATTAGAATGGATACATTCGTGCGAATGAATTAGAATGGATCATACGAATGAATTAGAATGGATCATATGAATGAATTAGAATGGATCGTACGAATGAATTAGAATGGATCGTGCGAAGGAATTAGAATGGATCGTACGAAGGAATTAGAATGGATCGTACGAAGGAATTAGAATGGATCGTACGAATGAATTAGAATGGATCGTATGAATGAATTAGAATGGGTCGTACGAATGAATTAGAATGGATACACGATCCAGATCCATTCTAATTCATTCGCACAATCTATTCTAATTCATTCGTAGGATCGTACGAATGAATTAGAATGGATCGTGCGAATGAGTTAGAATGGATCATACGAATGAATTAGAATGGATCGTACGAATGAATTAGAAAGGATACATTCGAATTCATTCGTACGATCCATTCTAATTCCTTCGTACGATCCATATTCTAATTCATTCGCACGATCCATTCTAATTCATTCGTACGATTCACTCTAATTCAATCCATTCTAATTCATTCGTACGATCTATTCTAATTCATTCATACGATCTATTCTAATTCATACAATCTATTCTAATTAGAATGGATCGTACTAATGAATTAGAATGGATCGTATGAATGAATTAGAATGGATCGTACGAATGAATTAGAATGGATTGAATTAGAATGAATCGTACGAATGAATTAGAATGGATCGTGCGAATGAATTAGAATATGGATCGTACGAAGGAATTAGAATGGATCGTACGAATGAATTCGAATGTATCCTTTCTAATTCATTCGTACGATCCATTCTAATTCATTCGTACGATCCATTCTAATTCATTCGTACGATCCATTCTAACTCATTCCCACGATCCATTCTAATTCATTCGCACGATCCTACGAATGAATTAGAATAGATTGTGCGAATGAATTATAATGGATCTGGATCGTGTATCCATTCTAATTCATTCGTACGACCCATTCTAATTCATTCGTACGATCCATTCTAATTCATTCACACGATCCATTCTAATTCATTCATACGATCCGTTCTAATTCATTCATATGATCCACTCTAATTCATTCATACGATCCATTCTAATTCATTCGTACGATCCATTCTAATTCATTCGGATCGTGCGAATGAATTAGAATGGATCTTACGAATGAATTAGAATGGAACGTATAGATTGTGCGAATGAATTATAATAGATCGTACGAATGAATTAGAATGGATCGTACGAATGAATTAGAATGGATCGTACGAATGAGTAAGAATGGATCGTACGAATGAAATAGAATGGATCGTATGAATGAATTAGAATGGATACGTGCGAATGAATTAGAATTGATCGTACGAATGAATTAGAATAGATTGTGCGAATGAATTAGAATGGATCGTACGAATGAATTAGAATGGATACATTCATGCGAATGAATTAGAATGGATCGTACGAATGAAATAGAATGGATCGTGCGAATGAATTAGAATGGATCGTACGAATGAATTAGAATGAATCGTACGAATGACTTAGAATGGATCGTTCGAATGAATTAGAATAGATTGTGCGAATGAATTAGAATGGATCGTACGAATGAATTAAAACGGATACATTTGTTCGAATGAATTAGAATGGATCGTATGAGTGTGAATGAATTAGAATGGATTGTGCGAATGAATTAGAATGGATCGTACGAATGAATTAGAATGGATCATACGAATGAATTAGAATGGATACATTCGTGCAAAAGAATTAGAATGGATTGTATGAATGAATTAGAATGGATCGTGCGAATGAATTAGATTGGATCGTGCGAATGAATTAGAATGGATCGTACGAATGAATTAGAATGGATCGTGCGAATGAATTAGAATATAGATCGTTCGAATGAATTAGAATGGATCGTACGAATGAATTCGAATGTATCCTTTCTAATTCCTTCGTACGATCCATTCTAATTCATTCGTACGATCCTTTCTAATTCCTTAGTACGAATGAATTAGAATGGATTGCATGAATGAATTAGAATAGATCGTACGATCCATTCTAATTCATTCATACGATCTATTCTAATTCATTCGCACAATCTATTCTAATTCATTCATACGATCTATATTCTAATTCATTCGCACGATCCATTCTAATTCATTCATACGATCCATTCTAATTTATTCGCACGATCCATTCTAATTCTTTCGTACGATCCATTCTAATTCATTCGCACAATCTATTCTAATTCACTCAAACGATCCATTCTATTTCATTTGTACGATCCATTCTAATTCATTCGCACGAATGTATCCATTCCAATTCATTCGTACGATCCATTCTAATTCATTCGCACAATCTATTATAATTCATTCGTACGATCAATTCTAATTCATTCGCACGTATCCATTCTAATTCATTCATACGATCCATTCTATTTTATTCGTACGATCCATTCTTACTCATTCGTACGATCCATTCTAATTCATTCGTACGATCCATTCTAATTCATTCATACGATCCATTCTAATTCATTCGCACAATCTATACGTTCCATTCTAATTCATTCGTAAGATCCATTCTAATTCATTCGCACGATCCGAATGAATTAGAATGGATCATACGAATGAATTAGAATGGATCGTATGAATGAATTTGAGTGGATCATATGAATGAATTAGAATGGATCGTATGAATGAATTAGAATGGATCGTGCGAATGAATTAGAATGGATCGTGCGAATGAATTAGAATGGATCATACGAATGAATTAGAATGGGTCGTACGAATGAATTAGAATGGATACACGATCCAGATCCATTCTAATTCATTCGCACAATCTATTCTAATTCATTCGTAGGATCCATTCTAATTCATTACTATGATCCATTCTAATTCATTCATACGATCCATTCTAATTCATTCGTACGATCCATTCTAATTCATTCGCACGATCCATTCTAAGTCATTCGTACGATCCATTCTAATTCCTTCGTACGATCCATTCTAATTCCTTCGTACGATCCATTCTAATTCATTCGTACGATCCATTCTAATTCATTCGTACGATCCATTCTAATTCATTCGTATGATCCATTCTAATTCATTCGCACGAATGTATCCATTCTAATTCATTCGTACAATCCATTCTTACTCATTCGTAATGAATTAGAATGGATACATTCGTGCAAAAGAATTAGAATGGATTGTATGAATGAATTAGAAATCGTGCAAATGAATTAGAATGGATTGTGCGAATGAATTAGAATGGATCGTACGAATGAATTAGAATAGATCATACATATGAATTAGAATGGATACATTCGTGCGAATGAATTAGAATGGATCGTATGAATGAATTAGATTGGATCGTATGAATGAATTAGAATGGATTGTATGAATTAGAATGGATACCTTCGTGCAAATGAAATAGAATGGATCGTACGAATGAATTAGAGTAGATTGTGCGAATGGATTGGAATGGATCATACGATTGCATAAGAATGGATTGTACGAATGAAATAGAATAGATCGTACGAATGAATTAGAATGGATCGTATGAATAAATTAGAATGGATCGTTCGAATGAATTAGAATAGATAGTGCGAATGAATTAGAATGGATTGTACGAATGAATTAGAATGGATCGTACGAATGAATTAGAATGGATCGTACGAATGAATTAGAATGGATCGTGCGAATGAATTAGAATGGATCGTACGAATGAAATAGAATGGATTCGCACGAGTGTATCCATTCTAATTCATTCGTACGATCCATCCTAATTCATTCGTACAATCCATTCTAATTCATTCGCACGATCCATTCGCATTCACTCAAACGATCCATTCTAATTCATTCATACAATCCATTCTAATTCTTTTGCATGAAAGTATCCATTCTAATTCATTCGTACGATCCATTCTAATTCATTCGTATGATCTATTCTAATTCATTCGCATGATCCATTCTAATTCCTTCGTACGATCCATTCTAATTCATTCGTACGATCCATTCTAATTCATTCGTACGATCCATTGTAATTTCTTCGTATGATCTATTCTAATTCCTTCGTACGATCCATTCTAATTCATTCATACGATCTATTCTAATTCTTTCGCACGAATGTATCCATTCTAATTCATTCGTACGATCCACTCTAATTCCTTCGTACGATCCATATTCTAATTCATTCGTACGATCCATTCTAATTTTTTCGTACAATCCATTCTAATTCATTCGCACGAATGTATCCATTCTAATTCATTCGTACGATCCATTCTACGAATTAGAATGGATCGTATGAATGAATTTGAATGGATCGTGCGAATAAATTAGAATGGATCGTATGAATGAATTAGAATAGATTGTGCGAATGAATTAGAATGGATTGTACGAATGAATTAGAATGGATACATTCGTGCGAATGAATTATAATGGATTATACGAATGAATTATAATAGATCATATGAATGAATTAGAATGGATCGTACGAATGAATTAGAATGGATCGTGCGAAGGAATTAGAATGGATCGTATGAATGAATTAGAATGGATCATACGAAGGAATTAGAATGGATCGTACGAAGGAATTAGAATGGATCGTATGAATGAATTAGAATGGATCGTATGAATGAATTAGAATGGGTCGTACGAATGAATTAGAATGGATACACGATCCAGATCCATTCTAATTCATTCGCACAATCTATTCTAATTCATTCGTAGGATCGTGCGAATGAATTAGAATGGATCGTGCGAATGAGTTAGAATGGATCGTACGAATGAATTAGAATAGATCGTACGAATGAATTTGAATGGATCGTACGAATGAATTAGAAAGGATACATTCGAATTCATTCGTACGATCCATTCTAATTCCTTCGTACGATCCATATTCTAATTCATTCGCACGATCCATTCTAATTCATTCGTACGATTCATTCTAATTCAATCCATTCTAATTCATTCGTACGATCTATTCTAATTCATTCATACGATCCATTCTAATTCATACAATCTATTCTAATTAGAATGGATCGTACTAATGAATTAGAATGGATCGTACGAATGAATTAGAATGGATCGTACGAATGAATTAGAATGGATTGAATTAGAATGAATCGTACGAATGAATTAGAATGGATCGTGCGAATGAATTAGAATATGGATCGTACGAAGGAATTAGAATGGATCATACGAATGAATTCGAATGTATCCATTCTAATTCATTCGTACGATCCATTCTAATTCATTCGTACGATCCATTCTAATTCATTCGTAGGATCCATTGTAACTCATTCGCACGATCCATTCTAATTCATTCGCAGGATCCTACGAATGAATTAGAATAGATTGTGCGAATGAATTAGAATGGATCTGGATCGTGTATCCATTCTAATTCATTCGTACGACCCATTCTAATTCATTCGTACGATCCATTCTAATTCATTCGCACGATCCATTCTAATTCATTCGCACGATCCATTCTAATTCATTCATACGATCCATTCTAATTCATTCATATGGTCCACTCTAATTCATTCATACGATCCATTCTAATTCATTCGTACGATCCATTCTAATTCATTCGGATCGTGCGAATGAATTAGAATGGATCTTACGAACGACTTAGAATGGAACGTATAGATTGTGCGAATGAATTAGAATGGATCGTACGAATGAATTAGAATGGATCGTACGAATGAATTAGAATGGATCGTACGAATGAGTAAGAATGGATCGTACGAATGAATTAGAATGGATTGAATTAGAATGAATCGTACGAATGAATTAGAATGGATCGTACGAATGAATTAGAATGGATCGTACAAATGAATTAGAATGGATTGAATTAGAATGAATCGTACGAATGAATTAGAATGAATCATACCGTACGAATGAATTAGAATGGATCATACGAAGGAATTAGAATGGATCGTACGAATGAATTAGAATGGATCGTACGAATGAATTAGAATGGATCGTAGGAAGGAATTAGAATGGATCGTACGAAGTAATTAGAATAGATAGTACGAATGAATTAGAATGGATACCTTCGTGCAAATGAATTAGAATGGATCGTACGAATGAGTAAGAATGGATCGTACGAATGAAATAGAATGGATCGTATGAATGAATTAGAATGGATCATGCGAATGAATTAGAATGGATCGTACGAATGAATTAGAATAGATTGTGCGAATGAATTAGAATGGATCGTAGGAATGAATTAGAATGGATCGTACGAATGAATTAGAATGGATCATATGAATAAATTAGAATGGATCCCGCGAATGAATTAGAATGGATCATACGAATGAAATAGAATGGATTCGCACGAATGTATCCATTCTAATTCATTCGTACGATCCATTCTAATTCATTCGTACAATCCATTCTAATTCATTCGCACGATCCATTCGCATTCACTCAAACGATCCATTCTAATTCATTCATATGATCCATTCTAATTCATTCGCACGAATGTATCCATTCTAATTCATTCGTACGATCCATTCTAATTCATTTGTACGAATGTATCCACTCTAATTCATTCATACGATCCATTCTAATTCATTCGCACGAATGTATCCATTCCAATTCATTCGTACGATCCATTCTAATTCATTCGCACAATCTATTCTAATTCATTCGTATGATCAATTCTAATTCATTAGCATGATCCATTCTAATTCATTCGTACGATCTATTCTATTTCATTCGTACAATCCATTCTTACTCAATCGTATGATCCATTCTAATCTATTCACACAATCTATTCTAATTCATTTGTACGATCCATTCTATTTCATTCGTACGATCCATTCTAATTCATACGATCCATTCTATTTCATTCATACGATCCATTTTAATTCATTCGCACGATCCATTCTAATTCATTCATACGATCCATTCTAATTCATTCGTACGATCCATTCTAATTTCTTCGTATGATCTATTCTAATTCCTTCGTACGATCCATTCTAATTCCTTCGTATGATCCATTCAAATTCATTCGCACGAATCTATCCATTCTAATTCATTCGTACGATCCATTCTAATTCATTCGCACGATCCATTCTAATTCATTAATACGATCCAATCTAATTCATTCATACGATCTATTCTAATTCATTCGCACGAATATATCCTTTCTAATTCATTCGTACGATCCATTCTAATTCGTTCGCACAATCTATTCTAATTTATTAGTACGATCCATTCTAATTCATTCGTACGATCCATTCTAATTCATTAGCACGATCCAAATTCATTTATCCGTACGATCTATTCTATTTCATTCATACGATCCATTCTTATCGTACGATCCATTTTAATTCAATCCATTCTATTTCATTCGTACAATCCATTCTATTTCATTCGTACGATCCATTCTAATTCATTCGCACGATCCATTCTAATTCATTCGCATGATCCATTCTAATTCATTCGTACGATCGATTCTAATTCATTCATATGATCCATTCTAATTCATTCGCACGAATGTATCCATTCTAATTCATTCGTACGATCCATTCAAATTCATTCGCACGATCCATTCTAATTCATTCATACGATCCATTCTATTTCATTCGTACAATCCATTCTTACTCATTCGTACGATCCTTCCTAATTCATTTGCACGAAGGTATCCATTCTAATTCCTTCGTACGATCCATTCTAATTCCTTCGTACATCCATTCTAATTCATTCGTACAATCCATTCTAATTCATTCGTACGATCCATTCTATTTCATTCATACGATCCATTTAAATTCATTCGTACGATCCATTCTAATTCATTCGCACGATCCATTCTAATTCATTCGCACGATCCATTCTAATTCATTCGTACGATCCATTCTAATTCATTCGTACGATCCATTCTAATTCATTCGTACGATCCATTCTAATTCCTTCGTATGATCCATTCTAATTCATTCGTACGATTCATTCTAATTCAATCCATTCTAATTCATTCGTACGATCCATTCTTACTCATTCGTACGATCCATTCTAATTCATTCGCACGAATGAATCCATTCTAATTCATTCGTATGATCCATTCTAATTCATTCGCACGAATGTATCCATTCTAATTCATACGTACGATCTATACTAATTCATTCGTACGATCCATTCTAATTCATTCGCACAATCCATTCTAATTCATTTGCACGATCCATTCTAATTCATTCATACAATCCATTCTAATTATTTTGCACGAATGTATCCATTCTAATTCATTACGAATGAGTAAGAATGGATTGTACGAATGAATTAGAATGGATACATTCGTGCGAATGAATTAGAATGGATCGTACGAATGAATTAGAATGGATCGTACGAAGGAATTAGAATGGATCGTACGAAGGAATTAGAATGGATCGTACGAATGAATTAGAATGGATCGTGCGAATGAATTAGAATGGATCTATTCTAATTTATTCGCACGATCCATTCTATTTCATTCGTACGATCCATTCTATTTCATTCGTACAATCCATTCTAATTCATTCGCACGAATGTATCCATTCTAATTCATTCGTACAATCCATTCTTACTCATTCGTAATGAATTAGAATAGATTGTGCGAATGAATTAGAATGGATCGTACGAATGAATTAGAATGGATACCTTCGTACGATCCATTCTAATTCCTTCGTACGATCCATTCTAATTCATTCGTACGATCCATTCTAATTCATTCGTACGATCCATTCTAATTCCTTCGTATGATCCATTCTAATTCATTCGTACGGTATGATTCATTCTAATTCATTCGTACGATTCATTCTAATTCAATCCATTCTAATTCATTCGTACGATCCATTCTAATTCATTCGTACGATCCATTCTAATTCATTCGTACGATTCATTCTAATTCAATCCATTCTAATTCATTCGTACGATCCATTCTTACTCATTCGTACGATCCATTCTAATTCATTCGCACGAATGAATCCATTCTAATTTATTCGTATGATCCATTCTAATTCATTCGCATGAATGTATCCATTCTAATTCATTCGTACGATCCATTCTATCTCTTTCGTACAATCCATTCTATTTCATTCGTACGATCCATTCTAATTCATTCGCACGATCCATTTTAATTCATTAATACGATCCAATCTAATTCATTCATACGATCTATTCTAATTCATTCGCACGAATATATCCTTTCTAATTCATTCGTACGATCCATTCTAATTCATTCGCACAATCTATTCTAATTCATTAGTACGATCCATTCTAATTCATTTGTACGATCCATTCTAATTCATTAGCACGATCCAAATTCATTTATCCGTACGATCTATTCTATTTCATTCGTATGATCCATTCTTATCGTACGATCCATTCTAATTCAATCCATTCTAATTCATTCGTACGATCCATTCTAATTCATTCGTACGATCCATTCTAAATCATTCGTACGATTCATTCTAATTCAATCCATTCTAATTCATTCGTACGATCCATTCTTACTCATTCGTACGATCCATTCTAATTCATTCGTATGATCCATTCTAATTCATTCGCATGAATGTATCCATTTAATTCATTCGTACGATCCATTCTATCTCATTCGTACAATCCATTCTATTTCGTTCGTACGAATGTATCTATTCTAATTCATTCGTACGATCCATTCTAATTCCTTCGTACGATCCATTCTAATTCCTTCGTACGATCTATTCTAATTCATTCCCATGAATGTATCCATTCTAATTGATACGTACGATCCATTCTATTTCATTCGTATGATCCATTCTTACTCATTCGTACGATCCATTCTAATTCTAATTCATTCATATGATCTATTCTAATTCATTCGCACGATCCATTCTAATTCATTCGCACGATCTATTCTAATTCATTCGTACGATCCATTATAATTCATTCGTACGATCCATTCTAATTCATTCGTACGATTCATTCTAATTCAATCCATTCTAATTCATTCGTATGATCCATTCTTACTCATTCGTACAATCCATTCTAATTCATTCGCATGAATGAATCCATTCTAATTTATTCCTATGATCCATTCTAATTCATTCGCATGAATGTATCCATTCTAATTCATTCGTACGATCCATTCTATCTCATTCGTACAATCCATTCTATTTCATTCGTACGAATGTATCTATTCTAATTCATTCGTACGATCCATTCTAATTCCTTCGTACGATCCATTCTAATTCCTTCGTACGATCCATTCTAACTCATTCCCATGAATGTATCCATTCTAATTGATACGTACGATCCATTCTATTTCATTCGTATGATCCATCTTACTCATTCATACGATCCATTCTAATTCTAATTCATTCATATGATCCATTCTAATTCATTCGCACGATCCATTCTAATTCATTCGCACGATCCATTCTAATTCATTCGTACGATCCATTCTAATTCATTCGTACGATTCATTCTAATTCAATCCATTCTAATTCATTCGTACGATCCATTCTTACTCATTCGTACGATCCATTCTAATTCAATCGCACGAATGAATCCATTCTAATTCAATCGTATGATCCATTCTAATTCATTCGCATGAATGTATCCATTCTAATTCATTCGTACGATCCATTCTATCTCATTCGTACAATCCATTCTATTTCATTCGTACGATCCATTCTAATTCATTCGCACGATCCAATCTAATTCATTCATACGATCTATTCTAATTCTTTCGCATGAATGTATCCATTCTAATTCATTCGTACGATCCATTCTAATTCATTCGCACGATCCATTCTAATTCATTCATACAATCCATTCTAATTCTTTTGCACGAATGTATCCATTCTAATTCATTCGTTCGATCCATTCTAATTCATTCGTACGATCCATTCTAATTCATTCGCACGATCCAATCTAATTCATTCGTAAATCCATTCTAATTCATTCATACATGTACGAATGAATTAGAATGGATACATTTGTGCAAATGAATTAGAATGGATCGTATGAATGAATTAGATTGGATCGTATGAATGAATTAGAATGGATCGAACGAATGAATTAGAATGGATACATTCGTGCAAAAGAATTAGAATGGATTGTATGAATGAATTAGAATGAATCGTGCGAATGAATTAGAATGGATCGTACGAATGAATTAGAATGGATACATTCGTGCGAAAGAATTAGAATAGATCGTATGAATGAATTAGAATGGATCGTATGAATGAAATAGAATGGATCGTACGAATGAATTAGAATGGACCGCGCGAGTGAATTAGAATCGATCGTACGAATGAATTAGAATGGATCGTACGAAGGAATTAGAATGGATCGTACGAATGAATTAGAAAGGATACATTCGAATTCATTTGTACGATCCATTCTAATTCCTTCGTACGATCCATATTCTAGTTCATTTGCACGATCCATTCTAATTCATTCGCACGATCCATTCTAATTCATTCATACGATCCATTCTAATTCATTCACACAATCCATTCTAATTCATTCTAATTTATTCGTATGTGAGTGGATCATGTTTTTTCGTGCTAATGAATTAGAATGGATCGTACGAATGAATTAGAATGGATACATTCGTGCGAAAGAATTAGAATGGATCGTATGAATGAATTAGATTGGATCGTATAAATGAATTAGAATTGATCGTACGAATGAATTAGAATGGATCGTGCTAATGAATTAGAATGGATCGTGCGAATGAATTAGAATGGATCGCGCGAATGAATTAGAATGGATCGTACGAATGAATTAGAATGGATCGTACGAATGAATTAGAATGGATCGTTCGAATGAATTAGAATAGATTATGCGAATGAATTAGAATGGATTGTACGAATGAATTAGAAAGGATACATTCATGCGAATGAATTAGAATGGATCGTATGAGTGTGAATGAATTAGAATGGATCGTGCGAATGAATTAGAATGGATCGTATTAATGAATTAGAATGGATCGTGCGAATGAATTAGAATGGATCGTACGAATGAGTAAGAATGGATCGTGCGAATGAATTAGAATGGATCATATGTATGAATTAGAATGGATCGTATGAATGAATTAGAATGGATCGTGCGAATCAATTAGAATGGATCGTATGAATGAATTAGAATAGATTGTGCGAATGAATTAGAATGGATCGTACGAATGAATTAGAATGGATACATTCGTGCGAATGAATTAGAATGGATCGTATGAATGAATTAGAATCGATCGTACGAATGAATTAGAATGGATCATGCGAATGAATTAGAATGGATCGTATGAATGAATTAGAATCGATCGTACGAATGAAATAGAATGGATCGTACGAATGAATTAGAATGGATCGTACGAATGAATTAGAATGGATCGTACGAAGTAATTAGAATGGATCGTACGAAGGAATTAGAATGGATAGTACGAATGAATTAGAATGGACATTTGTACGATCCATTTATACTCATTCGTACGATCCATTCTAATTCATTTGCACGAAGGTATCCATTCTAATTCATTCGTACTATTCATTCTAATTCCTTCGTACGATCCATTCTAATTCCTTCGTACGATCCATTCTAATTCATTCGTACGATCCATTCTAATTCATTCGTACGATCCATTCTAATTCCTTCGTATGATCCATTCTAATTCATTCGTACGGTATGATTCATTCTAATTCATTCGTACGATTCATTCTAATTCAATCCATTCTAATTCATTCGTACGATCCATTCTAATTCATTCGTACGATCCATTCTAATTCATTCGTACGATTCATTCTAATTCAATCCATTCTAATTCATTCGTACGATCCATTCTTACTCATTCGTGTGATCCATTCTAATTCATTTGCACGAATGAATCCATTCTAATTCATTCGTATGATCCGTTCTAATTCATTCGCATGAATGTATCCATTCTAATTCATTCATACGATCCATTCTATCTCATTCGTACAATCCATTCTATTTCATTCGTATGATCCATTCTAATTCATTCGCACGATCCATTCTAATTCATTAATACGATCCAATCTAATTCATTCATACGATCTATTCTAATTCATTCGCACGAATATATCCTTTCTAATTCATTCGTACGATCCATTCAAATTCATTCACACAATCTATTCTAATTCATTAGTACGATCTATTCTAATTCATTCGTACGATCCATTCTAATTCATTAGCACGATCCAAATTCATTTATCCCTACGATCTATTCTATTTCATTTGTACGATCCATTCTTATCGTACGATCCATTCTAATTCAATCCATTCTAATTCATTCATACGATCCATTCTAATTCATTCGTACAATCCATTCTAATTCATTCGTACAATTCATTCTAATTCAATCCATTCTAATTCATTCGTACGATCCATTCTAACTCATTCGTACGATCCATTCTAATTCATTTGCACGAAGGTATCCATTCTAATTCATTCGTACTATCCATTCTAATTCCTTCGTACGATCCATTCTAATTCCTTCGTACGATCCATTCTAATTCATTCATACGATCCATTCTAATTCATTAATACGATCCATTCTAATTCATTCGCACGATCCATTCTTACTCATTCGTACGATCCATTCTAATTCATTCGCACGAATGAATCCATTCTAATTCATTCGTATGATCCATTCTAATTCATTCGCATGAATGTATCCATTCTAATTCATTCGTATGATCCATTCTATCTCATTCGTACAATCCATTCTATTTCATTCGTACGATCCATTCTAATTCATTCACACGATCCATTCTAATTCATTCGGATGATCCATTCTAATTCATTCGTACGATCCATTCTAATTCATTCGTACGATCGATTCTAATTCATTCATACGATCCATTCTAATTCATTCGCATGAATGTATCCATTCTAATTCATTCGTACGATCCATTCTAATTCATTCGCACAATCTATTCTAATTCATTCATACGATCCATTCTAATTTATTCGCACGATCCATTCTAATTCATAAGCACGATCCATTCTAATTCATTCGCACAATCTATTCTAATTCATTCGTACGATCCATTCTAATTCATTTGCATGATCCATTCTAATTCATTCATACGATCCATTCTATTTCATTCGTATGATCCGTTCTAATTCATTCGTACGATCCATTCTAATTTATTCGTACGATTCATTCTAATTCAATCCATTCTAATTCATTCGTACGATCCATTCTTACTCATTCGTACGATCCATTCTAATTCATTCGCACGAATGAATCCATTCTAATTCATTCGTATGATCCATTCTAATTCATTCGCATGAATGTATCCATTCTAATTCATTCGTACGATCCATTCTAATTCATTCATATGATCCATTCTAATTCATTCGTATGATCCATTCTAATTCATTCGCACGAATGTATCCATTCTAATTCATTCGTACGATCCATTCTAATTCATTCGCACAATCTATTCTAATTCATTCATACGATCCATTCTAATTTATTCGCACGATCCATTCTAATTCATTCGTACGATCCATTCTAATTCGTAGAATGGATCGTACGATTGAATTAGAATGGATTGTACGAATAAATTAGAATGGATCGTACGAATGAATTAGAATATGGATCGTACGAAGGAATTAGAATGGATCGTACGAATGAATTAGAATGGATACATTCGTGCGAAAGAATTAGAATAGATCGTATGAATGAATTAGAATGGATCGTACGAAGGAATTAGAATAGATCATACGAAGAAATTAGAATGGATCGTACGAATGAATTAGAATGGATCGTATGAATGAATTAGAATGGATCGTGCGAATGAATTAAAATGGATCGTACGAAGGAATTAGAATGAATCATGCGAATGAATTAGAATAGATCATACGAATGAATTAGAATGGATCGTACGAATGAATTAGAATGGATTGAATTAGAATGGATCATACGAAGGAATTAGAATGGATCGTACGAAGGAATTAGAATAGATCGTACGAATGAATTAGAATGGATACGAATGAATCGTACGAATGAGTAAGAATGGATCGTACGAATGAAATAGAATGGATTGTACGAATGAATTAGAATGGATACATTCGTGCGAATGAATTAGGATGGATCGTATGAATGAATTAGAATAGATTGTGCGAAAGAATTAGAATGGATCGTACGAATGAATTGGAATGGATACATTCGTGCGAATGAATTAGAATGGATCGTATGAATGAATTAGAGTGGATACATTCGTACAAATGAATTAGAATGGATCGTACGAATGAATTAGAATGGATACATTCTGCGAATGAATTAGAATGGATCATATGAATGAATTAGAATGGATCGTTTGAGTGAATGCGAATGGATCGTGCGAATGAATTAGAATAGATTGTACGAATGAATTAGAATGGATCGTACGAATGAATTAGAATGGATACATTCGTGCGAATCCATTCTATTTCATTCGTACGATCCATTCTAATTCATTCTCACGATCCATTCTAATTCATTCATACGATCCATTCTAATTCATTCGTACGATCCATTCTAATTCATTCGTACGATCCATTCTAATTCATTCGCACGAATGTATCCATTCCAATTCATTCGTACGATCCATTCTAATTCATTCGCACAATCTATCCTTTCTAATTCATTCGTACGATCCATTCTAATTCATTCGCACAATCTATTCTAATTCATTCGAACGATCCATTCTAATTCATTAGCATGATCCATTCTAATTCATTCGTACGATCTATTCTATTTCATTCGTACGATCCATTCTAATTCATTCATACAATCCATTCTATTTCATTCGTACGATCCATTCTTACTAATTCGTACGATCCATTCGTATCCATTCTAATTCATTCGTACGATCTATTCTAATTCATTCGTACGATCTATTCTAATTCATTAATACGAACCAATCTAATTCATTCGTACGATCCATTCTAATTCATTCGTACGATCCATTCTAATTCATTCGTACGATCCATTCTAATTCATTCGCACAATCTACTCTAATTCATTCGTACGATCCATTCTAATTCATTCGCACGATCCATTCTAATTCATTCATACGATCCATTCTATTTCATTCGTACGATCCATTCTTACTCATTCGTACGATCCATTCTAATTCATTTGCACGAAGGTATCCATTCTAATTCATTCGTACTATCCATTCTAATTCCTTCGTACGATCCATTCTAATTCCTTCGTACGATCCATTCTAATTCATTTGTACGAATGTATCCACTCTAATTTATTCATACGATCCATTCTAATTCATTCGCACGAATGTATCCATTCCAATTCATTCGTACGATCCATTCTAATTCATTCGCACAATCTATTCTAATTCATTCGTACGATCAATTCTAATTCATTAGCATGATCCATTCTAATTCATTCGTACGATCTATTCTATTTCATTCGTACAATCCATTCTTACTCAATCGTATGATCCATTCTAATCCATTCGCACAATCTATTCTAGTTCATTCGTACGATCCATTCTATTTCATTCGTACGATCCATTCTAATTCATACGATCCATTCTATTTCATTCCTACGATCCATTTTAATTCATTCGCACGATCCATTCTAATTCATTCATACGATCCATTCTAATTCATTCGTACGATCCATTCTAATTTCTTCATATGATCTATTCTAATTCCTTCGTACGATCCATTCTAATTCTTTCGTACGATCCATTCAAATTTATTCGCACGAATCTTTCCATTCTAACCATTCTAATTCATTCGTACGGTATGATTCATTCTAATTCATTCGTACGATTCATTCTAATTCAATCCATTCTAATTCATTCGTACGATCCATTCTAATTCATTCGTACGATCCATTCTAATTCATTCGTATGATTCATTCTATTTCATTCGTACGATCCATTCTTACTCATTCGTACGATCCATTCTAATTCATTCGCACGAATGAATCCATTCTAATTCATTCGTATGATCCATTCTAATTCATTCGCATGAATGTATCCATTCTAATTCATTTGTACGATCCATTCTATCTCATTCGTACAATCCATTCTATTTCATTCGTACGATCCATTCTAATTCATTCGTACGATCCATTCTAATTCCTTCGTATGATCCATTCTAATTCATTCGTACGGTATGATTCATTCTAATTCATTCGTACGATCCAATCTAATTAATCCGCACAATCTATTCTAATCCATTCTAATCCATTCTATTTCATTCGTGGATCGTATGAATGAATTATAATGGATCATGCGAATGAATTAGAATAGATCATACGAATGAATTAGAATGGATTGTACGAATGAATTAGAATGGATACATTCGTGCAAAAGAATTAGAATGAATTGTATGAATGAATTAGAATGGATCGTGCGAATGAATTAGAATGGATACATTCGTGCGAATGAATTAGAATAGATCGTATGAATGAATTAGAATGGATCGTGCGAATGAATTAGAATGGATCGTACGAATGAATTAGAATGGATTGAATTAGAATGAATCGTACGAATGAATTAGAATGAATCATACCGTACGAATGAATTAGAATGGATCATACGAAGGAATTAGAATGGATCGTACGAATGAATTAGAGTGGATCGTACGAAGGAATTAGAATGGATCGTACGAAGGAATTAGAATGGATCGTACGAAGGAATTAGAATGGATCGTACGAATGAGTAAGAATGGATCGTACGAATGAAATAGAATGGATCGTATGAATGAATTAGAATGGATCGTGCGAATGAATTAGAATGGATCGTACGAATGAATTAGAATAGATTGTGCGAATGAATTAGAATGGATCGTACGAATGAATTAGAATGGATCGTATGAATGAATTAGAATGGATCGTGCGAATGAATTAGAATGGATCGTACGAATGAAATAGAATGGATTCGCACGAATGTATCCATTCTAATTCATTCGTACGATCCATTCTAATTCATTCGTACAATTCATTCTAATTCATTCGCACGATCCATTCGCATTCACTCAAACGATCCATTCTAATTCATTCATATGATCCATTCTAATTCATTCGCACGAATGTATCCATTCTAATTCATTCGTACGATCCATTCTAATTCATTTGTACGAATGTATCCACTCTAATTCCTTCATACGATCCATTCTAATTCATTCGCACGAATGTATCCATTCCAATTCGTTCGTACGATCCATTCTAATTCATTCACACAATCTATTCTAATTCATTCGTACGACCAATTCTAATTCATTAGCATGATCCATTCTAATTCATTCGTACGATCTATTCTAATTCATTCGTACGATCTATTCTATTTCATTCATACGATCCATTCTAATTCATTCGCACGATCCATTCTAATTCATTCACACTCATACGATCCATTCTAATTCATTCGTACAAATGAATTAGAGTGGATACATTTGTACAAATGAATTAGAATGGATCGTATGAATGAATTAGAGTGGATACATTCGTAAAAATGAATTAGAATGGATCGTACGAATGAATTAGAATGGATACATTCGTGCGAATGAATTAGAATGGATCATATGAATGAATTAGAATGGATCGTTTGAGTGAATGCGAATGGATCGTGCGAATGAAGTAGAATGGATTGTATGAATGTGAATGAATTAGAACGGATCGTGCGAATGAATTAGAATGGATCGTATTAATGAATTAGAATGGATCGTATGAATGAAATAGAATAGATCATACGAATGAATTAGAATAGTTCGTACGAATGAATTAGAATGGATCATGCTAATGAATTAGAATTGATCGTACGAATGAATTAGAATAGATTGTGCGAATGAATTAGAATAGATTGTGCGAATGAATTAAAATGGATCGTACGAAGGAATTAGAATGGATCATGCGAATGAATTAGAATGGATCGTACGAATGAATTAGAATGGATCGTGCGACTGAATTAGAATATAGATCGTACGAATGAATTAGAATGGATCATACGAATGAATTAGAATGGATCATACGAATGAATTAGAATGGATACATTCGTGCAAAAGAATTAGAATGGATCGTACGAATGAATTAGACTAGATTGTGCGAATGGATTAGAATGGATCATACGATTGAGTAAGAATGGATTGTACGAATTAAATAGAATAGATCGTACGAATGAATTAGAATGGATCGTATGAATGAATTAGAATCGATCGTACGAATGAGTAAGAATGGATCGTACGAATGAATTAGAATGGATTGAATTAGAATGAATCGTACGAATGAATTAGAATGGATCGTACGAATGAGTAAGAATGGATCGTACGAATGAAATAGAATGGATCGTATGAATGAATTAGAATGGATCGTGCGAATGAATTAGAATGGATCGTACGAATGAATTAGAATAGATTGTGCGAATGAATTAGAATGGATCGTACGAATGAATTAGAATGGATCGTATGAATGAATTAGAATGGATCGTGCGAATGAATTAGAATGGATCGTACGAATGAAATAGAATGGATTCGCACGAATGTATCCATTCTAATTCATTCATACGATCCATTCTAATTCATTCGTATAATCCATTCTAATTCATTCGCACGATCCATTCGCATTCACTCAAACGATCCATTCTAATTCATTCATATGATCCATTCTAATTCATTCGCACGAATGTATCCATTCTAATTCATTCGTACGATCCATTCTAATTCATTTGTACGAATGTATCCACTCTAATTCATTCATACGATCCATTCTAATTCATTCGCACGAATGTATCCATTCCAATTCATTCGTACGATCCATTCTAATTCATTCGCACAATCTATTCTAATTCATTCGTACGATCAATTCTAATTCATTAGCATGATCCATTCTAATTCATTCGTACGATCTATTCTAATTCATTCGTACGATCTATTCTATTTCATTCATACGATCCATTCTAATTCATTAATACGATCCATTCTAATTCATTCGCACGATCCATTCTAATTCATTCATACTCATACGATCCATTCTAATTCATTCGTACAAATGAATTAGAGTGGATACATTCGTACAAATGAATTAGAATGGATCGTATGAATGAATTAGAGTGGATACATTCGTACAAATGAATTAGAATGGATCGTACGAATGAATTAGAATGGATACATTCGTGCGAATGAATTAGAATGGATCATATGAATGAATTAGAATGGATCGTTTGAGTGAATGCGAATGGATCGTGCGAATGAAGTAGAATGGATTGTATGAATGTGAATGAATTAGAACGGATCGTGCGAATGAATTAGAATGGATCGTATTAATGAATTAGAATGGATCGTATGAATGAAATAGAATAGATCGTACGAATGAATTAGAATAGTTCGTACGAATGAATTAGAATGGATCATGCTAATGAATTAGAATTGATCGTACGAATGAATTAGAATAGATTGTGCGAATGAATTAGAATAGATTGTGCGAATGAATTAAAATGGATCGTACGAAGGAATTAGAATGGATCATGCGAATGAATTAGAATGGATCGTACGAATGAATTAGAATGGATCGTGCGAATGAATTAGAATATAGATCGTACGAATGAATTAGAATGGATCGTACGAATGAATTAGAATGGATCGTACGAATGAATTAGAATGGATACATTTGTGCAAAAGAATTAGAATGGATCGTACGAATGAATTAGACTAGATTGTGCGAATGGATTAGAATGGATCATACGATTGAGTAAGAATGGATTGTACGAATTAAATAGAATAGATCGTACGAATGAATTAGAATGGATCGTATGAATGAATTAGAATCGATCGTACGAATGAGTAAGAATGGATCATACGAATGAATTAGAATGGATTGAATTAGAATGAATCGTACGAATGAATTAGAATGGATCGTACGAATGAATTAGAATGGATCGTGCGAATGAATTAGAATGGGTCGTACAAATGAATTAGAATGGATACATTCGTGCGAAAGAATTAGAATTGATCGTGCGAATGAATTAGAATGGATCATATGAATGAATTAGAATGGATCGTATGAATGAATTAGAATGGATCGTACGAATGAGTAAGAATGGATCGTGCGAATGAATTAGAATGGATCGTAGTAATGAATTAGAATGGATCCTACGAATGAATTAGAATTGATCGTACGAATGAATTAGAATAGATTGTGCGAATGAATTAGAATGGATCGTACGAATGAATTGGAATGGATACATTCGTGCGAATGAATTAGAATGGATCGTATGAATGAATTAGAGTGGATACATTCGTACAAATGAATTAGAATGGATCGTACGAATGAATTAGAATGAATACATTCGTGCGAATGAATTAGAATGGATCATATGAATGAATTAGAATGGATCGTTTGATTGAATGCGAATGGATCGTGCGAATGAATTAGAATGGATTGTATGAATGAATTAGAATGGATCGTACGAATAAATTAGAATGGATACATTCATGCGAATGAATTAGAATGGATCGTATGAATGAATTAGAAAGGATTGTACGAATAAATTAGAATGGATCGTACGAATGAATTAGAATGGATTGTACGAATGAATTAGAATGGATCGTACGAATGAATTAGAATGGATCGTACGAATGAATTAGAATGGATACATTCGTGCGAACGAATTAGAATGGATCATACGAATGAATTAGAATGGATACATTCATGCGAATTAATTAGAGTGGATTGTATGAATGTGAATGAATTAGAATGGATCGTGCGAATGAATTAGAATGGATCGTATTAATGAATTAGAATGGATCGTATGAATGAAATAGAATAGATCGTACGAATAAATTAGAATAGATCGTACGAATGAATTAGAATGGATCATGCTAATGAATTAGAATTGATCGTACGAATGAATTAGAATAGATTGTGCGAATGAATTAGAATAGATTGTGCGAATGAATTAAAATGGATCGTACGAAGGAATTAGAATGGATCATGCGAATGAATTAGAATGGATCGTACAAATGAATTTAGAATGGATCGTGCGAATGAATTAGAATATAGATCGTACGAACGAATTAGAATGGATCGTACGAATGAATTAGAATGGATCGTACGAATGAATTAGAATGGATACATTCGTGCGAAAGAATTAGAATGGATCGTACGAATGAATTAGACTAGATTGTGCGAATGGATTAGAATGGATCATACGATTGAGTAAGAATGGATTGTACGAATTAAATAGAATAGATCGTACGAATGAATTAGAATGGATCGTATGAATGAATTAGAATCGATCATACGAATGAGTAAGAATGGATCGTACGAATGAATTAGAATGGATTGAATTAGAATGAATCGTACGAATGAATTAGAATGGATCATGCGAATGAATTAGAATGGGTCATACAAATGAATTACAATGGATACATTCGTGCGAAAGAATTAGAATGGATCGTGCGAATGAATTAGAATGGATCATATGAATTAATTAGAATGGATCGTATGAATGAATTAGAATGGATCGTACGAATGAGTAAGAATGGATCGTGCGAATGAATTAGAATGGATCGTAGTAATGAATTAGAATGGATCCTACGAATGAATTAGAATTGATCGTACGAATGAATTAGAATAGATTGTACGAATGAATTAGAATGGATCGTTCGAATGAATTGGAATGGATACATTCGTGCGAATGAATTAGAATGGATCGTATAAATGAATTAGAGTGGATACATTCGTACAAATGAATTAGAATTGATCGTACGAATGAATTAGAATGAATACATTCGTGCGAATGAATTAGAATGGATCATATGAATGAATTAGAATGGATCGTTTGAGTAAATGTGAATGGATCGTGCGAATGAATTAGAATGGATTGTACGAATGAATTAGAATGGATCGTATGAATGAATTAGAATGGATACATTCGTGCGAATGAATTAGAATGGATCGTATGAATGAATTAGAATGGATTGTACGAATAAATTAGAATGGATCGTACTAATGAATTAGAATAGATTGTACGAATGAATTAGAATGGATCGTACGAATGAATTAGAATGGATCGTACGAATGAATTAGAATGGATACATTCGTGCGAATGCATTAGAATGGATCATACGAAGGAATTAGAGTTGATACATTCGTGTGAATGAATTAAAATGGATAATACGAATGAGTAAGAATGGATCGTAGAATTAGAATGGATCGTATGAATGAATTCGAATGGATATATACGAATGAATTAGAATGGATCGTATGAATGAATTAGAATAGATCGTGCGAATGAATTAGAATGGATCGTACGAATGAATTAGAATGGATCGTACGAATGAATTAGAATGGATCGTAGTAATGAATTAGAATGGATCCTACGAATGAATTAGAATAGATTGTGTGAATGAATTAGAATGGATCTGGATCGTGTATCCATTCTAATTCATTCGTAAGACCCATTCTAATTCATTCGCACGATCCATTCTAATTCATTCGTATGAGCCATTCTAATTCATTCGTACGATTCATTCTAATTCAATCCATTCTAATTCATTCGTACGATCCATTCTTACTCATTCGTACGATCCATTCTAATTCATTCGCACGAATGAATCCATTCTAATTCATTCGTATGATCCATTCTAATTCATTCGCATGAATTATCCATTCTAATTCATTCGTACGATCCATTCTATCTCATTCGTACAATCCATTCTATTTCATTCGTACGATCCATTCTAATTCATTCGCACGATCCATTCTAATTTATTCGCATGATCCATTCTAATTCATTCGTATGATTGATTCTAATTCATTCATACGATCCATTCTAATTCATTCGCACGAATGTATCCATTCTAATTCATTCGTACGATCCATTCTAATTTATTCGCACGATCCATTCTAATTCATTCGTACGATCTAATCTATTTCATTCGTACAATCCATTCTAATTCATTCATACGATCCATTCTATTTCATTCGTACGATCCATTCTAATTCATTCGCATGATCCATTCTAATTCATTCATACGATCCATTCTAATTCATTCGTACGATCCATTCTAATTCATTCGTACGATCCATTCTAATTCATTCGCAAGAAAGAATTAGAATGGATCGTATGAATGAATTAGATTGGATCGTATAAATGAATTATAATGGATCGTACGAATGAATTAGAATGGATCGTGCTAATGAATTAGAATGGATCGTGCGAATGAATTAGAATGGATCGTGCGAATGAATTAGAATGGATCGTGCGAATGAATTAGAATGGATCGTACGAATGAATTAGAATGGATCGTTCGAATGAATTAGAATAGATTGTGCGAATGAATTAGAATGGATCATACGAATGAATTAGATTGGATCGTACGAATGAATTAGAATGGATCGTACGAATGAATTAGAATGTATCGTGCGAATGAATTAGAATGGATCGTACGAATGAAATAGAATGGATTCGCACGAATGTATCCATTCTAATTCATTCATACGATCCATTCTAATTCATTCGTACAATCCATTCTAATTCATTCACACGATCCATTCGCATTCACTCAAACGACCCATTCTAATTCATAAGTACGATCCATTCTAATTCATTCAAACGATCCATTCTAATTCATTCGTACGATCCATTCTAATTCATTCGCACGAATGTATCCATTCTAATTCATTCGTATGATCCAGTCTAATTCATTTGTACGAATGTATCCATTCTAATTCATTCGTACGATCCATTCTAATTCATTTGTACGAATGTATCCTTTCTAATTCATTCGTACGATCCATTCTAATTCATTCACACAATCTATTCTAATTCATTAGTACGATCCATTCTAATTCATTCGTACGATCCATTCTAATTCATTCATACTATCCATTCTAATTCATTCGTACGATCCATTCTAATTCATTCGTATGATCCATTCTAACTCATTCGCACAATCTATTCTAATACATTCGTACGATCCATTCTAATTCATTCGCACGATCTATTCTAATTCATTTATACGATCCATTCTAATTCATTCGCACGAATGAATTAGAATGAATCATACCGTACGAATGAATTAGAATGGATCATACGAAGGAATTAGAATGGATCGTACGAATGAATTAGAATGGATCGTACGAATGAATTAGAATGGATCGTACGAAGGAATTAGAATGGATCGTACGAAGGAATTAGAATGGATAGTACGAATGAATTAGAATGGATACCTTCGTGCAAATGAATTAGAATGGATCGTACGAATGAGTAAGAATGGATCGTACGAATGAAATAGAATGGATCGTATGAATGAATTAGAATGGATCGTGTGAATGAATTAGAATGGATCGTACGAATGAATTAGAATAGATTGTGCGAATGAATTAGAATGGATCGTACGAATGAATTAGAATGGATCGTACGAATGAATTAGAATGGATCGTGCGAATGAATTAGAATGGATCGTACGATCCATTCTAATTCATTCGTACAATCCATTCTAATTCATTGCATGATCTATTCGCATTCACTCAAACGATCCATTCGAATTCATTCATATGATCCATTCTATTTCCTTCGCACGAATGTATCCATTCTATTTCATTCGTACGATCCATTCTAATTCATTTGTACGAATGTATCCACTCTAATTCATTCATACGATCCATTCTAATTCATTTGTACGAATGTATCCACTCTAATTCATTCGTACGAATGAATTAGAATGGATCGTATGAGTGTGAACGAATTAGAATGGATCGTGCGAATGAATTAGAATGGATCGTATTAATGAATTAGAATGGATCGTATGAATGAAATAGAATAGATCGTACGAATGAATTAGAATGGATCGTATGAATAAATTAGAATGGATCGTACGAAGGAATTAGAATGGATTATATGAATGAATTAGAATAGATCGTATGAATGAATTAGAATGGATCTTACGAATGAATTAGAATGGATCGTATGAATTAGAATGGATCGTACGAAGGAATTAGAATGGATCGTACGAATGAATAAGAATGGATCGTACGAATGAATTAGAATGGATTGAATTAGAATGAATCGTACGAATGAATTAGAATGGATCATACGAAGGAATTAGAATGGATCGTACGAATGAATTAGAATGGATCGTACGAATGAATTAGAATGGATTCATTCGTGCGAATGAATTAGAATGGATCGTACGAATGAGTAAGAATGGATCGTACGAATGAATTAGAATGGATTGAATTAGAATGAATCGTACGAATGAATTAGAATGGATCGTACGAATGAATTAGAATGGATCGTACGAATGAATTAGAATGGATTGAATTAGAATGAATCGTACGAATGAATTAGAATGAATCATACCATACGAATGAATTAGAATGGATCATACGAAGGAATTAGAATCGATCGTACGAATGAATTAAAATGGATCGTACGAATGAATTAGAATGGATCGTACGAAGGAATTAGAATGGATCGTACGAAGGAATTAGAATGGATAGTACGAATGAATTAGAATGGATACATTCGTGCAAAAGAATTAGAATGGATTGTATGATTGAATTAGAATGGATCGTGCGAATCAATTAGAATGGATCGTACGAATGAATTAGAATGGATACATTCGTGCGAAAGAATTAGAATAGATCGTATGAATGAATTAGAATGGATCGTATGAATGAAATAGAATGGATCGTACGAATGAATTAGAATGGATCGTACGAATGAATTAGAATGGATCGTACGAATGAATTAGAATGGATTGAATTAGAATGAATCGTACGAATGAATTAGAATGAATCATACCGTACGAATGAATTAGAATGGATCATACGAAGGAATTAGAATGGATCGTACGAATGAATTAGAATGGATCGTACGAATGAATTAGAATGGATCGTACGAAGGAATTAGAATGGATCGTACGAAGGAATTAGAATGGATAGTACGAATGAATTAGAATGGATACCTTCGTGCAAATGAATTAGAATGGATCGTACGAATGAGTAAGAATGGATCGTACGAATGAAATAGAATGGATCGTATGAATGAATTAGAATGGATCGTGCGAATGAATTAGAATGGATCGTACGAATGAATTAGAATAGATTGTGCGAATGAATTAGAATGGATCGTACGAATTAATTAGAATGGATCGTACGAATGAATTAGAATGGATCGTATGAATAAATTAGAATGGATCGTGCGAATGAATTAGAATGGATCGTATGAATGAAATAGAATGGATTCGCACGAATGTATCCATTCTAATTCAATTGATCGTGCGAATGAATTAGAATGGATCGTACGAATGAAGTAGAATGGATCGTACGAAGGAATTAGAATGGATCGTACGAATGAATTAGAAAGGATACATTCGAATTCATTCGTACGATCCATTCTAATTCATTCGTACGATCCATATTCTAATTCATTCGCACGATCCATTCTAATTCATTCGCACGATCCATTCTAATTCATTCATACGATCCATTCTAATTCATTCACACAATCCATTCTAATTAATTCTAATTTATTCGTATGTGAGTGGATCATGTTTTTTCGTGCTAATGAATTAGAATGGATCGTATGAATGAATTAGAATCGATCGTACGAATGAATTAGAATGGATCATGCGAATGAATTAGAATGGATCGTGCGAATGAATTAGAATGGATCGTACGAATGAAATATAATGGATTGTACGAATGAGATAGAATGGATCGTACAAATGAATTAGAATGGATAATTCATGCGAATGAATTAGAATGGATCATACGAATGAATTAGAATGGATTCATTCGTGCGAATGAATTAGAATGGATCGTACGAATGAGTAAGAATGGATCGTATGAATGAATTAGAATGGATTGAATTAGAATGAATCGTACGAATGAATTAGAATGGATCGTACGAATGAATTAGAATGGATCGTTTGAATGAATTAGAATGGATTGAATTAGAATGAATCGTACGAATGAATTAGAATGAATCATACCGTACGAATGAATTAGAATGGATCATACGAAGGAATTAGAATGGATCGTGCGAATAAATTAGAATGGATCGTATGAATGAATTAGAATAGATTGTGCGAATGAATTAGAATGGATCGTACGAATGAATTAGAATGGATGCATTCGTGCGAATGAATTAGAATGGATCGTATGAATGAATTAGAATCGATCGTACGAATGAATTAGAATGGATCATGCGAATGAATTAGAATGGATCGTGCGAATGAATTAGAATGGATCGTACGAATGAAATATAATGGATTATACGAATGAGATAGAATGGATCGTACGAATGAATTAGAATGGATACATTCATGCGAATGAATTAGAATGGATCATACGAATGAATTAGAATGGATTCATTCGTGCGAATGAATTAGAATGGATCGTACGAATGAGTAATAATGGATCGTACGAATGAATTAGAATGGATTGAAATAGAATGAATCGTACGAATGAATTAGAATGGATCGTACGAATGAATTAGAATGGATCGTACGAATGAATTAGAATGGATTGAATTAGAATGAATCGTACGAATGAATTAGAATGAATCATACCGTACGAATGAATTAGAATGGATCATACGAAGGAATTAGAATGGATCGTACGAATGAATTAGAATGGATCGTACGAATGAATTAGAATGGATCGTACGAAGGAATTAGAATGGATCGTATGAAGGAATTAGAATGGATAGTACGAATGAATTAGAATGGATACCTTCGTGCAAATGAATTAGATTGGATCGTACGAATGAGTAAGAATTGATCATACGAATGAAATAGAATGGATCGTATGAATGAATATTAGAATGGATCGTGCGAATGAATTAGAATGGATCGTACGAATGAATTAGAATAGATTATGCGAATGAATTAGAATGGATCGTACGAATGAATTAGAATGGATCGTACGAATGAATTAGAATGGATTGTGCGAATGAATAAGAATGGATCGTACAAATGAAATAGAATGGATTCGCACGAATGTATCCATTCTAATTCATTCGTACGATCCATTCTAATTCATTCGTACAATCCATTCTAATTCATTCGCACGATCCATTCGCATTCACTCATACGATCCATTCTAATTCATTCATATGATCCATTCTAATTCATTCGCACGAATGTATCCATTCTAATTCATTCGTACGATCCATTCTAATTCATTTGTACAAATGTATCCACTCTAATTCATTCATACGATCCACTCTAATTCATTTGTACGAATGTATCCACTCTAATTCATTCGTACGAATGAATTAGAATGGATCGTATGAGTGTGAATGAATTAGAATGGATCATGCGAATGAATTAGAATGGATCGTATTAATGAATTAGAATAGATCGTATAAATGAAATAGAATAGATCGTTTGAATGAATTAGAATGGATCGTATGAATGAATTAGAATGGATCGTACGAAGGAATTAGAATGGATTGTATGAATGAATTAGAATAGATCGTATGAATGAATTAGAATGGATCTTACGAATGAATTAGAATGGATCGTATGAATTAGAATGGATCGTACGAAGGAATTAGAATGGATCGTATGAATGAATTAGAGTGGATCGTATTAATGAATTTGAATGGATCGTATGAATGAATTAGATTGGATCGTATGAATGAATTAGAATGGATCGTACGAATAAGTAAGAATGGATCGTACGAATGAATTAGAATGGATTGAATTAGAACGAAACGTACGAATAAATTAGAATGGATCATACGAAGGAATTAAAATGGATCGTACGAATGAATTAGAATGGATCGTACGAATGAATTCGAATGTATCGTACGAAGGAATTAGAATGGATCGTACGAAGGAATTAGAATGGATAGTACGAATGAATTAGAATGGATACCTTCGTGCAAATGAATTAGAATGGATCGTACGAATGAGTAAGAATGGATCGTACGAATGAAATAGAATGGATCGTATGAATGAATTAGAATGGATCGTGCGAATGAATTAGGATGGATCGTACGAATGAATTAGAATAGATTGTGCGAATGAATTAGAATGGATCGTGCGAATGAATTAGAATATAGATCGTACGAATGAATTAGAATGGATCGTACGAATGAATTAGAATGGATCGTGCGAATAAATTAGAATGGATCGTACGAATGAATTAGAATGGATACATTCGTGCGAAAGAATTATAATGGATCGTATGAATGAATTAGAATGGATCTTAAGAATGAATTAGAATGGATCGATTCTAATTCGTACGATCCATTCGAATTCATTCGTACGATCCATTCTAATTCATTCATACGATCCATTCTAATTCATTCGTATGTATCCATTCTAATTCATTCGTACGATCCATTCTATTTCATTCGTACGATCCAATCTAATTCATTCATACGAAGAAATTAGAATGAATCGTACGAATGAATTAGAATGAATCATACCGTACGAATGAATAAGAATGGATCATACGAAGGAATTAGAATGGATCGTACGAATGAATTAGAATGGATCGTACGAATGAATTAGAATGGATCGTACGAAGGAATTAGAATGGATCGTACGAAGGAATTAGAATGGATAGTACGAATGAATTAGAATGGATCATGCTAATGAATTAGAATTGATCGTACGAATGAATTAGAATAGATTGTGTGAATGAATTAGAATGGATCGTACAAATGAATTGGAATGGATACAACCGTGCGAATGAATTAGAATGGATCGTATGAATGAATTAGAGTGGATACATTCGTACAAATGAATTAGAATGGATCGTACGAATGAATTAGAATGGATACATTCGTGCGAATGAATTAGAATGGATCATATGAATGAATTAGAATGGATCGTTTGAGTGAATGCGAATGGATCGTGCGAATGAATTAGAATGGATTGTACGAATAAATTAGAATGGATCATACCGTACGAATGAATTAGAATGAATCATACCGTACGAATGAATTAGAATGGATCATACGAAGGAATTAGAATGGATCGTACGAATGAATTAGAATGGATCGTACGAATGAATTAGAATGGATCGTACGAAGGAATTAGAATGGATCGTACGAAGGAATTAGAATGGATAGTACGAATGAATTAGAATGGATACCTTCGTGCAAATGAAATAGAATGGATCGTACGAATGAGTAAGAATGGATCGTACGAATGAAATAGAATGGATCGTATGAATGAATTAGAATGGATCGTGCGAATGAATTAGAATGGATCGTACGAATGAATTAGAATAGATTGTGCGAATGAATTAGAATGGATCGTATGAATGAATTAGAATGGATCGTACGAATGAATTAGAATGGATCGTATGAATGAATTAGAATGGATCGTGCGAATGAATTAGAATGGATCATACGAATGAAATAGAATGGATTCGCATGAATGTATCCATTCTAATTCAATTGATCGTGCGAATGAATTAGAATGGATCGTACGAATGAATTAGAATGGATCGTACGAAGGAATTAGAATGGATCGTACGAATGAATTAGAAAGGATACATTCGAATTCATTCGTACGATCCATTCTAATTCATTCGTACGATCCATATTCTAATTCATTCGCACGATCCATTCTAATTCATTCGCACGATCCATTCTGATTCATTCATATGATCCATTCTAATTCATTCACACAATCCATTCTAATTCATTCTAATTTATTCGTATGAGTGTGGATCGTGTTTTTTCGTGCTAATGAATTAGAATGGATCGTATGAATGAATTAGAATCGATCGTACGAATGAATTAGAATGGATCATGCGAATGAATTAGAATGGATCGTGCGAATGAATTAGAATGGATCGTACGAATGAAATAGAATGGATTGTACGAATGAGATAGAATGGATCGTACGAATGAATTATAATGGATAATTCATGCGAATGAATTAGAATGGATCATACGAATGAATTAGAATGGATTCATTCATGGGAATGAATTAGAATGGATCATACGAATGAGTAAGAATGGATCGTACGAATGAATTAGAATGGATTGAATTAGAATGAATCGTACGAATGAATTAGAATGGATCGTACGAATGAATTAGAATGGATCGTACGAATGAATTAGAATGGATTAAATTAGAATGAATCGTACGAATGAATTAGAATGAATCATACCGTACGAATGAATTAGAATGGATCATACGAAGGAATTAGAATGGATCGTGCGAATAAATTAGAATGGATCGTATGAATGAATTAGAATAGATTGTGCGAATGAATTAGAATGGATCGTACGAATGAATTAGAATGGATATATTCGTGCGAATGAATTAGAATGGATCGTATGAATGAATTAGAATCGATCGTACGAATGAATTAGAATGGATCATGCGAATGAATTAGAATGGATCGTGCGAATGAATTAGAATGGATCTTACGAATGAAATAGAATGGATTGTACGAATGAGATAGAATGGATCGTACGAATGAATTAGAATGGATACATTCATGCGAATGAATTAGAATGGATCATACGAATGAATTAGAATGGATTCATTCGTGCGAATGAATTAGAATGGATCGTACGAATGAGTAAGAATGGATCGTACGAATGAATTAGAATGGATTGAATTAGAATGAATCGTACGAATGAATTAGAATGGATCGTACGAATGAATTAGAATGGATTGTACGAATGAATTAGAATGGATTGAATTAGAATGAATCGTACGAATGAATTAGAATGAATCATACCGTACGAATGAATTAGAATGGATCATACGAAGGAATTAGA
Organism: Chamaelirium japonicum; assembly: GCA_947650365.1. Taxonomy (NCBI): domain Eukaryota; kingdom Viridiplantae; phylum Streptophyta; class Magnoliopsida; order Liliales; family Melanthiaceae; genus Chamaelirium; species Chamaelirium japonicum. The sequence continues at coordinate 178,681 of OX393559.1, read as the reverse complement.
ATGGATCGTACGAATGAATTAGAATGGATCGTACGAAGGAATTAGAATGGATCGTATGAAGGACTTAGAATGGATAGTACGAATGAATTAGAATGGATACCTTCGTGCAAATGAATTAGAATGGATCGTACGAATGAGTAAGAATGGATCGTACGAATGAAATAGAATGGATCGTATGAATGAATTAGAATGGATCGTGCGAATGAATTAGAATGGATCGTACGAATGAATTAGAATAGATTGTGCGAATGAATTAGAATGGATCGTACGAATGAATTAGAATGGATCGTACGAATGAATTAGAATGGATCGTGCGAATGAATTAGAATGGATCGTACGAATGAAATAGAATAGATTCGCATGAATGTATCCATTCTAATTTATTCGTACGATCCATTCTAATTCATTCGTACAATCCATTCTAATTCATTCGCACGATCCATTCGCATTCACTCAAACGATCCATTCTAATTCATTCATATGATCCATTCTAATTCATTCGCACGAATGTATCCATTCTAATTCATTCGTACGATCCATTCTAATTCATTTGTACGAATGTATCCACTCTAATTCATTCATACGATCCATTCTAATTCATTTGTACGAATGTATCCACTCTAATTCATTCGAACGAATGAATTAGAATGGATCGTATGAGTGTGAATGAATTAGAATGGATCATGCGAATGAATTAGAATGGATCGTATTAATGAATTAGAATGGATCGTATGAATGAAATAGAATAGATCGTATGAATGAATTAGAATGGATCGTATGAATGAATTAGAATGGATCGTACGAAGGAATTAGAATGGATTGTATGAATGAATTAGAATAGATCGTATGAATGAATTAGAATGGATATTACGAATGAATTAGAATGGATCGTACAAAGGAATTAGAATGGATAGTATGAATGAATTAGATTGGATCGTATTAATGAATTTGAATGGATCGTATGAATGAATTAGATTGGATCGTATGAATGAATTAGAATGGATCGTACGAATGAGTAAGAATGGATCGTACGAATGAATTAGAATGGATTGAATTAGAATGAATCATACGAATGAATTAGAATGGATCATACGAAGGAATTAGAATGGATCGTACGAATGAATTAGAATGGATCGTACGAAGGAATTAGAATGGATCGTACGAAGGAATTAGAATAGATAGTACGAATGAATTAGAATGGATACCTTCGTGCAAATGAATTAGAATGGATCGTACGAATGAGTAAGAATGGATCGTACGAATGAAATAGAATGGATCGTATGAATGAATTAGAATGGATCGTGCGAATGAAGTAGAATGGATCATACGAATGAATTAGAATAGATTGTGCGAATGAATTAGAATGGATCGTGCGAATGAATTAGAATATAGATCGTACGAATGAATTAGAATGGATCGTACGAATGAATTAGAATGGATCGTGCGAATGAATTAGAATGGATCGTACGAATGAATTAGAATGGATACATTCGTGCGAAAGAATTAGAATGGATCGTATGAATGAATTAGAATGGATCGTACGAATGAATTAGAATGGATCGATTCTAATTCGTCAATCCATTCGAATTCATTCGCACGATCGATTCTAATTCATTCATACGATCCATTCTAATTCATTCGTATGTATCCATTCTAATTCATTCGTACGATCCATTCTATTTCATTCGTACGATCCAATCTAATTCATTCATACGGAGAAATTAGAATAAATCGTACGAATGAATTAGAATGAATCATACCGTACGAATGAATTAGAATGGATCATACGAAGGAATTAGAATGGATCGTAGGAATGAATTAGAATGGATCGTATGAATGAATTAGAATGGATCGGACGAAGGAATTAGAATGGATCGTACGAAGGAATTAGAATGGATAGTACGAATGAATTAGAATGGATCATGCTAATGAATTAGAATTGATCGTACGAATGAATTAGAATAGATTGTGCGAATGAATTAGAATGGATCGTACGAATGAATTGGAATGGATACATTCGTGCGAATGAATTAGAATGGATCGTATGAATGAATTAGAGTGGATACATTCGTACAAATGAATTAGAATGGATACATTCGTGCGAATGAATTAGAATGGATCATATGAAAGAATTAGAATGGATCGTTTGAGTGAATGCGAATGGATAGTGCGAATGAATTAGAAAGGATTGTACGAATGAATTAGAATGGATCGTACGAATGAATTAGAATGGATACATTCGTGCGAATAAATTAGAATGGATCGTATGAATGAATTAGAATGGATTGTACGAATAAATTAGAATGGATCGTACGAATGAATTACAATAGATTGTACGAATGAATTAGAATAGATCGTACGAATGAATTAGAATGGATCGTACGAATGAATTAGAATGGATCGTACGAATGAATTAGAATGGATACATTCGTGCGAATGAATTAGAATGGATCATACGAATGAATTAGAGTTGATACATTCGTGTGAATAAATTAAAATGGATAATACGAATGAGTAAGAATGGATCGTAGAATTAGAATGGATCGTATGAATGAATTAGAATGGATACATACGAATGAATTAGAATGGATCGTATGAATGAATTAGAATGGATCGTGCGAATGAATTAGAATGGATCATACGAATGAATCAGAATGGATCGTATGAATGAATTAAAATGGATCGTAGTAATGAATTAGAATGGATCCTACGAATGAATTAGAATAGATTGTGCGAATGAATTAGAATGGATCTGGATCGTGTATCCATTCTAATTCATTCGTACGACCCATTCTAATTCATTCGCACGATCCATTCTAATTCATTCGTACGATCCATTCTAATTCATTCGCACGATCCATTCTAATTCATTCGTACGATTCATTCTAATTCAATCCATTCTAATTCATTCGTACGATCCATTCTTACTCATTCGTACGATCCATTCTAATTCATTCGCATGAATGAATCCATTCTAATTCATTCGTATGATCCATTGTAATTCATTCGCATGAATGTATCCATTCTAATTCATTCGTACGATCCATTATATCTCATTCGTACAATCCATTCTATTTCATTCGTACGATCCATTCTAATTCATTCGCACGATCCATTGTAATTCATTCGCATGATCCATTCTAATTCATTCGTACGATCGATTCTAATTCATTCATACGATCCATTCTAATTCATTCGCACGAATGTATCCATTCTAATTCCTTCGTACGATCTATTCTAATTCATTTGTACGAATGTATCCACTCTAATTCATTCATACGATCCATTCTAATTCATTCGCACGAATGTATCCATTCCAATTCATTCGTACGATCCATTCTAATTCATTCGCACAATCTATTCTATTTCATTCGTACGATCAATTCTAATTCATTAGCATGATCCATTCTAATTCATTCGTACGATCTATTCTATTTCATTCATACAATCCATTCTTACTCAATCGTATGATCCATTCTAATCCATTCGCACAATCTATTCTAATTCATTCGTACGATCCTTTCCATTTCATTCGTACGATCCATTCTAATTCATACGATCCATTCTATTTCATTCATACGATCCATTTTAATTCATTCGCACGATCCATTCTAATTCATTCATACGATCCATTCTATTTTATTCGTACGATCCATTCTTACTCATTCGTATGATCCATTCTAATTCATTCGCACGAATGTATCCATTCTAATTCATTCGTACGATCCATTCTAATTCATTCGTACGATCCATTCTAATTCATTCGTCCGATCTTTTCTAATTCATTCATACGATCCATTCTAATTCATTCATACAATCCATTCTAATTCTTTCACACGATCCATTCTAATTCATTCGTACGATCCATTCTAACTCATTCGTACGATCCATTCTAATTCATTCGTACGATCCATTCTAATTCATTTGCACGAATGAATCCATTCTAATTCATTCGTACAATCCATTCTATTTCATTCGTACGATCCATTCTTACTCATTCGTAAGATCCATTCTAATTCATTGGCACGAATGTATCCATTCTAATTCATTCGTACGATCCACTCTAATTCATTCGTACGATCCATTCCAGTTCATTCTAATTCTAATTCATTCGTACGATCGATTCTAATTCATTCGTACGATCCATTCTTACTCATTCGTACGATCCATTCTAATTCATTCGCATGAATATATCCATTCTAATTCATTCGTACGATCCATTCTAATTCATTCGCACAATCTATTCTAATTCATTCATACGATCCATCCTAATTCATTCGCACGAATGTATCCATTCTAATTCATTCGTACAATCCATTCTATTTCATTCATACGATCCATTCTTACTCATTCGTACGATCCATTCGTATCCATTCTAATTCATTCGTACGATCTATTCTAATTCATTTATACGATCTAATCTAATTCATTCATACAATCCATTCTAATTCATTCATACGATCGTACGAATGAAATAGAATAGATCGTACGAATGAATTAGAATAGATTGTGCGAATGGATTAGAATGGATCGTATGAATGAATTAGAATGGATCGTGCAAATGAATTAGAATGGATCGTGCGAATGAATTAGAATGGATCGTACGAATGAAATAGAATGGATCGTACGAATGAATTAGAATAGATTGTGCGAATGGATTAGAATGGATCATACGATTGAGTAAGAATGGATTGTACGAATGAAATAGAATAGATCATACGAATGAATTAGAATGGATCATGCTAATGAATTAGAATTGTCGTACGAATGAATTAGAATAGATTGTGCGAATGAATTAGAATGGATCGTACGAATGAATTGGAATGGATACATTCGTGCGAATGAATTAGAATGGATCGTATGAATGAATTAGAGTGGATACATTCGTACAAATGAATTAGAATGGATCGTACGAAGGAATTAGAATGGATCGTACGAAGGAATTAGAATGGATAGTACGAATGAATTAGAATGGATACCTTCGTGCAAATGAATTAGAATGGATCGTACGAATGAGTAAGAATGGATCGTACGAATGAAATAGAATGGATCGTATGAATGAATTAGAATGGATCGTGCGAATGAATTAGAATGGACCGTACGAATGAATTAGAATAGATTGTGCGAATGAATTAGAATGGATTGTACGAATGAATTAGAATGGATCGTACGAATGAATTAGAATGGATCGTACGAATGAATTAGAATGGACTGTACGAATGAATTAGAATGGATCGTACGAATGAATTAGAATGGATCGTATGAATGAATTAGATTGGATCGTATTAATGAATTAGAATGGATCGTACGAATAAATTAGAATAGATCGTACGAATGAATTAGAATGGATACGAATGGATCGTACGAATGAGTAAGAATGGATCGTACGAATAAAATAGAATGGATTGTATGAATGAATTAGAATGGATCGTACGAATGAAATAGAATAGATCGTACGAATGAATTAGAATGAATCATGCTAATGAATTAGAATGGATCGTTCGAATGAATTAGAATAGATTGTGCGAATGAATTAGAATGGATCGTACGAATGAATTAGAAAGGATAGATTGTGCGAATGAATTAGAGTGGATCGTACGAATGAATTGGAATGGATACATTCGTGCGAATGAATTAGAATGGATCGTACGAATGAATTAGAATGGATCGTACGAATGAATTAGAATGGATCGTATGAATGAATTAGAATGGATCGTGCGAATGAATTAGAATGGATCGTACGAATGAAATAGAATGGATTCGCACGAATGTATCCATTCTAATTCATTCGTACGATCCATTCTAATTCATTCGTACAATCCATTCTAATTCATTCGCACTATCCATTCGCATTCACTCAAACGATCCATTCTAATTCATTCATATGATCCATTCTAATTCATTCGCACGAATGTATCCATTCTAATTCATTCATACGATCCATTCTAATTCATTTGTACGAATGTATCCACTCTAATTCATTCATACGATCCATTCTAATTCATTCGCACGAATGTATCCATTCCAATTCATTCGTACGATCCATTCTAATTCATTCGCACAATCTATTCTAATTCATTCATAGGATCCATCCTAATTCATTCGCACGAATGTATCCATTCTAATTCATTCGTACAATCCATTCTATTTCATTCGTACGATCCATTCTTACTCATTCGTACGATCCATTCGTATCCATTCTAATTCATTCATACGATCTATTCTAATTCCTTTGTACGATCCATTCTAATTCCTTCGTACGATCCATTCTTACTCATTCGTGCGATCCATTCTAATTCATTCGCACGAATGTATCCATTCTAATTCATTCGTACGATCCATTCTAATTCATTCATACGATCCATTCTAATTCTACGATCCATTCTAATTCATTCGTATGATCCATTCTAATTCCTTCGTATGATCCATATTCTAATTCATTCGCACGATCCATTCTAATTCATTCGCACGATCCATTCTAATTCATTCATACGATCCATTCTAATTCATTCATACAATCCATTCTAATTTATTCGTATGTGAGTGCATCGTGTTTTTTCGTGCTAATGAATTAGAATGGATCGTACGAATGAATTAGAATGGATACATTCGTGCGAAAGAATTAGAATGGATCGTATGAATGAATTAGATTGGATCGTATAAATGAATTAGAATGGATCGTACGAATGAATTAGAATGGATCGTGCTAATGAATTAGAATGGATCGTGCGAATGAATTAGAATGGATCGTGCGAATGAATTAGAATGGATCGTGCGAATGAATTAGAATGGATCGTTCGAATGAATTAGAATAGATTGTGCGAATGAATTAGAATGGATCGTACGAATGAATTAGAAAGGATACATTTGTGCGAATGAATTAGAATGGATCGTATGAGTGTGAATGAATTAGAATGGATCGTGCGAATGAATTAGAATGGATCGTATGAATGAATTAGAATAGATTGTGCGAATGAATTAGAATGGATCGTACGAATGAATTAGAATGGATACATTCGTGCGAATGAATTAGAATGGATCGTATGAATGAATTAGAATCGATCGTACGAATGAATTAGAATGGATCATGCGAATGAATTAGAATGGATCGTGCGAATGAATTAGAATGGATCGTACGAATGAAATAGAATGGATTGTACGAATGAGATAGAATGGATCGTACGAATGAATTAGAATGGATACATTCATGCGAAAGAATTAGAATGGATCATACGAATGAATTAGAATGGATTCATTCGTGCGAATGAATTAGAATGGATCGTACGAATGAGTAAGAATGGATCGTACGAATGAATTAGAATGGATTGAATTAGAATGAATCGTACGAATGAATTAGAATGGATCGTACGAATGAATTAGAATGGATCGTACAAATGAATTAGAATGGATTGAATTAGAATGAATCGTACGAATGAATTAGAATGAATCATACCGTACGAATGAATTAGAATGGATCATACGAAGGAATTAGAATGGATCATACGAATGAAATAGAATATGGATCGTATGAATGAAATAGAATGGATCGTATGAATTAGAATGGATCGTACGAATGAAATAGAATGGATCGTATGAATGAATTAGAATAGATTGTGCGAATGGATTAGAATGGATCATACGATTGAGTAAGAATGGATTGTACGAATGAAATAGAATAGATCGTACGAATGAATTAGAATGGATCATGCTAATGAATTAGAATTGATCGTACGAATGAATTAGAATAGATTGTGCGAATGAATTAGAATGGATCGTACGAATGAATTGGAATAGATACATTCGTGCGAATGAATTAGAATGGATCGTATGAATGAATTAGAGTGGATACATTCGTACAAATGAATTAGAATGGATCGTACGAAGGAATTAGAATGGATCGTACGAAGGAATTAGAATGGATAGTACGAATGAATTAGAATGGATACCTTCGTGCAAATGAATTAGAATGGATCGTACAAATGAGTAAGAATGGATCGTACGAATGAAATAGAATGGATCGTATGAATGAATTAGAATGGATCGTGCGAATGAATTAGAATGGATCGTACGAATGAATTAGAATAGATTGTGCGAATGAATTAGAATGGATCGTACGAATGAATTAGAATGGATCGTACGAATGAATTAGAATGGATCGTACGAATGAATTAGAATGGATCGTACGAATGAATTAGATTGGATCGTATTAATGAATTAGAATGGATCGTACGAATGAATTAGAATAGATCATACGAATGAATTAGAATGGATACGAATAGATCGTACGAATGAGTAAGAATGGATCGTACGAATGAAATAGAATGGATTGTATGAATGAATTAGAATGGATCGTACGAATGAAATAGAATAGATCGTACGAATGAATTAGAATGGATCATGCTAATGAATTAGAATGGATCGTTCGAATGAATTAGAATAGATTGTGCGAATGAATTAGAATGGATCGTACGAATGAATTAGAAAGGATAGATTGTGCGAATGAATTAGAATGGATCGTACAAATGAATTGGAATGGATACATTCGTGCGAATGAATTAGAATGGATCGTACGAATGAATTAGAATGGATCGTACGAATGAATTAGAATGGATCGTATGAATGAATTAGAATGGATCGTGTGAATGAATTAGAATGGATCGTACGAATGAAATAGAATGGATTCGCACGAATGTATCCATTCTAATTCATTCGTATGATCCATTCTAATTCATTCGTACAATCCATTCTAATTCATTCGCACGATCCATTCGCATTCACTCAAACGATCCATTCTAATTCATTCGCACGATCCATTCTAATTCATTCGTACGATCCATTCTAATTCATTCGCACGATCCATTCTAATTCATTTGCACGATCCATTCTAATTCATTCATACGATCCATTCTAATTCATTCATATGATCCATTCTAATTCATTTGCACGAATGTATCCATTCTAACTCATTCGTACGAACCATTCTAATTCATTCGTATGATCTATTCTAATTCATTCGCATGATCTATTATAATTCATTCATACGATCCAATCTAATTCATTCGTACGATCCATTCTAATTCATTCGCAAGAATGTATCAACTCTAATTCATTCGTACGATCCATTCTAATTCATTCATACATGTACGAATGAATTAGAATGGATACATTCGTGCGAATGAATTAGAATGGATCGTATGAATGAATTAGATTGGATCGTATGCATGAATTAGAATGGATCATGCGAATGAATTAGAATGGATCGTACGAATGAATTAGAATGGATTACACGAATGAATTAGAATGGATACATTCGTGCGAATGAATTAGAATGGATCATATGCATGAATTAGAATGGATCGTTTGAGTGAATGCGAATGGATCGTGCGAATGAATTAGAATGGATTGTACGAATGAATTAGAATGGATCGTACGAATGAATTAGAATGGATACATTCGTGCGAATCCATTCTATTTCATTCGTACGATCCATTCTAATTCATTCGCACGATCCATTCTAATTCATTCGTACGATCCATTCTAATTCATTCGTACGATCCATTCTAATTCATTCGCACAATCTATTCTAATTCATTCGTACGATCCATTCTAATTCATTCATACGATCCATTCTAATTCATTCGTACGATACATTCGAATTCATTCGCACGATCCATTCTAATTCATTCATACAATCCATTCTAATTCTTTTGCACGAATGTATCCATTCTAATTCATTCGTACGATCCATTCTAATTCATTTGTACGATCCATTCTAATTAATTAATACGATCCAATCTAATTCATTCATACGATCTATTCTAATTCATTGATCTAATCTATTTCATTCGTACAATCCATTCTATTTCATTCGTACGATCCATTCTAATTCATTCGCACGATCCATTCTAATTCATTCATACGATCCATTCTAATTCATTCGTACGATCCATTCTAATTCATTCGTACGATCCATTCTAATTCATTCGCACAATCTATTCTAATTCATTCGTACGATCCATTCTAATTCATTCGCACGATCCATTCTAATTCATTCATACGATCCATTCTATTTCATTCGTACGATCCATTCTTACTCATTCGTACGATCCATTCTAATTCATTTGCATGAAGGTATCCATTCTAATTCATTCGTACTATCCATTCTAATTCCTTCGTACGATCCATTCTAATTCCTTCGTACGATCCATTCTAATTCACTCGTACGATCCATTCTAATTCATTCATACAATCCATTCTAATTCATTCGCACGATCCATTCGCATTCACTCAAACGATCCACTCTAATTCATTCATATGATCCATTCTAATTCATTCGCACGAATGTATCCATTCTAATTCATTCGTACTATCCATTCTAATTCATTTGTACGAATGTATCCACTCTAATTCATTCATACGATCCATTCTAATTCATTCACACGAATGTATCCATTCCAATTCATTCGTACGATCCATTCTAATTCATTCGCACAATCTATTCTAATTCATTCGTACGATCAATTCTAATTCATTAGCATGAATCGTACGAATGAATTAGAATGGATCGTACGAAGGAATTAGAATGGATCGTACGAATGAATTAGAAAGGATACATTCGAATTCATTCGTACGATCTATTCTAATTCCTTCGTACGATCCATATTCTAATTCAATCGCACGATCCATTCTAATTCATTCGCACGATCCATTCTAATTCATTCATACGATCCATTCTAATTCATTCACACAATCCATTCTAATTCATTCTAATTTATTCGTATGTGAGTGGATCGTACGAATGAGTTAGAATGGATCGTACGAATGAATTAGAATGGTTCGTATGAATGTATTAGAGTGCATCATATGAATGAATTAGAATGGATCGTATGAATGAATTAGAATGGATCGTGCGAATGAATTAGAATGGATCATGCGAATGAATTTGAATGGATCGTACGAATGAATTAGAATGGGTCGTACGAATGAATCAGAATGGATCGTACGAAGGAATTAGAATGGATCGTACGAAGGAATTAGAATGGATCGTATGAATGAATTAGAATGGATCGTGCGAATGAATTAGAATGGATCGTACGAATGAATTAGAATGGATCGTATGAATGAATTAGAATGGATCGTAGTAATGAATTAGAATGGATCCTACGAATGAATTAGAATAGATTGTGCGAATGAATTAGAATGGATCTGGATCGTGTATCCATTCTAATTCATTCGTACGTCCCATTCTAATTCGTTCGTACGATCCATTCTAATTCATTCGCACGATCCATTCTAATTCATTCGCACGATCCATTCTAATTCATTCATACGATCCATTCTAATTCATTCATATGATCCACTCTAATTCATTCATACGATCCATTCTAATTCATTCGTACGATCCATTCTAATTCATTCGGATCGTGCGAATCAATTAGAATGGATCTTACGAATGAATTAGAATGGAACATATAGATTGTGCGAATGAATTAGAATGGATCGTACGAATGAATTAGAATGGATCGTACGAATGAGTAAGAATGGATCGTACGAATGAAATAGAATGGATCGTATGAATGAATTAGAATGGATACGTGCGAATGAATTAGAATTGATCGTACGAATGAATTAGAATAGATTGTACTGCGAATGAATTAGAATGGATCGTACGAATGAATTGGAATGGATACATTCGTGCGAATGAATTAGAATGGATCGTACGAATAAAATAGAATGGATCGTGCGAATGAATTAGAATGGATCGTACGAATGAATTAGAATGGATCGTACGAATGACTTAGAATGGATCGTTCGAATGAATTAGAATAGATTGTGCGAATGAATTAGAATGGATCGTACGAATGAATTAGAAAGGATGCATTCGTGCGAATGAATTAGAATGGATCGTATGAGTGTGAATGAATTAGAATGGATTGTGCGAATGTATTAGAATGGATCGTACGAATGAATTAGAATGGATCGTACGAATGAATTAGAATGGATACATTCGTGCAAAAGAATTAGAATGGATTGTATGAATAAATTAGAATGGATCGTGCGAATGAATTAGAATGGATCGTGCGAATGAATTAGAATGGATCGTACGAATGAATTAGAATGGATCGTACGAATGAATTAGAATGGATGGTACGAATGAATTAGAAAGGATACATTCGAATTCATTCGTACGATCCATTCTAATTCATTCGTACGATCTATATTCTAATTCATTCGCACGATCCATTCTAATTCATTCATACGATCCATTCTAATTTATTCGCACGATCCATTCTAATTCATTCGTACGATCCATTCTAATTCATTCGCACAATCTATTCTAATTCACTCAAATGATCCATTCTAATTCATTCATATGATCCATTCTAATTCATTCGCACGAATGTATCCATTCTAATTCATTCATACGATCCATTCTAATTCATTTGTACGAATGTATTCACTCTAATTCATTCATACGATCCATTCTAATTCATTCACACGAATGTATCCATTCCAATTCATTCGTACGATCCATTCTAATTCATTCGCACAATCTATTCTAATTCATTCGTACGATCCATTCTAATTCATTCGTACGATTCATTCTAATTCAATCCATTCTAATTCATTCGTACGATCCATTCTTACTCATTCGTACGATCCATTCTAATTCATTCGCACGAATGAATCCATTCTAATTCATTCGTATGATCCATTCTAATTCATTCGCATGAATGTATCCATTCTAATTCATTCGTACGATCCATTCTATCTCATTCGTACAATCCATTCTATTTCATTCGTACGATCCATTCTAATTCATTCGCACGATCCATTCTAATTCATTCGCATGATCCATTCTATCTCATTCGTACAATCCATTCGTACGAATGAATTAGAATGGATCGTACGAATGAATTGGAATGGATACATTCGTGCGAATGAATTAGAATGGATCATACGAAGGAATTAGAATGGATCGTACGAATGAATTAGAATGGATCGTACGAATGAATTAGAATGGATACATTCGTGCGAATGAATTAGAATGGATCATACGAAGGAATTAGAATGGATCGTACGAATGAATTAGAATGGATCGTACGAATGAATTAGAATAGATACATTCGTGCGAATGAATTAGAATGGATAGTACGAATGAATTAGAATGGATACCTTCGTGCAAAGGAATTAGAATGGATCGTACGAATGAGTAAGAATGGATCGTACGAATGAAATTGAATGGATCGTATGAATGAATTAGAATGGATCGTGCGAATGAATTAGAATGGATCGTTCGAATGAATTAGAATAGATTGTGCGAATGAATTAGAATGGATCGTACGAATGAATTAGAATGGATCGTACGAATGAATTAGAATGGATCGTATGAATGAATTAGAATGGATCGTGCGAATGAATTAGAATGGATCGTACGAATGAAATAGAATGGATTCGCACAAATGTATCCATTCTAATTCATTCGTACGATCCATTCTAATTCATTCGCACGATCCATTCTAATTCATTTGCACGAATGTATCCATTCTAATTCATTCGTACGATCCATTCTAATTCATTCGTACGTTCCATTCTAATTCATTCGTAAGATCCATTCTAATTCATTCATACGATCTATTCAAATTCATTCATACAATCCATTCTAATTCCTTCGTACGATCCATTCTAATTCATTCGTACGATCCATTCTAATTCATTCGTACTATCCATTCTTACTCATTCGTACGAAGGAATTAGAATGGATCATACAAAGGAATTAGAATGGATAGTACGAATGAATTAGAATGGATACCTTCGTGCAAATGAATTAGAATGGATCGTACGAATGAGTAAGAATGGATCGTACGAATGAAATAGAATGGATCGTATGAATGAATTAGAATGGATCGTGCGAATGAATTAGAATGGATCGTGCGAATGAATTAGAATAGATTGTGCGAATGAATTAGAATGGATCGTACGAATGAATTAGAATGGATCGTACGAATGAATTAGAATAGATCGTACGAATGAATTAGAATGGATCGTATGAATGAATTAGAATGGATCGTGTGAATGAATTAGAATGGATCGTATGAATGAATTAGAATGGATGGTGCGAATGAATTAGAATGGATCGTACGAATGAATTAGAATGGATCGTACGAATTAATTAGAATGGATCGTACGAATGAATTAGAATGGATACATTCGTGCGAATCCATTCTATTTCATTCGTACGATCCATTCTAATTCATTCGTACTATCCATTCTAATTCCTTCGTACGATCCATTCTAATTCCTTCGTACGATCCATTCTAATTCATTCGTACGATCCATTCTAATTCCTTCGTATGATCCATTCTAATTCATTCGTACGGTATGAATGAATTAGAATGGATTGTACGATCCATTCTAATTCATTCGTACGATCCATTCTAATTCATTCGCACGATCCTTTCTAATTCATTCGCACTATCCATTCTAATTCATTAGCACGATCCATTCTAATTCATTCGTACGATCCATTCTTACTCATTCGTACGATCCATTCTAATTCATTCGTTCGATCCATTCTAATTCATTCTTACGATCCATTCTAATTCATTCGCACGATCCATTCTAATTCATGCATACAATCCAATCTAATTCATTCATACGATCCATTCTAATTCATTCGCACGAATGTATCCATTTTAATTCATTCATACTATCCATTCTAATTCATTCGCACGATCCATTCTAATTCATTCATACAATCCATTCTAATTCTTTTGCACAAATGTATCCATTCTAATTTATTCGTTCGATCCATTCTAATTCATTCGTACGATCCATTCAAATTCATTCGCACGATCCATTCTAATTCATGCATACGATCCAATCTAATTCATTCATACGATCCATTCTAATTCATTCGCACGACTGTATCCATTCTAATTCATTCAAACGATCCATTCTAATTCATTCGTACGATCTATTCTAATTCATTCATACGATCCATTCTAATTTATTCGCACGATCCATTCTAATTCCTTCGTATGATCCATTCTAATTCATTCGTACGGTATGATTCATTCTAATTCATTCGTACGATTCATTCTAATTCAATCCATTCTAATTCATTCGTACGATCCATTCTAATTCATTCGTAGGATCCATTCAAATTCATTCGTACGATTCATTCTGATTCAATCCATTCTAATTCATTCGTACGATCCATTCTTACTCATTCGTACGATCCATTCTAATTCATTCGCACGAATGAATCCATTCTAATTCATTCGTATGATCCATTCTAATTCATTGGCATGAATTATCCATTCTAACTCATTCGTACGATCCATTCTATCTCATTCGTACAATCCATTCTATTTCATTCGTACGATCCATTCTAATTCATTCGCACGATCCATTCTAATTCATTCGCATGATCCATTCTAATTCATTCGTACGATCGATTCTAATTCATTCATACGATCCATTCTAATTCATTCGCATGAATGTATCCATTCTAAATGAATTAGAATGGATCGTACGAATGAGTAAGAATGGATCGTGCGAATGAATTAGAATGGATCATATGAATGAATTAGAATGGATCGTATGAATGAATTAGAATGGATCGTGCGAATAAATTAGAATTGATCGTATGAATGAATTAGAATCGATCGTACGAATGAATTAGAATGGATCATGCGAATGAATTAGAATGGATCGTGCGAATGAATTAGAATGGATCGTATGAACGAAATAGAATGGATTGTACGAATGAGATAGAATGGATCGTATGAATGAATTAGAATGGATACATTCATACGAATGAATTAGAATGGATCATACGAATGAATTAGAATGGATTCATTCGTGCGAATGAATTAGAATGGATCGTACGAATGAGTAAGAATGGATCGTACGAATGAATTAGAATGGATTAAATTAGAATGAATCGTACGAATGAATTAGAATGGATCGTATGAATGAATTAGAATGGATCGTACGAAGGAATTAGAATGGATCGTACGAAGGAATTAGAATGGATAGTACGATTGAATTAGAATGGATAGTACGAATGAATTAGAATGGATCGTGCGAATGAAGTAAAATGGATCGTATGAATGAAATAGAATGGATCGTATGAATTAGAATGGATCGTACGAATGAAAGAGAATGGATCGTACGAATGAATTAGAATAGATTGTGCGAATGGATTAGAATGGATCAAACGATTGAGTAAGAATGGATTGTACGAATGAAATAGAATAGATCGTACGAATGAATTAGAATGGATCATGCTAATGAATTAGAATTGATCGTACGAATGAATTAGAATAGATTGTGCGAATGAATTAGAATGGATCGTACGAATGAATTGGAATGTATACATTCGTGCGAATGAATTAGAATGGATCGTATGAATTAGAATGGATCGTACGATTGAGCAAGAATGGATTGTACGAATGAAATAGAATAGATCGTACGAATGAATTTGAATGGATCATGCTAATGAATTAGAATGGATACCTTCGTGCAAATGAATTAGAATGGATCGTACGAATGAGTAAGAATGGATCGTACGAATGAAATAGAATGGATCGTATGAATGAATTAGAATGGATCGTACGAATGAATTAGAATGGGTCGTATGAATGAATTAGAATGGATACACGATCCAGATCCATTCTAATTCATTCGCACAATCTATTCTAATTCATTCGTAGGATCGTGCGAATGAATTAGAATGGATCGTGCGAATGAGTTAGAATGGATCGTACGAATGAATTAGAATGGATACATTCGTGCGAATCCATTCTGTTTCATTCGTACGATCCATTCTAATTCATTCGCACGATCCATTCTAATTCATTCGTATGAATGAATTAGAATGGATCGTGCGAATGAATTAGAATGGATCGTACGAATGAATTAGAATGGATCGTGCGAATAAATTAGAATGGATCGTGCGAATGAATTAGAATGGATCGCATGAATTAGAATGGATCGTACGAATGAAATAGAATGGATCGTACGAATGAATTAGAATAGATTGTGCGAATGGATTAGAATGGATCATACGATTGAGTAAGAATGGATTGTACGAATGAAATAGAATAGATCATACGATTAAATTAGAATGGATCATG
This sequence comes from Chamaelirium japonicum, assembly GCA_947650365.1. NCBI lineage: Eukaryota > Viridiplantae > Streptophyta > Magnoliopsida > Liliales > Melanthiaceae > Chamaelirium > Chamaelirium japonicum. The sequence goes on along the minus strand of OX393559.1, from coordinate 161,537 downwards.
CTAATGAATTAGAATTGATCGTACGAATGAATTAGAATAGATTGTGCGAATGAATTAGAATGGATCGTACGAATGAATTAGAATGGATACATCCTTGCGAATCCATTCTATTTCATTCATACGATCCATTCTAATTCATTCGCACGATCCATTCTAATTCATTCGTATGAATGAATTAGAATGGATCGTGCGAATGAATTAGAATGGATCGTACGAATGAATTAGAATAGATCGTATGAATGAATTAGAATGGATCGTACGAATGAATTAAAATGGATCGTATGAATGAAATAGAATGGATCGTATGAATTAGAATGGATCGTACGAATGAAATAGAATGGATCCTACGAATGAATTAGAATGGATCGTACGAATGAATTAGAATGGATCGTACGAATGAATTAGAATGGATCATACGAATGAAATAGAATGGATCGTACGAATGAATTAGAATGGATCGTACGAATGAATTAGAATAGATTGTGCGAATGAATTAGAATGGATCGTACGAATGAATTAGAATGGATTAGAATGAATTAGAATGGATCGTATGAATGAATTAGAATGGATCGAAAGAATGAATTAGAATGGATACATTCGTGCAAAAGAATTAGAATGGATTGTATGAATGAATTAGAATGGATCGTATGAATGAATTAGAATGGATCGTGCGAATGAATTAGAATGGATCGTACGAATGAATTAGAATGGGTCGTACGAATGAATTAGAATGGATACACGATCCAGATCCATTCTAATTCACTCGCACAATCTATTCTAATTCATTCGTAGGATCCATTTTAATTCATTTCTACGATCCATTCTAATTAATTCATACGATCCATTCTAATTCATTCGTACGATCCATTCTAATTCATTCGCACGATCCATTCTAATTCATTCATACGATCCTTACTAATTCATTCATACGATCCATTCTAATTCATTCGTACGATCTATTCTAATTCATTCGTACGATTCATTCTAATTCAATCCATTCTAATTCATTCGTACGATCCATTCTTACTCATTCGTACGATCCATTCTAATTCATTCATACATGTACGATTGAATTAGAATGGATACATTCGTGCGAATGAATTAGAATGGATCGTATGAATGAATTAGATTGGATCGTATGCATGAATTAGAATGGATCGTGCGAATGAATTAGAATGGATCGTACGAATGAATTAGAATGGATCGAACGTATGAATTAGAATGGATCGTACGAATGAGTAAGAATGGATCGTACGAATGAATTAGAATGGATCGTGCTAATGAATTAGAATGGATCGTGCGAATGAATTAGAAAGGATCGTGCGAATGAATTAGAATGGATCGTACGAATGAATTAGAATGGATCGTACGAATGTATTAGAATGGATTGTTCGAATGAATTAGAATAGATTGTGCGAATGAATTAGAATGGATCGTACGAATGAATTTGAAAGGATACATTCGTGCGAATGAATTAGAATGGATCGTATGAGTGTGAATGAATTAGAATGGATCGTGCGAATGAATTAGAATGGATCGTATTAATGAATTAGAATGGATCGTACGAATGAATTAGAATGGATCATACGAATGAGTTAGAATAGATTGTACGAATGAATTAGAATGGATCGTACGAATGAATTAGAATGGATACATTCGTGCGAATCCATTCTATCTCATTCGTACGATCCATTCTAATTGATTCGCACGATCCATTCTAATTCATTCATACGATCCATTCTAATTCATTCGTACGATCCATTCTATTTCATTCGTACGATCCATTCTAATTCATTCGCACGATCCATTCTAATTCATTCATACGATCCATTCTAATTCCTTCGTACGATCCATTCTAATTCATTCGTACGATCCATTCTAATTCATTCGCACGATCCATTCTAATTCATGCATACGATCCATTCTAATTCATTCGTACGATCCATTCTAATTCACTCGTACGATCCATTCTAATTCATTCGCACAATCTATTCTAATTCATTCGTACGATCCATTCTAATTCATTCGCACGATCCATTCTAATTCATTCATACGATCTATTCTATTTCATTTGTACGATCCATTCTTACTCATTCGTATGATCCATTCTAATTCATTCGTGCGATCCATTCTAATTCATTCGTACTCATTCATGCAAATGAATTAGAATGGATCGTACGAATGAATTAGAATGGAACGCATGAATTAGAATAGATCCATTCTTACTCATTCGTACGATCCATTCGTATCCATTCGTATTCATTCGTACGATCCATTCTAATTCATTAATACGATCCAATCTAATTCATTCATACGATCTATTCTAATTCATTCGTACGATCCATTCTAATTCATTCGCACGATCCATTCTAATTCATTCATACGATCCATTCTATTTCATTCGTACGATCCATTCTTACTCATTCGTACGATCCATTCTAATTCATTAGCACGAAGGTATCCATTCTAATTCATTCGTACGATCCATGCTAATTCATTCGCATGAATTAGAATGGATCGTACGAATGTATTAGAATAGATCGTACGAATGAGGAAGAATGGATCGTACGAATGAAATAGAATGGATCGTACGCATGAATTAGAATGGATCGTACGAATAAAATAGAATGGATTGTACGAATGAATTAGAATGGATCGTATGCATGAATTAGAATGGATCGTGCGAATGAATTAGAATGGATCGTACGAATGAATTAGAATGGATCGTACGAATGAATTAGAATGGATTGTGCGAATGAATTAGAATGGATCCTACGAATGAATTAGAATGAATTAGAATGGATACATTCATGCTAATGAATTAGAATGGATCATACGAATGAATTAGAATGGATTCATTCGTGCGAATGAATTAGAATGGATCATACGAATGAATTAGAATGGATTCATTCGTGCGAATGAATTAGAATGGATTGTACGAATGAGTAAAATGGATCATTCGAATGAATTAGAATGGATTGAATTAGAATGAATCGTACGAATGAATTAGAATGGATCGTACGAATGAATTAGAATGGATCGTACGAATGAATTAGAATGGATTGAATTAGAATGAATCGTACGAATGAATTAGAATGAATCATACCGTACGAATGAATTAGAATGGATCATACGAAAGAATTAGAATGGATCGTGCGAATAAATTAGAATGGATCGTATGAATGAATTAGAATAGATCGTACGAATGAATTAGAATGGATCGTACGAATGAATTAAAATGGATACATTCGTGCGAATGAATTAGAATGGATCATATGAATGAATTAGATTGGATCGTATGCATGAATTAGAATGGATCGTGCGAATGAATTAGAATGGATCGTACGAATGAATTAGAATGGATACATTCGTGCAAAAGAATTAGAATGGATTGTATGAATGAATTAGAATGGATCGTGCGAATGAATTAGAATGGATCATACGAATGAATTAGAATGGATACATTCGTGCGAATGAATTAGAATGGATCGTATGAATGAATTAGATTGGACCGTATGCATGAATTAGAATGGATCGTGTGAATTGATTAGAATGGATCGTACGAATGAATTAGAATGGATCGAACGAATTAATTAGAATGGATCGTACGAATGAGCAAGAATGGATCGTACGAATGAATTAGAATGGATCGTATGAATGAATTAGAATGGATCGTACGAATGAATTCGAATGTATCCATTCTAATTCATTCATACGATCCATTCTATCTCATTCGTACAATCCATTCTAATTCATTCGTACGATCCATTCTAATTCATTCGCACGATCCATTCTATCTCATTCGTACAATCCATTCTAATTCAATCCATTCTAATTCATTCGTACGATCCATTCTAATTCATTCGTACGATTCATTCTAATTCCTTCGTACGATCCATATTCTAATTCATTCGCACGATCCATTCTAATTCATTCATACGATCCATTCTAATTTATTCGCACGATCCATTCTAATTCATTCGTACGATCTATTCTATTTCATTCGTACGATCGTATGAATCGTATGAATGAATTAGAATGGATCGTATGATTGAATTAGAATGGATCGTGCGAATGAATTAGAATGGATCGTACGAATGAAATAGAATGGATTCGCACGAATGTATCCATTCTAATTCATTCGTATGATCCATTCTATCTCATTCGTACAATCCATTCTATTTCATTCGTACGATCCATTCTAATTCATTCATACGATCCATTCTAATTTATTCGCACGATCCATTCTAATTCATTCATACGATTCATTCTAATTCATTCATATGATCCATTCTAATTCATTCGCACGATCCATTCTAATTCATTCGTACGATCCATTCTAATTCATGCATACGATCCATTCTAATTCATTCGTACGATCCATTCTAATTCTTTTGCACGAATGAATTAGAATGGATCCTACGAATGAATTAGAATAGCGTGCGAATGAATTAGAATGGATTGTACGAATGAATTAGAATGGATCGTACAAATGAATTAGAATAGATTGTGCGAATGAATTAGAATAGATTGTGCGCATGAATTAGAATGGATCGTACGAATGAATTAGCATGGATCGTACGAATGAATTAGAATGGATCGTACGAATGAATTAGAATGGATCGTATGAATGAATTAGAATGGATCATAGTAATGAATTAGAATGGATCCTACGAATGAATTAGAATAGCGTGCGAATGAATTAGAATGGATCGTACGAATGAATTAGAATGGATCGTATGAATGAATTAGAATAGATTGTACGAATGAAATAGAATAGATCATACGAATGAAATAGAATGGATTCGTATGAATGAATTAGAATGGATCGTGCGAATGAATTAGAATGGATCGTACTTATGAATTAGAATGGATCGTACGAATGAATTAGAATGGATCCTACGAATGAATTAGAATACCGTGCGAATGAATTAGAATGGATCGTACGAATGAATTAGAATGGATCGTATGAATGAATTAGAATAGATCCATTCTTACTCATTCGTACGATCCATTCGTATCCATTCTAATTCATTCGTACGATCTATTCTAATTCATTCGTACGATCCATTCTAATTCATTAATACGATCCAATCTAATTCATTCATACGATCCATTCTAATTCATTCGTACGATCCATTCTAATTCATTCGTATGATCCATTCTAATTCATTCGTACGATCCATTCTAATTCCTTCGTACGATCCATTCTAATTCATTCATACGATCCATCCTAATTCATTCGCACGAATGTATCCTTTCTAATTCATTCGTACGAATGAATTAGAATGGATCGTATGAATGAATTAGAATGGATCGTACGAATGAATTAGAATAGATCGTGCGAATGAATTAGAATGGATCGTACGAATGAATTAGAATGGATCGTACGAATGAATTAGACTAGATTGTGCGAATGGATTAGAATGGATCGTACGATTGAGTAAGAATGGATTGTACGAATGAAATGGAATAGATCGTACGAATGAATTAGAATGGATCGTATGAATGAATTAGAATGGATTGAATTATAATGAATCGTACGAATGAATTAGAATGGATCGTACGAATGAATTAGAATGGATCGTACGAATGAATTAGAATGGATTGAATTAGAATGAATCGTACGAATGAATTAGAATGAATCATACCGTATGAATGAATTAGAATGGATCATACGAAGGAATTAGAATGGATCGTGCGAATAAATTAGAATGGATCGTATGAATGAATTTGAATAGATCGTACGAATGAATTAGAATGGATCGTACGAATGAGTAAGAATGGATCGTGCGAATGAATTAGAATGGATCGTACGAATGAATTAGAATGGATCAAATGAATGAATTAGAATGGATACATTCGTGCAAAAGAATTAGAATGGATTGTATGAATGAATTAGAATGGATCGTGCGAATGAATTAGAATGGATCGTACTAATAAATTAGAATGGATACATTCGTGCGAAAGAATTAGAATAGATCGTATGAATGATTTAGAATGGATCGTATGAATGAAATAGAATGGATCGTACGAATGAATTAGAATGGATCGTGCGAATGAATTAGAATGAATCATACGAATGAATTAGAATGGATCGTACGAAGAAATTAGAATGGATCGTACGAATGAATTAGAATAGATCGTACGAATGAATTAGAATGGATACGAATGGATCGTACGAATGAGTAAGAATGGATCGTACGAATGAAATAGAATGGATCGTACGAATGAATTAGAATGGATTGAATTAGACTGAATCGTACGATTGAATTAGAATGGATCGTACAAATGAATTAGAATGGATCGTACGAATGAATTAGAATGGATCGTACGATAAGAATGGATCGTACGAATGAAATAGAATGGATCGTACGATAAGAATGGATCGGACGAATGAAATAGAATAGATCGTACGGATAAATGAAGTTGGATCGTACGAATGAATTAGAATGGATATATTCGTGCGAATGAATTAGAATAGATCGTATGAATGAATTAGATTGGATCGTATTAATGAATTAGAATGGATCGTGCAAATGAATTAGAATGGATCATATGAAGAAATTAGAATGGATCGTACGAATGAATTAGAATGGATCGTATGAATGAATTAGATTGGATCGTATTAATGAATTAGAATGGATCGTACGAATGAATTAGAATGGATACGAATGGATCGTACGAATGAGTAAGAATGGATCTATTCTAATTCATTCATACGATCCATTCTAATTCATTCGTACGATCCATTCTAATTCATTCGCACGCTATTCAAATTCATTCGTAGGATCCATTCTAATTCATTCGTACGATCCATTCTAATTCATTCGTATGATCCATTCTAATTCATTCGTACGATCCATTCTAATTCATTCTTACGATCCATTCTAATTCATACGATCTATACTTACTCATTCGTACGATCCATTCTAATTCATTCGCACAATCTATTCTAAATCATTCGAACGATCCATTCTAATTCTTTTGCACGAATGTATCCATTATAATTCATTCGTTCGATCCATTCTAATTCATTCGTACGATCCATTCTAATTCATTCGCACGATCCATTCTAATTCATGCATACGATCCAATCTAATTCATTCATACGATCCATTCTAATTCATTCGCAAGAATGTATCCATTCTAATTCATTCGTACGATCCATTCTGATTCATTCGTACGATCTATTCTAATTCATTCATACGATCCATTCTAATTTATTCGCACGATCCATTCTAATTCCTTCGTATGATCCATTGTAATTTATTCGTACGGTATGATTCATTCTAATTCATTCGTACGATTCATTCTAATTCAATCCATTCTAATTCATTCGTACGATCTATTCTAATTCATTCGTACGATCCATTCTAATTGATTCGTACGATTCATTCTAATTCAATCCATTCTAATTCATTCGTACGATCCATTCTTACTCATTCGTACGATCCATTCTAATTCATTCGCACGAATGAATCCATTCTAATTCATTCGTATGATCCATTCTAATTCATTCGCATGAATTATCCATTCTATGTCATTCGTACGATCCATTCTATCTCATTCGTACAATCCATTCTATTTCATTCGTACGATCCATTCTAATTCATTCGCACGATCCATTCTAATTCATTCGCATGATCCATTCTAATTCATTCGTACGATCGATTCTAATTCATTCATACGATCCATTCTAATTTATTTGCACGATCCGTTCTAATTCATTCATACGATCTATTCTAATTCATTCATATGATCAATTCTAATTCATTCGCACGATCCATTCTTACTCATTCGTACGATCCATTCTAATTCATTTAGAATCGATACAATCGTGCGAATGAATTAGAATGGATCGTATGAATGAATTAGAATGGATCGTGCGAATGAATTAGAATGGATCGTACGAATGAATTAGAATGGATCGTGTGAATGAATTAGAATGGATCGTAGTAATGAATTAGAATGGATTCTACGAATGAATTAGAATCGATTGTGCGAATGAATTAGAATGGATCTGGATCGTGTACCATTCTAATTCATTCGTACGACCCATTCTAATTCATTCGCACGATCCATTCTAATTCATTCGTACGATCCATTCTAATTCCTTCGTACGATCCATTCTAATTCTTGCGCACAATCTATTCTAATTCATTCGCACAATCCATTCTAATTCATTCGCACGAATGTATCCATTCTAATTCATTCGTACGATCCATTCTAATTCATTCGTACGATCCATTCTTACTCATTCGTACGATCCATTCTAATTCATTCGCACGATCCATTCTAATTCATTCATACAATCCATTCTACTTCTTTTGCACGAATGTATCCATTCTAATTCATTCGTACGATCCATTCTAATTCATTCGTACGATCCATTCTAATTCATTCGCACAATCCATTCTAATTCATTCACACTCATACGATCCATTCTAATTCATACCGTACGAATGAATTAGAATGGATCTGGATCGTGTATCAATTCGAATTCATTCGCACGTATCCATTCTAATTCATTCATACGATCCATTCTATTTCATTCGTACGATCCATTCTTACTCATTCGTACGATCCATTCTAATTCATTCGTACGATCCATTCTAATTCATTCGTACGATCCATTCTAATTCATTCGCACTATCTATACGTTCCATTCTAATTCATTCGTAAGATCCATTCTAATTCATTCGCACGATCCATTCTAATTCATTAATACGATCCAATCTAATTCATTCGTACGATCCATTCTAATCCATTCGTATTCATTCGCATGGATTGAATTAGAATGGATCGTGCAAATGAATTAGAATGGATCGTACGAATGAGTAAGAATGGATCATACGAATGAATTAGAATGGTTCGTACGAATGAAATAGAATGGATACATTCGTGCGAATGAATTAGAATGTATCATATGAATGAATTAGAATGGATCGTTTGAGTGAATGCGAATGGATCGTGCGAATGAATTAGAATGGATTGCACGAATGAATTAGAATGGATCGTACGAATGAATTAGATTGGATCGTATTAATGAATTAGAATGGATCGTGCGAATGAATTAGAATGGATCTTACGAATGAATTAGAATGGAACGTATAGATTGTGCGAATGAATTAGAATGGATCGTACGAATGAATTAGAATGGATCGTACGAATGAGTAAGAATGGATAGTATGAATGAAATAGAATGGATCGTATGAATGAATTAGAATGGATACGTGCGAATGAATTAGAATTGATCATACGAATGAATTAGAATAGATTGTGCGAATGAATTAGAATGGATCGTACGAATGAATTGGAATGGATACATTCGTGTGAATGAATTAGAATGGATCGTACGAATGAAATTGAATGGATCGTGCGAATGAATTAGAATGGATCGTACGAATGAATTAGAATGGGTCGTACGAATGACTTAGAATGGATCGTTCGAATGAATTAGAATAGATTGTGCGAATGAATTAGAATGGATCGTACGAATGAATTAGAAAGGATACATTCATGCGAATGAATTAGAATGGATCGTATGAGTGTGAATGAATTAGAATGGATTGTGCGAATGAATTAGAATGGATCGTACGAATGAATTAGAATGGATCGTACGAATGAATTAGAATGGATACATTCGTGCAAAAGAATTAGAATGGATTGTATGAATGAATTAGAATGGATCGTACGAATAAATTAGAATGGATCGTATGAATGAATTAGAATAGATCATGCGAATGAATTAGAATGGATCATACGAATGAATTAGAATGGATTGTGCGAATGAATTAGAATGGATCGTACGAATGAATTAGAATGGATCGTACGAAGGAATTAGAATGGATCATGCGAATGAATTAAAATAGATCATACGAATGAATTAGAATGGATCGTACGAATGAATTAGAATGGATACATTCGTGCAAAAGAATTAGAATGGATTGTATGAATGAATTAGAATGGATCGTTTGAGTGAATGCGAATGGATCGTGCGAATGAATTAGAATGGAATGAATTAGAATGGATTGAATTAGAATGAATCGTACGAATGAATTAGAATGGATCGTACGAATGAATTAGAATGGATCGTACGAATGAAATAGAATGGATCGTATGAATGAAATAGAATGGATCGTATGAATGAATTAGAATGGATACATTCGTGTGAATCCATTCTATTTCATTCGTACGATCCATTCTAATTCATTCGCACGATCCATTCTAATTCATTCATACGATCCATTCTAATTCCTTCGTACGATCCATTCTAATTCATTCGTACGATCCATTCTAATTCATTCGCACGATCCATTCTAATTCATTCGTACGATTCATTCTAATTCAATCCATTCTAATTCATTCCATTCTAATTCATTCGCACGATCCATTCGCATTCACTCAAACGATCCATTCTAATTCATTCATACAATCCATTCTAATTCATTCATACGATCCATTCTAATTTATTCGTACGATCCATTCTAATTCATTCATACAATCTATTCTAACTCATTCGTAGGATCGTGCGAATGAATTAGAATGGATCGTGCGAATGAGTTAGAATGGATCGTACGAATGAATTAGAATGGATCGAACGAATGAATTAGATTGGATCGTACGAATGAATTAGAAAGGATACATTCGTACAAATGAATTAGAATGGATCGTACGAATGAATTAGAGTGGATACATTCGAACAGATGAATTAGAATGGATCGTACGAATGAATTAGAATGGATCGTACGAATGAATTAGAAAAGATACAATCGCATTCATTCGTACGATCCATTCTAATTCCTTCGTACGATCCATATTCTAATTCATTCGCACGATCCATTCTAATTCATTCATACGATCCATTCTAATTTATTCGCACGATCCATTCTAATTCATTCGTACGATCCATTCTAATTCATTCGCACGATCTATTCTAATTCATTCGCACAATCTATTCTAATTCATTCGCACGATCCATTCTAATTCATTCATACGATCCATTCTAATTCATTCGTACGATCCATTCTAATTCATTCGCACGATCTATTCTAATTCATTCGCACAATCTATTCAAATTCATTCGCACGATCCATTCTAATTCATTCGCACGATCCATTCTAATTCATTCATACGATCCATTCTAATTTATTCGCACGATCCATTCTAATTCATTCGTACGATCCATTCTAATTCATTCGCACGATCTATTCTAATTCATTCGCACGATCCATTCTAATTCATTCGCACAATCTATTCTAATTCATTCATACGATCCATTCTAATTTATTCGCACAATCTATTCTAATTCATTCGAACGATACATTCTAATTCATTCGCACGATCCATTCTAATTCATTCATACGATCCATTCGATTTCATTCGTACGAAGGAATTACAAAGGACCGTACAAATGAATTAGAATGGATCGTACGAATGAATTAGAAAGGATACATTCGAATTCATTCGTACGATCCATTCTAATTCATTCGTACGATCTATATTCTAATTCATTCGCACGATCCATTCTAATTCATTCGTACGATCCTTTCTAATTCCTTCGTACGAATGAAATAGAATGGATCGTATGAATGAATTAGAATGGATCGTGCGAATGAATTAGAATGGATCGTTCGAATGAATTAGAATAGATTGTGCGAATGAATTAGAATGGATCGTACGAATGAATTAGAATGGATCGTGCGAATAAATTAGAATGGATCGTATGAATGAATTAGAATGGATCGTGCGAATGAATTAGAATATGGATCGTACGAAGGAATTAGAATGGATCGTACGAATGAATGCGAATGTATCCTTTCTAATTCATTCGTACGATCTATTCTAATTCCTTCGTACGATCCATTCTAATTCATTCGTACGATCCATTCTAATTCATTCGCACGATCCATTCTAATTCATTCGTTCGATCCAATCTAATTCATTCGTACTATCCATTCTAATTCCGTCGTACGATCCATTCTAATTCCTTCGTACGATCCATTCTAATTCATTCGTACGATCCATTCTAATTCCTTCGTATGATCCATTCTAATTCATTCGTACGGTATGATTCATTCTAATTCATTTGTACGATTCATTCTAATTCAATCCATTCTAGGTCATTCGTACGATCCATTCTAATTCATTCGTACGATCTATTCTAATACATTTTTACGAATGTATCCACTCTAATTCATTCGTACGATCCATTCTAATTCATTTGTACGAATGTATCCTTTCTAATTCATTCATACGATCCATTCTAATTCATTCGTACGATCCATTCTAATTCATTCGTACGATCCATTCTAACTCATTCACACGATCCATTCTAATTCATTCGCACGATCCTACGAATGAATTAGAATGATTGTGCGAATGGATTAGAATGGATCATACGATTGAGTAAGAATGGATTGTACGAATGAAATAGAATAGATCGTACGAATGAATTAGAATGGATCATGCTAATGAATTAGAATTGATCGTACGAATGAATTAGAATAGATTGTGCGAATGAATTAGAATGGATACATTCGTGCGAAAGAATTAGAATGGATCGTATGAATGAATTAGATTGGATCATATAAATGAATTAGAATGGATCGTACGAGTGAATTAGAATGGATCGTGCTAATGAATTAGAATGGATCGTGCGAATGAATTAGAATGGATCGTGCGAATGAATTAGAATGGATCGTACGAATGAATTAGAATGGATCGTTCGAATGAATTAGAATAGATTATGCGAATGAATTAGAATGGATCTTACGAATGAATTAGAATGGATCGTGCGAATAAATTGGAATGGATCGTATGAATGAATTAGAATGGATCGTGCGAATGAATTAGAATATGGATCGTACGAAGGAATTAGAATGGATCATACGAATGAATTCGAATGTATCCTTTCTAATTCATTCGTACGATCCATTCTAATTCCTTCGTATGAATTAGAATGGATCGTACGAATGAATTAGAATGGATCATACGAATGAATTAGAATGGATCGTTTGAATGAATTAGAATAGATTGTGCAAATGAATTAGAATGGATCGTACGAATGAATTAGAAAAGATACATTCGTGCGAATGAATTAGAATGGATCGTATGAGTGTGAATGAATTAGAATGGATCATGCGAATGAATTAGAATGGATCGTAGTAATGAATTAGAATGGATCGTGCGAATGAATTAGAATGGATCGTATGAATGAGTAAGAATGGATCGTGCAAATGAATTAGAATGGATCATATGAATGAATTAGAATAGATCGTATGAATGAATTAGAATTGATCGTGCGAATAAATTAGAATGGATCGTACGAATGAATTAGAATGGATCGTACGAATGAATTAGAATGGATCGTACGAATGAATTAGAATGGATTCATTCGTGCGAATGAATTAGAATGGATCGTACGAATGAGTAAGAATGGATCGTACGAATGAATTAGAATGGATTGAATTAGAATGAATCGTACGAATGAATTAGAATGGATCGTACGAATGAATTAGAATGGATCGTACGAATGAATTAGAATGGATTGAATTAGAATGAATCGTACGAATGAATTAGAATGAATCATACCGTACGAATGAATTAGAATGGATCATATGAAGGAATTAGAATGGATCGTGCGAATAAATTAGAATGGATCGTATGAATGAATTAGAATAGATTGTGCGAATGGATTAGAATGGATCATATGATTGAGTAAGAATGGATTGTACGAATGAAATAGAATAGATCGTACGAATGAATTAGAATGAATCGTGCGAATAAATTAGAATGGATCGTATGAATGAATTAGAAAGGATCGTCCGAATGAATTAGAATATAGATCGTACGAATGAATTAGAATGGATCGTATGAATGAATTAGAATGGATCGTGCGAATGAATTAGAATGGATCGTACGAATGAAATAGAATGGATTCGCACGAATGTATCCATTCTAATTCATTCGTACGATCCATTCTAATTCATTCGTACAATCCATTCTAATTCATTCGCACGATCCATTCGCATTCACTCAAACGATCCATTCTAATTCATTCGTATGATCCATTCTAATTCATTCGTACGATCCATTCTAATTTATTCGTACGATCAATTCTAATTCATTCGCACAATCTATTCTAATTCATTCGTACGGTCCATTCTAATTCATTCGCACGATCCATTCTAATTCATTCGTACGATCCATTCGATCCATTCTAATTCATTCATACGATACATTCTAATTCATTTGCACGAAGGTATCCATTCTAATTCATTCGTACTATCCATTCTAATTCCTTCGTACGATCCATTCTAATTCCTTCGTACGATCCATTCGGATACATTCGTGCGAATCCATTCTATTTCATTCGTACGATCCATTCTAATTCATTTGCACGATCCATTCTAATTCATTCATACGATCCATTCTAATTCATTCGTACGATCCATTCTAATTCATTCGTACGATCCATTCTAATTCATTCGCACAATCCATTCTAATTCATTCGCACGATCCATTCGCATTCATATCGTACGAATGAATTAGAATGGATCATACGAAGGAATTAGAATGGATCGTACGAATGAATTAGAATGGATCGTACGAATGAATTAGAATGGATCGTACGAAGGAATTAGAATGGATCGTACGAAGGAATTAGAATGGATAGTACGAATGAATTAGAATGGATACCTTCGTGCAAATGAATTAGAATGGATCGTTTGAATGAGTAAGAATGGATCGTGCGAATGAATTAGAATGGATCGTACGAATGAAAAAGAATGGATTCGCACGAATGTATCCATTCTAATTTATTCATACGATCCATTCTAATTCATTCGTACGATCCATTCTAATTTCTTCGTATGATCTATTCTAATTCCTTCGTACGATCCATTCTAATTCATTCATACGATCTATTCTAATTCTTTTGCACGAATGTATCCATTCTAATTCATTCGTACGATCCAATCTAATTCCTTCGTACGATCCATTCTAATTCATTCGTACGAATGAATTAGAATGGATCGTACGAAAGAATTAGAATGGATTGAATTAGAATGGATCGTACGATAAGAATGGATCGTACAAAAGAATTAGAATGGATCGTACGAAGGAATTAGAATGGATAGTACGAATGAATTGGAATGGATACCTTCGTGCAAATGAATTAGAATGGATCGTACGAATGAGTAAGAATGGATCGTACGAATGAAATAGAATGGATCGTATGAATGAATTAGAATGGATCGTGCGAATGAATTAGAATGGATCGTACGAATGAATTAGAATAGATTGTTCGAATGAATTAGAATGGATCGAACGAATGAATTAGAATGGATCGTATGAATGAATTAGAATGGATCGTATGAAAGAATTAGAATGGATCGTGCGAATGAATTAGAATGGATCGTACGAATGAAATAGAATGGATTCGCACGAATGTATCCATTCTAATTCATTCGTACGATCCATTCTAATTCATTCGCATGATCCATTCTAATTCATTCGTACGATCCATTCTAATTCATTCGTACGATCCATTCTAATTCATTCGTACGATCCATTCTAATTCATTCGCACAATCTATTCTAATTCATTCGTACGATCCATTCTAATTCATTCGCACGATCCATTCTAATTCCTTCGTACAATCCATTCTATTTCATTCGTACGATCCATTCTTACTCATTCGTACGATCCATTCTAATTCATTTGCACGAAGGTATCCATTCTAATTCATTCGTACGATCCATTCTAATTCATTCGCACGATCCATTCTAATTCATTCGTACGATCCATTCTAATTCATTCGCATGATCCATTCTAATTCATTCATACGATCCATTCTAATTCATTCGTACGATCCTATCTAATTCATTCGTACGATCCATTCTAATTCATTCGCACGATCCATTCTAATTCATTCATACGATCCATTCTATTTCATTCGTACGATCCATTCTTACTCATTCGTACGATCCATTCTAATTCATTTGCACGAAGGTATCCATTCTTACTCATTCGCACAATCCATTCTAATTCATTCCCACGAATGTATCCATTCTAATTCATTCGTACGATCCATTCTAATTCATTCATATGATCCACTCTAATTCATTCATACGATCCATTCTAATTCATTCGTACGATCCATTCTAATTCATTCGGATCGTGCGAATGAATTAGAATGGATCTTACGAATGAATTAGGATGGATCGTACGAATGAATTAGAATGGATCGTACGAAGGAATTAGAATGGATCGTACAAAGGAATTAGAATGGATAGTACGAATGAATTAGAATGGATACCTTTGTGCAAATGAATTAGAATGGATTGTACGAATGAGTAAGAATGGATCGTACGAATGAAATAGAATGGATCATATGAATGAATTAGAATGGATCGTGCGAATGAATTATAATGGATCGTACGAATGAATTAGAATAGATTGTGCGAATGAATTAGAATAGATTGTGCGCATGAATTAGAATGGATCGTACGAATGAATTAGAATGGATCGTACGAATGAATTAGAATGGATCGTTAGAGTGAATACGAATGGATCGTGCGAATGAATTAGAATGGATTATACGAATGAATTAGAATGGATCGTACGAATGAATTAGAATGGATACATTCGTGCGAATCCATTCTATTTCATTCGTACGATCCATTCTAATTCATTCGCACGATCCATTCTAATTCATTCATACGATCCATTCTAATTCATTCGTACGATCCATTCTAATTCATTCGTACGATCCATTCTAATTCATTCGCACAATCTATTCTAATTCATTCGCACAATCCATTCTATTTCATTCGTACGATCCATTCTAATTCATTCGTATGATCTATTCTAATTCATTCGCATGATCCATTATAATTCATTCATACGATCCAATCTAATTCATTCGTACGATCCATTATAATTCATTCCCACAAATGTATCAACTCTAATTCATTCGTACGATACATTCTAATTCATTCATACATGTACGAATGAATTAGAATGGATACATTCGTGCGAATGAGTTAGAATGGATCGTATGAATGAATTAGAATGGATCGTACGAATGAATTAGAATAGCTTGTGCGAATGAATTAGAATGGATCGTACGAATGAATTAGAATGGATCGTACGAATGAATTAGAATGGATCGTATGCATGAATTAGAATGGATCGTGCGAATGAATTAGAATGGATCGTACGAATGAATTAGAATGGATCGTACGAAGGAATTAGAATGGATCGTATGAATGAATGCGAATGGATCGTGCGAATGAATTAGAATGGATTGTACGAATGAATTAGAATGGATCGTACGAATGAATTAGAATGGATCGTACGAATGAATTAGAATGAATCGAATGAATGAATTAGAATGGATCGTACGAATGAATTAGAATGGATCGTACGAATGAATTAGAATGGATTGAATTAGAATGAATCGTACAAATGAATTAGAATGAATCATACCGTACGAATGAATTAGAATGGATCATACGAAGGAATTAGAATGGATCGTACGAATGAATTAGAATGGATCGTACGAATGAATTAGAATGGATTTATTCGTGCGAATGAATTAGAATGGATCGTACGAATGAGTAAGAATGGATCGTACGAATGAATTAGAATGGATTGAATTAGAATGAGTCGTACGAATGAATTAGAATGGATCATACGAAGGAATTAGAATGGATCGTGCGAATGAATTAGAATGGATCGTGCGAATGAAATAGAATGGATCGTATGAATGAATTAGAATAGATCGTGCGAATGAATTAGAATGGATCGTACGAATGAATTAGAATAGATTGTGCGAATGAATTAGAATGGATCGTACGAATGAATTAGAATGGATCGTACGAATGAATTAGAATGGATCGTATGGATGAATTAGAATGGATCGTGCGAATGAATTAGAATGGATCGTACCAATGAATTAGAATGGATTGAATTAGAATGAATCGTACGAATGAATTAGAATGGATTGTACGAATGAAATAGAATGGATCGTACGAATCAATTGGAATGGATACATTCGTGCGAATGAATTAGAATGGATCGTATGAATGAATTAGAGTGGCTACATTCGTACAAATGAATTAGAATGGATCGTGCGAATGAATTAGAATGGATCGTGCGAATGAATTAGAATGGATCGTACGAATGAATTAGAATGGATCGTTTGAATGAATTAGAATAGATTGTGCGAATGAATTAGAATGGATCGTACGAATGAATTAGAAAAGATACATTCGGGCGAATGAATTAGAATGGATCGTATGAGTGTGAATGAATTAGAATGGATCGTGCGAATGAATTAGAATGGATCGTATTAATGAATTAGAATGGATCGTGCGAATGAATTGGAATGGATCGTATGAATGAGTAAGAATGGATCGTGCGAATGAATTAGAATGGATCATATGAATGAATTAGAATGGATCGTATGATTGAATTAGAATGGATCGTGCGAATAAATTAGAATGGATCGTACGAATGAATTAGAATGGATTGTACGAATGAATTAGAATGGATTCATTCGTGCGAATGAATTAGAATGGATCGTACGAATGAGTAAGAATGGATCGTACGAATGAATTAGAATGGATTGAATTAGAATGAATCGTACGATTGAATTAGAATGGATCGTACGAATGAATTAGAATGGATCGTACGAATGAATTAGAATGGATTGAATTAGAATGAATCGTACGAATGAATTAGAATGAATCATACCGTACGAATGAATTAGAATGGATCATACGAAGAAATTAGAATGGATCGTGCGAATAAATTAGAATGGATCGTATGAATGAATTAGAATAGATTGTGCGAATGGATTAGAATGGATTATATGATTGAGTAAGAATGGATTGTACGAATGAAATAGAATAGATCGTACGAATGAATTAGAATGGATCGTGCGAATAAATTAGAATGGATCGTATGAATGAATTAGAATGGATCGTGCGAATGAATTAGAATATAGATCGTACGAATGAATTAGAATGGATCGTATGAATGAATTAGAATGGATCGTGCGAATGAATTAGAATGGATCGTACGAATGAAATAGAATGGATTCGCACGAATGTATCCATTCTAATTCATTCGTACGATCCATTCTAATTCATTCGTACAATCCATTCTAATTCATTCGCACGATCCATTTGCATTCACTCAAACGATCCATTCTAATTCATTCGTATGATCCATTCTAATTCATTCGTACGATCCATTCTAATTTATTCGTACGATCCATTCTAATTCATTCGCACAATCTATTCTAATTCATTCGTACAGTCCATTCTAATTCATTCGCACGATCCATTCTAATTCATTCGTACGATCCATTCGATCCATTCTAATTCATTCGTACGATACATTCTAATTCATTTGCACGAAGGTATCCATTCTAATTCATTCGTACTATCCATTCTAATTCCTTCGTACGATCCATTCTAATTCCTTCGTACGATCCATTCGGATACATTCGTGCGAATCCATTCTATTTCATTCGTACGATCCATTCTAATTCATTTGCACGATCCATTCTAATTCATTCATACGATCCATTCTAATTCATTCGTACGATCCATTCTAATTCATTCGTACGATCCATTCTAATTCATTCGCACGATCCATTCGCATTCATACCGTACGAATGAATTAGAATGGATCATACGAAGGAATTAGAATGGATCGTACGAATGAATTAGAATGGATCGTACGAACGAATTAGAATGGATCGTACGAAGGAATTAGAATGGATCGTACGAAGGAATTAGAATGGATAGTACGAATGAATTAGAATGGATACCTTCGTGCAAATGAATTAGAATGGATCGTACGAATGAGTAAGAATGGATCGTGCGAATGAATTAGAATGGATCGTACGAATGAAAAAGAATGGATTCGCACGAATGTATCCATTCTAATTTATTCATACGATCCATTCTAATTCATTCGTACGATCCATTCTAATTTCTTCGTATGATCTATTCTAATTCCTTCGTACGATCCATTCTAATTCATTCATACGATCTATTCTAATTCTTTCGCACGAATGTATCCATTCTAATTCATTCGTACGATCCAATCTAATTCCTTCGTACGATCCATTCTAATTCATTCGTACGAATGAATTAGAATGGATCGTACGAAAGAATTAGAATGGATTGAATTAGAATGGATCGTACGATAAGAATGGATCGTACGAAAGAATTAGAATGGATCGTACGAAGGAATTAGAATGGATAGTACGAATGAATTAGAATGGATACCTTCGTGCAAATGAATTAGAATGGATCGTACGAATGAGTAAGAATGGATCGTACGAATGAAATAGAATGGATCGTATGAATGAATTAGAATGGATCGTGCGAATGAATTAGAATGGATCGTACGAATGAATTAGAATGGATCGTACGAATGAATTAGAATGGATCGTATAAATGAATTAGAATGGATCGTATGAATGAATTAGAATGGATCGTGCGAATGAATTAGAATGGATCGTACGAATGAAATAGAATGGATTCGCACGAATGTATCCATTCTAATTCATTCGTACGATCCATTCTAATTCATTCGCACGATCCATTCTAATTCATTCATACGATCCATTCTAATTCATTCATACGATCCATTCTAATTCATTCGTACGATCCATTCTAATTCATTCGTACGATCCATTCTAATTCATTCGCACGATCCATTCTAATTCATTCATACGATCCATTCTTACTCATTCGTACGATCCATTCTAATTCATTTGCACGAAGGTATCCATTCTAATTCATTCGTACGATCCATTCTAATTTATTCGCACGATCCATTCTAATTCATTCATACGATCCATTCTATTTCATTCGTACGATCCATTCTAATTCATTCGCACGATCCATTCTAATTCATTCATACGATCCATTCTAATTCATTCGTACGATCCTATCTAATTCATTCGTACGATCCATTCTAATTCATTCGCACGATCCATTCTAATTCATTCATACGATCCATTCTATTTCATTCGTACGATCCATTCTTACTCATTCGTACGATCCATTCTAATTCATTTGCACGAAGGTATCCATTCTTACTCATTCGCACAATCCATTCTAATTCATTCCCATGAATGTATCCATTCTAATTTATTCGTACGATCCATTCTAATTCATTCATATGATCCACTCTAATTCATTCATACGATCCATTCTAATTCATTCGTACGATCCATTCTAATTCATTCGGATCGTGCGAATGAATAAGAAAGGATCTTACGAATGAATTAGGATGGATCGTACGAATGAATTAGAATGGATCGTACGAAGGAATTAGAATGGATCGTACGAAGGAATTAGAATGGATAGTACGAATGAATTAGAATGGATACCTTTGTGCAAATGAATTAGAATGGATCGTACGAATGAGTAAGAATGGATCGTACGAATGAAATAGAATGGATCGTATGAATGAATTAGAATGGATCGTGCGAATGAATTATAATGGATCGTACGAATGAATTAGAATAGATTGTGCGAATGAATTAGAATAGATTGTGCGCATGAATTAGAATGGATCGTACGAATGAATTAGAATGGATCGTACGAATGAATTAGAATGGATCGTTTGAGTGAATACGAATGGATCGTGTGAATGAATTAGAATGGATTGTACGAATGAATTAGAATGGATCGTACGAATGAATTAGAATGGATACATTCGTGCGAATCCATTCTATTTCATTTGTACGATCCATTCTAATTCATTCGCACGATCCATTCTAATTCATTCATACGATCCATTCTAATTCATTCGTACGATCCATTCTAATTCATTCGTACGATCCATTCTAATTCATTCGCACAATCTATTCTAATTCATTCGCACAATCCATTCTATTTCATTCGTACGATCCATTCTAATTCATTCGTATGATCTATTCTAATTCATTCGCATGATCCATTATAATTCATTCATACGATCCAATCTAATTCATTTGTACGATCCATTCTAATTCATTTGCACAAATGTATCAACTCTAATTCATTCGTACGATCCATTCTAATTTATTCATACATGTACGAATGAATTAGAATGGATACATTCGTGCGAATGAATTAGAATGGATCGTATGAATGAATTAGAATTGATCGTACGAATGAATTAGAATAGCTTGTGCGAATGAATTAGAATGGATCGTACGAATGAATTAGAATGGATCGTACGAATGAATTAGAATGGATCGTATGCATGAATTAGAATGGATCGTGCGAATGAATTAGAATGGATCGTACGAATGAATTAGAATGGATCGTACGAAGGAATTAGAATGGATCGTATGAATGAATGCGAATGGATCGTGCGAATGAATTAGAATGGATTGTACGAATGAATTAGAATGGATCGTACGAATGAATTAGAATGGATCGTACGAATGAATTAGAATGAATCGTATGAATGAATTAGAATGGATCGTATGAATGAATTAGAATGGATCGTACGAATGAATTAGAATGGATTGAATTAGAATGAATCGTACGAATGAATTAGAATGAATCATACCGTAAGAATGAATTAGAATGGATCATACGAAGGAATTAGAATGGATCGTACGAATGAATTAGAATGGATCGTACGAATGAATTAGAATGGATTCATTCGTGCGAATGAATTAGAATGGATCGTACGAATGAGTAAGAATGGATCGTACGAATGAATTAGAATGGATTGAATTAGAATGAATCGTACGAATGAATTAGAATGGATCATATGAAGGAATTAGAATGGATCGTGTGAATGAATTAGAATGGATCGTGCGAATGAATTAGAATGGATCGTGCGAATGAATTAGAATGGATCGTACGAATGAATTAGAATAGATTGTGCGAATGAATTAGAATGGATCGTACGAATGAATTAGAATGGATCGTACGAATGAATTAGAATGGATCGTATGGATGAATTAGAATGGATCGTGCGAATGAATTAGAATGGATCGTACGAATGAATTAGAATGGATTGAATTAGAATGAATCGTACGAATGAATTAGAATGGATTGTACGAATGAAATAGAATGGATCGTACGAATGAATTGGAATGGATACATTCGTGCGAATGAATTAAAATGGATCGTATGAATGAATTAGAGTGGCTACATTCGTACAAATGAATTAGAATGGATCGTGCGAATGAATTAGAATGGATCGTGCGAATGAATTAGAATGGATCGTACGAATGAATTAGAATGGATCATATGAATGAATTAGATTGGATCGTATTAATGAATTAGAATGGATCGTGTGAATGAATTAGAATGGATCGTACGAATGAATTAGAATGGATCGTACGAATGACTTAGAATGGATCGTTCGAATGAATTAGAATAGATTGTGCGAATGAATTAGAATGGATCGTACGAATGAATTATAAAGGATACATTCGTGCGAATGAATTAGAATGGATCGTATGAGTGAATGAATTAGAATGGATCGTGCGAATGAATTAGAATGGATCGTATTAATGAATTAGAATGGATCGTGCGAATGAATTAGAATGGATCGTACGAATGAGTAAGAATGGATCGTGCGAATGAATTATAATGGATTGTACGAATGAATTAGAATGGATCGTACGAATGAATTAGAATGGATACATTCGTGCGAATCCATTCTATTTCATTCGTACGATCCATTCTAATTCATTCGCACGATCCATTCTAATTCATTCATACGATCCATTCTAATTCATTCGTACGATCCAATCTAATTCATTCGTACGATCCATTCTAATTCATTCGCACAATCTATTCTAATTCATTCGTACGATCCATTCTAATTCATTCGCACGATCCATTCTAATTCATTCATACGATATATTCTATTTCATTCGTACGATCCATTCTTACTCATTCGTACGATCCATTCTAATTCATTTGCACGAAGGTATCCATTCTAATTCATTCGTACTATCCATTCTAATTCCTTCGTACGATCCATTCTAATTCCTTCGTACGATCCATTCTAATTCATTCGCACGATCCATTCTAATTCATTCATACGATCCATTCTATTTCATTCGTACGATCCATTCTTACTCATTCGTACGATCCATTCTAATTCATTTGCACGAAGGTATCCATTCTAATTCATTCGTACTATCCATTCTAATTCCTTCGTACGATCCATTCTAATTCATTAGAATGGATCGTACGAATGAGTAAGAATGGATCGTACGAATGAATTAGAATGGATTGAATTAGAATGAATCGTACGAATGAATTAGAATGGATCGTACGAATGAATTAGAATGGATCATACGAATGAATTAGAATGGATTGAATTAGAATGAATCGTACGAATGAATTAGAATGAATCATACTGTACGAATGAATTAGAATGGATCATACAAAGGAATTTGAATGGATCGTACGAATGAACTAGAATGGATCGTACGAATGAATTAGAATGGATCGTACGAAGGAATTAGAATGGATCGTACGAAGGAATTAGAATGGATAGTACGAATGAATTGGAATGGATACATTCGTGCAAATGAATTATAATGGATCGTACGAATGAGTAAGAATGGATCGTACGAATAAAATAGAATGGATCGTATGAATGAATTAGAATGGATCGTGCGAATGAATTAGAATGGATCGTACGAATGAATTAGAA
The DNA here is from genome assembly GCA_947650365.1 of Chamaelirium japonicum. Classification (NCBI taxonomy): domain Eukaryota; kingdom Viridiplantae; phylum Streptophyta; class Magnoliopsida; order Liliales; family Melanthiaceae; genus Chamaelirium; species Chamaelirium japonicum. The sequence continues at coordinate 136,826 of OX393559.1, read as the reverse complement.
TAGATTGTGCGAATGAATTAGAATGGATCGTACGAATGAATTAGAATGGATCGTACGAATGAATTAGAATGGATCGTATGAATGAATTAGAATGGATCGTGCGAATGAATTAGAATGGATCGTACGAATGAAATAGAATGGATTCGCACGAATGTATCCATTCTAATTCATTCGTACGATCCATTCTAATTCATTCGTACAATCCATTCTAATTCATTCGCACGTCCATTCTAATTTATTCGTACGATCCATTCTAATTCATTCGCACGATCCAATCTAATTCATTCGTACGATCCATTCTAATTCATTCATACATGTACGAATGAATTAGAATGGATACATTCGTGCGAATGAATTAGAATGGATCGTATGAATGAATTAGATTGGATCGTATGCATGAATTAGAATGGATCGTGCGAATGAATGAGAATGGATCGTACGAATGAATTAGAATGGATCGAACGAATGAATTAGAATGGATACATTCGTGCAAAAGAATTAGAATGGATTGCATGAATGAATTAGAATGGATCGTGCAAATGAATTAGAATGGATCGTACGAATGAATTAGAATGGATCGTATGAATGAATTAGAATGGATCGTACGAATGAAATAGAATGGATCGTACGAATGAATTAGAATGGATCGTGCGAATGAATTAGAATGGATCGTACGAATGAATTAGAATGGATCGTACGAAGGAATTAGAATGGATAGTACGAATGAATTAGAATGGATACCTTCGTGCAAATGAAATAGAATGGATCGTACGAATGAATTAGAGTAGATTGTGCGAATGGATTAGAATGGATCATACGATTGAGTAAGAATGGATTGTACGAATGAAATAGAATAGATCGTACGAATGAATTATAATGGATCGTACGAATGAATTAGAATGGATCGTTCGAATGAATTAGAATAGATTGTGCGAATGAATTAGAATGGATCGTACGAATGAATTAGAATGGATCGTGCGAATAAATTAGAATGGATCGTATGAATGAATTAGAATGGATCGTGCGAATGAATTAGAATGGATCGTACGAATGAATTGGAATGGATACATTCGTGCGAATGAATTAGAATGGATCGTACGAGTGAAATAGAATGAATCGTTTGAGTGAATTAGAATAGATTGTGCGAATGAATTAGAATGGATCGTACGAATGAATTAGAATGGATCGTGCGAATAAATTAGAATGGATCGTATGAATGAATTAGAATGGATCGTGCGAATGAATTAGAATATAGATCGTACGAATGAATTAGAATAGATTGTGCGAATGAATTAGAATGGATCGTATGAATGAATTAGAATGGATCGTACGATCTATTCTAATTCATTCATGCAATCCATTCTAATTCATTCGTACGAAGGAATTAGAAAGGATCGTACGAATGATTTAGAATGGATCGTACGAATGAATTAGAAAGGATACATTCGAATTCATTCGTACGATCCATTCTAATTCATTCGTACGATCTATATTCTAATTCATTCGCACGATCCATTTTAATTCATTCGTACGATCCATTCTAATTCATTCGCACGATCCATTCTAATTCATTCGCACGATCCATTCTAATTCTTTCATACAATCCATTCTAATTCTTTTGCACGAATGTATCTATTCTAATTCATTCGTACGATCCATTCTAATTCATTCGTACGATCCATTCTAATTCATTCGCACGAATATATCAACTCTAATTCATTCGTACGATCCATTCTAATTCATTCATACATGTATGATTGAATTAGAATGGATACATTCGTGCGAATGAATTAGAATGGATCGTATGAATGAATTAGAATGGATCGTGCGAATGAATTAGAATGGATCGTACGAATGAATTAGAATGGATCGTACGAATGAATTAGAATGGATCGTGCGAATTAATTAGAATGGATCGTACGAATGAATTAGAATAGATTGTGCAAATGAATTAGAATGGATCGTGCGAATGAATTAGAATGGATCGTACGAATGAATTAGAATGGATCGTATGAATGAATTAGAATGGTTCGTGCGAATGAATTAGAATGGATCGTACGAATGAAATAGAATGGATTCGCACGAATGTATCCATTCTAATTCATTCGTACGATCCATTCTAATTCATTCGTACAATCCATTCTAATTCATTGGCACGATCCATTCGCATTCACTCAAACGATCCATTCTAATTCATTCATATGATCCATTCTAATTCATTCGCACGAATGTATCTATTCTAATTCATTCGTACGATCCATTCTAATTCATTCGTACGATCCATTCTAATTCATTCGTACGATCCATTCTTATTCATTCGTACGATCCATTCTAATTCATTCGTTCGATCCATTCTAATTCATTCGTACGATCCATTCTAATTCATTCGCACGATCCATTCTAATTCATGCATACGATCCAATCTAATTCATTCATACGATCCATTCTAATTCATTCGCACGAATGTATCCATTCTAATTCATTCGTACATGTATGAATGAATTAGAATGGATCGTACGAATGAATTAGAGTTGATATATTCGTGCGAATGAATTAGAATGGATCGTACGAATGAATTAGATTGGATCGTATGAATGAATTATAATGGATCATGCGAATGAATTAGAATAGATCATACGAATGAATTAGAATGGATCGTACGAATGAATTAGAATGGATACATTCATGCAAAGGAATTAGAATGGATTGTATGAATGAATTATAATGGATCGTGCGAATGAATTAGAATGGATACATTCGTGCGAATGAATTAGAATGGATCGTATGAATGAATTAGAATAGATTGTATGAATGAATTAGAATGGATCGTGCGAATGAATTAGATTGGATCGTATGAATGAATTAGAATGGATCGTGCGAATGAATTAGAATATGGATCGTACGAAGGAATTAGAATGGATCGTATGAATGAATTAGAATGGATCGTGCGAATGAATTAGAATGGATCGTACGAATGAATTAGAATAGATTGTGCGAATGAATTAGAATGGATCGTACGAATGAATTAGATTGGATCGTACGAATGAATGAGAATGGATCGTGCGAATGAATTAGAATGGATCGTACGAATGAATTAGAATGGATCGTACGAAGAAATTAGAATGGATCGTACGAATGAATTAGAAAGGATACATTCGAATTCATTCGTACGATCCATTCTAATTCCTTCGTACGATCCATATTCTAATTCATTCGCACGATCTATTCTAATTCATTCATACGATCCATTCTAATTTATTCGCACGATCCATTCTAATTCATTCGTACGATCCATTCTAATTCATTCGCACAATCTATTCTAATTCATTCGAACGATCCATTCTAATTCATTCGTACGATCCATTCTAATTCATTCGTACGATCTATTCTATTTCATTCGTACAATCCATTCTTACTCAATCGTATGATCCATTCTAATCCATTCGCACAATCTACTCTAATTCATTCGTACGAATGAATTAGAATGGATCGTACGAATGAATTAGAATGGATCGTATGAATGAATTAGAATGGATTGAATTAGAATGAATCGTACGAATGAATTAGAATGAATCATACCTTACGAAGTAATTAGAATGGATCATAAGAAGGAATTAGAATGGATCGTACGAATGAATTAGAATGAATCGTACGAATGAATTATAATGGATCGTACGAAGGAATTAGAATGGATACCTTCGTGCAAATGAATTAGAATGGATCGTACGAATGAGTAAGAATGGATCGTACGAATGAAATAGAATGGATCGTATGAATGAGATCGTACGATCCATTCTAATTCCTTCGTACGATCCATTCTAATTCATTCATACGATCCATTCTAATTCATTCGTACGATCCATTCTAATTCATTCGCACGATCCATTCTAATTCATTCGCACGATCCATTCTAATTCATTCGTACGATCCATTCTATTTCATTCATACGATCCATTCTAATTCATTCATACGATCCATTCTAATTCATTCGCACGATCCATTCTAATTCATTCGCATGATCTATTCTAATTCATTCGTACGATCGATTCTAATTCATTCATACGATCCATTCTATTTCATTCGCATGAATGTATCTATTCTAATTCATTCGTACGATCCATTCTAATTCATTCATATGATCCATCCTAATTCATTCGCACGAATGTATCCATTCTAATTCATTCGTACAATCCATTCTATTTCATTCGTACGATCCATTCTTACTCATTCGTACGATCCATTCGTATCCATTCTAATTCATTCGTACGATCTATTCTAATTCATTCATACGATCCATTCTAATTCATTAATACGATCCAATCTAATTCATTCATATGATCCATTCTAATTCATTCGCACGATCCATTCTAATTTATTCGCACGATCCATTCTAATTCATTCGCACGATCCATTCTAATTCATTCATACGATCCATTCTAATTCATTCGTACGATCCATTCTAATTCATTCATACGATCCATTCTAATTCATTCATATGATCCATTCTAATTCATTCGTACGGTATGATTCATTCTAATTCATTCGTACGATTCATTCTAATTCAATCCATTCTAATTCATTTGTACGATCCATTCTAATTCATTCGTACGATCCATTCTAATTCATTCATACGATCCATTCTAATTCATTTGTTTTCGATCCATTCTAATTCATCCGTACGATCCATTCTAATTCATTCGCACGATCCAATCTAATTCATTCGTACGATCCATTCTAATTCATTCATACATGTACGAATGAATTAGAATGCATACATTCGTGCGAATGAATTAGAATGGATCGTATGAATGAATTAGATTGGATCGTATGCATGAATTAGAATGGATCGTGCGAATGAATTAGAATGGATCGTACGAATGAATTAGAATGGATCGAACGAATGAATTAGAATGGATACATTCGTGTAAAAGAATTAGAATGGATTGTATGAATGAATTAGAATGGATCGTGCGAATGAATTAGAATGGATCGTACGAATGTATTAGAATGGATACATTCGTGCGAAAGAATTAGAATAGATCGTATGAATGAATTAGAATGGATCGTATGAATGAATTAGAATGGATCGTACGAATGAATTAGAATGGATACATTCGTGCAAATGAATTAGAATGGATACATTCATGGGAATGAATTAGACTGGATCGTACAAAGGAATTAGAATGGATCATACGAATGAAATATAATGGGTCGTACAAAGGAATTAGAATGGATCGTACGCAGGAATTAGAATGGTTTGTACGAAGGAATTAGAATGGATCGTACGAATGAATTAGAATGGATACATTCGTGCGAATGAATTAGAATGGATCGTACGAATGAGTAAGAGTGGATCGTACGAATGAAATAGAATGGATCGTACGGATGAATTAGAATGGATCGTGCGAATGAATTAGAATGGATCATACGAATGAGTAAGAATGGATCGTACGAATGAAATAGAATGGATCGTACGGATGAATTAGAATGGATCGTGCGAATGAATTAGAATGGATCGTATGAATGAGTAAGAATGGATCGTATGAATGAATTAGAATGGATCGTGCGAATAAATTAGAATGGATCGAACGAATGAATTAGAATGGATCATACGAATGAATTAGAATGGATCGTATGAATGACTTAGAATGGATCGTGCGAATGAATTAGAATGGATTATATGAATGAAATAGAATGGATCATACGAATGAAATAGAATGGATCGTATGAATGAATTAGAATGGATCGTACGAATGAATTAGAATGGATCGTATGAATGAATTAGAATGGATCGTGCGAATGAATTAGAATAGATCGTACGAATGAAAAAGAATGGATTCGCACGAATGTATCCATTCTAATTCATTCGTACGATCCATTCTAATTCATTCGTACGAGCGTGTGAATAAATTAGAATGGATCGTATGAATGAATTAGAATAGATTGTGCGAATGAATTAGAATGGATCGTATGAATGAATTAGAATGGATACGAAGGAATTAGAATGGATCGTACGAAGGAATTAGAATGGAGAATGGATCATGCGAATGAATTAGAATGGATCGTGCGATAAGAATGGATCGTACGGATAAATAAATTTGTATCGTGCTAATGAATTAGAATGGATCGTACGAATGAATTAGAATGGATCGTACGAAAGAGTAAGAATGGATCGTACGAATGAAATAGAATGGATCGTATGAATGAATTAGAATGGATCGTGCGAATGAATTAGAATGGATCGTACGAATGAATTAGAATGGATACATTCGTGCGAATGAATTAGAATGGATCATACGAAGGAATTAGAATGGATCGTACGAATGAATTAGAATGGATCGTACGAATGAATTAGAATGGATACATTCGTGCGAATGAATTAGAACGGATCATACGAATGAATTAGAGTTGATACATTCGTGTGAATGAATTAAAATGGATAATACGAATGAGTAAGAATGGATCGTAGAATTAGAATGGATCGTATAAATGAATTAGAATGGATACATACGAATGAATTAGAATGGATCGTATGAATGAATTAGAATGGATCGTGCGAATGAATTAGAATGGATCGTACGAATGAAATAGAATGGATCGTATGAATTAATTAGAATGGATCGCACGAATGAGTTAGAATGGATCATACGAATGAATTAGAATGGATACATTCGTGCCAATGAATTAGAATGGATCTTACGAATGAGTAAGAATGGATCGTACTAATGAAATAGAATGGATTGTACGAATGAATTAGAATGGATACATTCGTACAAATGAATTAGAATGGATCGTATGAATGAATTAGAATGGATCGTGCGAATAAATTAGAATGGATCGTATGAATGAATTAGAATAGATTGTGCGAATGAATTAGAATGGATCGTGCGAATAAATTAGAATGGATCGTATGAATGAATTAGAATGGATTGTGCGAATGAATTAGAATATGGATCGTAAGAAGGAATTAGAATGGATCGTACGAATGAATTCGAATGTATCCTTTCTAATTCATTCGTACGACCCATTCTAATTCCTTCGTACGATCCATTCTAATTCATTCGTACGATCCATTCTAATTCATTCGCACGATCCATTCTAATTCATTCGTACGATCCAATCTAATTCATTTGTACGATCCATTCTAATTCATTAGCATGATCCATTCTAATTCATTCGTACGATTCATTCTAATTCAATCCATTCTAATTCATTCGTACGATCCATTGTAATTCATTCGTACAATCCGTTCTAATTCATTCGCACGATCCAGTCTAATTCATTCATACGATCCATTCTATTTCATTCATACGATCCATTCTTACTCATTCGTACGATCCATTCTTACTCATTCGTACGATCCGTTCTAATTCATTCGTACGACCCATTCTAATTCATTCGTATGATCCATTCTAATTCATTAGCACGATCCAAATTCATTTATCCGTACGATCCATTCTAATTCATTCGTACGATCCATTCTAATTCATTCGCACAATCTATTCTAATTCATTCGTACGATCCATTCTAATTCATTCGCACGATCTTTTCGAATTCATTCATACGGTCAATTCTAATTCATTAATACGATCCATTCTAATTCATTCATACGATCCATTCTAATTCATTCGTACAATCCATTCTAATTCATTCGCACGATCCATTCTAATTTATTCATACAATCCATTCTAATTCGTTTGCACGAATGTATCCATTCTAATTCATTCGTACGATCCATTCTAATTCATTCGTACGATCCATTCTAATTCATTCGCACAATCCATTCTAATTCATTCACACTCATACGATCCATTCTAATTCATTCGCACGAATGTATCCTTTCTAATTCATTCGTACGATCCATTCTAATTCATTCGCACAATCTATTCTAATTCATTCGAACGATCCATTCTAAGTCATTCGTACGATCCATTCTAATTCATTCGTACGATCAATTCTAATTCATTCGCACGATCCATTCTATTTCATTCGTACGATCCATTCTAATTCATTCGCACGAATGTATCCATTCCAATTCATTCGTACGATCCATTCTAATTCATTCGCACAATCTATTCTAATTCATTCGTACGATCAATTCTAATTCATTCGCACGTATCTATTCTAATTCATTCATACGATCCATTCTATTTCATTCGTACGATCCATTCTTACTCATTCGTACGATCCATTCTAATTCATTCGTACGATCCATTCTAATTCATTCGTACGATCTATTCTAATTCATTCGCACAATCTATACGTTCCATTCTAATTCATTCGTAAGATCCATTCTAATTCATTCGCACGATCCATTCTAATTCATTAATACGATCCAATCTAATTCATTCGTACGATCCATTCTAATTCATTCGTACAATCCATTCTAATTCATTCGCACGATCCAGTCGCATTCACTCAAACGATCCATTCTAATCCATTCATATGATCCATTCTAATTCATTCGCACGAATGTATCCATACTATTTCATTCGTACGATCCATTCTAATTCATTCGTACGATCCATTCTTACTCATTCGTACGATCCATTCTAATTCATTTGCACGAAGGTATCCATTCTACTTCATCGTACTATCCATTCTAATTCCTTTGTACGATCCATTCTAATTCCTTCGTACGATCCATTCTAATTCATTCGTACGATCTATTCTAATTCATTCGTACGATCCATTCTAATTCATTCGTATGATCAATTCTAATTCATTCGTACGATCCATTCTAATTTATTCGTACGATTCATTCTAATTCATTCGCACGATCCATTCTAATTCATTCATACGATCCATTCTAATTCATTCGTATGTATCCATTCTAATTCATTCATACGATCTATTCTAATTCTACGATCCATTCTTACTCATTCGTATTATCCATTTTAATTCATTCACACGAATGTATCAACTCTAATTCATTCGTATGATCCATTCTAATTTATTCGCACGAATGTATCCATTCTAATTCATTCGTACGATCCATTCTAATTCATTCGTACGATCCATTCTAATTCATTCGTACGATCCATTCTAATTCCTTCGTATGATCCATTCTAATTCATTCGCACGAATGTATCCATTCTAATTCATTCGTACGATCCATTCTAATTCATTCGCACGATCCATTCTAATTCATTCATACGATCCATTCTATTTCATTCGTACGATCCATTCTTACTCATTCGTACGATCCATTCTAATTCATTCGCACGATCCATTCTAATTCATTCGTATGATCCATTCTATTTCATTTATACGATCCATACTAATTCATTCATATGATCCATTCTAATTCATTCGCACGATCCATTCTAATTCATTCGCATGATCCATTCTAATTCATTCGTACGATCGATTCTAATTCATTCATACGATCCATTCTAATTCATTCGCACGAATGTATCCATTCTAATTAGAATGGATCGTACGAATGAATTCGAATGTATCCTTTCTAATTCATTCGTACGATCCATTCTAATTCATTCGCACGATCCATTCTAATTCATTCGTACGATCCATTCTAATTCATTCGTATAATCCATTCTAATTCATTCGCACGATCCATTCTAATTCATTCGTACGATTCATTCTAATTCAATCCATTCTAATTCATTCGTACGATCCATTGATACATTCGTGCGAATGAATTAGAATGGATCATATGAATGAATTAGAATGGATCGTGCGAATGAATTAGAATGGATCGTATGAATGAATTAGAATGGATCGTGCGAATGAATTAGAATGGATTGTACGAATGAAATAGAATGGATTCGCACGAATGTATCCATTCTAATTCATTCGTACGATCCATTCTAATTCATTCGTATGATCTATTCTAATTCATTCGCATGATCCATTATAATTCATTCATACGATCCAATCTAATTCATTCGTACGATCCATTCTAATTCATTCGCACGAATGTATCAACTCTAATTCATTCGCACGAATGTATCAACTCTAATTCATTCGTACGGTCCATTCTAATTCATTCATACATGTACGAATGAATTAGAATGGATACATTCGTGCGAATGAATTAGAATGGATCGTATGAATGAATTAGATTGGATCGTATGCATGAATTAGAATGGATCGCGCGAATGAATTAGAATGGATCGTATGAATGAATTAGAATGGATCAAACGAATGAATTAGAATGGATCGTACGAATGAGTAAGAATGGATCGTACGAATGAATTAGAATGGATCGTACGAATGAATTAGAATGGATACATTCGTGCGAATGAATTAGAATGGATCATATGAATGAATTAGAATGGATCGTTTGAGTGAATGCGAATGGATCGTGCGAATGAATTAGAATGGATTGTACGAATGAATTAGAATGGATCGTACGAATGAATTAGAATGGATACATTCGTGTGAATCCATTCTATTTCATTCGTACGATCCATTCTAATTCATTCGTACGATCCATTCTAATTCATTCATACGATCCATTCTAATTCATTCGTACGATCCATTCTAATTCATTCGTACGATCCATTCTAATTCATTTGCACAATCTATTCTAATTCATTCGTACGATCCATTCTAATTCATTCGCACGATTCATTCTAATTCATTCATACGATCCATTCTAATTCATTCGTACGATCCATTCTAATTCATTCACACAATCCATTCTAATTCATTCATACGATCCATTCTAATTTATTCACACGATCCATTCTAATTCATTCATACCATCCATTCTAATTCATTCGTACCATCCATTCTAATTCATTCGTACCATCCATTTTAATTCATTCGTACGATCCATTCTAATTCATTCGAACGATCCATTCTAATTCATTCATACGATCCATTCTATTTCATTCGCACGATCCATTCTAATTCATTCGCACGATCCATTCTAATTCCTTCGTATGATCCATTCTAATTCATTCGTACGATTCATTCTAATTCAATCCATTCTAATTCATTCGTACGATCCATTCTTACTCATTCGCACGATCCATTCTAATTCAATCCATTCTAATTAGAATGGATCGTACGAATGAATTAGAATGGATCATACGAATGAATTAGAATGGATTGAATTAGAATGAATCATACGAATGAATTAGAATGAATCATACCGTACGAATGAATTAGAATGGATCGTGCAAATAAATTAGAATGGATCGTATGAATGAATTAGAATGGATTGAATTAGAATGAATCGTACGAATGAATTAGCATTGATCGTGCTAATGAATTAGAATGAAACGTACGAATGAATTAGAATGGATCGTAGAATGGATCGTATGAATGAATTAGAATGGATCGTATGAATGAATTAGAATAGATTGTGCGAATGGATTAGAAAGGATCATACGATTGAGTAAGAATGGATTGTACGAATGAAATAGAATAGATCGTACGAATGAATTAGAATGGATCGTACGAATGAATTAGATTGGATCGTTCGAATGAATTAGAATAGATTGTGCGAATGAATTAGACTGGATCGTACGAATGAATTAGAATGGATCGTGCGAATAAATTAGAACGGATCGTATGAATGAATTAGAATGGATCGTGCGAATGAATTAGAATGGATCGTGCGAATGAATTAGAATGGATCGTACGAATAAATTAGAATGGATCGTACGAATGAGTAAGAATGGATCGTACGAATGAAATAGAATGGATCGTATGAATGAATTAGAATGGATACGTGCGAATGAATTAGAATTGATCGTACGAATGAATTAGAATAGATTGTGCGAATGAATTAGAATGGATCGTACGAATGAATTGGAATGGATACATTCGTGCGAATGAATTAGAATGGATCGTACGAATGAAATAGAATGGATCGTGCGATTGAATTAGAATGGATCGTACGAATGAATGAAAATGGATCATACGAATGAATTAGAATGGATCGTGCGAATGAATTAGAATGGATCATATGAATGAATTAGAATGGATCATACGAAGGAATTAGAATGGATCGTGCGAATAAATTAGAATGGATCATATGAATGAATTAGAATGGATCGTATGAATGAATTAGAATGGATCGTAGTAATGAATTAGAATGGATCCTACGAATGAATTAGAATAGATTATGCGAATGAATTAGAATGGATCTGGATCGTGTATCCATTCTAATTCATTCGTACAACCCATTCTAATTCATTCGTACGATCCATTCTAATTCATTCGCACGATCCATTCTAATTCATTCGTACGATCCATTCTAATTCCTTCGTACGATCCATTCTAATTCATTCGTATGATCCATTCTAATTCATTCATACGATCCATTCTAATTCTTTCGTATGATCCATTCTAATTCATTCGTACGGTATGATTCATTCTAATTCATTCGTACGATTCATTCTAATTCATTCCATTCTAATTCATTCGTACGATCCATTCTAATTTATTCGTACGATCCATTCTAATTCATTCGTACGATTCATTCTAATTCAATCCATTCTAATTCATTCGTACGATCCATTCTTACTCATTCGTACGATCCATTCTAATTCATTCGCACGAATGAATCCATTCTAATTCATTCGTATGATCCATTCTAATTCATTCGCATGAATGTATCCATTCTAATTCATTCATACGATCCATTCTATCTCATTCGTACAATCCATTCTATTTCATTCGTACGATCTATTCTAATTCATTCGCACGATCCATTCTAATTCATTCGCATGATCCATTCTAATTCATTCGTACGATCGATTCTAATTCATTCGTACGATCCATTCTAATTCATTCGCACAATCTATTCTAATTCATTCGTACGATCCATTCTAATTCATTCGCACGATCCATTCTAATTCATTCATACGATCCATTCTATTTTATTCGTACGATCCATTCTTACTCATTCGTACGATCCATTCTAATTTATTTGCACGAAGGTATCCATTCTAATTCATTCGTACTATCCATTCTAATTCCTTCGTACGATCCATTCTAATTCCTTCATACGATCCATTCTAATTCATTCGTACGATCCATTCTAATTCATTAGTACGATCCATTCTAATTCCTTCATATGATCCATTCTAATTCATTCGTACGATTCATTCTAATTCAATCCATTCTAATTCATTCGTACGATCCATTCTTACTCATTCGTACGATCCATTTTAATTCATTCATACGATCCAATCTAATTCATTCATACGATCTATTCAAATTCATTAATACGATCCAATCTAATTCATTCATACGATCCATTCTAATTCCTTCGTACGATAAATTCTAATTCATACGATCCATTCTAATTCATTCGTAAGATCCATTCTAATTCATTCATACGATCTATTCTAATTCATTCATACAATCCATTCTAATTCTTTCGTACGATCCATTCTAATTCATTCATACGATCCATTCTAATTCATTCGTACGATCTATTCTATTTCATTCATATGATCCATTCTAATTCATTAATACGATCCATTCTAATTCATTCGCACGATCCATTCTAATTCATTCACACTCATACGATCCATTCTAATTCATTCGTACGAATGAATTAGAGTGGATACATTCGTACAAATGAATTAGAATGGATCGTATGAATGAATTAGAGTGGATACATTCGTACAAATGAATTAGAATGGATCGTACGAATGAATTAGAATGGATACATTCGTGCGAATGAATTAGAATAGATCATATGAATGAATTAGAATGGATCGTATGAATGAATTAGAATGGATCGTACGAAGGAATTCGAATGGATTGTATGAATGAATTAGAATGGATCGTGCGAATGAATTATAATGGATCGTACGAATGAATTAGAATGGATCGTACGAAGGAATTAGAATGGATCGTACGAAGGAATTAGAATGGATACCTTCGTGCAAATGAATTAGAATGGATCGTACGAATGAGAAAGAATGGATCGTACGAATGAAATAGAATGGATCGTATGAATGAATTAGAATGGATCGTGCGAATGAATTAGAATTGATCGTACGAATGAATTAGAATGGATACATTCGTGCGAATGAATTTGAATGGATCGTATGAATGAATTAGAATGGATCGTGCGAATGAATTAGAATGGATCGTACGAATGTATTAGATTGGATCATACGAATGAATTAGAATGGATCATACGAATGAATTAGAATGGATCGTGCGAATGAATTAGAATGGATCATATGAATGAATTAGAATGGATCATAAGAAGGAATTAGAATGGATCGTGCGAATAAATTAGAATGGATCGTATGAATGAATTAGAATAGATTGTGCGAATGAATTAGAATGGATCGTATGAATGAATTAGAATGGATCGTATGAGTGAATTAGAATGGATACGAAGGAATTAGAATGGATCGTACGAAGGAATTAGAATGGAGAATGGATCGTGCGAATGAATTAGAATGGATCGTGCGATAAGAATGGATCGTACGGATAAATGAATTTGGATCGTGCTAATGAATTAGAATGGATCGTACGAATGAATTAGAATGGATCGTACGAATGAGTAAGAATGGATTGTACGAATGAAATAGAATGGATCGTATGAATGAATTAGAATGGATCGTGCGAATGAATTAGAATGGATCGTACGAATGAATTAGAATGGATACATTCGTGCGAATGAATTAGAATGGATCATACGAAGGAATTAGAATGGATCGTACGAATGAATTAGAATGGATCGTACGAATGAATTAGAATGGATACATTCGTGCGAATGAATTAGAATGGATCATACGAATGAATTAGAGTTGATACATTCGTGTGAATGAATTAAAATGGATAATATGAATGAGTAAGAATGGATCGTAGAATTAGAATGGATTGTATGAATGAATTAGAATGGATACATACGAATGAATTAGAATGGATCGTATGAATGAATTAGAATGGATCGTGCGAATGAATTAGAATGGATTGTACGAATGAAATAGAATGGATCGTATGAATGAATTAGAATAGATTGTGCGAATGGATTAGAATGGATCATACGATTGAGTAAGAATGGATTGTACGAATGAAATAGAATAGATCGTACGAATGAATTAGAATGGATCGTATGAATGAATTAGAATGGATCGTGCGAATGAATTAGAATGGATCGTACGAATGAATTAGAATGGATCGTATGAATGAATTAGAATGGATCGTAGTAATGAATTAGAATGAATCCTACGAATGAATTAGAATAGATTGTGCGAATGAATTAGAATGGATCTGGATCGTGTATCCATTCTAATTCATTCGTACGACCCATTCTAATTCATTCGCACGACCCATTCTAATTCATTCGTACGATCTAATCTATTTCATTCGTACAATCCATTCTAATTCATTCATACGATCCAATCTAATTCATTCATACAATCCATTCTAATTCATTCGTACGATCTATTCTATTTCATTCATACGATCCATTCTAATTCGTTTGTACGATCCTTTCTAATTCCTTCGTACGATCCATTCTATTTCATTCGTATGACCCATTCTAATTCATAAGTACGATCCATTCTAATTCATTCAAACGATCCATTCTAATTCATTCGTACGATCCATTCTAATTCATTCGTACGATCCATTCTAATTCATTCATACGAT
This sequence comes from Chamaelirium japonicum, assembly GCA_947650365.1. Lineage (NCBI taxonomy): Eukaryota > Viridiplantae > Streptophyta > Magnoliopsida > Liliales > Melanthiaceae > Chamaelirium > Chamaelirium japonicum. The sequence goes on along the minus strand of OX393559.1, from coordinate 121,226 downwards.
CCAATCTAATTCATTCATACGATCCATTCTAATTCATTCGTACAATCCATTCTAATTCATTCGCACGATCCATTCTAATTCATTCGTACGATTCATTCTAATTCAATACATTCTAATTCATTCGTACGATCCATTGATACATTCGTGCGAATGAATTAGAATGGATCGTATGAATGAATTAGAGTGGATATATTCGTATAAATGAATTAGAATGGATCGTACAAATGGATTAGAATGGATACATTCGTGCGAATGAATTAGAATGGATCATATGAATGAATTAGAATGGATCGTTTGAGTGAATTAGAATAGATTGTGCGAATGAATTAGAAAGGATCGTACGAATGAATTAGAATGGATCGTGCGAATAAATTAGAATGGATCGTATGAATGGATTAGAATGGATCGTGCGAATGAATTAGAATATAGATCGTACGAATGAATTAGAATGGATCGTACAAATGAATTCGAATGAATCCATTCTAATTCATTCGCACGATCCATTCTAATTCATTCATACGATCCATTCTAATTCATTCGTACGATACATTCTAATTCATTCGTACGATCCATTCTAATTCGTTCGCACAATCTATTCTAATTTATTCGTACGATCCATTCTAATTCATTCGCACGATCCATTCTAATTCATTCGAACGATCCATTCTATTTCATTCGTACGATCCATTCATACTCATTCGTACGATCCATTCTAATTCATTCGTACGATCCATTCTAATTCCTTCGTATGATCCATTCTAATTCATTCGTATGGTATGATTCATTCTAATTCATTCCTACGATTCATTCTAATTCAATCCATTCTAATTCATTCGTACGATCCATTCTAATTCATTCGTACGATCCATTCTAATTCATTCGTACGATTCATTCTAATTCAATCCATTCTAATTCATTCGTACGATCCATTCATACTCATTCGTACGATCCATTCTAATTCATTCGCACGAATGAATCCATTCTAATTCATTCATATGATCCATTCTAATTCATTCGCATGAATGTATCCATTCTAATTCATTCGTACGATCCATTCTATCTCATTCGTACAATCCATTCTAATTCATTCGCACGATCCATTCTAATTCATTCGCATGATCCATTCTAATTCATTCGTACGATCGATTCTAATTCATTCATACGATCCATTCTAATTCATTCGCACGAATGTATCCATTCTAATTCATTCGTACGATCCATTCTAATTCATTCGCAAAATCTATTCTAATTCATTCATACGATCCATTCTAATTTATTCGCACGATCCATTCTAATTCATTCATACGATCCATTCTAAATCATTTATATGATCCATTCTAATTCATTCGCACGATCCATTCTTACTCATTCGTACGATCCATTCTAATTCATTCGCACGATCCATTCTAATTCATTCGCACGATCCATTCTAGAATAGATCGTGCGAATGAATTAGAATTGATCGTACGAATGAATTTGAATGGATCGTACGAATGAATTAGAATGGAACGTACGAATGAATTAGAATGGATCGTAGAATGGATCGTACGAATGAATTAGAATAGATTGTATGAATGAATTAGAATGGATCGTGCGAATGAATTAGAATGGATCGTGCGAATGAATTAGAATGGATCGTACGAATGAATTAGAATGGATCGTACGAATGAATTAGAATGGATACATTCGTGCAAAAGAATTAGAATGGATCGTATGAATGAAATAGAATAGATCGTACGAATGAATTAGAATGGATCATGCTAATGAATTAGAATTGATCGTACGAATGAATTAGAATAGATTGTGCGAATGAATTAGAATGGATCGTACGAATGAATTGGAATGGATACATTCGTGCGAATGAATTAGAATGGATCGTATGAATAAATTAGAATGGATACATTCGTACAAATGAATTAGGATGGATCATATGAATGAATTAGAGTGGATACATTCGTACGAATGAATTAGAATAGATTGTGCGAATGAATTAGAATGGATCATACGAATGAATTAGAATGGATCGTACGAATGAATTAGAATGGATCGTATGAATGAATTAGAATGGATCGTGCGAATGAATTAGAATGGATCGTACGAATGAAATAGAATGGATTCGCACGAATGTATCCATTCTAATTCATTCGTACGATCCATTCTAATTCATTCGCACGATCCATTCTAATTCATTCGCACGAATGTATCCATTCTAATTCATTCGTCTGATCCATTCTAATTCATTCATACGAATTCATTCGTACGATTCATTCTAATTCAATCCATTCTAATTCATTTGTACGATCCATTCTAATTCATTCGTAAGATCCATTCTAATTCATTCGTACGATTCATTCTAATTCATTCACACGATCCATTCCAATTCATTCGTACGATCCAATCTAATTCATTCGTACGATCCATTCTAATTCATTCGCACGATCCATTCTAATTCATTTGCACGAAGGTATTAGATTGGATCGTACGAATGAATTAGAATGGATACATTCGTGGGAGTGAATGCGAATGGATCGTGCGAATGAATTAGAATGGATTGTACGAATGAATTAGAATGGATCGTACGAATGAATTAGAATGGATCGTACGAATGAATTAGAATGGATCGTACGAATGAATTAGAATGGTTCGAATTAGAATGGATCGTGCGAATGAATTAGAATATGGATCGTACGAATGAATTAGAATGGATCGTGCGAATGAATTAGAATGGATCGTACGAATGAATTAGAATGGATCGTACGAATGAATTAGAATGAATCGTACGAATGAGTAAGAATGGATCGTACGAATGAATTAGAATGGATTGAATTAGAATGAATCGTACGAATGAATTAGAATGGATCGAACGAATGAATTAGAATGGATCGTACGAATGAATTAGAATGGATTGAATTAGAATGAATCGTACGAATGAATTAGAATGAATCATACCGTACGTATGAATTAGAATGGATCATACGAAGGAATTAGAATGGATCGTGCGAATAAATTAGAATGGATCGTATGAATGAATTAGAATAGATTGTGTGAATGGATTAGAATGGATCATACGATTGAGTAAGAATGGATTGTACGAATGAAATAGAATAGATCGTACGAATGAATTAGAATGGATCGTGCGAATAAATTAGAATGGATCGTATGAATGAATTAGAATGGATCGTGCGAATGAATTAGAATATAGATCGTACGAATAAATTAGAATGGATCATATGAATGAATTAGAATGGATCGTGCGAATGAATTAGAATGGATCGTACGAATGAAATAGAATGGATTCGCACGAATGTATCCATTCTAATTCATTCGTACGATCCATTCTAATTCATTCGTACAATCCATTCTAATTCATTCGCACGATCCATTCGCATTCACTTAAACGATCCATTCTAATTCATTCATATGATCCATTCTAATTCATTCGTACGATCCATTCTAATTCGTTCGTACGATCTATTCTAATTCATTCGCACAATCTATTCTAATTCATTCGTACGATCCATTCTAATTCATTCGCACGAACCATTCTAATTCATTCGTACGATCCATATTCTAATTCATTCGCACGATCCATTCAAATTCGAACCATTCTAATTCATTCGTACGATCCATTCTAATTCATTCGTATTATCCATTCAAATTCATTCGTACGATCCATTCTAATTCATTCGTTCGATCCATTCTAATTCATTCGTACAATCCATTCTAATTCATTCGCACGATCCATTCGCATTCACTCGCACGAATGTATCCTTTCTAATTCATTCGTACGATCCAATCTAATACCTTCGTGCAAATGAATTAGAATGGATCGTGCGAATGAATTAGAATGGATCGTACGAATGAATTAGATTGGATCGTACGAATGAATTAGAATGGATCGTGCGAATGAATTAGAATGAATCGTACGAATGAATTAGAATGGATCGTACAAATGAATTAGAATGGATCGTACGAATGAAATAGAATGGATTGAATTAGAATGAATCGTACGGATGAATTTGAATGAATCATGCCGTACGAATGAATTAGAATGGATCATACGAAGGAATTAGAATGGATCGTACGAATGAATTAGAATGGATCGTACGAATGAATTAGAATGGATCGTACGAAGGAATTAGAATTGATCGTACGAAGGAATTAGAATGGATACCTTCGTGCAAATGAATTAGAATGGATCATACGAATGAGTAAGAATGGATCGTACAAATGAAATAGAATGGATCGTATGAATGAATTAGAATGGATCGTGTGAATGAATTAGAATGGATCGTACGAATGAATTAGAATAGATTGTGCGAATGAATTAGAATGGATTGTACGAATGAATTAGAATGGATCGTACGAATGAATTAGAATGGATCGTATGAATGAATTAGAATGGATCATGCGAATGAATTAGAATTGATCGTACGAATGAAATAGAATGGATTCGCACGAATGTATCCATTCTAATTCATTCGTATGATCCATTCTAATTCTTTCGTACAATCCATTCTAATTCATTCGCACGATCCATTCGCATTCACTCAAACGATCCATTCTAATTCATTCATATGATCCATTCTAATTCATTCGCACGAATGTATCCATTCTAATTCATTCGTACGATCCAATCTTACTCATTCGTACGATCCATTCTAATTCATTCGTTCGATCTATTCTAATTCATTCATACAATCCATTCTAATTCATTCGCACGATCCATTCTAATTCATTCATACGATCCATTCTAATTCATTCGCACGATCCATTCTAATTCATTCATACGATCCATTCTAATTCCTTCGTACGATCCATTCTAATTCATTCGCACGATCCATTCTAATTCATTCGTACGATCCATTCTAATTCATTCGCACAATCTATTCTAATTCATTCGAACGATCCATTCTAATTCATTCGTACGATCCATTCTAATTCATTTGTACGATCTATTCTATTTCATTCGTACAATCTATTCTTACTCAATCGTATGATCCATTCTAATCCATTCGCACAATCTACTCTAATTCATTCGTACGATCCATTCTATTTCATTTGCACGAAGGTATCCATTCCAATTCATTCGTACTATCCATTCTAATTCCTTCGTACGATCCATTCTAATTCATTCGTACGATCCATTCTAATTCATTCGCACGATCCATTCTAATTCATTCGTACGATCCATTCTATTTCATTCATACGATCCATTCTAATTCATTCATATGATCTATTCTAATTCATTCGCACGATCCATTCTAATTCATTCGCATGATCGATTCTAATTCATTCGTACGATCGATTCTAATTCATTCATACGATCCATTCTAATTCATTCGCACGAATGTATCCAATCTAATTCATTCGTACGATCCATTCTAATTCATTCATACGATCCATCCTAATTCATTCGCACGAATGTATCCATTCTAATTCATTCATACAATCCATTCTATTTCATTCGTACGATCCATTCTTACTCATTCGTACGATCCATTCGTATCCATTCTAATTCATTCGTACGATCTATTCTAATTCATTCGTACGATTCATTCTAATTCATTAATACGATCCAATCTAATTCATTCATACGATCCATTCTAATTCATTCGTACGATCCATTCTAATTCATTCGCATGATCCATTCTAATTCATTTGCACGATCCATTCTAATTCATTCATACGATCCATTCTAATTCATTCGTACGATCCATTCTAATTCATTCCTATGATCCATTCTAATTCATTCATATGATCCATTCTAATTCATTCGTACGGTATGATTCATTCTAATTCATTCGTACGATTCATTCTAATTCAATCCATTCTAATTCATTCGTACGATCCATTCTATTTCATTCGTACGATCCATTCTAATTCATTCATACGATCCATTCCAATTCATTCGTACGATCCATTCTAATTCATTCGTACAATCCATTCTAATTCATTCGCATGATCCATTCGCATTCACTCAAACGATCCATTCTAATTCATTCATATGATCCATTCTAATTCATTCGCACGAATGTATCTATTCTAATTCATTCGTACGATCCATTCTAATTCATTTGTACAAATGTATCCACTCTAATTCATTCATACGATCCATTCTAATTCATTCGCACGAATATATCCATTCCAATTCATTCGTACGATCAATTCTAATTCATTCGCACGATCTATTCGAGAATGGATCGTATTAATGAATTAGAATGGATCGTGCGAATGAATTAGAATGGATACATTCATACGATCCATTCGAATTCATTCGTACGATCCATTCTAATTCATTCATACGATCCATTCTAATTCATTCATATGATCCATTCTAATTCATTCGTACGATCCATTCTAATTCATTCGTGCGAATGAAATAGAATGGATCATACGAATGAGTAAGAATGGATCGTACGAATGAAATAGAATGGATTGTACGAATGAATTAGAATGGATCGTACGAATGAATTAGAATAGATTGTTTGAATGAATTAGAATGGATACATTCTTGTGAATGAATTAGAATGGATCGTACGAATGAATTAGAATGGATCGTGCGAATGAATTAGAATGGATCGTACGAATGAATTAGAATAGATTGTGCGAATGAATTAGAATGTATCCTTTCTAATTCATTCGTACGATCCATTCTAATTCCTTCGTACGATCCATTCTAATTCATTCGTACGATCCATTCTAATTCATTCGCACGATCCATTCTAATTCATTCGTACGATCCATTCTATTTCATTCATACGATCCATTCTAATTCATTCATACGATGTATTCTAATTCTTTCGCACGAATGTATCCATTCTAATTCATTCGTACGATCCATTCTAATTCATTCGCACGATCCATTCTAATTCATTCATACAATCCATTCTAATTCTTTTGCACGAATGTATCCATTCTAATTCATTCGTTCGATCCATTCTAATTCATTCGTACGATCCATTCTAATTCATTCGCACGATCCATTCTAATTCATGCATACGATCCAATCTAATTCATTCATACGATCCATTCTAATTCATTCGCACGAATGTATCCATTCTAATTCATTCGTACATGTATGAATGAATTAGAATGGATCGTACGAATGAATTAGAGTTGATACATTCGTGCCAATGAATTAGAATGGATCGTACGAATGAATTAGATTGGATCGTATGAATGAATTATAATGGATCATGCGAATGAATTAGAATAGATCATACGAATGAATTAGAATGGATCGTACGAATGAATTAGAATGGATACATTCGTGCAAAAGAATTAGAATGGATTGTATGAATGAATTAGAAAGGATCGTGCGAATGAATTAGAATGGATACATTCGTGCGAATGAATTTGAATGGATCGTATGAATGAATTAGATTGGATCGTATGAATGAATTAGAATGGATCGTGTGAATGAATTAGAATGGATCGTACAAATGAATTAGAATGGATCGTTTGAATGAATTAGAATGGATCGTAGTTATGAATTAGAATGGGTCATACGAATAAAATAGAATGGATCGTACGAAGGAATTAGAAAGGATCGTACAAACGAATTAGAATGGATCGTATGAATGAAATAGAATAGATCGTACGAATGAATTAGAATGGATCGTATGAATGAATTAGATTGGATCGTATGAATGAATTAGAATGGATACACGATCCAGATCCATTCTAATTCATTCGCACAATCTAATCTAATTCATTCGTAGGATCCATTCTAATTCATTACAACGATCCATTCTAATTCATTCATACGATCCATTCTAATTCATTCGTACGATCCATTCTAATTCATTCGCACGATCCATTCTAATTCATTCATACGATCCATTCTAATTCATTCATACGATCTATTCTATTTCATTCGTACAATCCATTCTTACTCAATCGTATGATCCATTCTAATCCATTCGCACAATCTACACCGGCGGCCGCTCCAGCTCCCGCCCCTCCGGCCTCGCCTCCTGCAGAAGGCCAGGAGGGAGCGGGCTCCCAGCAGGGCTTAGGGGACCTGGTCTACAGGTCCCCTAGCTTTGTAGACATTGGCTCCGACTCCGAGTCCTTCAGCTCGGAGCCGGAGGCCAAGGGGGCCACGGCGGACCCTCCGAGCCCGCCAGGAGCCGGAGCTCGCCCGGGGGAGGTGATAGCCCCCACTCCTCCTGGCGTGCCCCCTCCTTCCAGAGCTCCCGGTGGTCCCAGCGCGGGCTCCTCTGCGGAGGAGGGGAGGGCGCCCCACTACGTGCGGCAGCTGCTGGGCTGCAACATTTTCGCGCGTGCTCCCTTCGCTTCCATAAGCGAACGCCTTGCCGAGGTACTCACCGCACCTGTCTCCGTACAAATCTTAGTCTCAATTTAAATGTACGGGGGATTTTTCGCTGGTCCGTGCGGGCTGCCTGCAAGACAAAGAAAAGAGAACGTGAGAACGGCTGGCTCCCTTAGGAGCGCAGACCCTCCGACGCTCAAGTTAGTCACGGTGGCACAACGGCGAGCTGCGGTATACCAAAGTGGTAGGGAAAAGGAATTCGAACCTGTACTATGGAGCCTGGGGGTGAGCATTTATAGCAATCGGCGGCCTACCGTGGCCCGACACGTGGAGATTCTTCCGGCGCCTTCTAGACCCCCCACGTTCTGGCTCGCGTGGGTCTGACAGTCCTTGGTACTCGCGCCCTGACATTCTGTCGTCAAGCCTGCCAGGCGGTTTGAGTGGGGGAGGGAATCTTTCTTGTCGTGGCCAGGTGGCCATTCTGGAATGTTCAAGTCTGGGAGGTCTCGAACTGATTCGAGAGTGCTTCCGTGGACCACGTTTGTCCACGTAGCTTCCGTGGGGTTTTGACACCTGGCATCCTCTCATACATTGTGGGCGACCTCCGATGGGGAGCTAAGGTGAGCTCGCCCTCCATTGCCCTACCTTCTCTTCCACATCTATCAAGAGTCGGACCTCGCGGGAGCAACCTCTTCGATAAACTGGGGAATTCTGGCGAGCTTGGGCGAGCTCCTGGGCGAGCTAGGGGCGAGCTCCTGCGCGAGCTAGGGGCGTTCGCGATGCCGGTGTCTTCGTTATGCATGACGGTCTAACTCCCGCTATCACTGCCAGCGAGTTCTCGCGCGGGCTTGGCGAACTCCGGGGCGAGCTCCTGAGCGAGCTTAGGCGAGCTCCTGGGTGAGCTTGGCGAGCTCCGGGGCGAGCTCCTGAGCGAGCTTAGGCGAGCTCCTGGGTGAGCTTGGCGAGCTCCTAGGCGATCTCAGGCGAGCTCCATCGAGCTCAGGCGAGCTCCTAAGAGTGCTCTTGGCCTGGGCCCTTTCAGCCTAATGTGGATCTCGCTCCCTGTCAAGGTGATTTGGTGAGCACGGGGGGGGGGGTGCAAACTCCAGGGCAGATTTCAGCTACCCCCAACATTACCCCCTCCTGAGGGAGCGACCAAGGAGACTTTGGCGCTTGCTCAGGAGTCTTAGCGAACTCCTATCCCTGGTAATGTGCCTGATATCAATGTCTGCCGTAACAGTTTTCTTGTGGGGCGGAGATAGTAGCGATGGCGGCCTGCGCCGAGAGCTTTGACTGCCAGTATTTCACAAACGCTAGGCTGGCCACGAGCATCAGCCATGAGCGATCTCCTTCCGATGCGAGCTCCTCACATGCGGTCAGGGTCAGCTTCGGGCAAGCTTGGGCGCCCGCCGCGGGCGGTTTTTCAAAAACGGTGGGCATGCCGGGAGCGTCAGCCACGAGCGATCTCCTTCCGGCATGAGCTCATCACTCGCGATCAGGGTCTGCCTCGGGCGAGCTGCGGGCACCAGCCGTGGGCGGTCTGCGCCGAGAGTTTTGACTCCCAGTATTTCTCAAACGCTGGGCGGGCCGGGAGTGTCAGCCACGAGCGATTTCCCTCCTGTGCGAACTTGTCACACGCGGTCAGGGTCTGCCTCGGGCGAGCTGCGGGCACCAGCCGTGGGCGATTTGCGTCGAGAGTTTTGACTCTCAGTACTTTTCAAACACTGGGCGGGCCGGGAGCATCAGCCACGAGCGATCTCCTTCCGATGCGAGCTTGTCACATGCGGCCAGGGTCTGCCTCGGGCAAGCTGCGGGCACCTGCCGCGAGCGATCTGCGTCGAGAGTTTTAACTCCCAGTATTTCACAAACGTCGGGCGGGCTGGGAGCGTCAGCCACGAGCGATCTCCTTCCGGTGCGAGCTTGTCACACACGGTCAGGGTCTGCTTCGGGCGAGCTTGGGCGCCTGCCGTGGGCGATCTTGTGACTTGGGTATCGCACCAAATCTCCAACGGTCGCTTCACCTTAAATGCGACGCGAGGCTCAACGCTGATACGGCGAATCTCATCATGAGATCCCGATCGGCGCGAAACACGTGTCTCCTCCTCATTCGCTCTTCTTTTGTCAGTAAATGATAGTGTCGGCGCCGCGCAGCTTTTTCCACGCGTGGCCCACGTGGCACTGCCTGATTGGAGAACGACGAGCTGTCGCTTCAACCGTCGGCGTGTCGCCTCGTTGGGCGCGCTCGGGCATTAACTGCGGCCCGCTTCACCTGTCTCTCACTTGCCTATAAATAGGGGATGGGGGGCGATTTTTACCGCCGCGTGAAAACAGCTCTCCCTTCTCCCTTTGCTTCTAGCGCTTTCAGCTCGCTTTAGCCCTTCTGCTCTCATGGCTTCCGCTGCTGACGTTGCTGCTGCTGTTGCTGCCGCTGCTGCTGCCGCCCAGGCCGCTGAGCCCGCCACCGAAAGGGCGGTGGTCTGGCTGCAAAACCCCATCGGGGTGCCTGTCGGGGACAGTATCCGGGCGGCGATCGATCTCCCTCGGGAGATCCTCGTCACCGAGATGCCACTCTCGGGGAGGCCGCCCCAGGGCACAGTAGCTTCTGTCGGGCTGCTGTGGTCCGGGCTGCTGTTCCCCCTGAGTCATCTCGCTGGGGAGCTCCTGGAGTTGACGGGGCTTTGCCCCGCCCAACTCTCAAGAAACTCCTGGGGGATACTCTATGGGCTGTCCCAGCTGGAGACCGCTCTGAAGGCGAGGATCCCACTGAGCTACTTGCTCAAAAAGTGGCTCCTCAAGCCCTCACCGGTCTTCAGCACCGCGGGTTGCGGCTACTTCTACCTCGCCGGGCGGCCTGGCGAGGTGCTCCCCTTCTCCACCATCGAGAGCAAGGACCGCCACTGGAAGGACTATCCTTTCGTGGCGGTCGGCGACTGGCGCGGGCGGCACAGCGGAGTCCCGGCTCACCCCGGGGTTCCCCCGACGGCGATCTTCCGGGAGATCTCCTTCTACAAGGCGGGGAAGAAGAAGTGCATCGCTCCCGACCGGGAGAGATCTCTGGACGAGGCGATCCTCCACTACCTCGGTGGGCGGACTCCGGAGAAGATCACCGCTCCCGACTTCGCCTTCCAGCTGAAGGACGGGAAGACCGGCGCTATTCTGCTGAAGCAGAAGATCGTCCGGAAGAAGAAAGAGGAGGAGGTCGGCGCTATTCCGCCGATGCAGAACGCCCCTCCCTCCAAAGGGGCCAGCAAGGGGGCCGGGAGCTCGGGAGGCAACCCCCGTAAGAAGACGGTCCGGAGGCGGGCTTCGCCCATCCGCCTCAACGACCCCGATACCATGGAGATGCTTCACCAGGGCGAAGCTTCCGCTCCTCCACAACCTCCTCGCCCGGACGCCGGCCCAGGTCAGCCTCCCGCCCCAACTCCAATTGTCCGCCGCAAGATCCAAATGGTTGAGCCCGACGACCCGAACATCGACCTCCCGCTTACCATGGCGGAAGTCGAATCCGGGATGGCTCAAATTCTAATGGGCTACTTCCCGGGCGATCTGACCGTCCCGCTTCGTGTAGCAGTGCTGACGCCGGAGATGGAGGCCCGCGGGAAGAAGAAGGCCAAGCGCGCGGGGCCCGCGCCTTCTAACGTCCAGGCGGAGCAACGGTGGAAAGCGCTGGAGGAGGCGGGCTTGGACTCGGAGCCCAGCTGGACGGACTCTGCGGAGGAGGCAACAGGCTCCAAGGAAGAAGAGCCCGCCCCTCAAGCTCTTCGGGCGGAGCCTGTTGCTCCCGCCCAAGGGGAGAAGCCCGTGACTCCATCAGCTCCCACACCAGGGCCGGGATCGAGCGGGCAGGAGCCTCCATCTCCCGCCGACGGGGCAGGGGTCCAGCAGAGTGAGTCCGACGCCGTCGCTGCGACCTCCTTGCCGGCCTCGGCTCCAACTCCCGCGGCCTCTACACCGGCGGCCGCTCCAGCTCCCGCCCCTCCGGCCTCGCCTCCTGCAGAAGGCCAGGAGGGAGCGGGCTCCCAGCAGGGCTTAGGGGACCTGGTCTACAGGTCCCCTAGCTTTGTAGACATTGGCTCCGACTCCGAGTCCTTCAGCTCGGAGCCGGAGGCCAAGGGGGCCACGGCGGACCCTCCGAGCCCGCCAGGAGCCGGAGCTCGCCCGGGGGAGGTGATAGCCCCCACTCCTCCTGGCGTGCCCCCTCCTTCCAGAGCTCCCGGTGGTCCCAGCGCGGGCTCCTCTGCGGAGGAGGGGAGGGCGCCCCACTACGTGCGGCAGCTGCTGGGCCGCAACATTTTCGCGCGTGCTCCCTTCGCTTCCATAAGCGAACGCCTTGCCGAGGTACTCACCGCACCTGTCTCCGTACAAATCTTAGTCTCAATTTAAATGTACGGGGGATTTTTCGCTGGTCCGTGCGGGCTGCCTGCAAGACAAAGAAAAGAGAACGTGAGAACGGCTGGCTCCCTTAGGAGCGCAGACCCTCCGACGCTCAAGTCAGTCACGGTGGCACAACGGCGAGCTGCGGTATACCAAAGTGGTAGGGAAAAGGAATTCGAACCTGTACTATGGAGCCTGGGGGTAAGCATTTATAGCAATCGGCGGCCTACCGTGGCCCGACACGTGGAGATTCTTCCGGCGCCTTCTAGACCCCCCACGTTCTGGCTCGCGTGGGTCTAACAGTCCTTGGTACTCGCGCCCTGACATTCTGTCGTCAAGCCTGCCAGGCGGTTTGAGTGGGGGAGGGAATCTTTCTTGTCGTGGCCAGGTGGCCATTCTGGAATGTTCAAGTCTGGGAGGTCTCGAACTGATTCGAGCGAGCTTCCGTGGACCACGTTTGTCCACGTAGCTTCCGTGGGGTTTTGACACCTGGCATCCTCTCATACATTGTGGGCGACCTCCGATGGGGAGCTAAGGTGAGCTCGCCCTCCATTGCTCCGCCTTCTCTTCCACATCTATCAAGAGTCGGACCTCGCGGGAGCAACCTCTTCGATAAACTGGGGAATTCTGGCGAGCTTGGGCGAGCTCCTGGGCGAGCTAGGGGCGAGCTCCTGCGCGAGCTAGGGGCGTTCGCGATGCCGGTGTCTTCGTTATGCATGACGGTCTAACTCCCGCTATCACTGCCAGCGAGTTCTCGCGCGGGCTTGGCGAACTCCGGGGCGAGCTCCTGAGCGAGCTTAGGCGAGCTCCTGGGTGAGCTTGGCGAGCTCCGGGGCGAGCTACTGAGCGAGCTTAGGCGAGCTCCTGGGTGAGCTTGGCGAGCTCCTGGGCGATCTCAGGCGAGCTCCATCGAGCTCAGGCGAGCTTCTAAGAGTGCTCTTGGCCTGGGCCCTTTCAGCCTAATGTGGATCTCGCTCCCTGTCAAGGTGATTTGGTGAGCACGGGGGGGGGGGGGGGGGGGGTGCAAACTCCAGGGCAGATTTCAGCTACCCCCAACAGATACCTTCGTGCAAATGAATTAGAATGGATCGTACGAATGAGTAAGAATGGATCGTACGAATGAATGGATCATATGAATGAATTAGAATGGATCATTTGAGTGAATGCGAATGGATCGTGCGAATGAATTAGAATGGATTGTACGAATGAATTAGAATGGATCGTACGAATGAATTAGAATGGATCGTATGATTGAATTAGAATGGATCGTACGAATGAATTAGAATGGATCGTACGAATGAATTAGAATGGATCGTACGAATGAATTAGAAAGGATACATTCGAATTCATTCGTACGATCCATTCTAATTCATTCGTACGATCTATATTCTAATTTATTCGCACGATCCATTCTAATTCATTCATACGATCCATTCTAATTTATTCGCACGATCCATTCTAATTCATTCGTACGATCCATTCTAAATCATTCGCACAATCTATTCTAATTCACTCAAACGATCCATTCTAATTCATTCATATAATCCATTCTAATTCATTCGCACGAATGTATCTATTCTAATTTATTCGTACGATCCATTCTAATTCATTTGTACGAATGTATCCACTCTAATTCATTCATATGATTCATTCTAATTCATTCGCACGAATGTACCCATTCTAATTCATTCGCACGATCCATTCTAATTCATTCGTACGATCGATTCTAATTCATTCATACGATCCATTCTAATTCATTCGCACGAATGTATCCATTCTAATTCATTCGTACGATCCATTCTAATTCATTCGCACAATCTATTCTAATTCTTTTTTTTGTTTTTTTTTTAGTCAAAGTTAGGGGATTTTATTAGGGACCCCGCCCATGAAGAATCTATTCTAATTCATTCATACGATCCATTCTAATTTATTCGCACGATCCATTCTAATTCATTCATACGATCCATTCTAATTCATTCATATGATCCATTATAATTCATTCGCACGATCCATTCTTACTCATTCGTATGATCCATTCTAATTCATTCGCACGATCCATTCTAATTCATTAATACGATCCATTCTAATTCATTCGCACGATCCATTCTAATTCATTCACACTCATACGATCCATTCTAATTCATTCGCACGAATGTATCCTTTCTAATTCATTCGTACGATTCATTCTAATTCAATCCATTCTAATTCATTAGAATGGATCGTATGAATGAAATAGAATGGATCGTATGAATGAATTAGAATGGATCGTACGAATGAATTAGAATGGATCGTACGAATTAATTAGAATGGATACGAATGGATCATACGAATGAGTAAGAATGGATTGTGTGAATGAAATAGAATAGATCGTACGAATGAATTAGAATGGATCGTATGAATGAATTAGAATCGATCGTACGAATGAGTAAGAATGGATCGTACGAATGAATTAGAATGGATTGAATTAGAATGAATCGTACGAATGAATTACAATGGATCGTACGAATGAATTAGAATGGATTGTGCGAATGAATTAGAATAGGTCGTACGAATGAATTAGAATGGATACACGATCCAGATCCATTCTAATTCATTCGCACAATCTATTCTAATTCATTCGTAGGATCCATTCTAATTCATTACTACGATCCATTCTAATTCATTCGTACGATCCATTCTAATTCATTCGCACGATCCATTCTAATTCATTCATACGATCCATTCTAATTCTACGATCCATTCTTACTCATTCGTATTATCCATTTTAATTCATTCACACGAATGTATCAACTCTAATTCATTCGTATGATCCATTCTAATTCATTCGCACGAATGTATCCATTCTAATCCATTCGTACGATCCATTCTAATTCATTCGTACGATCCATTCTAATTCATTCGTACGATCCATTCTAATTCATTCGTACAATCTATTCTAATTCATTCGTATGATCCATTCTAATTCAATCCATTCTAATTCATTTGTACGATCTATTCTATTTCATTCGTACAATCCATTCTTACTCAACCGTATGATCCATTCTAATTCATTCGCACGAATAGTACGAATGAATTAGAATAGATACCTTCGTGCAAATGAATTAGAATGGATCGTACGAATGAGTAAGAATGGATCGTACGAATGAATGGATCATATGAATGAATTAGAATGGATCATTTGAGTGAATGCGAATGGATCGTGCGAATGAATTAGAATGGATTGTACGAATGAATTAGAATGGATCGTACGAATGAATTAGAATGGATCGTATGAATGAATTAGAATGGATCGTACGAATGAATTAGAATGGATCGTACCAATGAATTAGAATGGATTGAATTAGAATGAATCGTACGAATGAATTAGAGTTGATACATTCGTGTGAATGAATTAAAATAGATAATACGAATGAGTAAGAATGGATCGTAGAATTAGAATGGATCGTATGAATGAATTAGAATGGATCGTACGAATGAATTAGAATGGATACATTCGTGCGAATGAATTAGAATGGATCGTATGAATGAATTAGAATGGATCGTACGAAGGAATTAGAATGGATAGTACGAATGAATTAGAATGGATTGTATGAATGACATAGAATAGATCGTACGAATGAATTAGAATGGATCATGCTAATGAATTAGAATTGATCGTACGAATGAATTAGAATAGATTGTGCGAATGAATTAGAATGGATCGTACGATTGAATTGGAATGGATACATTCGTGCGAATGAATTAGAATGGATCGTATGAATGAATTAGAGTGGATACATTCGTACAAATGGATTAGAATGGATCGTACGAATGAGTTAGAATGGATACATTCATGCGAATGAATTAGAATGGATCATATGAATGAATTAGATTTGATCGTATGAATGAATTAGAATGGATACCTTCGTGCGAATGAATTAGAATGGATCGTACGAATGAAATAGAATGGATTGTGTGAATGATTTAGAATGGATCGTGCGAATGAATTAGAATGGATCGTATTAATGAATTAGAATGGATCGTGCGCATGAATTAGAATGGATCGTACGAATGAGTAAGAATGTATCGTACGAATGAATTAGAATGGATTGAATTAGAATGAATCGTACGAATGAATTAGAATGGATCGTACGAATGTATTAGAATGGATACATTCGTGCGAATGAATTAGAATGGATCGTATGAATGAATTAGATTGGATCGTATGCATGAATTAGAATGGATCGTGCGAATGAATTAGAATGGATCGTACGAATGAATTAGAATGGATCGAACGAATGAATTAGAATGGATACATTCATGCAAAAGAATTAGAATGGATTGTATGAATGAATTAGAATGGATCGTGCGAATGAATTAGAATGGATCGTACGAATGAATTAGAATGGATACATTCGTGCGAATGAATTAGAATGGATCATATGAATGAATTAGATTGGATCGTATGCATGAATTAGAATGGATCGTGCGAATGAATTAGAATGGATCGTACGAATGAATTAGAATGGATCGAACGAATGAATTAGAATGGATCGTACGAATGAGTAAAAATGGATCGTACGAATGAATTAGAATGGATCGTGCGAATGAATTAGAATATAGATCGTACGAATGAATTAGAATGGATCGTATGAATAAATTAGAATGGATCGTGCGAATGAGTTAGAATGGATCGTACGAATGAATTAGAATGGATCGTACGAATGAATTAGAATGGATCGTGCGAATGAATTTGAATGGATCGTACGAATGAATTAGAATGGATTGAATTAGAATGAATCGTACAAATGAATTAGAATGGATCGTATGAATGAATTAGAATGGATCGTGCGAATGTATTAGAATGGATCGTACGAATGAAATAGAATGGATTCGCACGATCCATTCTAATTCATTCGTACGATCCATTCTTACTCATTCGTACGATCCATTCTAATTCATTCGTTCGATCCATTCTAATTCATTCTTACGATCCATTCTAATTCATTCGCACGATCCATTCTAATTCATGCATACGATCCAATCTAATTCATTCATACGATCCATTCTAATTCATTCGCACGAATGTATCCATTCTAATTCATTCGTACTATCCATTCTAATTCATTCGCACGATCCATTCTAATTCATTCATACAATCCATTCTAATTCTTTTGCACGAATGTATCCATTCTAATTCATTCGTTCGATCCATTCTAATTCATTCGTATGATCCATTCAAATTCATTCGAACGATCCATTCTAATTCATGCATACGATCCAATCTAATTCATTCATACGATCCATTCTTATTCATTCGCACGACTGTATCCATTCTAATTCATTCAAACGATCCATTCTAATTCATTCGTACGATCTATTCTAATTCATTCATACGATCCATTCTAATTTATTCGCACGATCCATTCTAATTCCTTCGTATGATCCATTCTAATTCATTCGTACGGTATGATTCATTCTAATTCATTCGTAGGATTCATTCTAATTCAATCCATTCTAATTCATTCGTACGATCCATTCTAATTCATTCGTACGATCCATTCAAATTCATTCGTATGATTCATTCTGATTCAATCCATTCTAATTCATTCGAACGATCCATTCTTACTAATTCGTACAATCCATTCTAATTCATTCGCACGAGTGAATCCATTCTAATTCATTCGTATGATCCATTCTAATTCATTCGCATGAATTATCCATTCTAAGTCATTCGTACGATCCATTCTATCTCATTCGTACAATCCATCCTATTTCATTCGTACGATCCATTCTAATTCATTCGCACGATCCATTCTAATTCATTCGCATGATCCATTCTAATTCATTCGTATGATCGATTCTAATTCATTCATACGATCCATTCTAATTCATTCGCACGAATGTATCCATTCTAAATGAATTAGAATGGATCGTACGAATGAGTAAGAATGGATCGTGCGAATGAATTAGAATGGATCATATGAATGAATTAGAATGGATCGTATGAATGAATTAGAATGGATCGTGCGAATAAATTAGAATGGATCGTATGAATGAATTAGAATCGATCGTACGAATGAATTAGAATGGATCATGCGAATGAATTAGAATGGATCGTGCGAATGAATTAGAATGGATCGTACGAACGAAATAGAATGGATTGTACGAATGAGATAGAATGGATCGTATGAATGAATTAGAATGGATACATTCATGCGAATGAATTAGAATGGATCATACGAATGAATTAGAATGGATTCATTCGTGCGAATGAATTAGAATGGATCGTACGAATGAGTAAGAATGGATCGTACGAATGAATTAGAATGGATTAAATTAGAATGAATCGTACGAATGAATTAGAATGGATCGTATGAATGAATTAGAATGGATCGTACGAAGGAATTAGAATGGATCGTTCGAAGGAATTAGAATGGATAGTACGAATGAATTAGAATGGATAGTACGAATGAATTAGAATGGATCGTGCGAATGAAGTAAAATGGATCGTATGAATGAAATAGAATGGATCGTATGAATTAGAATGGATCGTACGAATGAAAGAGAATGGATCGTACGAATGAATTAGAATAGATTGTGCGAATGGATTAGAATGGATCAAACGATTGAGTAAGAATGGATTGTACGAATGAAATAGAATAGATCGTACGAATGAATTAGAATGGATCATGCTAATGAATTAGAATTGATCGTACGAATGAATTAGAATAGATTGTGCGAATGAATTAGAATGGATCGTACGAATGAATTGGAATGTATACATTCGTGCGAATGAATTAGAATGGATCGTATGAATTAGAATGGATCGTACGATTGAGTAAGAATGGATTGTACGAATGAAATAGAATAGATCGTACGAATGAAGTTGAATGGATCATGCTAATGAATTAGAATGGATACCTTCGTGCAAATGAATTAGAATGGATCGTACGAATGAGTAAGAATGGATCGTACGAATGAAATAGAATGGATCGTATGAATGAATTAGAATGGATCGTACGAATGAATTAGAATGGGTCGTATGAATGAATTAGAATGGATACACGATCCAGATCCATTCTAATTCATTCGCACAATCTATTCTAATTCATTCGTAGGATCGTGCGAATGAATTAGAATGGATCGTGCGAATGAGTTAGAATGGATCGTACGAATGAATTAGAATGGATACATTCGTGCGAATCCATTCTATTTCATTCGTACGATCCATTCTAATTCATTCGCACGATCCATTCTAATTCATTCGTATGAATGAATTAGAATGGATCGTGCGAATGAATTAGAATGGATCGTACGACTGAATTAGAATGGATCGTATGAATGAATTAGAATGGATCGCGCGAATAAATTAGAATGGATCGTATGAATGAATTAGAATGGATCGCACGAATTAGAATGGATCGTACGAATGAAATAGAATGGATTGTACGAATGAATTAGAATAGATTGTGCGAATGGATTAGAATGGATCATACGATTGAGTAAGAATGGATTGTACGAATGAAATAGAATAGATCATACGAATAAATTAGAATGGATCATGCTATTGAATTAGAATTGATCGTACGAATGAATTAGAATAGATTGTGCGAATGAATTAGAATGGATCGTACGAATGAATTAGAATGGATACATTCGTGCGAATCCATTCTATTTCATTCGTACGATCCATTCTAATTCATTCGCACGATCCATTCTAATTCATTCATATGAATGAATTAGAATGGATCGTGCGAATGAATTAGAATGGATCGTACGAATGAATTAGAATAGATCGTATGAATGAATTAGAATGGATCGTACGAATGAATTAAAATGGATCGTATGAATGAAATAGAATGGATCGTATGAATTAGAATGGATCGTACGAATGAAAAAGAATGGATCGTACGAATGAATTAGAATAGATTGTGCGAATGGATTAGAATGGATCATACGATTGAGTAAGAATGGATTGTACGAATGAAATAGAATAGATCGTACGAATGAATTAGAATGGATCATGCTAATGAATTAGAATTGATCGTACGAATGAATTAGAATAGATTGTGCGAATGAATTAGAATGGATCGTACGAATGAATTGGAATGGATACATTCGTGCGAATGAATTAGAATGGATCGTATGAATGAATTAGAGTGGATACATTCGTACAAATGAATTAGAATGGATCGTACGAATGAATTAGAATGGATTGAATTAGAATGAATCGTACGAATGAATTAGAATGGATCGTACGAATGAATTAGATTGGATCGTACGAATGAATTAGAATGGATCGTGCGAATGAATTAGAATGAATCGTACGAATGAATTAGAATGGATCGTACGAATGAATTAGAATGGATTGCATTAGAATGAATCGTACGAATGAATTGGAATGGATCGTACGAATGAATTAGAATGGATCGTACGAATGAATTAGAATGGATTGATTTAGAATGAATCGTACGAATGAATTAGAATGAATCATACCGTACGAATGAATTAGAATGGATCATACGAAGGAATTAGAATGGATCGTACGAATGAATTAGAATGGATCGTATTAATGAATTAGAATGGATCGTACGAATGAATTAGAATAGATTGTGCGAATGAATTAGAATGGATCATACGAATGAAATAGAATGGATCGTACGAATGAATTAGAATGGATCGTACGAATGAATTAGAATAGATTGTGCGAATGAATTAGAATGGATCGTACGAATGAATTTGAATGGATTAGAATGAATTAGAATGGATCGTATGAATGAATTAGAATGGATCGAACGAATGAATTAGAATGGATACATTCGTGCAAAAGAATTAGAATGGATTGTATGAATGAATTAGAATGGATCGTATGAATGAATTAGAATGGATCGTGCGAATGAATTAGAATGGATCGTACGAATGAATTAGAATGGGTCGTACGAATGAATTAGAATGGATACACGATCCAGATCCATTCTAATTCACTCGCACAATCTATTCTAATTCATTCGTAGGATCCATTCTAATTCATTACTACGATCCATTCTAATTAATTCAAACGATCCATTCTAATTCATTCGTACGATCCATTCTAATTCATTCGCACGATCCATTCTAATTCATTCATACGATCCATACTAATTCATTCATACGATCCATTCTAATTCATTCGTACGATCCATTCTAATTCATTCGTACGATTCATTCTAATTCAATCCATTCTAATTCATTCGTACACTCCATTCTTACTCATTCGTACGATCCATTCTAATTCATTCATACATGTACGAATGAATTAGAATGGATACATTCGTGCGAATGAATTAGAATGGATCGTATGAATGAATTAGATTGGATCGTATGCATGAATTAGAATGGATCGTGCGAATGAATTAGAATGGATCGTACGAATGAATTAGAATGGATCGAACGAATGAATTAGAATGGATCGTACGAATGAGTAAGAATGGATCGTACGAATGAATTAGAATGGATCATGCTAATGAATTAGAATGGATCGTGCGAATGAATTAGAAAGGATCGTACGAATGAATTAGAATGGATCGTACGAATGAATTAGAATGGATCGTTCGAATGAATTAGAATAGATTGTGCGAATGAATTAGAATGGATCGTACGAATGAATTAGAAAGGATACATTCGTGCGAATGAATTAGAATGGATCGTATGAGTGTGAATGAATTAGAATGGATCGTGCGAATGAATTAGAATGGATCATATTAATGAATTAGAATGGATCGTACGAATGAATTAGAATGGATCATACGAATGAGTTAGATTAGATTGTACGAATGAATTAGAATGGATCGTACGAATGAATTAGAATGGATACATTCGTGCGAATCCATTCTATTTCATTCGTACGATCCATTCTAATTCATTCGCACGATCCATTCTAATTCATTCATACGATCCATTCTAATTCATTCGTACGATCCATTCTATTTCATTCGTACGATCCATTCTAATTCATTCGCACGATCCATTCTAATTCATTCATACGATCCATTCTAATTCCTTCGTACGATCCATTCTAATTCATTCGTACGATCCATTCTAATTCATTCGCACGATCCATTCTAATTCATGCATACGATCCATTCTAATTCATTCGTACGATCCATTCTAATTCATTCGTACGATCCATTCTAATTCATTCGCACAATCTATTCTAATTCATTCGTACGATCCATTCTAATTCATTCGCACGATCCATTCTAATTCATTCATACGATCCATTCTATTTCATTTGTACGATCCATTCTTACTCATTCGTATGATCCATTCTAATTCATTCGTGCGATCCATTCTAATTCATTTGTACTCATTCATGCAAATGAATTAGAATGGATCGTACGAATGAATTAGAATGGAACGCATGAATTAGAATAGATCCATTCTTACTCATTCGTACGATCCATTCGTATCCATTCTAATTCATTCGTACGATCCATTCTAATTCATTAATACGATCCAATCTAATTCATTCATACGATCTATTCTAATTCATTCGTACGATCCATTCTAATTCATTCGCACGATCCATTCTAATTCATTCATACGATCCATTCTATTTCATTCGTACGATCCATTCTTACTCATTCGTACGATCCATTCTAATTCATTTGCACGAAGGTATCCATTCTAATTCATTCGTACGATCCATGCTAATTCATTCGCATGAATTAGAATGGATCGTACGAATGTATTAGAATAGATCGTACGAATGAGTAAGAATGGATCGTACGAATGAATTAGAATGGATCGTACGAATGAATTAGAATGGATCGTACGAATGAAATAGAATGGATTGTACGAATGAATTAGAATGGATCGTATGTATGAATTAGAATGGATCGTGCGAATGAATTAGAATGGATCGTACGAATGAATTAGAATGGATCGTACGAATGAATTAGAATGGATTGTGCGAATGAATTAGAATGGATCGTACGAATGAATTAGAATGAATTAGAATGGATACATTCATGCTAATGAATTAGAATGGATCATACGAATGAATTAGAATGGATTCATTCATGCGAATGAATTAGAATGGATCATATGAATGAATTAGAATGGATTCATTCGTGCGAATGAATTAGAATGGATCGTACGAATGAGTAAGAATGGATCATTCGAATGAATTAGAATGGATTGAATTAGAATGAATCGTACGAATGAATTAGAATGGATCGTACGAATGAATTAGAATGGATCGTACGAATGATTTAGAATGGATTGAATTAGAATGAATCGTACGAATGAATTAGAATGAATCATACCGTACGAATGAATTAGAATGGATCATACGAAAGAATTAGAATGGATCGTGCGAATAAATTAGAATGGATCGTATGAATGAATTAGAATAGATCGTACGAATGAATTAGAATGGATCGTACGAATGAATTAGAATGGATACATTCGTGCGAATGAATTAGAATGGATCATATGAATGAATTAGATTGGATCGTATGCATGAATTAGAATGGATCGTGCGAATGAATTAGAATGGATCGTGCGAATGAATTAGAATGGATACATTCGTGCAAAAGAATTAGAATGGATTGTATGAATGAATTAGAATGGATCGTGCGAATGAATTTGAATGGATCGTACGAATGAATTAGAATGGATACATTCGTGCGAATGAATTAGAATGGATCGCATGAATGAATTAGATTGGACCGTATGCATAAATTAGAATGGATCGTGCGAATTGATTAGAATGGATCGTATGAATGAATTAGAATGGATCGAACGAATTAATTAGAATGGATCGTACGAATGAGCAAGAATGGATCGTACGAATGAATTAGAATGGATCGTACGAATGAATTAGAATGGATCGTACGAATGAATTCGAATGTATCCATTCTAATTCATTCATACGATCCATTCTATCTCATTCGTACAATCCATTCTAATTCATTCGTACGATCCATTCTAATTCATTCGCACGATCCATTCTATCTCATTCGTACAATCCATTCTAATTCAATCCATTCTAATTCATTCGTACGATCCATTCTAATTCATTCGTACGATTCATTCTAATTCCTTCGTACGATCCATATTCTAATTCATTCGCACGATCCATTCTAATTCATTCATACGATCCATTCTAATTTATTCGCACGATCCATTCTAATTCATTCGTACGATCCATTCTAATTCCTTCGTACGATCCATTCTAATTCATTCGTACGATCCATTCTAATTCCTTTGTACGATCCATTCTAATTCATTCGTACGATCCATTCTAATTCATTCGCACGATCCATTGAATTAGAATGGATACATTCATGCGAATCCATTCTATTTCATTCGTACGATCCATTCTAATTCATTCGCACGATCCATTCTAATTCATTCATACGATCCATTCTATTTCATTCGTACGATCCATTCTAATTCATTCGTACGATCCATTCTATTTCATTCTAATTCATTCATACGATCCATTCTAATTCATTTGTACGATCCATGCGAATGAATTAGAATGGATCGTACGAATGAATTAGAATGGATCATGCGAATGAATTAGAATGGATCGTACGAATGAATTAGAATGGATCGTATGATCCATTCTAATTCATTCGTACAGTATGATTCATTCTAATTCATTCGTACGATTCATTCTAATTCAATCCATGCTAATTCATTCGTACGATCCATTCTAATTCATTCATACGATCCATTCTAATTCATTCGCACGATCCATTCTAATTCATTCATACGATCCATTCTATTTTATTCGTATGATCCATTCTAATTCATTCGTACGGTATGATTCATTCTAATTCATTCGTACGATTCATTCTAATTCAATCCATTCTAATTCACTCGTACGATCGTATGAATGAAATAGAATGGATCGTACGAATGAATTAGAATGGATCGTATGAATGAATTAGAATGGATCGTGTGAATGAATTAGAATGGATTGTACGAATGAAATAGAATGGATTCGCACGAATGTATCCATTCTAATTCATTCATATGATCCATTCTATCTCATTCGTACAATCCATTCTATTTCATTCGTACGATCCATTCTAATTCATTCATATGATCCATTCTAATTTATTTGCACGATCCATTCTAATTCATTCATACGATCCATTCTAATTCATTCATACGATCCATTCTAATTCATTCGTACGATCCATTCTAATTCATGCATATGATCCATTCTAATTCATTCGTACGATCCATTCTAATTCTTTTGCACGAATGAATTAGAATGGATCCTACGAATGAATTAGAATAGCGTGCGAATGAATTAGAATGGATCGTACGAATGAATTAGAATGGATCGTACAAATGAATTAGAATAGATTGTGCGAATGAATTAGAATAAATTGTGCGCATGAATTAGAATGGATCGTACGAATGAATTAGCATGGATCGTACGAATGAATTAGAATGGATCGTACGAATGAATTAGAATGGATCGTATGAATGAATTAGAATGGATCATAGTAATGAATTAGAATGGATCCTACGAATGAATTAGAATAGCGTGCGAATGAATTAGAATGGATCGTACGAATGAATTAGAATGGATCGTATGAATGAATTAGAATAGATTGTACGAATGAAATAGAATAGATCGTACGAATGAAATAGAATGGATTCGTATGAATGAATTAGAATGGATCGTGCGAATGAATTAGAATGGATCGTACTTATGAATTAGAATGGATCGTACGAATGAATTAGAATGGATCCTACGAATGAATTAGAATAGCGTGCGAATGAATTAGAATGGATCGTATGAATGAATTAGAATGGATCGTATGAATGAATTAGAATAGATCCATTCTTACTCATTCGTACGATCCATTCGTATCCATTCTAATTCATTCGTACGATCTATTCTAATTCATTCGTACGATCCATTCTAATTCATTAATACGATCCGATCTAATTCATTCATACGATCCATTCTAATTCATTCGTCCGATCCATTCTAATTCATTCGTATGATCCATTCTAATTCATTCGTACGATCCATTCTAATTCCTTCGTACGATCCATTCTAATTCATTCATACGATCCATCCTAATTCATTCGCACGAATGTATCCATTCTAATTCATTCGTACGAATGAATTAGAATGGATCGTATGAATGAATTAGAATGGATCGTGCGAATGAATTAGAATGGATCGTACGAATGAATTAGAATAGATTGTGCGAATGAATTAGAATGGATCGTACGAATGAATTAGAATGGATCGTACGAATGAATTAGAATGGATCGTACGAATGAATTAGACTAGATTGTGCGAATGGATTAGAATGGATCAAACGATTGAGTAAGAATGGATTGTACGAATGAAATAGAATAGATCGTACGAATGAATTAGAATGGATCGTATGAATGAATTAGAATGGATTGAATTATAATGAATCGTACGAATGAATTAGAATGGATCGTACGAATGAATTAGAATGGATCGTACGAATGAATTAGAATGGATTGAATTAGAATGAATCGTACGCATGAATTAGAATGAATCATACTGTATGAATGAATTAGAATGGATCATACGAAGGAATTAGAATGGATCGTGCGAATAAATTAGAATGGATCGTATGAATGAATTAGAATAGATCGTACGAATGAATTAGATTGGATCGTACGAATGAGTAAGAATGGATCGTGCGAATGAATTAGAATGGATCGTACGAATGAATTAGAATGGATCAAATGAATGAATTAGATTGGATACATTCGTGCAAAAGAATTAGAATGGATTGTATGAATGAATTAGAATGGATCGTGCGAATGAATTAGAATGGATTGTACGAATGAATTAGAATGGATACATTCGTGCGAAAGAATTAGAATAGATCGTATGAATGATTTAGAATGGATCGTATGAATGAAATAGAATGGATCGTACGAATGAATTAGAATGGATCGTGCGAATGAATTAGAATGGATCGTACGAATGAATTAGAATGGATCGTACGAAGAAATTAGAATGGATCGTACGAATGAATTAGAATAGATCGTACGAATGAATTAGAATGGATACGAATGGATCGTACGAATGAAATAGAATGGATCGTACGAATGAATTAGAATGGATTGAATTAGAATGAATCGTACGAATGAATTAGAATGGATCGTACAAATGAATTAGAATGGATCGTACGAATGAATTAGAATGGATTGAATTAGAATGGATCGTACGATAAGAATGGAACGTACGAATGAAATAGAATGGATCATACGGTAAGAATGGATCGTACGAATGAAATAGAATAGATCGTACGGATAAATGAATTTGGATCGTACGAATGAATTAGAATGGATATATTCGTGCGAATGAATTAGAATAGATCGTATGAATGAATTAGATTGGATCGTATTAATGAATTAGAATGGATCGTGCAAATGTATTAGAATGGATCATACGAAGAAATTAGAATGGATCGTACGAATGAATTAGAATGGATCGTATGAATGAATTAGATTGGATCGTATTAATGAATTAGAATGGATCGTACGAATGAATTAGAATGGATACGAATGGATCGTACGAATGAGTAAGAATGGATCTATTCTAATTCATTCATACGATCCACTCTAATTCATTCGTATGATCCATTCTAATTCATTCGCACGCTATTCTAATTCATTCGTAGGATCCGTTCTAATTCATTCGTACGATCCATTCTAATTCATTCGTATGATCCATTCTAATTCATTCGTACGATCCATTCTAATTCATTCTTACGATCCATTCTAATTCATACGATCTATACTTACTCATTCGTACGATCCATTCTAATTCATTGGCACAATCTATTCTAATTCATTCGAACGATCCATTCTAATTCTTTTGCACGAATGTATCCATTATAATTCATTCGTTCGATCCATTCTAATTCATTTGTACGATCCATTCTAATTCATTCGCACGATCCATTCTAATTCATGCATACGATCCAATCTAATTCATTCATACGATCCATTCTAATTCATTCGCAAGAATGTATCCATTCTAATTCATTCGTACGATCCATTCTAATTCATTCGTACGATCTATTCTAATTCATTCATACGATCCATTCTAATTTATTCGCACGATCCATTCTAATTCCTTCGTATGATCCATTGTAATTCATTCGTACGGTATGATTCATTCTAATTCATTCGTATGATTCATTCTAATTCAATCCATTCTAATTCATTCGTACGATCCATTCTAATTCATTCGTACGATCCATTCTAATTCATTCGTACGATTCATTCTAATTCAATCCATTCTAATTCATTCGTACGATCCATTCTTACTCATTCGTACGATCCATTCTAATTCATTCGCACGAATGAATCCATTCTAATTCATTCGTATGATCCATTCTAATTCATTCGCATGAATTATCCATTCTAAGTCATTCGTACGATCCATTCTATCTCATTCGTACAATCCATTCTATTTCATTCGTACGATCCATTCTAATTCATTCGCACGATCCATTCTAATTCATTCGCATGATCCATTCTAATTCATTCGTACGATCGATTCTAATTCATTCATACGATCCATTCTAATTTATTTGCACGATCCATTCTAATTCATTCATACGATCTATTCTAATTCATTCATATGATCAATTCTAATTCATTCGCACGATCCATTCTTACTCATTCGTACGATCCATTCTAATTCATTTAGAATGGATACAATCGTGCGAATGAATTAGAATGGATCGTATGAATGAATTAGAATGGATCGTGCGAATGAATTAGAATGGATCGTACGAATGAATTAGAATGGATCGTGTGAATGAATTAGAATGGATCGTAGTAATGAATTAGAATGGATCCTACGAATGAATTAGAATCGATTGTGCGAATGAATTAGAATGGATCTGGATCGTGTACCATTCTAATTCATTCGTACGACCCATTCTAATTCATTCGCACGATCCATTCTAATTCATTCGTACGATCCATTCTAATTCCTTCGTACGATCCATTCTAATTCATGCGCACAATCTATTCTAATTCATTCGCACAATCCATTCTAATTCATTCGCACGAATGTATCCATTCTAATTCATTCGTACGATCCGTTCTAATTCATTCGTACGATCCATTCTTACTCATTCGTACGATCCATTCTAATTCATTCGCACGATCCATTCTAATTCATTCATACAATCCATTCTACTTCTTTTGCACGAATGTATCCATTCTAATTCATTCGTACGATCCATTCTAATTCATTCGTACGATCCATTCTAATTCATTCGCAGAATCCATTCTAATTCATTCACACTCATACAATCCATTCTAATTCATACCGTACGAATGAATTAGAATGGATCTGGATCGTGTATCCATTCTAATTCATTCGTACGATCCATTCTAATTCCTTCGGATGATCCATTCGTACGATCCATTCTAATTCATTCGCACGATCCATTCTAATTCATTCGTACTATCCATTCTATTTCATTCGTATGACCCATTCTAATTCATAAGTACGATCCATTCTAATTCATTCGCACGATCCATTCTAATTCATTCATACGAATCCATTCTATTTCATTCGTACGATCTATTCTATTTCATTCGTACAATCTATTCTAATTCATTCATACGATCCATTCTAATTCATTCGTACGATCCATTCTAATTCATACGATCTATTCTAATTCATTCGTACGATCCATTCTAATTCATTCGCACAATCTATTCTAATTCATTCTAATTCATTTGCACGAAGGTATCCATTCTAATTCATTCGTACTATCCATTCTAATTCCTTCGTATGATCCATTCTAATTCATTCGTACGATTCATTCTAATTCATTCGCACGATCCATTCTAATTCATTCGTACGATCCATTCTATTTCATTCGTACGATCCATTCTAATTCATTCGCACGAATGTATCCATTCCGATTCATTCGTACGATCCATTCTAATTTATTCGCACAATCTATTCTAATTCATTCGTACGATCAATTCTAATTCATTCGCACGTATCCATTCTAATTCATTCATACGATCCATTCTATTTCATTCGTACGATCCATTCTTACTCATTCGTACGATCCATTCTAATTCATTCGTACGATCCATTCTAATTCATTCGTACGATCCATTCTAATTCATTCGCACAATCTATACGTTCCATTCTAATTCATTCGTAAGATCCATTCTAATTCATTCGCACGATCCATTCTAATTCATTAATACGATCCAATCTAATTCATTCGTACGATCCATTCTAATCCATTCGTATTCATTCGCATGGATTGAATTAGAATGGATCGTGCAAATGAATTAGAATGGATCGTACGAATGAGTAAGAATGGATCATACGAATGAATTAGAATGGATCGTACGAATGAAATAGAATGGATACATTCGTGCGAATGAATTAGAATGGATCATATGAATGAATTAGAATGGATCGTTTGAGTGAATGCGAATGGATCGTGCGAATGAATTAGAATGGATTGTACGAATGAATTAGAATGGATCGTACGAATGAATTAGATTGGATAGTATTAATGAATTAGAATGGATCGTGCGAATGAATTAGAATGGATCTTACGAATGAATTAGAATGGAACGTATAGATTGTGCGAATGAATTAGAATGGATCGTACGAATGAATTAGAATGGATCGTACGAATGAGTAAGAATGGATCATATGAATGAAATAGAATGGATCGTATGAATGAATTAGAATGGATACGTGCGAATGAATTAGAATTGATCATACGAATGAATTAGAATAGATTGTGCGAATGAATTAGAATGGATCGTACGAATGAATTGGAATGGATACATTCGTGTGAATGAATTAGAATGGATCGTACGAATGAAATTAAATGGATCGTGCGAATGAATTAGAATGGATCGTACGAATGAATTAGAATGGGTCGTACGAATGACTTAGAATGGATCGTTCGAATGAATTAGAATAGATTGTGCGAATGAATTAGAATGGATCGTACGAATGAATTAGAAAGGATACATTCGTGCGAATGAATTAGAATGGATCGTATGAGTGTGAATGAATTAGAATGGATTGTGCGAATGAATTAGAATGGATCGTACGAATGAATTAGAATGGATCGTACGAATGAATTAGAATGGATACATTCGTGCAAAAGAATTAGAATGGATTGTATGAATGAATTAGAATGGATCGTGCGAATAAATTAGAATGGATCGTATGAATGAATTAGAATAGATCATGCGAATGAATTAGAATAGATCATACGAATGAATTAGAATGGATTGTGCGAATGAATTAGAATGGATCGTACGAATGAATTAGAATGGATCGTACGAAGGAATTAGAATGGATCATGCGAATGAATTAGAATAGATCATACGAATGAATTAGAATGGATCGTACGAATGAATTAGAATGGATACATTCGTGCAAAAGAATTAGAATGGATTGTATGAATGAATTAGAATGGATCGTTTGAGTGAATGCGAATGGATCGTGCGAATGAATTAGAATGGAATGAATTAGAATGGATTGAATTAGAATGAAACGTACGAATGAATTAGAATGGATTGTACGAATGAATTAGAATGGATCGTACGAATGAAATAGAATGGATCGTATGAATGAAATAGAATGGATCGTATGAATGAATTAGAATGGATACATTCATGGGAATCCATTCTATTTCATTCGTACGATCCATTCTAATTCATTCACAAGATCCATTCTAATTCATTCATACGATCCATTCTAATTCCTTCGTACGATCCATTCTAATTCATTCGTACAATCCATTCTAATTCATTCGCACGATCCATTATAATTCATTTGTACGATTCATTCTAATTCAATCCATTCTAATTCATTCCATTCTAATTCATTCGCATGATCCATTCGCATTCACTCAAACGATCCATTCTAATTCATTCATACAATCCATTCTAATTCATTCATACGATCCATTCTAATTTATTCGTACGATCCATTCTAATTCATTCATACAATCTATTCTAACTCATTCGTAGGATCGTGCGAATGAATTAGAATGGATCGTGCGAATGAGTTAGAATGGATCGTACGAATGAATTAGAATGGATCGAACGAATGAATTAGAATGGATCGTACGAATGAATTAGAAAGGATATATTCGTACAAATGAATTAGAATGGATCGTACGAATGAATTAGAGTGGATACATTCGAACAAATGAATTAGAATGGATCGTACGAATGAATTAGAATGGATTGTACGAATGAATTAGAATGAATCATACCGTACGAATGAATTAGAATGGATCATACGAAGGAATTAGAATGGATCGTACGAATGAATTAGAATGGATCGTACGAAGGAATTAGAATAGATCGTACGAAGGAATTAGAATGGATAGTACGAATGAATTAGATTGGATAGTACGAATGAATTAGAATGGATCGTGCGAATGAATTAGAATGGATCGTACGAATGAATTAGAATGGATCGTACGAAGGAATTAGAATGGATCGTACGAATGAATTAGAAAAGATACAATCGCATTCATTCGTACGATCCATTCTAATTCCTTCGTACGATCCATATTCTAATTCATTCGCACGATCCATTCTAATTCATTCATACGATCCATTCTAATTTATTCGCACGATCCATTCTAATTCATTCGTACGATCCATTCTAATTCATTCGCACGATCTATTCTAATTCATTCGCACAATCTATTCTATTTCATTCGCACGATCCATTCTAATTCATTCATACGATCCATTCTAATTCATTCGTACGATCCATTCTAATTCATTCGCACGACCTATTCTAATTCATTCGCACAATCTATTCAAATTCATTCGCACGATCCATTCTAATTCATTCGCACGATCCATTCTAATTCATTCATACGATCCATTCTAATTTATTCGCACGATCCATTCTAATTCATTCGTACGATCCATTCTAATTCATTCGCACGATCTATTCTAATTCATTCGCACAATCTATTCTAATTCATTCGCACGATCCATTCTAATTCATTCATACGATCCATTCAAATTTATTCGCACAATCTATTCTAATTCAATCGAACGATACATTCTAATTCATTCGCACGATCCATTCTAATTCATTCATACGATCCATTCTATTTCATTCGTACGAAGGAATTAGAAAGGATCGTACGAATGAATTAGAATGGATCGTACGAATGAATTAGAAAGGATACATTCGAATTCATTCGTACGATCCATTCTAATTCATTCGTACGATCTATATTCTAATTCATTCACACGATCCATTCTAATTCATTCGTACGATCCTTTCTAATTCCTTCGTACGAATGAAATAGAATGGATCGTATGAATGAATTAGAATGGATCGTGCGAATGAATTAGAATGGATCGTTCGAATGAATTAGAATAGATTGTGCGAATGAATTAGAATGGATCGTACGAATGAATTAGAATGGATCGTGCGAATAAATTAGAATGGATCGTATGAATGAATTAGAATGGATCGTGCGAATGAATTAGAATATGGATCGTACGAAGGAATTAGAATGGATCGTACGAATGAATGCGAATGTATCCTTTCTAATTCATTCGTACGATCTATTCTAATTCCTTCGTACGATCCATTCTAATTCATTCGTACGATCCATTCTAATTCATTCGCACGATCCATTCTAATTCATTCGTTCGATCCAATCTAATTCATTCGTACTATCCATTCTAATTCCGTCGTACGATCCATTCTAATTCCTTCGTACGATCCATTCTAATTCATTCGTACGATCCATTCTAATTCCTTCGTATGATCCATTCTAATTCATTCGTACGGTATGATTCATTCTAATTTATTCGTACGATTCATTCTAATTCGATCCATTCTAGTTCATTCGTACGATCCATTCTAATTCATTCGTACGATCCATTCTAATTCATTTGTACGAATGTATCCACTCTAATTCATTCGTACGATCCATTCTAATTCATTTGTACGAATGTATCCTTTCTAATTCATTCATACGATCCATTCTAATTCATTCGTACGATCCATTCTAATTCATTCGTACGATCCATTCTAACTCATTCGCACGATCCATTCTAATTCATTCGCACGATCCTACGAATGAATTAGAATGGATTGTGCGAATGGATTAGAATGGATCATACGATTGAGTAAGAATGGATTGTACGAATGAAATAGAATAGATCATACGAATGAATTAGAATGGATCATGCTAATGAATTAGAATTGATCGTACGAATGAATTAGAATAGATTGTGCGAATGAATTAGATTGGATACATTCGTGCGAAAGAATTAGAATGGATCGTATGAATGAATTAGATTGGATCGTATAAATGAATTAGAATGGATCGTACGAGTGAATTAGAATGGATCGTGCTAATGAATTAGAATGGATCGTGCGAATGAATTAGAATGGATCGTGCGAATGAATTAGAATGGATCGTACGAATGAATTAGAATGGATCGTTCGAATGAATTAGAATAGATTGTGCGAATGAATTAGAATGGATCGTACGAATGAATTAGAATGGATCGTGCGAATAAATTAGAATGGATCGTATGAATGAATTAGAATGGATCGTGCGAATAGATTAGAATATGGATCGTACGAAGGAATTAGAATGGATCGTACGAATGAATTCGAATGTGTCCTTTCTAATTCATTCGTACGATCCATTCTAATTCCTTCGTATGAATTAGAATGGATCGTACGAATGAATTAGAATGGATCATACGAATGAATTAGAATGGATCGTTTGAATGAATTAGAATAGATTGTGCGAATGAATTAGAATGGATCGTACGAATGAATTAGAAAAGATACATTCGTGCGAACGAATTAGAATGGATCGTATGAGTGTGAATGAATTAGAATGGATCGTGCGAATGAATTAGAATGGATCGTATTAATGAATTAGAATGGATCGTGCGAATGAATTAGAATGGATCGTATGAATGAGTAAGAATGGATCGTGCGAATGAATTAGAATGGATCATATGAATGAATTAGAATGGACCGTATGAATGAATTAGAATGGATCGTGCGAATAAATTAGAATGGATCGTACGAATGAATTAGAATGGATCGTACGAATGAATTAGAATGGATCGTACGAATGAATTAGAATGGATTCATTCGTGCGAATGAATTAGAATGGATCGTACGAATGAGTAAGAATGGATCGTACGAATGAATTAGAATGGATTGAATTAGAATGAATCGTACGAATGAATTAGAATGGATCGTATGAATGAATTAGAATGGATCGTACGAATGAATTAGAATGGATTGAATTAGAATGAATCGTACGAATGAATTAGAATGAATCATACCGTACGAATGAATTAGAATGGATCATACGAAGGAATTAGAATGGATCGTGCGAATAAATTAGAATGGATCGTATGAATGAATTAGAATAGATTGTGCGAATGGATTAGAATGGATCATATGATTGAGTAAGAATGGATTGTACGAATGAAATAGAATAGATCGTACGAATGAATTAGAATGGATCGTGCGAATAAATTAGAATGGATCGTATGAATGAATTAGAATGGATCGTGCGAATGAATTAGAATATTGATCGTACGAATGAATTAGAATGGATCGTATGAATGAATTAGAATGGATCGTGCGAATGAATTAGAATGGATCGTACGAATGAAATAGAATGGATTCGCACAAATGTATCCATTCTAATTCATTCGTACGATCCATTCTAATTCATTCGTACAATCCATTCTAATTCATTCGCACGATCCATTCGCATTCACTCAAACGATCCATTCTAATTCATTCATATGATCCATTCTAATTCATTCATACGATCCATTCTATTTCATTCGTACGATCCATTCTTACTCGTTCGTACGATCCATTCTAATTCATTTGCACGAAGGTATCCATTCTAATTCATTCGTATGATCCATTCTAATTCATTCGCACGATCTATTCTAATTCATTCATACGATCCATTATATTTCATTCGTACGAACCATTCTAATTCATTCGCACGATCCATTCTAATTCATTCATACGATCCATTATAATTCATTCGTACGATCCTATCTAATTCATTCGTACGATCCATTCTAATTCATTCGCACGATCTATTCTAATTCATTCATACGATCCATTCTATTTCATTTGTACGATCCATTCTTACTCATTCGTACGATCCATTCTAATTCATTTGCACGAAGGTACCCATTCTTACTCATTCGCACAATCCATTCTAATTCATTCCCACGAATGTATCCATTCTAATTCATTCGTACGATCCATTCTAATTCATTCATATGATCCACTCTAATTCATTCATACGATCCATTCTAATTCATTCGTACGATCCATTCTAATTCATTCGGATCGTGCGAATGAATCAGAATGGATCTTACGAATGAATTAGGATGGATCGTACGAATGAATTAGAATGGATCGTACGAAGGAATTAGAATGGATCGTACGAAGGAATTAGAATGGATAGTACGAATGAATTAGAATGGATACCTTTGTGCAAATGAATTAGAATAGATCGTACGAATGAGTAAGAATGGATCGTACGAATGAAATAGAATGGATCGTATGAATGAATTAGAATGGATCGTGCGAATGAATTATAATGGATCGTACGAATGAATTAGAATAGATTGTGCGAATGAATTAGAATAGATTGTGCGCATGAATTAGAATGGATCGTACGAATGAATTAGAATGGATCGTACGAATGAATTAGAATGGATCGTTTGAGTGAATACGAATGGATCGTGTGAATGAATTAGAATGGATTGTACGAATGAATTAGAATGGATCGTACGAATGAATTAGAATGGATACATTCGTGCGAATCCATTCTATTTCATTCGTACGATCCATTCTAATTCATTCGCACGATCCATTCTAATTCATTCATACGATCCATTCTAATTCATTCGTACGATCCATTCTAATTCATTCGTACGATCCATTCTAATTCATTCGCACAATCTATTCTAATTCATTCGCACAATCCATTCTATTTCATTCGTACGATCCATTCTAATTCATTCGTATGATCTATTCTAATTCATTCGCATGATCCATTATAATTCATTCATACGATCCAATCTAATTCATTCGTACGATCCATTCTAATTCATTCGCACAAATGTATCAACTCTAATTCATTCGTACGATCCATTCTAATTCATTCATACATGTACGAATGAATTAGAATGGATACATTCGTGCGAATGAATTAGAATGGATCGTATGAATGAATTAGAATAGATCGTACGAATGAATTAGAATAGCTTGTGCGAATGAAATAGAATGGATCGTACGAATGAATTAGAATGGATCGTACGAATGAATTAGAATGAATCGTATGAATGAATTAGAATGGATCGTATGAATGAATTAGAATGGATCGTACGAATGAATTAGAATGGATCGTACGAATGAATTAGAATGAATCGTATGAATGAATTAGAATGGATCGTACGAATGAATTAGAATAGCTTGTGCGAATGAATTAGAATGGATTGTACGAATGAATTAGAATGGATCGTACGAATGAATTAGAATGGATCGTACGAATGAATTAGAATGAATCGTATGAATGAATTAGAATGGATCGTACGAATGAATTAGAATGGATCGTACGAATAAATTAGAATGGATTGAATTAGAATGAATCGTACAAATGAATTAGAATGAATCATACCGTACGAATGAATTAGAATGGATCATACGAAAGAATTAGAATGGATCGTACGAATGAATTAGAATGGATCGTACGAATGAATTAGAATGGAGTCATTCGTGCGAATGAATT
This sequence comes from Chamaelirium japonicum, assembly GCA_947650365.1. NCBI lineage: Eukaryota > Viridiplantae > Streptophyta > Magnoliopsida > Liliales > Melanthiaceae > Chamaelirium > Chamaelirium japonicum. The sequence goes on along the minus strand of OX393559.1, from coordinate 82,727 downwards.
AGAATGGATCGTACGAATGAGTAAGAATGGATCGTACGAATGAATTAGAATGGATTGAATTAGAATGAATCGTACGAATGAATTAGAATGGATCATACGAAGGAATTAGAATGGATCGTGCGAATGAATTAGAATGGATCGTGCGAATGAAATAGAATGGATCGTATGAATGAATTAGAATGGATCGTGCGAATGAATTAGAATGGATCGTACGAATGAATTAGAATAGATTGTGCGAATGAATTAGAATGGATCGTACGAATGAATTAGAATGGATCGTACGAATGAATTAGAATGGATCGTATGGATGAATTAGAATGGATCGTGCGAATGAATTAGACTGGATCGTACGAATGAATTAGAATGGATTGAATTAGAATGAATCGTACGAATGAATTAGAATGGATTGTACGAATGAAATAGAATGGATCATACGAATGAATTGGAATGGATACATTCGTGCGAATGAATTAGAATGGATCGTATGAATGAATTAGAGTGGCAACATTCGTACAAATGAATTAGAATGGATCGTGCGAATGAATTAGAATGGATCGTGCGAATGAATTAGAATGGATCGTACGAATGAATTAGAATGGATCGTTTGAATGAATTAGAATAGATTGTGTGAATGAATTAGAATGGATCGTACGAATGAATTAGAAAAGATACATTCGTGCGAATGAATTAGAATGGATCGTATGAGTGTGAATGAATTAGAATGGATCGTGCGAATGAATTAGAATGGATCGTATTAATGAATTAGAATGGATCGTGCGAATGAATTGGAATGGATCGTATGAATGAGTAAGAATGGATCGTGCGAATGAATTAGAATGGATCATATGAATGAATTAGAATGGATCGTATGAATGAATTAGAATGGATCGTGCGAATAAATTAGAATGGATCGTACGAATGAATTAGAATGGATCGTACGAATGAATTAGAATGGATCGTACGAATGAATTAGAATGGATTCATTTGTGCGAATGAATTAGAATGGATCGTACGAATGAGTAAGAATGGATCGTACGAATGAATTAGAATGGATTGAATTAGAATGAATCGTACGAATGAATTAGAATGGATCGTACAAATGAATTAGAATGGATCGTACGAATGAATTAGAATGGATTGAATTAGAATGAATCGTACGAATGAATTAGAATGAATCATACCGTACGAATGAATTAGAATGGATCATACGAAGGAATTAGAATGGATCGTGCGAATAAATTAGAATGGATCATATGAATGAATTAGAATAGATTGTGCGAATGGATTAGAATGGATCATATGATGGAGTAAGAATGGATTGTACGAATGAAATAGAATAGATCGTACGAATGAATTAGAATGGATCGTGCGAATAAATTAGAATGGATCGTATGAATGAATTAGAATGGATCGTGAGAATGAATTAGAATATAGATCGTACGAATGAATTAGAATGGATCGTATGAATGAATTAGAATGGATCGTGCGAATGAATTAGAATGGATCGTACGAATGAAATAGAATGGATTCGCACAAATGTATCCATTCTAATTCATTCGTACGATCCATTCTAATTCATTCGTACAATCCATTCTAATTAATTCGCACGATCCATTCGCATTCACTCAAACGATCCATTCAAATTCATTCGTATGATCCATTCTAATTCATTCGTACGATCCATTCTAATTTATTCGTACGATCCATTCTAATTCATTCGCACAATCTATTCTAATTCATTCGTACGGTCCATTCTAATTCATTCGCACGATCTATTCTAATTCATTCGTACGATCCATTCGATCCATTCTAATTCATTCATACGATACATTCTAATTCATTTGCACGAAGGTATCCATTCTAATTCATTCGTACTATCCATTCTAATTCCTTCGTACGATCCATTCTAATTCCTTCGTACGATCCATTCGGATACATTCGTGCGAATCCATTCTATTTCATTCGTACGATCCATTCTAATTCATTTGCACGATCCATTCTAATTCATTCATACGATCCATTCTAATTCATTCGTACGATCCATTCTAATTCATTCGTACGATCCATTCTAATTCATTCGCACGATCCATTCGCATTCATACTGTACGAATGAATTAGAATGGATCATACGAAGGAATTAGAATGGATCGTACGAATGAATTAGAATGGATCGTACGAATGAATTAGAATGGATCGTACGAAGGAATTAGAATGGATCGTACGAAGGAATTAGAATGGATAGTACGAATGAATTAGAATGGATACCTTCGTGCAAATGAATTAGAATGGATCGTACGAATGAGTAAGAATGGATCGTGCGAATGAATTAGAATGGATCGTACGAATGAAAAAGAATGGATTCGCACGAATGTATCCATTCTAATTTATTCATACGATCCATTCTAATTCATTCGTACGATCCATTCTAATTTCTTCGTATGATCTATTCTAATTCCTTCGTACGATCCATTCTAATTCATTCATACGATCTATTCTAATTCTTTCGCACGAATGTATCCATTCTAATTCATTCGTACGATCCAATCTAATTCCTTCGTACGATCCATTCTAATTCATTCGTACGAATGAATTAGAATGGATCGTACGAAAGAATTAGAATGGATTGAATTAGAATGGATCGTACGATAAGAATGGATCGTACGAAAGAATTAGAATGGATCGTACGAAGGAATTAGAATGGATAGTACGAATGAATTAGAATGGATACCTTCGTGCAAATGAATTAGAATGGATCGTACGAAAGAGTAAGAATGGATCGTACGAATGAAATAGAATGGATCGTATGAATGAATTAGAATGGATCGTGCGAATGAATTAGAATGGATCGTACGAATGAATTAGAATAGATTGTTCGAATGAATTAGAATGGATCGTACGAATGAATTAGAATGGATCGTATGAATGAATTAGAATGGATCGTATGAATGAATTAGAATGGATCGTGCGAATGAATTAGAATGGATCGTACGAATGAAATAGAATGGATTCGCACGAATGTATCCATTCTAATTCATTCGTACGATCCATTCTAATTCATTCGCCCGATCCATTCTAATTCATTCATACGATCCATTCTAATTCATTCGTACGATCCATTCTAATTCATTCGTACGATCCATTCTAATTCATTCGCACGATCCATTCTAATTCATTCATACGATCCATTCTATTTCATTCGTACGATCCATTCTTACTCATTCGTACGATCCATTCTAATTCATTTGCACGAAGGTATCCATTCTAATTCATTCGTATGATCCATTCTAATTCATTCGCACGATCCATTCTAATTCATTCATACGATCCATTCTATTTCATTCGTACGATCCATTCTAATTCATTCGCACGATCCATTCTAATTCATTCATACGATCCATTCTAATTCATTCGTACGATCCTATCTAATTCATTCGTACGATCCATTCTAATTCATTCGCACGATCCATTCTAATTCATTCATACGATCCATTCTATTTCATTCGTACGATCCATTCTTACTCATTCGTACGATCCATTCTAATTCATTTGCACGAAGGTACCCATTCTTACTCATTCGCACAATCCATTCTAATTCATTCCCACGAATGTATCCATTCTAATTCATTCGTACGATCCATTCTAATTCATTCATATGATCCACTCTAATTCATTCATACGATCCATTCTAATTCATTCGTACGATCCATTCTAATTCATTCGGATCGTGCGAATGAATCAGAATGGATCTTACGAATGAATTAGGATGGATCGTACGAATGAATTAGAATGGATCGTACGAAGGAATTAGAATGGATAGTACGAATGAATTAGAATGGATACCTTTGTGCAAATGAATTAGAATAGATCGTACGAATGAGTAAGAATGGATCGTACGAATGAAATAGAATGGATCGTATGAATGAATTAGAATGGATCGTGCGAATGAATTATAATGGATCGTACGAATGAATTAGAATAGATTGTGCGAATGAATTAGAATAGATTGTGCGCATGAATTAGAATGGATCGTACGAATGAATTAGAATGGATCGTACGAATGAATTAGAATGGATCGTTTGAGTGAATACGAATGGATCGTGTGAATGAATTAGAATGGATTGTACGAATGAATTAGAATGGATCGTACGAATGAATTAGAATGGATACATTCGTGCGAATCCATTCTATTTCATTCGTACGATCCATTCTAATTCATTCGCACGATCCATTCTAATTCATTCATACGATCCATTCTAATTCATTCGTACGATCCATTCTAATTCATTCGTACGATCCATTCTAATTCATTCGCACAATCTATTCTAATTCATTCGCACAATCCATTCTATTTCATTCGTACGATCCATTCTAATTCATTCGTATGATCTATTCTAATTCATTCGCATGATCCATTATAATTCATTCATACGATCCAATCTAATTCATTCGTACGATCCATTCTAATTCATTCGCACAAATGTATCAACTCTAATTCATTCGTACGATCCATTCTAATTCATTCATACATGTACGAATGAATTAGAATGGATACATTCGTGCGAATGAATTAGAATGGATCGTATGAATGAATTAGAATGGATCGTACGAATGAATTAGAATAGCTTGTGCGAATGAATTAGAATGGATCGTACGAATGAATTAGAATGGATCGTACGAATGAATTAGAATGGATCGTATGCATGAATTAGAATGGATCGTGCGAATGAATTAGAATGGATTGTACGAATGAATTAGAATGGATCGTACGAAGGAATTAGAATGGATCGTATGAATGAATACGAATGGATCGTGCGAATGAATTAGAATGGATTGTACGAATGAATTAGAATGGATCGTACGAATGAATTAGAATGGATCGTACGAATGAATTAGAATGAATCGTATGAATGAATTAGAATGGATCGTATGAATGAATTAGAATGGATCGTACGAATGAATTAGAATGGATTGAATTAGAATGAATCGTACGAATGAATTAGAATGAATCATACCGTACGAATGAATTAGAATGGATCATACGAAGGAATTAGAATGGATCGTACGAATGAATTAGAATGGATCGTACGAATGAATTAGAATGGATTCATTCGTGCGAATGAATTAGAATGGATCGTACGAATGAGTAAGAATGGATCGTACGAATGAATTAGAATGGATTGAATTAGAATGAATCGTACGAATGAATTAGAATGGATCATACGAAGGAATTAGAAGGGATCGTGCGAATGAATTAGAATGGATCGTGCGAATGAAATAGAATGGATCATATGAATAAATTAGAATGGATCGTGCGAATGAATTAGAATGGATCGTACGAATGAATTAGAATAGATTGTGTGAATGAATTAGAATGGATCGTACGAATGAATTAGAATGGATCGTACGAATGAATTAGAATGGATCGTATGGATGAATTAGAATGGATCGTGCGAATGAATTAGAATGGATCGTACGAATGAATTAGAATGGATTGAATTAGAATGAATCGTACGAATGAATTAGAATGGATTGTACGAATGAAATAGAATGGATCGTACGAATAAATTGGAATGTATACATTCGTGCGAATGAATTAGAATGGATCGTATGAATGAATTAGAGTGGCTACATTCGAACAAATGAATTAGAATGGATCGTGCGAATGAATTAGAATGGATCGTGCGAATGAATTAGAATGGATCGTACGAATGAATTAGAATGGATCATATGAATGAATTAGATTGGATCGTATTAATGAATTAGAATGGATTGTGTGAATGAATTAGAATGGATCGTACGAATGAATTAGAATGGATCGTACGAATGACTTAGAATGGATCGTTCGAATGAATTAGAATAGATTGTGCGAATGAATTAGAATGGATCGTACGAATGAATTATAAAGGATACATTCGTGCGAATGAATTAGAATGGATCGTATGAGTGAATGATTTAGAATGGATCGTGCGAATGAATTAGAATGGATCGTATTAATGAATTAGAATGGATCGTGCGAATGAATTAGAATGGATCGTACGAATGAGTAAGAATGGATCGTGCGAATTAATTAGAATGGATTGTACGAATGAATTAGAATGGATCGTACGAATGAATTAGAATGGATACATTCGTGCGAATCCATTCTATTTCATTCGTACGATCCATTCTAATTCATTCGCACGATCCATTCTAATTCATTCGTACGATCCATTCTAATTCATTCGTACGATCCATTCTAATTCATTCGCACAATCTATTCTAATTCATTCGTACGATCCATTCTAATTCATTCGCACGATCCATTCTAATTCATTCATACAATACATTCTATTTCATTCGTACGATCCATTCTTACTCATTCGTACGATCCATTCTAATTCATTTGCACGAAGGTATCCATTCTAATTCATTCGTACTATCCATTCTAATTCCTTCGTACGATCCATTCTAATTCTTTTGTACGATCCATTCTAATTCATTCGCACGATCCATTCTAATTCATTCATACGATCCATTCTATTTCATTCGTACGATCCATTCTTACTCATTCGTACGATCCATTCTAATTCATTTGCACGAAGGTATCCATTCTAATTCATTCGTACTATCCATTCTAATTCCTTCGTACGATCTATTCTAATTCATTAGAATGGATCGTACGAATGAGTAAGAATGGATCGTACGAATGAATTAGAATGGATTGAATTAGAATGAATCGTACGAATGAATTAGAATGGATCGTACGAATGAATTAGAATGGATCGTACGAATGAATTAGAATGGATTGAATTAGAATGAATCGTACGAATGAATTAGAATGAATCATACCGTACGAATGAATTAGAATGGATCATACGAAGGAATTAGAATGGATCGTACGAATGAATTAGAATGGATCGTACGAATGAATTAGAATGGATCGTACGAAGGAATTAGAATGGATCGTACGAAGGAATTAGAATGGATAGTACGAATGAATTAGAATGGATACATTCGTGCAAATGAATTATAATGGATCGTACGAATGAGTAAGAATGGATCGTACGAATAAAATAGAATGGATTGTATGAATGAATTAGAATGGATCGTGCGAATGAATTAGAATGGATCGTACGAATGAATTAGAATAGATTGTGCGAATGAATTAGAATGGATCGTACGAATGAATTAGAATGGATCGTACGAATGAATTAGAATGGATCGTGCGAATGAATTAGAATGGATCGTACGAATGAAATAGAATGGATTCGCACGAATGTATCCATTCTAATTCATTTGTACGATCCATTCTAATTCATTCGTACAATCCATTCTAATTCATTCGCACGTCCATTCTAATTTATTCGTACGATCCATTCTAATTCATTCGCACGATCCAATCTAATTCATTCGTACGATCCATTCTAATTCATTCATACATGTACGAATGAATTAAAATGGATACATTCGTGCGAATGAATTAGAATGGATCGTATGAATGAATTAGATTGGATCGTATGCATGAATTAGAATGGATCGTGCGAATGAATGAGAATGGATCGTACGAATGAATTAGAATGGATCGAATGAATGAATTAGAATGGATACATTCGTGCAAAAGAATTAGAATGGATTGCATGAATGAATTAGAATGGATCGTGCAAATGAATTAGAATGGATCGTACGAATGAATTAGAATGGATCGTATGAATGAATTAGAATGGATCGTACGAATGAAATAGAATGGATCGTACGAATGAATTAGAATGGATCGTGCGAATGAATTAGAATGGATCGTATGAATGAATTAGAATGGATCGTACGAAGGATTTAGAATGGATAGTACGAATGAATTAGAATGGATACCTTCGTGCAAATGAAATAGAATGGATCGTACGAATGAATTAGAGTAGATTGTGCGAATGGATTAGAATGGATCATACGATTGAGTAAGAATGGATTGTACGAATGAAATAGAATAGATCGTACGAATGAATTATAATGGATCGTACGAATGAATTAGAATGGATCGTTCGAATGAATTAGAATAGATTGTGCGAATGAATTAGAATGGATCGTACGAATGAATTAGAATCGATCGTGCGAATAAATTAGAATGGATCGTATGAATGAATTAGAATGGATCGTGCGAATGAATTAGAATATGGATCGTACGAAGGAATTAGAATGGATCGTACGAATGAATTCGAATGTATTGTACGAATGAAATAGAATGGATCGTATGAATGAATTAGAATGGATCGTGCGAATGAATTAGAATGGATCGTACGGATGAATTGGAATGGATACATTCGTGCGAATGAATTAGAATGGATCGTACGAGTGAAATAGAATGAATCGTTTGAGTGAATTAGAATAGATTGTGCGAATGAATTAGAATGGATCGTACGAATGAATTAGAATGGATCGTGCGAATAAATTAGAATGGATCGTATGAATGAATTAGAATGGATCGTGCGAATGAATTAGAATATAGATCGTACGAATGAATTAGAATAGATTGGGCGAATGAATTAGAATGGATCGTATGAATGAATTAGAATGGATCGTACGATCTATTCTAATTCATTCATGCAATCCATTCTAATTCATTCGTACGAAGGAATTAGAAAGGATCGTACGAATGAATTAGAATGAATCATACGAATGAATTAGAAAGGATACATTCGAATTCATTCGTACGATCCATTCTAATTCATTCGTACGATCTATATTCTAATTCATTCGCACGATCCATTCTAATTCATTCGTACGATCAATTCTAATTCATTCGCACGATCCATTCTAATTCATTCGCACGATCCATTCTAATTCATTCATACAATCCATTCTAATTCTTTTGCACGAATGTATCCATTCTAATTCATTCGTACGATCCATTCTAATTCATTCGTACTATCCATTCTAATTCATTCGCACGAATGTATCAACTCTAATTCATTCGTACGATCCATTCTAATTCATTCATACATGTATGATTGAATTAGAATGGATACATTCGTGCGAATGAATTAGAATGGATCGTATGAATGAATTATAATGGATCGTGCGAATGAATTAGAATGGATCGTACGAATGAATTAGAATGGATCGTACGAATGAATTAGAATGGATCGTGCGAATTAATTAGAATGGATCGTACGAATAAATTAGAATAGATTGTGCGAATGAATTAGAATGGATCGTACGAATGAATTAGAATGGATCGTACGAATGAATTAGAATGGATCGTATGAATGAATTAGAATGGATCATGCGAATGAATTAGAATGGATCGTACGAATGAAATAGAATGGATTCGCACGAATGTATCCATTCTAATTCATTCGTACGATCCATTCTAATTCATTCGTACAATCCATTCTAATTCATTGGCACGATCCATTCGCATTCACTCAAACGATCCATTCTAATTCATTCATATGATCCATTCTAATTCATTCGCACGAATGTATCCATTCTAATTCATTCGTACGATCCATTCAAATTCATTCGTACGATCCATTCTTACTCATTCGTACGATCCATTCTAATTCATTCGTTCGATCCATTCTAATTCATTCGTACGATCCATTCTAATTCATTCGCACGATCCATTCTAATTCATGCATACGATCCAATCTAATTCATTCATACGATCCATTCTAATTCATTCGCACGAATGTATCCATTCTAATTCATTCGTACATGTATGAATGAATTAGAATGGATCGTACGAATGAATTAGAGTTGATACATTCGTGCGAATGAATTAGAATGGATCGTACGAATGAATTAGATTGGATCCTATGAATGAATTATAATGGATCATGCGAATGAATTAGAATATATCATACGAATGAATTAGAATGGATCGTACGAATGAATTAGAATGGATACATTCATGCAAAGGAATTAGAATGGATTGTATGAATGAATTATAATGGATCGTGCGAATGAATTAGAATGGATACATTCGTGCGAATGAATTAGAATGGATCGTATGAATGACATAGAATAGATTGTATGAATGAATTAGAATGGATCGTGCGAATGAATTAGATTGGATCGTATGAATGAATTAGAATGGATCGTGCGAATGAATTAGAATATGGATCGTACGAAGGAATTAGAATGGATCGTATGAATGAATTAGAATGGATCGTGCGAATGAATTAGAATGGATCGTACGAATGAATTAGAATAGATTGTGCGAATGAATTAGAATGGATCGTACGAATGAATTAGATTGGATCGTACGAATGAATTAGAATGGATCGTGCGAATGAATTAGAATGGATCATACGAATGAATTAGAATGGATCGTACGAAGGAATTAGAATGGATCGTACGAATGAATTAGAAAGGATACATTCGAATTCATTCGTACAATCCATTCTAATTCCTTCGTACGATCCATATTCTAATTCATTCGCACGATCCATTCTAATTCATTCATACGATCCATTCTAATTTATTCGCACGATCCATTCTAATTCATTCGTACGATCCATTCTAATTCATTCGCACAATCTATTCTAATTCATTCGAACGATCCATTCTAATGCATTCGTACGATCCATTCTAATTCATTCGTACGATCTATTCTATTTCATTCGTACAATCCATTCTTACTCAATCGTATGATCCATTCTAATCCATTCGCACAATTTACTCTAATTCATTTGTACGATCCATTCTATTTCATTTACACGAAGGTATCCATTCTAATTCATTCGTACTATCCATTCTAATTCCTTCGTACGATCCATTCTAATTCATTAGACTGGATCATACGAATGAGTAAGAATGGATCGTACGAATGAATTAGAATGGATTGAATTAGAATGAATCGTACGAATGAATTAGAATGGATCGTACGAATGAATTAGAATGGATCGTACGAATGAATTAGAATGGATTGAATTAGAATGAATCGTACGAATGAATTAGAATGAATCATACCGTACGAAGGAATTAGAATGGATCATAAGAAGGAATTAGAATGGATCGTACGAATGAATTAGAATGGATCGTACGAAGGAATTAGAATGGATCGTACGATGGAATTAGAATGGATAGTACGAATGAATTAGAATGGATACCTTCGTGCAAATGAATTAGAATGGATCGTACGAATGAGTAAGAATGGATCGTACGAATGAAATAGAATGGATCGTATGAATGAGATCGTACGATCCATTCTAATTTCTTCGTACGATCCATTCTAATTCCTTCGTACGATCCATTCTAATTCATTCGTACGATCCATTCTAATTCATTCGTATGATCCATTCTAATTCATTCGCACGATCCATTCTAATTCATTCGCACGATCCATTCTAATTCATTCGCACGATCCATTCTAATTCATTCGTACGATCCATTCTATTTCATTCATACGATCCATTCTAATTCATTCATATGATCCATTCTAATTCATTCGCACGATCCATTCTAATTCATTCGCATGATCCATTCTAATTCATTCGTACGATCGATTCTAATTCATTCATACGATCCATTCTATTTCATTCGCATGAATGTATCTATTCTAATTCATTCGTACGATCCATTCTAATTCATTCATACGATCCATCCTAATTCATTCGCACGAATGTATCCATTCTAATTCATTCGTACAATCCATTCTATTTCATTCGTACGATCCATTCTTACTCATTCGTATGATCCATTCGTATCCATTCTAATTCATTCGTACGATCTATTCTAATTCATTCGTACGATCCATTCTAATTCATTAATACGATCCAATCTAATTCATTCATATGATCCATTCTAATTCATTCGCACGATCCATTCTAATTCATTCGCACGATCCATTCTAATTCATTTGCACGATCCATTCCAATTCATTCATACGATCCATTCTAATTTATTCGTACGATCCATTCTAATTCATTCATACGATCCATTCTAATTCATTCATATGATCCATTCTAATTCATTCGTACGGTATGATTCATTTTAATTCATTCGTACGATTCATTCTAATTCAATCCATTCTAATTCATTTGTACGATCCATTCTAATTCATTCGTACGATCCATTCTAATTCATTCATACGATCCATTCTAATTCATTCGTTTTCGATCCATTCTAATTCATTCGTACGATCCATTCTAATTCATTCGCACGATCCAATCTAATTCATTCGTACGATCCATTCTAATTCATTCATACATGTACGAATGAATTAGAATGGATACATTCATGCGAATGAATTAGAATGGATCGTATGAATGAATTAGATTGGATCGTATGCATGAATTAGAATGGATCGTGCGAATGAATTAGAATGGATCGTACGAATGAATTAGAATGGATCGAACGAATGAATTAGAATGGATACATTCGTGTAAAAGAATTAGAATGGATTGTATGAATGAATTAGAATGGATCGTGCGAATGAATTAGAATGGATCGTACGAATGAATTAGAATGGATACATTCGTGCGAAAGAATTAGAATAGATCGTATGAATGAATTAGAATGGATCGTATGAATGAATTAGAATGGATCGTACGAATGAATTAGAATGGATACATTCGTGCAAATGAATTAGAATGGATACATTCATGGGAATGAATTAGACTGGATCGTACAAAGGAATTAGAATGGATCATACGAATGAAATATAATGGGTCGTACAAAGGAATTAGAATGGATCGTACGCAGGAATTAGAATGGTTTGTACGAAGGAATTAGAATGGATCGTACGAATGAATTAGAATGGATACATTCGTGCGAATGAATTAGAATGGATCGTACGAATGAGTAAGAATGGATCGTATGAATGAAATAGAATGGATCGTACGGATGAATTAGAATGGATCGTGCGAATGAATTAGAATGGATCGTACGAATGAGTAAGAATGGATCGTACGAATGAAATAGAATGGATCGTACGGATGAATTAGAATGGATCGTGCGTATGAATTAGAATGGATCGTACGAATGAGTAAGAATGGATCGTATGAATGAATTAGAATGGATCGTGCGAATAAATTAGAATGGATCGAACGAATGAATTAGAATGGATCATACGAATGAATTAGAATGGATCGTATGAATGACTTAGAATGGATCGTGCGAATGAATTAGAATGGATTATATGAATGAAATAGAATGGATCATACGAATGAAATAGAATGGATCGTATGAATGAATTAGAATGGATCGTACGATTGAATTAGAATGGATCGTATGAATGAATTAGAATGGATCGTGCGAATGAATTAGAATAGATCGTACGAATGAAAAAGAATGGATTCGCACGAATGTATCCATTCTAATTCATTCGTACGATCCATTCTAATTCATTCGTACGAGCGTGCGAATAAATTAGAATGGATCGTATGAATGAATTAGAATAGATTGTGCGAATGAATTAGAATGGATCGTATGAATGAATTAGAATGGATCATATGAGTGAATTAGAATGGATACGAAGGAATTAGAATGGATCGTACGAAGGAATTAGAATGGAGAATGGATCGTGCGAATGAATTAGAATGGATCGTGCGATAAGAATGGATCGTACAGATAAATAAAATTGGATCGTGCTAATGAATTAGAATGGATCGTACGAATGAATTAGAATGGATTGTACGAAAGAGTAAGAATGGATCGTACGAATGAAATAGAATGGATCGTATGAATGAATTAGAATGGATCGTGCTAATGAATTAGAATGGATCGTACGAATGAATTAGAATGGATACATTCGTGCGAATGAATTAGAATGGATCATACGAAGGAATTAGAATGGATCGTACGAATGAATTAGAATGGATCGTACGAATGAATTAGAATGGATCGTACGAATGAATTAGAATGGATACATTCGTGCGAATGAATTAGAATGGATCATACGAATGAATTAGAGTTGATACATTCGTGTGAATGAATTAAAATGGATAATACGAATGAGTAAGAATGGATCGTAGAATTAGAATGGATCGTATGAATGAATTAGAATGGATACATACGAATGAATTAGAATGGATCGTATGAATGAATTAGAATGGATCGTGCGAATGAATTAGAATGGATCGTACGAATGAAATAGAATGGATCGTATGAATTAATTAGAATGGATCGCACGAATGAGTTAGAATGGATCATACGAATGAATTAGAATGGATACATTCGTGCCAATGAATTAGAATGGATCTTACGAATGAGTAAGAATGGATCGTACTAATGAAATAGAATGGATTGTACGAATGAATTAGAATGGATTCATTCGTGCGAATGAATTAGAATGGATCGTATGAATGAATTAGAGTGGATACATTGGTACAAATGAATTAGAATGGATCGTACGAATGAATTAGAATGGATACATTCGTACAAATGAATTAGAATGGATCGTATGAATGAATTAGAATGGATCGTGCGAATAAATTAGAATGGATCGTATGAATGAATTAGAATAGATTGTGCGAATGAATTAGAATGGATCGTGCGAATAAATTAGAATGGATCGTATGAATGAATTAGAATGGATTGTGCGAATGAATTAGAATATGGATCGTACGAAGGAATTAGAATGGATAGTACGAATGAATTCGAATGTATCCTTTCTAATTCATTCGTACGATCCATTCTAATTCCTTCGTACGATCCATTCTAATTCATTCGTACGATCCATTCTAATTCATTCGCACGATCCATTCTAATTCATTCGTACGATCCAATCTAATTCATTTGTACGATCCATTCTAATTCATTAGCATGATCCATTCTAATTCATTCGTACGATTCATTCTAATTCAATCCATTCTAATTCATTCGTACGATCCATTCTAATTCATTCGTACAATCCATTCTAATTCATTCGCACGATCCAGTCTAATTCATTCATACAATCCATTCTATTTCATTCGTACGATCCATTCTTACTCATTCGTACGAACCATTCTTACTCATTCGTACGATCCAATCTAATTCATTCGTACGACCCATTCTAATTCATTCGTACGATCCATTCTAATTCATTAGCACGATCCAAATTCATTTATCCGTACGATCCATTCTTATCGCACGATCCATTCTAATTCATTCGTACGATCCATTCTAATTCATTCGCACAATCTATTCTAATTCATTCGTACGATCCATTCTAATTCATTCGCACGATCTTTTCGAATTCATTCATACGGTCCATTCTAATTCATTAATACGATCCATTCTAATTCATTCATACGATCCATTCTAATTCATTCGTACAATCCATTCTAATTCATTCGCACGATCCATTCTAATTCATTCATACAATCCATTCTAATTCGTTTGCACGAATGTATCCATTCTAATTCATTCGTACGATCCATTCTAATTCATTCGTACGATCCATTCTAATTCATTCGCACAATCCATTCTAATTCATTCATACTCATACGATCCATTCTAATTCATTCGCACGAATGTATCCTTTCTAATTCATTCGTACGATCCATTCTAATTCATTCGCACAATCTATTCTAATTCATTCGATCGATCCATTCTAAGTCATTCGTACGATCCATTCTAATTCATTCGTACGATCAATTCTAATTCATTCGCACGATCCATTCTATTTCATTCGTACGATCCATTCTAATTCATTCGCACGAATGTATCCATTCCAATTCATTCATACGATCCATTCTAATTCATTCGCACAATCTATTCTAATTCATTCGTACGATCAATTCTAATTCATTCGCACGTATCTATTCTAATTCATTCATACGATCCATTCTATTTCATTCGTACGATCCATTCTTACTCATTCGTATGATCCATTCTAATTCATTCGTACGATCCATTCTAATTCATTCGTACGATCCATTCTAATTCATTCGCACAATCTATACGTTCCATTCTAATAAATTCGTAAGATCCATTCTAATTCATTCGCACGATCCATTCTAATTTATTAATACGATCCAATCTAATTCATTCGTACGATCCATTCTAATTCATTCGTACAATCCATTCTAATTCATTCGCACGATCCATTCGCATTCACTCAAACGATCCATTCTAATCCATTCATATGATCCATTCTAATTCATTCGCACGAATGTATCCATTCTATTTCATTCGTACGATCCATTCTAATTCATTCGTACGATCCATTCTTACTCATTCGTACGATCCATTCTAATTCATTTGCACGAAGGTATCCATTCTACTTCATCGTACTATCCATTCTAATTCCTTCGTACGATCCATTCTAATTCCTTCGTACGATCCATTCTAATTCATTCGTACGATCTATTCTAATTCATTCGTACGATCCATTCTAATTCATTCGTACGATCCATTCTAATTCATTCGTACGATTCATTCTAATGCATTCGCACGATCCATTCTAATTCATTCATACGATCCATTCTAATTCATTCGTATGTATCCATTCTAATTCATTCATACGATCCATTCTAATTCTACGATCCATTCTTACTCATTCGTATTATTCATTTTAATTCATTCACACGAATGTATCAACTCTAATTCATTCGTATGATCCATTATAATTTATTCGCATGAATGTATCCATTCTAATTCATTCGTACGATCCATTCTAATTCATTCGTACGATCCATTCTAATTCATTCGTACGATCCATTCTAATTCCTTCGTATGATCCATTCTAATTCATTCGCACGAATGTATCCATTCTAATTCATTCGTACGATCCATTCTAATTCATTCGCACGATCCATTCTAATTCATTCATACGATCCATTCTATTTCATTCGTACGATCCATTCTTACTCATTCGTACGATCCATTCTAATTCATTCGCATGATCCATTCTAATTCATTCGTACGATCCATTCTATTTCATTTATACGATCCATTCTAATTCATTCATACGATCCATTCTAATTCATTCGCACGATCCATTCTAATTCATTCGCATGATCCATTCTAATTCATTCGTACGATCGATTCTAATTCATTCATACGATCCATTCTAATTCATTCGCACGAATGTATCCATTCTAATTAGAATGGATCGTACGAATGAATTAGAATAGATTGTGCGAATGAATTAGAATGGATCGTACGAATGAATTCGAATGTAACCTTTCTAATTCATTCGTACGATCCATTCTAATTCATTCGCACGATCCATTCTAATTCATTCGTACGATCCATTCTAATTCATTCGTATAATCCATTCTAATTCATTCGCACGATCCATTCTAATTCATTCGTACGATTCATTCTAATTCAATCCATTCTAATTCATTCGTACGATCCATTGATACATTCGTGCGAATGAATTAGAATGGATCCTATGAATGAATTAGAATGGATCGTGCGAATGAATTAGAATGGATCGTATGAATGAATTAGAATGGATCGTGTGAATGAATTAGAATGGATTGTACGAATGAAATAGAATGGATTCGCACGAATGTATCCATTCTAATTCATTCGTACGATCCATTCTAATTCATTCGTATGATCTATTCTAATTCATTCGCATGATCCATTATAATTCATTCATACGATCCAATCTAATTCATTCGTACGATCCATTCTAATTCATTCGCACGAATGTATCAACTCTAATTCATTCGCACGAATGTATCAACTCTAATTCATTCGTACGATCCATTCTAATTCATTCATACATGTACGAATGAATTAGAATGGATACATTCGTGCGAATGAATTAGAATGGATCGTATGAATGAATTAGATTGGATCGTATGCATGAATTAGAATGGATCGCGCGAATGAATTAGAATGGATCGTATGAATGAATTAGAATGGATCGAACGAATGAATTAGAATGGATCGTACGAATGAGTAAGAATGGATCGTACGAATGAATTAGAATGGATCGTACGAATGAATTAGAATGGATACATTCGTGCGAATGAATTAGAATGGATCATATGAATGAATTAGAATGGATCGTTTGAGTGAATGCGAATGGATCGTGCGAATGAATTAGAATGGATTGTACGAATGAATTAGAATGGATCGTACGAATGAATTAGAATGGATACATTCGTGCGAATCCATTCTATTTCATTCGTACGATCCATTCTAATTCATTCGCACGATCCATTCTAATTCATTCATATGATCCATTTTAATTCATTCGTACGATCCATTCTAATTCATTCGTACGATCCATTCTAATTCATTCGCACAATCTATTCTAATTCATTCATACGATCCATTCTAATTCATTCGCACGATTCATTTCAATTCCTTCATACGATCCATTCTAATTCATTCGTACGATCCATTCTAATTCATTCACACAATCCATTCTAATTCATTCATACGATCCATTCTAATTTATTCACACGATCCATTCTAATTCATTCATACGATCCATTCTAATTCATTCGTACCATCCATTCTAATTCATTCGTACCATCCATTTTAATTCATTCGTACGATCCATTCTAATTCATTCGCACGATCCATTCTAATTCATTCATACGATCCATTCTATTTCATTCGCACGATCCATTCTAATTCATTCGCACGATCCATTCTAATTCCTTCGTATGATCCATTCTAATTCATTCGTACGATTCATTCTAATTCAATCCATTCTAATTCATTCGTACGATCCATTCTTACTCATTCGCATGATCCATTCTAATTCAATCCATTCTAATTAGAATGGATCGTACGAATGAATTAGAACGGATCGTACGAATGAATTAGAATGGATTGAATTAGAATGAATCGTACGAATGAATTAGAATGAATCATACCGTACGAATGAATTAGAATGGATTGAATTAGAATGAATCGTACGAATGAATTAGCATTGATCGTCCTAATGAATTAGAATGAAACGTACGAATGAATTAGAATGGATCGTAGAATGGATCGTATGAATGAATTAGAATGGATCGTATAAATGAATTAGAATAGATTGTGCGAATGGATTAGAATGGATCATACGATTGAGTAAGAATGGATTGTACGAATGAAATAGAATAGATTGTACGAATGAATTAGAATGGATCGTACGAATGAATTAGATTGGATCGTTCGAATGAATTAGAATAGATTGTGCGAATGAATTAGAATGGATCGTACGAATGAATTAGAATGGATCGTGCGAATAAATTAGAATGGATCGTATGAATGAATTAGAATGGATCGTGCGAATGAATTAGAATGGATCGTGCGAATGAATTAGAATAGATTGTGCGAATGAATTAAAATGGATCGTACGAATGAAATAGAATGGATCGTATGAATGAATTAGAATGGATACATGCGAATGAATTAGAATTGATCGTACGAATGAATTAGAATAGATTGTGCGAATGAATTAGAATGGATCGTACGAATGAATTGGAATGGATACATTCGTGCGAATGAATTAGAATGGATCGTACGAATGAAATAGAATGGATCGTGCGATTGAATTAGAATGGATCGTACGAATGAATGAAAATGGATCATACGAATGAATTAGAATGGATCGTGCGAATGAATTAGACTGGATCATATGAATGAATTAGAATGGATCATACGAAGGAATTAGAATGGATCGTGCGAATAAATTAGAATGGATCATATGAATGAATTAGAATGGATCGTATGAATGAATTAGAATGGATCGTAGTAATGAATTAGAATGGATCCTACGAATGAATTAGAATAGATTATGCGAATGAATTAGAATGGATCTGGATCGTGTATCCATTCTAATTCATTCGTACGACCCATTCTATTTCATTCGTACGATCCATTCTAATTCATTCGCACGATCCATTCTAATTCATTCGTACGATCCATTCTAATTCCTTCGTACGATCCATTCTAATTCATTCGTACGATCCATTCTAATTCATTCATACGATCCATTCTAATTCCTTCGTATGATCCATTCTAATTCATTCGTACGGTATGATTCATTCTAATTCATTCATACGATTCATTCTAATTCAATCCATTCTAATTCATTAGTACGATCCATTCTAATTTATTCGTACGATCCATTCTAATTCATTCGTACGATTCATTCTAATTCAATCCATTCTAATTCATTCGTACGATCCATTCTTACTCATTCGTACGATCCATTCTAATTCATTCGCACGAATGAATCCATTCTAATTCATTCGTATGATCTATTCTAATTCATTCGCATGAATGTATCCATTCTAATTCATTCATACGATCCATTCTATCTCATTCGTATAATCCATTCTATTTCATTCGTACGATCTATTCTAATTCATTCGCACGATCCATTCTAATTCATTCGCATGATCCATTCTAATTCATTCGTACGATCGATTCTAATTCATTCGTACGATCCATTCTAATTCATTCGCACAATCTATTCTAATTCATTCGTACGATCCATTCTAATTCATTCGCACGATCCATTCTAATTCATTCATACGATCCATTCTTTTTCATTCGTACGATCCATTCTAATTCATTCGCACGATCCATTCTAATTCATTCATACGATCTATTCTAATTCATTCGTAT
Source organism: Chamaelirium japonicum (assembly GCA_947650365.1). NCBI lineage: Eukaryota > Viridiplantae > Streptophyta > Magnoliopsida > Liliales > Melanthiaceae > Chamaelirium > Chamaelirium japonicum. The sequence continues at coordinate 62,237 of OX393559.1, read as the reverse complement.
GTATCCATTCTAATTCATTCATACGATCCATTCTAATTCTACGATCCATTCTTACTCATTCGTATTATCCATTTTAATTCATTCACACGAATGTATTAACTCTAATTCATTCGTATGATCCATTCTAATTCATTCGCACGAATGTATCCATTCTAATTCATTCGTATGATCCATTTTAATTCATTCGTATGATCCATTCTAATTCCTTCGTATGATCCATTCTAATTCATTCACACGAATGTATCCATTCTAATTCATTCGCACGATCCATTCTAATTCATTCATACGATCCATTCTATTTCATTCGTACGATCCATTCTCACTCATTCATACGATCCATTCTAATTCATTCGTACGATCCATTCTAATTCATTAGCACGATCCAAATTCATTTATTCGTACGATCTATTCTATTTCATTCGTACGATCCATTCTTATCGCACGATCCATTCTAATTCATTCGCACGATCCATTCTCCATTCTAATTCCTTCGTACGATCCATTCTAATTCCTTCGTATCCATTCTAATTCACTCATACGATCCATTCTAATTCATTCATACGATCCATTCTAATTCATTCGCACGAATGTATCCATTCCAATTCATTCGTACGATCAATTCTATTTCATTCGCACGATCTATTCTAGAATGGATCGTATTAATGAATTAGAATGGATCGTGCGAATGAATTAGAATGGATCGTACGAATGAGTAAGAATGGATCGTGCGAATGAATTAGAATGGATCATATGAATGAATTAGAATGGATCGTATGAATGAATTAGAATGGATCGTGCGAATAAATTAGAATGGATCGTACGAATGAATTAGAATGGATCGAACGAATGAATTAGAATGGATCGTTCGAATGAATTAGAATAGATTGTGCGAATGAATTAGAATCGATCGTACGAATGAATTAGAAAGGATACATTCGTGCGAATGAATTAGAATGGATCGTATGAATGAATTAGAATGGATCGTGCGAATGAATTCGAATGGATCGTACGAATGAATTAGAATAGATTGTGCGAATGAATTAGAATGGATCGTACGAATGAATTAGAATGGATCGTACGAATGAGTAAGAATGGATCGTGCGAATGAATTAGAATGGATCATATGAATGAATTAGAATGGATCGTATGAATGAATTAGAATGGATCATGCGAATAAATTAGAACGGAACGTATGAATGAATTAGAATAGATTGTGCGAATGAATTAGAATGGATCATACGAAGGAATTAGAATGGATCGTACGAAGGAATTAGAATGGATAGTACGAATGAATTAGGATGGATACCTTCGTGCAAATAAATTAGAATGGATCGTACGAATGAGTAAGAATGGATCGTACGAATGAAATAGAATGGATCGTATGAATGAATTAGAATGGATCGTGCGAATGAATTAGAATGGATCGTACGAATGAATTAGAATAGATTGTGCGAATGAATTAGAATGGATCGTACGAATGAATTAGAATGGATCGTACGAATGAATTAGAATGGATCGTATGAATGAATTAGAATAGATCGTGCGAATGAATTAGAACGGATCGTACGAATGAAATAGAATGGATTCGCACGAATGTATCCATTCTAATTCATTCGTACGATCCATTCTAATTCATTCGTACAATCCATTCTAGTTCATTCGCACGATCCATTCTTACTCATTCGTATGATCCATTCTAATTCATTCGCACGATCCATTCTAATTCATTAATACGATCCATTCTAATTCATTTGCACGATCCATTCTAATTCATTCACACTTATACGATCCATTCTAATTCATTCGCACGAATGTATCCTTTCTAATTCATTCGTACGATCCATTCTAATTCATTCGCACAATCTATTCTAATTCATTCGAAGGATCCATTCTAAGTCATTCGTACGATCCATTCTAATTCATTCGTACGATCCATTCTAATTCATTCGTACGATCCATTCTAATTCATTCGTACAATCCATTCTAATTCATTCGCACGATCCATTCGCATTCACTCAAACGATCCTTTCTAATTCATTCATATGATCCATTCTAATTCATTCGCACGAATGTATCCATTCTAATTCATTCGTACGATCCAATCTAATTCATTCATACAATCCATTCTATTTCATTCGCACGATCCATTCGCATTCACTCAAACGATCCATTCTAATTCATTCATATGATCCATTCTAATTCATTCGCACGAGTTTATCCATTCTAATTCATTCGTACGATCCATTCTAATTCATTCGTACGAATGTATCCACTCTAATTCATTCATACGATCCATTCTAATTCATTCGCACGAATGTATCCATTCCAATTCATTCGTACGATCCATTCTAATTCATTCGCACAATCTATTCTAATTCATTAGTACGATCCATTTTAATTCATTCGTACGATCCATTCTAATTCATTAGCACGATCCAAATTCATTTATCCGTACGAATTAGAATGGATTTAATGAATGAATTAGAATGGAACGTACGAATGAATTAGAATGGATCGTACGAATGAATTAGAATGGATACATTCGTGCAAATGAATTAGAATGGATACATTCATCGGAATGAATTAGAATGGATCGTATGAATGAATTAGAATGGATCGTACGAATGAATTAGAATGGATACATTCGTGCGAATGAATTAGAATGGATCGTTCGAATGAGTAAGAATGGATCGTACGAATGAAATAGAATGGATCGTACGGATGAATTAGAATGGATCGTGCGAATGAATTAGAATGGATCGTACGAATGAGTAAGAATGGATCGTATGAATGAATTAGAATGGATCATACGAAGGAATTAGAATAGATCATACGAAGAAATTTGAATTGATCGTACGAATGAATTAGAATGGATCGTATGAATGAATTAGAATGGATCGTGCGAATGAATTAAAATGGATCGTATGAATGAAATAGAATGGATCGTATGAATTAGAATGGATCGTACGAATGAAATAGAATGGATCGTACGAATGAATTAGAATGGATCATGCTAATGAATTTGAATTGATCGTACGAATGAATTAGAATAGATTGTGCGAATGAATTAAAATGGATCGTATAAATGAATTAGAATGGATCGTATGAATGAATTAGAATGGATCGTGCGAATGAATTAAAATGGATCGTATGAATGAAATAGAATGGATCGTACGAATGAATTAGAATAGATTGTGCGAATGGATTAGAATGGATCATACGATTGGGTAAGAAAGGATTATACGAATGAAATAGAATAGATCGCACGAATGAATTAGAATGGATCGTATGAATGAATTAGAATGGATCGTTCGAATGAATTAGAATAGATTGTGCGAACGAATTAGAATGGATCGTACGAATGAATTAGAATGGATCGTGCGAATAAATTAGAATGGATCGTATGAATGAATTAGAATGGATCGTGCGAATGAATTAGAATATGGATCGTACGAAGGAATTAGAATGGATCGTACGAATGAATTCGAATGTATCCTTTCTAATTCATTCGTACGATCCATTCTAATTCATTCGTACGATCCATTCTAATTCATTTTGCACGATCTATTCTAATTCATTCGCACGATCCATTCTAATTCATTCATACGATCCATTCTAATTCATTTGCAAGAATGTATCCATTCTAACTCATTCGTATGATCCATTCTAATTCATTTCTATGATCTATTCTAATTCATTCGCATGATCCATTATAATTCATTCATACAATCCAATCTAATTTATTCGTACGATCCATTCTAATTCATTCGCACGAATGTATCAACTCTAATTCATTCGTACGATCCATTCTAATTCATTCATACATGTACGAATGAATTAGAATGGATACATTCGTGCGAATGAATTAGAATGGATCGTATGAATGAATTAGATTGGATCGTATGCATGAATTAGAATGGATCGTGCGAATGAATTAGAATGGATCGTACGAATGAATTAGAATGGATCGTACGAATGAATTAGAATGGATACATTCGTGTGAATGAATTAGAATGGATCATATGAATGAATTAGAATGGATCGTTTGAGGGAATGCGAATGGATCGTGCGAATGAATTAGAATGGATTGTACGAATGAATTAGAATAGATCGTACGAATAAATTAGAATGGATACATTCGTGCGAATCCATTCTATTTCATTCGTACGATCTATTCTAATTCATTCGCACGATCCATTCTAATTCATTCATACAATCCATTCTAATTCATTCGTACGATCCATTCTAATTCATTCGTACGATCCATTCTAATTCATTCGCACAATCTATTCTAATTCATTCGTACGATCCATTCTAATTCATTCATACGATCCATTCTAATTCATTCGTACGATTCATTCTAATTCAATCCATTCTAATTCATTCGTACGATCCATTCTTACTCATTCGTACGATCCATTCTAATTCATTCGCACGAATGAATCCATTCTTATTCATTCGTATGATCCATTCTAATTCATTTGCACGATCCATTCTAATTCATTCGTACGATCCATTCTATTTCATTCATACGATCCATTCTAATTCATTCATACGATCTATTCTAATCCTTTCGCGCGAATGTATCCATTCTAATTCATTCGTACGATCCATTCTAATTCATTCGCACGATCCATTCTAATTCATTCATACAATCCATTCTAATTCTTTTGCACGAATGTATCCATTCTAATTCATTCGTACTATCCATTCTAATTCCTTCGTACGATCCATTCTAATTCCTTCGTACGATCCATTCTAATTCATTCGTATGATCCATTCTAATTCATTTGTACGATCAATTCTAATTCCTTCGTATGATCCATTCTAATTCATTCGTACGGTATGATTCATTCTAATTTATTAGTACGATTCATTCTAATTCAATCTATTCTAATTCATTCGTACGATCCATTCTAATTCATTCGTACGATCCATTTTAATTCATTCGTACGATTCATTCTAATTCAATCCATTCTAATTCATTCGTACGATCTATTCTAATTCATTCGTACGATCCATTCTAATTCATTCGCACGATCCATTCTAATTCATTCATACGATCCATTCTAATTCATTCATATGATCCATTCTAATTCATTCGCACGATCCATTCTAATTCATTCGCACGATCCATTCTAATTCATTCGTACGAATGAATTAGAATGGATACATTCATGCGAATGAATTAAAATAGATCATACGAATGAATTAGAATGGATTCATTCATGCGAATGAATTAGAATGGATCGTACGAATGAGTAAGAATGGATCGTACGAATGAATTAGAATTGATTGAATTAGAATGAATCGTACGAATGAATTAGAATGGATCGTACGAATGAATTAGAATGGATCGTACGAATGAATTAGAATGGATTGAATTAGAATGAATCGTATGAATGAATTAGAATAAATCATACCGTACGAATGAATTAGAATGGATCATACGAAGGAATTAGAATGGATCGTATGAATGAATTAGAATGGATCGTACGAATGAATTAGAATGAATCGTACGAAGGAATTAGAATGGATCGTACGAAGGAATTAGAATGGATAGTACGAATGAATTAGAATGGATACCTTCGTGCAAATGAATTAGAATGGATCGTACGAATGAGTAAGAATGGATCGTACGAATGAAATAGAGTGGATCGTATGAATGAATTAGAATGGATCGTGTGAATGAATTAGAATGGATCGTACGAATGAATTAGAATGGATCGTATGAATGAATTAGAATGGATCGTGCGAATGAATTAGAATGGATCGTACGAATGAAATAGAATGGATTCGCACGAATGTATCCATTCTAATTCATTCATACGATCCATTCTAATTCATTCGTACAATCCATTCTAATTCATTCGCACGATCCATTCGCATTCACTCAAACTATCCATTCTAATTCATTCATATGATCCATTCTAATTCATTCGCACGAATGTATCCATTCTAATTCATTTGTACGATCCATTCTAATTCATTTGTACGAATGTATCCACTCTAATTCATTCATACGATCCATTCTAATTCATTCGCACGAATGTATCCATTCCAATTCATTCGTACGATCCATTCTAATTCATTCGCACAATCTATTCTAATTCATTCGTACGATCAATTCTAATTCATTAGCATGATCCATTCTAATTCATTCGTACGATCTATTCTATTTCATTCGTACAATCCATTCTTACTCAATCGTATAATCCATTCTAATCCATTTGCACAATTAATTCTAATTCATTCGTACGATCCATTCTATTTCATTCGTACGATCCATTCTAATTCATACGATCCATTCTATTTCATTCATACGATCCATTTTAATTCATTCGTACGACCCATTCTAATTCATTCGCACGATCCATTCTAATTCATTCGTACGATCTATTCTATTTCATTCGTACAATCCATTCTAATACATTCGTACGATCCATTCTAATTCATTCGCACAATCTATTCTAATTCATTCGAATGATCCATTCTAATTCATTCGTACGATCCATTCTAATTCATTCGTACGATCCATTCTAATTCATTCGCACGATCCATTCTAATTCATTCGCACGATCCATTCTAATTCATTAGCACGATCCATTCTAATTCATTCATACGATCCATTCTAATTCGTTTGTACGATCCTTTCTAATTCCTTCGTACGATCCATTCTATTTCATTCGTATGACCCATTCTAATTCATAAGTACGATCCATTCTAATTCATTCAAACGATCCATTCTAATTCATTCGCACGATCCATTCTAATTCATTCATCCGATCCAATCTAATTCATTCATATGATCCATTCTAATTCATTCGCACGAATGTATCCATTCTAATTCATTCGCACGATCCATTCTAATTCATTCATACAATCCATTCTAATTCTTTTGCACGAATGTATCTATTCTAATTCATTCGTACGATCTATTCTTATTCATTCGTATGATCTTTTCTAATTCATTCGCATGATCGATTATAATTCATTCATACGATCCAATCTAATTCATTCGTACGATCCATTCTAATTCATTCGCACGAATGTATCAACCCTAATTCATTTGTACGATCCATTCTAATTCATTCATACATGTACGAATGAATTAGAATGAATACATTCGTGCGAATGAATTAGAATGGATCGTATGAATGAATTAGATTGGATCGTATGCATGAATTAGAATGGATCATGCGAATGAATTAGAATGGATCGTACGAATGAATTAGAATGGATCGAACGAATGAATTAGAATGGATACATTCGTGCAAAAGAATTAGAATGGATTGTATGAGTGAATTAGAATGGATCGTGCGAATGAATTAGAATGGATCGTACGAATGAATTAGAATGGATACATTCGTGCGAAAGAATTAGAATAGATCCTATGAATGAATTAGAATGGATCGTATGAATGAAATAGAATGGATCGTACGAATGAATTAGAATGGATCGTGCGAATGAATTAGAATAGATCGTATGAATGAATTAGAATGGATCGTACGAATGAATTAGAAAGGATACATTCGAATTCATTCGTACGATCCATTCTTATTCCTTCGTACGATCCATATACTAATTCATTCGCACGATCCATTCTAATTCATTCGCACGATCCATTCTAATTCATTCATACGATCCATTCTAATTCATTCGTACGATCCATTCTAATTCATTCGTACGAATGTATCCACTCTAATTCATTCATATGATCCATTCTAATTCATTCGTATGATCCATTCTATTTCATTCGTACGAATGTATCCATTCTAATTCATTCGTACAATCCATTCTAATTCATTCGCACGATCTATTCGAATTCATTCGCACGAATGTATCCACTCTAATTCATTCATACGATCCATTCTAATTCCTTCGTACGATCCATTCTATTTCATTCGTATGATCCATTCTATTTCATTCATATAATCCATTCTAATTCATTCGCACGATCCATTCTAATTCATTCATACGATCCATTCTATTTCATTCGTACGATCCATTCTAATTCATTCGCACGAATGTATCCATTCCAATTCATTCGTACGATCCATTCTAATTCATTCGTACGATCCATTCTAATTCATTCGTACGATCTATTCTATTTCATTCGTACAATCCATTTTTACTCAATAGTATGATCCATTCTAATCCATTCGCACAATCTACTCTAATTCATTCGTACGATCCATTCTATTTCATTTGCACGAAGGTATCCATTCTAATTCATACAATACATTTTTATTCATTCATACGATCCAATCTAATTCATTCATACGATCCATTCTAATTCATTCGCACGAATGTATCCATTCTAATTCATTCGCACGATCCATTCTAATTCATTCATACAATCCATTCTAATTCATTCGTACGATCCATTCTAATTCATTTGTACGAATGTATCCACTCTAATTCATTCAATGTATCCACTCTAATTCATTCATACTATCCATTCTAATTCCTTCGTACGATCCATTCTATTTCATTCGTATGATCCATTCTATTTCATTCATATAATCCATTCTAATTCATTCGCACGATCCATTCTAATTCATTCATACGATCCATTCGAATTCATTCGTATGATCCATTCTAATTCATTCGTTCGATCCATTCTAATTTATTCGCACGATCCATTCTAATTCATTCATACGATCCATTCTTACTCATTCGTACGATCCATTTTAATTCATTCGCACGATCCATTCTAATTCATCCGTACGATCCATTCTATTTCATTCGTACGATCCATTCTTACTCATTCGTACGATCCATTCTAATTCATTCACACGAATGTATCCATTCTAATTCATTCATACAATCCATTCTTACTCAATCGTATGATCCATTCTAATCCATTCGCACAATCTATTCTAATTCATTCGTACGATCCATTCTATTTCATTCGTACGATCCATTCTAATTCATACGATCCATTCTATTTTATTCATACGATCCATTTTAATTCATTCGCACGATCCATTCTAATTCATTCATACGATCCATTCTAATTCATTTATATGATCCATTTTAATTCATTCGCACAATCTATTCTAATTCATTCGTATGATCAATTCTAATTCATTCGCACGATCCATTCTAATTCATTCGCACGATCCATTCTAATTCATTCATACGATCCAATCTAATTCATTCATACGATCCATTCTAATTCATTCGCACGATCCATTCTAATTCATTCGTACGATCTATTTTATTTCATTCGTACAATCCATTCTAATTCATTCATACGATCCAATCTAATTCATTCATACGATCCATTCTAATTCATTCGTACGATCTATTCTATTTAATTCATACGATCCATTCTAATTCGTTTGTACGATCCTTTCTAATTCCTTCGTACGATCCATTCTATTTCATTCGTATGACCCATTCTAATTCATAAGTACGATCCATTCTAATTCATTCAAACGATCCATTCTAATTCATTCGTACGATCCATTCTAATTCATTTGCACGATCCATTCTAATTCATTCATACGATCCAATCTAATTCATTCATACGATCCATTCTAATTCATTCGCACGAATGTATCCATTCTAATTCATTCGCACGATCCATTCTAATTCATTCATACAATCCCTTCTAATTCTTTTGCACGAATGAATCCATTCTAATTCATTCGTACGATGCATTCTAATTCATTCGTATGATCTATTCTAATTCATTCGCATGATCCATTATAATTCATTCATACGATCCAATCTAATTCATTCGTACGATCCATTCTAATTCATTCGCACGAATGAATTAGAATGGATCGTATCAATGAATTAGATTGGATCGTATGCATGAATTAGAATGGATCGTGCAAATGAATTAGAATGGATCGTACGAATGAATTAGAATGGATCGAACGAATGAATTAGAATGGATACATTCGTGGAAAAGAATTAGAATGGATTGTATTAATGAATTAGAATGGATCGTGCAAATGAATTAGAATGAATCGTACGAATGAATTAGAATGGATACATTCGTGCGAAGGAATTAGAATAGATCGTAAGAATGAATTAGAATGGATCGTATGAATGAAATAGAATGGATCGTATGAATGAATTAGATGGATCGTGCGAATGAATTAGAATGGATCGTACGAATGAATTAGAATGGATCGTACGAAGGAATTAGAATGGATCGTACGAATGAATTAGAAAGGATACATTCGAATTCATTCGTACGATCCATTCTAATTCCTTCGTACGATCCATATTCTAATTCATTCGCACGATCCATTCTAATTCATTCGCACGATCCATTCTAATTCATTCATACGATCCATTCTAATTCATTCACACAATCCATTCTAATTCATTCTAATTTATTCATATGTGAGTGGATCGTGTTTTTTCGTGCTAATGAATTAGAATGGATCGTACGAATGAATTAGAATGGATACATTCGTGCGAAAGAATTAGAATGGATCGTATGAATGAATTAGATTGGATCGTATAAATGAATTAGAATGGATCTTACGAATGAATTAGAATGGAACGTACGAATGAATTAGAATGGATCGTACGAGTGAATTAGAATGGATACATTCGTGCAAATGAATTAGAATGGATACATTCATGGGAATGAATTAGACTGGATTGTACAAAGGAATTAGAATGGATCATACGAATGAAATATAATGGGTTGTACAAAGGAATTAGAATGGATCGTACGCAGGAATTAGAACGGTTTGTACGAAGGAATTAGAATGGATCGTACGAATGAATTAGAATGGATACATTCGTGCGAATGAATTAGAATGGATCGTACGAATGAGTAAGAATGGATCGTACGAATGAAATAGAATGGATCGTACGGATGAATTAGAATGGATCGTGCGAATGAATTAGAATGGATCGTACGAATGAGTAAGAATGGATCGTATGAATGAATTAGAATGGATCGTGCAAATAAATTAGAATGGATCGAACGAATGAATTAGAATGGATCATACGAATGAATTAGAATGGATCGTATGAATGAATTAGAATGGATCGTGTGAATGAATTAGAATGGATTATATGAATGAAATAGAATGGATCATACGAATGAAATAGAATGGAACGTACGAAGGAATTAGAATGGATCGTATGAATGAATTAGAGTGGATACATTCGTGCGAATGAATTCGAATAGATCGTGCGAATGAATTAGAATGGATTGTACGAATGAATTAGAATGGATCGTATGAATGAAATAGAATGGATCGTACGAATGAATTAGAATGGATACATTCGTGCAAAAGAAATAGAATGGATTGTATGAATGAATTAGAATGGATCGTGTGAATGAATTAGAATGGATCATACGAATGAATTAGAATGGATACATTCGTGCGAATGAATTAGAATGGATCGTGCGAATGAATTAGAATGGATCGTACGAATGAATTAGAATGGATCGTATGAATGAATTAGAATGGATCGTGCGAATGAATTAGAATGGATCGTGCGAATGAATTAGAATGGATCGTACGAATGAATTATAATGGATCGTACGAATGAATTAGATTGGATCGTATTAATGATTTTGAATGGATCGTACGAATAAATTAGAATAGATCGTACGAATGAATTAGAATGGATTTGAATGGATCGTACGAATGAGTAAGAATGGATCGTACGAATGAAATACAATGGATTGTATGAATGAATTAGAATGGATACATTCGTGCGAATGAATTAGGATGGATCGTATGAATGAATTAGAATAGATTGTGCGAATGAATTAGAATGGATCGTACGAATGAATTAGAATGGATACATTCATGCGAATGAATTAGAATGGATCGTATGAATGAATTAGAATGGATCGTATTAGTGAACTAGAATGGATACGAAGGAATTAGAATGGATCGTACGAAGGAATTAGAATGGAGAATGGATCGTGCGAATGAATTAGAATGGATTGTGCGATAAGAATGGATCGTACGAATGAAATAGAATAGATCGTACGGATAAATGAATTTGGATCGTGCTAATGAATTAGATTGGATCGTACGAATGAATTAGAATGGATCGTACTAATGAATTAGAATAGATTGTGCGAATGAATTAGAATGGATCGTACGAATGTATTAGAAAGGATATATTCGTGCGAATGAATTAGAATAGATCGCATGAATGAATTAGTTTGGATCGTATTAATGAATTAGAATAGATCGTGCGAATGAATTAGAATGGATCGTACGAATGAATTAGAATGGATAGATTCGTGCGAATGAATTTGAATGGATCGTACGAAGGAATTAGAGTGGATCGTACGAAGGAATTAGAATAGATCATACGAAGAAATTAGAATGGATCGTACGAATGAATTAGAATGGATCGTATGAATGAATTAGAATGGATCGTGCGAATGAATTAAAATGGATCGTATGAATGAAATAGAATGGATCGTATGAATTAGAATGGATCGTACGAATGAAATAGAATGGATCGTACGAATGAAGTAGAATAGATTGTGCGAATGGATTAGAATGGATCATACGACTGAGTAAGAATGGATTGTACGAATGAAATAGAATAGATCGTACGAATGAATTAGAATGGATCATGCTAATGAATTAGAATTGATCGTACGAATGAATTAGAACAGATTGTGCGAATGAATTAGAATGGATCGTACGAATGAATTGGAATGGATACATTCGTGCGAATGAATTAGAATGGATCGTATGAATGAATTAGAGTGGATACATTCGTACAAATGAATTAGAATGGATCGTACGAATGAATTAGAATGGATACATTCATGCGAATGAATTAGAATGGATCATATGAATTAGAATGGATCATATGAATGAATTAGAATGGATTGTACGAATGAATTAGAATGGATCGTACGAATGAATTAGAATGGATACATTCGTGCGAATCCATTCTATTTCATTCGTACGATCCATTCTAATTCATTCGCATGATCCATTCAAATTCATTCATACGATCCATTCTAATTCATTCGTACGATCCATTCTAATTCATTCGTACGATCCATTCTAATTCATTCGCACGATCCATTCTAATTCATTCATACGATCCATTCTAATTCATTCATACGATCCATTCTATCTCATTCATACGATCCATTCTTACTCATTCGTACGATCCATTCTAATTCATTTGCACGAAGGTATCCATTCTAATTCATTCGTACTATCCATTCTAATTCCTTCGTACGATCCATTCTAATTCCTTCGTACGATCCATTCAAATTCATTCACACGATCCATTCTAATTCCTTCGTATGATCCATTCTAATTCATTCGTACGGTATGATTCATTCTAATTCATTCGTACGATTCATTCTAATTCAATCCATTCTAGGTCATTCGTACGATCCATTCTAATTCATTCGTACGATCCATTCTAATTCATTCGTACGATTCATTCTAATTCAATCCATTCTACTTCATTCGTACGATCCATTCTTACTCATTCGTACAATCCATTCTAATTCATTCGCACGAATGAATCCATTCTAATTTATTCGTATGATCCATTCTAATTCATTCGCATGAATGTATCCATTCTAATTCATTCGTACGATCCATTCTATCTGATTCGTACAATCCATTCTATTTTATTCGTACGATCCATTCTAATTCATTCGCACGATCCATTCTAATTCATTCGCATGATCCATTCTAATTCATTCGTACGATCGATTCTAATTCATTCATACGATCCATTCTAATTCATTCGCACGAATGTATCCATTCTAATTCATTCGTACGATCCATTCTAATTCATTCGCATAATATTTTCTAATTCATTCATACGATCCATTCTAATTTATTTGCACGATCCATTCTAATTCATTCATACGATCCATTCTAATTCATTCATATGATCCATTCTAATTCATTCGCACGATCCATTCTTACTCATTCGTACGATCCATTCTAATTCATTCGCACGATCCATTCTAATTCATTAATACGATCCATTCTAATTCATTCGCACGATCCATTCTAATTCATTCACACTCATACGATCCATTCTAATTCATTCGCACGAATGTATCCTTTCTAATTCATTCGTACGATCCATTCTAATTCATTCGCACAATCTATTCTAATTCATTCGAACGATCCATTCTAATTCATTCGTACGATCCATTCTAATTCATTCGTACGATCCATTCTAATTCATTCGCACGATCCATTCTAATTCATTCGCACGATCCATTCTAATTCATTAGCACGATCCATTCTAATTCATTCGTACGATCCATTCTAATTCATTTATACGATCCAATCTAATTCATTCATACGATCCATTCTAATTCTTTCGCACGAATGTATCCATTCTAATTCATTCGTACGATCCATTCTAATTCATTAGCACGAAAAAACACGATCCACTCACATACGAATAAATTAGAATGAATTAGAATGGATTGTGTGAATGAATTAGAATGGATCGTATGAATGAATTAGAATGGATCGTGCGAATGAATTAGAATGGATCGTGCAAATGAATTAGAATATGGATCGTACGAAGGAATTAGAATGGATCGCATTCACTCAAACGATCCATTCTAATTCATTCATATGATCCATTCTAATTCATTCGCACGAATGTATCCATTCTAATTCATTCGTACGATCCATTCTAATTCGTTTGTACGAATGTATCCACTCTAATTCATTCATACGATCCATTCTAATTCATTTGTACGAATGTATCCACTCAAATTCATTCGTACGAATGAATTAGAACGGATCGTATGAGTGTGAATGAATTAGAATGGATCGTGCGAATGAATTAGAATGGATCGTATTAATGAATTAGAATGGATCGTATGAATGAAATAGAATAGATCGTACGAATGAATTAGAATGGATCGTATGAATGAATTAGAATGGATCGTACGAAGGAATTAGAATGGATTGAATGAATGAATTAGAATAGATCGTATGAATGAATTAGAATGGATCTTACGAATGAATTAGAATGGATCGTACGAAGGAATTAGAATGGATCGTATGAATGAATTAGATTGGATCGTATTAATGAATTTGAATGGATCGTATGAATGAATTAGATTGGATCGTATGAATGAATTAGAATGGATCTTGCGAATGAATTAGAATGGATTGAATTAGAATGAATCGTACGAATGAATTAGAATGGATACATTCGTGCGAATGATTTAGAATGGATCGTACGAATGAATTAGAATATATTGTGCGAATGAATTAGAATGGATCGTATGAATTAGAATTGATCGTACGAATGAATTAGAATGGATCATACGAAGGATTTAGAATGGATCGTACGAATGAATTAGAATGGATCGTACGAATGAATTAGAATGGATACATTCGTGCGAATGAATTAGAATGGATCATACGAAGGAATTAGAATGGATCGTACGAATGAATTAGAATGGATCGTACGAATGAATTAGAATGGATACATTCGTGCGAATGAATTAGAATGGATCATACGAAGGAATTAGAATGGATCGTACGAATGAATTAGAATGGATCGTACGAATGAATTAGAATGGATCGTTTGAATGAATTAGAATGGTTACATTCGTGCGAATGAATTAGAATGGATCATACGAATGAATTAGAGTTGATACATTCGTGTGAATGAATTAAAATGGATAATACGAATGAGTAAGAATGGATCGTAGAATTAGAATGGATCGTATGAATGAATTAGAATGGATACATACGAATGAATTAGAATGGATTGTATGAATGAATTAGAATGGATCGTGCGAATGAATTAGAATGGATCGTACGAATGAATTAGAATAGATCGTATGAATGAATTAGAATGGATCGTAGTAATGAATTAGAATGGATCCTATGAATGAATTAGAATAGATTGTGCGAATGAATTAGAATGGATCTGGATCGTGTATCCATTCTAATTCATTCGTACGACCCATTCTAATTCATTCGCACGATCCATTCTAATTCATTCGTACGATATATTCTATTTCATTCGTACAATCCATTCTAATTCATTCATATGATCCAATCTAATTCATTCATACGATCCATTCTAATTCATTCGTACGATCTATTCTATTTCATTCATACGATCCATTCTAATTCGTTTGTACGATCCTTTCTAATTCCTTCGTACGATCCATTCTATTTCATTCATATGACCCATTCTAATCATAAGTACGATCCATTCTAATTCATTCAAACGATCCATTCTAATTCATTCGTACGATCCATTCTAATTCATTCGCACGATCCATTCTAATTCATTCATACGATCCAATCTAATTCATTCATACGATCCATTCTAATTCATTCGCACGAATGTATCCATTCTAATTCATTCGCACGATCCATTCTAATTCATTCATACGATCCTTTCTATTTCATTCGTACGATCCATTCTTACTCATTCGTACGATCCATTCTAATTCATTTGCACGAAGGTATCCATTCTAATTCATTCGTACTATCCATTCTAATTCCTTCGTACGATCCATTCTAATTCCTTCGTACGATCCATTCTAATTCATTCGTACGATCCCTTCTAATTCATTCGTACCATCCATTCTAATTCCTTCGTATGATCCATTCTAATTCATTCATACGATATGATTCATTCTAATTCATTCGTACGATTCATTCTAATTCAATCCATTCTAATTCATTCGTACATTCCATTCTAATTCATTCGTACGATCCATTCTAATTCATTCGTACGATTCATTCTAATTCAATCCATTATAATTCATTCGTACGATCCATTCTAATTCATTCGCACGAATGAATCCATTCTAATTCATTCGTATGATCCATTCTAATTCATTTGCTTGAATGTATTCATTCTAATTCATTCGTACGATCCATTCTATCTCATTCGAACAATCCATTCTATTTCATTCGGACGATCCATTCTAATTCATTCGCACGATCCATTCTAATTCATTCGCATGATCCATTCTAATTCATTTGTACGATCGATTCTAATTCATTCATACGATCCATTCTAATTCATTCGCACGAATGTATCCATTCTAATTCATTCGTACGATCCATTCTAATTCATTCGCACAATCTATTCTAATTCATTCATACGATCCATTCTAATTTATTCGCACGATCCATTCTAATTCATTCATACGATCCATTCTAATTCATTCGCACGATCCATTCTTACTCATTCGTACGATCCATTCTAATTCATTCGTACGATCCATTCTAATTCATTAATACGATCCATTCTAATTCATTCGCACGATCCATTCTAATTCATTCACACTCATACGATCCATTCTAATTCATTCGCATAAATGTATCCTTTCTAATTCATTCGTACGATCCATTCTAAATCATTCGCACAATCTATTCTAATTCATTCGAACGATCCATTCTAATTCATTCGTACGATCCATTCTAATTCATTCACACGATCCATTCTAATTCATTCGCACGATCCATTCTAATTCATTAGCACGATCCATTCTAATTCATTCGTACGATCCATTCTAATTCATTTATACGATCCATTCTAATTCATTCATACGATCCATTCAAATTCTTTCGCATGAATGTATCCATTCTAATTCATTCATACGATCCATTCTAATTCATTAGCACGAAAAAACACGATCCACTCACATACGAATAAATTAGAATGAATTAGAATGGATTGTGTGAATGAATTAGAATGGATCGTATGAATGAATTAGAATGGATCGTGCGAATGAATTAGAATGGATCGTGCGAATGAATTAGAATATGGATCGTACGAATGAATTAGAATGGATCGTACGAATGAATTCGAATGTATCCTTTCTAATTCATTCGTACGATCCATTCTAATTCCTTTGTACGATCCATTCTAATTCCTTCGTACGATCCATTCTAATTCATTCGTACGATCCATTCTAATTCATTCGTACGATCCATTCTATTTCATTCATACGATCCATTCTAATTCATTCATACGATCTATTCTAATTCTTTCGCACGAATGTATCCATTCTAATTCATTCGTACGATCCATTCTAATTCATTCGCACGATCCATTCTAATTCATTCATACAATCCATTCTAATTCTTTTGCACGAATGTATCCATTCTAATTCATTCGTTCGATCCATTCTAATTCATTCGTACGATCCATTCTAATTCATTCGCACGATCCATTCTAATTCATGCATACGATCCAATCTAATTCATTCATACGATCCATTCTAATTCATTCGCACGAATGTATCCATTCTAATTCATTCATACATTTATGAATGAATTAGAATGGATCGTACAAATGAATTAGAGTTGATACATTCGTGCGAATGAATTAGAATGGATCGTACGAATGAATTAGATTGGATCATATGAATGAATTATAATGGATTATGCGAATGAATTAGAATAGATCATACGAATGAATTAGAATGGATCGTACGAATGAATTAGAATGGATACATTCGTGCAAAAGAATTAGAATGGATTGTACGAATGAATTAGATTGGGTCGTATAAATGAATTAGAATGGATCGTACGAATGAATTAGAATGGATCGTGGTAATGAATTCGAATAGATCGTGCGAATGAATTAGAATGGATTGTACGAATGAATTAGAATGGATCGTACGAATGAAATAGAATAGATCGTACGAATGAATTAGAATGGATACATTCGTGCAAAAGAAATAGAATGGATTGTATGAATGAATTAGAATGGATCATGTGAATGAATTAGAATGGATCATACGAATGAATTAGAATGGATACATTCGTGCGAATGAATTTGAATGGATCGTGCGAATGAATTAGAATGGATCGAACGAATGAACTAGAATGGATCGTATGAATGAATTAGAATGGATCGTGCGAATGAATTAGAATGGATCGTGCGAATGAATTAGAATGGATCGTACGAATGAATTAGAATGGATCGTATGAATGAATTAGATTGGATCGTATTAATGAATTAGAATGGATCGTACAAACGAATTAGAATAGATCGTACGAATGAATTAGAATGGATACGAATGGATCGTACGAATGAGTAAGAATGGATCGTACGAATGAAATAGAATGGATTATACGAATGAATTAGAATGGATACATTCGTGCGAATGAATTAGGATGGATCGTATGAATGAATTAGAATAGATTGTGCGAATGAATTAGAATGGATCGTACGAATGAATTAGAATGGATACATTCATGCGAATGAATTAGAATGGATCGTATGAATTAATTAGAATGGATCGTATGAGTGAATTAGAATGGATACGAAGGAATTAGAATGGATCGTACGAAGGAATTAGAATGGAGAATGGATCGTGCGAATGAATTAGAATGGATCGTGCGATAAGAATGGATCGTACGAATGAAATAGAATAGATCGTACGGATAAATGAATTTGGATCGTGCTAATGAATTAGAATGGATCGTACGAATGAAATAGAATGGATCGTACTAATGAATTAGAATAGATTGTGCGAATGAATTAGAATGGATCGTACGAATGAATTAGAAAGGATATATTCGTGCGAATGAATTAGAATAGATCGTATGAATGAATTAGATTGGATCGTATTAATGAATTAGAATGGATCGTGCGAATGAATTAGAATGGATCGTACGAATGAATTAGAATGGATAGATTCGTGCGAATGAATTTGAATGGATAGTACGAAGGAATTAGAATGGATCGTACGAAGGAATTAGAATAGATCATACGAAGAAATTAGAATGGATCGTACGAATGAATTAGAATGGATCGTATGAATGAATTTGAATGGATCGTGCTAATGAATTAAAATAGATCGCATGAATGAAATAGAATGGATCGTATGAATTAGAATGGATCGTACGAATGAAATAGAATGGATCGTACGAATGAATTAGAATAGATTGTGCGAATGGATTAGAATGGATCATACGATTGAGTCAGAATGGATTGTACGAATGAAATAGAATAGATCGTACGAATGAATTAGAATGGATCATGCTAATGAATTAGAATTGATCGTACGAATGAATTAGAATAGATTGTGCGAATGAATTAGAATGGATCGTACGAATGAATTGGAATGGATACATTCGTGCGAATGAATTAGAATGGATCGTATGAATGAATTAGAGTGGATACATTCGTACAAATGAATTAGAATGGATCGTACGAATGAATTAGAATGGATACATTCGTGCGAATGGATTAGAATGGATCATATGATTGAATTAGAATGGATCGTTTGAGTGAATGCGAATGGATCGTGCGAATGAATTAGAATGGATTGTATGAATGAATTAGAATGGATCGTACGAATGAATTAGAATGGATACATTCGTGCGAATCCATTCTATTTCATTCGTACGATCCATTCTAATTCATTCGCACGATCCATTCTAATTCATTCATACGATCCATTCTAATTCATTCGTACGATCCATTCTAATTCATTCATACGATCCATTCTTATTCATTCGCACAATCTATTCTAATTCATTTGTACGATCCATTCTAATTCATTCATACGATCCATTCTAATTCATTCATATGATCCATTCTAATTCATTCGTACGATCCATTCTAATTCATTAGCATGAAAAAACACGATCCACTCACATACGAATAAATTAGAAATAATTAGAATGGATTGTGTGAATGAATAAGAATGGATCGTATGAATGAATTAGAATGGATCGTGCGAATGAATTAGAATGGATCGTGCGAATGAATTAGAATATGGATCGTACGAAGGAACTAGAATGGATCGTACGAATGAATTCCTATGTATCCTTTCTATTTCATTCGTACGATCCATTCTAATTCCTTCGTACGATCCATTCTAATTCATTCGTACGCTCCATTCTAATTCATTCGCACGATCCATTCTAATTCATTCGTACGATCCATTCTATTTCATTCATACGATCCATTCTAATTCATTCATACGATCTATTCTAATTCTTTCGCACGAATGTATCCATTCTAATTCATTCGTACGATCCATTCTAATTCATTCGCACGATCCATTCTAATTCATTCATACAATCCATTCTAATTCTTTTGCACGAATGTATCAATTCTAATTCATTCGTTCGATCCATTCTAATTCATTCGTACGATCCATTCTAATTCATTCGCACGATCCATTCTAATTCATGCATACGATCCAATCTAATTCATTCATACGATCCATTCTAATTCATTCGCACGAATGTATCCATTCTAATTCATTCGTACATGTATGAATGAATTAGAATAGATTGTACGAATGAATTAGAGTTGATACATTCGTGCGAATGAATTAGAATGGATCGTACGAATGAATTAGATTGGATCGTATGAATGAATTATAATGGATCATGCGAATGAATTAGAATAGATCATACGAATGAATTAGAATGGATCGTACGAATGAATTAGAATGGATACATTCGTGCAAAAGAATTAGAATGGATTGTATAAATGAATTAGAATGGATCGTGCGAATGAATTAGAATGGATACATTCGTGCGAATGAATTAGAATGGATCGTATGAATGAATTAGATTGGATCGTATGAATGAATTAGAATGGATCATACGAATGAATTAGAATGGATCGTATGAATGAATTAGAATGGATTGTACGAATGAATTAGAATAGATCGTTTGAATGAATTAGAATGGATCGTACTTATGAATTAGAATGGGTCATACGAATGAAATAGAATGGATCGTACGAAGGAATTAGAAAGGATCGTACAAACGAATTAGAATGGATCGTATGAATGAAATAGAATAGATCGTACGAATGAATTAGAATGGATCGTATGAATGAATTAGATTGGATCGTATGAATGAATTAGAATGGATTGTACGAATGAAATAGAATAGATCGTACGAATGAAATAGAATGGATCGTACGAATGAATTAGAATAGATTGTGCGAATGGATTAGAATGGATCATACGATTGAGTAAGAATGGATTGTACGAATGAAATAGAATAGATCGTACGAATGAATTAGAATGGATCGTATGAATGAATTAGAATGGATCGTGCGAATGAATTAGAATGGATCGTACGAATGAATTAGAATGGATCGTACGAATGAATTAGAATGGAGCGTACGAATGAATTAGAATGGATCGTACGAAGGAATTAGAATGGATCGTACGAATGAAATAGAAAGGATACATAGGAATTCATTCGTACGATCCATTCTAGTTCCTTCGTACGATCCATATTCATTCGTACGATTCATTCTAATTCATTCGTACGATCCATTCTAATTCATTCATACGATCCATTCTAATTCATTCGCACGATCCATTCTAATTCATTCGTACGATCCATTCTATTTCATTCATACGATCCATTCTAATTCATTCATACGATCTATTCTAATTCTTTCGCACGAATGTATCCATTCTAATTCATTCGTACGATCCATTCTAATTCATTCGCACGATCCATTCTAATTCACTCATACAATCCATTCTAATTCTTTTGCACGAATGTATCCATTTTAATTCATTCGTTCGATCCATTCTAATTCATTCGTACGATCCATTCTAATTCATTCGCATGATCCATTCTAATCATGCATACGATCCAATCTAATTCATTCATACGATCCATTCTAATTCATTCGCACGAATGTATTCATTCTAATTCATTCGTACATGTATGAATGAGTTAGAATGGATCGTACAAATGAATTAGAGTTGATACATTCGTGCGAATGAATTAGAATGGATCGTACGAATGAATTAGATTGGATCGTATGAATGAATTATAATGGATCATGCGAATGAATTAGAAAAGATCATACGAATGAATAAGAATAGATCGTACGAATGAATTAGAATGGATACATTCGTGCAAAAGAATTAGAATGGATTGTATGAATGAATTAGAATGGATCGTGCGAATGAATTAGAATGGATACATTCGTGCGAATGAATTAGAATGGATCATATGAATGAATTAGATTGGATCGTATGAATGAATTAGAATGGATCGTGCGAATGAATTAGAATGGATCGTTTGAATGAATTAGAATGGATCGTACTTATGAATTAGAATGGGTCATACGAATGAAATAGAATGGATCGTACGAAGGAATTAGAAAGGATCGTACAAACGAATTAGAATGGATCGTATGAATGAATTAGAATGGATCGTGCTAATGAATTAGAATGGATCGTGCGAATGAATTAGAATGGATCGTGCGAATGAATTAGAATGGATCGTACGAATGAATTAGAATGGATCATACGAATGAATTAGAATGGATCATTCGAATGAATTAGAATAGATTGTGCGAATGAATTAGAATGGATCGTACGAATGTATTAGAATGGATTGTACGAATGAAATAGAATAGATCGTACGAATGAATTAGAATGGATCGTGCGAATGAATTAGAATGGGTCGTACGAATGAATTAAAATGGATCGTATGAATGAAATAGAATGGATCGTATGAATTAGAATGGATCGTACGAATGAAATAGAATGGATCGTACGAATGAATTAGAATAGATTGTGCAAATGGATTAGAATGGATTATACGATTGAGTAAGAATGGATTGTACGAATGAAATAGAATAGATCGTACGAATGAATTAGAATGGATCATGCTAATGAATTAGAATTGATCGTACGAATGAATTAGAATAGATTGTGCGAATGAATTAGAATGGAATGTAAGAATGAATTGGAATGGATACATTCGTCCGAATGAATTAGAATGGATCGTATGAATGAATTAGAGTGGATACATTCGTACAAATGAATTAGAATGGATCGTACAAATGAATTAAAATGGATACATTCGTGCGAATGAATTAGAATGGATCATATGAATGAATTAGAAAGGATAGTTTGAGTGAATGCGAATGGATCGTGCGAATGAATTAGAATGGATTGTACGAATGAATTAGAATGGATCGTATGAATGAATTAGAATGGATACATTCGTGCGAATCCATTCTATTTCATTCGTACGATCCATTCTAATTCATTCGCACGATCCATTCTAATTCATTCATACGATCCATTCTAATTCATTCGTACGATCCATTCTAATTCATTCGTACGATCCATTATAATTCATTCACACAATCTATTCTAATTCATTCGTACGATCCATTCTAATTCATTCGCACGATCCATTCTAATTCATTCATACGATCCACTCTATTTCATTCGTACGATCCATTCTTACTCATTCGTACGATCCATTCTAATTCATTTGCACGAAGGTATCCATTCTAATTCATTCGTACTATCCGTTCTAATTCCTTCGTACGATCCATTCTAATTCCTTCGTACGATTCATTCTAATTCATTCGTACGATCCATTCTAATTCATTCATACGATCCATTCTAATTCCTTCGTATGATCCATTCTAATTCATTCGTACGGTATGATTCATTCTAATTCATTTGTACGATTCATTCTAATTCAATCCATTCTAATTCATTCGTACGATCCATTCTAATTCATTCGTACGATCCATTCTAATTCATTCGTACGATTCATTCTAATTCAATCCATTCTAATTCATTCGTACGATCCATTCTTACTCATTCGTACGATCCATTCTAATTCATTCGCACGAATGAATCCATTCTAATTCATTCGTATGATCCATTTTAATTCATTCGCATGAATGTATCCATTCTAATTCATTCGTACGAATGAATTAGAATGGATCGTGCGAATGAATTAGAATGGATCGTGCGAATGAATTAGAATGGATCATATGAATGAATTAGAATGGATCGTATGAATGAATTAGAATGGATCGTGCGAATGAATTAGAATGGATCATACGAATGAATTAGAATAGATCGTACGAATGAATTAGAATGGATTGAATTAGAATGAATCGTACGAATGAATTAAAATAGATCGTACGAATGAATTAGAATGGATCGTACGAATGAATTAGAATGGATTGAATTAGAATGAATCGTATGAATAAATTAGAATGAATCATACCGTACGAATGAATTAGAATGGATCATACGAAGGAATTAGAATTGATCGTACAAATGAATTAGAATGGATCATACGAATGAATTAGAATGGATCGTACGAAGGAATTAGAATGGATCGTACGAAGGAATTAGAATGGATAGTACGAATGAATTAGAATGGATACATTCGTGCAAAAGAATTAGAATGGATTGTATGAATGAATTAGAATGGATCGTGCGAATGAATTAGAAAGGATCGTACGAATGAATTAGAATGGATACATTCGCGCGAAAGAATTAGAATAGATCGTATGAATGAATTAGAATGGATCGCATGAATGAAATAGAATGGATCGTACGAATGAATTAGAATGGATCGTGCAAATGAATTAGAATGGATCATACGAGTGAATTAGAATGGATTCATTCGTGCGAATGAATTAGAATGGATCGTACGAATGAGTAAGAATGGATCGTACGAATGAATTAGAATGGATTGAATTAGAATGAATCGTACGAATGAATTAGAATGGATCGTATGAATGAATTAGAATGGATCGTACGAATGAATTAGAATAGATTGTGCGAATGAATTAGAATGGATCGTACGAATGAATTAGAATGGATCGTACGAATGAATTAGAATGGATTGTATGAATGAATTAGAATGGATCGTGCGAATGAATTAGAATAGATCGTACGAATGAAATAGAATGGATTCGCACGAATGTATCCATTCTAATTTATTCGTACGATCTATTCTAATTCATTCGTACGATCCTTTCTAATTCATTCACACGATCCATTCTAATTCATGCATACGATCCAATCTAATTCATTCATACGATCCATTCTAATTCATTCGCACGAATGTATCCATTCTAACTCATTCGTACATGTATGAATGAATTAGAATGGATCGTACGAATGAATTAGAGTTGATACATTCGTGCGAATGAATTAGAATGGATCGTCCGAATGAGTAAGAATGGATCATATGAATGAATTAGAATGGATCGTATGAATGAATTAGAATGGATCGTACGAATGAATTAGAATGGATACATTCGTGCGAATGAATTAGAATGGATCGTACGAATGAGTAAGATTGGATCGTACGAATGAAATAGAATGGATCGTACGGATGAATTAGAATGGATCGTGCGAATGAATTAGAATGGATCGTACGAATGAGTAAGAATGGATCGTATGAATGAATTAGAATGGGTCGTGCGAATGAATTAGAATGGATCGTACGAATGAATTAGAATGGATACATTCGTGCGAAAGAATTAGAATAGATCGTATGAATGAATTAAAATGGATCGTATAAATGAAATAGAATGGATTGTACGAATGAATTAGAATGGATCGTGCGAATGAATTTGAATGGATCGTACGAATGAATTAGAATGGATCGTACGAAGGAATTAGAATGGATCGTACGAATGAATTAGAATAGATCGTATGAATGAATTAGAATGGATACGAATGGATCGTACGAATGAGTAAGAATGGATCGTACGAATGAAATAGAATGGATCGTACGAATGAATTAGAATAGATTGAATTAGAATGAATCGTACGAATGAATTAGAATGGATCGTACGAATGAATTAGAATGGATTGAATTAGAATGGATCGTACGATAAGAATGGATCGTACGAATGAAATAGAATAGATCGTACGGATAAATGAATTTGGATCGTACGAATGAATTAGAAAGGATATATTCGTGCGAATAAATTAGAATAGATCGTATGAATGAATTAGATTGGATCGTATTAATGAATTAGAATGGATCGTGCGAATGAATTAGAATGGATCGTACGAATGAATTAGAATGGATAGATTCGTGCGAATGAATTTGAATGGATCGTACGAAGGAATTAGAATGGATCGTACGAAGGAATTAGAATAGATTATACGAAGAAATTAGAATGGATAGATTCGTGCGAATGAATTTGAATGGATCGTACGAAGGAATTAGAATGGATCGTACGAAGGAATTAGAATAGATTATACGAAGAAATTAGAATGGATCGTACGAATGAATTAGAATGGATCGTATGAATGAATTAGAATGGATCGTGCGAATGAATTAAAATGGATCATATGAATGAAATAGAATGGATCGTATGAATTAGAATGGATCGTACGAATGAAATAGAATGGATCGTACGAATGAATTAGAATAGATTGTGCGAATGGATTAGAATGGATCATACGATTGAGTAAGAATGGATTGTACGAATGAATAAGAATGGATCATGCTAATGAATTAGAATTGATCATACGAATGAATTAGAATAGATTGTGCGAATGAATTAGAATGGATCGTACGAATGAATTGGAATGGATACATTCGTGCGAATGAATTAGAATGGATCGTATGAATGAATTAGAGTGGATACATTCGTACAAATGAATTAGAATGGATCGTACGAATGAATTAGAATGGATACATTTGTGCGAATAAATTAGAATGGATCATATGAATGAATTAGAATGGATCGTGCGAATTAATTAGAATGGATCGTACGAATGAAATAGAATGGATTGTACGAATGAATTAGAATGGATCATGCTAATGAATTAGAATAGATCGTACGAATGAATTAGAATAGATTGTGCGAATAAATTAGAATGGATCGTACGAATGAATTGGAATGGATACATTCGTGCGAATGAATTAGAATGGATCGTATGAATGAATTAGAGTGGATACATTCGTACAAATGAATTAGAATGGATCGTACGAATGAATTAGAATGGATCGTACGAAGGAATTAGAATGGATAGTACGAATGAATTAGAATGGATACCTTCGTGCAAATGAATTAGAATGGATCGTACGAATGAGTAAGAATGGATCGTATGAATGAAAAAGAATGGATCGTATGAATGAATTAGAATGGATCGTACGAATGAATTAGAATGGATCGTGCGAATGAATTAGAATGGATCGTACGAATGAATTAGAATGGATCGTACGAAGGAATTAGAATGGATCGTACGAATATATTAGAAAGGATACATTCGAATTCATTCGTACGATCCATTCTAATTCATTCGTACGATCCATATTCTAATTCATTCGCACGATCCATTCTAATTCATTCGCACGATCCATTCTAATTCATTCATACGATCCATTCTAATTCTTTCGCACGAATGTATCGATTCTAATTCATTCTAACGATCTATTCTAATTTATTCGTACGATCCATTCTAATTCATTCGTACGATCCATTCTAATTCATTCGCACGATCCATTCTAATTCATTCGTACGATCCATTCTAATTCATTCATACGATCCATTCTATTTCATTCGTACGATTCATTCTTACTCATTCGTACGATCCATTCTAATTCATTTTCACGAATGAAATAGAATGGATCGTATGAATGAATTAGAATGGATCGTGCGAATGAATTAGAATGGATCGTACGAATGAATTAGAATAGATTGTGTAAATGAATTAGAATGGATTGTACAAATGAATTAGAATGGATTGTATGAATGAATTAGAATGGATCGTATGAATGAATTAGAATGGATCGGACGAATAAATTAGAATGGATCGTACGAATGAATTAGAATGGATCGTACGAATGAATTAGAATGGATACATTCGTGCGAATGAATTAGAATGGATCATACGAATGAGTAAGAATGGATCGTACGAATGAAATAGAATGGATTGTACGAATGAAATAGAATGGATCGTACGAATGAATTAGAATAGATTGTATGAATAATTAGAATGGATACATTCGTGCGAATGAATTAGAATGGATCGTACGAATGAATTAGATTAGATCGTGCAAATGAATTAGAATGGATCGTACGAATGAATTAGAATGGAACGTATAGATTGTGCGAATGAATTAGAATGGATCGTACGAATGAATTAGAATAGATCGTACGAATGAATTAGAATGGATCGTACGAATGAGTAAGAATGGATCATACGAATGAAATAGAATGGATCGTATGAATGAATTAGAATGGATCGTGCGAATGAATTAGAATGGATCGTACGAATGAATTAGAATGGATCGTAGTAATGAATTAGATTGGATCGTGCGAATGAATTAGAATATGGATCGTACGAAGGAATTAGAATGGATCGTACGAATGAATTCGAATGTATCCTTTCTAATTCATTCGTACGATCCATTCTAATTCCTTCGTACGATCCATTCTAATTCATTCGTACGATCCATTCTAATTCATTCGCACGATCCATTCTAATTCATTCGTACGATCCATTCTATTTCATTCATACGATCCATTCTAATTCATTCATACGATCTATTCTAATTCTTTCGCACGAATGTATCCATTCTAATTCATTCGTACGATCCATTCTAATTCATTCACACGATCCATTCTAATTCATTCATACAATCCATTCTAATTCTTTTGCAAGAATGTATCCATTCTAATTCATTCGTTCGATCCATTCTAATTCATTCGTACGATCCATTCTAATTCATTCGCACGATCCATTCTAATTCATGCATATGATCCAATCTAATTCATTCATACGATCCATTCTAATTCATTCGCACGAATGTATCCATTCTAATTCATTCGTACATGTATGAATGAATTAGAATAGATCGTACGAATGAATTAGAGTTGATACATTCGTGCGAATGAATTAGAATGGATCGTATGAATGAATTAGATTGGATCGTCTGATTCGTTCGTTCGTACAATCCATTCTAATTAGATTGGATCGTGCGAATGAATTAGAATATGGATCGTACGAAGGAATTAGAATGGATCGTACGAATGAATTCGAATGTATCCTTTCTAATTCATTCGTACGATCCATTCTAATTCCTTCGTATGATCCATTCTAATTCATTCATACGATCCATTCTAATTCATTCACACGATCCATTCTAATTCATTCGTCTGATCCATTCTATTTCATTCATACGATCCATTCTAATTCATTCATACGATCTATTCTAATTCTTTCGCACGAATGTATCCATTCTAATTCATTCGTACGATCCATTCTAATTCATTCGCACGATCCATTCTAATTCATTCATACAATCCATTCTAATTCTTTTGTACGAATGTATCCATTCTAATTCATTCGTTCGATCCATTCTAATTCATTCGTACGATCCATTCTAATTCATTCGCACGATCCATTCTAATTCATGCATACGATCCAATCTAATTCATTCATACGATCCATTCTAATTCATTCGCACGAATGTATCCATTCTAATTCATTCGTACATGTATGAATGAATTAGAATAGATCGTACGAATGAATTAGAGTTGATACATTCGTGCGAATGAATTAGAATGGATCGTACGAATGAATTAGATTGGATCGTCTGATTCGTTCGTTCGTACAATCCATTCTAATTAGATTAGATTGTACAATCCATTCTAATTCGTTCATACGATCCATTCTAATTCATTTGTACGATCCATTCTAATTCGTTCATACGATCCATTCTAATTCATTCCTACGATCCATTCTAATTCATTCCTACGATCTATTCTAATTCATTCGTATGATCCATTCTAATTCATTCCTACGATCTATTCTAATTAATTCGCTCGAATGTATCCATTCTAATTCATTCGTTCGATCCATTCTAATTCATTCGTACGATCCATTCTAATTCATTCGCTCAAATGTATCCATTATAATTCATTCGTACGATCCATTCTAATTCATTCGTACGATCCATTCTAATTCATTTGCACGATCCGTTCTAATTCATTCCTATGATCCATTCTAATTCATTCGCACGAATGTAACCATTCTAATTCATTCGTACGATCCATTCTAATTCATTCCTACAATCCATTCTAATTCATTCGCACGAATGAATCCATTCTAATTAATTTGCATGATCCATTCTAATTCATTCCTATGATCCATTCTAATTCATTCGTACGATCCATTCTAATTCATTCGCTCGAATGTATCCATTCTAATTCATTCGTACGATCCATTCTAATTCATTCGTACGATCCATTCTAATTCATTCTCACGAATGTAACCTTTCTAATTCATTTGTATGATCCATTCTAATTCATTCGTACGATCCGTTCTAATCCATTCGTACGATCTATTCTAATCCATTCGTACGATCCATTCTAATTTATTCGCTCGAATGTATCCATTCTAATTCATTCGTACGATCCATTCTAATTCGTTCATACGATCCATTCTAATTCGTTCGTACGATCCATTCTAAAATGAGTTAGAATGGATCATACGAATAAATTAGAATGGATCGTACGAATGAATTAGAATGGATTGTGCGAATGAATTAGAATGGATCGTATGAATGAATTAGAATGGTTACATTCGTGCGAATGAATTAGAATGGATCGTACAAATGAATTAGAATGGATCGTACAAATGAATTAGAAAGGTTACATTTGTGGGAATGATTTAGAATGGATCGTACGAATGAATTAGATCGTACAAATGAATTAGAATGGATCGTACGAATGAATTAAAATGGATACATTCATACGACTGAATTAGAATAGATCGTGCGAATTTATTTGAATGGATCGTACAAATGAACTTGAATGGATATATTTGTGCGAATGAATCTGAATGGATTGTATGAATGAATTACAATGGATCGTACGAATGAATTAGAATGGATCGTACGAATGAATTAGAATAGCTCATACGAATGAATTAGAATGAATCGTATGAATGAATTAGAATGGTTACATTCGTGCGAATGAATTAGAATAGATCGTACGAATGAATTAGAATGGATCGTACGAATGAATTAGAATGGATTGTACGAATAAATTAGAATGGATCGTCCGAATGAATTAGAATGGATCGTACGAATGAATTAGAATGGATCCACCGAATGAGTTAGAATGGATCATACGAAGGAATTTGAATGGATCGTACGAATGAATTAGAATGGATTGTGCAAATAAATTAGAATGGATCGTATGAATGAATAAGAATGGATCGTACGAATGAATTAGAATTGATCGTGTGAATGAATTAGAATGAATCGTACGAATGCATTAGAATGGATCATACGAATGAATTAGAATGAATCGTACGATCCATTCTAATTCATTCGTCCGATCCATTCTAATTCATTCGCACGAATGTATCCATTCTAATTCATTTGTACAATCCATTCTAATTCATTCGCACGATCCATTCTAATTCATTCGTACGATCCATTCTAATTCATTTTCACGAATGTAACCTTTCTAATTCATTTGTATGATCCATTCTAATTCATTCGTACGATCCATTCTAATCCTTTCGTACGATCCATTCTAATCCATTCGTACGATCCATTCTAATTCATTCGTACGATCCATTCTAATTTATTCTCACAAATGTAACCTTTCTAATTCATTTGTACGATCCATTCTAATTCATTCGTACGATCCATTCTAATCCATTCGTACGATCCATTCTAATTCATTCGTACAAATGAATTAGAATGGATTTTATGAATGCATTACAATGGATCGTACGAATGAATTAGAATGGATCGTACGAATGAATTAGAATAGCTCATACGAATGAATTAGAATGAATCGTACGAATGAATTAGAATGGTTACATTCGTGCGAATGAATTAGAATAGATCGTACGAATGAAATAGAATGGTTACATTCGTGCGAATGAATTAGAATAGATCGTACGAATGAAATAGAATGGATCGTATGAATGAATTAGAATGGATCGTATGAATGAATAAGAATGGATCGTACGAATGAATTAGAATGGATCATACGAATGAATTAGAATGGATCTTGCGAATGAATTAGAATGGATCGTACGAATGAATTAGAATGGATCGTGCAAATGAATTAGAATGGATCGTACAAATGAATTAGAATGGCTACATTTGTGCGAATGAATTAGAATGGATCGTACGAATGAATTAGAATGGATCGTACGAATGAATCAGAATGGATCGTACGAATGAAGTAGAATGGATCGTGCGAATGAATTAGAATGGATCGTACGAATGAATTAGAATGGATACATTTGTGCGAATGAGTTAGAATGGATCATACGAATGAATTAGAATGGATCGTACGAATGAATTAGAATGGATCATACGAATAAATTAGAATGGATCGTGCGAATGAATTAGAATGGATTGTACGAATGAATTAGAACGGATACATTCGAGCGAATGAATTAGAATAGATCATAGAAATGAATTAGAATGGATCATACGAATGAATTAGAATGGATCGTGCGAATGAATTAGAATGGATTGTACGAATGAATTAGAATGGATACATTTGTGCGAATGAATTAGAATGGATAGGACGAATGAATTAGAATGGATTGTACGACTCATTCTAATTCATTCGTATGATCCATTCTAATGCATTCGTACGATTCATTCTAATTCATTCGCACGATCCATTCTAATTCATTCGGACGATCCATTCTTATTCATTCATACGATCCATTCTAATTCATTCGTACGATCCATTCTAATTCATTCGTACGATCCATTCTAATTCATTGGTATGATCCATTCTAACTCATTCGGTTGATCCATTCTAATTCATTCGTACGATCCATTCTAATTCATTCGCACGATCCATTCTAATTTATTTGTACGATCCATTCTAATTTATTCCTATGATCCATTGTAATTCATTCGCACGAATGTATCCATTCTAATTCATTTGCACGATCCATTCTAATTCATTCCTATGATCCATTCTAATTCATTCGTACGATCCATTCTAATTCATTCGCTCGAATGTATCCATTCTAATTCATTCGTACAATCCATTCTAATTCGTTCATACGATCCATTCTAATTCGTTTGTACGAACCATTCTAATTCGTTTGTACGATTCATTCTAATTCATTCGTACGATCCATTCAAATGCATTCGTACGATTAATTCTAATTCATTCGCACGATCCATTCTAATTCATTCGTACGATCCATTCTTATTCATTTATACGATCCATTCTAATTCGTTCGCACAATCCATTCTAATTCATTCGTATGATCCATTCTAATTCATTCGTATGATCCATTCTAACTCATTCGGTGGATCCATTATAATTCATTCGTACGATCCATTCTAATTCATTCGTACGATCCATTCTAATTTATTCGTACAATCCATTCGTATTCATTCGTACGATCTATTCTAATTCATTCACACGAATGTATCCATTCTAATGCATTCGTACAATTCATTCTAATTCATTCGCACGATCCATTCTAATTCATTCACACGAATGTATCCATTCTAATTCATTTGTACAATCCATTCTAATTCATTCGCACGATCCATTCTAATTCATTCGTACGATCCATTCTAATTCATTTTCACGAATGTAACCTTTCTAATTCATTTGTATGATCCATTCTAATTCATTCGTACGATCCATTCTAATCCTTTCGTACGATCCATTCTTATCCATTCATACGATCCATTCTAATTCATTCGTACGATCCATTCTAATTTATTCTCACAAATGTAACCTTTCTAATTCATTTGTATGATCCATTCTAATTCATTCGTACGATCCATTCTAATCCATTCGTACGATCCATTCTAATTCATTCGTACAAATGAATTAGAATGGATTGTATGAATGCATTACAATGAATCGTACGAATGAATTAGAATGGATAGTACGAATGAATTAGAATAGCTCATACGAATGAATTAGAATGAATCGTACGAATGAATTAGAATGGTTACATTCGTGCGAATGAATTAGAATAGATCGTACGAATGAAATAGAATGGATCGTACGAATAAATTAGAATGGATCGTGCGAATGAATTAGAATGGATCGTATGAATGAATTAGAATGGATCCACCGAATGAGTTAGAATGGATCATACGAATGAATTAGAATGGATCGTACGAATGAATTAAAATGGATCGTATGAATGAATAAGAATGGATCGTACGAATGAATTAGAATGGATCGTACGAATGAATTAGAATGGATCTTGCGAATGAATTAGAATGGATCGTACGAATGAATTAGAATGGATCGTGCGAATGAATTAGAATGGATCGTACAAATGAATTAGAATGGCTACATTTGTGCGAATGAATTAGAATGGATCGTACGAATGAATTAGAATGGATCGTACGAATGAATCAGAATGGATCGTACGAATGAATTAGAATGGATCGTGCGAATGAATTAGAATGGATCGTACGAATGAATTAGAATGGATACATTTGTGCGAATGAGTTAGAATGGATCATACGAATTAATTAGAATGGATCGTACGAATGAATTAGAATGGATCATACGAATAAATTAAAATGGATCGTGCGAATGAATTAGAATGGATTGTACGAATGAATTAGAACGGATACATTCGAGCGAATGAATTAGAATAGATCGTAGGAATGAATTAGAATGGATCATACGAATGAATTAGAATGGATCGTGCGAATGAATTAGAATGGATTGTACGAATGAATTAGAATTGATACATTTGTGCGAATGAATTAGAATGGATAGGACGAATGAATTAGAATGGATCGTACGATTCATTCTAATTCATTCGTATGATCCATTCTAATGCATTCGTACGATTCATTCTAATTCATTCGCACGATCCATTCTAATTCATTCGTACGATCCATTCTTATTCATTCATACGATCCATTCTAATTCATTCATACGATCCATTCTAATTCATTTGTACGATCCATTCTAATTCATTCGTATGATCCATTCTAACTCATTCGGTGGATCCATTCTAATTCATTCGTACGATCCATTCTAATTCATTCGCACGATCTATTCTAATTTATTTGTACGATCCATTCTAATTTATTCCTATGATCCATTGTAATTCATTCGCACGAATGTATCCATTCTAATTCATTTGCACGATCCATTCTAATTCATTCCTATGATCCATTCTAATTCATTCGTACGATCCATTCTAATTCATTCGCTCGAATGTATCCATTCTAATTCATTCGTACGATCCATTCTAATTCGTTCATACGATCCATTCTAATTCGTTTGTATGAACCATTCTAATTCGTTCGTACGATTCATTCTAATTCATTCGTACGATCCATTCAAATGCATTCGTACGATTAATTCTAATTCATTCGCACGATCCATTCTAATTCATTCGTACGATCCATTCTTATTCATTCATACGATCCATTCTAATTCGTTCGCACAATCCATTCTAATTCATTCGTATGATCCATTCTAATTCATTCGTATGATCCATTCTAACTCATTCGGTGGATCCATTATAATTCATTCGTACGATCCATTCTAATTCATTCGTACGATCCATTGTAATTTATTCGTACAATCCATTCATATTCATTCGTACGATCTATTCTAATTCATTCACACGAATGTATCCATTCTAATGCATTCGTACAATTCATTCTAATTCATTCGCACGATCCATTCTAAATCATTCGTACGATCCATTCTTATTCATTCATACGATCCATTCTAATTCATTCGCACAATCCATTCAAATTCATTCATAAGATCCATTCTAATTCATTCGTATGATCCATTCTAACTCATTCGGTGGATCCATTCTAATTCATTCGTACTAATTCATTCGTACGATCCATTCTAATTCATTCGCACGATCCATTCTAACTCATTCGTACGATCCATTCTAATTCATTTGTACGATCCATTCTAATTTATTTGCACGAATATACGATCCATTCTAATTCATTCGCACAAATGTATCAATTCTAATTCATTCATACGATCCATTCTAATTCATTCGTATGATCTATTCTAATTCATTCGCACGAATGTAACCATTCTAATTCATTCGTACGATTCAATCTAATTCATTCGTATGAGCTATTCTAATTCATTCGTACGATCTATTCTAATTCATTCGTACGATCCATTCTAATCCATTCGTGCGATCCATTCTAATTCATTCCTACGATCCATTCTTATTCATTCTCACAAATGTAACCTTTCTAATTCGTTCGTACGATCCATTCTAATTCATTCCCACAAATGAATTAGAATGGATCGTACGAATGAATTAGAATGGATTGTACGAATGAATTAGAATAGATCGTGCGAATGAATTAAAATGGATCGTACGAATGAATTAGAATGGATCCACCGAATGAGTTAGAATGGATCATACGAAGGAATTAGAATGGATTGTGCGAATGAATTAGAATGGATCGTATGAATGAATAAGAATGGATCGTACGAATGAATTAGAATGGATCGGGCGAATGAATTAGAATGAATCGTACGAATGCATTAGAATGGATCGTACGAATGAATTAGAATGAATCGTACGAACGAATTAGAATGGATCGTACGAACGATTTAGAATGGATCGTATGAACGAATTAGAATAGATCGTACGAATGAATTGGAATGGATACATTTGAGCGAATGAATTAGAATGGATCGTACGAATGAATTAGAATGGATCATAGGAATGAATTAGAATGGATCATGCAAATGAATTAGAATGGATACATTCGTGCGAATGAATTAGAATGGATCAAAGGAATGAATTAGAATAGTTCGTACGAATAAATTAGAATGGATCGTGCGAATGAATTAGAATGGATCGTACGAATGAATTAGAATGGATCCACCGAATGAGTTAGAATGGATCATACGAATAAATTAGAATGGATCGCACGAATGAATTAGAATGGATCGTATGAATGAATTAGAATGGATCGTATGAATGAATAAGAATAGATCATACGAATGAATTAGAATGGATCGTACGAATGAATTAGAATGAATCGTACGAATGCATTAGAATGGATCGTATGAATGAATTAGAATGGATCGCACGAATAAATTAGAATAGATCGTACGAATGAATTAGAATGAATCGTACGATTGCATTAGAATGGATCGTATGAATGAATTAGAATGAATCGTACGATTCATTCTAATTCATTCGTCCGATCCATTCTAATTCATTCGCACGAATGTATCCATTCTAATTCATTCGTACAATCCATTCTAATTCATTCGCACGATCCATTCTAATTCATTCGTATGATCCATTCTAATTCATTCCTATGATCTATTCTAATTCATTCGCTCGAATGTATCAATTCTAATTCATTCGTACAATCCATTCTAATTCATTCACACGATCCATTCTAATTCATTCGTATGATCCATTCTAATTCATTCGTATGATCCATTCTAATTCATTCGTACGATCCATTCTAACTCATTCACACAAATGTATCCATTCTAATTCATTCGTACAATCCATTCTAATTCATTCGCACGATCCATTCTAATTCATTCGTACGATCCATTCTAATTTATTCGTACGATCCATTCTAATTCATTCGTACGTTCCATTCTAATTCATTCGCACAAATGTATCGATTCTAATTCATTCGTACGATCCATTCTAATTCATTCGCACGATCCATTCTAATTCATTCGTACGATCCATTCTAATACATTCGCACGATCCATTCTAATTCATTCGTACGATCCATTCTAATTCATTCGTACGATCCATTCTAATTCATTCGTACGATCCATTCCAACTCATTCGGTCGATCCATTCTAATTCATTCGTCCGATCCAATCTAATTCATTCGCACGATCCATTCTAATTTATTGGTACGATCCATTCTAATTCATTCCTATGATCCATTCTAATTCTTACGCATGAATGTATCCATTCTAATTCATTCGTACGATCCATTCTAATTCATTCGCACGATCCATTCTAATTCATTCGCACAAATGTATCCATTCTAATTCATTCGTACGATCCATTCTAATTCATTCGCTCGAATGTATCCATTCTAATTCATTCGTACGATTCATTCTAATTCATTCGTACGATTCATTCTAATTCATTCGTATGAGCTATTCTAATTCATTCGTACGATCAATTCTAATTCATTCGTATGATCCATTGTAATTCATTTATACAATCCATTCAGATTCATTCGCACAAATGTATCCATTCAAATTCATTCGTACGATCCATTCTAATTAATTCGCACGATCCATTCTAATTCAGTCGTATGAATGTACCCATTTTAATTCATTCGTATGAATGAATTAGAATGGATATATTCGAGCGAATGAATGAGAATGGATCGTACGAATGAATTAGAATGGATCATAGGAATGAATTAGAATGGATCGTGCAAATAAATTAGAATGGATACATTCGTGCGAATGAATTAGAATGGATCGTAGGAATGAATTAGAACGATCCATTCTAATTCAGTCGTACGATCCATTCTAATTCATTCGTACGATCCATTCTAATTCATTCGTACGAATGTATCCATTCTAATTCATTCGCACGATCCATTCTAATTCATTCATACGATCCATTCTAATTCATTCGCACGAATGTATCCATTCTAATGCATTCGTACGATTCATTCTAATTCATTCGCACGAACCATTCTAATTCATTCGTATGATCCATTCTTATTCATTCATATGTTCCATTCTAATTCATTCGCACGAATGTAACCATTCTAATTCATTCGCACGATCCATTTCTTATTCATTCGTACGATCCATTCTAATTCATTCGCACGATCCATTCTAATCCACTCGTACGATCCATTCTAATCCATTCGTACGATCCATTCTAATTTATTCGTACGATCCATTCTAATTCATTCGCTCGAATGTATCCATTCTAATTCATTCGTACGATCCATTCTAATTCGTTCATACGATCCATTATAATTCTTTCATATGATCCATTCTAATTCATTTGTACGATCCATTCTAATTCATTCGCATGATCCATTCTAATTCATGATCCATTCTAATTCATGTATACGATCCATTCTAATTCATTCGCATGATCCATTCTAATTCATTTACACGAATGTAACCATTCTAATTCATTTGTACGATCAATTCTAATTCATTCTCACGAATGTAACCTTTCTAATTCATTTGTACGATCCATTCTAATTCATTCGCTCGAATGTATCCATTCTAATTCATTCATATGATCCATTCTAATTCATTCATACGATCCATTCTAATTCATTCGTACGATTCATTCTAATTCATTCGCACGATCCATTCTAATTCATTCGTACGATCCATTCTAATTCATTCGCACGAATGTATCCATTCTAATTCATTCGTACAATCCATTCTTATTCATTCGCACGATCCATTCTAATTCATTCCTACGATCCATTCTAATTCATTCCTACGATCTATTCTAATTCATTCGCTCGAATGTATCCATTCTAATTTATTCGTTCGATCCATTCTAATTCATTCGTATGATCCATTCAAATTCATTCGCATGATCCATTCTAATTCATTCGTACGATCCATTCTAATTCATTCTCACGAATGTAACCTTTCAAGCTCATTTGTACGATCCATTCTAATTCATTCGCTCGAATGTATCCATTCTAATTCATTCGTATGATCCATTCTAATTCATTCGCACAATCCATTCTAATTCAGTCGTATGAATGTATCATACGAATGAATTAGAAAGGTTACATTCGTGAGAATGAATTAGAATGGATCGTACGAATGAATTAGAATGGATCGTATGAATGAATAAGAATGGATCGTACGAATGAATTAGAATGGATCGTACGAATGAATTAGAATGGATCGTGTGAATGAATTAGAATGGATCGTACGAATGAATTAGAATGGATCGTGCGAATGAATTAGAATGGATCGTACGAATGAATTAGAATGGATACATTTGTGTGAATGAATTAGAATGGATCGTACGAATGAATTAGAATGGATCGTACGAATGAATCAGAATGGATCGTATGAATGAATTAGAATGGATCGTGCGAATGAATTAGAATGGATCGTACGAATGAATTAGAATGGATATATTTGTGCGAATGAGTTAGAATGGATCATGCGAATGAATTAGAATGGATCGTACGAATGAATTAGAATGGATCATACGAATAAATTAGAATGGATCGTGCGAATGAATTAGAATGGATTGTACGAATGAATTAGAACGGATACATTCGAGCAAATGAATTAGAATAGATCGTAGGAATGAATTAGAATGGATCATACGAATGAATTAGAATGGATCGTGCGAATGAATTAGAATGGATTGTACGAATGAATTAGAATGGATACATTTGTGCGACTGACTTAGAATGGATAGGAAGAATGAATTAGAATGGATCGTACGATTCATTCTAATTCATTCGTATGATCCATTCTAATGCATTCGTATGATTCATTCAAATTCATTCGCACGATCCATTATAATTCATTCGTACGATCCATTCTTATTCATTCATACGATCCATTCTAATTCATTCGTACGATCCATTCTAATTCATTCGTACGATCCATTCTAATTCATTCGTATGATCCATTCTAACTCATTCGGTGGATCCATTCTAATTCATTCGTACGATCCATTCTAATTCATTCGCACGATCCATTCTAATTTATTCGTACGATCCATTCTAATTCATTCCTATGATCCATTCTAATTCATTCGCACGAATGTATCCATTCTAATTCATTTGCACGATCAATTCTAATTCATTCCTATGATCCATTC
The DNA here is from genome assembly GCA_947650365.1 of Chamaelirium japonicum. Classification (NCBI taxonomy): domain Eukaryota; kingdom Viridiplantae; phylum Streptophyta; class Magnoliopsida; order Liliales; family Melanthiaceae; genus Chamaelirium; species Chamaelirium japonicum. Next base: position 20,698 of record OX393559.1, on the reverse strand, counting down.
TAATTCATTCGTACGATCCATTCTAATTCATTCGCTCGAATGTTTCCATTCTAATTCATTCGTACGATCCATTCTAATTCGTTCATACGATCCATTCTAATTCGTTTGTATGAACCATTCTAATTCGTTCGTACGATTCATTCTAATTCATTCTTACGATCCATTCTAATGCATTCTATGATTCATTCTAATTCATTCGCACGATCCATTCTAATTCATTCGTACGATCCATTCTTATTCATTCATACGATCCATTCTAATTCGTTCGCACAATCAATTCTAATTCATTCGTATGATCCATTCTAATTCATTCGGTGGATCCATTCTAATTCATTCGTATGATCCATTCTAATTCATTCGTACGATCCATTCTAATTTATTCGTACGATCCATTCTTATTCATTCGTACGATCTATTCTAATTCATTCACACGAATGTATCCATTCTAATGCATTCGTACGATTCATTCTAATTTATTCGCACGATCCATTATAAATCATTCGTACGATCCATTCTTATTCATTCAACGATCCATTCTAATTCATTCGCACAATCCATTCTAATTCATTCATACGATCCATTCTAATTCATTCGTATGATCCATTCTAATTCATTCGTACTAATTCATTCGTACGATCCATTCTAATTCATTCGCACGATCCATTCTAACTCATTCGTACGATTCATTCTAATTCATTTGTACGATCCATTCTAATTTATTTGCACGAATATACGATCCATTCTAATTCATTCGCACAAATGTATCAATTCTAATTCATTCGTACGATCCAGTCTAATTCATTCGTATGATCTATTCTAATTCATTCGCACGAATGTAACCATTCTAATTCATTCGTACGATTCATTCTAATTCATTCGTATGAGCTATTCTAATTTATTCATACAATCCATTCTAATTCATTCGTACGATCCATTCTAATCCATTCGTACGATCCATTCTAATTCATTCGTACGATCCATTCTTATTCATTCTCACAAATGTAACCTTTCTAATTCGTTCGTACGATCCATTCTAATTCATTTCCACAAATGAATTAGAATGGATCGTACGAATGAATTAGAATGGATTGTACGAATGAATTAGAATAGATCGTGCGAATGAATTAGAATGGATCGTGCAAATGAATTAAAATGGATTCATTCGTGCGAATGAATTAGAATGGATCATAGGAATGAATTAGAATAGTTCGTACGAATAAATTAGAATGGATCGTGCGAATGAATTAGAATGGATCGTACGAATGAATTAGAATGGATCCACCGAATGCGTTAGAATGGATCATACGAATAAATTAGAATGGATCGCACGAATGAATTAGAATGGATCGTACGAATGAATTAGAATGGATCGTATGAATGAATAAGAATGGATCGTACGAATGAATTAGAATGAATCGTACGAATGCATTATAATGGATCGTATGAATGAATTAGAATGGATCGCACGAATGAATTAGAATGGATCGTACGAATGAATTAGAATGAATCGTACGAATGCATTAGAATGGATCGTATGAATGAATTAGAATGAATCGTACGATCCATTCTAATTCATTCGTCCGATCCATTCTAATTCATTCGCACGAATGTATCCATTCCAATTCATTCGTACAATCCATTCTAATTCATTCGCACGATCTATTCTAATTCATTCGTATGATCCATTCTAATTCATTCCTATGATCTATTCTAATTCATTCGCTCGAATGAATCCATTCTAATTCATTCGTACAATCCATTCTAATTCATTCGTATGATCCATTCTAATTCATTCGTACGATCCATTCTAATTCATTCGTATGATCCATTCTAACTCATTCGCACAAATGTATCCATTCTAATTCATTCGTACGATCCATTCTAATTCATTCGCACGATCCATTCTAATTCATTCGTACGATCCATTCTAATTCATTCGTCCGATCCATTCTAATTCATTCGTACGATCCGTTCTAATTCATTCGCACAAATGTATCGATTCTAATTCATTCGTACGATCCATTCTAATTCATTCGCACGATCCATTCTAATTCATTCGTACGATCCATTCTAATACAATCGCACGATCCATTCTAATTCATTCGTACGATCCATTCTAATTCATTCGTACGATCCATTCTAATTCATTCGTACGATCCATTCCAACTCATTCGGTCGATCCATTCTAATTCATTCGTACGATCCAATCTAATTCATTCACACGATCCATTCTAATTTGTTGGTACGATCCATTCTAATTCATTCCTATGATCCATTCTATTTCATACGCACTAATGTATCCATTCTAATTCATTCGTACGATCCATTCTAATTCATTCGCACGATCCATTCTAATTCATTCGTACAAATGTATCCATTCTAATTGATTCGTATGATCCATTCTAATTCATTCGTACGATCCATCCTAATTCATTCGCTCGAATGTATCCATTCTAATTCATTCGTACGATTCATTCTAATTCATTCGTATGAGCTATTCTAATTCATTCGTACGATCCATTCTAATTCATTCGTATGATCCTTTGTAATTCATTTATACAATCCATTCAGATTCATTCGCACAAATGTATCCATTCAAATTTATTCGTACGATCCATTCTAATTAATTCGCACGATCCATTCTAATTCAGTCGTATGAATGTATCCATTTTAATTCATTCGTACGAATGAATTAGAATGGATATATTCGAGGGAATGAATTAGAATGGATCGTACGAATGAATTAGAATGGATCATAGGAATGAATTAGAATGGATCGTGCAAATAAATTATAATGGATACATTCATGCGAATGAATTAGAATGGATCGTAGGAATGAATTAGAACGATCCATTCTAATTCATTCGTACGATCCATTCTAATTCATTCGTACGATCCATTCTAATTCATTCGTACGAATGTATCCATTCTAATTCATTCGCACGATCCATTCTAATTCATTCGTATGATCCATTCTAATTCATTCGCACGAATGTATCCATTCTAATGTATTCGTACGATTCATTCTAATTCATTCGCTCGATCCATTCTTATTCATTCGTACGATCCATTCTTATTCATTCATACGATCCATTCTAATTCATTCGCACAAATGTAACCATTCTAATTCATTCGCACGATCCATTTCTAATTCATTCGTACGATCCATTCTAATTCATTCGCACGATCCATTCTAATCCACTCGTACGATCCATTCTAATCCATTCGTACGATCCATTCTAATTAATTCGTACGATCCATTCTAATTCATTTGCTCGAATGTATCCATTCTAATTCATTCATACGATCCAGTCTAATTCGTTCATACGATCCATTATAATTCTTTCATATGATCCATTCTAATTCATTTGTACGATTCATTCTAATTCATTCGCATGATCCATTCTAATTCATGATCCATTCTAATTCATTTGTACGATCCATTCTAATTCATTTGCATGATCCATTCTAATTCATTCACACGAATGTAACCATTATAATTCATTCGTACGATCAATTCTAATTCATTCTCACGAATGTAACCTTTCTAATTCATTTGTACGATCCATTCTAATTCATTCGCTCGAATGTATAGATTCTAATTCATTCGTACGATCCATTCTAATTCATTCGTACGATCCATTCTAATTCATTCGTACGATTCATTGTAATTCATTCGCACGATCCATTCTAATTCATTCGTACGATCCATTCTAATTCATTCGCACGAATGTATCCTTTCTAATTCATTCATACAATCCATTCTTATTCATTCGCACGATCCATTCTAATTCATTCGTATGATCCATTCTAATTCATTCCTACGATCTATTCTAATTCATTCGCTCGAATGTATCCATTCTAATTCATTCGTTCGATCCATTCTAATTCATTCGTACGATCCATTCAAATTCATTCGCATGATCCATTCTAATTCATTCGTACGATCCATTCTAATTCATTCTCATGAATGTAACCTTTCAAACTCATTTGTACGATCCATTCTAATTCATTCGCTCGAATGTATCCATTCTAATTCATTCGTATGATCCATTCTAATTCATTCGCACAATCCATTCTAATTCAGTCGTATGAATGTATCATACGAATGAATTAGAATGGATCATGCGAATGAATTAAAATGGATCGTACAAATGAATTGGAATGGATCGTACGAATGAATTAGAATGGATCGTACGAATGAATTAGAATGGATACATTCGAGCGAATGAATTAGAATGGATCGTACAAATGAATTAGAAAGGTTACATTCGTGAGAATGAATTAGAATGGATCGTACGAATGAATTAGAATGGATCATGCGAATGAATTTGAATGGATCGTGCGAATGAATTAGAATGGATCGAACGAATGAATTAAAATGGATACATTCGAGCGAATGAATTAGAATAGATCATAGGAATGAATTAGAATGGATCATACGAATGAATTAGAATGGATCGTGCGAATGAATTAGAATGGATTGTACGAATGAATTAGAATGGATACATTCGTACGAATGAATTAGAATGGATCGTAAGAATGAATTAGAATTGATCGTAGGAATGAATTAGAATGGATCATACGAATGAATTAGAATGGATCGTGCGAATGAATTAGAATGGATTGTACGAATGAATTAGAATGGATACATTCGTGCGAATGAATTAGAATGGATCGGACGAATGAATTAGAATGGATCGTACGAATGCATTAGAATGGATCGTACGAATGAATTAAAATGGATACATTCGAGCGAATGAATTAGAATGGATCGTGCGATGAATTAGAATGGATCATACAAATGAATTAGAATAGATTCTAATCCATTCGTACGATCCATTCTAATCTATTCTATTTCATTCACACAAATGTATCCATTCTAATTCATTCTCACGAATGTAACCTTTCTAATTCATTTGTATGATCCATTCAAATTCATTCGTACGAATGAATAGAATGGATCGTACGAATGAATCGTATGAATGAATTAGAATGGATCATACGAATGAATTAGAATGGATCATGCGAATGAATTAGAATAGATCGTACAAATGAATTAGAATGGATCGTACGAATAAATTGGAATGGATCGTGCGAATGAATTAGAATGGATCGGTTGAATGAATTAGAATGGATCCATCGAATGAGTTAGAATGGATCATACGAATGAATTAGAATGGATTGTACGAATGAATTAGAATAGATACATTCGAGCGAATGAATTAGAATGATCGTAGGAATGAATTAGAATGGATCATATGAATGAATAAGAATGGATCGTGCGAATAAATTAGAATGGATACATTCGTGCGAATGAATTAGGATGGATCGTAGGAATGAATTAGAATGGATCGTACGAATGAATTAGAATGGATCGTATGAACGAATTAGAATGGATCGTACGAATGAATTAGAATCGTACGATCTAATTTATTCGTACGATCCATTCTAATTCATTCGCACGAATGTATCCATTCTAATTCATTCGCACAATCCATTCTAATCCATTCGTACGATCAATTCTAATCCATTCGTACGATCCATTCTAATTCATTTGTATGATCCATTCTAATTCATTCGTACGATCCATTCTAATTCTTTCGTACGATCCATTCTAATTCATTCACACGAATGTATCCATTCTAATGCATTCGTACGATCCATTCTAATTCATTTGTACGATCCATTCTAATCCATTCGTACGATCCATTCTAATTTATTAGTACGATCCATTCTAATTCATTCGTACGATCCATTCTAATGCATTCGTACGATTCATTCTAATTCATTCGCACGATCCATTCTAATTCATTCGTACGATCCATTCTTATTCATTCATACGATCCATTCTAATTCATTCGCACAATCCATTCTAATTCATTCGTACGATCCATTCTAATTCATTCGTATGATCCATTTTAATTTATTTGTACGATCCATTCTTATTCATTCGTACGATCCATTCTAATTCATTCGTACGATCCATTGTAATTCATTCGCTCGAATGGCTCCATTCTTATTCATCGCACAAATGTATCCATTCTAATTCATTCGTACGATCCATTCTAATTCATTCGTACGATCCATTCTAATTCATTCGCACGATCGATTCTAATTCATTCGTATGGCGAATGAATTAGAACGGATTGTGCGAATAAATTAGAATGGATCGTGCGAATGAATTAGAATGGATCGTATGAATGAATAAGAATGGATCGTACGAATGAATTAGAATAAATCGTAGGAATGAATTAGAATGGATCGTACGAATGAATTAGAATGGTTACATTCGTGCGAATGAATTAGAATGGATTTTACGAATGGATTAGAATGGATCGTACTAATGGATTAGAATGGATCGTACGAATGAATTAGAATGGATCGTACAAATTAATTAGAAAGGTTACATTTGTGAGAATAAATTAGAATGGATCGTACGAATGAATTAGAATGGATCGTAAGAATGGATTAGAATGGATCGTACGAATGAATTAGAATGGATCCACCGAATGAGTTAGAATGGATCATGCGAATGAATTAGAATGGATCGTACAAATGAATTAGAATGGATGCATTCGTGCGAATGAATTAGAATAGATCGTACAAATGAATTAGAATGGATACATTCGAGCGAATGAATTAGAATGGATCGTACGAATGAATTAGAATGGATCATAGGAATGAATTAGAATGGATCGTGCAAATGAATTAGAATGGATACATTCATGCGAATGAATTAGAATGGATCGTACGAATGAATTAGAATGGATCGTACGAATGAATTAGAATGGATACAATCGAGCGAATGAATTAGAATGAATCGTACGATCCATTCTAATTCATTCATCCGATCCATTCTAATTCATTCTCACGATCCATTTTAATTTATTCGCACGAATGTAACCATTCTAATTCATTCGTACGATCCATTCTAATTCATTCCTACGATCTATTCTAATTCATTCGTACGATCCATTCTTATTCATTCATACGATCCATTCTAATTCATTCGTATGATCCTTTCTAATTCATTCGCACAATCCGTTCTAATTCATTCGCACAATCCATTGTAATTCGTTTGTATGATCCATTCTAATTCATTCCTACGATCTATTCTAATTCATTCGCTCGAATGTATCCATTCTAATTCATTCGTACGATCCATTCTAATTCATTCGTACGATGCATTCTAATTCATTCGCACGATCCATTCTAATTCATTCGTATGAAACATTCTAATTCATTTGTCCGATCCATTCTAATCCATTCGTCCGATCCATTCTAATTCATTCGCACGAATGTATCCATTCTAATTCATTCGTACAATCCATTCTAATTCATTCGCACGATCCATTCTAATTCATTCGTATGATCCATTCTAATTCATTCGTACGATCCATTCTAATTCGTTTGTACAATCCATTCTAAGTCGTTCATACGATCCATTCTAATTCATTCGCACAAATTATTCTAATTCATTCGTTCGATCCATTCTAATTCATTCATATAATCCATTCTAACTCATTCGGATCCATTCGTACGATCCATTCTAATCCATTCATACGATCCAGTCTAATTCATTCGTACGATCCATTCTAATTCATTCTCACAAATGTAACCTTTCTAATTCATTTGTACGATCCATTCTAATTCATTCGTACGATCCATTCTAATCCATTCGTACGATCCATTCTAATCCATTCGTACGATCCATTCTAATTCATTCGCACGAATGTAACCATTCTAATTCATTTGTACGATTCATTCTAATTCATTCGCACGATCCATTCTAATTCATTCGCATTAATATATCCATTCTAATTCATTCGTACGATCCATTATAAATCATTCGCACGATCGATTCTAATTGATTCGCACAAATGTATCCATTCTAATTCATTTGCTCGAATGTATCCATTCTAATTCATTCGTACGATCCATTCTAATTAATTCGTATGATCCATTCTAATTCATTCGTACGATCCTTAGAATGGATCATGCGAATGAATTAGAATGAATCGTATGAATGCATTAGAGTGGATCGTAGGAATGAATTAGATTGAATCGTACGAACGAATTAGAATGGATCGTACGAATGAATTAGAATGGATACATTCGTGCGAATGAATTAGAATGGATCGTACGAATGAATTAGAATGGATCATAGGAATGAATTAGAATAGATCGTGCAAATGAATTAGAATGGATACATTCGTGTGAATGATTTAGAATGGATCGTACGAATGAATTAGAATGGTTACATTCGTGCGAATGAATTAGAATGGATCGTACGAATGGATTAGAATGGATCGTACGAATGGATTAGAATGGATCGTACGAATGGATTAGAATGGATCGTACGAATGAATTAGAATGGATCATACAAATGAATTAGAAAGGTTATATTCGTGAGAATGAATTAGAATGGATCATACGAATGAATTAGAATGGATCATGCGAATGAATTTGAATGGATTGTACAAATGAATTAGAATGGATCGAACGAATGAATTAGAATGGATACATTCGAGCGAATGAATTAGAATAGATCGTAGGAATGAATTAGAATAGATCATAGGAATGAATTAGAATGGATCGTGCAAATAAATTAGAATGGATCGTCGAATGAATTAGAATGGATCGAACGAATGAATTAGAATGGATATATTCGTGCGAATGAATTAGAATGGATTGCACGAATGAATTAGAATGGATCGTACAAATGAACTAGAAAGGTTACATTTGTGAGAATGTATCGTACGAATGGATTAGAATGGATCGTACGAATGAATTGGAATGGATCGAACAAATGAATTAGAAAGGTTACATTTGTGAGAATGAATTAGAATGGATCGTACGAATGGATTAGAATGGATCGTACGAATGGATTAGAATGGATCGTACGAATGAATTAGAATGGATCATACAAATGAATTAGAAAGGTTACATTTGTGAGAATGAATTAGAATGGATCGTACGAATGAATTAGAATGGATCGTACGAATGGATTAGAATGGATCGTACGAATGAATTAGAATAGATCGTACGAATGCATTAGAATGGATACATTCGTGCGAATGAATTAGAATGGATCGTACGAATGAATTAGAATGGATCGTGTGAATGAATTAGAATGGATCGTACGAATGAATTAGAATGGATCGTGCGAATGAATTAGAATGGATCGTGCGAATGAATTAGAATGGATCGTACGAATGAATTAGAATGGATCGTACGAATGGATTAGAATGGATCATACGAATGGATTAGAACACATTGTATGAATGAATTTGAATAGATACTTTTGTGCGAATGAATTAGATTGCATCGTACGAATGAATTAGAATAGATCGTAGGAATGAATTAGAATGGATCATACGAATGAATTAGAATGGATCGTGCGAATGAATTAGAATGGATCGTACGAATGAATTAGAATGGATCGTACGAACGAATTAGAATGGATCGTATGAATGAATTAGAATGGTTCGTACGAACGAATTAGAATGGATACATTCGAGCGAATGAATTAGAATGGATCGTACGAATGAATTAGAATGGATCGTACGAATAAATTAGAAAGGATCGTACGAATGAACTAGAATGGATCGTGCGAATGGATTAGAATGGATCGTACGAATGGATTAGAATGGATCGTACGAATGGATTAGAATGGATCGTATGAATGAATTAGAATGGTTATATTCGTGCGAATGAATTACAATGGATCATACGAATGGATTAGAATGGATCGTACGAATGGATTAGAATGGATCGTACGAAATGAATTAGAATGGATCGTACAATGAATTAGAAAGGTTACATTCGTGAGAATGAATTAGAATGGATCGTACGAATGATTTAGAATTGATCATGCGAATGAATTTGAATGGATCGTACGAATGAATTAGAATGGATCGAACAAATGAATTAGAATGGATACATTCGAGCGAATGAATTAGAATAGATCTAAGGAATGAATTAGAATGGATCATACGAATGAATTATAATGGATCGTGCGAATGAATTAGAATGGATTGTACGAATAAATTAGAATGGATACATTCATACGACTGAATTAGAATGGATCGTGCGAATTAATTAGAATGGATCGTACGAATGAATTTGAATGGATACATTTGTGAGAATGAATAAGAATGAATACATTTGTGCGAATGAATTAGAATAGATTAGAATGGATCGTACGAATGGATTAGGATCCATTCTAATCCATTCGTACGATCCATTCTAATTCATTCGTACGTTCAATTCTAATTCATTCGCACGATCCATTCTAATTCATTCGTACGATCCATTCTAATTCATTCGTACGATCCATTCTAATTCATTCGTATGATCCATTCTAATTCATTCGCACAAATGTATCCGTGTCCATTCTAATTCATTCGTACGATCCATTCTAATTCATTCGCACGATCCATTCTAATTCATTCGTACGATCCATTCTAATTCATTCGCACGAATGTATCCATTCTAATACATTCGTACGATCCATTCTAATTCATTCGTACGATCCATTCTAATCCATTCGTACGATCCATTCTAAATCATTCATACGATCCATTCTAATTCATTCGCACGATCCATTCTAATGCATTCGTACGATTCATTCTAATTCATTCGCACGATCTATTCTAATTCATTCGTACGATCCATTCTAATTCATTCGTCCGATCCATTCTAAATCATTCGCACGAATGTATCCATTCTAATTCATTCGTACAGTCCATTCTAATTCATTCACACAATCCATTCTAATTCATTCGCACGATCCATTCTAATTCATTCGTATGATCCATTCTAATTCATTCCTACGATCTATTCTAATTCATTCGCTCGAATGTATCCATTCTAATTCATTCGTTCGATCTATTCTAATTCATTCGTACGATCCATTCAAATTCATTCGCATGATCCATTCTAATTAATTCGTACGATTCATTCTAATTCATTCTCACGAATGTAACCTTTCTAATTCATTTGTATGATCCATTCTAATCCATTCGTATGATCCATTCTAATCCATTCGTACGATCCACTCTAATCCATTCATACGATCCATTCTAATTCATTCTCACAAATGTAACCTTTCTAATTCATTGGTACGATCCATTCTAATTCATTCGTATGATCCATTCTAATCCATTCGTACGATCCATTCTAATCCATTCGTATAATCCATTCTAATTCATTCGCACGAATGTAACCATTCTAATTCATTCGTACGATCCATTCTAATTCATTCCTACGATCCATTCTAATTCATTCGCACGAATGTATCCATTCTAATTCATTTGCACGATCCATTCTAATTCATTCCTATGATCCATTCTAATTCATTCGTACGATCCATTCTAATTCATTCGCTCGAATGTATCCATTCTAATTCATTCGTACGATCCATTCTAATTCGTTCATACGATCCATTCTAATTCGTTCACACGATCCATTCTAATTCATTCGTACGATCTATTCTAATTCATTCGCATGATCCATTCTAATTCATTCGTACGATCCATTCTAATTAATTCGTACAATCCATTCAAATTCATTCGTACGATGCAATCTAATTCATTCGCATGATCCATTCTAATTCATTCATACGATCCATTCTAATTCATTCGTACAATCCATTCAAATTCATTCGTACAATGCAATCTAATTCATTCGCACAAATGTATCTATTATAATTCATTCGTACAATGTGTTCTAATCCATTCGTACGATCCATTCTAATCCATTCGTACGATCCATTCTAATTCATTCGCACGAATGTAACCATTCTAATTCATTCATATGATCCATTCTAATTCATTCGTACGATCCATTCTAAATCATTCGTCCGATCCATTCTAATTCATTCGCACGAATGTATCCATTCTAATTCATTCGTTAGAATGGATACATTCGTGCGAATGAATTAGAATGGATCGTACGAATGAATTAGAATGGATCATGCGAATGAATTAGAATTGATCAAACGAATGAATTAGAATGGATCGTACGAATGAATTAGAATGGATCGTGCGAATGAATTAGAATGGATTGTACGAATGAATTAGAATGGATATATTTGAACGAATAAATTAGAATGGATCATACGAATGAATTATAATGGATCGTACGAATGAATTAGAATGGATCGTGCGAATGAATTAGAATCGATCGTACGAATGAATTAGAATGGATCGTACGAATGAATTAGATCGTACGAATGAATTAGACTGGATCGTACGAATGAATTAAAATGGATACATTCATACGACTGAATTAGAATGGATCGTGCGAATGAATTAGAATGGATACATTCATGCAAATGAATTAGAATGGATCGTATGAATGAATTAGAATGGATCATACGAATGAATTAGAATGGATCATACGAATGAATTAGAATGGATCATATGAATGAAATAGAATGGTTACATTCGTGCGAATGAATTAGAATCGATCGTACGAATGGATTAAAATGGATCATACGAATGAATTATAATAGATACATTTGTGCGAATGAATTAGATTGCATCGTACGAATGAATTTGAATGGATTGTACGAATGAATTACAATGGATCGTACGAATGAATTAGAATGGATCATGCGAATGAATTAGAATAGATCGTTCGAATGAATTAGAATGGATCGTACGAATAAATTAGAATGGATCGAGCGAATGAATTAGAATGGATCGTGCGAATGAATTAGAATGGATCATATGAATGAATTAGAATGGATCATAGGAATGAATTAGCATGGATCGTGCAAATGAATTAGAATGGATACATTCGTGCGAATGAATTAAAATGGATCGTAGGAATGAATTAGAATGGATCGTACGAATGAATTAGAATGGTTACATTCGTACGAATGAATTAGAATGGATCGTACAAATGAATTAGAACGGATCGTGCGAATGAATTAGAATGGATCATACGAATGAATTAGAATGGATCGTACGAATGAATTAGAATGGATCGTACGAATGAATTAGAATGGATACCTTTGTGCATATGAATTAGAATGGATCGTACGAATGAATTAGAATGGATCATATTAATGAATTAGAATGGATCGTACGAATAAATTAGAATGGATTCATTCGTGCGAATGAATTAGAATAGATCGTGCGAATCAATTAGACGGGATCGTGCGAATGAATAAGAATGGATCATACGAATGAATTAGAATGGATCGTACGAATGAATTAGAATGGATCGTGCGAATGAATTAGAATGAATCGTACGAATGAATTAGATTGGATACATTCGAGCGAATGAATTAGAATGGATCGTACGAATGAATTAGAATGGATCATAGGAATGAATTAGAATGGATCGTGCAAATGAATTAGAATGGATACATTCGTGCGAATGAATTAGAATGGATCGTACGAATGAATTAGAATGGTTACATTCGTGCGAATGAATTAGAATGGATCGTACGAATGAATTAGAATGGATCGTGCGAATGAATAAGAATTGATCATACGAATGAATTAGAATGGATCGTAAGATTCATTCTAATTCACTCGCACGATCCATTCTAATTTATTCGTACGATCCATTCTAATTCATTCGCATGAATGTAACCATTCTAATTCATTTGTACGATCCATTCTAATACATTCCTATGATCCATTCTAATTCATTCGCACGAATGTATCCATTCTAATTCATTTGCACGATCCATTCTAATTAATTCCTATGATCCATTCTAATTCATTCGTACGATCCATTCTAATTCATTCGCTCGAAAGTATCCATTCTAATTCATTCGTACGATCCATTCTAATTCATTCGTACGATCCATTCTAATTCATTCGCATAAAGGTATCCATTCTAATCCATTCGTATGATCCATTCTAATCCATTCGTACGATCCATTCTCATTCATTCGTACGATCCATTCTAGTTCATTCGCTCGAATGTATCCATTCTAATCCATTCGTACGATCCATTCTAATCCATTCGTACGATCCATTCTAATTCATTCGCACGAATGTAACCATTCTAATTCATTCATATGATCCATTCTAATTCATTCGTACGATCCATTCTAATTCATTCGTCCGATCCATTCTAATTCATTCGCACGAATTTATCCATTCTAATTCATTCGTACGATCCATTCTAATTCATTCGTATGATCCATTCTAATTCATTCGTACGATCCATTCTAATTCATTCGTAAGATCCATTCTAATTCATTCGTACGATCCATTCTAATTCATTCTTACGATCCATTCTAATTCATTCGCACGAATGTATCCATTCTAGTTCATTCGTACGAATGAATTAGAATGGATCTTACGAATGAATTAGAATGGATCGTACTAATGAATTAGAATGGATCTTACGAATGAATTAGAATGGAACGTACGAATTAATTAGAATGGATCATACGAATGAATTAGAATGGATCGTACGAATGAATTAGAATGGATACATTCGTGCGAATGAATTAGAATAGATCGGACGAATAAATTAGAATGGATCGTACGAATGAATTAAAATGGATCATATGAATGAATTAGAATGGATACATTTGTGCGAATGAATTAGAATGGATCATGCGAATGAATTATAATGGATCATAGGAATGAATTAGAATGGGTCGTGCAAATGAATTAGAATGGATCATACTAATGAATTAGAATGGATCGTACGAATGGATTAGAATGGATCGTACGAATGGATTAGAATGGATACATTCGATCGAATGAATTAGAATGGATCGTACGAATGAATTAGAATGGATCTTACCAATGAATTAGAATGGATCGTACAAATGAAATAGAATGGATCATACGAACGGGTGTGGGCGTGAGAGGATGGATACGTTCGAGAGCCGGGTGGCTGTGGGGAAAAGAGGCGATTTGGAGGGAAAGGAGTTTTCAAAGATAGAAGAAGCATCTCGATCCAAGGAGCTGGATTCTTCTTCAATATTCATTCCTTCATCTTCCTCATCTTCTTCAAGGTTTGGAAATGATAATCTGGATGAAAGGTTTTTGTCTTCTCAGATTAATAGAAATCATTTTGGCCCTGTTCTTGGTTCGTTTGTTAAGAAGAATATTCAAGAATCTACTGATCCAGTTAAAGAGCTTCCTGTTAGTTTTCGCCTGCTGTCTCAATCTAGATCAGATCAAGCTGAAGCGGATGTTTTATTCATTCTTCTAATTCGTGGAAGGAATTGGCTATTGCTAAAGAAAGAAAAGAAGCGCGGGAAAATGGAATTTCAAAATTAGTCGATTCTCTTTTGTTGAATAACCAGTCTCAATCCTCTAGCCTTGTTCCTCCAATTCCTCTACAGGCAGAGAATAATTGCTTTGGTTCTTTGGAGCAAGCTATTAATGGCCCTGTTCTTGGGGAGAAGGCTGAGAGAAATATTCAAGAAGCTAAGGTTTGTTCGTCTTCATCATCCCCTGATCTTTTTGAAGAATTTCCTATTCTTTCTGGTTCTTTGTCTTCTGCGAGTAAAGTTCAAGCCAAAGGAATAGCTGTGAATCAAATTCAATCTTCTTGGAAGGATTTATTCAGATCAGTTTCTTCTTCTACTGCTCTTAGTTTCTTACCACCTTTGATTCTTGAGAACGACAGAATGGGAGCTGATCTATCTCATGATGATTTGGAGGAAGGTATCAAACAATGGAGATATAGTCTTATTGGTATTTTGATGGGAAAGAAGCCTTATTTCAAGAGTCTGAAAGTATTTCTGCTGAAAACTTGGAGATGCAAGGGTTCTTTTACAATGTCTATACTGGATAATGGATTAATTGTCTTCAAATTTTCAGATAATGAAGATTTTGATAGAATATTGCAAAATGGACCTTGGGATTATGAAGGAAGACAACTGTTTTTATGGGAATGGAAACCAGGAATGAAATTGGAACGAAAGGTGTTTGATTCTATTCCTATATGGGTCAGACTGCCTAACCTACCTTTTGAATTCTATGCTTGGAGAAGTCTTTGTAAAATTGGCAGTGTTTTGGGCAATCCTATAAAAATAGATGATCTTACAAAAACCAAGCAAAGACCCAGTTATGCAAGATTGAATATTGAAATTAAGGTCTCTTCAAAATTGGTGGATCAAATTCCTATTTTTGTCAAAGGAGTTCATGTTTTTGATCAACCTGTTTTGTATGAATGGAAGCCTCCTTCTTGTGCTAACTGTTTACTTTTTGGTCATACAACTAAGGATTGTATAGAAGTGCAGAAAAATTCTAAGCAACAGATCAGAAAGAAAATTTGGATGCCAAAGGAAAATACAGCCAAATCTCAGCCTATAAAATTGTCAAATTCTTATGATATATTGCAAGAAACTCCTGAGGTTTTGGAATCAGGGAATTGTGAGGAAGTTATGCAGGAAAGGGATCATAATTCTGGGAATTCAGCTCACTTTCAGGCTGGAAAATTTCAGACAAGGCTAGTGACAGATACTTACAGTACTGAAAGTTTGAATATACCTCAGTGCACTTTGGAATGTACTCTTGGTCCTGATGGTTTGAATGAAGCTAAGTGTGATGGTTCTGATGGCTTGGATAAAACTCAGTTCACTATGAATTCAATTAATCCTCCAAAGCAGACAGTGCTAGAGATAGATATTCAGAATTCTGATGATTTGAATAAGGCACAGTGTATTCCTGGTTCTGATGGATTGAAGGTAGCTTAGTGTTCTATGGAAAAATCTCATACTATAAATCATACAGGGTTAGTGAAAGATAAACATAGTTCTGATGGTTTGTATAATGTTCAGTCCATTATGAATTCAATTTGTCCTACAATTCAGACAGTGCCAGTGACAGATATTCATAGTTCTGATGGTTTGAATAAGGCTCAGTCTACTATAAAAGATACTAGTACTTCCCAACAGAATTTGGCTAGATTACTGAGCAATGAAACTGGGCAATGGTCTCCGGGAAAAAATAGAAAAAACATTGATTCTACTGTGGAGGAAGAACAGGTTCTTGTTACTAGCAAATGTAATAATATTCTCAAACAGAATCTGGGTACAGAATTAGAGAGAGTTAAAATGATAGAGGAAAAATTGAGGTCAAAGGCAAATGCTGAATATGTATTGGCCATTAAACAAGCAAATTTGGCAGCACCACCTACTTGAATTCAATCCTATAGAAAAGCATCTAGAATCAGAATTCTTGATTCATTCAAATCTTCTACACAAAATATGGGTATTGATACTGAGTACAAGGTGGATATAGAGGATAAGAATGAGCAAAATTCAGATACTTTAGTTCGGCAAATAAAACCTGGAGAAAAAGTTTTGGAGGTGGGCTCTTTAAATGACCAATTGTCAGTTAAATGAATATTGGTATTTGGAACACTAGGGGCTTGAACAGTACTGATAGATGTCAAGATGTTGTCTCTCTAATTTCTAAGCATAACTTGGGTATTTTTGCGTTATTGGAGACTAAAGTTAGAATTCAGAATATTCAAAAAATCCACCAGAGTATTAAGCCAGGGTGGAACATTCTTTCTAATCATTCTATGAGTGATGCTGGGAGGATTATGATCTTGTGGGATCAATCTGTGTTTCAGGTTCTTTCTATGGCAGAGACTGATCAGATTGTTCACTGTACTGTCAGGTGGATGCCAGGGAAGAAAGATTTCTTCTTTTCTATTGTTTATGGGCACAATTTGGCTTCTGATAGGAATAATTTGTGGACTAGTTTACTTGATATTAGTACAGGTATCTCTGGTCCCTGGTTAGTTGGTGGTGACTTCAATATAGTTAGATATGGGAATGAGAAAATTGGTGGGAATCCAGCTCCTTCTGATATTCTCAAGCAATTTAATAAAGTTCTAGAAGACTGTGGACTTGATGATATGAGTTCACATGGTGCTTACCTTACGTGGAATAATAGAGTAGATGTTAATAGGATTGTAGCTAAGTTGGATAGAACTCTAATCAATCATCATTGGATTTTTGGTTTCCCTGAAAGTGTTACAAGCTTTTATAATCAGGGCTCTTCAGATCATACACCAATGATTATTAATATGAATCCTGCTTGGATTTATGGCTCTTTTCCATTCAGATACTTACAGATTTAGGAAACTCATGAGTCTTATACTCAATTAGTTTCAGAATCCTGGAATCAGCAAGTTATGGGAGATCCTATTAACAAGATTTGTTCTAAACTTAAGAGGATGAAAGCTATCTTCAAAGCTTGGAATAAGAATACTTTTAGACATACTGCTATCAGATGTGAAGAAGCAAAGAAATCTGTGGATACTATCCAAGCGAAGATCCATCTTAATCCTTTGGACTGTAATCTAGTTCTGGAGGAAAGAAATGCTCTTTACTTATGGAAGAAGGAGAAGAATATGCATTCAGATTTGCTGAAATTAAAAGCTAAAGTTAATTGGCTTACTAAAGGAGATACAAATTCTAGATTTTTCTATAATGCTATTCAGAATAGAAGATCAGCTAATAAAATTTTTAGTATTTTGACTGAGGATGGCAGGATGCTGGAGGATTCTAACAGTATAAAAGATGAAGGTGTGAAATATTTTTCTAAGCTTTTCTTTAGTCAAAACAGTGAGAATTTTAACTGTAAAGGACTGCTTCAGTTGAATATTGATCATAGAGAACAGATCTGTCAGCAGTTTACTACAGAGGAGATTTATAATGCTGTGCATAATTCAGCTGTTGATAAAAGCCCGGGGGCTGATGGCTTTTCTGCTGCTTTTTATGTGAAGTGCTGGCCTATTGTCAAAGAAGATGTTAGTAATATGATATATTACTTTTCTGATCATCCAGATAAAGTCTCTTACCTTAATCATACTTTAATTGCTCTCATTCCTAAAGAGGAAAGGATTACTAGCTTTGCTTGCTGTAGACCTATCTCCTTGTGTAATGTTTCTTATAAGATAATTTCTTCCATTTTGGCCAATAGACTTAAGAAGTATCTGGCTTCTCTTATAGCAGAAAACCAGTTTGCTTTTATCAGTGGCAGGTATATTCAGGATGCAGTGATGTTAGCCCATGAAATCCTAAATAGATTCCATTTATCTGAAGGAGTGCCTCGTATGTGCATCAAGATTGACTTGAAGAAGGCTTTTGACTCAGTTAATCATATTTTCATTTTGAAAGCTATGGAAAATATGAATTTTCCTCATAAGTGGATTAACTGGATTAACTGGTGCATTTCAACTGTCAGATTTTCGGTTTTAATTAATGGGGCAGCTTCAGGTTACTTTCAAGCTCATAGGGGAATTAGACAAGGAGACCCATTATCTCCCTATCTTTTTACTATTGTGATGAATGTTCTCTCTTGTATGCTAAAGGAAGCTATGGATAATCAGCATATTGACATCCCAGCTTTGGGCAGTTTGGCTATTTCTCATTTAGCCTATGCTGATGATCTCCTAATTTTTTATAAGGCTGATAGAAAGTCAGCTGAAGGTCTTAATAAAGTTCTCAAAATGTTCTCTGCACAATCAGGTTTGGAAATCAATCACAGCAAATCAAAAATTTTCTTCAGTCAGAATGTTACAGATAAGCAGGCTTTAAGTTCCATTCTTGGTTTTGGGGATGGTAATTTGCCTGTTAAATACCTGGGGCTTCCTCTTATATCTAAAAGTCTTACTCAAAGAGATTGTCAATACCTTATTGATAAGATCAGAATAAGAATCAGTTCTTGGAATATGAAATTTCTCTCTTTTGCTGGCAGAGTGGAATTGGTAAGATCAGTGTTGAATTCTATTCAGATTTATTGGTCTGGAGTTTTTGAATTTCCTAAATCTGTTATCAAGGAAATTAAGAGGCTGTTCACTAGATTTCTGTGGAGTGGTACTAATGGTTTGAAGAAAATGGTCCCTATTGCTTGGAAAAGACTTTGTTTTCCTAAAAAAGAAGGAGGACTGGGATTCAGAAATATAAGGGATTGGAATAATGCAGCTTTGGCTAAATATATTTGGAGAATTTGCTCAAATGATCAATCTCTTTGGGCAAATTGGATTAGGCTGAAATATTTGAAGAAAGACTCTATTTGGGACTGTAAAAGTAGTCCTAGAAATTCAGGTATTTGGACAGGCATTCTTAAATGTAGAGATCAGATTAAACCTTTTATTCAGCATATTGTGGGTAATGGAAGTGACACCAATTTCTGGATGGACAGATGGCTTTCTGAGGGTAGACTGATTGACATTTATGGCAGTAGAGCAGTGTATGATATGGGTCTGGGTACTGATATTAAGGTTAATAATTTCAGGAATGATAATTGCTGGTCTTTTCCTTCTCCTAATTCAGCAAATCTGATGACCATGTATGATAAAATTAGAGCTCATAACATTCTTTATCCAGACAGTCCAGATTTAATAGTGTGGAAACCTTTTAGCAGTGGAGTGTACACTCTTAAATCAGCTTGGAATGCTATTAGGATTAAAAAGCCTATAATAGCTGAATATTCCTTGATTTGGCATAAGCATAGGATTGAAAGACATGCTATATGTTTATGGAGAACTACTCAACAGACTCTTCTTACTTGTGAAAATCTGCATAAAAGAGGGGTCAGTGTCCATTCTTTGTGCTCTCTCTGTTGGTCTGATAAAGAAAATCAAGATCATATTTTCTTTAATTGTTCTTATTGTAACTGGATATGGAGATCAGTCCTAGCTAGGCTAGGGATTAAAACTGGGAGAACTGGAAATATTAAAGAGG